>OU911084.1:41332500-43732500 GCA_918358865.1 Melinaea marsaeus rileyi
AATTGCACATATGTCAGTCGCGTGTATTTTAATTATATTATACATTATATTAAAACAGGAAGCGCCTGAGGGCAACGGCTGTGGGTGCGTTTCAATAATCCTCATGTCAGCCTCGAATTTTTAACTCACGGTCAAATTCACGGAGCTTTTGTGGGGTCTTTTACTTTTTTCTTTAAAAAATATCCACTACCAATTTTGATAGTCATGATTTTATTATCATTGTCCCTCAGAGTGACGAATCAATTTAAATTACATTGTTATCTTGTGATAGGCACTCATCGAATCGCAAAGGAACCTTGATTGGATGTTGCTTTTTTATTTCGAATCGCAACTTTTACATACAATTATGGAGGTTTGTAATTAACGAACCAATAATAAACTAGCTGAGCACACGACTCCGTTTGTAAATATATATTTTTGAGACCACCACCAGTTAGTTCTGTTAAACCAATCGACCAACCAACTGACCGACATAAAAATTTTGAGAATTCTTTTTATTTATGTAGGTACCGTATTTTAGCATTTAGTTAAAAGCTGTTAATTTTGATTTACGAACATACATTTCTATTTTATTTATATATATAGATAATAAGGAAACGAATGTTAGAAGTGATATATTTTTATTTCATTCTTAGCGAAATAATGCATTTATACATACATTCTCCCAAGAACAGAACAATGAGCTCCTCAGTTGAGGCACGTGTACCGCCTTATAATGAGTCATTCATAGGAACTTAACAATTGTGTCATTACATAGTTCTTATTGCAATAATAATAAGATCTATAATTAAATAGATAAGTTAAATGCAGTTCACTGTACCTCATTGTCTGTAAAATCACGAAGTGACTCGCCGCTGTTTCCAATAAGCTATAGTGTGTTAGTATATGACTGTTTGGTAAATGTTAAAGGTATTTTTATGTTTATTTCCATTCTTTATTATATATCATGAAAAAGATGGATAGTCCAGGTAATAAAGTCAGATAAGGAACCTGGATGTGCGTGTGAATATGTCTTTAGAGTAAACTCATATGTTTTCCGTGGGAGAGGTTTTAACATTTTCAAAAAACGACATTAATTTTAATAGTTCCATATTTTTTAAACCTTGAGGATCGAATTACCAAAAACCTGACTGAAATCCCATATTACATACATTTTTATAAAAAATAACGAGGTTTTTAACATTTATTTTCTTTTAACCTCGTTAAGAGGTATCATTACTAAAAACGTATCTTAGTATACTATCACATTATAGTATGGACAAAATTGTTAACCCTAGTTTAATTTGTGTCAATCAGACAGTACATACAACTTTCATTATATGTATATATAATTTAAAAATATTAAATACCTACATGGTATCCTCTTGTTTACGCGTTGAATAAAGGAAATAATCGTCGAAATATTTTGTCCATGTACCGAAGGTTTTGAAAGTCCAGCCTTCATGGCATCCTTATCTTAAATGTTTTATTGAAACTGGTATTAACGAATATCATAACCACACACTTTTAATAATACGAAAATAAATGTACATAATAATTAGGCAATTCATTTGCAACTTTCGGTGACAATAAAAAATGCAATGCAATCGATTTATTGCAGTATATTATAAAAGCTTTTGATTTCATTCTTACATAATATATATATATATATATATATATATATATATATATATATTATCAAAAATATTTCAAATACTATTGAAAAGTATTTGAAATATTTTTGAAGTGACATATTAATGATTCACTCAAATAATCTAGACAATTCTAATAATTCCAACAACGCCTTTGATTCTTACTATAACAGATTGTAGTTCTCTTGCTGTTAATATCGCGTGATAAATACACTTTAGCACCATTATATTTAGTTAGCAGTGCAGTTTATAAAAATACCAAAAAATATTTGAACTTAAGATATAATTTTGTAATTTATAACTATCTGACCATATACTTTTTGACAATTAATTGAGTAATGGTCGCATACTGGAGCAATTACCCCGCGTTTGCTAAGTGTCTATGCAATGTCAGTGATTAATGTTTGATATCACCAAATTAGGCAACATAGCAACAATTACTATTAAGTAACAGCATGAGTGGCGTATACTTTAAAACTGGTTTTGGGCTTAGTAGAATACGTGTTATTAATCTTTTTATTCTTTAATGCTGTGTATTCGATTTTATAAATTTATCGTATACTGTTCTACGCTGTATTCTATTAAATCACTCTTTATATCTGAAGAACAATACTAGTTATAACAAATAAATGAATGAATTGACAATGTTATTTTTTATTATTATTTTTATCAATACGTATCTCCTTTCACTTATGGTGAACTCGTTATTTATATTAACATTTCAACATGTATTTAATTATATAATTAAGGACTCGAAAAAGTTTTTATATATTGCTAATGATAGTATTAAAAAAAAAAAGAAATATATAAAAACTTTGATGTTGTGAGTGACTTTTTAATTATTACTTGACTTCAGTCAATTAAAAGTATATTTTTATTTGGTACATATAGGTATAAGGTATATATTATAAATAGGATGAATTTTAATTTATTGTTTCTGTATTCTGTCCTATTACAATATAAAATGACAGAATTATGTAACATGTTTGAATAGTATGATATCTTGTCTTTTTAATGAAAAGAAAAGAAATGTGGTCATAATTATGAGAGAAAATATAAAAGAAGATGACAATAATATACATGATTTGTATGAGGGTAGATTGGAGACAACAATAATTCTTATTAAGATTTGTTAAAGAATTTTTTATTACTATATTTCGACATTTATTAAAATATTAAATACCTTTAATTAGGTGGTTATTTAAAGAGAATGTTGCAAATTTTTGAAAAATTTAAAAATTTCATTCATTAGGAACATATTACTTTATAAATCTTTGTCATCTTCGTGCATTTGTTTTCTAAATTTTGTTATAAACAATCGTCTAACAATGCACTGATTTGAAATCCACTATTCTTTTGAAATGTTATCTGTCTGTCTCGCTGTATGGTGGTGTATAACTCAAAAACCATTTGTCAGATATTGTAAATTATTATTTAGGAAGATTGTGTGATTTTGAAATGAAATAATATATACCCGTAAATCTTATACAGGATAAGACTACAAAAGCTATGATTCAATATATTAGTCATAGTCTGTAATTGTGTTTGTCCATTGTTTATTGTAAAACCTTCGATTGCATTTTAGATATCTAGTGGTATATAACGAAGTTACTCTGTATATTATTTCTTTAAATATTTACTTATTTAAATAACTTAATTATTGAAACATTTAAAAAGTATTGGCATATAACTTAACTTAAGTGTCTTTGAAAGTATTGCAAGAATTAGTCCTAAAATGATTATACTAATTATTATGAAAGGCTTATGCGTGAGTTATGAAAGTCTAATTGTCTTTGACACACTTACATATAAAGTTTCTTGTAATAGATGCTATAAAACCTACGACTCGTTAACACATTGACTAATGCTATTTATAATAATATACACTTACGTATGTGTCGCTTGCTTTTAACCGCGGCTTCACTCGTTGTATTGTAGGGAGTATTTTGGTCTAATGGAACTTTAATTAGGAATTGATTTTTCAATTATTTTTAGTGTGTGTGTGCATGTTTATGGGTATGTCTGGGTATGTCTCTTAAAGTTATGTAAAGTTGTTATGTACAATAGGATATGTAAAAATATGTACTTTTATGTGTAATATATACCTTATTTTAAACGTGAACTATCAATCAAATTATATTTTCTAGAAATCCTAAATTTGTTATGAATATTTAAAAAATACTGCAACAATTTATTTAGAGATAAAATTATATCAGCAGACAGAAAGATTGACAGATACATAATTAGATAAGCACTTAATTTCTCTAAGATAATTAACTGTACGAAAAAATAGCCTTGATTTTGAAGTAGGTGCAGTTATACACACATACTTATACACATTTTGAAAACCAGTCACTTAAACCTTTCATAATCATTCTCAGAACAATTAAAAACTTATTATTGACTGTCTAAACTCTAAAAATCTCCTATATATTAATAGACCTACGAAAGAAATATATTTTAATGACTTAAATTATATAAATACCTACTTTTAAAACTTTATTGGGTTTCACTTACATTTTTTCGTGATTTTGTTGTACTAATGTAGAAAGAAGACATTCATTCATGAAATAAGTTCTATATAAAGGGTGAATCAAACGAACATACAAATAATTACATTTACGTTTGTAATTATTAAGTCTGATTTAAGTCTCAAAAACAAGATAAAGTTGTTTTAACTATGTATGGAAGTATGTTCGTCTAGTATATAATTAACATTAACCTTCTATATCTATACAACGGGAATGTGATATATACAGTCATTTAAGGACAGTCCTCTCATATGGTGATACCAGAGGATGGCACGCCTCCAGACACAAAGCCGAAGGGTTCATCACAATAGCTACGTTAAAATTATTCATACAAAAAGTGGTTTGCAGACCGTTCATCTAAAGTTCGTCTAAAGATCTGAAGGCCATACGCTGTAGTTTCTGTAACTTCTGACCTTACCATTATTCTAATCAACAAATATACAATGGGTATAAGGCGTTTAAACAGACCGCATCGTTTGTAACCAGAAAATTTTTAGATAATTTAGATTCTAACATAGTATTGTTATTTCCTTAGTGTTTTGATTAGTTAATTAGTTAAAAAAATACTAATTTTCTATGTTTTTTACTAACTTGCATAAGGTTTTTTAATAGTTCATTAAGCATTTTTATTAATTTTGCTACTTATCACGCTTGGTAACGGTTTTTCTGATTTAAGGATTTTTCGAGGTAAATAAAAGGTTCGATATATTTTTAAATTTTATATAATATTAACTTATTAAGTCTTAGGAGTAATTAAAATAAATTTATCACTAGTTTAAGATCTGGCTTTAGGGGCTGGAGGAGCGTCCTCGGAGTCCTTGTACCAGTCCTCGCTGTAACAAAAGAAACAGGTTTTAGAGAAAATATCTATAAATGTATGTACAATAAAAAAATATAAGACACTAGTATCCAAGATCTACAGAATGAATAAAATGTGAAAAATATATAATAGAAATCACAAGTGACTCACCATCCGCGTACGTTCTCTGGTGCGTCACATTTCTGGCTCTCTTCATTGTACACCTCTCCGGCTTGGCAACCGAGGTCACGGGGCTCAACTCCATTTAAGCAAACGTAGAAACGTTGGCAGTCATTGGGGTGGGGGAACTTAGGGTGAGCTACTGTCTGACCCGCAGCGTCAACTTTTTGTTCCTTGGGGCACTCGAAGCCGTCCTTGGTTTTCTCTGTAATAAAAAGGTTGTTTAACATTTGCATTGTAATAGTACACCTAACAGCTAACTTCCAAGCTTTATTAATAACGTACAAATTTATCTAAAAGTAATCTTTTGGCAATATAGTATGGAATAGAAACATTCAGAAGCTTCATCAATTGTGAGACATTCACTATGAAATATAACTTGACAAATATGATTGCATGATGACCGATTAAGTGAGAGGTGTACGTAAATAGACGATTATTGGCATGTATTCTAGACTTTAATTTGATCAAATTTTATTTTATATTTGATAAAAATTTTATTGATTGTTCCTTAAACACTAACTAGCTTAAAGAAAACAAGTTTATTAACTTAATTACAGAATTAAATGTTTGAATCTATCAGTCTCTTAACTTACTTTCGGTCTCAGCACATCCCTGTCTTCCAGCAGAGGCGGGCCACACGCAGGTACCAGAGTACTCGTCGAAGTGGAGACCAGCGGTACACTTGACTTCAATGGCTTCACCCTCAATGCAGTTTAGGAATACGTTGCAGATTGAAGGATCAGGGGGAGCGAAGAATCCGTTGCGGCGTGGGCACTGGCTTGTAGGCTTGGGGGGTTCTATTCATAAAACATACCATCACCGAGGTCTTAGTGAAAAAAATAAGTTCCAATAAAAATATTAACGTAATACATAACTGTACTACAAAAAATATTGCAAAAAACTCATAAACGCAACTTTCGAAATCGACTAATAAAATAAAACGAATCGATTACATCACCAAGTTGACATAACTTTCGAACTAGAAATGGGTGTAAATGCGTTAATAATGTCGTAAACCTTGAAATTGTTGTGCAGATACATTCTAGGTAATTGTAAAATATAAGAGGGAAGTCAATATATAGAAAATAAGGTCTTTCTAGTAACTGGATCGAACGTAGACAACTATTTTTAATATGTTCCGTTCTCTACCTATTCGCCTTGGTTCACTGACTCGTTTTGCCGGCTACCGAATTCCTTTCACGTCCATTTAAAATGTCCACAAATAAAATTACATTGTAAACGATTATTTAATATTTAAATCACATAACGATTTAAAATTCAAAGTAAAACCTTTAAACAGAATAATGATTGGTACGCGATAAAAAATTTCGTACCGAGTTGTTATACAACGTGTAGATTACATGACAAACACGAGTCTAATTGGCCTAGAAAAGCACCAGGGTGTGACCTAGCTGGTCAAAGGTGGACAGGACACTTTCATTTCTGGCGTGGTTGCGTTCAATGACCTTCAGATATGAACTGCTCCACATATGTTATATTTAATCTATCATTATATAAAGATTTGTAGTTGTGCAGATTTTGGATAATACTTACGTAGTTCGGTTCTGTCTCCACAGTCAACGTTGAAGGGTTGGTCGCATTTGTTGATTTTCCTGATAGTGGGGTCGAACACAAGTCCGTCGGGACACAACTTGGTGACGGATACACCGTCCACGCACTCGTAGAATTTGTCACACTGCCTATCATCTTCGTATTGGCCATCCTTGGACGGGCATTTGAATTGGGCACCTATAAATTATTCATTATATAGAATCATTCAATTTAAACAAACGTTTTATATCAGAATCCGGTCTGTATTTCGATACTCAACAGTTGGACAGTTATAAAATATTATATAAGAACAACTTTATATAACATCCGCAAGCAAATATTGGGTTACTCGGTCTTACGGACCCGGTATTTTTTTTAAAGTAACTACATACGTAACTTGACTTGTGGTCAAATATTTACTTATCACGCAAACGTTATAGGAATATATAATTAAACAAGATTTATTTTAGAAACTTTAAATTTATTTTAAGGAACTAATTACAGAATTCTATAATTAATAAATATGTATAGAATAATTGATTCTGATAATTAAACTTGAACTTTACTCGCATGGAAATAATTAACCTTTATATTTTTAAATATTTAAGGAATCGCCATTTTAATATATCAGGTTTTTGGTCAAGGTTGAGAGACAAACTCGATTCTCCGAAAACATTAAATTTAATGTTAATTATCATTTTTATATACACATAAAATAATATGACGATATTTTAATTTATCTTTTCATATGTATATATATACTAGATAAAATTCTTTTACAAATTGATATAAAAGAAATATCCACGTGGGATAAATAAGCCGGTTTGAAATAGACGCACGGTATCGCAACACAATGACGCAACGCATCAAGAAGTGAAAGCGACATTGCGACATGCGGTGCATCGCTCGGATGCATCAACTCGCTCTATGACCCCGTCATTAAACTAAACCTTATCTCCTTTGATTTAAGATTAATTTTTGATTATATATATCTTGATTGGTATATTATGTTAATTGTTTATATTGTAATAACATATTATAATAAAATATTCAAGATAAATATTAATATATCTTATCATATGCGGCATTCAAAATTAATAGTGTCAAGATTGTATTAAAATATGCTTATAAATACTCTTCATTAGTGGAAACTTTATAATTGAATACGTTAAATGGAAAGAAACCGAAAGCTTTGATAGATGAAATGTCTAAACCGTTAAGATTAACAAGAGAAAAATATAAAACAAATATTTATTAAGAAACCCCCATTTGAATATTACGAAAACTTACAATGGATTTGAAACATTCTAACCAATATTGGCACAATACTGACCATTTCAAAGAATTTCCATAAACAGCAGCTTATTATTGGTATGTCAACACTAACTGTTAGTAGAAACTTAACTGTTACATATTTTAAGGTAATGTCAATGTCAAATTTGGTTAAAACAACAAAGACTACACTACTACTATACTATTCTCTTTTACTATTTCTAATTTGACGTCATATAGCTCTATTTGAAATGAAATAAGTATTTTCAAAAACTAATTTAAGGACATGAGTAGTATTTATGTGATATCGATTCAGATTTACAACGTTTAAAAAAGACAGAGTTAAGATAAGGTTTAAAATTGGAATCAAATGTGGGTATTTCGTAAAAAAAATTGGGGTAATTTTAAAATGCAAACGTTATTAGTTTGAAGATTAATTATTAATTTATTATTGAACTGTTATAATAAAATTAGATCAACAAGGTCACAGGATATAGAAGTATTATAATAATCACATTCATGTTTAAAAAACAATTAATGTAATGAAGATTATGGATTAGCTTGAAACGATATGAATTTAATTATTATTTTTGATTAGTGGGTACTTATAAGTATGCCACGTATAAATTCCCTATCATCATGAACAATGTTAAGCGAACAGTGGTCAATTATTTAGTTTGGTTTCTTCACAAAAATTAATTTAACATTATTAATATGAATGTTTCTTTAATTAAATAGCTTGTACCGGACATTTTACTATCTTATGGATAGTTTAAAACTTAAGGCACATTTGACAAATATACAACTACCTTACGTATTTATAATATGCAGATAATATAAATATATCTATTTATTACTAGTATTAAAAAAAGTTTTAAAATGATTTAAAAATATATTGATAAATAATTTATTTATCTAACATTATTTATAATACTCACTCGCTAGAGCTGCGGCCGCTGCCAACACGATGAACACTTTCATGATGACCTTTTGATTATATTTTAATAATAATAAAAAATACAATGACTAGATAGCGGTCCGACCCCTCTGGCGACCCTGGTGCGACTGAGGACTGCAGGCGTTGCGCGCGCTTTTTCTTCACCTGACCTGCGTATGCGCCTGAAACCGGTCGAAGACTTAGGCGTGAATTAACAAATTATGCTATTAAGTGAAACAATAATCTTTGCGGCTTTTTTAGTATTATAACCTTTATTGCTAAATATATTATATTAAAACTTTATAATCTATAAATAATACTTCAAATTTTAAATGTAAGTATGCATACAATCGATTCTCATATGACACTCATCGACATATATGCGGTTAACAGTACATTCTAAAAACTGGAATGAGATACGCATTGAATAATAAATTGTTATGTGTATATATTAAAATATTTTTTCCCCGAAGCAAGTTGTGAACTGTCGTTACCATTCACTTTGACAGGTTTCTTAAATTTAGGTCCATGAAATTCAACATTCGATCAGTGTTGGATGTTAAATGATTTTTTTGTTTCTTTTATGTGTATAAAACCTTCAGCACAAGAATGCAGAGAGATAATTAATAATATATAAATACTAAATTAAGTTGAAAGTTAACATTCTGATGTTTTTGTTAATAATTTTCCATTATTCCTTAAGGTACTCGTATTTTTAGTACAGATCATATCCTAATATATACTTTACATAAGAATTGTACATTTTACGACGCAGACGTCTAAGATTAACCTCAAATGTCGTAAAGTTCAACAGGTACTCATATAATGATTGCCAAATTGACCTTTAAGATGTTCTCGCCCGGAACTAAATATAAAAAGAATCGCATATATTATAACATACTCCAACCTTTCGTAGATGGTATTAAATAATATCTACCTACCTCTTTTTATTAACAAATTATTACAAAATACACTTTTTTGAGCGAAGCGAGCGTAGCGAGCGGAGCGTTCTACTGGAGATTTTTTCACATTCTTTGTCACGAATAGTCTCAGAAAAAAACCTCTTGACGAAAAATTATAAAATTTTTGCAATCAAAAAGATACACATTAGGTGATGATTTAAAAAAAAATCGGAAAATGTCATGTCGTTGAGGAATAATCTGCAAGAAACTGATATCCCATTGAAGTCAATGGAAAAAAAAACACGATGAATCGTTACACAAGCCTCGCTTCGCTCAAAATGCAAACGGCATCCGAGATTTAGCGAGCGCAGCGAGTCGAAATTGAGGGTCTGTTGGCGCCCCCAGTAACTAAAAATCAAGAAAATGTTTGTATGTACTATTGTGCTTTTCTAGAAGTGGGTAGAAATGATTTTTTTTACTTTATATATTTATATAAACTAACACATCTCTTAAGTGTTATAACTTGGAATTCGTATTTATGATACATTTTATCTTGTAAGTCAATCACAAGGTCGTTAAGTTGGTTTTAAGATTGAATGTAAAAGAGTTGTATGCAAATTATAATGTTAACTTAAAACGAGTTATACTATTTACTGTATCTACAAATTATGAAGATATATTTTAAAATTATCAAAGTAAAGTAATAAAAAAAGATATTTAAAGTTATTTCATATTTCACGTATTAGTATTTGGAAGAGAGAACTTTATTTAAAGATAAGAAAGATATGAATCTTTCTTATCTTTAAATAAAGATATTATCAAAGTTTTTAGTGTTGTTTTTGAAGAAATTAATATAAAGGTAACGTTTGTGTGTTTGTATGTAGGATATATATTAAAACTTTTTTTTTTGTTTATATATACGCAGTTTCACTACCTACTCCCAAATCTCTGAGTCAGAAACATAAATAAAAATTATTACTGCAAAAGACGGAAAGGTAGTACCTATTATGTAACACAACGTTTGTTTTAAAATGACTGTTATTATATTTTTCAAATTCTACTTATTAAACATCCTTTAAATATCCTTCCAGAAAGTTAAAGTCATTAAAATCTATCTGCAAAATAGATTACAATCAGCTGTTGGAAGCAACATAGTCTCTTCCTTTCGGAAGTCAAAGCCATTAATCTTCTGTTTTTATATAAGTCCTTGGATTTTAGGTTGTATTATAATTATTAAAGTTCTTTTATTTTAACAGAAAATAATCAATTTTTTTCCTGTGAAAATAAAAAAACTTTTGAGAATGAAAACCATATTATATAATAACCCTATACCATTATTATACAGATAATAAACCCCCCACATCAAATTTCACAAAAGTTTTTCGAGTTTTCTGTTGTCTTTTCCTTGTATTTTTATTATAATCGAAAGCAGTTTGTGTTTTTCTTGGAAAATGAGACATTTTTATGACCACGTTTCTTATGTACAGAATTATCTCGTTATTATATTAATATATGCATAAGCATGAGGACCCCCTGGAGGGCATGTATGAAGAGGTTGATGTCTGTGGCCGAGGCGAAAGAGGTATGCAGAGACCGTAGCGTTTGGCGCTCCGTCGTCTCTGGCTACCCCGTAAGGGATATGGCGTGAAGATAAATAATAATAATAATAATAATAATATATTAATATATGTATAGAAGTTATCACAATAATTGATTTATGTGTACACAAATTTCTATGTCTTCTATAACCCTGGACTAACATGTTAACTTTTAATGTCAAATGAAATAAACTATTATATAATCTAGGAGTCAAGAAGTCTAGACTACATTGAATATATTATGTTGGAATTCAGTCCATTGTCTGTATATTGGTGTCAGTAAGATTGCTAATACATAATAAACTAACTACAATAGAAATATCTACATATAATAACCGGAACATTGTTATATCGACTGAGTTGACCAACCAATAAATCTAGGTTATATAAATTAAGCAATTGTAAGCTCCAAAATATTGTACCGTACATTATTAAATATGTGGGCGATAACTCATATGTGAAGGTATATCTGCATACATTTTGAGTGATATATCTCTTGAATAAATTTTAAAAAAAAGTTATTATACGGTATTTTAACTTGTATACAATATTTTAATGTATTGTATGCCTATTTATATAATAGAAAAACTAGCGAAATCTTTAACAGAGTGTGAAAAAGACATTTGTTTACAGCTTCCGCAATTCAGTTACGTAAATGCATATATCTAAAATATTATATTAGAAATTCTACGAAATTATTTCGTGGATTTCATAGTTTTAAGTTATTTTAAGTTTGTAGTGTGTTCTGTGATGTTAACACTAAACCTACCGATAATTCTTGTATACCTGTTCCTACCGCACGCGGTCAAATTGAACGGTAATTAAAAGTTATTTTATTATATAACGCAGGTAATAATGGAAATAACTAAAAGTAAAGAGTGTAGAAAATATAATATGCATATTCTAAGAATTGTCATGTAGTTTGATAACGATATTATAAAGTTTAAAAATGTGTAAGTTTTATAAAACTTTAAGAACGGTCAAACTGACCGGTACTTGGTAGGTTTAGTGTTAAGTTAGTACCAGTATGATGTCAGTACGATGTCCTTCTCGGAATGTGGAAGATTACTAGATTACCGTTCAGGAACTGGAGATGAAGATAAGACGGTCACAAGGATAGGCTTCTGATTATTTAGGTAACATTACTTTCTGGTCTGATAAAAGCTGATATACCTTGAGGCTATTGGACGAAATCTGGAGCTGTCTGTCATGTTTCATTATCCATGTATCAATTTTGTAATATGTCGTCTGAAGGTAGAAAGTTATGACAATTGTAGTTTAAACTACAAATAAGTATTTTAGGAAAAAAAGGTTTATAAAAATATATCCTACAAGTCTTTAATATTACTTCAACTGATGGTTCCTTACAAGCTGTATATAGACAGTTCTATTAAAGTAGTTTTGACAATTTTTAACAAACTTATCTTTGCAGTTGATAAAAAAAAAACCTCCATACATTGTTATATCGGGTGGGCCAAGAATTCGTTAACATTTAAATGTAACTTACCACGCAAACTATAGCCGCGCGGGGCGCGGGCACGGGCGGGGGCAATAGCTCGCTTCTTGGAAATTTAGTCGCAATGGATCGCTTCACGGGGCCGCAACGCGCTTACTGTGTGAAACAGTTTTATTTAAACAACTTTTCGCTCACTACTGTGAGACGCTTATTTCGCGTTGAATATGGTTTACACGACTTAAGCCAGTGTCCAAGTGCTCCTTTAATAAAGAAATGGGTGAAGAAGTTCAAAGAGACGGGATCTACACTAAATGTGAAACAAACCGGCGGCCCGCGGACTTCTCGAAGCGAAGAGAACGTGCAGCAAGTTTCCGCTTCTGTTCGATGTGATCCAGATTTAGGATTATCCCGCACATCATTACGCCGTATTTTGAAATTAGATTTGAAATTACATCCATATAAGATCCAGATAGTGCAAGAACTAAACCCTAATGATTTAAATTTGCGTAAGTCATATGCCGAAACAATGTTAACTTGATTCAGTAATTTTGTACAACATCTTATTCTCTGACGAAGCCCATTTCCACCTAAATGGACATGTAAACAAACAGAATTGCAGGTATTGGAGCAGCGAAAATCCCAAAGCTAAACATGAAAGGCCACTTCACTCGCCTAAGGTAACTGTATGGGCTGCAATTTCAGCAAAAGGAATCATCGGACCTTACTTTTTTGAAGATTCTCGAGTCCGTTCAGTTATTGTTAATTCTACCGAGTATGTGAAAATGTTACGGGAGTTTTTAGCACCGCTGCTACTGGAATTTGCTGGCTATAATCGTAACAGATGGTTTCAACAAGATGGAGCCACGTGTCACACATCGAACGAGTCCTTGCCGGTGGTCAAAGAAATGTTTCCGGAAAAGCTGATATCCAGACGAGGTGACATCCCATGGCCGCCCAGAAGTCCAGATCTATCCCCAGCAGACTTCTTTTTATGGGGTTATTTAAAGAGTCGTGTCTACATTGATAAACCGAATACAATCCGTCAACTTAAAGAAAAAATCATCGAAGAGATGTCGGCGATCTCGCGGTCTCGTTGCAGAAGAGTATTCGAAAACTTCAGGACTCGCTTAGATGAGTGCAAAAACCGAAACGGTGGTCATTTAGACGAAATAATTTTTAAAAAATAAATTACAACTAATTAGCTTTCTCGTAAATAAACTATTTCTAAAATATGTTAAATGGTTTTTTTAATACGATTTTTTCAAATGTTAACTAATTCATGGCCCACCCGGTACTTACGTTTATTTTCCAAATGTAATTTAAGTTTTGTAATTGTAATATATGTTTATAATGGCATCATTTGCTTACTTGTAGTGATAACCTTGCTTTTCCCAAATTTATGGTCCTAGGCCACCGGGAAGTACCCTATAGGTTCTGATTTATTTGTACGAGTTAAAGTATGCGCCATAAATGGGCATATGTTTGATTGCATTGATATTGAAAGCAGATTTAACTTAAATATTTGATACCATGAGACAGACAATCAATGAAGAGACATTAATGGATTTTTTTTCATGCATCGAACCTTAGTTTTTTTAGCCAAAATCCACAATTCTTCTGCATTTATTTATTATATTAACCATTCCAAGATTCCACTGTGTACACTTAATTAAAAATTAATATATCAACATAACATTTAAGTTATATAATACATTATACCACAAAAATGCATTAAAAAAAAACAAAAGAAGGCCTTAATGCTAAGAAGACCTTTACCAGCCTACGTTAGGATGTATGTAGGTGTGAAATAATAATAGTAAAGAAAATATAAATATATACTCAGCTATAATTCATCGATTTTGACACTCAATGAGTATTTGCAATCTAATCATATATAAATATGAAGCCTTAAGATTTTTCATCCGCGCTATAAAATATATAAGGGCAGGTGCTGACAAAACTAAAATGGTGTACAAATAAACCCTTGTATACATAGTTCTTGGAATAATTCATAATAATATATAATAAATATACCTCAGTAAACAATTTTGATAGTTAAGAATGCGGAACTATTAATGTTAATTTATTTCCTTTGATAAGTCGAAGTGAAAGTTGGTATTGTCGATTTCATTGTCTGATCTATCGAGATTTGAAAGCATATAACTATTTTTTTGTGCAAATCACTACCATGTTATTATATATGTGTTATGTATTCATAACATTTACATACTTATGTATTTATCACATCCTTATGTGTATAATATACACTTATATAATATTACAAAGTAACATTTAATATTCTCTTTTATTCTTTCAATATATATATCATTGCATATTAATATATATACGGTACTTATACAACAAAATATTTTTTCTGCCTGTATGTATGTCTGTTTGTTCCAACTAACCTGAAATGGCTGAGCCGATTTTAATAGGATTTTCACTGGCACGTAGCCAATGTATAAGGAGTTACTTAGGCTACTTATATGAAATCGCGAGCACAGCTAGTAATATATATAATTCAAATGTTTTTTCTTCTTTCTATTTAAAATATTAGAGACATTCTATTTAACAAATCAAAGAAATAATCCTTGTATCATTATTAGTTTTACAAACAAACAAACAAAAGAATGTCTTTGCCTGACACAAACAACAACCGTTTGGGAATTGATCCTACTATCCCTGGATTAGCAGGAAAGGTCACTAACCACTAGACCACCGGACTCTCAAACTATTGCAATATTTTTATGAATTATAATTATTAATACATTAAACAAACATACGAAACAAAGTATACTATGTCATTATACATGATAAAGAGGTATATTCTTTAATTGTTAATTTAAGAAAATCTTTAAATTATTCATAAAATAAAATATTTATAATATATTGCACTTATAATTATATCTTTATTTAAACACAAGGTAATATGTCGCGGATGCGGAATCAGGAATATATCTACCGTTAATTAATACTATATTGTATTTTATTTTTATATAGTATACTTGGTTGTATGTAAATCGAATGCTTTCAATAATGATTAATAAAACTCCTCTTTATTATAGATATTCAACCCTATGTTTTTAAGTACCTGAAAGGTCTACCATGAGAAAAGCTGGTATAGGACTTTATTCTAGTATTTGCAAGCTTTGTAAAATGTTACGTAGGGATAAGCTATCGTGGAATAAATGTAATACGCTCTATTAGTTGATATATGTGGCATGACAAATCTAGATCTCTCATAGATGATCCACCTATCTATAGATATTAAACTTTGTTTGTACCAACATAACGGACTTGGTTTCTCCTTGCGTCTCTTCAATGGCCTAGATGGTGGGTTTATTTGCGATGTAATAGTTTGTATACGAACTGCTTTATAGATATTAGAGAATGTAAAATTAAAAGCTTTGCTTGAAACAGTAAGTTAATTGTGCATTTCAATTGTATATACCTACTAGTCTACATGTTTAATTAACTTAAAATATATATTGGTTTAGTAATGTAAAAAAAATTGTCTTTGAATTCTCATAAAGGTAAGTACGGAAGGATATTGAATATTGACACTGTTAGAAATTAGATTAGATTACACAATCCGTTACATTTACTATATTATTTAAAATCTTTTACTTACAAAATGAAAATATATTTATATAAAATGAGAAATATCGAAATATAGAAATTGTACAATAGGCATAATATTTATAGGATTTGACAGCTGACGCCTGACAGATGACATAAGACTGACAAATAAACTAGAAAACAAAACAAAAACAGTAAACATGTGAACATCATGGAACTATTGTAATTATATTCTTGAGGAGATTAATATTAATATAGTTTCAAATACCCAGTTTTGCTCTGATTCCGGAACAATGATTATTGCTTTGCAAACTTTATTATTCTTTCGCGAATCACTTATCGCCGTGATAAACAATTTTCTTAGCCCGTATTACAAAAAGTTTAGCTTACAAATAAAAGGAAATGAAAGTTCTGATGATGAAGATTCCGACGACCATGTATTTTCAGAATATGATGAAGAAAAAGGGGTTGTTTTTTATCCACCGGTGTATGCTCAGCGGTACGCTGCAGTCAGCGACTGTCTTATGGATGATAGATGGAGTGAAAAGTTGGAAAAGGTTTGTAAATCCGATCGGAAAATGGATTAGTTTTGAGTTACAAATATTATATATTTCCTAAAATTATATAATATATATATATATATATATATATATATGATGCAAAATATACCCTTATTTAATTCTAGGTAGTCGATTTTGGATATCATGACTTGAGTTTCATAAAATACCTCATCGATGTGCCAGGTATTAAGCATATCTTGGGTGTTGATATAGAAGCAGTACCTTTCCGCTGCTCATCGGACCTCCTGTCTTGTCAGGCTTATACATCTAAAAGAGAAAAACCATTGCAAATTACAGTGAGTTTGATATCTTATGTTTGAGTCTGTTAAGTCAATTAAAATTAATATTTTCTTAACATTTTTTAAAAAGCTACTGCACGTATTTTAAATATGTGCAATAGCTTTTTCTTAATATATTGTTAAATTTGGAAAATTGTCTTATTTTAAGGGGTGAAAACAAAAAAATTATTTGGGCTTTTATATACTGGGGTGTATTTATTATGATGTCAATATACCATGTAGGATGTAGGATGGTTTGGGCTATAACAATGATTTTAAGTTGGGAAAATTCAATTTGAGTTGCCGGCAACAACTAGTTATAAATATTATCCTAAATATATTGTGTTAATATTATAATTGTTCCAGTTATTTCAAGGAAATGCAGCTGACCCTGACTTCAGATTGATAGGTTGTGATGCAGTGATAGCCATTGAAATGATAGAACACATGCTGCCTCATGATCTGGAAAGACTAGTTCACACTGTATTTGGCTTTATCAAACCCCACGTGGCAATATTTACAACACCTAACGGAGATTTTAATGTTCTCTTTAAAGCCTTGGAAAAGAATGGTTTCAGAAGATTAGATCATTTCTTTGAATGGAGCAGAGAGCAGTTTCATGACTGGTACGGTATAAATTTTGATTCGTGGAAAATTTTTATTTTTTTTTGTATATGTTTTATTATATTATTTATATACTAATTATACACTTTGAAAATTGTTTTAATTAACTATTTATGATTTTAATTTTTTTTATTATTTTTTTTCTTCGACCACAGACATCAACCTCTTCATACATGCCCTCCGGGGTCCTCATGCTTTTTACGCGACCTTTCTCCAGTATCATAGATACTATGTTTTTGAAGTTGAAGTCTGGAGTTGGTTGATGTCTATGGCCGAGGCGAAAGAGGTGTGCAGGGATTGTAGCGTTTGGCACTCCGTCGTCTCTGGCCAACCCGCAAGGGATATGGCGTGAAGCTAAATAAATATAAATAAATAACTACTTATTACTTTTGAATTCTGTGTATTCTTATTTGTATTTTTTTACATAAAAATAACTTTCTTTATTTCAGGTGTAGTAATATAGTTACACGTTACCCACAATACACAGTTACAACTAAGGGTATAGGTCCCGGCCCAGCTGGAACATCACACTTGGGATGTTGCAGTCAGCTAGCAATGTTTGTTGCTAAGGACTATCATAAGCAACAGGATTTGGATCTCAATAGCTTCTCGCTTGTTGCAAGTAAGAAAAAAACAAAAGTATATTTTTTTTCAATTCATTATATTAATTTTATTACCATAATTTAAGAATAGAATTACTAGAATTTTATAGTACTCTGTGTTATTATTATTGTGTTTCAGAAGCACCGAGTAAGAAGGTTATGAGTGATATGGTCTGCAGTTGGAATTCCTCGGAGGATCTTGATAACAAGATGCTGTGTGTCGAAGACAAGTATGTATAATTCTTTATATAATTGTATAATCTATACATACAGCATAATTTTGGACCACATATAATTTCCAGTATTGACTCCTTCACCGAACTCTTAGACCGGCATTCCTGCATGACAATAATTTTAACCTCCCCCTCCTTCTCCTTACAATCCCTGGAGTACCAAGATAAGATATTGCAATGTAACTTAGATATTGAATTGGGAAAGAATTTTCTAATGTTTGATGATAATATGTATTATAATGTACTGATGCCGAGTAGGCAGAAGTATGTACGAGTGTATGAAATTGAAGACATTGAAAGCAGGTTCATATTTAATATTTTACAGTAGATTAATATATATAAGTGGTGACATCTAGTGGTGACAGGCCGTTATTATTTTAAAATTAGTTTATTTATAGTAGTTTAATGTATACAAGTGGTGCCATCTAGTGGTGACAGTCTGTTATTATTTTAAAACTATTTTTTTAATCTGTTTTGTGATAAAATTTTGTGTTTTAGGTTAAATTGCAGTACGTTACAAGTGAAAAAATTCTCCAAAGTCACTCAGAATTTGTTGGCAAAGAATAAAAGTGACTGTTTCGTCCACACGCGGGAAATTGTTGATGAAATTAAAAATTTAACTAAAATGCTAAACTTTAATAATGACTCCAAAAAAGACGGTTTCGACAACCTCTCTTGGTCCAATATAAATTGGGGGGAAAACGCGCCATATTGGAATCAGTATTACGAAATAGTGAGAGAATATAATTATCCATATGAAGTAAGTTTTTAGTGCACTTAATAAAAATATAATTGAAATAGTGTATTGTTAGAATGATGTGATTTTATAATAGTGAAGTTTCATTCAGACTCGAAGCTACTATCTTAATATATATAAATTACGTGTCACGTTGTTTGTCCGAGAGGGACTCCTAAACTACTTAACTTATCTTCAAGTCATATCCCTTGCGGGGTAACCAGAGACGACGGAGCGTCAAACGCCACGGTCCCTGCATACCTCTTTCACCTCTGCCACAGATATCAACCTCTTCATACATGCTCTCCGGGGGGTCCTCATGCTTTTTACTACTTAACCGATTTTAATAAAATTTTTACACCACGTGCAGTTTGATCAGACTTAAAAGAAAGGATAGTTTTCATCTCAATTCATAGTAGTAATATTATTTTATTACAAATTATTTGTTTATTATTCTAATGGCAGATGTTCTTACCGTTACCCCTTAAATGGTTTACTACAATGTAATATAACAAAAAGCATAGTCACAGCAACGCGTGGTCGGGTCTGCTAGTATATGTATATATAAATAGTATTAGTCTTGAAGTACTTAAGAAATACTTACTTTTTCAATGTTAATAATTTTTCAATAATTTAATTCACGTTAAATATATATTTAAGTAAATTAATAATATAAAGATTTTTATTTTGAAGTTACAAATGTAAAACTTTTCATTAATTTCGATCCTAGGTCTTTCAACCCAAAAAGCAACATTACTACTGCGCTATATGCACCCAGAAGTAAAGTAATATATTATTCTATATTGTTTCTTTCAGACAAAGTCAGATGACTGTCGTATATTGGATCTGATATCTGAGGAAATAAATCGTCTAATAGACAATGATAGTGAGGAGTTCCTGGTGGAATCACACAAACTGGAGATACCTATCAGCTATCTTATGGATATTATTAAACATGTTACGAGTGATGATGGTAAAGTCAAGTGAGTAGCATTGTTATAGATAAAATAATATATCATAATATTAAATTCATATTTATCTATACATATAAATATAATTGAAGTGACCGTTTGTAAATACAAATTAATAGCTTTGCTATATGCATATGAAAGTATATATTTTACTTTGTAAGAAAAATTTTCTTTTGTTTGTCTTTCTGTTTGGTCCCGTTATTCACTGGATAACTTTAATTTAAAAAAACAAACTAAATCATGGGAAAGGACAGTCTTTATATATATATATATATATATATATATATATATATATATATATAATTCCCGTATTTTCGTATGCGAAAATCTTTGGGATCACTGAACCGATTTTTATGAAAGTTTGTAGTTTTTTGTTTGGACAAATCTAAAAATAGGATTTTTATCTCGATTAATAACCTTCATGTTTTTTTTGATTTGAGATTTTTGTTACATAAAGAGTTTAATTCACTTTCAAGTTCTATAAATTTCTAATAGATGGCGGTGTTCATAATAAAAATTTAATTGATGTAATATAGTTTAAAAGCCGCAGACGAAGTCGCAGGCTAGCTAATACAGCACTGTCAGTCTATTGTCGTTGAGTTGTTAATTTTTCTCATTGTTAACACTATACCTACCTAGTACCGGTCAAATTGACCGTTCTTAAACTTTTGTAAAACTTACACATTTTTAAACGTTATAATATCGTTATCAAACTACTTGACAATTCTTAGAATATATAGTTTTATATAGTTTAAGTCTTTTAAAAATAAATATAATAAATGGAATTAGTACAAAAATAGTAGTTTATACATATACAATACATATTTATGATAGACTATTTAAAATAAATTAAAAATTATATATGAAGATAAAGATATATATATATATATTGCTACAAAACCAAAAGGAGTTATGTTTTTTTTTCTATTTTGTTCCATTAATACTAATATTTATGGTGGAAAGTGTTTGTTTGTTATTAATATTCTCAACTAAGAACCATTTTTAGCAGACAATTTATTTCTTTATTTATATTCCAGGGAACTTCTAGAATGGAATGGTTATGAGATAGTGAACGACGTGTTGGTCCACTCTCGGCTGGCCATAGACAATGTGGACATATCCGTGGACACGGAGGACGAGTGGCCGGACGACCCCGCGTCTGATGTAACGCAATTTACTGTTTTATAGTATTTATATTTAATTACCCCCCCCTACCCCCTCCCTAATATTAATAGGGATACCATCCCTGAAATGTTAGTGGGATTAACAAAAATATTTAGTCTGATATATTTTTAAGTGTAGGTTATAGGGTTACCATCCTTAAAATGTTAATAGGGTTGACAAAAATATTTAGTCTGATATATTTTTAAGTGTAGGTTATAGGGTTACCATCCTTAAAATGTTAATAGGGTTGACAAAAATATTTAGTCTGATATATTTCTAAGTGTTGCTTATCGGGTTACCATCCTTAAAATGTCAGTAGGGTTGGCACAAATATTGAATCTGATATATTTTTAAGTGTACGTTATAGGGTTACCATCCTTAAAATGTCAGTAGGGTTGGCAAAAATATTGAGTCTGATATATTTTTAAGTGTACGTTATAGGGTTACTATCCTTAAAATGTCAGTAGGGTTGGCAAAAATATTTAGTCGGATATATTTTTAAGTGTACGTTATAGGGTTACCATCCTTAAAATGTCAGTAGGGTTGGCAAAAATATTTAGTCGGATATATTTTTAAGTGTACTTTATAGGGCTACCATCTCTAAAATGTCAGTAGGGTTGGCAAAAGTCTGATATATTTTTAAGTGTATGTGTATTTGTTTCATCTTCGCAGTTTTATTTAGAATTTGTTTGTTTCATTTGTTTAAAAGTTGTTTATTGTTTTTTTTTTGTTTCGTTTGTTGTTTTTGTTTATTTGAAGGTAATGGTACTATTTATATAAGTTGTTTTTATTATGGTTCACGTAAAATTCATTTTGCTCATAGAGTATGTAAAAGTATTTTTAATTTATTAATTAAGAATAAATTTTAATATAAAATAAAAATAACATGTTTTTTTGATACATTTCAAATCCTTCTCTAAGTCTAATTGTGGAGGTAAGAATTCTCCCAAATATAATTGATAAAAGATAATAATCACTGCACCGAATCGTATCGAATCGAAATCGAAAATGAATCGAAAAAATTATATGTTTTTTATTCGTGATAAACATTCAAATGAAAGCCACAGTAGAAATTTTCGTCTTGCGTCATAACAGAGTCTAATGTAAGCTTGATTCTCACACTCACACATTCTTTGATTGATTGATTGCTTACTATGATCTTAGCCATAAAACTAGTGACACTAATAGACTATTTCCTGATTGGAATGACTTGAAAATGAAAACCGAACTTCTTTAGTTTCATTAGTCTAAATAAACATAATACTACTTCTACTACTTATCGATAGTGTAGTATTGTTCACGTTGACCAAATACTTTGAAAGTATCAAAAACGGAGGTGGTATATTAATTAACTTTTGCAGTTGGACGGCACCGATGTACGATCCACGACCATATCAGACGGTAGCATTCTACCGGATTTCTACGGTATATTATTTATATAATATTAAATTAAACTATAATATTTTGTAGGTTCGTTATATTTAAATTATTAATCAAGACTCCTTGATTAGTTTTATCAATGATAAAGTAATATCCCCTTAACTAAGTACTGTACCGTACTGTACTGTATCGTGCCGTACTGTACCCTACCGTACCGTACTGTACCGTACCCTACCCTACTGTACCGTACTGTACAACACTGTACTGTACTGTACTGTGTAAATCGTAAGGTCGTAGCCTACGCCGTGCCCTCGACCGCAAAGTTCGAAAACTTCGTTCATTATTAATCGCTGATGAAGATATTACAACCGAACTGGATCGAGTTGTGTGTCGTTTAATGAAGCTCGCATTAAACACGAGTAGCGGCCGGCAGTGCCCACCACCCGCTATCTGGATGCAATACAAGCTACTTGATCTCCTCAATCTAGCAGAGAAAGCCATTGAGAGAAGGAGACAGCACATACTAGACAGCTACACCCTAAAAGCTATTGAATATCGTAAGTATATGAGAATATAAAATATTAGGTAAATTTATTTTTCTACATTCTATTGCCTAACTCCAGGTAAGGATGACAGTGACAAAGATATCACACTTACTCTAAATAAAATAAAGGAAGACACAGCGTAAGTATAAACTAACAAATATATATATATTAAGGTTATTATGGGGAATATACTGACTTTTTATTCCAGGGAAGATATTGTTTCTAAGTATCACGATCTGGTGCCATCATTAGGTAAAGTTATAAAATAACTTTTGTTTATTACCTGCGTGTTTTTGTGACAGTTTTCGTAGTTTTATATTGGAGTGTGTCTCTAAGTCAGTAGTCAGTAATTTAGGCTACCATAAATTAAAAATAACTTCGTACAAACCCATGTAAATTAGATTTATTATTATAAATATTTCTTTAGAACATCTAGGTGATGTAAACGAAGACGATTTACAAGAACTTGATTATCAGTTTGAAGATTCTGATTTCGACGACGTTACCAGTAACGAGTTTAAAGGTACAATTTTGGACCAAATTATGAATCTAATATTTTTATCTGTATTATCAAGTAATTTTTACTTAATTTTTTTATAAAAATGTAATGAATCTCCGAAAATAATACATATGATCCGTTGGTTAAAACAGATTGGAAGAACAAACGTTTAAGATTCAAATCCTGCTCATATTGATGATTCTGTATTCTATATTTGTTTAAAATTTAATTGATCTACTGGCGACTTAAGTTTTTATTTCCTTAGAAAATGGTGGTATTTTCAATTCAGGTGTTAAGGAAACTGCTGATAACCAAGTAGTTCCAGTTCATAATTTTCAAGATAGTGTTATCAATAAAATTGATGCCGTACTAGATTGGGATTCTAGTAATTTAGATTTAGTAAAGTATCAAAGTCGCACAGATTTGCCGGACTCAATAAGTTCGGACGAGACATTTAGAAGTACGACAAAGAATCGAAAAAATTATAATAAAAAAACGAATGAAGTATTTAAATATGTAACTGACATAAAACATAATAATGCAAGTTTAAAACTTACAATCGCTTCACAAAATAAAGTTTTAACTGAATTCAAAAGTAACCGAAAAATTGGAATTAAAACATCATCGAGCAAAACAAACGTTAAAAAAGTTTATAAAAAATCAAGTTACTACAACTGTTTAAAATATCAAAAGGTGGAATACAATCGCACTAAAGCCAAAGAAAGGAAAAAAATTAAAGATTATCACAAGCTTCAACCATCAGTATCCAAACCGGTAAAAAATTATGTTGCAAAAGTTTTTTACATACATGTTTACATAGACGAAATATAAAATTATTTTGTAGATTCCTGGAAGTCTTTTGGAACTTTGCTATCCAAATAACGAAATGAATAAGAATGGGGAAGAATCCGATTTTAATCTATCAGCTACCCCAGCTGCCCCCATAGATGTGACAGATAGTAAAGTTGCTAGTACCGAAGTCTGCGTATTTCTAAACATAGTTACAGAATTTGGAGAAGAAACTATTGCGTTACAAAGAAACATTGGCACAGACCCCGATGCCGATATGATATATTATGAAAATGAGATTTTATTGGATTCTGTAACAAATGTTTTTAGAGATGATAGTTTTTATAATAAAACTGGGTTGGACACAGAAAATGTAGATTCGCAATCTATATTTTTATATGGTGAGTACAAAAATATTAACGACTAACAATAATATAATTAAAGAAATTATTACGGTAAAAATTTTTATAGACATAAACGAACCCAGCACATCAAAAGGTGTACGTCATTTGAGCACAGACGTTCAGTGTGGTCCGGATATTTCAAATACAAACGTAATATCTGCATCTACATCATTTACTAAACTACCAAAGTGTTTCACGAAAGGGATAAAAATTGGAGATTCGTGTACTGATATACCCGGATATAACAGAACCTATGACTTTGGTACGTGCACTGAAAATTCTGAAAGTGTAGCCGTAACAAAAGAGTCAGTAGGTATAAAAATTAAAGATTCCGATACGAATATTGGTAAAAATGAATGTAAGACGATGACACAAATAAAAGATAATGACGAACAAAAAGTATTTCAAACCACTAACACTAGTGAAACAGAAGTGCTAATAACAACAAACTCTTCTCAAATGGAAGAATGTCATTCAGAATTTACAGGAACTTTGATTAACTTGCCGAAATCGCCAAAAAGATTCATCAATACGAGGAAAAACATGAGTGATTTTCAAATCCAGTTAACAGGCGATGATAAGAATGTTTCTCAAATGTCACAAAGAAAGTATATTAGACCAAAATTAAGTTGTGGTGGTATCCACGTACACAGTTTCAAGGACCGCCTAGTTTCAGAGGATCTTGTCTACCAAGGAGAGTGGCAACGCTCCAAAACAAAAACATTAACTAAAAAAAATCCTGAACCAAACAAAACCAGAAAAATAAATATTATTTTAAAAGATAGCAGACAGACAGCAGACTTATTAAGAGATGTAGTCAAAAACGAAAATAAAAAACTTCTACACAGACCAATAAGAAATCTGAAATTAAACCATGAAAAACATATTTCAAATAAAATTAACACCAAAAGATTAAACCCAACAAATACAAGAGTTTTTATGAAAAATAAACAAAATGATGCAAAGGTAATCCATATATTTTACAAATATTATTAAATACATTTGGTAAATAATACGTAGAATTTAATAAATATTTGTTTCAAGGTTGCATCTAAGATGCATCTAGCGACGAGGTAAAGATAATTTGACTCTTTTTACAATATTAGAAAAATACATAAATTATTGAAAATTATATTTTTAATTCTAGTGTATCTAAAAATACGAAATCTATTTACGGCGCCAAACGACCTATTGTATCATCAACTCCAAATCGAGCAAATAATAATATTGAAAAAGCACGAAGTAATACAAAGAATTACATTCCATTATATTTAAGAAAAAGACTTAAATCGTCCCTGACGGATGAACAAATTAAAGCAAACAATAAGCAAATCAAAAACAGAGAAAAAATAGACGTTCGTTCTTTAAACGTCAAAGAACTTACAAAGGATTTGCTTAAAATATCTGAAGCACCGCAAATAAGCTACATAGTATTTCGAAATGAAATTGAGACAAATAAAATTACTGGCTCTCACTCATCTCCGACTGACTTGCTCAGAAATAGTTCTATGAAGCGTAGTTATAGCCCGGTATCTCAACATAGCTCGACTGGTTCTTCACCCAATAGTGTAGCAACAGTTCGCGCTGCATCAACAAGATCAAAACCTATATCTAATCGCAAGAACGCGACGTCTTCCGATAGAAGCAACTCGGGTACTGTAGAGACCGAAGTGAAGAGTATAAAAAATAAGAAATTTACCAGACGAGTCAAAATTAATAAAAAACATCCGAATACAATTTCGTTAAACGATAAAGAAAACCTACCAGAGTCCTCGAAAAATTTTACTAAAGATGAGAAGAAAGAAAAAAAAGTATTTGTTAGTCAAACGAAAAGCATTTATATGGCACAAATGAGCGATAACTCAAATATGGGATCTCTACCCGTTAATTCTAAGAGTAAAATACCTTTAAACAAACCTATTAAGTGTTTGGCTATTAAATCTTCAGATTCCCAAGGAAAGCCAGCATCTGTACCATTAATATCGACAAAAATGTCATATAACATAAATCTTGCTGACGAGATGATTCAGAATCAAAAAATACCAGAAGTGGACAATTTATCAGTCTCGTCCCAACCGCACTCAGAAAATATAAAGAATCAAAATAGCTTAGACAACTCCAAGAAATCACCTCACCAGACCAAAAGCAGTATTATTTCTGCGATAAGACAGTTAGTAGAGGATAACTTGAATGTTGAAACGAATTACAACGATGGCAATTTATCGGATTCCGAAACAATAATTTTAAGTCGGGATGATTTTAATATGAGTTTTGAGGATACTTTGTCTCCCATAAGCATTAAAACTGTACCAACAAACGAAGATATCTATTCATTTGAAAGTGGAATGGACAATGCAATAATTAACGATCCTGATATAATAAATAAAATAGAATCAATGTATAATTCTGCGAATATTCTATCACCAGATGTAGAAGTGGATTTACTTTCTTATAAATCCATTGCATCCGTGTCTACTTCAAAATTTTCTGAGTACTATTTAGCAGACAATGAGCTTGACAATACTCTTCTTTCTCCTCCTGAAAACGTTACAACTTACGTTGAAGATATTTTTGAAAGAAAAGATCCAAATATTATTCCAGTGAGTTTTTATTGTGTTATGATAACATTAGGACAAATAATCCAATCAAATTAAATATCATCTTATTTATCGTGCAGAATATTGCTGGAGTCTTAGCAGTACAAGCATTTAGTGGCTTTTCTATGAATATGGAACCAATTGCTGGGGATCAACCTGATCACGTCAATTTGATTGATTCTGAAACTGGGAGTCTAGTTTTGGATTCCGCTAGACAGACAGTAAGTAAAATATATATATCATTTTAATTATAACCTATTAATTATACTATTGTAGGCCTCAGAAGAACTATTCGTGTCTGGACGATCGTCTGATACATACGAATCCTGTTTATATGATGACGAAGCAGACGTTCCTAATTGGCTATTCAATATTATCAGTCAACAACAGTCGGTGAGATTTTATACTGATAAATATAACTATGAAGTTTATAACATTTTCTAAAAGACTGCACACGCTTGCTACATTTTCGACACCTAAATATGATGGTAACTCAGATTAAATGGATCTGACGAATATAAGTAAAATCTATGTGATAAATTTACAGATAGAAGAATCTGAAGCTGAAGACACTCTACCGGTTATGGTTCCGCTAACCGATCCAGATTATGACGTTAATGGTAACGCGGAGCCAGGAGTGGGAGTGGGGGCGGGCGCCGGTGACGGTCGTGGGATACATAGCGACCATTCCCAGGATAGCTCTGGTAGAGGAACTTCTATAAGTTCCAGTACCACATCTTCTGGGCCACAGAGCGAAGTAAGTTATTTATTTTTAGGACGAGGGACTTAAAGATAAGAAATTGGACTTTTAAGTGATATTGTCTTGATTCCGTAAAATATCTTCGACATCTTTGTTGGGGGCGATTTCACAAACATACTAAAGACAGATAAATTATACAAACAAACTCTGAATAAAAAAAGAATTGCTCCCTGTATCGAAACGACAAACCACGGCTTAAACATCAGGTCATTAACCCTTTTACCAATTTAAAAAGAGTATGTTGTATAGCTCTCCCTAATAGATTGTATTGCTTAAGCTATTCTGTATACATATTTCGACCGATTATTGTTATTATTATTGTTATTTTTCTTAAAATGTTCTTGCCACAGGCTATATTGATTGACTCCTCTGCCTTTACGGGTCATTCAGTCTACGGTCCACTTCCCGCTAACATACAGAACGAGATGACAGGTGTCTCAATGCATCTAACGGAGGGTAGCTTAATATTTTTTATATTTAACAAAATATTGATGAAATAGCTTCTCGACAATTAATATAAAACTCATATTTATTGACTGCATCAATTCTTATTTTATATTCAAATTTTCCATTATCATTTTGTGATTTCAAATACTTTTGAAATATCGTTTTTCTGTTAATATTTTCTTAATATCTCAAATGGTAATAAATAAATCTTTCAGCCAATAGAAACGAGGGACCAAATCGTAGTGTTGGAATTACTAGGGGTCCAATAAATTCAGCGCTTTTGACAAGCGACGTGGACGCTGACGTCAGCTCTTTGGACACTGATGCTGTGGATTCAGATAATTGATTATATTATACAAGAAAATGATGTGGAATTGAATATTGGAGTCGGATAAAATTGCAAAGTTGTATTAACATTAACCAAAGTTCTCGGCTACGTTTATTTAAATTGTGCTAATTAATAAATTATTGTTTATTGTCCACAATTTTATTTAAAATCAACATCTTTTTATTTGGTTCAAGTTGAATCGTCAATTTGATGCAATTTGAATCGTCGAGGAAATTTTAATCGTTAAATAAAATATCACACATTATCGAGGAAATGTCTTTTTTGCATTTATTCATATTGTACACTCTTATAATGATTCATTCTGCAAAATTGTACAGGCGAGCAAGAATTCATATATAAAACAGTACTTCTCATATTGTACATAACCATTTACCAGTAGGTATAGTGAAAACATGCGTATAGTATTTAGTTTTAGGATAATAAATTACTTAAATACTAATATTTAATTTGGTTCTTTATTAGTACAATATCAATAGGATCACTATCTTGCAATGTATTGGCTCTTACCAAGAACATAACTATGGTGCTCTCTCGACGCCGATGAACTTTCTATGCTAAATACAGTTCATAGTTTATATAAATTATGATTTTGTAAAGCGTTTACAGACACAAGGCAGGCGTTTGACGTTACATTTCGCTTCGAACTGTCTAAGATCCAAGGCGGGTTAAATCGAAATGAATCTAATCTACAGCTATATATCGGTATGATGAATTATCATCGTGCATACAGCTCATTATATCACATCGTTACATATTAAGCTGATAAATTGGCCAAAAGCGAATCTGCACCACCCGTTATGTAAACGCGTCACTAGCAAAAAAAAAACCCTCAAACTTTAAGCCTACACAATAAATATAAACTAGCTCATCTAGCTCTCAAAAACGAAATGATTTCAAAACATTTATTATTAACAATTTACAAGTAAAAACGATTTAACAAATACATTATATAAATATTAATGCATAGAGAAAGTGATATATAATAAGATTATTTGCAAATTGCATTAAAATTATAAATCAATGCGGTGATTAAATTATTAATTCAATGTGACATAATAAAAACGTATAATAATATTGAAATGCCCTTATGTAGTAGTTAAGGTAACTATTACACCCAACGATTTGTTATTATTTAAGGCAGTGAAACACCCAACTTAAATTCGAGGATAGTTGGGGACGAGATTACCTAGCTAACATTAATATTAACTAGTATATATCACTAGACATTTTCACATGCGACCTCTACGAATCGATCGCGTTATATATTACAATATTTACATGCCTTAAATACGCACGCTATACGTATTCACGAGAAGAGACGCTCAAGCAGCAGCGATCTAACACCTCAGTCATTGAAAGTCCATCGGCTTGTATCCTAACACCCCGATTACAAATGAGATAAAGAAATATTTATACATCTATACAATAACAATATAATTCATTACGATTCAATCATTTAAATGATAAAACTACAATGTTATCTAACACTCTGAGATCAAGGTAACAAGATGTTTTTGAACAAAATAAAATATTACGCGTAACTATTAAAAAATAAAACAATTCATTTTAATTCTTATATCATCTTAATAGCGGTACTATGATAATATCATGTAATAATAATTAAAACTAATTTGCATAACATTTTGCATTGAAACACTAATTATACCAAATAATCTGACAATTGTAATCGGAATACGTAGCTGCAGAAGCATTGTCAGCAATAAACGTAAGTTTGTACTTAAGAGAAATACAGATTAAATAAACTAAAACCCCAACATTAAAATAACAATTACAAAACCTTAAAAATATTAAAACATTGTTGATCATAAATATATACTATAAAATATAACAGACAATATACAGAACATAATTTAATTTAATAAATCAAAGCTTAAATTATACCTCTTTTGCATTTAAACTATAACATTGTTTGGACAGAGCAAATTAATTCATAATTATAATATATACAAAAAAACTGCGTGTAAATGTCAAATGAAATGTCAATTGTGCACAAGTGGTAAAAATACTTTGTACATTTTAATCTTAAACCAATATCGAAACGAGTATTCAGAGATGTCGGTTCGGTGCAAATCTTAGGACTTAAAAACATAATAGCCATTCGTCAAGGATACATTAAGACAAGACATGCAAACCTACACGGTATATAATAAAATTATAACAATTGATTGATTTAATCGAACATTTGCAAACAATTAACCTCCAACACAGCGTCTGAAATAAACTATGCAACCACACAGTTCTAATAATAAATACCATTCATATAATGTTATCACAGAAAATTGTCTATTTACAATTTCGCCGTACGTTATCTATAAGCATGCCCGCAATGATGACGTACCCTCGAACATTATTATATTTTATTATTATTGAAACATCTCGTACACAAATCAGTTGATGCACATGCAATTTGTAATTGTATTGCATTTGTTCGAGGCTAACTTACAAGTTCAGTGAATATGATCTCTGTAATCGTGTATTAGTTTACATCTTGTAATACCTAATATTAATATTAGTTTACACCTTGTATTAGTTTACATCTTGTAATACGTAATATTAATTCCGTAATTCAATGTTTATAATAAAGTTGTAAACTAATACAGACTGTATTCACATTAACTTTGTGGCTGGCCTGTTTATTTTAACGTTTTTCATGATGTATTTTTAACACTTGCTGGCTTCATTAAAGTCGGGATATTTAATTAAAAATTACGCGTTTTTATTTTATTTATGGAATTTTAAATACAAAATCTTTAATCAGTGAACACTATGGGAGTAGGAATTAATACATAATTTAATATTTAATTAATATTAAGCTATAATTTTATTTTAATTCTGCAGATTATTTTGACGTTATTAAATATTAATGAGGATATTCTATTAAAATTTTTCAAAATTGAAACAGTTTTAATTTACTTGGTCTATGGATGATTAATTGTTCTCTAAACAAATTTATTGCTCTCTTTAATCAAAATCTATATTAACGTAAACAATATTAACCCAGTCAAGAGAATGCGAGATCTTGTCACATTTGGTTTCGTCGGAGCGACTCTTGTTTAGCGACTCAATGTATTATATTTAATTACAATATTCGATATTCGATATTACACAAGGCAGGCACAATATATGAAATGCAAGGAATACAGGCAGTACGTTCTTATAAATAACTTTTGACAACTCTCATCGCCAAATGTAACAAAACGCTATGGTACCTATTGACTGGCCTACAACGATTTAACAATTTAAGTATATAATGCAGAGATATTTCTTCAAAGTTTACATACAATTCATATTTATTAGATAATTGTATTTAAATGTAAATAACTTTGATATAAAGCACTTGGGGGAAGGACAGCAAATTCAATAAAAAAATGTTAATTATTTATTTAGTATATATTAACTAAGTAAAAATTATTTGCTATGTAAATATTTATACATTTCTAGTAATTAGTCGTTCGACGATGAAATGCTAGAATCTCCCAACGTCTGACTCGAACACGAAACGAGGCCGGCGAGGGCGAGGCCCGCGCCGCGAGAGGGCGCTCGGGGCGGCGGACTCCTCCACCTCTGCCGTTTCAACGGGCGATATACGTAGACTTTATTAAGTGCAAATTTAATATAGAAAGTTTACATTACGATACGGACTAATAATTTCATTTTATGTAAAAATCTTAGCGCAACGAGTCGCCTGGCACCGTTTTATAACTCGAATACCTTAACCGTAATATAAATCAAGGAGTAAAATTTTAGCGAATTAAAAATTAAATTTTCCAAAACTTTGTAAATACTAGAATTCGGACGCTCGGGCCGCGGGGGCCGCGAGCGGCGAAGGTCGTCCGTGACTAACACACGCGAGAGCAGTCCGGGGCCGCGACGCGTCAGACGGTGTGCGCGTGCACAGGCGGCGCGGGCATCGCGGGGGGCGCGGGGGGCGCGGGCGCGCGCACGTCCCGCTGCGAGCGCGCGCGGCGGCGCCGCTAGCACCAGTCGTCCTCGTCCGAGTCGGAGTGGCGCGCGCGCGGCTTGTACCCGTTGGGCAGGCGAGGCGCCGGGGCGGGCGAGGGCAGAGCGCGGGCGCCCCCTCCCCGCCCCAGCGCGAGCGCGGCCTCGTAGCTCAGCGGCGCCTCGTACGACCGCCCGCCTCGCTCCGATTCGTAGCCCCATCCGCGCCTGCCGAACTCACGCCCGGTTTCATTGAGACTTAGGAGAATACAAATGATATTAAGTTAGCGTTAGCTGGGCTACGTTTAAGTGTGAGCTTACCGACTTTGACTCACCTTTCTCTAGATCTATAGTCTCGGTGTATCAGTCTTTCAACTTCTCGGCCGTACTCGTACTCGTCGTGTAGAGGCTCTAACGGCTCTCTTGCCGTATGCCTCAGCGATAACTAAGGCAAATGATAGAAAATAATAAGGTTAACTCGACATTTACGTTAATACTGTCGGTACTCGAAACTGCAAGTTATTTTGTTAGACTTAAGTTTGTCAACTATGACAGAAGTGTTATAAGTTATAATATTTGTTATACGTACTAAAGACGTGTTATGTATAACCAATAAGTATTTTTAGGTAATATTTGTTAAATTTGACAAATTTTATGTCAATGTTTCATATAATGGTGCAGTGTTTTTACTTCTAAAACTCCTGTAATCAAAACTGAAATTATGAAAAAGCATAAAGTTCAGTCAATTGTAAGCCTCACCACGCTCACAACAAAGATGTGTGTGATTAACATAATTTTTATGACTTACGTGCGAGGGGCTATGGCTAATTCTGGCGAACGGTGGCTGCTGTTTAACATGCAACGTGGACGGCTTAGTGGGCGTCGGAGGGAGTTGGCGGCCGCGGCCTCGTCTCCCTCCCTCTCGCCATTCTCGCCATTCGCGTTCTCGCTCGCGCTCTCGGTCAGCACCTATCGACGACCAAACTGTTCTTTGAATAATTTGATAGTTCTATGCTGAGACAAACTACCTTGCAATCGGAGAGATGACAGTATTTAAGGTTATTGAAATAATATTAGATGATTAAAGGAAAGAAAGAAAATTAAGACCGTAAAGAAAATTATATAGCCGGGATTAACAGATGTGCAAACAATTTTCTTATGGATACCGCCTTATAGTTTTTGCAAGCGTCCCCCACATGTAATACATGCACACAGCTTTAAACGACATCGATTATATCAACTGTTAAACATCGATATTTCAAACGAGCAAAGGGTCGGATTGTTTATTAGTCACTGATTAATGTATCCAAATTCAGACTCTTTGCTTTACAATTGGTGTCTTTGTTGTTATTGTAAACGGGATTTGAATATTGGGATTGGAAAATTTATATTTATTTATAGGAGTATTACATTGTAACATGGGGTATCTGCGTGTGCCGCTTTGCAAAGTTGGGATGACTGTGGCTGGATATGATCGGGTTCGAAGAAACTCTACTAAAACTAGATACCTCATTTTATTCTAGTAGGGTTTCTTATCTTATGCATAAAGCAAATTGCGAATTTTGTAAGGTGTAGTGTCGTGGTCCTTTGTGTGTGGCGAGTGGATCTCACCGTAGGTGTTTTGTGGCGGGCTGGGCGATCGCGAGGGCTGGCTCAGGCTGGTCGTGGGATACGGCGCCCTCCACTCCTTCCCTGCTGTCAGGAATACCTTCATGTACCTTCCACCACGCTTTATGCTATGCCCGTCGGATAACCGACCTCATTCTTTACTCACAAAGGTGACTCTCAAAGTTTTGGATTGTTTGTCAAAGGTGTTTTAATATAGTTTATGCGATTGGAATATTGGAGATAAGGATAGATTTGTTACTTTGGATTCATTTGTATGTCCAAGATGTTTATTTGGTTGTGGGACAAGAATAAATCGTTCAGTGTAATGTACAGGAAACAGTCTACATTCTAACTTGTTACATAGACGGTTAAAATATTAATTCATATAAAGCTTCTTGCATGCTGCATGATGTGTAATAAGTCTCATTTCAACGCATGCGCCTCAGGCATTATACAAAATTACAATAAAGCAATGTGCAACCAAACCGGGCACTGTAATATAGCATGCAGCAGGCAATACAATTTTGATATATTTGTAAATGTTAGATATCTTACAAATATTAACAATACAGCCAATATAAGTATTTAAATTATTAATTTAATCATAAATAATATTTGGACAATTTCAGTCCGTATCCACTGAAACATAATCTTAATACTAAAATTTAAAACACAATGATTTAATGAAAATAATTGAATGCTATCACTCTGTTGACAAATGGCCTTACATATGAGCAATAATAATATTTCGAACAGGTCTATTTTTACTACAAAACATATTTTACATAACTAGCTCTGTGGTTACAGTTAAGCTAAGGTAAACAATTTTTCATCTATAATATTTGTTCTATTTATTACTCATAGCACAATATTATTGCTGGCTTAAATTCTTATATCTACATCTACGGAACATGGAAATCTACAACTACTTTAAAGCTAAAGTTCCCGTCTTCTCACAAAACTTTTAGAGTCCCTTCATGAGAAGAAAAATGTTTGCAAAACTGTTTTTTTTTAACTATATCTAAATGAAGGGTAACAATACGCTTAAGGATACATATGCGTGAAAACTATATATGGATAATGGAAAGAAAAATAGTTGTATGCGCAAGTAGCTTGTAAAAGGCTTGATATTTATGTGATGTTCAATGAATTGGAACGATATTTGCGATATAAGCTATAAATCTGCTGATATTAATTAACTAAAAATGATGAAAATAGCGGTTGGATTTAAGGATACCAGCAGATTTAGGTAGTCGCTTGTTACATTTTATTTGATTATAAATATCAGCATTTTATTACGAAACTGAATATCACTTACCATGTGGATGATAGTGATGCGGCGCTCTGTGCGTTCGACCATGTCTGTGGTGTTCGTGCTTCACTATCTCGACGACGTTATTAACTGTATCGGAGAAGCCGATTTCGTGGTGGTACCCTCCATAGTGTCCTCGCCGTCTCGGGCTCGGCGTCCGTCTGTTTTGTTACCCGTGTTAGCGATAAATTTTAAATTTATTTTTTTATAATATTTCCTAACACCAGCGTCATGACAAACGTTTCGTTTCCGTAATAATCTGTGATAATTTAAATATTTATTTACATTTTATTGGACGTTCCTACCTGTTATTTAACTATTAAAGGAGCAACATGCTTAAATTAACTTATAATCAAACTATTTTATCATCCATTCCACTAGACACATGCACAGGAAAACATAAAGTGAATAAACATATAGCATTAGTAGATAGAACGGTTAGTTTTGTTATACTTTGTTAGTGTAAAAACACTTGGATACCTTAACATACCGTTCGTAACTACAATATCTTCTAAGTCAATTTCTTCTTCTTCGATGACGCTATAAAATAATTAAAGGAATATGAAACCAAAAATAAGGTAATAGTATATTTTTAAAAGAAAAAAATAAAGTTATTATTAATGAATAAAATCCTCACCTTAAACTGGATGACCTGCCGTGATGACCGTTTTGATATACGTGAGGTGCTTGGGACCTGGCCTCGTCTAATGATTCCACAGACGCGTGATGTGATCCCACATCTTGCAACTCCAAGACCTAAATGATACGCTTGATTACTATATCACCAAACTTATATTATAAATAAACAAAATAAAAAAAATAAACAATGAAAAATTCATCAATACGGATTTGAACCTGCATCCTCTGCAATACCGCCCTCGTCGCTCTAACAACTGAGATATCGTGTCGCTACCCGTCTTAATGGATTTTTCATTCGCTATATCGTCATCGGGACGGTTGAAATAAAATTAAGTTATACTGTCCCATATTTACAAAACATTTTTTTATAAACACAGCATCGATGCACATCTATTGTGTATTATCGCATTACATGCATTTGTGCTCGTGCAAAACTATTAAAACATTTAATACTTACCAATATTATCTCTGTTACGAACTAGTAATAAACTAATTATTATAATCATGCTATATTTTGATTATCATGCATTTATTATGTTAAACTGTTTAGGAGTTTTGATTTGTTAGTTTTATTTATGAATGTGACCGTATGTCAATGTGTTCGTGTATCAGTCATGATAGGTGCTGTGTCTAATAACAACAATTTTAGTATTATAATCCCTAGATTAGTATTACAAATATTTAACTTTTCTAAATTTGTAACATTCGTTATACATAAAATTATCAAAATCTAATTATATATATTTAGTTACACTGAAAAAAAATAATATACCTAAACAACAACAACCTGTAAACTTGAAATAAAAATCATAAATACAACACAATCTACTAATACAGACGTGTTTAGGCCCCTAGGCCCCTAGTTGCTGTACCATACTTTACAGTAAGGCCTACTGTAAGAAGGGCATCATTAAGCTAATAAACGACGTAACAAGAAATATAATTATTACATTATCTTCATTAGGACAACACATTGAACAGTTACTAACAAGTTTACAACACCAACTATCTAGAGCATAGAAATTATTAATACAGTTAGTACTATATGTTACACCACATGGTATGCCACTGAGTTAGTTTTAAATTTTGACTAAATAGCCGATATATTTATATATGTATAATTTTGCAACGAAATGCCAATTGATGTGAATAGTGGATCGTATTAGTTTAGAAAACATGTGTAACATAAATTATTTTAGCGTATATCTGAACGACGAGTTTGATTACAACAATGATTAGGTCAATGTCCGCCAGCGGTAATCACCTTTTTGTTATTCCTGTAACAAGAGAAAGGTTTTATTAATTATCATTACTAGGGGCGCCAACAAACCCTCAATTTCGACTCGCTGCGCCCGCGAAATCTCGGGTGACGTTTGCATATTGAGCGAAGCGAGCCCAGTGTATTGACTCTTCGTTTCCCATTGACTACAATGGGATATCAGATTTTTGACAGGACATTAAAAAAATATATATATTTTTTGACGACATTTTTAAAATTTATTTTTTAAAAACCATCACCTAATGCGTGTCTTTCTGATTGCAAAGTTTCATAATTTTCCGTCAATTAGTTTTCAAACCAATTCGTGACAAAGAATGTAAAAAGTCTCCAGTAAAACGCTCCGCTCACTTCGTTCGCTTCGCTCAATAAATAAAATTATATATATTTTTTATCGGATTTAAACGTAGATGTATGAATAGCTTACTTTAGCGATCTTCTCGAAGAGCGTTTTCCGAGGTGACCCACCATGTTCGGGTCGTCTGGATGGCCGTCTGTAGCTGGAACATCGTGGGTCAAAGATCCGCTCCTAGAGCCATGACCATGCGCCGCCGCCGCCGCATCCATCAGACAGTCAAACAAGGTCGCCTTCTGCACCACGCACCCTCATCATGTACCCTACTCTCTATGCACAGTCTCATGTCGCAAGGCCATTGCCGATTCATCTAATGACTACATGAGTATGCGCAAATCCTCATTCAATACATATCCATGCTGGAGTTCTTTAGTGAGCCTATCTCTGTTTGTGTTATGTCTAGTGTAAGAGTATCAAAGTCAATGAACATGAATTCGAACATGGAATGTATTTAAATGTCATTGAGTTATGAATTCTTCGATCCGGAACACCTATATGTAGTTTGTATCGGTTTAATCTGAATGTTCTGTTATAAATAAAAATAGTCTGGACGAAAGATTGTGTTTTTGCGAAGAGCTGTAAATGACAAAGCATATTTGTATAAGTGCATTAAATAAATGTGCAACAGTTTAAAGCCTGTGGCATTTGCCAATCAGCAATGCCGATCAATTATTTATGTTTGTTTTGGTAACTTTACAGCCTTGATTTTTGTTGATTTATTTGTACATATTGGATGATTTACGAGTATGGTCATGCTCAATTTTTGTTTATTAAAATGATATACTTTTTCATTATTTTAACACATCTTGTGGCAAATCATAGCGTAGGCGAGAAAGCTTTAAACCACGTTCAAATCACACCAGCCTTCTAGAACGAAAATAAATCAGCCGAAATGTAATTAAAAATCATTTCATGTAAGGATATGTTTTGTACCAATTAAGAGTTGAATAAAAACCATGCACAGTCTTATAAAATTTCGAAAAATAAGTAAAAATAAAGTCTGTATTTACATCCCAAAAATACAAAAATAGCGAACGATACATTGATAAAACAGAGGGCACTAATGGAGAAGATAGATTCTACATAAACACATCTCTAGAGCTACAAGACAACCCTACTGACTTCAATCAACACACACTCTAACTATTTATTTTGCAACTATAGGACAGGTCTCTAGAATAATTGTTATGTGATCATCAAGCCCTAACGGTTTATGGACAAATGTGTGATGATATTCACAGCTTTGTCCACGCTACCAGTGATGTGCGTTATCTAATTCTATATCTTGTCAAATACTAAGGTTCTAATGATTTAAATAATTATATAACTGACATCATCGACCATCGTGTCTATTCGCTCGCTATTTTAGCTTATGGTATAAAAAATCTTTATTCAAACACGATGCGAAAGAAGTTTATAAAAAATGGATAAATAAATAATCTAGTACAGTGCAAGAAAAAGGTAGTCAAAGTTTCGTTCCTTAAAATATTTAATACTACCGGCTGATTGGCCGTAGGGCTATTCTCGCTGAATGCCTGAAAAGTAAACCACCAATGTAGTCGACTCGACTTGAGTCGATTTCAACTAAAGTGACATTGTATTGTTGTAGTTAACATTATGTTATATCAATCATATCAACGAAGATTTCATAGACGGTGGTAAAATGGTAAATAGAAATGACTCTTTTTGGGGTGTCTGCACACAACAATACATTCACGAGACAACACAACGATCTATTAAATACTAACTATTAAGTGTTTTTTAGAAATCTAAACATAGGAGATTTAAGGGTCCATCAACAAACACTACATTAAATCGTGTAGTAAATAAACCTAACAACAAAAGTTAGTACTTATTTAAGAGATACTAATATTGTGCATAAAAATATTGGACTTTAATCACACTTTATTACTCTGGCCTGTCTACTCCTAGGTTAAGTCTGCATAGATTTAGATAGGATCCACGTGGAAGAAAAAGTAAAACATTTTAAAATGGCTTAAAATGGCTAAGGATAGTTTTATATTCTACCAACTAAAGAATATTAAATTATTACATCATTTCAAATAAGCATAATATTGTTTTTAAATTTCACATATCAGTGTGTACATACCTTTACGTATATCATAGTACATGTTTAGAAATACTTTTTGGGTTTCGATAAAAAAAAAATAATAGTATAAATAAATGTGGGAATTTTACCTATAATGAGTAGTAATAGTATCCTCAGCCGTTCGAAACCAGTTACAAAGTGCATTGTATTTGTTAATGGATAAGAACTTACCGGAACGCCCTGTTTTTTAAACCCAGTCGTTCTCCAGCTCTCTAGAATAAGAAATCCAGCGTAAATTTTCCCAACAGTTAGTTTCCCTGTGTTGAGAACGTCTTTGCGAGGCACCAGCAAGTCTAACATTTTCTTGGCTTGAAGTGGCCAGATGTGGGTTATTGTTTCTCTAAGTTCTTCATCGGCTTGGTCCATTTCTTCAGCTAAATGTGGTAATGTATTATTTATGACAAATTTACTTTCACTTGCTAATATTTTTAGAGGTTCCTTTCATCACCTACTATTACTTTTGTATTAATTACATTATGCTAAGTGTAGATGATAAAATTAACCTAAATAATTCTAGTTTCAATTACCAGATCTCATTTTAATGCTAAGATTTTCTCGTATTAAGGCGAATAGTGTTGTTGTAAAATTAACTTTTCCGTTTTCATCCAACGGCATATTCATTCTAATCAACTTCTTGTACGCTAGTCTATTCGGACATTTGTTACCAAAACCTAAAGGTGGATCCATATTTTTTAACATATCATACATTTCCGTGTAAAGTATTTTCCCTCTGTAATAAAATAACAATAATTAATGTGTTAATTATAATTATAACAAATGTTCTATTTAATTTAAAATTTGTCAATACATACGTGGCGTTCGGATCATATTCGGCCCATATTCTAACGAATTCGTCTAAATGATGCGCGCCGAGTATGGAGGAATCTCTCGTCAAGTAATCAAAATTATCCATAATAACAGCAACGAATAAATTTAACATCTGTAAATTTTTTTAAGTTATGTTAGTCATATTTTTTTGTAGGCTATAATGTAACAACAGATTTAACTTGATATAAAACCAGAAAAACGTCTTGTCTTCATAGTGATATATATATTTTACAAATATAATGAAATTAAATAAAAAAAATGCGTATTACTTACAAGAAATGAACAAAAGAAGATAAAAGATACAAAATAGGCATATGCCAGTGTGCTTCCGCAGGCTTCATTTGGTGGTTTATCGGCTTCTCTGTCGCATTTTGCGGGTTTGAGACAAGCCAACATAATATTTGGCCAAGATTCACCGGTTGCACACCTGAAGGAAGAAAATTGTAATATTTATTGTATTTAAAAAGATTAATATATTAAGAAAAATATATTTATTAAATTTTTACTCACCGAAATAATAACATAAGCGCTTGTATGAAGCTTCGAAAATTATTATGTCTATTCATATCTGAATCGGCTGCTAAATCTATATTGCCGAACACCTGGAAACAATATATATAGAATATTCTAGAAAACAATTACGTTTAGATAAAAAATAAAAATTTAAATATGCATAATGATAAATTGTCCTACCTGCATTCCGATAATGGCGTAAATGAAGAAAAGCATCGCAATGAGAAGGCACACATAGGGTAAGGCTTTGAAACTCTGCACAAATGTCCAGAGTAGTATTCGTATTGTGTATCCCTGTCGGAGCAGCTTGATCAGTCGCGCGGCTCGGAACAGGCGGAGGAAACCTACGTTGAATGTGTTCTCCTGTAAACATTTTTACATGTGCGTGTGAATAAACTATAAACACTCTACACACATATTCATAATTTTATCTACATATAAATACAATATTAAAAGGGTATTACATCTTTAAGAGTTATGTGGCGATTATAATTGTATAACAAATTAAGACTAACATGGAAATAATCGATTTTAAATTCAATATATTTATTGATATCAAATAAAAATGTATTAATAAAATCTATCTGTTAGAATTCAAACGGTTATAATAATATTGATATGATAATAAATATAGTGAATTATTAGTAGTATATAAAACAAATGTTACCACAGGAAAAGCTTAGTATTTTAGCAACTTCTGTAATGAAAACACTGTCTATCTAAAGGTTTAAAGACAGTTTTATATGACCATTCTATTTTACTAAAATGTAACGAAAAATTTATACGATTATATGAAATAAGTCCAATAAATTTATAATAAAATCTAAAATATAAAAGAAATACAATGATTTTTTAATTATTATATCTAAATTTTAGTTTCTAGCAAACGTTATTCTAACGACGAAAAACTGTCTAAAGTTTTTTAAACAACAAAAACACCAATTATTACACTTTTAATCTAAAAAAAGGTCACTCCTGGCTCATGTCTCCTATTAAAGCAGTACTCTATATAAAATTCACCGTCTAGCACTACTAAATGACAGGATCTCTGTTAACCTACATATAATTCTAAACCATTGATATTTTGTTACAAAAAAATCTAAATTTCCTAGCAATCAAATGAATTTTTTACCTGCTGACAGGAAATGTCAGCACAGTTTTCTGCGAGGTCGCTCTGTAATCAGGATATACCTTAATATGGTGCCATGTAGGTAGTAGATTTCAGAGATTTAACATAAAAGAATATGAAAAAATATATATATATAATAAACTCGAAATAATGAGGTAAATGTACTCACGCCAAACTCCATGATGAGGGCATCTATAATACTTCCAATAACCGTTATAAAATCGAACGTATTCCAGGGGTCTTTGAAAAAATTCTGTAAATTTTAATTCAATATATAAAACTCATATAATATAATCAAATAATAAACATATCTCACTATACCTTGATAATTCGTTATAATTATAATAATATTAATTGTGTACTTGCATCCAATGAAAGGGTATACAAAAGTACGCTTCCTGTACTAAATGGATTGTAAAGGAAAATGCTATTAAAGGACAGGAAAAAGGTTTTCTCTCGAAGTAATTATATCATCTATAAATTCTATAATCTTATCTAAATAATCTATAAAATTCGTGATATAAAAATCTATTAAAAACTATTATCAATAAAAAAAGCAGCATTTTATATATTTTCTATATTATAATATTATCTAAATTTAAATATATTCAAGTCAATATTGAATATTAAATATAAACCTAAAGGCTAAAATAAATTATATTATAATGACGTGTCATTATCCTACTTGTGCTATCAATAATATTAAAGTTTCTCCATTTATTTTCTATTGAATATAAAACAATTTCTAATATACAAATAATGTAGATAAAAATTAGAATCTTCAATATTATTTCAGATCGCGGATGCAAACCATACCAAAATGTAAATATTTATTTACAATAATTGGTTGTGGGTTCGCAAATATGATAAAATAATAACATACTTATTAAATAGTTGGTCATTCTTACCGTGCATCCGAAGGCAATTAACTTCAAAACTGTCTCGAGAAGAAAGAAGAACGTAAATACTATGTTCATGGCAGTTAAGACGTCCATGAGGAGTGGTGGGGCCTCGTGAAACTAACAAAACCAATACCTCTTTAAAATATCAAAACTAAACTAATACTAATAATGATTTTTATGTATTTTTTTTCGCTAACCTAAAAAACACATTCGACAAATCTCTTAAATTCGTTTTCATATTCACTATTATAGAGAATATTACATGTATATCGGTACGTGTGTGTGTGTTTGGAAGTAGATTTTGAGCCAATCCGTTCGTGTAATTATTGTTTTGTTCACAGTGAGTTGTTCACCACGTGCTTCATGCAAAGGCCAATGTTCATGCATTACCACATAGAACGTTTATTACACACTTAGATATCACACATGTTATTTTAATAATTATTGTACATACTAACCAATCGGTTCCATTAACACGAGACACCAAACGAAGCTGTGGGATTCTTACCTTATTCACCACCATTTGCTGGCAATTATTAAACTTAGAAAGCATTTATTAGATACATAGTGTCTCTGAGTTTAGTTAATAGTGTAAACACATGTGCCACATGCGACAAGAGGAGGCCATGCTTTACAACTATAAGCAAACAAAATATAATCGTTGCAAACATTACTATCAGAGAGAAACCAGGAGTTGGAAGGGTTAATATTTACTTGGCCAGAAATAATCCCATACAGTCATGAAACACAAAATAGCATATTAGTAGCAGAAAGAGTACATTTGTAACTTTAGTATTTCATCGTCTATACGACAAGTCTTTAACAGGTCTTTATAAGTGTCAGTTTTGATCGTGTAACGCATGGTACTTACTTTGACACCATAAGCGATGATTTTCAACACCGTTTCCACAGAAAACATTCCAGTAAACCCCATATTCGAATACTTGAGGATATCCGCGTAGAGGTCATTTTGATTATAGTACTGCCATTATGTGAAGACGTGTCGGATAAACCCATTGCAATGAAAATATTTATTTGTTATTTGATGCGTTTGACTTTTGGAATAAGAAGTAGTAGTAAAAAGTAATGTAAGGAATGCAGTTGTATAGACATGATTTCGGAAGGCATGATATGGGAGTTATCGGATTAAGGCAGGAAGGTTGAATTCTAAAAGAAAATTGTGTTCATATTTGATTCTAATCTACAAACAGAATGATAGACGGAGAGAAGTGAGAGAGGAGGTTAACTAAGGAATAATAATTATAAGGTTCAAGTGATAAATAAAGTAAATAAAGAGGTCAAAGACCTGGAATCCCTCAATTTCGAATATTGTTTTTCAAATCCATATGACCATGACCATGTTGATTGTATTATCTAGGCTTAATTTTTTGTTACACATAGACATCAAGCATCCCGAAGGCACGACAAATTTTGCTTGGCGGAAGGCCATTCTATAAATCATGCATGTTTTCCACAAAGACAATATGAAGAGAAGAGCATTTATAAGAATCATGCAACACGTACAACATGGAAGGCAACATGCCTAACCTAATTCCCGAGATATTGTGCATTCACTAGCACAGACATTTAAATTAATTTGCGAACCTAAAAATGTGCAGAAGGGATTGGCGTTTCGTGCATAAACATTTATATATAAATATGAATGTATAGCAAGCAAGGATGAAGGGTTACACAACGAAAACACAGAAAGATACAACAAAAAATATTGACGGTACACATGATGGCTCAGGTAAAAGTCTCATTCCAATGCTGTGTACTCTGATGCCGTTAATATTTGTATTGAACTGAGTGGTGTTCGTGTATTGTGAGGTGACCATATTGTCCGGCAGTACTAACTTAAGCCAATTTAATATTGTTTAAATATATGTATTCTAGATGATGTATGTGTAATGGTCCCAGCCCCATTGTATCAGAGAGGTGTAGAGGAAGTACTTCATTGCGGGGTTGGCGTGCTTTTGTGGTCATCGTTGTTTTACCTCTAGTCTATTTTTGTTAATGTGCCTCGTGAATTATAACAATCGGCTCATATTCTACTAAACTTAGTGATTTTTATCTACGTTTCACATTTTAGTGCTTATTTTGTTTAGTTCGTTTGTCTTGACTTGATAAATGTGTTAAAATGTTTTCAGTTGTACAGTATTATATTAAAGTTTGATTACGGTATATAGATAAATGGTACATACCTTCATCATAAGCAACAATGTATTCAGCACAATAAGTGCCATGATGAAATACTCAAATGGCGTTGATACTACAACTTTCCACACTTTGTACTTAAGACTCCCCATTTTACTTGGCATATACCTCTCTAAAGGCCGCGCTTCTATCGTAAAGTCTATACAAGATTTCTGGAAATGAAAACACAAATCATAGTTTAGTTATCAGTTGTGCACTGCTATTTCCGGTGTCATATGTAAGTGTTATAGTCTACCTGATTCTTATCAATTTCTCCATCTTGCAACTCGGCTTCACCCTGCTCTTGAAATGTAATAATAATAAGAGCTACGAATATGTTAACAAAGAAGAACGGAAACACCACAAAGTAAACTATATAAAATATGGACATTTCTATTCGAAAATTTTGTATGGGTCCCCTGTCTTCGTACGTGGCCGCCATTGAATTTTGCAACACTCTGTAAAATAAAGTTAATAATTTACCACACTCCAGCATCATAAATACAACAGCTATTGATCTTTTGCGATATATTTGTTATAAAGTTTACAGTATCATTGTAAAATCTTACTGTGGCCAGCCTTCCCCCGTCTGCACCGCGAATAGCGTAAGCATGGCGGAGGCCACGTTATCATAGTGGAAGGATTGCGTCGTCCACTGCCGCTTTTTTACTTGCGGCAGTAGACTAGTTGATTCGTACACGAAAAACGACCCTCTGTGTAACAGATAATATTATATTAGTATTTCTTAAAAAACTTCTTGAAAATTACAGTTAATATTCTGATTCGAATGAAATGTGATAAAGATGATACAGAACAGTCAATCAGAATATTTTTTGTTTGTATTTCATATTGAATCTTATTATTAAATGTCCAAAATAACCTGCAATATTTAAAAATTAATAATATTAATAACAATAGTTAAAATACAATACAAAATTAAAACAAATTTATACTCACTGGCAGTCTTCAAAGGTATTCTTACTAATATCACTGCAGTGAAAAAATTTACCATTAAAAAGTTGAACCGCTATTACAGCGAATATGAATTGAAACAATATATACACAATGAGAATGTTTATGACATTTTTCAACGAGTTCACAACACAGTCAAACACTGCTTTTAACTTTGGAACACGTTTTATAGTTTTTAAAGGTCTGAGCACTCTTAACACTCGTAACGACTTTATTGTGGACAAATTTTGTCCGGCGCCTTTCTTCACACCTCTGCGAAAAGATAAATATATTATTCAAAGCGAAAGAAAAATATCTTAAATGTACTACTACTAAATTTACTTTTGGTTTGAGACCTTTCATGAAAATTAGTTCAGAAATTTATTGTAAGTTAACTGAAATACACTCAAATTCTAATAAAATAAATATATATTTCTGAGATCTATTTGTAGTAATGTAATAACTCGATTATTTCTTACAATAAGTCTCCGAGTTAAGAATATGCCTTTTCAATATTGATTAATATTAAATAAAAAACCTACCCGATTTCGAAACCGAAGCTAACAATGGCGCATATGACGACCGCGGCGTCCATGATGTTCCACAGGTCGCGGAGGTACGCGCCCGGGTGGAACAAGATGCCGAGATCCACTATCTTCAGCAGCATCTCCACGGTGAAGACCCCAGTGAACGCGTAGTCGAAGTAGTTTAACACTTTATTTCTAAAGAGCATTTTGGATGATTACATTAGAATAATATTTCTATCTTCTTATTTAAAATCTTATATTCATTATGAGTCAAAATCTTACCGGTTACTTTCCTCGACCACGGGATCTTCAGCCGCCAAAGCCACAGAACTCATGCAAATAACTACCATAATAAAAAAATCAAAATATCTTAAATTTACAATCCAGTGTGCGCCTCGTCTAATGCTGCAACAATAATAACTTATTAATAAATAACTTCAAATAAATAACTTAACTAATAACCATAACAATAACGTAGTAATATAACTTACGGATTAGTAGGTGACAAAACAAACATGGACGAATATGGCAGCATTGGTTTTGGTCCATCTGGTATCTCTTCTTCATCTTTTTTGGCCTCTTTCTTTTTGCTCTAAAAATAAGAGAAATAATTATGATTTTGATAATAATAACGTTAACTAGCTAAAGATGACTTTTTTAAGGATTTTGAGAATAATGGCTCGAGAATAAAACTTTTGTTACTAATAGGTAGTCGAATAGATATTTAAAACCTAAGAAGTTACTGAAGCTTGTTACATTTTAAAGTTAGTATGATAGATGAAGATGTAGTAAACAACCAAAATAGTCTTAAAGTTAAAAACATTATGCTTATAGCAACATTGATTTAAGACCGATTTATAATATTAATATTGAATTCTATACAGACTCTTAAATTATAGAATAGGATAAGAAAGCAGTCATAAATTGTATTTGGATATTAAATAATTGCATATTTATGTTTGTTTATCATAAGAAAGAAATAATTATATAAAAAAGTAATAATTAATATTATAAATTGTAGTCATTCACACGTATTAGCCACATTAAAACATTTTACCTTTAATTTGTTTTTAATAAATATATTATAGGTAGATGATGATAAAATTTATATATATTAACTTACAGCTTCCTTATTTTCTTCGCTTTGTTCTTCTTCAGCTGCTGTTAATTCCTGTAATTATAAAATGGCTACATATACACGGAAAGCGGCGTAAATTTACAAGAGAGCTTCAACGTTGACACGATACGTATTTTACAATTCACATCCTTATTATTACAAATGTTGCTTCAAAGTATCAAATGCTGGTATTTTATACATTAGGCATAGCATTTGAATCTTCCAAGCAACAATATCAACATTGACAGTCAAGAACTAACCTGAGCGTTGGCCAAATTGTCGACGGCGATAGCAAGAAACACGTTTAGAAGCGTGTAGTTGCCGAACAACACAAGAATAACAAAATACAGCGAGTATATCATGCCCTTCTGTATGCCTCCCTGTGATTGGATTCCATAATACATAACTTCATTCCAATCTTCGCCTGTTAAAATCTGGGAAAAAATATATATTTAAAATTCGATAATAGTGAGAAATACGTATGTGATTTTTTTATTACCTGGAAGACAGTAAGTAGCGCGATTGGAAAAGTATTGAAGTTTGTTGGAGGCGTGCCTTCTTCAAAATTAAACTGTCCACCAAATAACTGCATCCCAAGCAGAGCAAAGATGAGTATGAATAAGAATAGAAGAAATAGCAATGAGATAATAGATCTCATTGAATTTAGAAGAGATATCACAAGATTACGTAACGACGACCAGTATTTAGTGACCTGAAATTAAATAATATTTAGTATCAATTATTTCTAATAATAATATATTTACCTATTGAGTCACTAACCTTAAATATCCTCAACAATCTCAATGCCCTAAGGACGGAGAGACCGAAAGAACCACCCTTTACTTCTGACCACACCACTTCGAATATGGAGCCAGATATGACAACACAGTCGAAGCGATTGAAAGAGGATTCGAAGTAAATTCGCGGTCCGAGGGCATACATTTTTACCCACATTTCCATCATGAACAACCCCAAGAATACAAATTCGGCATAGTCTGAAACATAATCATAAATTAATTGTCTCAAAGTTCTATAAAAATAAAATAATATATGGTAAAACGTACATAAAAATGAAGTAAGCCACTTAGGCTGTCTGTAGTGCTCGACGGCTACACATATTGTGTTGAAGAGCACCAACACAATGACGAACCAATAAAACCACTGCGTTTTGACCGTATGCCTAATCCAAAAACGAAACCTCTTTTCCGCTCTCCAGAAGTCAGCGCATTTTCCGGCCGTGCGTGTTTTACTTTTCAAAAAACCTGAAGCATTCGTTAGTATTTACAATTTAATCCATATTTCTTACTAAAATATCTAAATCGTGATTCACTATTATATTATTATATAATTATATAATAATACAATTTTGCCTAACCTGTACATAATATATTAAGTGCTTATTATAAAAATCGTATACCTACTTATTCGGGTTTAGCTCATTAATATAAATTAAAAAGTCAGCATTAAGATTTCATAGGTCTATTTTTTTGTCATAAAGTTCATAAACATTCAAAACCGTTCAATCAATGAGCCAATCCCGATATAATTCCTAACTTTTTACATAGTCAAATCACGTTTAATTTTAACGAAATGTAGTATTGATAATCAGTAATTCGAGTTCTGTTGTCTTGAATTTTTATCGAAGTCGGTATCCGATATATATATCACAAATCATAAAGCACAAACGTCTTCTGAGAAGTATCGTACATCACTCAGATAATATCAGTTACGTTTTAAGGTAACTTTGCTAGTAAAGATTATGAAGCTAAAGGAGTTATATGTCAGCAAGGAAACACTATTAATGAAAACTTTAATTCAAAAATCAAAAATCTAGAAAGTAACTTAAAAATTAGGATTGTATGCTTTATTATTTAAAGGGGACCAGGGTACGCTATTCCTAATACTATTTCTAAACTAGATCGACTACTAAGAAGATGAAAAGGTATATTCTACCAGCGTCACGCTTGATCCCATACCTTGCTTTTTCTTTGGAACTGTAAACAACCAACACACAAATAGAGTACGAATACGTATGGAAATGAATTCAAGAATTAAGTTTTTAAAGAATGACATGCAACATCCATCATTTAAAGAGCTGACAGAGCTAATGGAATAGACATATTATATACATAAAATCAATGTAATTAAGATAGCCAACTGACATTAAAACATCGTAATACCGAGACAATACAAAGAATATATAAACAAAACCAACGGACATATCAAATGTCTAAATAACTGACTTGAACGAAATAAAACCTAATCATTTATATAGAAGCTACACAACACACAACACAATAATCGGAGATAGATTATTCAGTATACTGACCGTCATCCCCGCAGTCTTCATCTTGTTCTTCCTCTTCCGTATCTGTACTTTTACTTTTGCCAAGGTTTTTTAACTTTTTCTTAGCTGCGGCTCTTCTTCGAGCTAAAACAGAATTGCCAAACAATAGCTTATTTGCGTCCAAAATCATCCAAAAACAGTTGCATTACAAGTTCTTCTTTGTTACCTTCAATTATATGCATTCTCTCTTCTTCCGTCGTTCTCTCTTCAGCTAATATAACTTCCTCTGAAAAAGTTTATTTTATTAAATTATTTATATTGTAAATGATAAAAACTATTTGTTTCTTTACCAGAATATTTATTTTTTTAATAATACGTACCAGCTTTACAAATCCACTCAACATAACCGTTGAGTTCTCTCTCTAGTATTTGTTGTCTTCTTATTTTAAGAAATTCTTGCCTATTTTCTACTTTCTCTCTTTCTTTAGCGAACTCACTAAAAATATAGCGATTTAATACAAACTAGCATTTATTGTTATTTCTAGCATTATTAAAATGATATTCTTATAGCACTCTAAATAATTTAAATGATTATTTTTAAGTTACAAATAAAATGTTTTCAAACTACAAATAATATAAACAATACGTAAACAGAAAATGAGAAGCCAATTAAGATTTTGAACATCAATTTAAAATGAATATGAGAAAAGTATTAATTATCCATGATATTATAACTAGCAATAGACAACCAAACAACGGGTGGTCTTAAATAGTATACACCAGACTGGTTGCTCCAACCTGCTTCTGTTATCCAGTTAATGTAACCAGTAAAATCCGAATTAAATGCCTGACGCGCTCTTTCCTTTTGAAATTGAGCCCTACGCTCTACGCGGCCTCTCTCATTGGAAAACTCTCTGCATATTGCGTTTGAAGTAAAATGAAAATAAAATAATGGCCAAATAAATATAATGACTTCCAATTTCGGTAGGTTGTACTTACCCGCTAAGGACACCGAGAACTAAGTTGAGCATAAAGAATGAACCCAAAACTATGAGAGGCACAAAGTAAATCCAGTTAAATGTACTACCTAACGCGTCGTTTGTCTGAAACAAATAATATTTAACATTTATAATATCATCATGTGTAAACTCAATCTGTTATTTAAATCATGTTGTTTATCCCCCAGCATGTTATAAGTATTGTGAAAAGTTTAGTTTAATTTTAGGTTAGGTTCATTTAAGTTATGGCTTGGCTTGGCTTTTTCCACTTTCCACGATTAATGTTCGATTTTTCAATATCCACCAGCAGTCTTTCTTAATGGTAGGTATTTCTTAAATCAGATGTGCAGAAAAAAACTAAATAAAAATTATTAAAAGATAATAAATAATGTGTACCCAATAGAGAATGGCCGTCCAACCCTCCATAGTGATGCACTGGAAGACAGTGAGCATAGCAAAGCCGATATTGTCGAACGAAGTTATGCCTCTGTTCGGCCCTTCCCACTTCTCCAGACACGTACTCTTGTCGTACGTACACACGTGTGCTCCATACGGGGCCAGCGTTTCGTTGTCCGCATTACACGGTGTCGGATTATCACCGTCGTTCACTATTTCAGCTATGGATTAATTGTTTTTAAGATTAGACTGTACCTCATGCAACATTGATTGATCTGAACATTGTTGATATGTTTAGTGTCAAAATCAAAGTTTTTTAATTTATTTGGACATATATTGCACTTATAAAACATTAGTTTATATTTGCACGTTTTCAAATGGTAGTTTCCATGGAGAAGAACCGACGAGAAACTCCCTGGATACTGTTTTACATTATTATTAATGATATATATATACAGGACTGATAGGGTATGTACTTACTAATATCTTCTAAATTATAACAAGTCTTATGTAGCGCCCCGGAATAAAACTCGAGGCCTATAATAGCGAAAATGACGATTGCAAAAAGCACCAAAAGGCCGATCTGTAGCAAAGGAGCCATCGCCTTGATGATCGACTTCAACACCACTTGCAAACCTGCATACGAAATTGAATCGTATTACGAGCGACATATAAATTGAAATTCTTTGTAATTTATTTCAGGATAGTTCTTATAAATTCAATTTAAAAAGTATGAATTTAATATCATTGTGAAATTTTGGAATATTTAACCTTCAGGAGCAATGATGATAGTAAAGCCAATTTGTGATAATATCGTTAGATGATTTGTATCATAACAATAACAGTAGAATACATAAACTAATCAAGGAAACAGCAATAAATGAATGAAACGATACAATAAATATAACAGTAAACATGGAAAAATTACAGTGATCGTGCACAAGTACATGTGATTATACCATTGCATAATTTAAATATGTACCACATAACAACAGTTCATTACTAAAAATGTGCATAATAAATAAATTATGCATTAGTTTCATAGTGAAGCTACAAAATGCTAAGCTAAGAATGTTCTAGAACTCACTAGGAACGCCCGATACTAATTTAAGGGGCCTCAGCACCCTAATGGCACGCAAGGTCCGGAAGTCGACTTCGGCGGGCGCGATTGGCAGCTGCGTGATGATACTGCCGAACACATATCACTCGATACTATAGCTTGAACTAGCATCTAACTTAATAGTAAAATGACTACTGAGGAATATGCTCGTGAAAGACTTCACAACTACTAATAATATTTCAAAACCATATTCCCGTCAAGACAAGAGTCACTAGCTTATAAACTACTAACTATTTTATCTAGTTACGTTATTATAATTTTAAACTAATCACATGTTAAAGGTTACGATATTTAAACTATAATATATTTATTCACACCTAAGTAATCGTGTTTAGCTAAATTCTTACATTAGAATTTTATTTGAAAATAACAATACACAATGTAACAAATTTTATCTATTATGCAACACGTATAACCGAAAGTCAAATTACATTTAGCATCGACAATAAATCACAAAATATTAAAATCATCTATAACGATTCTCATAATGGCAAGAAATCGATGCTACGTTCTGTCACTAAGAATGTAAAAGTTCTATTTTCAAAAAAACTAGCGCTGTGTCATCTACATTATAAAAGTTCCATCGACCACATCTAGCCAGAATGTTCTATACAATATAAAGTTTATTGAACTTTTCGCCAATTACTGTGAATTACTTGGTATCCGCGAGACGAGCTTGAGCGGTCGGAGCACTCTGAACGAGCGCAGCATCCTCAGGTCAACGTCCACGTTGTATTCGGCGAAAATCGTCATCGACCTAGTTTTTGTTATCGAATATTTCAGTAAGAATTCCTCTTACCTAACTTACTGTAGTACCTAATACTGTGTCACTTCAGGTATTGATGATTTGCTTGTGTTTTTGTAGTCATGCAGTCCAATATTTTATCTTTTCTTGTCTAGTATTTGCAATACTACGTGATTATCGATTTCGATAAAGATGCTAGTATTGTTTGTTGTGTATAAAAAATAATTGAAATTTACTTACCCGGTTAATACAACGAAAAAATCCATTATGTTCCAAATGTTTCTAAGATAAGAACCCCTGTGTAAAACAAAACCTAAGGCTAAGATTTTTAACGAGGCTTCTACACAAAATATTCCTAAAAAGTACGCCTCGGTCTTTTCCTGTAACAAAAAAAAACTTTAATTATAAACTCTGCAACAAATTACATTTCTACATTTAATTTTATATTAAGAACTCCTAACTTTCATCACAACTGTATGGTCGAAAACTCCTTGTAATAGGCCATAGATGCAAAAATCTTACAGTAATATTCTAAATAAGAGTGAAATTAAATTAGAATAACAAGTCAAAACCAATGTTAAAATTCTACACATAACTTAATCATTTTAATTAATTATTATTTACAATTTGTTTACTACTAAACTTTCTTATAAGACTTTAACTTATTAGAAGATAAGTATAAGACATTTTCTATTGGTAAGTTCATGTTTTAACCTAACGGTTTTTGTCTTGTTGTGGCTTGTTTTGCCATTGTCTAACGACAATGTCATGTATAATTATATTTTATTTCAATTTAATTGACCGATAAATAAAACATGTTCTAAAGAGATTCTGTGCTGAGATGTCTCTTATTGACGTTGGACAGTACGTTTAATTAACTAACGAAAAATATGGCATCAGATTCTATGCTAAGATTGTCTTACGCAATTAAGCAGTACATTTTAGCACTATTTCATTGACTAATAACAAATGGGCATAAGATTCTGTGCCATGATGGTCCTATGCCATTGGGCAGTACCTTTTGGCTATATTTGATTTACTAATAAACAAAAATCTCACCAGATTCTGTGCTAAGATGGTCTTATCGCCGTTGGGCAGATGCTCCTCCAGCGCCAGCACCACGCAGTTGGCGATGATGGTAAGCAGCACCGCGTACTCGAAGGGCGGCCACTCGATGATAAACTTTGTATACCTGGAAATACAGTTCAGTTATTATTAACTTGTAACTATTACAAATATTTATTACAAGCTTTTCCCTGCGACTTTGCTCGCATTAAATTTCACATTTCGTGGTGTGTTTCACGATTGTAGCCTATATGTTACTACTGTAAATAAAATTATATTAATGTATAGTTTCATTTAAGAAAAGCAGTTTAGTGAAAGAGTTAGAAACCTCATAAACTTTCGTATTTATATTGTACATACATATATCCCATATTAAAATTTATTATCATAATTGGTGATAACATTTTAATGATTAATTTTCACATAAAATTTATTAAAAATATAAAAGGCTTCATCTAACTTAAATAACTATATTACAATTTAACTAACTGTATTACGATGTTACTGAAACCTGTTATAACTTCATCAGCTGTTGATAAGGAGTAATTATTGCATGTGCCTATCGTGATTTTATTAGATCACTCCGATTACATGGACCGCTTGAAGAGTTAAATATTACCTGATTAAGGTTTAAGTTTCAACTCTTTAGAACAAAATCATTGTTTGTGACACTTGCTCTAACGAATGAAATGATTTTGATTTTATTATACGGTTATAAGGTTTTTCGTATATGGAGTTATAAAAAATATTTTTTAATAATGATCTTAGTTGTCTTTCCTTTCTATTACTGTAGGATTGTTATATTTTAATGTTTGTATATTAGAAAAAAAGTTTAAACTTATTGGAACTTTAATTTAGATTTCTTAAACTCAATTTTAAAATGAATGATTTAAGAAAAACAACGGGCAAATACCATTTAGTCAAACGCATGTCCAAAAAATTTAAAAATGTTTTTATTTTGTTAAGCAGACAGTCTTGGGATGGTGATAGCCTTTTTAAAAGCAGGTGGGATCGGGTACAATAGTTATATTAAAAAAATAAGTTTAATCAAAGCACGTTTCGTAAATTCTGTTTAATCTGTTTTCAATGTATGTTATGTTTGTTTCTTTTTATTTCTATTGCATTAAAACCCTAACAAAAAACCTAATTTACTATGAAATATACATTTTTACAAAATAAGAAACTTCTGTGTTATAAAGGAATGCTTTCATATCTGCAACTCGGTCCATAGTTCATCAACTAACATTATGCTCCTGACCTACCTTCGTTCTCATGCCTCATATGTATGAGGTCACGTGATTTAAAGTAACCATTAAATTTAAGTCTTACTTGGCACATAAATTTTTAAAAATGTAATAGAAAAGAATATAAATTTATCAAAAGTAATAGATGTGGTTTGTTTTGCGTTTTATCTTTTTATTCTGTGCTTTTCAAGCGGTTACTGAACGTTAGTTTTGAATAGTCTAGTTTATATAAGCTATAAAATTAAGGTTCCTTTTTAACTTACATTCTAAGTAAATATAAATATATATGATACCCTTAGCATTTTACTACGACCGGTAGACAATATTTTCAAAATGCATGAGAAAAACAATGCGTACCTTAAATATGTATTAAACATTACTTATGCTCGCTCGCAAATGAGAGCGAAAGTTCTTTTACCTTGAAAATACAGGGAATGATTGCAAGCCAGAGTAAAGGTAAATAGAAAATATTAACGTTTGCAGTTACCAGTGTTTGTGGGGTTATTTTTAAATATTTCAATTCTCTCTTATATTAAACCCTGCAAAAGGTTGATAGTAAAAAAAAGTTTTCTGTTTTTTAAGTAGTTTTGAACGTGAAGCTGACCAATTAAATAATAAAATAAGGTATTGCATACTATATTAATATTAATTATAATTCTATTTGATATTTTTATTTATAATAACAAATTCTCACCTCCGTATAGGATTTTCGTCGGAGAATATAAAGAGCGAGCTGGGCCCTGGAGTAGCGGGCTGCTGCGCGCCGCCCATGGTATCAGCTGGCGCCGCGCGAGCCTGCGCGCCCGCCGCCTCCTGCGCTGCCGCCAACCTGGAACCACCACGACACACACTCATAATACACTATAATAATAACAGTTTTACTTACATAACAATAATCATATATATTTGTATATTACAACCTATAACGATGTAAGAAAGTGTTAGTATCACACTTGTTGGTGTATTTGTAAGTATTCGTATCCTAAAGAGGGAGGTAGTTTTCAATTTATATAAAATTCACATAAATGTTATACACTACTAAAACGAAGCCAACGTTTCTCGATCACGTTTGAAAATTTAATATATTCGTCGCGTGCTGTAATAACATAACGAGTTGCTATGAAGCCTGGACGCTTAATAATATTATCATTGGCAATTAAACAGAAATACTGAAAGTTTTTAAACCGTGTCTACATTAACTTTTATGCTTGTAACTAGATAAAATCTAGATACGTTTGAAATTTACTATGACCGTAATGTATTTGTTATTATACATTTAACGCAATGAATGTTGTCCTATAATAATTCGTCATGAAGTCTACATTAATACATTAACAACATTTGAATTGTGTAAAGTATGTATCAAAATATGTTTGTAATTAAACTGTGGTTAGTATACGCAATGTAATTCTGTATATGAATAAGGAATATATATATATATAGTTTAAATATTTAACATATTAATATGAATGCATTTATATAATGAATAGTTTCAAGACAATATGAGTACAATAACAGACCCATCAGATACTATACACTCAAGGGACAAGGGAAGGGATACATAAAATTGTAATTAATATAATGGGTAAGCCCCCTCCAGGGGTATTTGACCTACATTACTCATGGTATGAAAACCCATTGATAGTATTGCTTGAGTGTCTTGCAATTTTTATTGTGAACAATATATAGATAAGTATATTTGCGACAAAAGAAATAATGAGAACTGAGGAATGAAAACGAATCGACGCCTTTATTATGGATAAAATATCGAATTGCAGTCGATCGATGCAAGAATTATCGTAACCATATTTGTGATCAGGCTGAAGTTAATGTCATAATTGTAATATTATTATTGTAGAATATTGATTCTGTTCTGGATTCATTTTCTTAATACACATAACATGAACGAGCAAATTGAAACAAAGTATAACTGGATAAAAACTGTCAATCCATACTTTCCTTTGTGATATCGCTAAAGTTCTAGACGTTTTGTAGTCGATGCAACATATGACAAGTTATGTGCAATCCACCGGCAAGACCGCTATATGAGAATTGAATCATACATAATTTGAAATAAATACAGATATATTTAAAAAAAAAACCCAAACCCGATCCCATTATAATACATAACTTGATGATCAATTTATATATAAAATATATCTTTTATGACCTAAGTAGGCAATTAGAAAGGCCACAAATTGACACTGGATGTTTGGTTAGGGAAATCATTTTTGTATAGTACAAGTTTTATATTGCGTAACCTGTTCGTTTTAAAACGAAATATATAAGGTGATGTGTTTTTATTAATCATATTGGCACTTTTAACGTTAAGCTGATCAAGATTTCAAGGTTGCTTTTTAGTTACACGAACTGATTTCTTTAAGAATTTTAATGATCAATGACTCAGCTAAAAATTTATTCATTTATGCATTAAATATGCATTAAAATCTATTTATTTTTTTATATTAATATTATAAAAATAATACAATTTAAATAACAAAAGAAATATCACTCTGTAAAAAAAGTTGTCTCCCTGATTTTTTCTTAACTAATGTTTTCTTATTATTATTATTACAGCATCAGCAAAATAATTTTTAATACCTCGCAATGGTTTATTAAGGGTGTGAAATAAGGTCGAGTGATCAACGGACAGCGGCATCTTAGCCTTCAAACATCTCATTAACTAAAACACTCTTCTTTATTGTCGACTGGCTATAAGAATAGCCCCTTGTCCACCATTTAAAATGTTTAACATTCTCTAGCCATTGTTGTGCATTTTGATACATAATGATCGCCCGTTAAGTATTTGGAGAGGTAGGTTATACGTATATTGTCACGTTGTTGACGTGATTGAAATTTATCTTTTTTCCTAATACACTTTTCAAAGTATGCTAGTCAAAATTATATATCTTTTTACACCCTTTTACATCTTTGACACATTTTCTCTATGTAACAATAATTCATTAAAAAGTTATGGAATGGTTTAAAATGATTTTGTTCGCCATAGTTTTATAATACTATATAATATATGAATATTATTGAGGTAGAAATTATTATTCCCAATTGAGATTTCTTATTACAGATCCCGATCAAAAACTATCTAACCATACTTAAACGTAATAATAAAACAAAAATTTTAACACTTACCAAATTTTTAGTAAATTTGATCACAAGCACTATCCAATCAAAACATTAAACTTAACAATCAATAGTAAAATAACTTGACATGAAACATGTAATTTTTATTTCAACTACCCCCAAAGTTTTTGTCGTATCGATGAGTTATATCAAAATTAAATTCGGTTCATTATACTTATATATTTTAATGTGGTATTATATAGTAATGTTTATAAATAATTTACTATTGAAAATTATATTAAAATATGATTATTGAAATACATTTAATTTAAATTAATTATAATGTTTTTTGTTTCACTGTGTCTTAAAGGACTTTTCCATTGGTGAAACATCGTGTGTTTGATTATAAAAGAAAAATAATAAAATTAATTAATAGATTCATTCAAATAAAATAATAATAATAATAATAATATACTTAGATGACGAATTTTACTCTGAATCGTTATTAATATATTTAATATGAATATACATTTAATTTTTTCATATTATATACGAAAGAAATTGTTTTAAATAATATTTTACTTACTAATTAATATGAACTTTACTATATACATATATAAAAGTTATGTATATATGAATTCTTTTGTTGAATTTGTTTGATGATATTTTCTATATATATATATAGAATAGAAATAAAATTTTAAACTGACAGGGATAAATGCAAGAGAAAAGTATCGGAATGGCATTTTAGATATTGAATATTAAAAGTTTGCACCTTATTTTTAAATGTTAATAGGTCATAGTTGATTCAATAATCTCAGCTTAGTATTAAAAAGTTATTTAAGCATACCTTAACACTAAACCTACCGACAATTCTTGTATACCTGCTCCTATCGCACGCGGTCAAATTGAACGGTAATTAAAAGTTATTTTATTATATAACGCAGGTAATAATGGAAATAACTAAAAGTGAAGAGTGTAGAAAATATTATATGCATATTCTAAGAATTGTCATGTAGTTTGATTACGTTTAAAAATGTGTAAGTTTTACAAAAGTTTAAGAACGGTCAATTTGACCGATACTTGGTAGGTTTAGTGTTAAATATATTTAAAGAACAATTAAAAGAAAAGTTATTATTCAAATAAAACGATTATAATAATTTATTAATAGTAAAATTATTAGCTTGTTTTATTTGAAAGATTACCATAAATTTAATGCCGTTTTTAATTCTCAGTTTAAATCATTTTATGTTAGAGCAAAATGCTCTTGATTATTTATCGTTTTAATCATAATTAAAACGATAATAACAGTGATGTTCGTTTTAAATACATGACAATTCGTTTGTCAATAACGTATTTCATGATTTCTCTAAATCATTCTGTTATTAAAATATTTAATGTTTTAACGTTATTATTATTGTAAATTTATTTAATTATTGATTTTTTTTCTCTTCTCTTCAACAATGGTTAAATTCTTTAGTTATTCGTTGTATTTTTTACTTGTTTTTTATGTTTAAGTAATATTTATTTTGTTATAAGAGAAGAGGTTACTGAAGAAAGCATATATGGAGTGTATGAAAAATTATACGGTGAAAACGCAAGGCTTTATTGAATAGATGTGTGAGAGAAGAGCTTGGATTGACATCAATACGTCAATCCTTGTCACAATCGACAATCCCAATAACAGCAGGTGATGATGATGATTTCAATTCTAGTATTCCTTATGAAAAAAATAACTTCTTCAATATTAAAGTAGTAAATAAATCGTATGTTGTTCCGAATCAGAAAGTCATAACTTTTTTTAAGACCTAGTTATTTTGCCTTTGTTCTACAATAGTAGATGTGCCAGTTACTTTACTTTTCCATTCATATATATTTTACTTTTTCTCCTATTAAGTTGGAATCATGCATTTAAATGTAATCATTTCATTGAAACATATAACCATAAGCGTATATTAGTAAATGAAGTATAATTTTAAACAAAATATTGAATAGGATACAGTATAACAGTTACCAATTTCTAAAAGTTATGAAAAAATATGTACAACATAATTGAAAATTCAAAATTAAATTCACAAAAAAACCGAAAATGGCTCGCTTGACATTGATAAATTATAATATATACCATAGGGTTTACCCAGCGATGTCATTAACATAACAGCTGAACTGACCTCGAAGCCTATATTTGAGAGAAAAAATGTTTTCTGGGTTAGTTCCAAGGGGGAGGCTGTTAGACGCGACGGCGCCAGACTCTACCGACTCAAAGGCGCCTCTCACCGCATCGCAGTTACATCCTACTGCGGGTTTGCCTATCCATTGTATATTAATTCAAGGACTTTTATAATATATGTATGCTTTTATTTTAATAAATAATGTATGCTGATTTTTATAAACTAAATTTTTAGATTTACAAATTATATATAATAGATATTGAATTGATTGGTAATGTTCTGATAACAAAATACACCTTGATCTTTTTGGAAATAAACACAAGAACGTTAAAAAATTATCTATAATTAAGATTTGTAGATGTAACCTAAGATACCGTTTTGTCCGTAACGAGGTCGTATATTTTAAAAACTAACTCGGTTGTCTATGTCAATTACAAAACAATTACAAAATAAATAAACAAAAATAAGACAAACAATAAATAACCTTTAACTTTTTGTAATCATAAAAAAATACTGTAATTTGTAAAATGGAAAAAAAATCCAATTCTCTATGGTAAGGTTATTATAATAAAAGTAACAAATGATACTAATTCATTTGCTTGTTATCCGGTGACGCATTGAGCGCGGGCGTTCTGTTCATTATGTTTACATTTTCACCGAAACAATAAAATTGCTTACAGAACTGTCCGTTAGAGAACTTTTGTTCATGAGTCAACAGTGTAATATAGTTTGGATTCCTCGAATGTTGTTACTTTACATGGATTGCACTTTAGTTTCAATAGTAAATTTTACCTACGATGATAATTTTCCACTAATATTATAATAGTTTAAAACTGTTAGTTTATGTTATAATAATAGATTAGTTATGTTATTAGTTTTCTGTATTCAGTATAAAGAAAAATGTTAGATAGGTAGATAGATATGGTTATATTATACACAGCACTGCACCCTTCGCTTACAGAAGTCTAAAAATACATAAAAGAGACTGAAACCACAATAAGCGCTCCCTTTGTTAATCCATCTCAAACAGTCCGACCTTCGCAAAGTTGTTAATTAACATGAAACGCTACATATACAAACGGGTTGCATTTTGATATAACTTTGCCGAAATACAAGGTTGTAAGCAATAATCTAGTAGGATTTAGAAATAAATTTCATTGAATCTATATGAATACTTTAAAAAGAAAATGTCTGATTGAATGTATTTTTGTTTTGGGGAATCTCAAAACTACAGGATCGATAAAATACCTGTCATAAGCTTTTATCAGGTATAAACATATGATTTGTCCCGATATTATATCCGGATCGGAACCAAACAAGAAATAAAATCATCAACACTAAATACTATGAACCACAAAAGATGATATCATCACAATAACAAATATTTGACGACAAGAAAGTAGGCATGGTCATATTACAAATAAATTTAAGTTAAAGGTTTAAAGCCTGTTACAAAGTATCTTTAATTCGCTTAGTGATGCATAGTCATAATAATATATATGAGTGTATGTTTGTTACACTTTCACGCTATAACCATTTAGCGAAATATCATAAAATTTTGCACACACATTATTAGTACAGATGACATAGAAAAAATTAATAGACGAAAAAGATTCTTAGGATTAGAAGTGTACTAACACGGCATTTTTTAGCTATATAGCACGAACTACTTGAACGAAAAATAGTCATAATACAATTCAATGACACATTAGTATCATTATTCATTATATTTTGAGTGAATTTAATATTGTATTACTTATATGAAAGGTACAGTGACTGGATGGTAGCCAGAAACAGGCTACGGCCCGGCGCCGCCCAGACTGTAGACGAGTTACGACTATATAAAGGTCGAACGGCGTCTGTCAACATGCTATGGCTACTTTAATGGCCGCCTGGCAAATAGATTAATACGTTTGTTTAAACTTAATAATATGTAAATATTAATTGATAAGCTATACACGTTCTCGTTTATAATATTTTAATTTACTCTTTGATAATGTAATGTAACAGAGATATGCAAATATTATGACCTAATAGACTTTATAATGGTTTAATTTTCCTAGAAGGCAGTATGAGTAAATTTTGATACTTGTAAGCGATTAGACGAGTCAGCCAACGAATGAAGTTTTATAAATGTGTTTGTTATCCAGAAATATTATGATTCATTTTAATCGATACGTTCTTTACCATTTTGTTTGTTAACTAACTAAACTCGTATTTATATTCGTTTAGGTGCTATTATAGTGCTTAAGTTACACAGTCGGCTTTTTTATTGCTTGTATGCTTGACTTGTAACACAAGTTTTAGGTAGTATTAATAAAGCGTCTACTTTATATACGAATACTGATCCCTTTACAATAGAACAGTTGTTATTATTGCTAATAATTATAATACATTGATTTTCATATAAATTTCAAATAGCCCTCTTAGCTCGCGGTTCTTTCTACGCCGATTCTGCGAAATTTCAATCTAGGCATAAAGGTTTTAGGCTGAACTTATATTAGTCAACATTATTTTTATATTTAACTTACCATTGCCCGAGAGTTCGCTTGCTTACACTATAGAAAGCTAAATTTCTTAGAAATGCATCTCTCAGCTGTTTTTAATCAACTTAATGCTGATATACCTATTTAAATAGTTATATAAAATAATTTGAATTGTATCTGATCATACAAACACTATCCATCGAGTTTACTCTATTTTGTCTAATAGTGTATCCCTAATAATATAATGTATGCCTAATAATAATGCTAAATGACCAATTCTATGATACTGGCCTTAGTTTTCAAGCCTAAATAATTAAATGAATTCATTATATATAATATTATGAGTACATATTGAAAATATATTATGTACATTATTTTATACTATGCTGTAAATTTTAAGGACACTTCTCGATCTGTCACTACGTATGATAAAGTGTAAATTAATTCTAATGTAAGCCTCAATAATATATCAAATATTATGCATAGATTTTAATTTGGATCATTAATGGTAGCGAATTAACGAAATCAGTACAATGGTTTTATAGTTATTTCAGTCAAATGCGGAGTTGATAAATTTTAAGGGGGCAAACTTAGTTCAGGAATGATTTTAAATTCCCGAAAATTCCTTGTTTACTTTATAAAAGCGTAAATATATACTAAAATATAACTGTAGTTACTATATACCATTGATATGATAATAATATCCATACGCATAAAATACTTTTTAATACTCAAAAAAATTGTTTTTGACCAATAATTATTTTTTTAGATTAAAATCAAGTGATTGAGACAAGGTAATCTTTTACCCTTTCCCCAGTTTAGAATATAACTTCCGCAAATCAAAGCATTGTAATAGAATATATAATTTAAAGAGGCATATAAAATCAGTGTGTCGTATGAGTTGGTTGAATGGTTATAACACACGAGTAGAGTATGGTATTAATAGAAAGGGTAGATTCTAACTTACTTTCGGTCTTTACACGAGTTATTCATAAACAGTTTATATATTAGTTTCTTTAAATAATACATTTTTAAATAAATAAGCATTGGAATACTTTTTAAAATCTATATTAATAGTATGTTAGGTGAGACACCATTATTTCTCCTTCCCTTTTATGGGAAATTATATTAAATTAAATTGTGTTATATTAAATTAATACTGAATATTCATAATTAAATTAAATTATGAATATTCAGTATTTTCTTTCATAGTAAACAATAAAAAGTTTACTAACCACATTAGGCACAGAACGATATTCAGGTTCTTAATATCTATAATGAAATTTTATTTATTGTTTTTTAATAGTTGTAATCGAGGACGTACAGTTGAATATCACGGAGACAATTAACAACTATAGTAATTTAATATGTATAATAATGAACTTGAAATAAGAGATAATTAGATGTAATACGCTTGAAATCTCTCTTAAAAAGATTCTAATGATAATGCTCTCATTGAAAAATTTATTGCGTATTTTTCTTATTGTTAAATTCGATAATTATGCTTATAAGTATAATTTCAGTGCAAATATATTATTTATATTTTCTTACAGTTAAAATAAGTCAGAAACATAAATATAAATATAAAACTTAAATAATAAATAAAGCATGAAGTCCCTTTTATAATATTAAGATAAAAATAACAAATATTAAAACACCCATCTATTAAAACAATATAATATATGCAAAATAAAATAAACAAGAAAATTTATATATGAAATTGTGAAACATGTTTAAACATGTAAAACAAATAAATATAGACCGAAAAATATATAACTACGGGCAGGACATGAATCTTTTAATTAATAATTAATTAATCAAATTGTATATAAATACATTTTTAATTTTATATTTATTTAAATGTACACTCAAAATCATTTTCCTCACCCATTCCGTTCCGTCATCAGTGAACTAAAAATCTAAACACAACCAGTCAATACTTTATAATACAATAAGTGTTAGTTGAAACTAAAGATTGATTAGTTGTTGACATTATTGTTATTGTTATTAAATATGTAGATAGTTTTATCACTTGGTGATAAGATAATGTGTTTATTATTAAGCTGTACTTAGTAATACTATTCATAAAGCATAATATATCAAGTTCATAATTGTATTCTAACATTAACTTTTAAGTATTTGTTCTCGTATTATTTTTTGGTAATATAAATAATAATATGGCTTAACCCTATAGTAAAATTAAATAAAAACACTATTAGTTTCACCCGGTTTTGTCTATTACAAAAGTGACATTTACAATACAGTTCACTAAATTAATACTTATTATGGGAAACGCGTCTTTGTTTGTCAAAGCAATATTAATTACAAATAAATAATAGTAAATAAATATTTGGACACAAATCTATTTAGCCCCAAATTAAGCTGAGATTATACTATGAGTAATACTGATAAAGATGCATAAATTATTGCATACATATTATATATACAATACTCCCAGTATAAGTTTCTAGTGTAATAGAACACGCGACCATCGGCACAGTAGACAAAGTTACAACTACTGCGTCAATCGGTCCACGAAAAAAAACATTTGAAAAAAAAAAACAAAAGTAATTTAAAATAAACACTAAAGACAAAATATATGTAATTTAGAAAAAATACTACGTATTTTAACATTGGGACATTATACTTAATGGTTTTAAACATTACCGTGTTTTCAAGGAATTTTTTAATGACTATTTGTTATCTTTTTAAGTTTTGTTTGAACTTAGATTAGGAAACTTAAAATATAACTATAATTATTAATTGAATGAATAAAAAACACAACTTTAACAATGATATCGTATCGTATCGTATGATTTAAAGAAATATTATTATTTTTGATCCAAAAGTGAGAATTTACTTAACATTTGTATTAAATTTAGACGAGAAAATATCGTGTCGTATAAAGAAACATTATAATTTTTGATCCAACAGTAAGCACTTATTAAACATTTGAACTTACCTGCAAGAAATGATATTTAATAACAGTATACCAACTTAGAAAAACAAAACTTTATTTCACATGTTGTATACCAACGTACAAAAAAAATCGTAAAATGCAATTACTACACGTCAGCATTGCTCAATGGGTTTTGTGGACTACACTGACATTTATAGTACCGGGTCACGAGAGTTGTATGATTAAAAATTACAATTACTTACAAAACTATAAATATAAGATATATAATGTAAAGAGTTTTAAGTGTGAATATGAAAATGGCAAAGAAGTCTCAACTGAGATGATGTGAGGAGGTAAGAAGGAATTGATGTTTTCGGCTTATCCATAATAATCAGGATAGATTAATCATGATATACTATTATCCTATAATATAAATGTAACTTCAATCCTAAATATAAATTATCGAATACAATATACATGTAAAAATTTATAACATTTTGACAGAAATGCTCATGAATTCATATTTAAAGTTTTTTTGTTCTCAGTTTAAAAATCAATATCGTTGTTTTGTTATTGTTTTTGTAACTTGTTTATAATTCAACACGTGACTTTGTAAATTATTATTATGTTTGATATAAACTAGCTTTGTCACCGGCTATGTTCGTGATTTATCTACAACGTGATGTTTAGTTACTTATACAAGAATGTTTAGTTTTTAGTTCAGTGTTCCTCACAAAGAAGCTTTGCAAATCCCATCAAAATCGATTTATTCTTGTAAACGATGACAACAACCATTTCCAACACGAAACCTCAATGTAATCCTCAAATAGAATGGATTTATATAAATCTGACTATTTTTCGTCGGTACGATTGTGACTTTTCCAAAAACTTATAATCTCGGCTTTTTAGCGCTTTTTTAAAACGTACAACGTGTGTCAAAACCAAAATATAATTAAAAACATATATCTATGGCGATATGAATCTGATGTTTTTAAACGATTTTAAGACAGTAGCACTATCTATTAGTTCTTAGACATACTCCACTATAAAAACATTGTATTGTTAGACACATTTTGGACATCTTTTTACAAATTAACGCATATTCATACAAAATATTATAACTATTCACTATATACCAACTCTGCAGAATTTCTGTGTTGTGGTTTATTCTCTTACGACAAAATTCTGTAAATCATACACGACTCGTCCCTGTGGGAACCGAACTCACTATCTTTATTTCAATCAGAACCACTGAGTACTAGACCAACATTTATCAATTGCAATCTGTACGTGAAATGATTTTCCGCTCACGAACCATTGATATCGGAAAATAGATCTTATTTTAAAGGCATTATGTACATGTAGTATCTGTTTCCGTAATGTTGAAATCAAAAACAGCGCAATGGCGTATCTGGTATTAGATCGGATATAGGGCAATTTCCCGACAAAAATGACCGCCATGGCGACGCCATGATACTCTCATATCTAGTTCTTTTACTACACTTAAAAGTTAATACACACGGTAGATTCATCTATACATATAAATAATTGTCTGTTTGTAATTTCAAATTAACACCTACTAACTAAATACATATGAAAGCTTATATTTGTATAAAAAACATTTTTTATAACTTGTGTGTTTTTCTCTGTTCGTTCCGTCTAATCTCTGTAACTTCTGGAATGATTGTAACAGGACTTTCACTGTCAGATAGCTGATGTTACAAACAGTAGTTTAGCTAATTTTATTTCAAAAAAAATACTTCACGTGAACGAACATAGTCTTGAGCAAAGCTAGTCTATAATAAAAGCGGTAGATAAAATATTTATAAAATACTAAAGAGGTTAACATATTTGTTTTAATACTTTTAATACTTATAAACTTTAGAAAAATAAAGTATATATATATATATATATATATATATATATATATATATATATGTACTCGTATATAATATTCTTTGTTTTTCAATATATAATATATATACACTTTTTGGAATATACATATATATTTCTATATGTATATATGTATGACAAAAAGGATAATACAGCTATTGCAACATATTTTTATGTGTTAAAGTTTAAATGAAGCGTTTTATTTATAATAATTCGTAATCTATTTAATTTTGGTAAATATTACAATTCAAAGGAATCGCCTGCTGAAGCGATCTAAATAAAAATGCTATTATTTAAAAACTGTTGACCCACTCCTGTGCTAGACGGTTATATTATATAAATAAAAACTGAATAAATTTATTATTCAAACATTATAAATGCAAAAATATTTTTATCCGATAAATGTTCAAGACGCTGATGCCGCTGAATGCATATTAAAAAACGATAAAAGTGCTTTAGTTTAGAGATACCTTCATATCTGTAAAGTGCTCGTAATATTAAACATGGCCTGTAAGTGTGCATCTAAATGTGCATGTTAAAGTTATCTGCTTACTATGAAACTATAGAAAAATCTTAAATGTTACAGATTTGATTATATTATTTGCTATTTATTTTTTTTATAAAAAAATGGTAGGCTTTTGTTTTGGTTAGTACAAATTGCGTCATAAGCATGAAGTGGCTAACGTCATAAGAATGATGTACAAACGGATATGTTATACATGTTATATACATACATATTATATAACAACAAACAGTATAAATGTTATATTTTTAAACATATTTCTATTGGATTATAAATCGAAAAAAAAAAAAAAAAATCATAAAATCTAAAATAATGTTTTAATGCTTAATACAAGTCTATTGTTTTAAAATATCAATAAAGTACATATAAAAATAAATTTACTATTCTAGAATAGAAAATAATAATTTTTGTATTGTAATATCTAATAAAAATCATACATTGTTGGCTTTTCGGGTTTTCGTCTCTGTTTTCTTGTTCGTTCTATATTTATCTATTAACAAAACTCAGTCCGAAGTAGTTATAGGGAAGCTATGGTAATTAATTCTATAAAAAAGTTACATCGATTCTGTTATATCCGAATGAAATGAACAATGAAATGGGTCATTTGAATAAATGCCAAAATAAGAGACTTGTGACTAAACTTACGTGGATAGATTTATATAATGTTATCTGCATTTTAAGACCAAATAGTTAACTTGGTGCGCTGATTGGTCTTAAGTTCTTAATCAATTATCATACTCACACGCACATGCACGCACACACACACACATACACACATACACACACACACACACACACACACACGCACACGCACGCACATGCACGCACGTACACTGACGTGAATGCGCTCATACAAACACACACACAAACACACATACATACTCGTACTTCTTGCAGTTATAATTGTATTCAACTATAACTCTATGAGATAAATGCTTTATGTTTGTAATTAGGGAAGGAATCGAAACTATCACCTCAGAAAAATTAATATTTCACAATAGGTCTCACAATTTGATTTCATTTTTAAAATTATTTTAATTACTGAAAGCCGAAATATTTCAAACTTTACAGTTAAATTAAAAAATGATCGCTACACACAAATAAGATTTCAAAATTTGTATGAAAATTTATGGTTTTCAAACTAAATGGTATGAATATTTATCGAATTTTTGGAAAAAAAAAATGTTTAGACCACCTGAAAAAGTCAACCTTTTAAGAAATAAAGTAGGAAATGACATTTAGTTCGAAAACAGTAACTGTCTTAATAGAATAATTGTATTTGCTTGCATAGTTAAATTTTTTTAAATATTTTTTATTTACAACCCTTAAGAGGTATAAAAAAACTGGACAATTACAAATGTTTCAGATAGTTCAGGAATCGAGTCTCGACTTAACTTTAAATACATTATATTTTTCGTTTTCAGATTTCGGTGATAGGAGGGGGGGGGGGCAATAATTTTAAATTTTCTATTATAAATATGTTTTTAAAATATTCAAATCAATCCTTCCCTTGAACTAGCTTTGATTTTGATCCTACAAGACTATTTTTATGTAACATATTTAATTATAAATATTCATATTTTTCCTTGAACTGGTACTATAAAACCATGTTACTTGCCAAATTTCATAGTTCTAGGTCAACGGGAAGTAAACTATCAATTATGATTCCCTTGAGTGTTGAAATGTGCGTTTTTTGTGACATAAGCCGCCATCTTTCTTTTACGTTAATTTGTTTTTTTTTTCACAGTTTCAAGTGTCATAGATATATGGGTTTAATGCCAACTGGATATCTCACGACAGGACGGACGGATAGATGGACAATAAAGTAATTTAAGTTCAGTTTTTCTCTTTCTTCTCTAAGATGGAGGAAAGGGATGAAAGTTCTATTAAGGGTGATAAGTATAAGGTGTGCAGATAAATATTCTAATAGGAAATGCATTTATAATGTATATGTCATAAAGACAGATATTTATATATTTATTTATACGAAACATATAAGATAAAGCTATTCTTATAACAACCCACTTTTACATTTCTTTATTCTTGTTTTATCTTTTTATGTTATTATATTACGTAAATGTGTAAACAAAAGTACAGACGTACTTTTGTTAAATTTAGTGGTACTCGTTTTTTACCAAACCATGTTTTTAGTGTATGTATGTCTTTCTATAATTCAAAAAGGTTATAAACAGACATACAGTCTCAATATCTTGATAATATTACAAATGATATGAATTAAATATATAAATAAAATTATTATTTTAGCGATCAGAATCAAGCTTAAAATTGTTGGTATGTTTGAAATAGTGACACACACACACACACACGCAGCAAAAACATGGCTACCAAGTATTTATTAAAAATTACTAGGTCATATAAAATTACCTTTAGATCATATAATTAGTAGCGAATGAAGATACAACTGAAAGGAATGGTATTAAAAAGTAGGCTTCTATCTTGATACTGCATTGCAATTTGAAAGAAAAAAAATACATCCGATGTTACATAGAATTTCATACTTTTATAGATATATAATATAAACTATTTTTTCTTTAAAATAACATTATTTTTGATAAAAGAAATTATTAGATTGTGAACTTAAGTTTTTAATTTGACATACTTTTTTTTTAATTACTATTATTATTTTTTTTCATTTTTTTTAGGTTAATTTAGTTATTTAGTTATATAACATGAAGGTTTTAAGAAAAAGTTAATTGTCTATATTATTCATACCAAAAAAACTTATGAACCAATGAATTGAACTTAATATTTTATATTTAAGATTCATAATATAAAATTTGTCTAAAGTTATTCGTATTTAGAGTGTGAATAGTTACCTAATAAGCCAACTTTCTATGCGAAGAATTGGTTTAATTATAAATATATAACCTTTAAATCGATTAATAATTCAAAATCAAATCGATTAATAATCGTTATATTTTATTCTACATATGTAGTAAATAAATTGGAATCATTGTTGCGTTACAACTAAATAATTTTAAGACAATGGTTTATTAGTAATATATAAATATTATATAAGAACTATTTGCTTGTTTTCTCCACGTGTTGGACCAATAGCCCCGACCGGTGCGTTAAAATAAATATTAGTAACGTATTTCGGAACGCAGCCTTCAGGTCAGGCAGCGTCCGCTGGGTGTGAAAGAGATAGCAACAAACGAAACGGCAGGTGTGAGAGGGACGTGACGACGTATTCGATCGATAGCCGCAGCCGCAGAGTGCCGCTCGTGTGACGTCACGCAGCCGTCCCGTCATCTTGACTCTATAAGAAATTGTCACTATTTTTTGTTGTAACTCAACATTACTAATAGAAATATTGTATATATTAAAAATTATATTAAAATAATTAAGTTACTAATAATATTACGATACAAGGAAGCTACTAATTCAGGTCGATGTGACCTTGAAAATTAATTTAGTATTAATTATACTATGAAATATATATAACATTTACATAAAATTTTAATAAAAAAAATATTCGTAGAAGGTCTACGAAGTATCGTAGATATGCTACGAAACGCCGTAGCACTTCTCGCCTCCTAAAAATAAGTTGTAAAATCATGTTAAGCGAATGTCGCTTTTACCTTCCTGTTACAGTTACAAAATATTACTTTACAGTGAGAAATATCTTAACATATGAAATATCTATAAAGAAATTTGTCTAAAATCAATTACTACTGACGTAAGTTAGGAATAAAACATTTTTCAAGTAAATATATATTTAAAAACCTGTTATTACAAATATTAAGTATGAATTTTGAAAACAATGAAAACGTAAATTTTTCTGTTATAAGAGTATTTAACAAAATTGGATCCTAAATGAATTTGAATAGAGCTCAAATTCCCATAGCGTAAAATACAATCGTGGTTGTTTTAATTTTTAAAGACGTCTGAACTGCCCTCAGTTTTAACAAGTAGAGGGCGCTTGAACGCATTTTAATTGGACAATATTAATATTATATTATATTAAATCTAGTAACACACATTGGTGTTAGTAACATGCTTAAATGTATATTATATTGGCATTACTGTATCTTGGTTTAATGAATTCTTAAAACAAGAGTCCATTGTTGTATGAACTTTTACCTTCATAAAACATTTACGAAGTTAGGAAATAGTTCATTCAATCGATCACATCACAAATATTAATTACGAGTAACTTACATACATTGCCCTACAACTTTAATATGATACGGATAGTATCACTTAGTTTTGAATTGACTGATTCGATTCATAATTGTGATTATATTTATATGTAAAATCCATGAAAAATTGTTAATATACACGAAATTCTGTTTCCTGCCAACCCCAAGACCCTTTCACCTCAAAAGCAGGCCAAGTGTGGAGGCTTCTACATTACATAAATAAGAAAATAGTATGAAATATAATATAATTACTTATTAAATTATAAAATTAATCTTAATTTTACTAATTAATATTATATTTAAGAGAGGATTGCATTTAAGCTGTTTATAAAATACAGAATTTATTTGCTTTAATTAAAAAATTATAAATATGTTATATTCATGTTTAATGAGTTTTAAACTCGACTCTATGTAAGAGAGGTCTTACATAGAGTCGTGCTTGTAAAGTTGGCCCTTATAGTGGTTAAGAACTGAATAAATAAAGCGTAGACACTGATATCTTTTTGATTGAAACGTGCTTACTAGAATTTGGTTGGAAAAAGTCTCTTCGATACAGATATTATTGTTAAAAAAATAGCAGAAATTAGACCAAATATACTAAAAGAGTGTATCATTTGTCAATGTTAAATAATTAAATATTGTAAGCGAATGTGTGAAATTATATTTAGTACAATTTAAAACATTGTACATAATTTGTGATCCTATTTCTCTTGGGACATTAGACAACTTTTGGCTTTGAACTGTGTAAAACTATTATATTAATAACTAATTCTTGGATTCACACACACCAATACCCACACATGTACGTTCTAAAATTCTGTTAAAACATTTCAAATTGCATAACTTATGATCCTTATTCTATCAAGACATTAGGCAACTCTTGGCTAAGATCTGTATTAAACCATAATATTACGGACTAATTCTTGGCCACGGACACACACACACAAACACCACCGCACACATACACATACGTTGTACAGTATAGTTAAAATATTATAAATTGCATAACTAACGATCAGGACATTAGGCAACTCTTGGCTATGATCTGTATTAAACCATAATATTAGTGACTAATTCTTGGCCACGGACACACACACACAAACACCACCGCACACATACACATACGTTGTACAGTATAGTTAAAATATTATAAATTGCATAACTAACGATCAGGACATTAGGCAACTCTTGGCTATGATCTGTATTAAACCATAATATTAGTGACTAATTCTTGGCCACGGACACACACACTCAAACACCACAGCACACACACACATACGTTGTACAGTTTAGATAAAATATTATAAATTGCATAACTTGAGGTCAGGACATTAGGCAACTCTGGTCTGTAAAATAAAACTGAATAGTTACTAATTTAGGCTTGCAAAAAACACACATGCATGCACACATTCTCACACAAGCACATATTCAAAAACATATACACACATAACACCAACAGTAATTTTAGTGCCATAATTTTACGAGAAGTTTCTCGAATACTCAAAAAAAACCGCGTAATGATACCACGACCTATTTAATATACTAACGCCATCTAGTAACCCAACAAACAACTACAATCGCGTAGGCTCATTTAGTTTTCGTTTACAAAAATGTCGCTTTTGCAGTGTCTTTTGTGCCTTTATTATAGAAACATGCATAAGAAATAGTTCTTCGCTAATTACTGCATTTCTTTCCTTTATATTGATGATTGAGATGTAACATATTATTATATTTATAATCAGCTCTAAATTTTAAGCTTCCCAATGGAAATAACCAAATCTTAACAGGTTTATTCATTTTTAATGATACACGAACATATACATCGAGAGACGTAAATAACTTTTTAAGAAATATAATCGTTATTTACAGTAGGTAATTTTTTACTTTGTTTTTTGTTTTTGTTGAATAAACAGTTCTTTTCTATCATCTTTACTATAATATATATATAATATTTCATTTCCTACTGAATTAGGCCACCACATGTCAATAATGTGAAACTATTTTTACCGGCATAACTTATATAGATTTTGGCCTAAATATTTTGTCAATTAATACACATAAAAAAAAAGTTATTAAACCTCTTAATACAAGAATGTTGTAATAATATCAAATAATTAATTAACATGTTAAACAACATATAATAAAAAATGTGCAATAAAATAACTCCAATTTCATCGTTAGAAAGTAATGTTATTTAAGGATTGCGAATCAACAATATACTTATATTGCTAAGCAACTGTCTAGACCGAAAGGAATAAAAATGCTTCGTTTATATAAGGAGCTTATATGTTCTACAGACTATATAGTTTGGAGTATTGGCACACCATTTCTATAAATGCATTAACACCAAGTATTCTATGATAACTAGACTGAGTTTTTAATAATTAATGCAAAACTTTTGACGAGGTTCTACTATGAATGTGAATATAGAATTATGTGTGTGATAGTATCGGTTGTAAATGAGACATAAACCCTACGGGTAGGTAGTTTTAGTTAAGGATATATTAAAGCTGTTAACTTCTCAATAGATCATAAAAGAAGCCTATAAATATGGGTTATTTGTTAGTCAATCGATAGCAAAATATCAAATGAATACATAAAAACTAAAATAAATGTTATTATAACATAAATCTTAAGAAATGTTTTTGACATACCTATGCTTAATATTCTTAATGATGATGTAACTTCAAGATTACAACTAAATAGCTCTATTGCCCATATTAATATCCCTTGATCATCAGAAAATAATAACTTTTTGATTTTAGAGGAGATATGTGTTTGAGACGAGGTGATATCGTTTCGCAACTACTAGATCAATCAATTTGAATATTAATACAAGATTAGGAATGCAATATTAATTTGAAAGATAAAGTCTTAATAGTTTTAAATAATAATAACGAGCTACAAGCTGAAATTTTAACAGAAAACTTAACTTTTACTGTTTACTAGTATGACACGAAAATATTTTTCAGCAATAAATTTTTTTATTTTATTTGAAAAGTACTTAATAATTTTTAAATGAACCTTTAGTGGAAAAGCACGACGGCTTTTAGGATATTTTCGTCGTTATTTCTCAAATACGCGAGCAAAATGCTCCTCCATACTCTCGTCTTTTTCATTCGATTAGGTACTCGGTCTGGTTGAAGGTGGACGTTAATGTTTTGCCGCTATATTGAACTTTGCATAAAACCAAATTTTAAACCACCATTACATCGCAATGAAAATATTCTAATAATATGAAATTTTACCATTACCAAGAAACAAATTTTAGGTCCACCCCGAAAAATTAAGTTAGTAATGATATAGCTAGAAACTACCATCTCTTGCATAACGAGATCAAAAGACAGATTATATTACACAGAGGCATAAACAAAAGTTATGAATATGTGAATCTATTAGTGCGTTAGAATATTATCAACAAGTTAAGAATAAGAAAGGCGTTCAAGACAACGTCCTCTTATCTCAAGTATTTTAATGACCTAACTTAATTCTCCATCATGCGATTGCGTGTTCTTTATGGTTATCGAAATTGTTTTCAACAAACACGCCACAGTGGGATCCGATTTAATATATTTAATATTTAATTCAGATTCAGTACATCTCCAAATGCTTAACTCAGTCCAACATACAGAAACATTTTATGAACTACAAAACAAATCAAGCTCATAGTATCTATATAAAATATAATACCTACGTATGTGTTAAGCTGTATGTATGTATGTAATAATCACATTCAATATTTGGTATTATTAAAAACATTATTAAATTAAATCAAAATTAAATAACATGAAATGAAACATTTCACTGCCTTGAAATTGAGTCTTAAAACAGAAATGATGACAACAAAATACTTTAACGTATACATATACCAATATTAATAATATATTCAATGGCATCATAGAAAAAAATATATAATAAATAATAATATATATGTTATATAACAAATACACAAACTTGTCTCTTATAAATAAATTTTAATTACCAACTTGGATTGTTGCCAAATATATCGATAAGAATGACTTCTCCGAATGGGTTTGTTCTTATTTATTTTATTAGAATCCTTCTTTTATCTTTTGTCTTTTGATATGTCAATGTGATATATAAGATAAACGAACTTACTTACAGAATTGACTTATATGTATTTTGAGAGTACTTCAACAGATTTTATAACACTTTAAATACTCATTAACAATGAGTTTTAAAACTAGTATCTACCTGCCTTCTGAGTGTATGGCCTGTATTTAAAGCGGAGTGCAGTGATTTCTTCACGCTGCCGTTCCTCTTCAAATCTATGAGTTTGTACCCCAAATTGGTTCGAAACTAGTTTACCAAATACAGAAAAGTTAACGATACTTACCATACTTTTAAATATAAGAAATGTTTCACGAAAGTTCAAATATATAATTCGACAAATCATCTCTGTATTACATAAAATTTACTTTATAATTTATGTTTTAAAATATTCATAGAACTTTTTATATAAATTCATATTATTTATTTCCATGAAAATATAAGTATATGGAAAATGTATTTTATGTACAAATGAAAAATTTTTTAATTTCTAAAAACTAAATTATGTATTTATACTTCATTTACATTATTTTACATCTGCATTTACATTTAAATTAATGTTTATGTAAGTATACGCCATTAAAGCAACTGTGGACTTAACAGTATTAAATTACGATGTTCCATGACCCTCCCATTGCCACTTTGTTCATGGTTATACTTTTATGCAATTTCGGTGTCAAGATAACGATAATTGTGGTGTAAATATCATTAATATATTTGTTTATTTGTATTGATAAATCGTTTTATCGTTTAGTATATATATATATATATGTCGCGTCCAATTTGGTAAATACACATCATGAGTCCAATAATGTAGTGGTATTTTTAATTTAGATTCAAATTTATATATAACAAATCGTAAAAAATATAGTTTGTCCGTCAATTAGGGTTAATAAATATGAAGTAAATTTTACTCTACTATTACTCTAATAGTATTTATTCTAAGAATTGAACACGGTTATTTTATTTATTATTTTATTTTTAACTGATTCATAATCTGTTCTTAGAATTAAAATAAAATTCCGTTATCCGTTACCGCTAAGTGTTAATTACTTTTTGCTGTTGTAATAAAAGTATTAAATAGTTAAAGTAGTAAAAATATTTATTTAATTATTATATTATGATATTTATCATATTTTTCTTAACACCGTAATAAAAGTATGGTTAGTTTTATCCGTTTATTTAATTGTTAGAACAATTTGTGTACTTTGTATATTATAATATTTTAGAATTTAAACTTACTTTAAAAGCTGAAGAAAGTCACATGTATGTATATGTATATATGTAAGTACAAACACCACTGGCGCGATTTGTAGGTAGTATATATATTTATATAATATATATATAATGTATTTATTGAGCTGAGCGAAGCGAAGCTCTTTACTGGTCAGATCGCAAAAAATGCGAACTCTCTGTTCTTAAAAACTATTAGAGCTACATTAACGAAACTTGCCACAACGATTGCGAACATAAAGCGCTAAGCATATATTTATTTTTTTAAAAATCGTAATTCTAAATTCAGTATAATTTACCAATTCAGTGTAGGACAATTTACGTGCTAGCTCAGAAACTACGCATACCACAGTTTCGAAACTCGGCATGGTGTTTGATGCCACATTGTTTTATGACTGTGCAAATTTTCGAATAATTTCGATCGACAGATCTTTAACAATTAACAAAACTAATTTAGTTCGATTAGTGACTCACCAGCGCGAACCTGCTCGGTGCACGAGATACGAGTGGATTGAAATCTAAGAAAGTTTGTAACTACTCTCGTACATAGAAGAACTGACTATAAATTCGTCAGAATGCAGTTAACATTGAGCTCGAAGCACACTAAAAGAATGGTAAGTTTTCGAATTACAGAAAAAAAGTTTAAATTCACCAGAAAATTGTCCATAGATATCATATGGATATATCATTCTCGTATCGTTAGTAAGGACTAAGATCAAGAACATCTTAGTAAATAGCCTGCCGTGCACACAGGAAAAGTTAGCTCAGCTCACGACCCCGCTTGCGTGACCTAGTAATTATTATTTAGAAGAATAGTTCTTATTTTAAAACAAATTATACACTAAATTTCAAATAGATACTATTGCTAATAATAAGATATGTTACCAAATTTATAATTGGCAGACAGTGTCTGGGTGTAATTAATATTAAATTATATAAATTAATTCAATAATTATCACAGTATAATCATAGCAATCATTGCCTTCGAATCTCATATATATATATATATGGACACAATAACAAAAATACTCAGTGATGTCTGTCAAATAAATATTAATAGAATAAGATTTTTTTGGGGAACGTCACTAAGTTATTTAAGTGGTGTCGATAAAGCTTTTTAAAGAACATGTGGTGTATGGTGATTGATTGATCATAGCTATGTTTTATATGGGTGATGTATGAAATGGAGTTTTTTTATTCCATAGATATATATATATATATATATTTGGAATTGTCGGTGCTTCTATACTGTCCATGACAGCATCACCAGTGGGATTCTGTAATGCAGTGCATATGTGAAAGTTCTATATATGGAACCTAATCACAGTATTTATTGGCTAAAATTGAGCTATTGTACCATAGTAGGGCGATTTTAGTAACTATGACACCTCTTTAAGGCTAAGCTATTTTGAATCAGTTATAAGGAAGTATAAGAACAAGATTTAAATATGCTTTTATTCAATAATGTTACAGAATGATATTTTTTAAATAATAGTATTCTTAGTTACTCCTTATAACATCAGATAACCACCAGTGAAAGTCCTGTTAAAAACGGCCGACCCGTCTCAAAAATTAGTTGGATCAAACAGATATACAAAAAACTTAAAGAATATTTTTTTTATGTACGAGTAAGTGCCGTATATAATTTCATATGCATGTAGTGAAAACTGTTAATTTGGAACAAACAGAAACTAAATTTTATTTATATGTATTGATTTTAAACTTGCATTAGACAAAATAACGTTGTTCGAGGGAATGGTGTCGCTAGCCTCAGTAAATGTCTATTCGCATTTTATTATTATGCCTTCCATGTCGAGGCACTTGCATGGAGGCATAATGCTCGGCTATTAATTGAAACTGGATTCAATACTTGTTCTAAAATATATAAATATATTATTTGTGAAGAAAAGGAAATATATATATATATACACACACACATATATATATATATATATTATTTATTTCAGACATCCTTAAGATGAAATAAGAAATGTTTCTTTGTATAATGTTTAAAAATGCTTTAAGTACGCAGTTACTTAAACTTTTTCTTAGTCTACATTCAGACCCAATATTTATTATTTATTTGTAGTGCAACAAACTATCCTATAACAGGGTTTACGGTTGCCTTCCCATTCTCAAAGAACAAGGAAGTATAAAAGGGAATAATGGACACAGGAAGAGTGAGGGAAGAGTTCGGGGGGAGGGTTGGGGTTTGATTTTCCTGCTTTCTCCCTCACTGAACGCTAGTACAGCGATCCCTGCGACACAGTTATGTAGGTGTTGAATGCTGGATATAATATCGCAATAAAGGCGGTATGAAATCAAAATAAAATGATTTAAATATTCGACTCCATATCTAGGCCTAACCAGTTCAAATTTACTAAAAAAATTTAACTACAAGTTTTAGTTTTTTTTGCTATATATAATAAAATACAAGCAACAGGTTCGGACAATAGATCGGAAAGTTATGCAAAAAAGACATCAACTCTATAGCTCTTATACTATATCGATTATCATCAAACGTTTAGTTTACAAATTATTGACAAGAATATATGTAGCTAACATTACTATTTAAAATAACAATCACATTATCGAAGTTAAAAGTAAAAGAGCTCTTTTTATTATATTAATATATATTAATATTTTTACTTATTTTGTTAAGAGTCTTATTGTTTTCGAGATTGTTCAAAACATAAATACATTATATGTGTTATAAAATATTATTGACAGTATCCTCATTTTCACATCGAAATACGGTCATGGAGATTTATTGGTTACGTCCTGTGCGATACCCTCTTTAACATTAGTGATTGGTGCTTGGTATACTTTTATCGAATTACATCTCCAAATCTTTACGACAATAAAACGAAGAAATTCAAAATATTATCACCATTCAATATTTGGATAAAGAAAATAATTTACATGATGTTCGAACATGAAACATGAATCTAATAATCTTAAAAAATTCATGACATTCTATAAATCTAAGCTTCTAGGCGACAAAGACTAGCATTTTTGTATTATTTAGAAATTTAAATATCTAAGATTTTATTTATCATTAAGTTATAACTTATTTATTACTTTACTTATTTTAATTCCTTCTTCCTATAATGCATTGACAGATAAGATATACAGGTTATGTTAAGAGTTTTTGTATGTATATTAATTCTCCTTTATTGAAAGCAGTACCTGTATGGGAAGCTTGTCAGAGCAGTCAATACTCGTAAACTTACTTGGCACTTATATCACTAAGCGTCCTTCAATTAGCAAAAAAGGCTGATCCTTTTATAGACAGGCTCTTAATTAACTCTATATTTTGTACACAAAAATAATTTGTAATCTACTGATGCAGCACATATTTTTCTATTTTTTTTATAACACTATGATGTGACTAACTTCGGTTCAGTCGTAAGTGTTGTTTTTTACGGAAATATTTTTTAAATATGAAGTCTTTTTTGATGTTAAAACATCCTGCTAAATTGCAGGAATTGTTTATGTGTTAATAGTTACTAAACCTTAGAAAGATAGGTAATTTAGTAAAATAGTCAAAAAGTTTTATTATCTAGGCAGTGCATTTTTTGCATGCGTCGTAATTGGAGGTTTGTATAAAGATATATGAGGTTAGTTTTACAAAATCATATAACAATGTTGTAGTATAGAGATGAGAATACCAAGTGTGTATCTTCATATTGGTATATTAATACAATTTAGAAAATGAAACACTTTGTTTAATATTAAATAAACCCACCCTTAAAAGCTATTTTCACATATTTTTGTACATTTATCAAGCTTAATATTGCATAAATATTTCCGAAATTGTTGTGGAACCGTCGTTTCTTGACAAAAGACATTTCGTTCTTTAGTGACCCAATTTCAAAGGTTGTGTCTTGTCCTAATTCCGACTCAGCGAAATCTCAGTATAGATAGTATTTACCGCTGCAAGTGAATGGCATTTAATTCAATATAATTGTTAATTGTAAATTAAATGAAGTAATAAAAAGTGCATTGACGATTTTTATCACATATATATCTGTTTAATAAAGTTTAATAAAGTTTTTTAAACACATATTTGAAACAAATTATAGCAAAAAACAAAGATCTGTATGAAAACAAAAAAGATCCATGTGGGAACAAAATATATGAATATAGGAACAGAGGTTATATCACTAGTAAATAAACCTTACAAGTGTTCCAGTATACAAGTAGCTAATATAAATTATTGCTGTTCAGGTCATTCTATTAAAAGAAAACACCAAATTTTTTAACGATTACATCATTAACGAGCGTCTATTTACGACACCTGGAAAAGTGATATGTTCAGGAATTTAAGGTTGTATACAATTATTTTCACTTCGTACAATAGTAATGAATGTTTACTCAAATGACATTTAAAACTTTCATTACTACTTGATATAAGATAAAAAAGGAAATCAAATTTCATAGTTTAGATATATTTTAATCTTGATTTATGTACAATACGTAAATTGAAACTTCAAATTATACAATAATTTAGTTATTACAAAGAATAATGTAATGTACTGTTCTTTACTCTGTTTGTAGTTTACTTGTTTTGCTTCCTGCAGTGTGTTGTAAATATTTCAGTACCATGGAAGAAATAAATGTAAAGTATTAAGAAAACACTTCGGATTGGGTTCATTTATTGGGAGGTACTTTGTTTTTTGTCTTTTTTTGGAACTTCATATAAGAACTATTATATATTATGAATTAATTTTATATTAAATTTTAATGCTATTCGTGTTCTGTTACGTAGAAACGTACATTTTTTGCAATCAACAAGGACTGATAACGACAGACAACGAAACTAATTTTATGTATATTTAAATAAAGTACTTATTAATAGCACCTATTTTTATTATTATTTTCAAATAGTAAATGTTACCAACCAAAAATGTGTACTTCGCGGGTATTATAAAGAAATAGTCGTGGCGTTTCAAAGTTACTCTTGTTATTACTGACTCGAGTTGATTACTTCGTAAATTATGGCATAAGCTAAATAATCTGTGCTTTTGGTATAGACGTAGACGACAGTTACTAGGTAATAATTTAAAACAAACTTTAACACAAGGTGGAGAAAGTAATTATATATTATATGAATACATTTCGTTTTGAAATATAATATTGTAATAAATTATTTACTAATAATTATCCATGACACGTATTCTTTAAAAAAAAAAAGATTGAAAGAAAAAAGAAGAAATGTTGGCTATTATATTAATAATCTTGAATATCTGCCTATTACATGTACTAAAACACGAATTATATACCTTTATACCTTGCATGTTTTCTACTAAAATCAATTTTGTTAAAGGTTCGCTGTCACTTTCGTTTGTATTTAGAAACGGCGGGGGAGAAAAAGACACAACATCTGCTTTTAAATTCTACCAAATATGAATCGGCATGTAAATGGATACTTAATGGATACTTAATGCTCCTACATTAAGCTTAGCAATATGAATGAGTATAGATTTACTTTCCTATTAAGATATAATTACAAACAGATAAAACAATCCCAATCCTGAAGCTAAGGGGAAAATTAGAGTTAATATTTATTCTCTTAATCATTAATCCCATTAAAACGTGTCGAACAGAAAGAATCGTTATTTCAAATCTTAGAATAAATTAAAAATATATTGTATGGTTTCGTTCTGGTTTCATCATAGATGTGTAACATGAAGTACATTAGCGCTAAGGCCACAACCTCATACGTAGGGTTGACGCGAAAGTGGCACGTTAGACGAAGCCTTACAAGCTAGCACTCACCAGACTTAGGGGCATGGGCGCGGCGCGTCGCTCACGGGCGCACTCCTTTAGTTAAATGAATCCGTTACGAAATACCGCTTGTCTTATCTTCATATCCGTTATAAATATCACGGTTCATTTAGTTAATGCTAGCTTATAATGATGATATCCGCAAAATTATGATTCTGTTGCTAGGAGCTCGTCAATCGCCCATACGGGTTACATGAATGAAACCTACACACTTTGGTTGCGTATATTATTTTCGTAGAGTTAACGTCAAATTCGCTCGGGAGGACAAGTATTGATAGAGTCGTAACAGAAATCACAATGGTATTTTTTTTGTTAATACGAAGAATTTGGCACAGCGATAGGCAAGCTCACGAGAGGGGCGGTTTAGTTGTGAGGTCAGAGCCTGACGTGTCAGTGTCGTATAACAGGAGAGCGGTAGACGGCGTTGGCGGAAGGTCGGGGAAGCCGGGAGCACGGCTCGGCGCGAGCCCGGGCTCCGCTGACGTCAGCGACGGCTCGGCGCCGTGCGGCCCTACTATCCACCGTCGCCGGCCAATTATTATTTTATATACACGAACAGGAGCGGCGTGAAACAAAAGCCGAGGACGGCGGGGCGCGGGCGGAGAGCGCTCGCCGCAGGAGCGACGCGCGGCGCCATCTAGCGGGCCACGAGGGCCGCTCGTGCCTACTCCTTTAGGTCTGCGGATCGAATCGTGAAATCGCTGGCTCACTGGTGTCAGAAGCACAATCACTCGAGCTGCACTGTCACGATGAAGAGGTATCGTACCGTGGTCAGAGCGTGGCTGCGTGTGGTGGTGGCGGTCGGGTGGGCCATGCTGTCAGGCGGCGCGGGAGAGGCGCGGGCCGGGCATGGCGGGCTCCTGCTCGACACTGCGGTGCGGCCGGTGCGGGCGTCCGCGGCGCGCGCTGCACGCCACTGGGCCGCGCACCGCCCGCGCCCGCGCCCGCCTCCGCTGCGCGCGCACGCCCGCACTCGCCGCGGCCGCACCGCGCCTAGCCTGCACCGCGTGCACCGGCACCACACAACACAACACACGCTATCTATCGATTGTTGACTTTGCTTGTTTCTGCATCTTTCGAAAGGTCTCATGTACTTCCTTATTTGAATGGTAATACCCAGAAAATGAACCAGTCAAGTTATTTATCCAGAATATTAGTGAAAACCACAAAATACTTCGAATTGTCTGACATTAAATTTATATCGTTTCTTTCATTAGAGCTACGTGTCTGAATACGTAAGTGTATTGACGTATATATTTTGTCAACAGAAATATGATAATAAGCTAAGCGTCAACAAGCTTTTATTAATAGTGGATATTAATATTAATAGAGTAATTACAATATATATTGTAACATTTGTATATGTAGGAGTAAAGGTTAAGTATGATGTGGTAGGTTATATTTATACCAAGCCTTTAATTTGGGTTTACTCACGTTCTAAGACAAGAACGTAAATTTATTATTTTGTGTGGGTATTGCTACTCGGTGATGAATTATAAAATAAATACATTAATATATACGGAGTAGTTCATATTATATTGTCGTATTAATCAAGAAAATAACAAAACTGAAGCTTTGTTGTAATCTATAGTGCATGAAGTTAAAATATTACTGAATCGCTTCGTGATGGGAGATAACACCAAAAAAGTTTCTAACGCTATAGCCGTTATAAAATATATTATTACATTACATATTATTATTGTCTATAATTTTTTTTGGAGTACATTTAAATATGACGGCAAATTAAACCCACAATACTAATGTTACTTGAACTGGAACTTTTCATACTGGCGATTGCTTAATAATTAATTTATATTATATATAAATAAGTGACACAAGCTCTCATTAATATTGGTATAAAATATATTATATTATTCTATGACTTAACTTACTTTAATAAAAAAAAATTGAAGAACCACAATTGAATAGAATATTTATTTATGTATTTATTAAAGTAATTCTTGTGCCTGAATACACAGGCAAAAATCTCAAAAAAAAAAGAAATAAAAATAATAATTATAAAACAAATTAAAAATGGCATGGACTACAAGTCTATGGTAACTTTAAATAAAAAAAAATAAAATAAAATAATAATAATAATAATATAAATTGTTTTAAAATTTAAACCACTTGTGAATGGGAACATCATACTCTTTTTAATATTTGTTTATTGCTTGGTTCAATACTTAATATAGTTTTAACGTGAAATATATTAATTATCGAATTGTTAAAGAATCCATAAAGTAATTGCTGTGATTTTGTCCAAACGGTACAACTACAGTCAAAGTGGAATGTCAGATTTCATAATCACAATGCAATGACTATTTGAAATAGACATAGATTTATCTTTTGAAATTCCTAAAATATATTAAATTAAAATTTACAAAACTTGGTTCAACAAAACAAAATAAAACTATTGAAAATGACATTATTTCTTGTTTATATTTGTTTTCACAAATTTTTGTCTAAAATAAATAATTATAAAGCGTTTCGCTTATAAATAACGTGAAATACACCAAACACACCATTCTAACCAATTAGTAATCATGTATACATGTAGACAGAGCTGAAGCATCGAAACTTCATTTATCTTAGAAAGGGAAAATTTATACAACAACTTTATAGTTAAGTACTGTGGTAGGCTATCACTAAGTATTATAAAATAGTGTTATGTCTGAAAAGTTCATTACAACAATAAACTTTTCAAAAAGTTCAAAAAGTTAATTTGAAATAAAAACTAAGTTATTATGAAGTTAGAATATTGATTTGATTGAATTCAAGTGAAAGTTATTTTTTTGATGCACTTATGAAACGCGATATTTTAGTTTCACGTTGAGAGGAAGCGGTAAGAAACTTCATGAATTTTCTTCTAACTTATAATTAATTTATATATATGTTGAATATTAAATATAAATGGCATTACCCTTCAAAATGTATTACCTTTAATATTCATGTCTTATTTGTTCTGATTAGTTAAGTAAATATAATCTTAAAAGTATTTCACGTTACTTAACTTCCCCTAAAAGGTCGTAGGTTTGGTTTAATTTTATTTTGCCTCATATCAAATGACGACTATTATGATTAATATTAGTCTTTAAACATAAAAAAATATTTAAATCAAGATAATCTTTTTGAATATCAAATAAAATATTAATTACATATATTTTTTGTTATAAATAATAGTTAAATATTTTTATATAATAACTGTTATACGGCAGTCAAACGTGGGTAACACAGAAGAAGAATGTAAGAAAGATGAATGCTGTGGAGATGCGATCTCTTCGAAGAATATGCGGAGTCAGTCTAGCTGATCGAATCCGCAATGAAGAGATCCACAGAATGGCAGGTACTAGCGGAGATGTCACTGTGAGAATGAAAAAGAACGTGCTCAGATGGTTTGGGCACGTCGAACGAATGAGTGATGAAAAAATGGTAAAAAAGATTTATATAGGAAAAGTGAGCGGTAAGAGAGACAGGGGGAGGCCTCGAGTGACCTTCGGAAACACAATATCTATGATACTGGAGGAAAGTTACGTAAAAAGTATGAGGACCCCCACGGAGGGCATGTATGAAGAGGTTGATGTCTGTGGCCGAGGCGAAAGAGGTATGCAGGGATCGTAGCGTTTGGCGCTCCGTCGTCTCTAGCTACCCCGCAAGGGATATGGCGTGATGCTAAATAAATAAGAAATAATATAATAACTGTCCAAGTCTATGACAATCTTATTGTTCGATAAAAATAAACTGCAAGGTTTTTTACAATCAATAATCATAGATGACATGTATTAAAGAGAAGTGTTACAGAGATGCATTAAGAACATAACTTTAATATGATTAAAAGCATTGAATTGGAATGTGGACAAAACGCAATGGAACGCGTGGTGAAGATAATTATAATATTTTTTACATAATTAGATAAAACCGCTTATAGCTCAGTTTGACTTATCTACAATTAAAAAAAAAAAACAAAATTCAAAATATCTTTATTCAAGTAGGCATTTACACATATTTTGATTTCAATTATTACAATAAAAAAAAACAGTGTAGTCAGTCCGTAAGTAAGCTACCACCGGCTCGGAATGCTGCTCTGTTGAGAAGAGCTGGTCAGGAACTCAACAATTGCTCTTTTTAAAAGAAATATAACAATCTTAGATGATGTACATTATAATATGAATCCTGTAAATGATTCAACAACTTAAGTTCCACATAATTCGATCCACTATAAACTCTTGAACGTTATAATAAGATTTATTTACATATAACTAAAAAATATGTGTCTGTCTGTAATTCCAAATTAGCAGATTTTCACTAAATTCTTATGGAATTATATAAGATATTCATTTAAAGAAAAAATTGTAAATGTCTGTCTGTTTACTCCGGCTAATCTCCGAAACGGCTGAACTAATTTTAACAGTACTTTAACTGGCGGGTAGTTAATGTTATTAGAAGTAACTAAGGAAACATTTATTTTAAGAAATATATTCCGAGCAAAGTCTTGGCTAATTAATTAATATAAAAAAATGTGGTTCAGTGTTTGTTTTAATTACTTTTTTTCACTTTTATAATATAAATAAAACAAGAAAAACAACAAGTTTTTTATTATTGTGTTGTGAAAAAAAAAAATGTTTGTTCTTTTCTATTTTTGGGCTACCTCTTACTAAAACGAAGTATGTTTTTAATTTTTTTTTTATTTATAACACAAATAAAATATGAATAAAAAATATCAAATATTTAATAAGAAATTACAATTTGCAAAATTCAATAATTTAATTATTCAATATTAAAAAATTCAATAATTTAATAAATTTGTTTGTATATATTTATATGTATAATATAACAGAAAAATAAAACATGAAAATAAAATCGAAATTTTTAACTCGATTTTTTCCCGAAATACAAAAAAAAAGAGACATTACTTTGAGGCTACTCGTACATTTGTATAAAATGTACAAAAATTGGCAAAGTAACAGCCAATAAAGTGTTGGTACGTGAAGAGCAATAACACCGGCGTGCCGATTTTAAAGTTAACCCGATAAAGTAGTCGAATGTTAAAAAACTTTTCCTACTGAAACGTTTCAGCTATGTATTCGATTTGTTTATGTGAGAAACTAAATAAAAAGGAAATACTGAGAAACTTTAATGCAGTGCTTCCCAAACTTACTTTTTGAAAATAATTACAACATCATCAATACATAATACCTTCGTTCGTTTGTTTGTTTATATATGTATATATATATATATATATATATATATATATATATATATATATATATATATATATATATATATATGGTTATATATATTTAAGTGTATGCAACCCGTTTCTCGACGCAGTTCGTTTGGGCTAAAGAAACTCGTTATAAGTTTAAATATAACTTTATACTGACTTCTAATGTTGCTTGTAAGGATATTAGTTTGATATACTATATAATACCACAAAAATGGGGAATAAAATATGTAAAATAATTTTTAAAATGTAATAGGTATTCCCAAAAAACACATTAAAAAGCAAACAAAAAACTTTATAGTTGTATAATAGTAGTATAAATTATTATATACAATGTTTATTAGATAACTTTATTAAATCCCCCCCCCAAACAGGAATTATCTAAATTTTAAGGATCACTGATCCAATCCAATCCAAGCCTACGTGCACAAGCAAAGTATTCTCTAAATGCAACTTCCGTGCTGGCATCTCAGTACAATAGATGGAGTCATAGTTCACTTAATATATAGGTTTTATCTTTTGCGATCCATTTAATCTTTAGCTTCCTGTATATAAGTTACATTATTCAAATATCTTATTTGTTTCATGTAATAAATTACTTTAACTATCATTAGATTGATAAGGAAAAACTTTGCACCACATTTTGTGAAAACTGCGCTTGGAGGAGGTGTAAAGATTGGGATGATTATAGTTAATACAGTACACACTACTATAGATTACACACACATAAAACAAGTTATTGTTTACTTTGAAACTGTCAGTGTCAATATATTTTGACGTAAAATACATTGTCACCTGACAATAGATTAAAATTAAAAATATATTACATCTATATCTATTTCCAAACAAAATAATAATAATAAAAGAATTAATACATATTATTATTATTTTATTGAATATTAATTAACATTTAGACTGAATTGTGGTTGAATTACGTCCGTTTTGCGACTACTGTTAAATATATTTTAATATTATCAGAATTATATCTTCAGTCTGTTTTTAAACAAAAATAATTATAAATCATTTATCATTTATTGAAAACATTTCATTACAATTTTCCTAACTCTTAACTTCACAAATACTTCTAGAAACGCAAAAAGAAATTTAAACGAAAAGTCTATATCATAGTATTAAACTGAACTGAATAGAATGTAGAGCATTTCAAGTAGGGAGAGAAAAAGAATTGTTAACAGTTTAAAATATACATAAAGAGGTTTTATTCAGGTCTTTGGTTAAAATATAATAAGCTATTGTATGCCCTATTTGAAATATTAAGTTCAGTGTAATTGAAGAAATAGATCTTGGTAGACCATTTTTGTTTGTTCATTCTTTCTTTTGCTTCAGTTGTAGTGGTTTTATTTTTTATATACTACAAGTAAAAGAATAGTTGGTTTTTATTTTAACAATGATTACCTCAACATATTTTTTTCCACTATGTATTTAAGCTTAAAAGCTTAAAAGCTTCATATAAAATATAAAACCTGATATACACCAAATTATCATTTACATCATATTATTTATAGATATAAATATACTAATATTTTTTCATATAGAAAGGAATATTTGTATTATTGACGAAAATTTTTGGTTTTAAAACAAATGAAAATATAAAGCATCATGCACATTAAAGTATTTGTATAAAATATAAAGTATTATTCGTAGATTAGTGTGATTTTTTATCTACGCAATCAGGAATAGGTATGCGTATGTGTGAGTAAGGGTGAGTGTGTGAATATGTGTTAGTGTGTGTGCGTGTGTGAGTATGTATGGGTATATATGATTTGAGTATAAATATGTATGAATATGGACACCGTCGCAGTAGGTCGCTAGACTTGAGTGAGGTCTCCGTATCCTGCAACTAGGCCATAACCCCACATTTAAAATAAATGTTTTTACTTCCAGATGGCGGTAAAAATGGAACTCATATCTACATATGAATAAAATTTGTGTCTGTTTGTAATTCCAAATTAATAGCTCTTCACTAAATGCATGCAGTCAGTGTGTCTATCTGTTTGGTCCAGCAAATCTCTGGAACGGCTCGACCGATTTTAACAGGAATTCACTAGCGGATAGCTGATATTATAAATAGTAACTTAGGCTACTTTTATTTTAAAAAAATATATTCGACACGAGCGAAGTCGTGGGCACAACTAGTACTAGCACATATATGTATATGTGTGTGTAAAGACTGAGGTACAAAACAAAATGTATTTCATTAGATTTTCATATAAAGAAGTTAGAGAATCACAATATATTTAAACACATATCAAACAAAAGATGCTTTAACAAATAATAATCCCATATTTACTATCCATAATTAAAAACACGATAATTAATATGATAAAGTTCAAGTGTAGATATAAAAACTGCGGTGTTGCAGCGACCTAGTGACCGAGGTGAACGACCGATGCAACGCCGACCTGAACTAACAATTGACCCAGGGACCTACAATACAAACCTGACTTCCACGATACTTACTTACTTACTTACTCTTACTACTTACTATTAAGTCTTAACTAATTGTATTAATTTGCTTCAATTCACTTGAAAACTTGTATTCCTTGATAGAGACAAAAATTTATTTTAAGTAGTTTTTTTCTTCGTAATTTTAATTATTATAAATTTGTATGATTATTAATATTTTTAAATTATTGTAATGTAGTTCAATTTTTTATTTATAATATATTTATTATGTAGATTGACAAAAATATTATTTAGGTAAAAAAATCTTCAATAATTATTTTATATAACATCATCTATATAATATATTTAATTATACAATACTATATAATATCTCAATTATATGTCCTGAATTAAAAACGTAAATATAAACAGTAAAACAAAATAATATATGAATATAATAACACATAACCCGTCATACAGGGTTTGAAGACAAGTCATACCCGTGACTTCTATATATAACCCGTTATATACAGGGTTTGAAGACAAGTCACACCCCTGACTTGGAACATTTGCACTCACCAGTACTGTCTCTGAGCAAACAGCTGATGGCCTACAAACGTGCATTGTGTGTGCATTTCTTTTAATTAATCTTTGATTTAGCTTCATAAAGTAGGTCAGACAAACATTTTACATTGATAGGTTTCATACAAAAATGACTTGGATTTTTTACTATCATACCACACTTTTATTTGAACATTAATATATGCTTTTTTGCTGACTTTACTCTATTAACTTTATTTTACTTAATAAGAATTTCTTCATAAAGATGTCAGACAAACATTTTTTTAAATTTATAGGTTTAAAAAACCATGCATTTTTTATTATCGTATTGAATTTTAATTGATTATTAATATATGCTTTTTTGCTGACTTTACTCTATTAAGTGTATTTTAAATAATAAGAAAACTAAATAATACTTAATAAAGCCTTAAAAACCATAAATTTAAAATTATATCTTCAGTATAGAAACAAGAAATACACAAGTAAATAAATAAAAAAATCAATACTAATAATGATAATCGTATTACAATAGCAGATGAGAACTAATAGTAAGGTTATTTCTATAACTGCAATGCCTAGAAGCCTCTCAACTCGGAATAAAAGAAAAGATAGGCTTCATAGCAACAAGAACGACCGAATAACTATTTAATATTATGCACACTGAAAAATACAATAATGAATAAAAGATTAGAAGAATTAATAAAAAAAAATTGCAGATCATTTGAGAAATATTTATACTAAAAAGTAATAAAGTATAGGTATCTTTAAAAGAAACTTTCCAGCAGACCTGGAATTGGAAAGATTAAGGTTAGAAGAAATATAAATATACCAATAAATATATATATAATACATTGTAGTTCTGGCAATTTTCTGTCGTTCTAAATATTCATAAGTAATGTTATTTAACTTTATATATAATATAAATTGTCATATACATATAAAATATTTTATATAAATATTTTAAATATTTTTTATTATCACAAATGCATGTAATTAAATGTTTTAGTTCCAGTGACACTCGTATCTAAGATAGCATAGAGTAGGCATATATAATAATTATTAAGTCTCTAGTTCCGGGAATATCAACGGATGTTGTCTCATTTAAGTGATGTGAATTAATTATCGATAATATTAAATACATCGTAAGCAACGTACATATAATACAAATTGATTGAGCTGAACGTAAACGAAGCTCTTAACCGTTTGGGAGGCCTTTTTTGTGTTTAGTTGTCTCCAGAATGCGATGAGATATTTAGCAAAAAAATTCCTCCTGTATGTTTGAGCGGAACGCGGATGTTATAGCGAAAACAAATTGAAAAAATGTTTAGCCATTTAAAAGTTATCAAGAAAAGAAGAAAGGAGAGGGGCTCAGCTCAACACCCGGTTGGCGGATCCTAGTATATATATATAATTTTTTAACAAATGTATAACATATATACTTATAACAAAAAAGCAACATGTATGAAGTAAAATTTCAAATAAAACTATTTTGTTTTAGATTAGATTTATAGATGATTTAGATAAAATAATACGTACATACTTTAATCTTGATAAGAACACATCTGTTATGGCTTGAAAGTTGGTAAAAATGTGTACCAATAAATAAAAACCATTGAAAAAAGCAGGCAGTCAATATTTTTAACGATTAATTAGATTAAGTTATTAAAATGACAAAAATAAGTTTTGAGAACATTATAAGTTAAAACTACCAGATTATTTATACCTTAATATCTTTATTTTAGTTATGTAGTGTTTTGGCACGAATACTGTTGCTGTTAAGAGATGGTTTATACTACGTATTACAAAAACTAATTTACTAGACATTTTTAAGTGTCCTAACCTATTTTATAATCTCAGACTATTTTTTTCCTATTTGTTGTGTTTTTTTGTCTGATTTTGTTCGATTTAACACCAAGTAGTATTCAAGAATATATGTCGATCTTTGTAGAAACGACCAAAAAAAACATATTTTTATATAAAGAAAATGATATTTAATAACTTTTTTAATTGAAATAGAACATTGTATTTTTATATTTAATTAATTAATACCATACATACATACATACATTTTTACGAGTATTTAATTAATTAAACTCTGCATAAATTTCGTTTATGACTATATTAAAACTAATTTAATAAAATACGTGTAAATATTGAAAATAATTATATCTATAGTAAAGAATGCTATTAGAACATCCTTTATATAAAAAGGTATGGCTTGGTAAATGAAAGTTAAATTTACCTTCAAACATAGTATAGGTTAAAAAAATTACCACATTAAATATGGCCTCCGAACGTTTTACCACAACAATTAAACTACCGGTTAGATTATATCGTCGACGGAACTTTTCACCTAATTACTTAGGCTGTATTAATATAGGGAAAGCAGCATAAAAATAGGTCATATATTGGTGGAAGAGCGAGACGAAAAATAGTGCAACAAATTCTCGTATGGCGTTGTCTCTTTTTGGCGCCGGAAATCAATAATGGCATCTGGCCACGTGGAGCCAGGAAGCAAAGCCCGTTCCATTTACACTAACCGAACGTCGCCAATGGACGACTTTGACAACGTTTTATATTAGGAAATTGAATTCTATTCCTGATCTCTGTTACGACTTGGTCTGAACTCTTACTTTGTCAAGTGTAGAAATCGAAAGGATCATTTACCTTTATAGATTACAGCTGTTCTACAAGCAAGTTCCTTTTATTTTATATCTGTGGTATGTAATACCATACCACATTTTTTTAATTACATAAGAATTTTACGAAAGCAATGACTTATTAAAATCTTGATCTTTAAATAGGTCACCTGTCTTCAACTACATAATTAATACATACATACAAAACAATTTACTTTCTAATTTATTCAAAATAATCAAAGTAAAGGCCTTCCACATTTGGTGTAGGTGGCGCCATCTTAATACCTCCATTTTAGTTTAAACAAGAAGTCCTTATCCTCTACAGGGTACTTTAGAAGCTTGAAAAGCGCTGTTGAAACTTAATATTCACAGAAAAATGTCAACAGATGGCGTTATATAGGGTTGGCGTTGTCTACTTACAATATAACTAAACTAGAGGGCGCCATTTTCATATTTGAATTATTAAGTAAAAAGAAGAAGCATGTTGTTTATGTCAGTAAAGAGAGGGCGCTTCTAAGGTTTCAAGTTCCATGAAAAGTTCATAGATGGCGCTTTGACAAACGGAACCACTTTAATACTTTTTCGTTAGAGTTTTTTATAAGATACTAAATATTTTAAAATACTATTTACCAAAAATCTAATTATATTAAACTGCTCTGTTACATAGATTCCGACTTTTAAGTTAAGCAGAATAAAAGTTGCGGACAAAAAGTTGCATATTAATAAAGTCAAAAAGAACGTTATATGACATATTTGAATTTTATATCCTAATGGACGAAGAGTTTTTTTAATTCTCTAAATTTGTCAAATAAAAGTAAATATGGAACCGGCTAAAATTTCACGTAGTTTGTTAAAAACCTGACTGTAGGAGAGTTCAACATCCGGATATCTACCGGACAGATATCCGATAGCATTTTTGTCCAAATTGAAAGTGAGACGCGTTGCCCGCGGTCGGTAAATTAATAACATGTCATACTGGTATTCGGATAGTGAAAAATTCAATTTCCAGTTTCAAACACAGTTACAGATTAATCGATAAAAAATTTTAATTAAATTTTGACAAACACAGACAATAATAATAGGAAAATAACCAACAAATTTCGTCCTTCCTTATGAAACGCAATTTAAAACTTGACTTTTAAATTTAAAATTTAAATAATAATAAGAAAATTATAAGTCATTACTTTATTTTTGCTATAATAATTAAACATTATATATTATTACAACTTGTGAGTAACAAACATTTTTGAACTTCTAAATTAAAATTATGTAGAGCATATTTACGATGCATTTTTGTATAAATCTCAGATATGCGATTTTTATTACTTAAAAAGATCCAAAACTCTTTGAACGATACAGATTATACAGGTACTATATTACTATTTTATTTCTCCAGACATAAAGCCTCCATTCTCGGGGATATTCTGTCGTAATTCAGGTAAATAACATTATTTATGTCGCCTATAACTTGGGTAATGTCCGGTTCTATAACAACCCACGCACTAATCATATTTATGACAATCTCCGTCACCGATACGTTTATAACAAAATATATTCTTAAATATTATTTTGATTTAAACCACCTAATATATAATAATAATTGTATTCAGCCAGTATTTAAGTATCGCCATCGTTACGAGAAATAAAAATATTAATTGCAGAATTAATTAAAAGAATAGCTGCTTCTTAGCATTCATAACTGGTAATGCTGGGAAAAAAATGGTATAATTGTATAAGTATTAAATTCGCATCGCTTTACATTAAGCGTGGAGGCTTTGTTAGTATATTAGTATATTTGTAACACCTGCTCTCAAAACACTTCCAGTTTTATTAACCATATTCATTACTCATATTTCGTTATGATTATTAACTTGTGTTATATTAGTTACTGATACTTTTATAGTCTTTAAATCATTCAGTCATGGATCGATGTTATTATCAGTTATCCTGATCTTTTGTTTCTGAGACAGGGTCAGTGAACTAAAATGACCATAATAGCACGGTGGCAGTGTTTCATATACGACTTTATAATGAAATATCTACATATGGTATTTTGAAATAAATGTATGATTTGGTTTCCAATCTTGATGTGATGATTTTATAGATTTAATGGTTAGAGAATAAATGTATCTTTTGCAATCTTTTGCAAAGAACAATTAAGCTGTCGCTCATCCGCAACAAGAAATACAGGCAAGAAGAGGTGCTTTGAAAAGTGAGAATTATACAGTGGAAAAGATAATTGGAAAATAAATTGAAAAAAGGAAGAGGTACGGGATATCAGCCGGATATCTAAGTCGCTGTAAGAATAGCTAGTTAATGATTTTTTCTGTGACGATGGTATTAAAACAGTCGAGTCAAGCTGCATACTATATACAGCAAAGCGCTATGCATAAGTGTACATTACACCGTGAAAATACAGCTGAAATATTTTGATTGCATATGAACTCACATAATGTCCCCAAGCTTGAGGCGCGTGTGTATGAGCGCGCAGGTCTTGTGGTCGGTGGCTGCCAGCGCGGCGCGGCGGCGGCGCGGCGGGCGCGGCGACCCCGGTGGCGAGTCGCGGCGCGCGTGCACGCCCGGCGAGCTGCCGCGCCGCCGCACCGACGCATGCCGCCCTCCCACGCCGCCCAGCATCCTGGAAGAAATATTTCAATTATTACCATTACGCAAAAAAATTACAAAGATTTTTATTTTATTGCAATTGTTAAAAGTCACGATACCGACAAGAAACTTCAATTCTTTTATTTATTATCGATTTGAATTGAATATATTATTGAAGCAGTCATAATTGATATATTAAAACAAATTAAAATTCCAGTTAAACATGGTACTCTTAGATTATATTCTCTGTTCGTATCGGTATCGGTTCTATTATGCTATCATTTTTAAAAGGAAATAATGGATTTCATTAAAAATATTTGTCATTATGTGATACCTTATTATTTATTTTAAAATGTTAAAAGTCAAAATCTTGGAATTGGTAACAGCGAAGCAACCTGAGCTTCAAGAACAAGTTGATTTTTGCCACACCTCCCTTTACTGACATCTAGTATTTTATAATTAGCTTTGATTGCAAAGTTGTGTTGATTGTCTTTTTTCTATTGTCACCGACATATTTCCGATAACTCGAGGACTCTCGAGGACTCGTGTTGTAATAGCACCACTAGAAAAATATTAAATAAATTACCCTATACTACTACTACTACCCCTGATCGTCAAAACAGAATACCGTAGGATTATAATATAATTGTACAAAGTAAGTCAATTTAGATGTGGAAATATCCGTTACTTGGCAAATTTTCCTAACAACATAACATAACATCAATAATAATTTCATAAACATTTACGTCAAGAAATCAATAAGGTTCTTGTTGAAGAACATAAAGAGAACTTGATATATTTTGTTTTTTTGAAAGTAAGCAAATGGTTAAGCGCTGTAAATAATTAAAAAAGACAATTGAGCTATTGTTGATATGTAAAACCACTGTCTTTCTCCATTAATAATAATCGATACATCGGTAAATAGGTCTATATTACATAGATTGGTCAACCTATAGGGAAGACCGTTAATATAAGCTAAGAATAAATTAGGACAAAGAATTGACCCTTGAGAAATGCACATTATCAAAATGGAACTTCAAGTAACAACGCTGATTATAATAACTAACTGTCTTCAATCAGGTTTGAATAGGACTATACTGGAACCATTCAAGGAACCATTATGTATAATTTAATTAAAAATTATTTAATTATAATTATCAACAATTATATTAAGGATTTTAAGAGATTATTATTCAAGTTTCTTAATGACTTTATTATTTTATTTGATGTAATAAGATTAAATATAAAATAAACAAGTATATTTAACGAAAGTTATCTGCAAGAAGCGAGAAGCTCTTGATAAGTTTTAGTGACCCTTGAGATCAGTAAGTAAAGAAGCCTTTTCTAGTCTCGGAAAAATGTTTCCAAGATTTATTCTACAAACTATAGACAAAATAAAACAAAATAAATATTTTTTGCATATTTTAGAAAAACATCAATTAGTTGCTTGTTACGAGTATTTTCTTTACTATTCATACATTGTTTGTCTAAGACTACACGGTTCTATGTAAATAAAACAAAACAGTTCTGTTTCATTACAAAAAAATATAAAATAAAAAAGTGTTGACAACAATAAAGCTCGTGAATAGAGTTCGTTCGTTCGTCGGTTAACAAAACAGAGGAGAAACTGAGTTATACTATATTAATGTTTGTATATTTATTAACCGTTTGGGAGACCTTTTTTGTGTTTAGTTGTTTCCAGAATGCGAGACGAGATAATTAGCTAAGCGAAAACAGATTGAAAAAATGTTTAGCCATTCAAAAATTTTCAAGAAAAAGAAGAAAGGAGAGGGGCTCAGCTTGACACCCGCCGCGCACGGTTAACGGATCCTAGTAAATAGGTTATTTTTAGGTAACGAATGTTTATGGATATTAATTTATAACACTGAATAGAAAAAATATATATTTTATACATAATATATCTGATCATTTTACCCTTTGTCTCTCGATTTCAACCAGGTATATTTGGTAAGACGACGCTACGAGTATTATAATTAATAAATGAAATTAGAATGTTCATTCAGTCGTCAAATGCAGTTCGGTTTCCAGTTTCTAGTTTTGGTTTGTTTGAGCAGTTGTAATAACAAAATAGACAGGATTGTATAGTTTCACGACTTATTTCTTTCAGAATTTAAATAATTTATATGATGTTACTTTAAATTATATTCCAAATATCTCTTTTTTCTTACAATGTATTCATAAAGTATTATATGTTATATGGTTTTACTCGTCACGTTTGTCCGTTAATTTGTATGGGTGTCTTTAACACTAAACCTACCAAGTACCGGTCAAATTGACCGTTCTTAAACTTTTGTAAAACTTACACATTTTCAAACGTTATAATATCGTTATCAAACTACATGACAATTCTTAGAATATGCATATAATATTTTCTATATTTTTTACTTTTAGTTATTTCCATTATTACCTGCGTTATGTAATAAAATAACTTTTAATTACCGGTCAATTTGACGACGTACGGTAGGAACAGGTATACAAGAATTGTCGGTAGGTTTAGTGTTAAACATATTTATTAATGTATTGTTCATCAAAACAAACAGACATAACTATATTAGGTTTAGTAAAAGTATATATATAAATCGACATGGAGTTTTTCATTCAGAAATGTATCATATCATTCCTATCAAGAAATTGCTGATATTATAAAAATCATTAAGACGGTACTTATTAATGATTGATTACTGGGATATCCCATTTCAGTGAAATAGTAGAAAGCTGCGAGTTTATTATGAATTTCTAAAAGTGCTTTACTACTTTATACTAAATATTGAACAATAAGTGCAGAGGTTTATTCCTTAAGAACCACTATTCTCCCGTAAGCCGGACAGTTTGTGGTAGCTGGTCGCAAGAGATACCATTTGTCGCTTACTACAAAACCGCTTTGTTCTATCCAAGTAAAATAACAAAATATTACTTTGACGAAACCTTATGAATTATACCTCAATATTGGAATACTTTCTTACATCAAATGCAATAAAACAGCAATCCTTAATGTATGGATATGAAAAAAGACTTCTTAGTATGTAAGTTAGAAAATTAAATTAAATTTTCACTTTAAAAGTCATATACAAATATTCCGGTAGTTTCAATTAGAAAATCATATTATTTTGAATTCTATACGTGAATGTTATTGAATATTCTATACGTTCAAAGGTTTCTAGGAATTGTCAGAGCAAATTTAATTAGCACGTGAGATACATTACGCTTCCCGGAACATTGGCGAAGGTTTCATTTCAATACAGATATATGAAATCAAATTAATTGAAACGGCAATTAACTTGCTCGTATTATGATTGTTATTGTCTGTATGTGGTTTACACTGCATGTTACAATACAATAATTCTGTTTTCAGAATTGAGAATTCATCATTTATCATTCAGTGAATTATAGAAAACGTTACTTTTTTTATTCTTTAAAATAGTATATATGTATCAGCTGATTTGTTTTATAATTTGTATTAGTGGTATAAGACTAAATAAGTCGTAATTAGGAGTTTGAATGATTGAGTCATTGGACAAAAAGTAAACCTCTATAACCATAAAAACAAATATTAAAAAATGCCCAAATTTCGCAACGTCGTAAAAAGTTATGAAATCCAATCTAAACCAAGTCGGTTAATTGTAGCTAACTGTGGGACCAGCACCCAACCACTTTGTTATAATTGATACCTTGTTAGTTTACTAACAACATTTTATTGTAACTATATGATAATTACATTTTTCACATCTTAATGAATAGTGACTTGGCAGTTTAGTTTTTTTCTATCACATTTGCTAATTTGAAACTAATAGTGTTAAGATAAAGAATCTGTTTTGTGTCAATGCACGGTTTGTAATATTTAAATTTATTAATTTTATGTATTTCTTATACTTTATTTATAAAAATATTAGATGACACATGCATACATAATTCTATTTTATAATTTTATATATTTCTAATATGTTATTTATATTAAAATGATGGCTCATGCATATATAAACTCTTATTGTGTTAAATTTAATACTTCACTACCGCGTAATTTTCAGGATACAAAGATACACGGTTTTGCGTCATAAAAGAAACTAGCTTATTCCCTCCCGCGTCGCTGGGCACACTATTAATTTGGATGTGAACTTAGGTTGCTATGGTTACCTTTGTCATATTACCATTGTTATCGTAACCGTTGCTATGGTAACCGTTGTTATAGTAACTCTTACTCCTCTTACAGTTGTATAGCTCTTACAGTTTTAAAACTTGGCGAGATGCAAATAGTTGAAATCCGTTGGGATAGGAATTCCTTAAAATCCGTTCTTAGTGGACGTCTACGTCACAAAAAAAACAGAAATCGAACACATAGTTTCGGAGATTTCGTGATAAGTCAGTCAATGGTCAGTGGTAAATATATACTCGTATATATACGAGTATATAGATAAAGTTAACTCAATGTTTTCGATAACAGCTTTCAAATAGCAATGCCTGTATAGCTTACATTAGTGTTGCTAACAAGATTATACAGGGGAAACCAGTAATTAAGTGGATTAAAACCTAATAGCTTTCGGTCTCTGCAAATTGCATTGCCTATAGGCTATAGCCTATTAGTGTCAATTACGCTCTGGAGAGATGAAATGTGTACACGAAAACATATTTTTAAGCGATAACATTGTGTTATATATACATTTGTTGTACAAATATTATATAATGTTGTATAATGTATTGTAGACACAACAAGATAATAAAAAAATATCTATTTGAAAATAATCTTCTCGGCAAACAATTATTCTTATTCTATAATTCACATAGTTATTGATTATAAATTACTATAAATTATGAAATGATGCACGTCAAAGTTTCTACTCTATTAAATTCTGGAGACACTAAACTTCAAATTTACCTCGTATCAATCAAGAATGGTAACAAAACTAATGACATTCAATATATATATATATATATGTGTGTGTATATAACATACATGTATATAGAGATATTTGAAGCTATTAAAATCGTCATTGTTATGAAGGTCTAAGATAAATTTCTTCTAAACACTACATAGACAACACGTTTAACTCGGTAAAGGCAAGCTTTTAAATATGAAACAGCTTATTAAATTCACTGCTAGGAAAACTACTTAGCTCTTGTTAAAAGTGTTCGAGACATATGTAGTTTGTAAAGTTATGATGTAAATTTCAGTGCTCTTTATAAAATTTTGTATCCTATTATGAAATCGGAAGTCCTTTGAGAAATATTCTGTTATGTTTTCAATTATATTTTTGTTTATGCGTCTCATAATTATCGTTATTAAGTTTTGTAAAGGTGTTATTATGTTTTTTTATTAATAACTTTTTTGCAAATAAAATATTTAATATAAACTCTGCTTCAGTTATACGTTTAAATGTTTTATTGAAGTTCATAGTTATGGGGCATTTAATGATCGTCAATTTATTTTTAAATGTATTCAGAATTTTTTAAAAACGTATTCAATCAAAATTATTCATGTTTATATTTTGAACAGTATTTAAAGTAGTTCAGTTTTTAAAAAGTATTATTATTATTTTTTTATATAATCTATATAAATTCCTAATAAAGACTTTTAGAAAATATTTGTTTCATATTAAGTTTTGTAATATTACGAAAGAAATTTTGATGTTGTAGTTATTAATCAACATATCGCTATCAATGCTTTAATAATTAATAATTAATAATTGCTCAAACGCAAGGCAATGGCATTAAAAACTCTTTTCATTTTACATATACAACTGTTTTAGGGCAGAAGATTAAAATTTGATAGCTAATAAAATACGGATCGACGAACTTACAGACTAAGTAAATAAACGAAATTATTTTAACTGACAAATACAAGAACTAAAAAGTAAAATCAAAAATAATAGTGTTTTACACAAGTAAGTATATATGGGAGTATTTGTATAGTAAACAAGTTCCCAAGTATGTGTATAGTAAACAAATAAGCAAGTATGTGTATAGTAAAGAAGTATGCAAATATGTGTATAGTAAACAAATACAAAAATACTCTGAAGTTAATGAATTATTAATATAGTATAATAACAGATTTAATAATAACAGATTAAATCATTTCTTTAATAAATTTATTATTTGAATACGAGCATTTTATTGATTTATACTATTACTATTATTGATGTTTTCTTTAAATATTTCTTGTGTAACAAATAATTTAAAAAAAAAACAATATTTAATGATAATCTTATAATTAATATTAAGGTTGATATCTATTTAAAATATACTCCTTTCATTTATATATATTGTGTATTATTTGTCAAATATCATTAAAAATATATCCGATTTTGATGACTTTATATAACTGAATTCTAAATGTTATTATCGTTGGAGAGTTCATAAAATATTTACATGACAATTGATTGTCAATATAACATTTCAAAGGGTGTATAAAAGACAGATTATGTTTATATTTGTTATAGTACATAATACTGTTAATATAAAAATAACACACACGTTAAGAACTATTTGGTTTGTAATAGTTAAATAATAATTTCTAATCTTGTAAAATGTTTCGTCATTGAAGTATAAAATTACTTTGTTTTATCAAAATTATGTATCCCATATGTTATTATATTATTGTTTATTTTGACAGGAGATAAATGACGTCATCAAAGATGGCGGTCACGTGTTGCTCAATTATTTTAACACTAAACCTACCGACAATTCTTGTATACCTGTTCCTACCGCACGCGGTCATATTGACCGGTAATTAAAATATATTTTATTATATAACGCAGGTAATAATGGAAAAAAACTAAAAGTAAAGAGTTAAATAAATATTATATGCATATTTTAAGAATTGTCATGTAGTTTGATAACGATATTATAACGATTAAAAATGTGTAAGTTTTACAAAAGTTTAAGAACGGTAAATTTGACCGGTACTTGGTAGGTTTAGTATTAAGTGCTGTTTACACGCATTAGGATTTTATGTTCTAAATAGTTTTTTATATGAGTTAGTAGTATTTGTTATTGCGGAAGTATAAAAAGTATAATTTAATACAAGAATTAAAAAGTAATGATATTTAAATTGGCGCGAAAATAATCATTTAAGATTATATTAAGATGGCGTCGCTCGTAAACGCGGCGGATTCGTTTTGTGACTCTTTTAAGACTAAGCTATTTATGTCAGAATTGTGTTTGTGAATTACAAAATGATGAAATAAATGCGAAAAGATTTAATCGAAAGGTTTTTGTATTTAAACTAAACATGAATATTATAATTAATAAATATACGAGTTGTGTGGTTTGATAGTTTAACTAGGAAACCAACTAACCTGACATAAGATTACGTTTCTCCTGCTAGATTGCTATTTTAATAATGGAGTGAGTGATTTACCTCTACAGTGATACGGCGTTTGTGTGAACAATAATATTTACTCGAACTATCAAGTTAAATTAGCGTCTCTTTATTAAATGTCAAAACATTAAGTAGAAAAAAAGACATCATTTATTATATAGTCAAATCATTACTCTTTACATTTTTATTAAATGTTACTATAATAATTGGAGTAGTATTTGAAATTAACGTTATACAAACTTAAGGAGATTTTTTATACTTATAATATGAACACAGACAATTATTATAATATCTCTATATTTTATTTTATTACCATTCTTAATATATATAAAAAAGTTTGTCTGTCTTTCATATTAGGTGAATATACGTATCGTAAGTTCTTTGAAGTAATGAAATTTGAAAATCGTAATTGTTTCAAAGATTTGTGAAACATAACTTTGTTGAGAGAACGCAATAAGATTGTAGAATTATATTTCTAACTTAACATCTTTTTGGTGAAAATTGGGTATATTGGAATAAATAGAATTATTCGCTAATATGAATTTGGCGCTGTCTAATTATATGTATATTTAGCGGTTTTTAAGCATGTTTTTGATTTGATGTTGTTAAATATATTGTGACGTTTATGTTAGAGGTAAATGACTGACACATTTGCAGAGTTGATATTAAAATGTATACCTGCAACTGAGTGTCCGGCCAGCTCTGCTCAGCAGAACAGCTTTCTGAGCTGGTGGTAGCTCACTCATAGACACTCTACACAGTCTTTTAAATATAATAATAATAATAATATTTGACATTGTAAAGAGCGTGAAAATGCCTACTTTAATAAAAATATTTTATATTTTTAATCCATATATAATCGTAATACTTAATTAAATCCCTAAAATTCCTTATATATTACAAACGTGTGTATTTAATGAGCAATCACATTGTGAAAGCTTAAATTAATTTAGATTTGTTACTCTGGAAGTGTGTGTAAAATAAGGAATGGTAATGAATGTTTCTGTTATTTCCATTTGTATCATTAATATTAATAAAATGATTACTATCATTGAAATAAAATTAATCTTTGCATAATATTTGGTGCAAAGATGGCGTAACAGGTAAAAAATATATAATTATTTTTTATATAAACTAAATTACTTTAATCCTACGTTTGTTATTAAATTTAAATATTCAAATATATATTTATATGAATAATAACTTATTTATTGATACAGGTTTAAGTAAGTTAATATCGGGAATAATTGGGAAAACGTGGGATGGGAACAAATGTGGACACAAACAATCAATAAAAATTGAACCCACGATCTTTTAACAGTCAAGGTAACTAACCAGACTAAGAACGAAGAACGAAGAAATCTATAAAACTGAATTATAAAAAAAATGAATAAAATATATGTCTATAAAGATATTTTGTAAATGAAAGTATTTTCATAACTCCAATATCAGAAATATGACAGACATTTAATTTGATATCAAACTTTAAGACGAAAATGTGTAATATAAAAGTAGGAAGCAAATAACCAAATAAGACCGTTACTTCCCCGCCGTCTCCAGTTCACATTACATTTCTAGTAAATTTCCAAGATAGAAATTCATTACAGTAATCTTATTTACTTTTTATAGTTATAATGAGTTAATAAAATATATGATTTGAGAATTATATTTTAACAGAGAAAGGTGATTATAAAATCGGGGTACGTGTAAATTTTTATGGCAAAGAATTTCTAATGATGACGTGTGATAAAAGAACGTCACGAAGATGTCACGGTGAGAATAAAGAAGAACGTGATTAGTTGGTTTGGGTACGTCGAACGAATGAGTGATGAAAGAATGGTAAAAAAGATTTATACAAGAAAAGTGAGCGGTAAGAGACAAAGAGGGAGGCCTCGAGTGACCTTCGAAAACACAGTATCTATGATACTGGAGGAAGGTCACGTAAAAAGCAAGAGGTCCCCCCGGAGGGCATGTATGAAGAGTTTGATGTCTGTGGCCGAGACGAAAGAAGTATGCAGGGACCGTAGCGTTTGGCACTCCGTCGTCTCTGGCTACCCCGCAAGTTATATGGCGTGAAGCTAAATAAATAAATATAAATAAATAAAAGAACGTGGAAGAAATTGACCAAAAACACTAGGTATAAAAACTGACGATGATGAGGAACATAAAAAAGTTTAAAAGGTCTTTAATTATCATCTAAATATTTTAAATTAATACTATTAGTGACAAAGTATTTGTAACTAAATGACAACTACTAAACACTACTCATTATATGAAAACTTTCCTCATATTACGGTCAGATGCACTCTGAAAGTAATGCTAGTTTAACGCGTTTAACTGCAATTACGAATATTTTAATATAAAATATTATTAGTTAATTTTAAAGGTTAATCCTCTATTAACATGTTTAATGATATGTTTCATATAATCTTTTATAGATTTATATATGGAGAATAATGAAATTACGTATTATAGTTGTCTGAGCAAAAAAGTCTATATTTTGAATCAATTGTTGCGACTGTAAATTATAAGATATTTTATATAAATTTTATATATTGTTACTATTTTATTACATGTGTATACGGCTTAAAGATGATATTGCCTTTGAAGAAACTTTTAATAAATCTCTTAATATCTATTTACAATATGTCCAACTATAAATAAATATGTATATAATATTAATAGTTTTGTGTAAGCTGCCATGTATAATGTACAAGTGGTTTCCTTTTGACATTTTCCTTTAGTTTTCATAATAAAGAGGGCAAACATATGTTCTTGAAGCTTCCACTTTTCATAACATACAATATAGGGTTGCCTAAGCTTTTATAAATGAAATATTTTATCAATTTTATTAATGAATGCAAGTTTTATAATTACATTATATACATATTATTAATATTCTTATAAATAAAACCATCCATTAATAAACAAATTTTTATTTGTTATATATATTTTGATATATAATTCGTATATTATTTTTACGGCTAATTAAAAAATTTAAGATCATTGAATTGTGGAATAAAACTTCATTAATTCTTAATTCATTAATAAACCTACATACTGATATGTATATACCACATGTACAAAACAATAATATATATGTAAAGAACCGAGAACCTCCCTTCGGCGGTATTTCCAGATCGGTACGACATGGGTACCTTCAAAAAAAAAAAAAAAAAAAAGATATCTACTATTGAATTGATAATATTACTACTATATAAATATTCAAAGAGATATTATATCCAATACAAGGGGAATTTTCTAAATGATAACCAGGATCAGATCAGGACTCGCTGCCTGTTTAGGATAGAATGGTCTCCCAACTTCTCTTAAGGAATTGTGATTTAAGCTCACTCTATATATCAGTACAAGAATGTGTATTTGTCTGTTTGCACTTATGACAGTAACTTGATTGCCTTCAGTAATATTAAGTACATATTATATTTATATTTGTATTATAATTTTCTGTAATTCATATCAGGTAGTACTAATATCATCTTAATAAAGAACTTACTTGTAGTACTTCAATTTAATAATCAACGAACGTGTCCTACCAAGAATTTTACTAAGATTCCAAGTGAGGCAAAGTTAATAAAACTAATTATAATCCTGAACTCGGAGATTTATATGGTATCCATAACCGCAATCTCAAAAGAAATTAACAGTTTCCTGTCTTTTGGAAAGTTTTTATTAAACAATTCAGAACAAGATTGATTTAAATGCTTCAACAAAAACTTTGTTAAGAGTTCGGATATTAATTATAACAGTTCATTAAAGAAAGATGTCACGGTTGCTTTATAACAAAGTTTGCAAAGTTTTCAACCGCGTATAAACTTAGTTATATTAGTTTAAGATAATATCAATTAAAAGTATACCAATTTATAGAATATTAACGATAAACGAACCTTCGATAAATTAATCATTATAATATTGAATTTGATTCACAATTTGATTAATATTATTAATATTAAAATAAATTTTGCTCGTTTGTCACATATTTATTTTCTGTTTAAATATGAAATCATACCCATACGATATTTTTTCACTTTATACATATTTATAATATTGCACTAGTATATTATAAAGTACTAGATTTATTTGGAGAAGCAAGTTACCTGAATATTTTTAGAGTATTTAAATTTTCACCTACATATATATTTCTTAATATTTAAATTACCAAAGAAATTTTGCTTCAGGGATCCTTTTAGATTTCTATTATTTCAGTAAATATATAATTCGTCTTAAATCAAATATATTAAATATCACGGCTTCTAATATTATTTTGAGTGTATGATATCGGCATGCAAGTCAAAACAATTTTCAATCCACTTTTGGTATAGAAATATACTCAGTTCCTCGAATCAGTGTTGGATGTGGTAGTATCAGGACATATGCACTTCATTGTTTCACTTTTGAAATTCGGTGGCGACCTAAACTTCAAGATATATGATGAAAATCATATGATTAAAATAATATGCTTACACTTTATGCCTACGAATACTATAAAAGAGTAACCCACTATAATTTTAAGACAATATTAATAAAATCAACAAACAATAATGTATAAGAATTTTATTTTTAATATCTCGGAAAATTCTCATCTCGAGAAACTTTATAGAAATCTGATACTACGCTATTTATAGAGGAACTCGTATTTCAAAGAAATCTTGAATATAAACATTTCAAGGAATATTATAGGAGTATGAAATTATATTATAGGAAAAATATTTTGTTCTCATTCTGTTTATAACATTTTAAATATTATAATATATGTTTATTTAGATTTAGCATAATAATAAGAGTAATTGTTATTTATACTATATACATATTAAGATTTATTAATTATATATTTATGTAATTTAATTTTATTTATCTGCCTTATGTTAAAATTTAATGTCGATTATTGTAGAATTTTTATTAAATATATTTTAATTTTAAAGGCAAAACAAACAACGCACATTAATTACAAAAAAAAAAAACTTAAAACCACACAAAAAACCATGAATTTACCTAAATATGTCAAATGTGATGTTTTCGATTATGTACAACAGTTCTTGAAATTCTTTTATACAGTTTTGACTAGAAATAAGAGAACCTTAGAGAGGTTTTCAAATTGGAGGGTCAGAGCTTTGAGAAGGGTCACATATTATTTCCGCTCACGTCTGGCAGTGCGCGCGTGTGAGATTTTAAGAGATTAGTTTCAACTTTATTAGCATATTGGTTTTATATTTTAATATACTTTTTATAGATTGTTAGTAGTTACAATTGTAAGTACGAAGAAGAATTGAATAGTTTATAACAGCTTTTATCATCAAAATACCCACAATTGTTACACATTATAATTTTTAACCCAACCCAATTTTAACAAATGGTTTAGTGTAAAACTCATTTTATATTGTTTCTTTTTAAAGATATAATTTTAAAAGTTTTGTTCGACCTTTATTGTAAATATCCTCATATATTTGTATAACTAGCTTATTCCCTCCCGCTTCGCTGGGCACACTATTAATCTGCATTTGAACTTAGGTTGCTATGGTAACCTTTGTCATATTATTCGTTGTCATCGTAACCGTTGCTATGATAACTATTGCTATAGTAACTCTTACCCTCGCGTTAAGTATATAGCTCCTACAGGTTTAAAACTTGGCGAAATGCAAAAAGTTGAAAGTGGGAATTGCGTAAAATCCGTTCTTAGTGGACGTCTACGTCACAAAAAAAGTAACTATGTAAAATTTTAAGTTAATTGGACAGACAGTTTCGCAGACTTCGTGATGAGTCAGTAAGTGGTAAATCGCTTATATATATAGATTAAGTAACAGGTTTCTATTAATTGAATTTACATGTATGTAAATATGTCTTACCTTGTGTAAAATAAAAAACAACAATAATATCTATATATAACAATAAAATTGAAGTGTCTGCTTGTAATTCCAAATTAACAGATTCCCTAAATACATAAGAAAGTATATACGGAAAAATATATTTTTTATTTCGTATGTCTGTCTGTTCCAGCAGGCTAATCTCTGAAACGGCTGGAACGATTTTAATAGGACTTTCACTGACGGATAGGTGATGTGATACGGAGTAAGAGTTGGGCTACTTTTATTTTAAAAACATATTCCGCAAGAACGAAGTCGGATGCACAGCTAGTTATAAATAAGAAAACACATCACCGATGTCAATCTCTTCGACAAAATAACGAATGGTCGATTTATTGTCAGGTGAGTTTATTCTATGACCGCTAAATAAATATCCGTCCTGAATATAAAACTAGTTTAGGAGATTGATTTCTATCAAATGCAAAGCAGGGTTACCTCTCAAATATATTCTATTAACCCTAAATTATACAATAGTCTAAGATTTACTGAACGGATAATTAAATTTAATTTCATGTTCATACGATAAATGTTAAGCTTATTTAAAATTTTATAGAAATTAAGATGAAAATATTGTGTAAAATGAACTTCATAAAGTTTTTGTGTTATATTTATTTAAAATAATAATAACTAGGATCCGCCAAACCGTGCGCGGCGGGTGTTGAGCTGAGCCCCTCTCCTTTCTTCTTTTCTTGATAACTTTTGAATGGCTAAACATTTTTTCAATCTGTTTTCGCTATAACATCCACGTTCGGCTCAAACATACATGAGAAAATTTTTAGCTAATTATCTCGTCACATTCTGGAGACACCTGGACACAAAAAAATGTCTCCCAAACGGTTAAGACCTTCGCTTACGCGTAGCTCAATAATTTAATACATTTTATTTCATAGTAATGCTGTAACATAAACTTTATAATGATCTCAAAATCAAAAAGGTTTTTTATTATATTCCTTTTTATCATATAATTATATTAGGATTTCATTACGTTATGTATCACAAAAATCTGTATAAATAATTTATTCTTTTGCAACTACAAGCAATGTTATACAATATATCATTTACTTTGACAAAAGTAAACTTGTCTCATCTTATTTTGTCCAAAACTTTCAAGAACTCGTTGAATAATGTACCTTTTTTCGTTTTTATTTACTTTATTCATTTTGTTTTTTTTTTTATATAAAAAGGTTTGGTGTAAATAGCTTGTCTTGATAACTTCTAAAGTATATTTCATATTTTTAAACTTCCCCCATTTAGGACTTCTTTAGGATCCTTTAAGGACTTTTTCCCCCCTCGATTTAAATAATAATTTCTATAATTCTATAAAATTTATACATTTTTAGTTTATGTTAAGCATAATTGAGTTTGCCCGAAAGAATAATATGTTGACTCAGATAATAAATTAATAAAATAAATTTTATTAATATCTTTCAATAGTTATATTGTATTGTTATGTTAGCATGCATGCATTTTATGTTCTTAATAAGCTTTCGTATTCTCGTCAAAACTTCAAAAGCATTCTACGTGAAGACAAGAAATATAAACAATAACTAAACCAATATCTATCAAAATATACTTCTACAACTTACTTACTAGTACTTCTATTGCTTTAATATATACTCGTATATATATATATATATATATATATATATATATATGTATATTCTCGATATATAAGTATGTTTCTTATTCATTTCACCGGTCATATCCTACAAACAACAATAGACGCGACTCCGACACGTACGGAAAACAATTTCACAATTCATCGCGTTTCAATTTGTTGTTATCAGCTATTATTCCAGACATCAAATTGAAATTTCGTGCCCATCCTCGGTTAATAAATATTTAAATTTATTTTATGATTATATTTTAAAGTATTTATTGGATTTTTCAAATATATAGGGCTTTTACAATCCAATTAAACGTATATAAAAATTTTTATTTCGAGTTAATCATTATCAAATCACATTGGAATGTAATCTCAGAGTTCTAGGAAATTGTTTCGTTCCTCGTATATTGCTTTAAGTTTGATCTTTCAAATTTACTTACAGTTAAACTTTATGGACTGTGCCGTTCGCAATATGAATTGTTAAGTTGTAACTCTTATTCAAAAGTGTTGAAAATATATTTGATATGGTATAACTACCTTAAGGTGATATTTTTAATTCTCAGATAAAATTTAACTGAATAACAATGTTATAATTTAAATAAAAGGCATTATTGATATATATTATAAAATGTTGTTAGGAAACTAATCAAGTGCTTGGATAGCTGTTCCCATAGAAAGGTATACTGAATTAACCTGAATTAATTACCGAATTGATTTGATTTCATAACTTTAAGCGGCTTTACGAGACTTGGGCATGTTTTATATGTTATGCTTTTAATGCGATCTCATTTATTTTTTGTGAGCAGTCCACTTTTATTTCTATTCAGAAATTATATTCATATCTTGCGCTTCAGCTGAATGCTTCCTCTAAATCCACTTCTTGTCTCGATGTTCATTTCTGAGGTTTTAATATTTTGATTATAAACAAGCCAAAATGTATTTATTATAATCATTAAAAACCTTAGTATTTATCAAGTAAAGTAATCTATTCACTACGCGCCGTTATTCTATTTTGTGTTATTTGAGTAAAAGCTTTTCCAATTCTGTGATAGTTTGGGTGTGCTCTAGGTTTTCACATCGAGTACTATCTTTAATTTCTATACATCACTAGATACTGCTCATAAGACCGAATCACTTTTTCTAAGGCAGCTTTTTTGTATCTATGATACTTTAGCTGTGCTAGGATACTCCACATCTTCGATTTTCATAGTTTTGATAGTTTTTCCTTTGTGTAGGCACTAAAACCTAATTGTATACCAAATTTAGGCTCTCTAGGGAAACGGGAAGTACCACTTCTATTTTGATGAGTCAGAGATAAAATAACGGAACTTTGACTTGCAATAATTCCCAAAACTATTTGTAACAGAGGTTAAGTTACAGAAGTTTGAATATAGTCCGACTGGTTTCGGGAAAAGGATGGAAAGGCCATGGCTTTTTTCTCCATAATGCGAAAATGTATCTCAGAAATAAAAGATACTCTAACATTTTTATAAGACTGACATTACTGCGTTATATTAAGAATTATTGCCATCACATAGAGTCAACACTCACTCACACATTGATAACTTCTAATAAATAAAATCTAAGCAACTCTAATACTTACTTGTAATTCAATACGTAAGTACAATCATAAACGTAGCGATTAACCGTCTCTGTGAATTCCGATCCACTATTAGAGGAATACCTGCCGTCCAATGAAATACTTGGCAAGACAACGAAGACGGAGGTGTAAAGTGTTCTGTGAACTATTCATCTTAGTAAGACATTTTGTATTAAATATCTTTAAAGAAAAAATACATTTTGTACATTAATTGTATATTAAAAAAAATAAAAGATGCTCAAACAAAAGATATAAATTTATAGGATTATTCAAACAAAATCGATAAGAAATGTTTTTCAATAACTGTATTCTTTTCAATTCTTTTCAAAACGTGGTTTTAAGCACGTATTGAAAAAAAAAGGTGATATAATTTGTTACTGAAATGAAATCATCCGATCGAATATTTATTCGACACGTCCTGATTTATAATTTTAATATGATATTAATTTGTTCCTTATGAATTAAATTATAAAATAAGAAAGGCTCAAATAATAGTTGTCCTGAAAATATACTGAAATTATCAATAGCTAATGTTTATAAAATTACTCGAATAATTGTAATTACTGATTTATAAAAGATTTTATAATTTAGTTATCAAGTATTTTTCTTTTATAAAACGCTGATAGTAAAATATTTAAATAAACATATGATGAAACATGAGTATCATTAGAATCCGCAACATCATCAGTACTCTTCAAATTTATATAATTATATTATAAAAATATGCTTATAGAATTTCAAATTACTGTAATAATAATTATACCTCATTTGATTCACATATATTAAAATATAATTTTCATTAGTAAGTATCGGTTTAAGACCACAGAACCCCAAAAATATAAGAGTGAACGTTTTGTATATGATGTAAAATCTATAATTACAACAAGATGCATTGTCTGTTTGTATAACGCCGAAAGACGGACAAATACCGCGTATAATAAATCAAAAGTACGTAAACACTAACATTTTAACAGCATAGCTATTTATATTTTCGCTTCACGGAATATTTTATTTCATTATTCTCATATTAATTTATAGTAATAAAGAAAAGCTTACACTGGATCGATTAAGCTTCATACTAATGGGGCCTTACCATTGATTACTTACTTTTAATTTTATTGTTTTACTTTAAATTGATTCATGCAAGTTACAATATGTGAATATGTTTATTTAGCTGAAGGTTTCTCATCCATAAAAAGCAATTAGCCATGTTGAGGTTATTTTATACTAAAAGCTTTTATATTTGGTGGTTTTCGATATGCGTATAGGTTATATATTAACCATTTTTATTATCATTGTTCATATATTAATTATACAGCCCACTTCGGAGTAATATGTATTATCTTTTAAGACTTATGACAATCAGAACAGATACTCTAATTCTGCTAAGATGTAATGAGGAAATAACTTTAATATTTTGATATTAAAATATAAATTATTAAGAACTATCTAAAATTAAATATAACGTGACTTAAAGCATTAAATAGTGCATATGTACTTACGAAAGTTAAATAATTTCAATATCAAGATAATACAACATGTTAAGCGTATTAAAAAGCTTGTTTAAAAATTTTCAAATTACAAAAGAACTCCATAAAAGATAAAAGATAAAAGATAAAAGCGTCAAACATCAGCCGTTGATTACAATCGGCTGTTACTTCGATAATATAATTCGTGTCGTCACGTTTTAGGACCTAACTTCATTATATGTTCACATATTAGGTTGGAATTTTTATTTGGTTATTTTACTTAAATAATTTTGACGAATGTATGTTTTGATATACATAATTTTGTAAGAACTATTATATATATTCATATACTAAACTACTAAACATCTTCAAAATCAGTTCTTTGAAGACAAACAAACCAAACAAAAACCAAAAAATAAATAAGGGTTTGACCCCGTTACTATATATACTGGAATCATTAGTGCGGTACATCTATTGACAAAAATTCAAATGTCAGATTGGCGTGCGTCCGCAGGCTCTAGGCTTTTGGAGTACGAACTTATGAAAGAAAACTGTCTAAAAACTTTCAATGTACCTTGTTATAATTAATATTATTAATTAAAGATCAAACATAACATATTCAAGCTTGAAAATTTCCTTTCTTCTGTTATATACTATAACTATTATATATTGATCTATGATACTCTTGTTATGATATTGTCTGTAATTAATCATTCTTTATCTTATTCAATGCTTTTAGTTTCGATTGCACATTATATTTTCGTTGATATGATTTAGTGTTTTCGATTAAAGTGAAACGCATTAAATACCTGGGCATAGACGGATGTTGATGGATGTGGCGTAAGACTTAAAGGTGTACAAACTACCGCATCCAAAATTATTAATAATGCACTTCTTAATACTAATTTAATAACAGTTAGTTACTAGTATTTAAAATAATTAGAAAAAATAATATCTTGTTCAATATTATTATAAATGAACTATAAATTTTTGGAGTTGGAGATAATATGTGTAGACGAAACAAAAAGATGTCAAGAAAGTAAATACTTGATTAAATACGGATTGTGATCTGTTAATAAAGGTGACTTTGTATTAATATTAATTTAATGACATTAAATTCTTCACAAGATAGACTAATTTCTTGAAAAACGATTAAATTGAATTTATTACAACAACATAAACAACATAAATTTATACTATCTTTTACCTGCGGCTTCGCTCGCATTTGAGTCATTGTCAATGAGTCAATGAATCAATACTATAACTATATTTTATTGCTTTGCTGGGATTGTCAATTTTTCAAAATTATTACAAACAGTGAAGTTTCAAAAACTTAAAATATGCTTTACTGAATTACAACAAATTTAAAAATATATTTTACTGAGACAAAATTTTTTTTTTTCCTAAAAAATTATCCTATCTTACTTCTAATAGCTCCAAAAGGATGTTTACAAAGTTTAATAATGATCGGTTGGGTAGTTTTCGCGTGAAAGCGTTCGCGTGAAAACAAACAAACTTACATTCGCATCCTACAAAATCACAAAAATTATATTCAATATAATAAACAAAATGGAATATAATTTTGAAACAACATACGTTCAATTCAAAATCATTCATTCATTCATTTCGCTCCAATAATTGAGAAAGTCTTTAAAAACATTTCTTCACACGCAATACGAACAAACCTTCCTACTAATATGTTTTAATCCTTCGCATTCTCTGAATAATGGTTTTAATGGTTGTGAATTCTACTCCCATTCTATCCCCTCTCTTTAATGATATATAGAGAGCTTAAATCACATTTCATTCATTCATTTTAAAGATACCTTACCGAGGTGAAGTAGGGAGACCATTCTGTTTATAACAGGTGGTGAGTCCTGACCTCAGATATGGTCACACTTCTGTCGGTTTTTGTCTATATAATTTATGTTTATGTATATTATAATTTATGTTTTTGTCTATATAATTAATATTTATGTTTTTTTTAATTTAGTATATATAGATATATATGTGTAAAGTGTAGTTAAAATCATTTCATTATTTACTTAGAATTAATGAAAATTGATAAAGATTAGTGATTGGATCTTTAGTTTTACTAGGTCTTAAAAATAATATTAGAAACTATCAAAATTAAGTAACATGCTTATAAATGTTGGTTTAATAATATTTTCTTACTTTCTAAAATTATACAGCATTAGAAAATAGGAGTGACTTTAAACACAGAAATAATCATTAAAATAATTACAGATAAACGAGTTGTACCAACAAAGGTATCTAATACCCAAACCTCTAACATGCGATTCGATGATGTATCTGAATTTAAGAGAATAATTAATAATATGTATATAATATAATTAAAAAAACATTTATTCATTTTTAAAATTGATAAATTATACATTTATAAAAGCTTAGACAACCCTATATTGTATGTTATGAAAAGTAGAAGCGTCAAGAACATATGTTTGCCCTATTTACTATGAAAACTAAAGGAAAATGTCAAAAGGAAACCACTTGTACATTATATATTTCAGCTTACACAAAACTAGTGTGTTGTAAAAAATTATCTAAACCATTAATATTATATACATATTTATTTATGGTTGGACATATTGTTAATCGATTTTCAATAAAATTTTGAGTTTCTTTAAAACCAATGTAATCTTTCATATCATCAAACATATATCTATATGTTTATTTTTATCTTTTCCACTTAAAAACAATACCATCACTTGTGTGCGTCATTGATCAGAAAGTTTACCTTCTATAAAAAATATATAAATTTTGATATTCAAATATTTCTAATTGCAGCTAAACGCGGTTAGCTAAAATTATATTACTTTCAGAGTGCATCTGACCGTTATATGAGGAAAGTTTTCAGTAATGAGTAATGTTTAGTAGTTACTAGTTAGTTAGAAATACTTTGTCACTAATAGTATTAATATAAATTATTTATATATGTATTAAAGGCAAGTCTCTCACTGAAGATCGACGTGTAGTTACTAAATACATTTGGTTATGTTCCGTCGGTGAGTGAGAGAATCCGGAAGCCCAACTGTCAAACATGATAGCGATGCCACGAAAAAGTATACCCCAGGAAGGTGCCGACTTTAATGAAGTCGAGGAAGCCCTTCCTGAACGAAATCGGGGGAATGATTCTCGAATGTGGTTGGGCTGCCCGTCGTATCTGGGGCGGCAAAGTATCGCAGTTTGTGTTTTCTGAGGGCAAACGACGGCAAACAGCGCCACCCCGCTCCACTCCAGATGTGGACTTTTGCAACATCCGGGAGTTTCACTCGAAATTAAACGCCGTCCACTACCATCTTGAGACGGCGCAGCCAGCCTTGTTGTTTTTGACGGAGACGCAGAAATCTCAACCTAGCGACACAGCGTACCTATCATACCCCGGGTATAAACTAGAACATCATTTTATACCACATGCCGGGGTATCCGTGTTCGTAAGCGAGGATATCTGCTCCCGTCACGTTCAGATTTTTGAAGGTCGGGACTTGCCCGTTCTCGGGCTGCTCGTGAACATGGACGATCACGTCGGAGTCTACGCGTGCCTCTACAGGTCCTATAGTGGTAAAGCAGAAACAGATCAACTGTTGGGTCACGTTCAAGCGAAGATTGACGACCTGCTTTCACAGACTCCCTCCGCCGAAGTCGTACTCCTCGGGGACTTCAACGCGCACAATACCGAATGGTAAGGGTCATGTACAACTGACTACGCGGGGAGATCTGTGTTTAACTTTGCTCTGGCAAATGGTCTGTCCCAGCTGGTAAAGACTCACACTCTACTACCGGACGAGGACAGCCACGCGGCCGCCTTGTTGGATTTTCTGCTGACTACACATCCAGATAAGTACCAGGTAACTGTCTGGTACGGAGTGTAGTGCCTCTTTAACGTCTGGCTCGCACAAGACCTGTAACTCGACGTGTTTGGCACTACAAGTCAGCAGATTGGGATGGAATGCGGTCCTTTTTTGCATCCTACCCATGGGAACTGATTTGTTTCGCTTCCAATGATCCTAGTGACTGCGCTGCGACTGTAACTGTTGTGATACTACAGGGTATGGAATTATTTGTATCAAGCTCTGTGGTACCACTTGGTGGCAGATCGCGGCCTTGGTTTGACGCATCTGTCAGGGCTGCAGCAGCTAGCAAACGGCAGGCTTATCAAGCTTGGGCAAATGCGTTAGTCACTAAGGATCCGAACTCTAGAGTTCTGAAGAGGAAATATAACCGAGTCTCCAGATTCTTCAAACGGCAAAGCGCTAGAGCAAAGTTCAAGCATGTCATCAAAATTGGGGATGAACTGGCAAAGTACCCGCCTGGCACGCGCAAATGCTGGAAGCTTCCTAAAGCCACTCTGGGCAACTTTAGCCAGGCATCCCTACCGCCGTTGCACATGGGGAATGAGCCTCTGGCCCAAACGGCAAAAGAGAAAGCCGATCTCTCTGGCACTCTTTTCTCCTCCAACTCGACTTTGGACAACCAAGAGAAGACACTGCATATCATGCCGCGGTGTCGGAGCTCAATGCCGGAAATAATTTTTCGGCAAAAAAAACTAACAGGCTGTCTCTATTTTGGACGTTCATAAGTCGAGTGGGCCGGATGGCATTTCTCCATTGGTGCTACGAACGAAGGAGCACACCTCCTGAGTTGTCTTCAGTGCTATCGCGTCTATTTCGGCACTCCTTTCTTAAAGGCGTAGTCCCGGTCTCATGGAAGTGTGTCCTTGTCCATCCGATCCCTAAAAAAGGTAATAGCTCGGACCCAGCTAACTACAGACCTATCGCCATTACCTCCCTTCTGTCCAAAATAATGGAGATTATTATTAACCGACAGCTCCTAACGTACATTGAGGATCACCAGTTGATCTAAGACCGGTAGTATGGCTTTCGCCATGGTCGATCAGCTGGTGATCTTCTTTTATACCTTACGCACCGTTGGGCAGCGGTTATTGAAAATAAGGGAGAGGGTCTGGCAGTCAGTCTGGATATGGCAATTATGGCTCCTTCGAATCTACCTTCCTATGAGCTTCCTGAGAGTTTATGCAAGTGAATCACCAGTTTTCTCACTGGGTGGAGCATACAGGTCGATTTCGACGGTTTTTGTTCGGACCCCAAGCCCGTGAACGCTGGTGTACCTCAAGGCTGCGTGCTATCCCCAACTCTGTTCGTCCTGCACATCAATGATATGTTGGATATTCCCAACATACATTGTTATGCGGATGACAGCCATGGGGATGTGATATATTCCGGTGATATCACCGCCCTTTGAAAGCACTATTATTGCCGCGCCAAGTATCAGAATACTGGGTCTCGACATTCCGAGTGATTGTTAGTTTTGTGGTCATCTAGAGAGCAAGGCCAAGTTGGCCTCGATGAAATTGGGAGTGATCAATAGAGCGAAGCAGTATTTCAAACCTGGCCAACTACTTGCGCTCTATAAAGCGCAGGTCCAGCCACACATGGAATACTGTTCTCGTCTCTGGTTCTAATCACCCCAGTATCAGATTCTACCACTTGACCGCGTACAACGGAGAGCCGTTCGGATTGCCGAGGACCTGGTGCTCTGCGAACGGCTGAGTCCAGCGTGGCATTGCGAAGAGACGTGGCTCCGTTGTGCGTCTTCTACCGCATTTACAACGGGGAGTGTTCCGAAGAACTATTCAATCTGATGCCTGCCACCGAATTTCATCACCGCACAGCTCGCCATCACCTCCTTTAAAATCCATACCACCTGGATGCGTGGCTATCTTCCACTGTGCGGTTTTCAAGGACTTTTGTCCCACGTACCACTCGACTGTAGAACGAACTTCCGTCAGCGGTATTTCCAGATCGATACGACATGGGTATCTTCAAAAAAGGCATATATTCCTATTTCCAAGGCCGGCAACGCTCTTGTAAATCCTCGGATGTTGCAAGAGTGCATGGGCGGCGGTGATCACATATCAACGGTGACCCGCAAGCTCGTTTGCCCTCCACTAACATAAAAAAAAATTATAAAAAATCTTAACCTTCATATTATTCCTTATCATCATGCACCTGCCCTTATCCCAATTATACTCACTTTCTCTTGTAAAATATAATTCTCAAATCATATATTTCATTAACTCATAATAACGACTAAAAGTAAATAAGATTACTATAATGAACGAACTTTTGAATTTCTGTCTCGGAAATTTAATTCATTGGAAATGTAATGAAAACTGGAGACGGAGTGGAAATTACGGTTTTATTTGGTTACTTGCTTCCTACTTTTATATTACAAATTTTTGTCTAAGTTTGGTAATAAATAAAATGTCTGTCATATTCTGACATTGGAGTTATACTTTCGTTAACAAAAAAGGTTCCATACATGGTTATTGAAATATTTTTTCACATTTTTTTAATATCTTTTTATCAAGTGTCCTTTAGTCTGGTGGTTAGTAACCGAGTCTGCTAAGACGGAGATCTTGGGTTCGATTCTTATACGGATACCTTTTTGTGTGTTGCGTTTGTGTCCACATTTGTTCCGATCCGATTCCGATTTCTTCTACCAAGTATTATCAGTGTCGTGTAGGCGATTATTACTCACTCAACAAAGAAGAAAAAATACAAGAAATAAAAAATTAAACCAGACTTAAATTTAATACAAATCATAGCAATAAAATAATCTAGTTTACTTTAAACATAAATATTTTAACCCCATAATTTCAAAGAATGTATTTTTATTTTATTTTAGGAGTTAGGAGTTAGAGTTTGTTAGTAGGAGTAGTAGGAGAAACACCTTTTTTGAAGAGAAGATGTAATTAGTTTTATTAATATTAACGTAGAAAATACAAATAGTAATAGTAACCGTTAATTTTTTTTGCCTTTTGGATAAAAATACACTTTTCATCTACAGTAACAAATCTAAATTAATTTAAGCTTCCACAATGGGATTGCTCGTTACATACACACGTTGTTTGTAATATGGAAGGCATTTTATGGATAAAATCAAGTTTACAGTATATACGAGTATATTTTCAAAATTAAAAAAGTCTTAATTCAAAATATCTTTATTCAAGTAGGCATTTACACGGATTTTTGTATCTGACTAAACTGACATTAAAAGAACAGTGTGGTCAGTCGCGAATAAGCCACCACCAGCTCAGAATGGTGCTCTACTGAGAAGAGCTGGCCAGAAACTCAGCAGTATTTCTTTTTAAATGAAATTTAACAATGTTAAATGTAGCATATATTATAATATCAACTCTGCAAATGAATCCAGTCATTTAAATCTAAAATATATGATATTTGATTCACCTGCCAGAACATAAAAAAAATACAAATTAACTAAAGTGCCGAATTAATATTTTCCAATTCAATTTAATTGCTAAATTTACTTCTTTAATTTAATCTCGCTTATTATATTCTACTCTCCACACAGTTATTTTTTACAAATTTCAGTTCTAGTAAATAAAATATAAATTTTATAGTATACACATACGCAGTGTTGCTTGTGTGTAGATCAATCACTCTATTATTAAACCAGCAATCTAGTACGAGAAATGTAATCTTATGTCGGATTAGTTAGTTCATTAGTTAAACTATTAAACCACAAAATTCATACATTTATTAAAACTTAATTATAATATTTTCATTTGGTTTTAATACAAAACATTTCGATTAAATCTTTCAGCGTTTATTTCCATTTCATTAAGTCAGACATTCAAATCATTTGGTAATGTACAACCACAGTTCTGACGTAAATAGCTAAGTCCTAAAAGGGTCACAAAACCAATCCGCTCCATTGACGAGCGCCGCCATCTTATTTTAATATCAAATTGTTTTCGCACCAATTTACATGTGATTATTTTATACATTAAATTATAGTTTTTATACTTCTACAGTAGTAAATACTACTCATAATAAAAACACCCACATAAAAACTATTCTACTATAATTTAATATCTGATAATGCGTGTGAGTAGCACTTCAGATAATTGAGCAACGCGCATCCGCCATCTTTAACGACGTGTTTTATCTTCAGTCAATATAATAACACACGAGAAACATAATTTTAGTACAAAGTAACTTGATATTACATAAACGAAACATTTTATAAGATTAGAAAGTATTATTATTTATTTATTATAAACATAATATAGCAGTATTACGAACAATAACAATTATAGATAGAATCCGACATTTATACCCCTCTTGAAATGTTATATTGACAATCAGTTGTCATGTAAATAATGTACGAACTCTTCTGCGATAATAATACTTATAATTCCTGTTATATAAAGCCATTAAAATCGGATATGTTTTTAATGATGTCTGACAAATAATATTCAATATTTATAAATGAAAGGAGTATATGTTATGATCATTAATATCGGGTTTTATTATTATTTATTACACAAGATATATTTGTTATAAAACGTCAGTAATAATAATATTATAAATCAATAAAATACAGTTCGTATTAAAATAGTATAAATTATTAAAGAAATGGTTTAATCTGTTATGATAAAATATTCATAATTCATAGCCCTGGGAGTTTATTTACTTGTGTACTTGTATACTGGTTTATCTGTATACAAGTACACAAGTACGTATACAAGTACACAAGTACGTATAGAAGTATTTGATCTTGATTGTAAATGGATAAGTTTGATAAGCTCTGTAGATGTAAACAGAGATTCAAATGTTGGAAGCGAGCCAAGAACGAAGTATCAACAGGTTACAGCTCAATATTCGAAAATTATTTACCCGTTCAATGTAATTATTTCTGTAATTAGTTTAGGAATTTACAATGACTTAATTTATATTAGCTGTTTCGTGCAACTTTACTTAATTTTTTTATCATACCCGGTAACAATGGTTGTTTTAATTTTTTTTCTTGTTAAAAGAGTGTCAAAAGTTCAAGAATAAATAAAACTAAAGAGCAAAATTCTTTTTTTTTCTTCAAATGCGGCCCGTAGTTCCAGAAATACTTACCTTCAAATGAACAAACACTTGAGCTTTACTTTACTACTATAACCTTTTTTTTTAAATTCATCAAGATTATATGAGACATATTATTCATACTTATAACTCTAGTGTACCAATATTAAAAACTCGTTCTAATATTGAAACCAAATGTTAATCTCAATTTATTTTTATTACTATATTTTATAGACCATGTGGGTTTAATATTTATTTGATTGTACTTCAACTAAATTACAAACTCACATAAGTGAAGTTAATTAGACATTAAATTTATTTGTTTAGAAATTCCTAGTAATTTTCCTTTGTCCAGTATTTAAAATGAAGACTGAAATACTCTTTCCCTATTTCATTATATGTAAAAAAATGTTTATATATAATATGAATTTAATGTAACAACATATTTTTTCTTAGCTTAAAATTGCTAGCTACAGTTAATTTCATTCCATGTATATAATTATGTTCCTATAATTTTATTTTATAATTATATTGTATAATCTCTTTAAAAGTATATATTACAAAATTAATTATGTTATTAGAACCATTGAATTTTTGAGTATTAAATATATTTTTTTCATTACGGAAGATAAAAAATATAATAATAAAGGCTTAGATTTAGACAATATTTTAACGGATTGTGACTTACTTTATTTATAAAAATAAATGCTTTTGTATGTTGTTTTATTCAATAATAATCATAACAATGATTACATCTGATATCTTTGTGTCAATGCTCATTTTCAATGAATATATTCATTTAAATTTATACGAACTTCAGTCAATGAATATAACATCTATATATAAAATATGATGTCGTGGGCACAATATAAATTATAAAATAGAATTTTATTTATAATATTATTATTAAATTTAATGAATGATATAACATTATTAATTCTCTTAAGATTAAATAGACAAAAACAAGGATGGTGTCGCTTTCATATCATGGAGGTTCTCAACAAAAGCTTAAGAGGGATAATTGAGGAGTCTCTCCGTTGATCCTCTTGTAAGTAAAATAAAGATTAAATTAAATTTTAATTACATTCCTCCCTTCATAATAACACAGCTAAGGAACTTAGTAATGTAACCGGAAGAAAAATGTTTTACATTTAAATATAAAATATTTTTTTGTTCTAATAATAATAACAAAATGTTTTTTAAAGTTTTAAATACCCTTATTAGACAATTTTCAAGATTTTATTTCATTAAAATTTAATTTATTTTCAATAATCAAATTATCAATAAGCCTCCTAAGAGACTGTAAATTCAATTTAAAACTCTCGACATTTATTATTCTTTAAGTTTGTGAACAGAAAGGAAAGCGTTAACTTGCGCTTTGAAAGTTTCCTTCTGTACTCCAAGAACAAATAAATAACATAAGAAGACAAAGACTATACTATAGTCATAGATTTTTCATCGTGTGTATTATTTTAATCATCTAATCTACACGGGTTAAATAAATCTATATTAACATTCAATATAAATAATATTTTAGTTAATATACTTTATTTTATTATAAATATTTGGTAAATTATATATCATATCATCAATGAAAAAGCAACCCTATTTTTGTGTTGAATTTTTTAAAAAAAATCATATCTTTGGTAACATTTTTATTTTATACTTGACCACCGTATATCAGAGCGTAGTTTTTAGAATTCCAATTTTTTAGGACTAACAAAATTTTGTATTTTTAGGTACAATTTGAAAATGTTTCAAACTGTAAAACCTATTTGATTTTTATTTTTCTTCCTAACGATGCCTCCAAATATAACACGTTTAGTATATAACATATATATATTTATTGTATTGTATTTATTTTATACGTGCTCTTGCTCTTAATAAAATTATTTACACTAGAAAATACGTGCTAAATAAAATTCATTTAATTCAATTCATTTCGTTATCATGTGATAAACAATATCCCACCACGCGGTGAAATGCATTTTCATCATAAAGCTTATTGTTTTAGATTTAATTAAGGAGCTTTCAACATTGATTTATTATAATAATAGTGATGCTTTATTGACTAATTGGATTGAAATACATATTTAATTGAATTATTAGTGTTTATTTATTTATTAAAGCTATTACAATCGATAAATACTGAATAAGAATTTAGAAATTTAAAATAATTATTAATTCAATAAATACGGTAGCACACTTAGGTACAGCGATGGGGTAGTATTTCAGAGATCCCAGGTTCGAGACTCGTCCCTATTAATAACTTTTTCGTTGTTTCAAATTTAAACATAAAGTAATTTTTAAAAGCCAGCATATTCAATTTGCAGCCATAAATAAAACTAAAGCTTTAACATCGTTCGTAAAACATATTCATGTGTGCAGAGTACTCGTCAATAAAGTTTGTATGTGAGTGAGGCAACAGGTCGCCAGGCATCGAGCTGACAAAGCCTTTTACCACTCAGCCAAACTTAATTATTTTCCAGACTCACTTTGTTTTGTTCGCAAAGCTTTTCAAAAATCAATATGCCCCGACTCTTTGTTGTTTTCGGACAGAATATTTCGGTGCAATTTTTTGACACCTTTCATTACATGCACAATTTCAGTAAAAAATTTTGAACCATTATTGAACAAACGTACTTAGTAGTGTTTTACTTCGATGTATTTTATATTTTGTTATGCAGAAATGCTAGCCTCTTTAGTACGGAAACAATGGGTCTGTGGGGATAAAATGCATTCCTTTGTTACAGGTTATATTTAATTTGCAACACAAAGGTAAAGTGTTTGAAATAATATTTTTTATATGTGACATGAGTAGTGGAGCTAATGAATTTTTATTTTTAATAAATAAGGAATTCTCGAACACTTTGAAGTTATTATTAGCTAGGAGATATAAAAATGCAGAAGGTTTAAAAATTATCAGTCAATACGCTTTGATTCTCGCTTCAAGTTTTTCTTTTGAGTCAAAGGCATCTTTTTCTGCAGTAGCTTCGGATTTTTATACCTTTTCGATTAATTCCACTAGGAATAAATATTTAAATATAATTGATATTTAAAATAAAATCGCGTTCTATAAACCATAATACATATCTATAAGCAAATAGGAAGAACTAGTACTAGAGATGATCAATCTGAATCTGAGTTCATTTTAAATTGGTTCCTTTATCAAGAGAGCGTCATTTTAAACGGACTTTCAAATAATAAATGAATTCAGTATTTTGTTATTAAAATATATATTGAAAAGGGTAGAGATTATAAGAACTTGTAATAGCAAAAGGTTAAGTATCGAAAAGGGTAGAGATTTTCAGAATTTTTAATAGCAATAGGTTTATATTTTATTAAGTTGCTATAAAATTAATATACAAAATAAACAATACAAATTGATCTTACCATTTCAAATTGTCGTGTATTTCAAAGAAGCGTTAAATAAATTAACTTATTATTTACGTTAAGGATTTTTCTTAAATTAATTAATTAACACTTATTAACATTAATTAACATACTTATTAAAACAAGTGGAGTGGAAAAAATATATTTATTATTCTTTTTTTTAACAGAATAAAGAGAAGATAAAGAAATCTTCCAGATGTTATCAAAGTAAATGATTACTGAAGAGTCTTACTGACATTGTTTCGTTTTGTCGTATATACATTTATATATATGAATATAATTTGATACTGTATGAAATTAATAATCTCCAAAAAGTAGACAAATGTGTCATTCATTAAATCTTGATTGGAACATACTCGTATATTATAAATATGGTGTATTGGTATTAAAGTCATATATTTTATAAAGTTATTCAAAATAATATTTTATACGATACTGTTATATTAAGCTGGAGACTTAAAATACCTGTTTTACGACATCGTCAAAGCTCTCAGTAACTTTTAGTTATTTATTACTTAAGAAAGGAATTTTAATTAAACTAAATAAAAATAATAATAACCGTATTAAATAGCCCTTATAAAAATAAACATACTTTTTTAGACTAGACGAGATATAAACCTTTTAAAACTATGTTCTTACTTTAATATCTGTAATAGTAATACACATATATTTATAGTTCATATAAATAAATATATATTATTTCATTAAGTAAAGAACCTTAACATCACAAGCGTATCTAGATGGAAAATCGATTCGTGCCTTAATTGGAGACCACTGAGTGACGGTTGAGGAGTAATCAAATATACATCTAGTTAATCAACAAATAGGTTATAACAACAAGTTTTTTTAATAATGTTTATTATGTTATTGTTATTCGTGTTACCAAACATGGTGCGATTAAAACAATAATTTTAATGTACGAAGAAATATGTTTGAAATACTTCTTGTAATAATACTATATATACGGATCTACGTTTTTATAATAAAATAAATGTTAAATACATTACATTATGTTCTCTGTATTTATGAATTATATTTATAATCTTGTTAAAATACACGTAGATAATTATTATCTTTTTAAAGATAAATTTATTTATTAACCATTTCAAGTTTGTCACATAAGCTCTAATACGTTATATTGATTATAGTATAATTTTGTTTGAAGTCGATAGCTTAGACAAAGAACTAAGAATTGTAACATTAGGCAATACCTTTTGAAGATAGACACAATAAATAGATGTTTTGTACTCCTGTCACAATAAATCGAAAGTTCCCCATTCAATGACATTCATTGTTATATTTTGTACTTTCAATATTTTTATATTGTATTGTACTAAGTCTCTCATACTATAATTTGTTTAAATGTGTGTGTGTGTTTGTTTGTGTGTATATTGTACGAACTTTACTCTATCAAATTCAAGAATTATATTATTTTTGTAATTAAATATTTGATTATAGCTTATGAGGCTCATAATATCTACACAAACTCAAAATCTAAGCAACACAATTCATTTCCAAATACAAATTTGTATCAGCGTCCCTTAATACCTGGGACTAACCATGATCGTGATCCTATTACAAACATTGTACACGTTGGGCCAATGCGTTGGACAAATTGTCTCTAAAAGCAATGTCCATTAATATTTGTTTGAAATGTCCGCTTGCATTAGTATCCAATATTCATTCGAATATTCAGGAAATTGGCCCAAACTTTAAATAGTAATCATGATAGTAATTTCAAGTATAATGAAATAAACTATGAAATCATCCCTTAACTTAGATATTTGATATTAATATTTATGAGCTTGATTCTTTGGAGAGTAAAATATTTGAATTGTTGAACTGAATCTTGAGAACTTACAGAGCGTCATTTAAAGTTATTGTTTGACTCAATTTTAAAACTTTAGAAAATAGTCATGTGTTCTTTTACAAGTAATTTAAATAAACAATAATATATATCAATAAATTATTTAAAATAAAACTCTCAAGAATCAAGAAACATAATACTTTATGGAACAATAAACACACATCCTTACAAATGTATCAAAGCTATGTCGAGTATAGATCCTCTTCACATAATAACAAAGCCCGAACTAGATATTAGTATACATTCAGTAACGTTTATGTTCCAGAAAGGGGGAGGATGGGAGGAATGGAAGGAGGGACGGGGATGGGGAAGGAGGGGATAAGGCAACAGGTGCCTTCGCCGTTCCAAGAGCTGGATAAAGCAGTCTGAGTCCCGAACTAATTTAATTATTGTCTCCGTGCTTCAATATTGGGTTTATTATTGTATGATCATTATTACCGGATTTGCAAATGCTTTTTATATTGCGTTCCTTGATCAGTTTATAATTTAAGTTTCACTACCTATCCCAAAGGTTATAGGTTCGAATCCAGATCATCTCGATAAATGTTTCATCTTATATTTGAATTTAGGAAAGCTGAGAATTTTTATATATGTTTATACAAAATTTTATAGTATATTATTTGTTATAACATATACAGTTTTGCAGATTGTATAAAAATAATTAATACTTTTTATTAAACACGTAACTCAGAGATTTTTTCGATTATGTAAATGTAATTCAATTTACCTGACTTCAATTAATCTTACTCATACTCTAACTAATACATATTTGTATGTATATAACTGTTCCGTTCTATAGTTCCCCCAAATGTCTATACGAGATACAGTCAATATTGTAATAATTGATCCGCACGTGTACAAATCGTAAGCCACTTGATCTAAAACTCGTGTAGTAAATCTAACATCACATAAAAAGCTCAATATTTATCCTTACGTTCTGTACTACGCCTTATGTGCGGTTCCGCTGTCTATTGTACAATGGTTTTGAAATCTCCTTTGTAGCCTTATTAACATACTACAAACTGTAGAATCAATATTGTAAGCGGACATAGAGAATAAGGGCAGTAAAGGTGTGTTAAGGGTTGCATAAAAAAATTACTATATCTGTTTTAATTTTAAATAAATTTCAACGGGAAATCTCATAGTCTTTACGGTCTTATTATTTAAGATACTTTTGGGACTAATTTAGTAGTTCGTATGTAATATTAACACACTCTGATAGCACTATAATTTTCTCACATATGTGCATGTGCCCTAGCCTTAGATAAGACATGCCTCTTTGTTGTTGTGCATTAGAAGCGATTGATCTGTCAGCTATCGTACAAGCACAATAGATGTCTCATTATACGTGTGTGCTATGCCCTATATGACGCTTTAATAATATGTATTGAGTTTCAATGACTTATCTAACCTGCTTATAAATTATAAATGTATTAATTGTGATATTATTTTAGTCTTTATATATTTAACAGCTTAAAATAATTTTCTTTTTTTAAGTTATTTAAAATACCTTCAAAGTATACATATATTCTTTATCACACTCTGTTATGAAATAAAATTCAAATGACATTCAAAACTTATCTTGTATTTTCTCCCTGTTTTTCCTTCTTATTTCCAAAATTTTCGCATTAGAAATCCCATCACCTCCCTCTAACAACCTCTGTCTTTCTTAATAACCGTCTGTTTACATTTCTATCTGCAGCGCCTCCATTTATTTCCATTTCCGTGTAGTTTAGTGTCAAAATAACAAACTTGCATATATACTACATTTATATTCCGCTTCGCCTGCAACTACTGTACAATTTAAGTTTATTTGTATAGTAAGCTTATTGCGCAAATGATACTGTATATATACGAATAACACTCTATTACATTTAATTATAACCAAGATTAGTAAAGTTTGCTAGTTATAGAACAACAAATAAACGGACAAACAAATATTTATAAGTCAAGTAAAATTTTGGTCAATAACGAAAAAAAAAATCACAATATTAGACAAAAATAAATAAGTAGAGACCGAGTTTATCGATTTATAGTATCAATACATCTTTGTAAATATAAAAATCCCGTGACATCATGTTCAATATCTGAAATCATTGAACTGATTTCTATTGAATGAAATATTAAAATTGTAAAATATAAGATTTTATTTTGATTAATAATCTTGAATTGTTTTTATTGCGAATTCGAGGTATTGTGTTTTCGAATAGATTTAATAATAAAATTTTAATTAAAATAGTTTATGAAGTAGCAGAGGCAGTCGCTGGCAACAGTTAGTATTAGTTATACATAGTAGTAGTTATATATATATATAGTCGGCTTATATTCAACACCCGTTAGTATACATCGATGTTCATCCCAAGGACAATAACAGCTTTGATTGATTTGCCTTCAGATGCATTATCAAGCTACATCACATTATGTGTAAGAGCCTCTCAACGTGCATTATAATCCTGAGATAGCTTCTACGTAATACCCTTATTACTTAAATCCCGTCGAGATATAGTGACTTCATTTTAGTTATGTTTTTATTAAGCGTTCTAATAAAGTTTAAAGTGCTCTTATTAATCAACAAAGTTAAAATTTTATTACAGAATTAGTGGTGCCCACGACGTTGTTCGCGGATGAGTTATTAAAACAAAAGTACTCTAAATTACTTCTTACAACATCCTATACGCCACTGAAAGTTCTATTAAAATCAGTCCAGCCGTTTCATAGGTTAGCCTGAACAAACAGACCGACAAACATATATTTTTTTTTTGTTTTTTTATGTCAGTACCGTATTTATATTCATATGCATTAAGTAAAAGGCCAAGAAGAATTACCAACAGATATTTTAATTTTATTTTTATATATAGATAAATAAAAAATTAAATTAAAATTATTAATATTAATGTTATTTCAGATGTAATCTTGCGAGTTATTTTTTAAAAGAATTACTTATTAAATTAATGAATGCGGCGTTTTTCCTCTTTTAACGTCCTTGTAATCTTTGAAGGCTTTGAAGTTAATTTGAGTGATATGGATTCCTTAATTTTCTTTGCCATAAAAGATGTACGAACATTCATGAGTACCATTATGCCATAAATATTATAGATAAATTATTTTAATACCAAAAACCAAAAATACATTTAATTTAAGTAAAACTATTATATGTGTATTAAATTTGAATATCTATATAATATGTATTGATATTTCTTTATAGTATTGGTATGGTTACAAGTAATTTGTATTCTAGTGTAATGCAAAATCAGATCTCATTTAAGGGTTCCAGGAGACCGCTGGAGCCTTTTGCCCTCTTTCCAATATACACATGAATGCTTACAAAATCTAAAGTGGAAGGTTATGTAATTTCGTTTTATCAAAACAAAAAATATGTAGGATAATATTGAAATTTTAATATACATATATATATATATATATATATATATATATATATATATATAAAATAACAGCACCTTATATAATCCTAATGAAAATTAACATCTTAGTTGCCACGATAAAAAGTTTATTATGACTTCACTTTTGTACTAATACATTTTTTACTTTTCAATATGTCTTTGAAGTCAAAATAATATTTGTAGAGTAAATTTTATGTTGATATTTATAGTCCACTTAAAAGTGCTTCACAAAAACCGAGAGAAATCATTTCAATACCAAAAAATATAAGCTATACGCATGGCTTCAATGACATAATAGGCAGTACACAGACAAATTAGAGGTTGAAGTAAATTTTATTGTGAATATGTGTGTTATATATATTTTTTAATATTTTTTCTCTCTGTATGTGTGTGTGTGCGTGCGTGCGTGCGTGCGTGCGTGCGTGCGTGTGTCTGTGTACCTTAAAGGTTTTATATTTATGGTAAGAACTTTAAGATTTTATGTAAAACTGCAATATATAACAAAGTAACCTGTAGCAGGTTAAACTATAACTAACCTCTGTATTTTAATCTAAACAGATAAATAAAATAAAGTGTTTGTTTGTGATTTTAAATAAACAGCTTTTCACTAAATACTTACATACGTACTTACGTTACTTATATAAAAAACATTTTTTAAAATTTTTGTCCGTCTGTCTGTCTGTTCCGGCTAACCGCTAAAAAAGCTTGACATATTTTAATAGGACTTTCACTAGACAGCTAATATTATAAGGAGTAACTTAGCTAATTTTATTCTAAAAAACCTATTCTTCGCATATGTAGATGTGAGTACAGCCATTTGCTTAAAATTGAGACTATAGTTAACTATGCGTATAGCATTTTTGACAAATATTTTTCGACTTTTTAGGTACGGTTATATCGAGGTTATATCGAGCACTTACTAATGGAAATTTCTTGTATTTAAATATCTTTCACTCTCCTTCATAAGAGGTTTTTTATGACAAGAGAATTATCATCGTTTCATATTTTAAAGATTGGAGACAAAAATTGAAACCTTTTATTTCTATTTAATTATTTAGATTACTTTAAGTATTTTTGTATTTTCCATTTTAGTACTAAAATATATTATTTTAATATATATTTCTTATATGAAGTTCTGGAATAATATTCTATTAGATGGAAATTGTATTTAGTTGTATTAAATCCTAAATGCCGGAGGGAGTATTGGTGGTATGGAGAACGTTACTGACATTGCAATATTGTAATTTCAAATCTGTTTCTAGAATAATATTATTGAAGTTAATATATTTCAAAGCTATTTGAATATCAACCTTATTTTACATTGAAGTTTGTGCAAATATTTAGTATGTTGTTATTATAATGCTTGATGAACTATGTTTGTAAATAAATTGTTAATATATATAAAATGACAAATAATATTTTATATATGAAAATATAAATTCTATATAAAAAGTAAATGATTTTAATAAATGTATTTCGCAGTACTCCGATGATAAAATTGTTCATCACTTTCAAAAGTATTATCATACAAAAAGGTGAATTTCAATTTTCGGCAAAATGAATTGAAAATTCAATTCTGAGCAAATAATTCCGTAACCACGGTCTGATGGAAAAATATAAAAAACACGAATACACAGATACGACTTTATTATAAATATATATGTCTTATTTAATACCTTATTGTAATAGTTAATTATGATTCATTAAATAGAATCAGAATCTGAGCAAATGTAATGTAAAATTTACATTCAAAACTAATTCAATGCGTTTGACACTTTTGAGATATCTAATTAAATTTACTATTGCGAAGTCTCTCATTGCTACGTTTGATGTAGCGCTTCTACATAAATGCTACGGCTACGGCTGCTACGGCGTAACTTTACGCTCAAACCTTTATGCAGTTTCTAAAGCCTCGTTCAATTTCCGGAATAGACGTGCAATAAACATTTATTAAAAAAATCTAATAATTCGCTGAAGAGTAGAAGTAGAAATAAAATGTTTATTGAAATCTAATATATCATTCGCTAAAAATATTTATATTATTAATCAAAAATAATAAAATATTTATTGTGTATTTATTGTCTGTCAAATATAAATATATATATATATACAACTAAATGAGTTTAGATTGTGAAAGCTCTCAGAAAACAAAATATTTCCTTTAAGAAAAAGATGAACCCTTAGCTTAGTAAATAAAGCAATGAAACTTATTTCAATGCTTTACTTTACCAGATATTCCTTTAAGAAATATAATTAATCTTTTATATAAATTACGTAAACAAAATGTAGTATACCAATCAGCACTTGGGTTAAACATTAAACATAAAAACGGCATTATTTAACAAAGATGCATTCTTTTAAAAAACAATGGTCTCTCAAAATATCTAAAACAGCATGGTCTCATTTACAAGCGACGGGTTTGGAGCTTCATCTGAAAAGCCAGGTGCATTGTGAGCAAACTGTGAAGGAAGATTCACGCTACGCCGATCATGGACTGTACCTCCAGACATTTACTTGAGCGAAATTTGTGCGTTATGAGATAAGTTTTATATATGTTATATTAATGAATTTTTGTATACAATATTCATATCAAATACATTCTATAAATTTTATAAATATTATAATTTAATATTCCTAGGAAGGTACGTATTCGAAAACGTATACAGTTTTTTTCTATATATAAAAAATACTTACCTGTGTCGTTATTTAAGATAATACAGAGCATTTAATTCAGGCAATATTTTTATTTAACTTACCTGTATACCCGATATTGATTACCAAACTTACCTGTAGAGTTAGTGGTCGAGCGGCGTGAGGCGCGGCCGGCCGCCGTCGTCAACTTAGCGGCATGACTTCCGCCGCGGCGGCCGGCGACGCTGAACGAACACCTGATCACTGCGACCACCTCACTTACACTTCACTTCACTTCACCACATACTCACACCACTTTCCTCATGCATTCACACTGCACTATTTATCTGAAACAATTGAAAAATATATTACTAAAAAAATTATATTATTATAATTATATTTATATTTACATATAAAGAAGATCAAAAAAATCCAATCCAATTTTTTGCATACTGTGTATGGTATAATAACTGAACAGACACTACCTTTCCATTTAAGGAAAGTTACGGAGTCTACCCACTCTCTGCTGCAATACGACTTTATTGTATAATATCAACTAATATAATAAAAATAGTTTTTTTGCGATTTTCTACAATACCAAATATTGTCACCAATTATTAATTTAAAAATTAAATTCACGAAATGCTTACCAAGGTGTATGCTAGTGAATAAAGGTTGTCTGTTCCTCAATGGAATCTATTCAATTGTTTTGCAATGGTATCACAGACCTATTCAATCCTTACAGTATTCGCAATCTGATATTGTTATTTGTAATATGTTAGGTTTATGTTGAATTGGGTAAAATCATTGGTTAAAACCATTGGTATGATTATTGTTTTTGAAATTATAATATTACAAGTTCCTTGAAACTTCGCATAGAAAAGTGAAGCGTTCGTTTGAATGGACTATTAAGTATACATACAATTATATATACATACTCGTATGGTTAAACTAATTATACATAAATATTTTATTAAAAACGATCAGCGTTGAAACATAACAAAAGAACGTATAAAAGAAACATTTTTAATTAAACTTTAAACATTTTTATGTTTTAAAACACCGTATAGAAGACATAAAAATACAGTTTTGTACTAAACAGATGAGTAACAAGATATATAATCATAAATTCGTCACAATCGTAAAACACTCCGTGCGTAAAGATGCGGCTGAACGTGTGGGATAAATATAACACATTTTTTTTTATTTATCTCCTATTTTACTGGCTTACCGCAGTTTTGTATTACCCTGTGGGTGTATACAGCTTGATACGTCTTAAACACAACGCTCATTTGATACTCGATACCGTTTTATAGCATCATATAGATATATATATATATATTATAACTATATCTATAACCATTATCGTTTAGTTGATTATTTATGACTTTTAACCGACTTCATAGATTCAGATAGATATATTAACTTTATGATTTATTTCAATTTAATGTATCAGCTATACTAAAAAATAGATCTAAAATTAATGATACAAAGAATCAAGGTCGACAGTTTTATGTTTACTGAGACGTTCAAACAATTAATATATACATATATTATGTACCGAATTGATTACCGTGTTGATTTATTTTTTGCCAGGCGAGACTAAAATGAAATGTAAAGAAAGAATAGATGAGAGAAAGGGAGATTAGAATTGCTATCTCCCTCTCACAGTATTGAAAACGACTTCTCAACTGAAGTTTTTATTTATATTTAAAAGTTTATGTTGCTCTAAGTAGCCTTAACAACTTTCTTGTAATACTCGTATATATTATTCATAATTGTTAATATTAAAATGAATTACCGATACCAATATATATAATATAATAAATAAGTCAATAGCTATTAGTTTTATTATAAAATATATATTTGTTGTGGGAAACCACAGTTTTATTATGATAGCCCTTGTACACGCACTCCACAGATAATCCATATCAAAGTTTAAAGTGCCTATATTACAAATTCAGGTACTATTACGAATCAAATTTAAGGTCGGGGCTAGATAACAAGTTTGTTAGATAGTTTAGGTGTGTATTGTTTTACTACACATTTAAGGGATACTGTTTGTATATTATTATATACATACAGTAATATTTTGAAATTGGACTAGCTTCTGCCCAGCATTCACCGTAATAGTAAATAAAATAAATTCTTATTTTTTAAACAGGTGCTAATATTTCTGGGCCTGTAAGGTTTCATTCAATTTGATCTTATATACACAGATATCACAACAGATTTGATTGATTATAACAATGACTACTACAGTGTTAAACGCACAAATAGTTCTGTAGTACGTATTTACTAAAGATACAAAAAAAAATCTCGAAAACTGAAAATAAAACAATAGATAATAATAGAGCAAAATGTTTTTCAGGAGTAAATACGATACAACATTTAGAATTCGATGTGCTTTCAATAACATAAGGTATTCTGTTGTTATTTTTCTTTCAGTTACGTAAATATACCGAATTGGAAAATTTCTCGACAATTGCTCAAATTTGACTAGTAAAAACATTTTTTTTTTAAGTTATAAATTGACATCCATAGGCATTCGTCAATTTTTAAATCAATATTGCCATGGATTTTTTTTACCATGGTGACTTCACAGAACTATATATAACTCACACCATAATCAACAATGACAAGCAGATATCATTTGGCTCAGTAGATTTTACATGATACACGAACAAACAGAAAGGCAGACATGCAAGAGAAAGTATCCTTGTTTTTTTATCAGTATTAAATTACAATTATACGTTGCATCCGCTAATTCAATAAGAAGTCATGGCAAAATTTCCTATAAAATAACATTTAACGCCAACAAAGACTGTAACAAGGTTGACAAATGTTCTATCGTAAGTCTTAAGACCCTCTTTGTCTACCACAAGTGTCCTTAATGACTTATTGATTTATCACCAAAGCTAAGAGAAACAAATTCATGATTTTATTATAATATAGATGGCATTATTAAAGCTTGATAGATTAAAGGTTATATATAATAGACACTACTGAATATTAATAAGGCTTTATTCATTACTTATGAACAGTCAAATTTTATCGGTAAAATTTATAAGGATTTTTTATTTTAAAATAAAGAAGCTTGCAGTGCAAATTCAAAAATATTGTTAATACAGTATTGTTACATATTATTGATTTCTGTCTTCTTCTCTCGGTCTATCTTTAAAATTCATCAAAGAAGATCAATTTATATAGAATATTAATATATTGTATATTCAAAATTATTATTATTTCCTTATTACCTTCAACTTCAACACATATATGTACATTTGTATGTATATGTAGAGTAAATTAAAACGCTTTAAGCAGTAAATTATATAAACTCAATATTAATAATCTTTTCATTACTTTAACACAATTAAATTTTGCAGCGTAATATTAAACCATGTATCAAATTTAAATAAACATAAAACTCTTTTGATGAAACTACTTTGATGTTCCAAATGAATATAAATGTGTAACATTAAACTAAAAAATAAAAAAGTGATAAAAATAAAGTTTACAATCCAAAATAGTTATAATATTAAATTGTTTAACATTGTTTTAATTTATATAAATAATGAAATGTCTTTGTTCAACGCCAGATGTGAGTTTGGAATCAATCAGCTGGCGAATTTAAACTTACATTCTGCCAAAACATTTAAACATATAATTCTGTATTTATTTAACTGTATCTGATGCTTCGTTTAAAAATCATAAACAGCAGTCAAGACTTCTGATAGAAAATTTATTTTGAAAAATTATTTTTTATACCAAAGATTTCTTGAGCTTTTTTTTAATTTAAAATTTCACCGTAAATATTTATTAGAATGGAATATATTTGTTAGGACGATATTAAATTAAGAATAGATATTTCTGTTTTAAATAAATATAATATATAAGAAATATAAGACTCAAACCTACTACCGGGCTACCGACAAAGCTTTCTGCCGACTAAGCCATCGCGTCATTACTTGCCTTAATGAATGTATGCAAAATGTATTTATTTTTGTTTATTGCATTGTATAAATCAAGTTACGTTTAATCATTCATGCCACGCAAGTAAATCTGTGGGCGTAGCTTGTTGAATTTGATAAATTGTTTCAGTAATAGAATATTATATTGATTCAACACTCCAACATTGATAACACTTCCATTCTTATTCAGATACCAATGTTAGTAGTTGTTATGCGATGTATAAATAAAATGTAATTTATTTTATGTTGAATGATCGATTGTTTTCAAACGTAAGTGCTTCGTAAATTTCGAGGTCGTAAAATTTATTTCTAAATCGATAAAATCTACGTAACTGAATAATTTATATAGATTTTTATACATAAAGAAAACTCAGAGATTGAATGTTTTTTAGTTTGATCGATTTTGTATTCAATGTGAATTTATTATATTACAAGCTGTTTATATTTTATCACTATAAAGGATAAAAAATATATAGTAAAATTAGAAAAAAATGTACAATAAAGTGACTATGTATGTAATTAATACAGGTAGTTCAAGAACCTATGACAATTTCCATTTAACATCTTTTATTTAAAATATATTATAATATTTCTTACATTAAACCTTCATCCACAAAAGAACACAGCACTTAAACTTAAAACTGACACAAAGAAACAAAAAGTAAAGTGAATTAGATATTTGAATTCAACGCTCTTTCCCGAGAGGAGGCCGTGACGTAACAACCGTTCTTCAACAGGTCGCTTCCCGCACTGCCCGGCTCCGTCCCGATCGCGCTCGCGCCAAAAATAATACTGAAGAAGGACTTCCCATTGACCGTGTTAGTATTGGAAAATGGCTTTCCCTGGTGCTCCATTATCACCGATAAATCGGACTTGATTTGACATATATAGAGTATCTGGGGACCGTTTTACCCTTAACTCCCCATGATGTATGTAGACAAAGGAACGAAGACAAGGGTCACTTAAAAAGTTATAATTCCATAGAGGGTCTAGTAATTATTAATAAAATTTAAAGTTATTTTATTTTTAAATGAAAGAGTTATTTCCAGCGCAATGAACTGTAAGATATTCGTTTTACAGGTAACGTAATATATAGTTTCTTTACAAATAGAAGCTTAAAATTTAGTAGCGTCTTATTTGATGTTTAGATGTATGTGTTTGCTAAGAACCACGCAAATGTATCTAATTAATTCACAGATCTATGAGTCATACATCTTGTGATATGCTGTGAATTAGGCAATATGTTTTCTTTTTTTTAATTTTCCATTACGCCACATTCACACCCTTGAAGCTTACCGGATAAAAAAATTGTTGGAACACAAAAGTTGGGTATTAAGGGTGATAAAATTTTGTAAAATTTATAGTATTTTTTAATGGCTGAAATATATATTTTTTTATGACTATGATTTTTTATAGATTCTCAATGACTGTTTCTCCGCCATTTTATAATGAATAAAAAAAATGTACAAAATGACAATGAATTATCGAACTCGCTCACAAAATTAACTAGAAGCGGTTAACAGATGCGACCTATAGATGAGAACAGTTAGATATCCGGACATTTGCCAAACTTTAGTATATACCCAAAATATAATGGCGAAGCTTCGCTAGAACTCCGCTCAATAAACTAATATTCCATGTTGCAATTCCTATATAACATAGACACAACACATCTACAATACGATAAAATTATATTACCTTCCATAACCCCCGACTATTATCATGACTGAACCAAATTGATAAAAGACACAAGCATGATATGATATCAACTGGTCAAAGTATATATATATATATTTATATAGAATTCAAATTTATTACAAGGCCAGATAAATATTAACCAAAAATAGTAAAAATTGTTCCATACAATAAAAGTATAGAAGTTTTTGTTAGACACGTATAATATAACCTCAAAAAAAAGTTTTTATTTTCAATGTAGCTTTTATTAAGTATTTGAGTTTAAATCAGTGATCGGAAACTACTCAGTTATTTAACTTTTTAACATCTTAATATAATAAGTAAACCTGTTGTGAAGCTAACAAGAAATATTTTTCTTTTCAAAATACTTCTGTAACTGACTGTATTCTTTAATTGCAAACCACATTATACATATAGTTTTCTCACTTTACTTACAGTAAGTATCTAATATAAAGTATTACTCAATGAAATCATTTGTTCAATTTTATTTTACTTAACTTTGAAATAATGTATATCATAAATATTGCGTAATATATTAGTATTAGAATAGTGTAATACATAGTTTATGTTAAATTTTTTTCATCAAACACTACTTTTTATTTAGCTATTACAAACGCCGTTCTATAAGAATGTAATCTCCAAACTAACTTTCAGAGAGCATTATTGTTCCCAAGTAAACCATCTGGATATGTAAATATAAGGATATTTATTTTCTTTTCTTTGTACGTTGAAAGTAAACTTCTATAAAAAAATATATATGACAACAAGAAAAAACCCATATTGTGATTTATGCTTCGAGTTTGTTGTTAGAGACTTGTATGAAGCTTAATGGCTGTTAACACTCACCTAGAAAGTTGTTATGTATTCACAATGTTAAGGGTATTCAAAGAAATAGTTATAACGAGCTCCTGATATAGACCTCTTATTTGAGTGATGATTTTTCATCGTTTTATCGTTAAAATTATTGATATTCTTCAAAGGGAAGTTTTCGATCTTACAACCAAATTGAATAAGCATACATTATCTTCATTAATGTCATATGTACAGAATGTTACTAGTCAATTCAGCGTGAACTTAACTCCTGAACCAACATCCATAATTGGAACGGAAACCTGTGTTCACAAGTGTCACTTGTATACTCGACATAATATACCTATAAGAAATATATATGCTGATGCCTATATGTAAACAGACTCTCTCTCAGAGATCTTGAATAACAGACTTTAAGAAAAACGATTACTAATGAATTCTGCACGAGGCTAGTTTTGGTGTCCACTTAACACTAATGTCGACGCTGACCATCGCAATAGTGCAATTCTCACCCAAGATTGAACCTATACTCTCTATCTATCTGCTCGCGCCATTTGATGACATCAATAAACTATATTATTAAATGATGGCTGTCTTACGGTGAGATCTATTCAACATTTTGTACCCGCACCCGCCTTTATAGATTGATTGCTAGGATTTATTTTATACTGAAATTTATTGAAATAAGTTTTGTAAAATCATTTCATCATAGCGAGTCTTAGGAAATGTAATAATTTTATACACCAAATCCCTTGATTTTTGTATTTTTTGATAAAAATGTTTTAATGTACCCGCATTTGACCAGTTGATAAAAGCTGCTGCTGTCGAAACTATTCATGGTGCGGTTATCGTAGATAACGCTGTTCACAAGTCTGGTTGCCATGCTTCGTGCCGGTGATCTATTTATATATACGACGTTGCTGCTAAGAGAAATACACATATGAGGATAGCACATAAGGGTAGCACATAAAGGAAGTGTATAAGGCTTTTTTTTATGGAATAGGAGGGCAAACGAGCTGGCGGGTCAAAGATGATTTGTGATCACCGCCGCCCATGAACTCTTGCAACATCCGAGGATTTACAGAAGCGTTGCCGGCTAGTATATAACGCTAGCACATAAGGGAAGTACATAAGGCAAGTAAATAAGGCTAGTACATAAAGGAAGTATATAAGCCTAGTACATAAGGAAAGTACATAAGGAAAGTACATAAGGCATGTATATAAGGGAAGTGCATCAGGCTAGTTTATAAGGCAAGTATATAAGGCAAGTATATAAGGCTAGTACATAAGGGAAGTATATAAGGCAAGTTTATAAGGCTAGTACATAAGGCTAGTACATAAGGCTAGTATATAAGGCTAGTACATAAGATAACTACGTAAGGCAAGTATATATAAGTATATTATTTATATTTACAATTTATTTATTTATTTATTTATTTACCTAATCTATCTACGGTACTCCTAACTCCTACTTCCTCCATGAGGAAGCGTGCCCTTGTCCATCCGATCCCTAAAATAGGTGATGCTCGGATCCAGCTAACTACAGACCTATCGCCATTACTTCTCTTCTCTACAAAATAATGAAGAGCATAATCAGTAAACAGCTCCTAACGTAACACGAGGATCACCAGTTGGTCAATGACAGGCAATATGAATTTCGCCGTGATCCATCAGCCGATGGATCACCAGCCGGTGATCTTCTGTAACATTTTACGCACCGTTGGCGCGTTTTCCACTAAGAAAACCCCATTTGTCGTATAACCGCTCTATGATAACAGTCCTCTCAATGCCTTGCATAGTATCAGTATACCGGGCCGCGACATTTCGAGTTAATTTCGTGACCTTCTGGAGAGCAAGGCCAAGTTAGCTTCGGTGAAATTGGTAGTGATCAATAGAGCGAGGCAGTATTTCAGGTCTGGTATAAGGCGCAGGTTCGACCACACATGGAGTACTGTTCTGATCTCTGGTCCGAATCACCCCAATAGCAGCTTTTACCTTTTCATTAGAACTTCAATGGAGTGCCGCTCGGATTGTCGGGAATCCGGTACTCTGCGAAGGGCTGGACTCTTTGGTATTGCGTAGAGACGTGCCTTCTCTATGCATCTTCTACCGCATTTACAACGGGGAGAGTTACGAAGACCTATTCGATCTGATGCCTGCCACCAAATTTCATCACCGCACAGCACGTCATCGCCTCCTATACCATCCGTAACACCTGGATGCGTGCCGATATTCCACTTGCGGTTTGCAAAGATTTTTTTGCCACGTACCACTCTAACATGGAACGAACTTCCTTCGGCTGTATTTCCGGATCGATACGACATTGGTACCTTCGAAAAAGGCGTAAATTCTTACCTCCAAGGCCGGCAGCGCTCTTGTAAATCCTCGGGTGTTGCAAGAGTTGTAAGTGATCATATATTATCAGTGGGTCACTGAGCAAGCTCATTTGCCCCTCTCTAAAATACAAAAAAAAATAGAAATATATAGTTCAGTTATAAGTTTAGTGTTTATGAACGTACCTCTAATTTCTATTATGATCATTTTGTCAAACATTTTTATAATTGACAATTGACAAACAATTTACTATTACACACCATAATAACGTACCATGCAATATCCTCCATATTGCATGGTACGTTATTATGGTATTATCACGTTGGTGTTAAATTTTCACAATATTAATTAAGCAACTGAAAAAAAATCAGCTGGTTAGTAATATTTTTTCATGACCTCGTTTTCGACACATGTTGAAAGGAGGAAAGTTTATGTAGGACAAATATGTTTCTCGAATAATTGAGATCTCTGTCTTGAGGTTTAACAGAAATAACTATTAATAATATTTTTTTGAGAATCATCAAATCAACATATTTTATACCACTATCACGAAAATTTTAATCGTCTCATCAAAATGAAGTTATTCATGTAAAATTTGCTCGATGTGCGTAGAAGTAGAAGTAAATGGTTGTAAAAATGAATCATGGAATTACAACTTAAATGCAAACAAATTTTCAATACAATATATTATAAACACAAAACGAAACCAGAGTGTTACTTATAGGCTTCGCACAAATATATTACGCAGTCACTTTCAGTAATTCAACATTTGATTAATCGCCCTTTCACAAACGCATCGATACTGAACGTGTTCTGAAATTAATAACATTGATAATCACCAAACATGAAGCTGTAGTATTATTTTTAACAAAAAAGCTTCATATTTTTTTAATTTCCTTTTTTGTATACGTTTTTAAATTAAAATCAATTTTAAATACAAGAACGTTGCTTGAATTATTTTATTATAAACGTATAATTGTATACTATATATTTTTTTAATAATTGAATTAATAAAGAATTTGACTCATATTGTTATCAGGAGTTAATGTATTTCTAGTGTTAATATTTGACTTAAAGATTTTAATAATTATTCTCACTGTAATTTTGTTTTAAAAGTTAACATTCTGCTAATTGAGGTTCTCAATCTTCAAATAAAAGCAAAATCTTAAATAAATTCTTTTTAATGAAGGTTGAACTACTGCTTTGAAAGTATTGCATAGATTTTTATAAAATTCACTCTAATTCCCTCTAGTGTGATACTGAATCACCTACAAGGGTAGAAAATAGAAAGGTAAATATTAAATATAATTATTTTCACTTTACGATTCTACTAAAAAGTTTTTTCTTAAATTTAAATAGTTGTAACTTCTATTAAGGTGACGATAAGAAGAGGTGACTTTGGAAGAACTTCACAAAATATGTAGAGACTAAACTTTGGCGTTTCATAAGTGCTATATATGTTTAATTAAAAAAACCTCATTTATTATATAAAAAATACTATTTAATATAATGGAATTATTTTAACATTATTATTAATATATTTGATTAATTATCATTAAAGCTCCAAAGTGGGTATTGAATATTCAATGAAGTCGAGTTCAAACACAATTAGGAGTGAGATGGAGGTCACACGTTTAAAATTCAAAAGTGACTTGTATCAATTCACCCACGCCTGCCCGGTGGGTTCCGGTTTCGTATTCAAAAAAAAACAAATCACATTATACCATTCATACTTTAAAGCTTTGTTTATTTATACTTTGAAGTGTTTTGATTGGTATCTGATTCAAAGCACATATTGGATAAACAAAACGATATAGATTGCACGGATATGTTACGGTATTGCGTTTTAATAAATAACATTACATATACGTATTGCATCGTTAAAAGATAATTGAATAAGTATCTGTATCTTTCTTTTGAGGTTTGGTTATGATATCGTCAAATCATTACATTATTTAAAATATATGTTTAAAAGGTACATTATTACTTTATTTATATCTTAAATATGTTCGAAATAGTATAAGAATAAAAATACTCAAAACCAGAGTGATTTTTGTTTTGTCTTCCATTCTTTTCTTATAGGCTTACTTTAATGACGCCTTACCCTGAGCCCTTGCTCCACAAGAGAAACACAAGTAGTCACTAAATACAGTCGCGTTAGTGGCGTTCTAAATATCTTTATATTTTATACCTTACATTTATAACAATAAAAATATGAAGATGAATACAATTATTTTGAATAAATAATTGCAAATGTTTTAAAACTTTATTAATTACTGTCTTATATTTAAATTTTTTTTAAGTATCCGCGTCGAGCCAAATAATTTTAATAGAAATATAAGTTTATTAAAATATTTATCTATCTTTATAGTGTGTCTTTTAATATCTCAATAGACAAGTGTCCAATTTTGGTCTCGAAATACATTACAACAATATATAACTAATATCCTTACGTACAAATCAAACTTAAATAAAAATATATTCCACAAATAATCAACAAAAAAATCTATTACAACAACGATATCAAAAAACATCGAAATTGGAGTCAACGTAAGCCGTAACACAAATCCGTAAGGTGTGCATTTCTTTATGCTAATAGTTTTTCCAGCCAGCTATCGGTCTATAGGGCGGAAATTACTAGGCAAGAAATGGGCGATCTAATCTAACCATTGCGTGTCCCGCCCGATCATTAGCGCCATCCCCGAACGAACCTTTGACCTGTACTTTCTTTGGCTTTCTTTTAAAAGCAATATAAGTTTCGCATTCGAAAGATAACCAAGCCTTTAGATTTATCGACCGTGTTGTTTGTGTTTTGTCTGTGTAAATTGTTTTGAATAAACTTTGAAAACAAATCCTTTGAAGCTTAAGTTTAATTGTATGACTTCTGCTAAAGTGGATTAAATACTAATAAAAGTATACAAAGGGCACGATATTGTAGTGTATGTCATATACAGTTTGTTATCCCGGCACTTAATCGAAAAACTTCGATTGACACCGGTTTTAGCGGCGTCAATCACCATTAGGTGAAGTACGTGAGCGAAGTGTTAATTTCGATGTGACTCCCAAATTTTCCTTACCAACTTGTATGACTATATTATATGGGTTTGTAAATCGATCTTGAAGGTTTTAAGGTAAGTGAAGAAAGATAAGGCTATTTTTTCTTATTATTTATAGAACGGTAAACATTCATAAAGAATTTCACGGTAGTAATAATAAAATTTCCATTAAGACACGATTTCATAAATATAAATAATATAGTGTAATAAATCTGTTCGGTCGAAAATATAGGTTGTCAGAGGTGTGGAGAACGCATTAAAAGCCACCGAGAATATTCAACTGTTGGAAGTCTAAGAACTCTGCTGTTGAGTTTTTGAATGTATTTTTAAGTAACCGTTTATGAACATTAGTATCTCTAGATCGCGGTCGTGAAAAAGAAAGATTCTTAAAATTTTGCTCCAAGTTCATGTTTATATTTATAGCATTCTATCTGTTGAAATATGGCGATAGAGTAATTCAGTTCAGTTCCTTTTAAAAAACGCTTGCTTACAGTCGTTCATGGACATCTGCAAAATAGGATAATTCCAATAATTCCAAATGTCCTTGCAGTGGGAAGAAAAGGAAATATTAGGCTTCTGACTCCGATACTCAATAAGTACAACCATAATAGCTATTTTCTTTCTTCTCTAAAGGTAATAAGATAATAACTACACTAGTCGAGCTACGATCGGCTCTAGATAGGTTAGGCTCTATGACTCTAATATTCCTTTGATATGAACTATAAACGACTTCAGACTACACCTTTTTTAATACATGCTATATTATATTATGAAAGATTTCTATCGGTGTAATCCTCCTTAAGATCGGCACAGTAAGTTCAGGGATTACCTCTTGTAAAAAAATAAAAAAAAAAAACTTAAATGTTAATATATTTGACCAATAAAAAAATTATGTTAAGTATGTAGAGAAAACTATTATGATTAATTCCTTAGGGTGAAATACCGTGGGGGTGCACGGTTTTGTCGGAGACCTTTATAGGCTAAGACTTCACCTTTAACTTATTCGATGTATAATTAGAAATAATAAAATGTTATAACTATTCTAAATACGGATCAGTTAGCAATATTGGTAATTTCACATACAATCGTTTTATTTTAAACAAATTATTAACGTTACCACTACTTACAAACGAAAGGGCGGTCAGTTCTTAAAGGTTAAACAAGTAATTTGCATTTCCCTGATATCTCAATTACTTTATATGGTGCAGGGTAAAAGGAATACCATATTGTTTATTTAAAATTTACATATATATAGTTTTACCGGTACTACGATACCAACATGAGTGTATATTTATATATTCTTTTACTATAAAAACATTTAATGTAAGTTAATTAATAAAAATCTTATTCCGTGCTGTGTTTTATTACATATAATTTTCTTTAGAAACATCAATACAATAATCATTTCTTATATCCATTACCTCTGCATGCAATGGCAAAAAAATAAGTTTAAAAAATTGTAATGGTATATCCGAGTACCGTAAAACAAAATAAATGACAGATGGCTTATTTTTTCGAACGAATAATTGAAATGGATATTGATCTATCCATCCAGTTTTAATAGAGAGAAATATATGGAACCTGCATTTTAGTACACTTTTGATAACAGATTTTACACTTGGTTTAAAATAATTAATTGAGAGTAGTAGAGTAAAGTAGAAAATATGTACATATAGTATCAATATGAAATGAAGAAGGTATAAAAATAAACTTTGTGTAAGATTTACAATAGACCTTTGTTTTTCATTTTAAGAAATGTGCACGCATTAAAGTACTCAACGAATTTTGGTGAAATTATGTATAGTTGTAGGTTATTACCCTATTATAAGATATTCTTAACTTAGGAAACGTCATCTTATTTTAATACAAAATAAAAGTAAAAATCGCTTATATTTTGAGTTGGGAAAAGATAGGAACAGTTTGGCTTATTACATATGATAATATAAACATTAAATTATTTACAATAAGTAGACCATAAGAATAAATCATAAATTTCAAACGCTTATTGTGGAGTCAACATATGAACAGCGTCGTGACGTCACACACAATTTCCTATGTCTGAGAAGTCTTGAATACTCGAAGCTAAATCTTTACTCCTTTGAAAGATGTCTGAATCTATTCCCTCTAGTAGGAAATCACATGCAAAATATTTATAAGATGTTTTACTGTAATATGAGAGCATTTAATATTAAAGATATTTATTTCGTAACTATTGATAGATCGCACTATAATTTAATTATTATTTTACATATATTTGTATATTTAGAGAAAATACTATTACATATTACTTAATGTTGACGAGCTTTGACCCGCAATTTATAAGCGCCGTTGTATAAATAGTACAGCGACAGAGATAAAAAATATTGCATCTTCCACAACCGCTAGACCAACTTGTAAAATTCCACTTGGTTTGTGAGAATCTTGATTGGAGTTGTAAAAGTTAGACGTTCTGAACACATCTTAAGCTTTACATTTTTTGCATTTCTCATAAGAATTTATGTAAGTTTTGGAAGAAATAAATATAAAACTGTAATAAGATAAATATAATGTTGTATGAAAATTTTTGATACGTCGGATTTTTTTATTAACATTTTGATACAGGATCAAAGAATTACAATATCATGATAACTTTTCTTATATAACGTTGTTATCTACTCTATTTTTAATAACATACCATCTTTATATATGATTGTACTTAGTTATTGTAATGAAAGTTACTTAATGAATATTTGAATTTAAGGCATACTTTAATTACTAAAAAAATGTGCCAAATAGTGAATTCATGTTGAATCTCAATTAAATCTCAAAATTCTTATCTGAATTTTAAAATTAGTATATAAGTTTAAATTAAAAATTCCTTTTTATTTTTATATAATATAACACTTGGAGGACACTTCAATCGATCGCAATCGTTTTTTTTACCTTACTTTAGATAATTATTCTACAAATCATTCATTTTATCTAGATGCCTCTAAAAATCACCCACCCGAAAAGTGCTCCTAAGTAATTTTAAGGATTTTCCTCTACAAACTAACTTACAAACTTATAGTTTTTATAACATTATAGTATAATATTATAGCAAACAAAGCTTCAAGTATCAACTAGTTCAGTAAATAGTCATGAAATACGAGTTGAAAGGAAAATAAAGATGCGCTCTGAGCAGGTTTCAGAGTACCTTGTTAGTAGTAGGAATTATACGAAGTATTCTACAATGTACAGAGATATTGTATTACCTGGATTTGTTTTATTTAACAACCATTTGTAATGTAGTAAATAATACAATTTCTAGTTATCATGTTTCTAAGACCTGATTATTGAATGTAAAAAAGAAGGGCCAGATAACGAAAATTTAACACTCAGACTGGCCATCTGAGAAGTGTCGTGAATGGATTATAAAGGCCGTCTATAAAGACAAAAATCATTTTCACGAAAAGTTTATATGAAATAATTATAACGACTCATTTATAAGTGATTGAATTAAATATTTGAATATTTTATGAAGGATTATTATTGAGTGTCTATAATATATAATCAGAAATATTGACCCAATATTGGACCACTTACTGATGGTTTTTTCATCTTCTAGAAAGTGGATGTTAATATGTCAAAACATATAAAATGTTACAGTTTCAAGAATCCATCAACATATATTTTTATGGTTGAATTCTATTTCATTTTGTTGTTGTTGAATAGAATAATATATGATATACTAGTTATACCTATGGCATCGCAAGGAATATACATATTCTTTAAATAAAAGAAGCTTAAGTTACTCCTTTTAATATTGACTGTTAAGAAATCCTGTTTAGAAAGTCCTGTTGAAAAATGTCTAAGAGATTAGCCAGAACAAACAAACAGATAGACTGAAAAAAGTACAGTACAATATTTAATATGCATTTAGTTATAAGCTGTAAATTGAGAAATATAAACAGACACTTAAACTTTATTTATATGTATATATATATATATATATATATATATATATGTATATATAGATAACAAGGAATATTCTTTTAAGTAATTAGAATAAATTTTTAAAATCTTACATAGATGAGAGTCTAGGAAAATACATTCTATGAATTATAAATAATATTCATAATTAATCTTTCTACTTCCTGTGTATATTATCAGTTGGATCCCGGACGATAGTACCCTCTTAGTTTTCCATTAAAACTTTGAATATTTGAAATTAGTTGTTTGCAAACAAACTGAAAACCTTTACAAGGACTCTACATTTCAATCATTTCTATTCAAGTAATTTATATGAATAATAATAAATATCTTTATTATCGTTACAGTACATTTTATAAACTTAAATGTTTAATAATTAAACACATAATAAGATTTTTAGAACAAATGAACATCTGGTATATATATATATATATTTGTATATTATGTATTTTTTTTTAATTAACAAAATTTTAGACTAGTTAATTATAAAAAAAACACTAAAATAATCTGATATATATTATTATTATAATCTACTTACCAATAATACCAAAAAAGTGTTAAATTTTATATTACGCATAGGTATATCGTTGTCACAGATATACACATCTTCAAATCTTTAAACTAAATAAAAAATCACGCTATATAACTGTAAAAACCTTATCATAATTCAAATCCTTGAGATTAACATGAAACTGCGTTGCGTGTGCTCTAAAAAATTGTACAGCTTGGTTTTATTATATCTAATGCCATTACCATAATAAAGTCATACAGTGCAAAGTTTAACCATGTCTGGTCGGTGAAGCCAGGAGGCTTGCAATTCACAAAGTGCATGAATGAGTACGTTTCACAGGAGTTAAACATTAATTGAAATTCTTTGCAATTTATTTTAAAGAAAACTTGATTATCCTTGTAAATATATTAAAAAATAAATTTAAATTTAAATGAAGTATGTACATTTTATGAAATATTATAGTTTTTGTAAAGCGATTGAAAAATATTGAAAGAAAAATCGTGGCAGTGAGGATCCTAAGTGGCGGATTCAAACTTAAATTGAACTTCCGAAGTTTGGAAAATCAATCTCATATTTATTTTGATTGGATCATAAGAGCTGAGTGTAATTTTATAAAGCGATAAATAATAGAAGAACTATATAATGAACTATAATATAAATAGTTATTTTTTTGTTTTTGACTGCACATAGACAATTACCTACAATTAAAAGACCAACATATCTCAGTAAAGATAAAAAAAAACATTTTAAGTCCTTATATGTGCAATATGAAATTATAAATACAGTTTATATACATATATATACACACACACACAATTATATATATACACACAATATAAACAATGATATATATTATATAATAAAAAAACAAGTATATAAATATCTGTATTCTACGTTTAAAAGAATCTTATAATACAATTTTCTGACACTGTAATAGACACCTGTCTTATTTGTTCATTTAATTCACTCTTACTGAACCGTGAGATCAAAATTCCTAAATATATGAAGGGAACTTTATACCAAGCTATTGGATTGAGAGGAAAAAAAAACAACGTTAAAATTACCAGCGTAATGGATTTGCTTAAATAAAGACGTGTGAGTGAAGATAAGCGAGTAATCTTAGCATAATAAAGACTCGATGGAAAATGTTATTATAAATCACAAATTTTATGATGTTTGAGGGCGGTTTGAAGATAAGAATTATTAAATTTCAATTTATTTTGTACTAACTTTTGTTGGCGGATTTGCTAACGTGAAAAGGAGAGAGAGAAGAGAAGATAGCTTAAACAACTTTTATTTATGATAATGAAAAACTAAAACGCTCTTGCGTCCTCTGGAGATGGGTTAAGGATGCACGTTTTTCCAACCGTACCTTTGTATTATTTCAGGACAATAAGCATCCTTTCCTTCTCCAAGTCATGGTCTATCCATGTTCAAAGAATTCTTGCAACACTTTTTGTATGAATGACGTACAAACATACTCGCATAAACTTTAACTAGTCTAATATTTGTGGAAGTAGGATTAGGCTGGTAGAAATGAGGCGCTATTTTGGTTGGAATAAATAAAAAACTAATAATGTTCTAGTTTTACGGGCTATTTAAATTCTTACACTCGTCTCATTAATCTTACCTCTCGTAAACAAATGAGTACATAACACTACGGATAGAAACCATAATTTCATACTCGATAATTGTTGATTCATTTATAATAATTAATGATTTGAAAAGTGATTTATTCCACAAGTCGATATTAAAATAAACTAAATATATGAAGTATTTAACCTATTTTTAATATTTGCAAGTCATTATAGAGCTGTAAATAAAATAAAATATTGTATATTATATTATTTCTTTTTATAATGAAATAAATTTTATAATTAAATAATTAAATAAATTACAAAAAAAACTTATATATTTTTTAAGAATTATTATTAGTAGCAAAGTATTCGTTCCTTTAGTGTATAAAACGAAAAACCGTCTGGCAGCAAAGTGAGCTTAAATTACACTTGTCTGGAATCTTCTCTAATTATGAACATTTATGGCAATTAAATTATGCATTAAATATCAAACTTGAAAAACGTTTTAATAATTACATATATCAAAGGAGCTTTTAGACTAAAAATGTTACTTCCATTACATTTATTTATTACTTTTCAATATATTTATTAGAAAACTTAGTATCTTCGTTTTGATCTTTGATAATCATATTCAAAATCACGACCCATGATTCTTGAAGTTGTTCATAATCTTAAAATTTGTAATAAATTGTAACATTCAAGATTTAAATACATTTTAATTATAATAAAATCTTATAAATGATTTACCTGCCAAGACGAACCCCTAAAAATCACATCATAACACACTTTTCAACAATTTAACACACAAACGCACAAACCCCCATCCGTGTACCGCGAGCGTTATGTACCATACGTCCTAGCGATGATAAACCGCGTCACTCACTGCCCGCCGCCTTCCTGTTGAGACTGTGCCTTTCCACTAATGCTAAATAGCGTCATTTCATAAAGAATTAAAGCCTTATTCAAAAAAAAACTATATTTATATAATTTATGGGATACCTCCTTAGTGCTTTCTGATGTTTTTTTTTATATTTTTACGTTGTTTCTATTATGCTTTTGATATTATAAAGTGGTAGAGTTTGAACTTTTAATTTTATTCTTATTAAATCTGTGATAAATATATGTACTAAAGGGCGGTGACTAGGCTTTACTTATAATTAAATGATATGTTATGTATAGACATATAAATAAAATGAAGTGTCTGTTTGTCGTTCCAAATTAACAGCTTTCACTAAATGCATTTGAAAGTATATAAGGTACTTACATAAAAAAATAAATTGTATTTTTTTGTCTGTTTGTGTGTTTGTTCTAGCTAATCTCTATAATGGCTGCATCGGTTTTAATAGGAGTTTCATTGGCGAATAGCTGATGTTATAAGTAGTAACTTATTTGATCGAAATTTGAATAAAGCAGACCACATTATTTGTATTTATCGATTATTAATAAAATAATATTGAACTTATTTTAAGATAATAATAATTTCCTATATTGATTTAAAATTTTTAATATATTTTCAAATAATTGAATTGGTATTTACAAAGTTATTCGACAATACACAAAAACTTTTGTATTTGAACAAATAAATCGACTTTAGATTCGGTTCATATTTGAAATTCCTATTCACAAATAGAACAAAGACAAAAATTAATTCTATACAAATAAATAAATTCCAAAATTGTCACATTTTTTGCTATTTCATATTACTGGAACGGATTACAAAATGAAACATTTTATAAAGTTACGTTTACTTATCTATAATTATCTACAATCTAATCAACATAACATTATTTTTATCTTAATTATATAAATACTAGCAGGTTACCCGTGCTTCGCGACGGACGGCTAAAGTGATCAAACACTTTATTTGAATTTCCACACCACCTAGGAGGTATCAAACAGGCGCATTATATTTTTTGCAGTTTTTTAGCTGTAACTTTGGAACGGTTTGGACCTTTGCAAAATCCTTTCTTATTGAACCTATTTATTATGTCAGGAGTCTTGTGTCCAAATTTCAGCTTTCTACGTATTACGGTTTAGGCTGCAGAGCGATGAGTCAGTGAGTCAGTGAGTGTCTTTGTGTTTTATATATTAGGATTTAATATACGCGAAGTATTTTTATAAAGAAATATCTTGTAATCCGTTATTTCCACTTTTTGTAAAGGGTTGTTTTGCATCTTTAGAGTCACCTCTGCGTTCTGAAATCTGTTATGGTATGCAATATAGTAGGTATAATTAAAAACTAATAACTGCCAAATATGACCATGCAGGTGTAAGATATCACATGCTTATCACATGTACTTTTTCTATAAACATACGTTTTTATTTATTGTTTATGTTCTCAAAAATTACCTTAAATATACTTAAGCGCAATTTAATTAGATAACACCTATACACATAAAAATAAAGACGTATCAAAATATATAAACATTATTTTTGGTAAGGGTAATATAATACCTCACCACGTATCACCAGGGACGAGGTAGGGGTTAAAGTTGCTAAAAAACTTAACGTGACTAATGGATGACACCTTACATATATTTATCCACATTAGAATCCAAATATTTATTAAAGGATGATATAGAATAGATTTTTATAAAAATACACCTATATTTTGTTGTTTTTACTAGTGTAAAATACATTTCTATCTATTAATGCGGGTTGTTTAACTTCGTCGATCAATCATCTTTATAAAAATATTATTGAAAAGCTAATGACTCCTGAATCAAAACCTTTTATATTATGAATTTCCTTGCCTTGCTTTAATATATTTTAATAACTCATCGATTTATACATTTGGTTGTATAAGAAATACATAGTTGATTTTATAAAAAAAAATCACGATTGATGAAGAACTTTTCAATTCTCAAAAGAGTCTTAGTTAAAAAAACAATTCTATGAACATATAAAAACAACATTGTATGATATTAAAATAATTACGATAGAAGAATATATTTTTAAACATAAATTGTGAACACCAAGAGTCTTCACTTTTTAACAACGTTCTAATTTTTTATCTTTCAGGATATAATAATAAATTCACTCAGAACCACTGAAAAGTTAAGCAAAAAACAGATCTGTACAACTACATATCTTAATATATATAAATTACGTGTCACGTTGTTTGTCCGCGATACTCCTAAACTACTTAACCGATTTAAATAAAATTTACCCACCACGTGCAGTTTGACCTGACTTAAAAGAAAGAATAATTTTCAACTCAATTCATAGTCGCAATATCATTTTATTGTCAATTATTTGTTTACTATTTTGTAGTCACAATTTTCAGTTAGCTCCTAACGATTCTAACAGATGGCGGTATCTGTTGACTGGATTGGGTAATTGAGTATGTTTAGTGTTCCAAGTTATTTACAAAAAAAATTGTAGTATACAAATAGCGTTATAAACTTGGATAAAATAAAAAAAAAAATTATTATTTTGTTTTGATCATAGCTTAATATCGACTGTAAGAAAACATTATGGTTTTCATGACAGATGTGCTCTGAACGTTACTCCTTAAATAGTTTACTACAATGTAATATATCAAACACAATAGTCACAGCAACGCGTGACCGGGTCTGCTTGTATTATATATATTGTGAAGTGGCGGTCAGTCACTGTGTGTATATTTAGGATGAAAATTATTTAAACCCTTTGTCGGCTACACATCCATTAAAAGATCTTTTTTTAATTTGTTATTTTGAATGTCTAAAAATAAATACAGACCCTGTCAACCTGCCCGGTCATATTCTTTTAGTAATGATCTCTTATTACACCAACAATTCTTTAATTTAGTTTTTTTACAATGAAATATATGTATAAAGCAATTGAGATATAGTTTTTTCTGATAATGTTAATCTGCTAAAAGTACACATAAAAGTTATCTTTTTCTCCTCATATTTAAAAAATTAAATTCAATAAAAATGAATAAAAAAATACATATTTTAAGGCTTTAATATTACTTAACAGAAATATACCATGAAGCACAGAAAGTAAAGTAAGGAATATCTTAGCCAAAACTTCGTTACACATTGTGAAAATTATAATACAAAAAGTATAATACAATTATATATATATATATATATATTATTCTCTTACCCTCATATAGCATACTTAAAACATGTTTTATAATTTCAAATATTTTCTTTAAATTATAAAGTGTAATTTTACAGTTTACTAGGAATAATTAAATCTTTTCTTAGTATTCCGGTTAGGTTTGTATCAAATTTTCTTCGGTCAAATCTATGAAGTTAAGGCTTATGGAAGCATTTACTTATTTACTTTGACTGTGTTTTTAAATAGAAAGTTATAAATTAATAAATCAGAGTGTGTTTGTGTTATATATTTAATTGATTCTTATAGCAACATTTTGATATTGTACGTGTACTAATTCTCTTAATTTTTCTTTGTTTATACATTTTTCTATTCTCGTATTTTAGTTTGTTTTGTATTTACCTTTTGTCCTTTCAATATCCAGTTCTTCCATCTCATAAGGCTTAATAGTCACTTCATTTACTCTATTTTTTGCAGTAAATGTTACGTTTATATTATGTTTCTAAGTATATCAAATAAAATAAAATTCTTTTTTAATATCACAACTATTTCTTCTGTTATTCTATTCAGTTATACGGGGCTATTTGTTACACAATTGTCGTTCTTATGCACATTTTCTTATTATTTTTATGTGACGGCTGACAATTCAACTTTCCAATAAATAGTAAGTATGTACCTCTTGACCCTTATGATAAGTGGTTAGGTCGCCCTTGGACATTTACTAGTACGAGTACATTCTTTTGTATTTAAATTATCCAATACTCTGTATTAATTATATTAAATGCAAGACAATTGTCTTGTGTCGTTTAAAAACTTAATAATATAATACTTAGGACATTTATCAGATTTCCGAATGAACATAGATCAAAGCCGAAACGTGTGTTGATTTTGGCTTAGTACTAATTTTCCGGTTTGCATCCACTATCAGAGGATTATCGGAAACTTATTAGCTTCAATAAACTACAAACAGATATAAATATCCGTATTATTTAAATTAATTATTTTATCCCAATCCATATTTTAAAATAAAGCTAGATTTTCACTGGATATTGTTATTTTAATTATAACTCTAATAATTAAAAGAATATAATTTTGGTAGAATTCGTTGAACTGTTGAGAAGTGAAGGAAGAACAAGACAAACAATCAAAAGTATCGCAACGGATTTTATTATGTTCATATAGACAGAAAATTCCATTTATTATCCTGTCTTTCGTTGACTTTTTTTTAATTCATGACAAAAAATATAATTAAATTTATTATTTACAAATAGATAAAATTTTTATAGTATAAACGCTCCGTTTTGGATGGTTTAAGATATAATTTATTGTATTTTCTTTAATCAAAACAAAAACTTCTCAACGAAGTAAATACCGAGGGACGAAAGCGAATCTTCGAAACTCCTGATATGAATTTTGCGACGAAAAAAAATACGAACATTTTTATTCACAAACGTAAACAAACATAAAAAATGTGAATGTGCTCGAAACATTGCACAAATTGCAGTTTTGTTTTTATTTTATAAGATTGATCAAGGCAATTTGGCAACGTTCTGAACACATTCACATTTTTTGTGTTTGTTTACGTTACGTTGTGTTTGTTTACGTTACGAAACAAAACAAAATGTATAGAAAAAAAATTCGAATGCTGAAAAAAATCAATTTTGAAACCATTAACAAACATAATTAATGGCCATTTTTGGTCATTTTTCATGATTTTTTGAAATTTCACGGCCATATCTCGAAATAACGAGTTTTTCCAGATATGTGCTGTATACCAAATTTTAGCTCTAATTTGGGGCTACAAATGAGGAAATTTTGGAAAAAATAGTTGGCGCCGTTTTCGAGAAAATGGCCGATATGTCCCCGGCCAGTCGGCCATTTTTTGGTTTTTGACCAAAAAATGTCACGCCAACAAATGTTTTTGCAATCAAAATGGATATCATTCAAAAGATGAGCTTAAGACCTTTCCAATGATGTCCAATTTGTTAATATACGTCAACTGGTTTGGCCACAGTGCCTCTACGAAAAATGGCCATTTTTGGCTTTTCGAGGGCCGGCCACGGCCAACATGGCGGCCAAATCGAAAAGTCGTAGAACAAAAAGTCTTAGTTTTTGATGTACTTCAATCCCCGAAAGTTTGAATAAAATCGGTTGAAACTACGAACATACACACAAACAGACAAAGTACTTTCAAGAAATCTTCGATGGAGGCGCCAGTCAAAATTTTCAAAATGTCATATCTCATCAAACAGTGGTCGGATTTTGGAGTTTTTGGGTTTGTTGGAAAGGTCTCGACAAGAACCTTCAGGGAAACCTTTTCAAGGTGGAAATAATGATTTTATACTGATGCGGAGCCAAAAACTAAATTTTAGTCTCATTTTTCTAACGGCCATAGAGTTGAAGGCACTGGGTATATTGCTAAGTGTAAATGCATTTTCTGGATCTATGGGCCAAGGGCCTTCTAAAAATACCACACTCATACGAGAAGGTCTCCTGTGTAAAAAGTTCGATATTGCGCGTATATATACCCGAGTTAGACTTTCAGCACTATGGGTGCTTTCATCACTCGGAGCTAGCTGATGCCCGCTTTGATTTAATAAACTCAAAGTTCAAAATAAAAATTTCCGCTTCAGCTTGTATTCAACAAAGATACAGGCTGATTGTCAGTTAAACAAAGTTCAATAAATTATATACCTACACTAAATGTTATATCTTAAAGACTATCTAGAATTTAAGAAAACCCATTTAGACTTAGACAGCTTGCAATACGTGTATGCAGACACAAGCCTGTAAGACATTAAACTTGAACATTTCTATAACACACACATATAAGATTTGAATATCCTCATTACACCTCATTGCATGTGTGAGTTAATAGGCCGCAAAGAATCCTTCACAATCACAGTACCCGTTCTTAGTTTCTTCCGAGTTTCAGTCTCATCCACGATTCTTTCGCTAACCTAGAATTTTTGAACTGCATTTTAAAGCTGTAGGCTTTAGCTAGAAAAAAAAACTTTTTATAATATTTGTGTAATACTGTTTTCACTGTTATTTATTTTTATTATTATTCTATCAGCTTTATATTCTTAACATTGATTATTTAATTTAGGTTGACTTATTTCTAATCTTATAATCAACATTTTTCTCTAAAATCCAAACTGTATTTAGAATATTAGTGATATATAATTATGTATATTATATGCCTTTACCATTTATTTCTGTAAGCTTAAGTAATATTATAATATATAACACAGAGCTTTCTGTAATTGAAATAGTATAATACTAATAGATCATCGTCAAACCATAGTAACATACTATGGATTGGAATGCTTAACAACAAAGAAGACTATATGAATAAATATATTTAAGATAGAACAATACAACGCTTCAAATTGCCATTTTTTGTTAACATAAGATTTGGTTAAAAAAAAAATTGAAAAATCGTTAAGACCTTTCATAAAAATAAAATTTCTTTAAAGCTAACAAAAACACCTAATAGATTCCAAACGTCATTCATGAATATTTAGTAAACAGTTCGTAGCGTGGCATTCAGAATTGTATTTTATGATCCACGCGTATCATGGCTTCGTTAAATCGAGAATCTAAAATGTATCCGAGATATATAATATGATATAGTATATGTTAAGTTGTCGTTAAAACATGTAACAGAATAATGTGACTCATTCTCATTAATTTGTCATATTGCTCTTAGTCGATTCTACTACTCATCTTCCTACAAAAACTTTTTCAAGAAATTATTTAAATTCAAACAATAGAAATTATTTTAATTAAATTAAAACTTAATAAAAATGATTTTCATTGTGAAACATTTGGCTAGATAAACAGTTGTGTGTACTCACAGACAAAAGCAAAAGTTTGTTACTTATGTTACTTTGAAACCCGGAGAAGAAACAGCGTTATTCACATTTGTCGTATTTTGTAAAAAGCACTGCCATTACTTTATTATATTATGAAATTGCACTTTCTAATACTGATTGAAAGTATACACTTTGTTGCGTTAGTAAACATTTAGGCGTTTTAACAAAATATTGAAAAATTATTAGATTTATTATAAATCATAAATCAGAATGGGTGTATTGAAGTTGATTAGTAAGTTTAAAAACGAAAATACATAATACTATACTATAAAGAGCAAAAATCTCAGTTCGTGCTGTTCTGCAAATAATTCTAAATTTTTAAATAAACTAACAAGGAGTGGTTAATAAAATCACGTTCTATTATTCGAAGCAGTCGAGTCCACTCACAGAGCAAACAAAATGGAATACAATTCTCAAGTTATTCTGAAAATAAGCACAGAGTAAACGAATACCGCACAACTTGGTCCATGGTTTTATTTGAAAAACTTTTTTCTACTATTTTCTTTTTGTTCGTCAGTATATGGTTTTTTTCTGGATGTAATAGTCTGCGTTTTGAATATAATATTGTATCGATATTCAGTTACAGTTCTAGTAAGAGACGTTTATATTTTCAGTATAGCCATTATTATTAGAAAATTCCGTACATTTTTATATATACATATTATTACTATATTTGAATATTATAAATTTATATTTTGAAGTCTAAAAAAACATGAATCAGTAATGATTGGGTAACCCTTTATATTATTTTGGTGTTTGATGTGGACATTGGATGCTGTCCGAGATGTAATATGTTCGGGGATATATTTATACATTTACCTTCAAACAGCGCGAAGCGAATACCGAGTTACTGAGTTTAATTATGAGGTAGAAAATTACAATATTTCTTAACAGCAGACTGCTTAAAAATATTGTATCGATAATGCATACAAATGAAACATAATACATGCATTGGTACGTTGCAATAAAAATAACACACTCATATTAGTTTTAACACACGTTAGTTATGTTATTTTAACTCTTAAAAGCGAATGATCTTTAGCAAATAATATGTGAATAATTCATTCAAATTCAAAATATCTTTATTCAAGTAGGTATCTATATTTTTATACATGCTCATTTGTATCGTCAATTATTACAATACACTTAAGTTTCAAACGCTTTGATACTCTAAAAACTCTTGTATGTTATAATACGATACTACATAAAAACTTTTCTCATAATGAAATAACAATTGTTCTTGTAACCAATGTTTAATATGGTACATACTGTGAGTTATCTGATGGATTTCTTGTTGATTGTTTAGAATGTAGGTCATTGGGTGTGCAGCTTAATGATTAGAACCATTAATACAGAATAAGCAGGTAAATGGTAAAATCATTGCTTTCTAAAACATTACTCTAAATAAATTAATAATAAAATTATGGTTATGATTTCGATGAAGCACAGATTGAATATTTTATCTCAAACTTCTCTGAGTAATTTTATGTTATTCGAAGAAATTAGAGAAATAAAAAATACTAATACAAAGGTTTTGCTATACATTAAATTTATTTAAAAATTTTGAGATCAGATACTGAAAATTAAATTTAAAACAAACAATTCAAATAACAATAAAAGAATTCATCAACCGGGGCAGCATTCAATCCTGCGATCTCTGTGATACTAAACAAGTTCCCTGCCGTATAGCTAACTGCTTTAATGAATGTAATTTTTTACGTATTATAATCTTTGTCGGTATCGGACGGCACTAATCAGGCTTTATTCGAATATCTAACACGGGATGGATCTATTCTTTATATAGTACATGTTTTGTTAAAAGCTAAAGACGCTTTATGTAATTTATTTTTAAATATTTGTCTTTAAAACAATATTCTACTTGTAAAAATTTTATATCTAAATATGTTTGTTTTCATTATGTAGAATTGGACTAAAATTATTGAATCAATATTTTTAAGAGCGTTTTAGAAAATGAACAGTTCTTTATCAGTCGCGAAAATTTCCTATAAAAGGAATCGTATACTTTTTATAAAACGAAATGTTCAAATCGCTGTTTTTGATATATATAAGGCACGATATTCATAGTATCAAAGGTTTTGATATGTGATATATGAGCATTATCTTTTCAATAATATTAATATACAATAAGATACAGTGTTAAAAATAAATATATGTGTCTCTATATAAATATCTATTTTATAATGCTCCTACAATAAATATTTGAATTCTGATGTGAATATATGTAAGGGGTCGTCCATTATCCCGTAGTCTTTTTGCAACTTTGACCCCTAGCTCTTCCTTGATTATACGTGATAAGGTTTTAAATTACCCCTTATCCAAAATAATGTTTACATTATTGTATACAACGTATTTTTTTGTCTATAAATATTATATAAAAATTGTGTTTTAGTATTTTTTAAATTATTTCTGAATGCATAAAACAATAATTAAAAATGTATGATGAAAAAAACAAATAAATGCACTTGATACGAGTATCTTATTGCAACTTCGTGGCATATATGGTAGTTTAGTTCTCAATTGTACCTTCTACATTACCTGCGATAACAGACTTCAGAGCGCTAAGGGAACTTGAAAGATCCAGAACTTGAAAACTACAGTAGAAATAACGAATTAGAATAAAAATACTTTTCGATTTTCCAAAAAAAGCCTAATAGATGTCGCTAGCATCCCGATAATAAAGTTTATTTATAGAATGTCAAAATCTTCGAGGCGGGTGAGACACGATACCTTAGTAGCTACAGCGACGGGACGGTTTCCCGAAGATCGCAAGGTCGAGCCCGGCCCGTATCGATGAGCTTTTATTTTTTATGTATTTAAAATTGAAAACACATTTTTAGCAATTTTTTTCTAATTATATGTTATTGCTTAATTTGATTTAAAGCTATAATAATAACAACACTCAATAATTTTATAAATTGTCTGGTAATAATTATAACTTTATTTTATCATACTAAAAGTTACAATATCTTCAATTTAGTTGAATCTACCTATTGCAATCGATGCGATGACGGGACCCAGACCCCAGAGTAGGGGCGCTACGCCGTTTATGAACTGGAGATTTGAGAATCCGTCGCAAAAATTTTTTTTATATATCCCTCTATATATATGTATATATGATCCATCAGTCCAAATTCATCGTAGGCAAAATCTGACTTCACAGGTCGATAGGATAAATTAGTAGGACAAACGTAGCATCTCATTTTTTTGGAAAAAATAAAAGGGGGGGCTGGGAGAGGGGGTGAAAATGCAAACCTTTGGGACACGCTACAGGTCACAAATATTGACGGAGGATTTTCTAAACTTGGTATACACATTTTTAAGGACAAAATGAAGGTTAAGTTCTTGAACGGGGGAAATCGTTCGGGGAGTTGGAGAGCTGGGGGGGTTGAAAGTTAAAAACCGAAAAAAGTCACAGAAGAAGGCAAAATTTTGCAGTCGGAAAAATCTTAGAAAATTAACAAATTAAAAGAGGAAACTTTTTTGTCCGAAAAATTTTTTGATGCGACCCCCCGTTTAGGAAATAGGGAAATATTTTATATTTAAACCACAATGTGCGACTGTTTGTTTTTTAAATATGTATTTAAACTATAGAGTGATAGAAAGGATGTAGATTATCCTTATTTATTGGAGCTGTCATAAACTATTTAAGAGGTTCGTGTTTCGTTATATTTTATTATTAAATTATACTTTTTGTATACTAGACTTTAAAATGAAATTACGACTTTCTCATCTTTTAATTTTTTGTACAAGAAATAAAAACAAGTTGATTGGACATAATTATAATAATTCAATTTGTTAAAAATACAATGTCAAAATACAGACCAGTTTTACTCAAGTTTAAAAGTGTTGTAATTTTAATTTACTTTTAATTTCTTAATAGTTGTAATTTTAATTTCTTAATAGATATTCTTGAATTTAATAACTCTATCATCTGTCGTAGTCATAATAATAATATTTCCAAATCTTTCAATTAAACTACAATAAAGTTTATAAAATTTTATTTGTTTTATCTCTAAGTTTAACTTTTACAATATAATATAAAATTTATAAAAATCATTTTTAGCGTTTAGTTAAAATATAACAAAGTTTTCATAACTTAAATCACTACAGTTTACCGCATCCCGTTGAAGTTAACTTAAAGTAAAGTCAATTCTGATATCATTACCTTAATGGAAAAGAAGTTTGAGATTGTATGTTCAATCTAAAGTTCCTTCGTCGACATAATAAGTGTACGTATAGCAATCATGTTAAGATAATTGGTTTAATACAAAGTTTGAAAATTTTGAATTATTTTGTACAGCAAATGTCCTCATGGTATTATTTTACGTCTCAAAAATCCATAACATTATTCGCAATTGAAAGAAAAATCACATTCAAATTGCTATAACTCTAACATACATCAGGTATTAAACTTATTATAATTACATACTCTAATATAATAAGAAAGTAAAATTTTTCCCTAGATTAATAGTACATTCTTAAATGTTTAGTAGTTTAGTTTAGTTAATTAAGTCAATGAAGTATAACAAAATACCTACCAAACTAAAAGCTAAGTTTTATATAATTTATTAATAAAACGTCTACCATTTTAATTATATTAAATTGTTTAATTACATAGGCTTTTCTATGTATCTTAGTTTTTCAATTAAATTTACAACTTCATTTTGATTAAGTTTTTGATACCATATATTCAAATTACAATACATTTCTTGAGACAGTATAGAATCGGTTGGTTTTCTTGAATTTGCAGTCATATTGTAGATCCATTATTAATTTCAGTCCTTGTTAAAAATAACCGGATAAAATATTGCTAATATATAATAACTTATTGAAGTCGAAATGACGATAAATTATGTTAAATATTTTAATTCATTTAAAAGACTAACATCTCTCCGTTGTAAAATATAAATGAAATATATCCGACTTTACCTGCTGCCATGTAGGATATCCTTCACCTAGCAAATATAGCAAAGCTTGCAAAAAAATCACTTATTTCGTATTTAGTTTGAGCATGACTATTCTTTAGTATTTAATTGTTTTAAATATAAACAAATATATACATAATTTATAAGCACACTATAATAATATGATCTCACTTATATTTACAACTTATCTATGAAAGTGACTTATATTTTCATATATATAAAATTTTGCTGATAATTATTAAAATAAATTTTGGACTTATAAATATAATATAATATTTACCTTGTTAAAGTAAGAATTAGCCTATTATATAGAATATTCAATTAAGGATTCAGTTATCACTCATGTCAGTAAATTAAAATGGCTCTGTTATAAGTACCATAGTTTATCAATCAAATATCTCTTCACAATAATAACATGTCTATATATTTTTAGAGGGACTTATGCTTTTCTTAATTAGTAAAAAATAATTGTCATAAAAATAGTAAAATAGTAATAGTGTCATTTAAGGGTGTAAAAAAATCGTTTACAGGTCCTTTAAAATAACAATGTCATATCAACTGTTTGGGGATTGGTAGTATGTAACTTAAGAGTGAGATCTTGTAAGAACTTATGTGTCGGGAACTACAATTAGTAACTTTTTCGTAAAACCAAAGGAGTAAAGGGACCGAATGAACAGTGCCTCGAACATGTCGAAATTTTAAGGTTCCTATATCCTAAAAGCCCCACGGGTCATGCTTTATCTTTTCCAACCTAATTGAGTTATATATTTACCAACTATTTTAATTTTCCATATGAATTATATTTACCTTACTATCTATTGCCCGTGTCTTTGTGTGGAGAGAATACTTGAAAATATATGTTACTTGGAAACTTTAAAATGAAAAGTGTGTTAGAACATTTTTTATCTGATGACACGTTGTTCAATAAAATGCAATCCTTGACTTTTAAGCTACGTAAGTACAAATATACAGACTCTGAATATTTAAATTTAAGGTTAATATGTAAAAAATATAATTTTGCATCAACACAGACAATCCGTTTAAAGCTATAAGCTGCTATTAAGCTATAGAAGAATGAAAAGACAAACAGAAACAAAGCAAATAAATTATAATTAGACAATATTGTTAGTGCTATCACAAAATATATAAAAGACATAACCTAGAGATCTTTATAGTAGGACATTATATTTTATACATTTCAATATGTCTACTTACTTATTTAATAAGAACCCGATAAGATCATATACTACTTAATACAATAATGATTATACCTAATAATATCTAACAACATCGGCGGTAGAGGGAGAGATTTGTTCTAATCCCTAGAGATCGCTGACCTCATTTTTTTCGTTTAAGCTTCATAATGGATGCTGAAAACAATTACTTCACGAAAATTATCCGTCTGTAAATTAATTAACACGAAATTAGATAAAAAGATTAATCTAATTATATTGGTTTTGATATGTAAAAAAATGTATAGTATTTTCTTAATTTATTTATACAATCTGTACCTTTGAAATATTGATCAAATTGAATTTAAAAGAAATCAATAAAAACAGTGATAAGAAATAATTAAAGTAGTTATTATAATTATTACAATAATATAAATTTGTTTTATTATTATTACTTGTAACCAAAATAATATTTAGATGTACCTTATAAATATGAGTTGTTAAAAATAGTTTTTATTATCTATTTATTTATGTACATGGACACCTTAAAGATATAACATATACATAGGATAGCTTGGAAGAGATCTCTTCCAGTTATCCCTGAGTGAGCTATTTAACGGTAATCGTTAAATTTCAGTGAATTTACATAATATCGTAATGTACTACTTACCTAAATCTTCCTCAAAAATCATTCAGTAAAGATCATACAAAAATAAGTTTAGTACTTTTTGAGAAAAACGTTTTCAGAAAGACAAACCGATTTGAGGACTTTTTTATAATAGACTAGCTGTTGCCAACGACTTCGTCTGCTTCTTAAACAGTTGTTTGTTCGTTGAGATGCCAACTTGTGTAATATATGTATCTATCTATCTGTATGTACTTATCTATCTGTCCATACTGTCAAATATGTGTTTTTAAATATTTTTATTTTGAAGACATACTAACTGAACAACTAAACATCACTCTGTCACAGTTTTGTCAATGTATTCAAGACGTCTCACAATTTTCTGTCTCATTCGATGATTCAGAAATGCAGACGCAGACGCATACGCAGACGCAGATGCAGACGCAGACGCAGACACAGACGCAGACGTAGACGTAGACGCAAATGCAAACGCAAATGCAGACGTAGATATCGATATTACTCTATTTCGTTTTATAAATGAATGAGGTTTTGTTATTACTCGTAATTATAACTGTAACTAGTTATTGCTATAACTTACTCATTCTTGAATCTCCAGTTTATTAAGAATGATTTGTATGCAGTGTTAAGCTATGACTTCTATTACTATGTATTGTGGCTGTTTAATAACTACTAATACTTTATTATTAAGATAGAGATTATACAACATTTAAGATTCTCTCTCCCGTGAAATATTAAAAATTTAACGTTAAAAAAACACTTCAATAGCAGACTTGTTAATACTTTCCCTGCAAATAAGATTTCTTTAAAACGAGCAAATAGCTAATAGATTTTCAGCTTCGTTCTTGAATATTTAATAAACAGAAGGTAGTGTTGTGTTCAGGGAATTGCATTTTTTGATTTGGGATTCCAACACATCATATCTTGTTATAAAAATATTTTTAGCCGACGTAATCAATATTAGTAATTTCAACTATTTTATATTGATTCGTCACGTTACATGGTAACATATTAAGGTTTATTTAATCTTTAATATACGCTTCATTAGAAAAATGTATTTTACATTACATTTCTACAACAAGAAAATACCTACCATACATACCATACTACCTACATTCCTACCATATCAAATTTCCCCCTCGATTAAATTAATGGTAAATAGGAATCCTGTAATTAATGCATTTTAACAAAATAACATAAATAAACTCCTTTGTTTTATTATAATAATGAAGAGTAACTGAGAAGATAAATAATAAATTGACACCTTTTCATTAGTAAGTGGAAAAACTAAAATATAATACAGCATGAAAAAATCTTGGTTCGTGCGGTTATGCAAATAATTCCAAGTTTCAAATAAATTAATGAGGAAGGTCAATAAGCACAGTTTAATAAAGCACGGTTTAAAAAAGCAAGGGTTTTTAATTTAAATGTCAATGAGCAAAAGAAAATAGAATACAGTTCACAAGCCATTCTATACATAACTACATTGAATTTCGAATACCGTGCAACTTTGTTCGTCATTTTTATTTGAATAACTTTTTTGGCCCTTTTTGGTGTCTCAGTAATAGTAGGAGACTTTTATATTCTAAGATAAGATTCTTAGGTTCATTTTCATTTCAGTTTATCTATTCTTCTTTCAATAATATCAAATATTTTATTCGTAAATAAATAATAAAAAGTTCATTTATAAACTACGTAAGACGTTAAGAGGAGGGTGTAGGTAGTATTTTATCAATTCTTACTGCAAGCAGGGAAAGTCAAGAAACTAATTATACGTAAAATTTGGAATTGTGAATTTTACTATTTGGTGTATTTTTAATACCTTAGGATGCTAAACTGATTGTGACCAAAATTATTCGTCTTTCCGCAGTCAGATAAAGTATTAGAATAAAATTTAATAAATCAATTTTATAGGATAGGTTCTCTACACGTATAGTGTTGTGTTTTATGTTGTGCTATTACTCCATGATCTGAGGTGTCGTTATCTTTATAAGATCTACAATATTCCGGCTATCTAAATGTCTATCTACCTAAGCATCATGATCAACTGAGGAATGTAGGGTACATTGCGTGCGGCCCGACACGCAATTCGCCGCTTTATATTTTTATATACAATTAATTTAAATGTTATTAATTTGCTGACAAATCTTCAACCTGTTAGTACTGGTTTATTAAGGATTCATTATTATTTCCTATAAAGTGATCTAAGAATTTCAGGAACAAAATGTTACAAGTAAGACACAATAAGTTTAACATCTAATAAAACAACAAATAATTTATAAATCACTCAATTCACAGGAGCAGGAACTTATTTATATTCTAAAATTCTAAAATGTAACTAGATATATTTAAATGAAATTCTGAAGTAGTTTAAATGTTCTATTTGTATTATATAAATGTATGAATGGCTCTAACTATTAAAGTTCATTTGTACACTCAAGTGCAGTTCTGTTTATATTGTGTTTCAACATCACCACTTAGCTGTAAGTCAGTCATTCAATTTGGAGTCAAAAGTCACATTTATAAAACTCATCTTATTTACAACCTACCTACATGAGGTAGGTAGATAACTTATAATAAAAATATGCATGAAATAAACGAGAGATTGTTTGTTTATTTTTATTTAAAGTAATATGTACATTAATTATTATTTAGTGAACATGTTAACTGTCAGACTAACATGAGCATTAAAGTAACACATTCCTTATGGAATGTGTTACAAATGGACGTACAAATGTAATGTAGCAATTATTTTTTTTGGTATTAAATAAATACTATTATTTTGATATTAAATATGTATGATATTGAACGTTTATAAACACGAGATGATAAACAGATGCTAAAACTACATTTTATTTTATTGCACTGAAATAAATTATTTTAAAGAATACTCTCAATTTAACTATTCCATGTCGTATAATCAGAGTTACTATTGTTGACATGTAGGACCCCCAAAAAATGGTTTAACTTAGTTAGTAATGGCAATCATGAACTCAGTTACACACCGTCTGTCAGTGTAGAAATGAATCGATGTAAATTATAATTATACAACTTTGGATCAGTGCTATCACGAAATCTGACAGAAAGATACAAATATCATAAACACATAACCTACAGATTTATAAAGTCGTATATTATATTGTACATATTTTGGTATGACTACTTACCTATTGAATAAGAATCCGATAAGGTCATATACTAATACAAGTATTATTATAATGATCTCTTTAACATCTTCGGCGATGGATGGAGGGATTTCCTCCAACCCCCAGAGATCGCTGATCTAATTTTGTTCGTTTAAACCTCAGTAATGTATGCTGAATATAATTACTGTACGTATATTACTGCTGTCTGTTGATTGATATTTTTGTACACGAAATTAGAAAGGATAAATTAAAATACATTAGTAAATAAAATAAGCAGTATTTTCTTATTTTATTTATATAATCTTTACCTTTAAAATATCGATTCATAGTAGTAGGACGAAAGGCTCCATACGATTATCGCAAAGTAAACTTTGAAAAAAATCTCGGTAGAGTTCGGCGAATTGAGGGAAGCGAGTAACCCATCTTCAATTCAGCGTTTAAAGCTGAAATCGATAGGCAAAAAATATAGAATAATCAAATATCACACAGCGAAATTTTTTTACATTGTAATCTAAAGAACGGTAATTTTTTGGTGATTATTCCTCAACGACATGAGTTTTTTTTAACTTTTTTTATAAACTATGGCAATAACCATCGCTATAAATGTGCAAAATTTCATGAATATCGATAAAGCCATTTTCATGCTAACCCCGGACATGATATGATACGTAGCTACGAGAGGAGGTCCAAAAGTTCGTAGAATGGAGAGCGGGGTTAGGGGCGCTCGCTTGGTGTCATACGAATCGGAGACTCATCATTAGTATAAATGTCGAGTTTCAACCCGATTGCGTCATTCGTTTACGAACAGTCGCCTGCTGAACAAGTCAATCCGGAAGAAAACCGAAACTATGGAGAAAATTGAACAACGCGCTGTGATAAAATTCCTTACCAAGCAAGGAAAGACGCTCAAACCATTTTGAATGAAATGGGAGTCGTTTATAGGGAACAGTGCCCTAGTAAATCAATGATTTACAAATGGCATGGTCTTTATAAACATGGTCGAGAGTCAATTGAAGACGACCCCCGCTCAGGAAGGCCAGTTGAGGCCATCACATCGGACATCGTCGAGAAAGTGGTGAAAATTGTACTAGACGATGCCCGTTTGAAAAAAAAACAATTATCTGCATTAGTTGGAGTATCAGATACCACCATTTTGCGAATCCTACATGATCACCTGGGTATGACAAAAGTCAGTGCAAGATTGGTACCGAGAATGCTCACGCCGTTTCAGAAAGAGCAGCGCGTCGATGCGTCAAAACATTTTTTGGAGTTGTGTAGAGACTAACCTGCACAGATTTCGGACCGAATTGTTAGAGGAGAGGAGAGGAGATGAAACATGGGTTTATCACTTTGAGCCTGAGTCCAAACAAGAGTCCATGCAATGGCATAAAAAGGGGACACAACCGCCAAAGAAATTCAAGGTGAGGAAGTCGGCTGGAAAGAAGATGGCTACTGTTTTTTGGGATTGTGAGGGGATAATCTTGATTGATTTCAAAGAAAAGGACTATAACCGGAGAATACTACGCAACGATATTAGAAAAATTAAAGGATGCCATCAAGGAAAAGCGGCGAGGAAAATTGACAAAGGGTGTGTTACTCTTGCAAGACAACGCGCCGGTTCACAAGAGCAGAATTGCAATGGCTGCTCTGCACACGCATGGGTTCGAATCCCTAGTTCACCCACCCTACAGTCCAGACCTGGCCCCTAGTGAGTTTTTTTATTCCCCAATTTAAAAAAAGACTTAAGGGGAAGTAAATTTTCCGACGACAATGAGGTAAGGGAGGCAATTTCGGCTCATTTTGACAGAAAAGATAAAACATATTTTTATAGTGGTTTAGAAAAATTAATTCATAGGTCTAATAAATGTATTGAGCTTAAGGGTGATTATATTGAAAAGGAAAAATAGTTTTGCTGTTTTATTTTATTTAGATCCCTTTCATTCCACGAACTTTTGGACCTCCCCTCGTAGATATGATAGCATATGTTTTTGAAGAGACCCTTTTTAACTCTCTCTCTCTAAGTGTAAGAGAATATGGATTAAAGCAAATAGGCAGGTATACAAGACTTTAGTCTTGTTATGAGTATACCCACTTAAACTTAACTGTATAAAATACTATACTATTTTCTGTTTGTAAATGAATTGAGTTATACATTTTTATATTCTCGTATTTTAGTTTGCTTTGTATTTACCTTTTGTCCTTTCAATCTCCAATTCTTCCATCTCATAAGGCTCAATAGTCACTACATTAACTACATTTTTTTGCAGTTAAATGTTACGTTTATATTATGTTTCTAAGTATACCAAATAAAATAAAATTCTTCTTTAATATCACAAATATTTCTTCTGTTATTCTATTCAGTTATACGGGTCTATTTGTTACAGATTTGTCGTTCTTATGCACAATTTCTTATTATTTTTATGTGACGGCTGACAATTCAACTTTCCAATAAATAGTAAGTATGTACCTCTTGACCCTTATGATAAGTGGTTAAGTCGCCCTTGGAAATTTACTAGTACGAATACTTAATACTTTTGTATTCAAATTATCCAATACTCTGTATTAATTTTATTGAATGCTACATAATGATCTTGTGTCGTTTAAAAACTTAATAATATAATACTTAGGACATTTATCAGATTTCCGTATGAACATTGATCAAAGTCAAAACGTGTGTTGATTTTGGCTTAGTACTAATTTTCCGGTTTACATCCACTACACGTAAAGCATTATAGGAAGCTTATTAGCTTAAATAAACTACAAACAGATATAAATATCAGTATTATTTAATTTAATTATGTTTTATATTATATATATACTCCTACTTATATGAGTTGGTTGAGAATAGCACCATGTCACTTTTTTATTTTATCCCAATCCATATTTAAAAATAAAGATAGTTTTTCACTGGGTATTGTTATTTTTATTATAACTCAAATAATAAAAAAAATATAATTTTGCTAGAATTCGTTGAACTGTTGAGAAGTAAAGGAAGGACAAGACAAACCAGCAAAAGTATCGCAACGGATTTTATTATATTTATATAGACAGATCCATTAAAATGGTATATTATCCTGTCTTTCGTTGACTTTTAATTCGAGAGAAATAATTAAATTTATTATTTACAAATAGATAAAATTTTGGTATTATAAATGCTCCGTTTTGGATGGTTTATTTAAGATATCCTATTGAATGTTCTAGGATTTAATAAACTCAAAGTTCTAAATGAATATTGCCGCTTCAGCTTGTATTCAATAAAGATTCAGGCTTTTTTTTTTTTTTTTTATTGAAGAAGAGGGCAAACGAGCTGGCGGGTCACAGATGACTTGTGATCACCGTCGCCCATGAACTCTTGCAACATCCGAGGATTTACAAGAGTGTTGCCGGCCTTGTCAGTAGGAGTAGACGCCTTTTTTGAAGGTACCCATGTCGTACCGATCTGGAAATACCGCCGAAGGGAGTTCGTTCCACAAGCGAGTGGAACTCGGAAAAAATGTTCTTAAGAACCGCGACAGTAGAGGATCGCCACGCATCCAGGTGGTAAGAATGGTATTGGAGGCGATGGCGCGCTGTGCGGTGATGAAATTCGGCGGCAGGCATCAGATCGAATAGTTCTTCGGAACACTCCCCGTTGTAAATGCGGTAGAAGGCGCACAAAGAAGCCACGTCTCTACGCAATGCCAAAGAATCCAGCCGTTCGCAGAGCACCGGGTTCCCGACAATCCGAGCGGCTCTCCGTTGTACGCGGTCAAATGGTAGAAGCGGATATTGGGGTGATCCGGACCAGAGATGAGAACAGTACTCCATGTGTGGCCGGACCTGCGCCTTATAGAGCGCAAGTGTTTGGCCAGGACTGAAGTACTGCCTCGCTCTATTAATCACTCCCAATTTCTTCGATGCCAACTTGGCCTTGCTCTCCAGATGACCACGAAACTGACAATCGCTGGAAATGTCGAGACCCAGTATTCTGATACTTGGCGAGGCAATGAGGGGAGTGCTCTCGAAGAGCGGTGATACGACGAATGGGATTTTCTTAGAGGTAAACGCGCAAACTTGTGTTTTTAGGGGATAGAACTGAACGTGGTTCAGTTCACCCCACTCAGAGGTCATCCCCAAGGAAGTCTCTATAGAAGACACAAGTTTCTTTCGGCACTCGTCGACGTTTTCCCGAGAGAGACCTGCACGGCCGGAATATACCGCATCCCCAGTGCTGTCATCCGCATAACAATGTATGTTGGAGATATCCAACATATCATTGATGTGCAGGAGGAAAAGAGTTGGGGATAGCACGCAGCCTTGGGGTACACCAGCATTCACGGGCTTGGGGTCCGAGCAAAAACCGTCGAGAACGACCTGTATGCTCCGCCCAGTGAGGAAGCTGGTGATCCACTTGCATAAACTCTCGGGAAGCCCATAGGAAGGTAGCTTCGAAAGAAGCCCCTTGTGCCATACACGATCGAAGGCTTTCGCCATATCCAGACTAACTGCCAGACCCTCTCCCTTGCTTTCAATAACAATTGCCCAACGGTGTGTAAGATACAACAGAAGATCACCAGCACATCGACCATGGCGAAAGCCATATTGCCGGTCATTGACCAACTGGTGATCCTCGAGGTAGGTTAGGAGCTGTTTATTGATAATGCTCTCCATTACTTTGGAGAGCAGAGAGGTAATGGCGATAGGCCTGTAGTTAGCTGGGTTCGAGCTATCACCTTTTTTAGGGATCGGATGAACAAGGGCACGCTTCTATGAGACCGGGACTACGCCTTTCAAGTAGGAGTACCGAAATAGACGCGTTAGCACTGGTGTCAACTCAGGGGCACGTGTTCGTAGCACAACTGGAGAGATACCATCTGGCCCACTCGACTTATGAACTTCCAAGGAAAGGAGGACTTTTCGGATGAGTTTTTGCCGAAAAACTACTTCCGGAATTAAGCTCGGACACTGCGGGATGACAGGCGGTGCCTTCCCCTGGTCGTCCAAAGTTTGAGTCGAGTTTGAGGCAAAAAGAGTGCCCAAGAGATCGGGTTTCTCTTTTGCCGTGTGGGGTACTTTGCCAGCTGATCCCCTATTTTGACGACATGATTGAACTTTGTTCTAGCAATTTTCCGTTTGAAGAATCTGGAGGCACGATTATATTTCCTCTTCAGAACTCTAGAGTTCGGATCCTTAGTGACTAACGCATTAGCCCAAGCTTGATAAGCCTGCCGTTTGCCAGCTGCTGCAGCCCTGACAGACGCATCAAACCAAGGCCGCGATCTGCCACCAAGTGGTACCACAGAGCTTGATACAAATAGTTCCATGCCCTGAAGTATCACATCAGCTACAGCCGCAGCGCAGTCAGTAGGATCATTGGAAGGGAAACAAATTGGCCCCCATGGGTAGGATGCAAAAAAGGACCGCATTCCACCCCAATCCGCTGACTTGTAGTGCCAAACGCGTCGAGTCGCAGGTCTTGTGCGAGCTGGGCGTTCAATGGGCACTACACTCCGTACCAAGCAATGATCAGAGGACCCTAAGGGAGCCTCGACAGTGACTTGGTACTTTCCGGGATGTGTAGTCAGCAGAAGATCCAACAAAGAGGGCATATGGCTGTCCACGTCCGGTAGACGAGTGTGCGTCTTTACCAATTGGGACAGACCATTAGCCAGAGCAAAGTCAAACACAGATCTCCCCGCGTAGTCGGTGGCACGTGACCCTAGCCAATCGGCATGGTGTGCGTTAAAGTCCCCGAGGACTACAACTTCGGCGGAGGGAATCTGTGAAAGCAGATCGTCAATCTTCGCCTGAACATGGCCTAAGAGTTGATCCGTTTCTGCATTACCACTATGGGACCTGTAGAGGCACGCGTAGACTCTGACATGGTCGTCCATGTCCACGCGCAGCCAGAATACAGACAGGTCCCGACCTTCAAAAACCTGAAGGCGACGGTGGCAGATATCCTCCCATACGAACACAGATACCCCGGCGTGTGGTATAAAATGATGTTCTAGTTTATTCCCGGGGTATGATAGGTACGCTGTGTCGCTAGGTTGAGATATCTGCGTCTCCGTCAGAAAGAACAAGGCCGGCTGCGCCGTCTCTAGATGATAGTGGACGGCGTTCAAGTTGGAATGAAGTCCCCGGATGTTGCAAAAGTCCACATTTAGAGTGGGTCCGGGTGCCGCTGCGTTGACTCGTCGTTTGCCCTCAAGAAACACAAAAGGCGATACTTTGCCCACCCCAGATACGACGGGCAGCCCGAGCAAAATCCGAGAATCATTTCCCCGATTTTGCTCGGGGAGGGGGTCCCCGGCCTCATCAAAGCCGGTACCCTCCTGGGGTATTTTTCTTGTAGGCATCGCTTTCATGTTTGGCGTGGGGGGGGGGGGGTTGGGCTTCCGGATTCTCTCACTCACCGACGAAACATAACCAAATGAATTTGGTTACTACACGTCGGTCTTCTGTGAGAGGGTGGTCCTTCCCCGGTCGAGCCAGCCCAATACGAGCTGCAGACAGATAACTACAGCTAGGCTCTACCACCTTGAAACCACCACCAGGCTGATTATCAGTTAAAGAAAGTTCAATCTATTATATACCTACACTAAATGTTATATCTTTTAAGGCTATCTAGAATTTCAGAAGACGCCTTTAGACTTAGACAGCTTGCAATATGTGTGTAGAAACACAAGCCTGTAAGACATTAAACTAGAACATTCCTATAAACACACATATAAGATTTGAATATCCTCATTACACCTCATTGCATGTGTGAGTTAATAGGCCGCAAAGAATCCTTCACAATCACAGTACCCGTTCTTAGTTTCTTCCGAGTTTCAGTCTCATCTACGATTCTTTCGCTAACCTAGAATTTTTAAAATGCAGTTTAAAGCCTATAGAAAAAAACTTCTAATAATATTTCTGTAACACTATTTTCACTATTATTTATTTTTAATATTATTCTAACATCTTTATATTCTTAACATTGATTATTTAATTTAGGTTGAATTATTTCTAATCTTATAATCAACATTTTTCTCTTAAATTCAAACTGTATTTAGAATGTAAGTGATATATAATTATGTATATTATATGCCTTTACCATTTATTTCTGTAAGCTTAAGTAATATTACAATATATAACACAGAGCTTTCTGTAATTGAAATAGTAAAATACTAATAGATTATCGTCAAACTATAGTAAGATACTATGGATTGGAATGCTTAACAACAAATAAGACTATATGAATAAATATATTTAAGATAGAACAATACAACGCTTCAAATTGCAATTTTTTTGTTAACATGAGATTTAATTAAAAACAAAGTTGAAAAACATTTTAACAAGTTTCAAGTAGTTAAGACGTTTCATAAAAATAAAATTTCTTTAAAGCTAACAAAAACACCTAATAGATTCCAAACGTCGTTCATGAATATTTAGTAAAAAGTTCGTAGCGTGGCGTTCAGAATTGTATTTTATGATACGCGCGTATCATTACTTCTTTAAATCGAGAATCTAAAATGTATACGAGATATATAATGTGATATAAAATATGTTAGGTTGTAAAAAATGTCACAGAATAACTTGATTCATTCTCTTTAATTTTTATGATACTCTTAGTTGTTTGAGAAATTATTTTAATTCAAATGTTAGAAAGTATTTAAATAAAATTAAAACTCATTTTATTTCATTGAGAAACATTAGGCTAGAAAGACAGTTGTGTTACTTTAAAATCAGAAGAAGAAACGACGTTATTCACATTTGTCATATTTTGTATAAAGCACTACTCTCTAATACTAATAGAAAAAATATATTTAGTAGCGTTTTAACAAAATATTGCAAAATCCTTACTTTTATTAAAAATCATAAATCAGAATGTATGTATGTAAGTTAATAAGTAAGCTTAAAAACGAAAATACATAATACAAAGGAGCAAAAATCTCAGTTCGTGCTGTTCTGCAAATAATTCTAAATTTTCAAATAAACTAACAAGGAGTGGTTAATAAAATCACGTTTTATTATTCAAAGCAGTCGAGTCCACTCACAGAGCAAACTAAATGGAATACAATTCTCAAGTTATTCTGAAAATAAGTACAGAGTAAACGAATACCGCACAACTTGGTCCATGGTTTTATTTGAAAAACTTTTTTCTACTATTTTCTTTTTCTTCGTCAGTATATGGTTTTTTTCTGGATGTAATAGTCTGCGTTTTGAATATAATATTGTATCGATATTCAGTTACAGTTCTAGTAAGAGACGTTTATATTTTCAGTATAGCCATTATTATTAGAAAATTCCATACATTTTTATTTATACATATCATTATTATATTTGAATATTGTAAATTTATATTTTGAAGTCTAAAAAAACATGAATCAGTAATGACTCGGTCACCAATTATATTATTTTGGTGTTTGATGTGGACATTGGGTGCTGTCCGAGATGTAATATGTTCGGGGGATATATTTATACATTTACCTTGAAACAGTGCGAAGCGAATACCGAGTTACTGAGTTTAATTATGAGGTAGAAAATTACAATATTTCTTAACAGCAGACTGTTTACAAATATTGTATGAATAATGCATACAAATGAAACATAATACATGCATTGGTACGTTGCAATAAAAGTAACACACTCATATTAGTTTTAACACACATTAGTTATGTTTTTTTAACTCTTTAAAGCGAATTATCTTTAGCAAATAATATGTGAATAATTCATTCAAATTCAAAATATCTTTATTCATGTAGGTATCTATTTTTATACAAGTTCATTTGTATCGTCAATTATTACAATACACTTAAGTTTCAAACGCTTCGATCTTCTAAAAACTCTTGCATGTTATAATACGAAACTACATAAAAACTTTTCTCATAATGAAATAACAATTGTTCTTGTAACCAATATTTGACATGGTACATACTGTGAGTTATCTGATGGATATCTTGTTGATTGTTTAGAATGTAGGTCATTGGGTGTGTAGCTTAATGATTGGAACCATTAATACAGAATAAGCAGGTAAATGGTAAAATCATTGCTTTCTAAAACATTACTCTAAATGAATTAATAATAAAATTATGGTTATGATTTCGATGAAGGAGAGATTGAATTTTTTATCTCAAACTTCTCTTTCCTTTAAGGTAATATATACAATTTATATACATTAATAATGTCAATACATTACTTAAAGACAACTTTAACAAGAAACTGAAATTTCAATGATATAAACTTAACTTTAAATAATAAATTTTAATGTAGTTGTTTGAAGTAAAAATAACAAGACTTTAACAAGCATTTATCATTTTTGCACTTTATGAGTAATTTTATGTTATTCGTAGATATTAGAGAAATAAAAACTAAAACTAATACAAAGGTTTTTCTATACATGAAATTTATTTAAAAATTTTTAGAACAGATACTGAAAATTAAATGTAAAACAAACAATTCAAATAACAATAAGAGAATTCATCAACACGGAACAGAACTCAATCCTGCGATCTCTGTGATACTTACCAAGAGCCCTGCCGTACAGCTAACTGCTTTATGAATGTAATATTTTACATATTATAATCTTTATCGGGATGGGACGGCACTAATCAGGCTTTATTCGAATATCTAACACGGGATGGGTCTATCCTTTATATAGTACATGTTTTTATTAAAACTGCAGATAGGTCGGTTGTAAATGAGATGGATGTCATGAATGTAAACTTTATGACTTCAAGTGTAATAGCTTATTTATTGTTGGAAAACTTTTTAGGGCTTCGTAGTCCACCAGGAACTTTTATACTTTCGTCATGTCCGTTCGTCTGTCTGCTGCCTAGCTCTGAAACTCTTAGTACTAGAAAGGTACTATTCGGCATGAGCATACAAATTAGCCACGTAGACAGTGGTCAATTATTATTATTTTTTTTAAACTTCTCTACATATATAGTGCGGTAGTATATTTTTTTATCAAATACCTCATAATTTGAGTACAATTTTTCAATTAAAGAAATTAATTCCCAAAATTGAAGTTTAAAATTGTAAATGGTTGTTTTTGGAGTACAAACTAATTGTTTGTTTTTTGAGTGGGGAAAAAATTCACGATTTTATACATAATTAATTTAATAGGACAACTATTACAACCAAGTAGGCTGTATAAGTTAGTATATATTTCTTTACTTTGCACAATTTAAGAGTTCCCTTAAAGTGTAATGTTGTTCAAAAGCTAAAAAGCTTTATGCTATTTTTGTAAGTATTTGTCTTTAAAACAAACATATTCTACTTGTAAAAATTTTTATATTCAAATGCGTTTGAGATCATTATGTGGAATTGGATTAAAAGTATTGAATTAATATTTTTAAAGAGCATTTTGGGAAATGAACATTTCTCTACCAGTCGAGAAAATTTATTATAAAATCTTACTTACTTTTTATAAAACCAAATATACAAATCGCTGTTTTTGAAATATGTTAAAGCAAGGCATGATATTCATAATATCAAAGTTTTTGATATGTGATATATGAGCATTACCTTTTCAATAATATTAATATACAATAAGATACAGTGTTAAAAATAAATATATGTGTGTCTATATAAATATCTATTTTATAATGCTCCTACAATAAATATTTGAACTCTGATGTGAATATATGTAAGGGATCGTCCATTATCCCATAAAGTCTTTTTGCAACTTTAACCCCTACCTCTTCCTTGGTGATACGTGGTAAGGTTTTAAATTACCCCTTACCCAAAATAATGTTTACATTATTATATACAACGTATTTTTTTCTCTATAAATATTATATAAAAATTGTGTTTAAGTATTTTTTAAATTATTTCTGAGTGCATAAAACAATAATTAAAAATGTATGATGAAAAAAACAAATAAATGCACTTGATATCTTATTGCAACTTCATGGCATATTTGGCAGTTTAGTTCTTAATTGTAATTTTTACATTACCTGCGATAACATACTTCAGAGCGCTAAGGGGACTTGAAAGATCCAGAACTTGAGAACTACAGTGGAAATAACAAATTAGAATAAAAATACTTTTCGATTTTTCAAAAAAAGCTTCATAGATGTCGATAATAAAGTTTATTTATAGAATGTCAAAATCCTTGAGGCGGGTGGAGACACGATACCTTAGTAGCTACAGCGACGGGACGGTTTCCCGAAGATCGCAAGGTCGAGCCCGGCCCGTATCGATCAGCTTTTATTTTTTATGTATTTAAAATTGAAAACATGTTGTTATCACATTTTAAAATTATCGAATGCTTAACTTTGATTTAAAGCTATAATAATAACACTAATATAATAATAATTATAACTTTATTTTATCGTACTAAAAGTTACAATATCTTCAATTTAGCTGTTTTATATAATATGTACCAATATTAACCTACAAGACCCATTAACAATAATAGAATAATTCGATTTATTATGGACACACCCCTCAGTTACACACTAACTGTTATTACATAAATTAATAGAATTCTTCAAGGAGCTAAAAACGAGACGCTGTTTATTAGTTAGTTGAATATTTTTCCTGGGTTTTAATAAATTTTAAATTTAAACCACGATGTGCGACTGTTTGTTTTTTAAATATATATTTAAACTATAGAGTTATAGAAAGGATGTAGATTATCCTTATTAATTGGAGCTCTGATAAACTATTTAAGAGGTTTGTGTTTCGTTATATTTTAATATTAAATTATACTTTTTGTCTACTAGACTTTAAAATGAAATAACGACTTTCTCAATTCAGTGTTTAATTTTTTGTACAAGAAATAACAACAAGTTGATTGGACATAATTACAATAATTCAATTTGTTAAAAATACAATGTCAAAATACAGACCAGTTTTACTCAAGTTTAAAAGTGTTGTAATATTAATTTACTTTTGATTTCTTAATAGTTGTAATTTTAATTTCTTAATAGATATTCTTGAATTTAATAACTCTATCATCTGTCGTAGTCATAATAATATTATTTCCAAATCTTTCAATTAAACTACAATAAAGTTTAGAAAGTTTTATTTGTTTTTATCTCTTATTTTAACTTCTACAATATAATATAAAGTTTATAAAAACCATTTTTAGATTTTATTTAAATTAACCTGTAACAAAGTTTTATAACTTAATCACTGCAGTTTACCGCATCCCGTTAAAGTTGACTTTAAGTAATGTCAATTCTGATATCATTACCTTAATGGAAAAGAAGTTTGAGATTGCAAGTTCAATCTAAAGTTCGTCGACATAATAAGTGTACGTACAGCAATCATGTTAAGATAATTGGTTTAATACAAGGTTTGAAAATTTTGAATTATTTTGTACAGCAAATGTCCTCATGGTATTATTTTACGTCTCAAAAATCCATAACATTACTCGTAATTAAAAGAAAAATCACATTCAAATTACTATAACTCTAACATACATCAGATATTAAACTTATTATAATTACATACTCTAATATAATAAGAAAGTAAAATTTTTCCCTAGATTAATATTACATTCTTAAATGTTTAGCTTAGTTTAGTTAATTAAGTCAATTAAGTATAACAAAATACCTACCAAACTAAAAGTTAAGTTATACAACTTAACTTTATAATTTATTAATAAAATGTCTATCATTTTAATTATATTAAATTGTTTAATGTGATTGATACCTATGTATATTATTTTATCTTATTTTTTCAATTTAATTTACAACTTCATTTTGATTAAGTTTTTGATACCATATATTAAAATACCTCGTTCGACAGGGTCGATCGTGTTAGGTAGATTCCCGTCGGTTGGATCGACAAAGAAAAACTAGCCAGCAGTATTCAACTCATTACGAGTCTTATGACCGGTCACTCTGCATATATTGGGTGAGCGGGGAACCACCCCCCACCCCTATTTCCTAAACGGGGGGTCGCATCAAAAAACTTCGGACAAAAAAGTTTCCTCTTTTAATTTGTTAATTTACTAAGATTTTTCCGACAACAAAATTTTGCCTTCTTCTGTGACTTTTTTCGGTTTTAGGTAGATTCCATAAATGAATCTACCTATTGCAATCGATGCGATGACGGGACCCAGACCCCAGAGTAGGGGCGCTACGCCGTTTATGAACTGGAGATTGAGAATCCGTCGAAACAAAAATAATTATATATCCCTCTATATATATATGTATATATGATCCATCAGTCCAAATTCATCGTAGGCAAAATCTGACTTCACAGGTCGATAGGATAAATTAGAAGGACAAACGTAGCATCTCGTTTTTTTGGAAAAAGTGAAAGGGAGGCTGGGAGGGGGGGTGAAAGTGCAAACCTTTGGGACACGCTACAGGTCGCAAATATTGACGGAGGATTTTCAAACTTGGTATACACATTCTTAAGGACAAAATGAAGGTTAGGTTCTTGAACGGGGGAAATCGGTCGGGAGGTTGGAGGGTTGGGGGGGTTGAAAGTTAAATACCTCGTTCGACAGGGTCGATCGTGTTAGGTAGATTCCGATCGGTCGGATCGACAAAGAAAAACTAGCCAGCAGTATTCTACTGGTCATTACGAGTCTTATAACGGGTCACTTTGCATATATTGGGTGAGCGGGGAACCACCCCCCACCCCTATAACCCCTATAACATGTCTGTATATTTTTAGAGGGACTTATGCTTTTCTTAATTAGTAAAAAATAATTGTCATAAAAATAGTAAAGTAGTAATAGTGTCATTTAAGTGTGTAAAAAATATCGTTTAATGGTTCTTTAGAATAATAATGTCACATCAAATGTTTGGGGATTGGTTGTGTGTAACTTAAGAGTGAGATCTTGTAAGAACTTTTGTGTCAGGAACTACAATTAGTCACTTCTTCGTAAAACCAAAGAAGTAAAGGGACCGATCGAACAGTGCCTCGAACATGTCGAAATTTTAAGGTTGAGGTTTTTAGAGATCGCTGACCTCATTTTTTTCGCTTAAGCCTCATAATGGATGCTGAAAATATATACTTTACGAAAATTATCCGTCTGTAAATTAATTACCACGAAATTAGATAAAAAGATTAATCTAATTATATTGGTTATGATATGTAAAAAAAATGTATAGTATTTTCTTAATTTATTTATACAATCTGTACCTTTGAAATATTAATCAAATTGAATTTCAAAGAAATCAGTAAAAAAAATTAAGAGATAAGAAATAAATAAAGTATTTATTATAATTATTACAATAATTTAAAATTATTTTATTATTAATACTCGTAACCAAAATAATATTTGGATGTACCTTATAAATATGAGTTGTTTAAAAATAGTCTTTAGAGATGTCTTCCAGTTATCCCTGAGTGAGCTATTTAAGGGTAATCATTTAATTTCAGTGAATTTACATAATATCGTAATGTACTACTTATCTAAATCTTCCTCAAAAATCTTTTAGTAAAGATCATACAAAAATAAGTTTAGTACTTTTTGAGAAAAACGTTTTCATAGAGACAAACCGATTTGAGGACTTTTTTATAATAGACTAGCTGTTGCCAACGACTTCGTCTGTTTCTTAAACAGTTGTTTGTTGGTTGAGATGCCATTTTGTATGAAATGTATACTTATCTATCTGTCTATACTGTCAAATATGTGTTTTTAAATATTAATTAATTATTTTTAAGATACTAACTGAACAACTAAACGTCACTCTGTCACAGTTTTGTCAATGTATTGAAGACGTCTTACAGTTTTAACTAGATATTACTATAACTTCGTCATTCTTGAATCTCATGTTGGTTAAGAATGCTTTGTATGAAGTATTGAGTACTATTAAGTGAAGTATTAAGTACTTCTATTACTATGTATCTATGGCTGTTTAATAACTACTAATACTTCATTATTGAGATAGAAAATATTACATTTTAGATTTTCTCTTCGTTAAAATATTAAAAATTTAGCCACCTTAACGTTAAAAAATATTTTAATAGAAGACTTGTAAAAAATTTCCCTGCAAATACGATTTCTTTAAAAGGAACCAAACACTCAATAGATTTTCAGATTCGTTCTTGAATATTTAATAAACAGTAGGTAGTGTTGTGTTCAGGGATTTTATTTTCATTTTGGATTCAAATACATCATGGTTTGTTATAAAAATATTTTTAGCTGACTAATATTAGTAACAAAGAGTAGCTATAGTGATTAATAATAAATTGACATCTGTTCAGCAAGTGGAAAGAACGAAAAAATAACAGTTCGTGCAGTTATGTAAATAATTCCAAGTTTCAAATAAATTAATGAGAAGGGTCAATAAGAACCATGTTTTTTAATTTAAAACTTTAATATTTATTAAACGAGTAAAAGAAAATTGAATAGAGTTCACAAGCTATTCTTTAAATAAGTACATTGAATTTCAAATACCGTGCAACTTGGTGCATCATCATTTTTATCTCAAAAACTTTTCTTATATTTTTTTTATTGGGTAGACCTCGAAGAATTCGGTCTGCCCATTCATTTGTCCCCTACTTTCGAATTTTGGAAAAATTTCTTCACAGGAGGTCTTCTTATGACCGCCTGAGTCCGAAATGACCATTGGTCAAAAAGTTTATATATATATATATATATATATATATGCGTGCGTGCGTCCAGATTCGACTTTTGTCAGCACGATAGCGGCCGCAGTTTCGCTCGGATCGCTTTCAAACTTTGCACAAAAATCAACCATCCAAAAATGAAGGTCAAGTTCGTTAACCAGAGAAATCCGGTCACAGGGGGCGCTAGGGCCTCACTTTTTCTGATTTCAGTTTTTCGACCATAACTTTGTCCCTATACAAAGGAGATCAATTGCGTTCATATTATATGATGTCTTTCATTAATACCTATAACTAATGTAGATAAACCTAAAACCTAACTTCAATAACTTAGGGGTGGGGGTAAAAAAACAGAAAATTTTTGGAAAAAAAATCATAACTTTTTTCTGGTAAACATTCTTGCATCACAAGTATTTTTAATAGAAAGGTTATTTTTTACTCTAAATTTAGGTACCAAAAGTTTTTCCGTAGAAGGTACCGTTTCCGAGAAACAAAATAAAAACCACTTTTAGCTTGTAAATTTTAGGTAGGTAAAACCACGGCAACTTTTTTCTGGTAAACATTCCCGCCTCGCAAATATTTTTAATAGAAAGGTTATTTTTTACTCTAAATTTAAGTACCAAAAGTATTTCCAAAAAAGTTACCTTTTCCGAGAAAAAAATTAAAATCGCTTTTTGCTTGAAAATTTTTGATGTAAACAACGGCATCATGTATTATTCTTAGGTAGTGAGTTATATTTTAAACGAGTTACACACGAGGTCTACCCACGCGTGTCCCCCTGCGGGCACGGATTTTTTTTAGTTTCCGCTTATTTCTTACTGGATGCAACAGTCTGCTCTTGTAATTTTATATTTACTTCCTTTTTTGCTGTCTCAGTAATAGTAGAAGACGTTTATATTCTAAGAATATAATACTTAAGTTCATTGGGTAGACCTCGAAGAATTCGGTCTGCCCATTCATTTGTCCCCTACTTACGAATTTTTGAAAAATTTCTTCACAGGAGGTCTTCTTATGACCGCCTGAGTCCGAAATGACCATTGGTCAAAAAGTTTATATATATATTTATATATATATGCGTGCGTGCGTCCAGATTCGACTTTTGTCAGCACGATAGCGGCCGCAGTTGCGCTCGGATCGCTTTCAAACTTTGCATAAAAATCAACCATCCAAAAATGAAGGTCAAGTTCGTTAACCAGAGAAATCCGGTCACAGGGGGCGCTAGGGCCTCACTTTTTCTGATTTCAGTTTTTCGACCATAACTTTGTCCCTATACAAAGGAGATCAATCGCGTTCATATTATATGATGTCTTTGATAAATACCTATAACTAATGTACATAAATCGAAAACCTAACTTCAATAACTTAGGGGTGGGGGTAAAAAAACCGAAAATTTTTGGAAAAAAAATCATAACTTTTTTCTGGTAAACATTTTTGCATCATAACTATTTTTAATAGAAAGGTTATTTTTTACTCTAAATTTAGGTACCAAAAGTTTTTCCGTAAAACGTACCGTTTTCGAGAAAAAAAATTAAAACCACTTTTAGCTTGTAAATTTTAGGTAGGTAAAACCACGGCAACTTTTTTCTGGTAAACATTCAGTCCTCGCAAATATTTTTAATAGAAAGGTTATTTTTTACTCTAAATTTAAGTACCAAAATTATTTCCAAAAAAGATACCTTTTCCGAGAAAAAAAATTAAAACCGCTTTTTGCTTGAAAATTTTTGATGTAAACAACGGCATCATGTGTTATTCTTAGGTAGTGATTTATTTTTTAAATGAGTTACACACGAGGTCTACCCACGCGTGTCCCCCTGCGGGCACGGATTTTTTTTCATTTCAGTTTATTTATTCTGCTTTAAAAATTTCAAACATTTTTATTTATAAATATACAAAAACCGTTACTAAGGTTCGTTAATAAACTACGTAAGGCGTTAAGAGGGGGGTGTAGTTAATATTTTATCAATTCTTACTAAAAGCAGGAAAAGGAGTCTAGAAACTAATTTTACGTAAAATTTTGAATCGAAAATTTTACTCTTTAGTGTCAAATTTGTTTAACACCTTAGGACGCTAAACTGATTGTGGTCAAAATTCCTGCCTGGCTCAGATACTACAAGTATTAGTACTAGAGATAGCGATAAATTCTAAGAAAAAAATTTAAAAGTCAGTTTTAGATAATCGTTATATTTAAAAAAAATATTGGGCTGGAAAAAACTATTTCTCGACTAGGAGGTTTGTTTGTGAAATATTAAGCTTTAAACTACCTTTTTTAAGAATTAAGTACTCACCGCCAACTAAATGGTTGGTTTTGGAGGTATGAAGAAGGAGGAGGAGGGCTATAGAATTGTTTATCTTTATAAGATCTATGAAAAGTCCGCCTGTCTAAATGTCTATCTATCTATGCATCATGGTCAACTAAGGAATGTAAAGTACATTGCGTGCGGCCCGATACGCACTTGGCCAGTTTATATTTTTATATACAATTAATTAAGATATTATTATGCTGATGTCTGGTTATTAAGGATTCATTATTATTTCTTATAGTGATCTAAGAACTCCAGAAACAAATTCTTACGTGTAAAACACACACACATAACAATAAAACAACAAATTATTTATAAACGACTCAATTTAAAGTCGCAGGACTTATTTCTATTCTGCAATTCAAAAATCTAACTAGATATATGAAATTAAATTCTCAAGTACTTTTAATATTCTATTCATATTATATATATGTATGTATGGCTTAATCTATTAAAGTTCACTTGTACACTCATGTGTAGTACAGTTCTGTTTATATCATATTCCAACATTACTACTTAAGCTGTAAGTCAGTCATTCAATTTGGAGTCATAAAAGTCACATTTATAAAATTCATCTTATTTACAACCCACCATGAGGCATGTAGATAACTTATAATAAGAATAGTCATGAAATAAACGATAGATTGTTTGTTAATTTTTATTTCTAAAGTAATATGTACGTTCATTTATATTTAGTGCAGTTACAGTAAAAAACAATGTTCTTAAAAAATATGTAATTAAACTATACATGTTATAAAAGGGATCTAGATTATCTCTATAATGTGATCAACTCTTTCAAAAGGTTTTGTTTCGTTATATTTAAATAATAAAATATACTTCGTGTATACCGGGCTTTAAAATGAAATTACGATTTCCTCATTTCATTCTTTTAATTATTAGTATGAGGGTTAGAAAGTGGATTCGACATAATTAACAAAGAAATTCAATATGTTTTAATAAACAATGTTATAATCTAGATTCAAAATATCGTTCTCGTACAAGTTAAAAGAGCTGCAATTTCCATATATTATTTCTAAAAGGCCTATTAATTTTTTTTTTTAATATTTTATTTTGCTGTAATAATTTTAAGTTAAAAAATAATATAACATTTAATTTTTTTTAACAAATTACTATTATTTCGCAAACTAATTTTTTAAACATAAAAAATAATAATCACCTTTTTTTGCAGTGTCTTGTTAATACTGACTTTAAATAATATCAATTTAACTTAAACGAAAACAAATTTAAAATTTGAAATTATATTTCGTTTTATTTGAATGTGATGATGTTATTTCATAGAATTATAACATCATCATGTACAAATAAAACTAAATCTTTAATGAAGGTAATAAAACAATGTAATTGCCATACTTCCAGACATTTTTACTTACTTACCTTAACAGTACTTGGCTTATTTAATATTTATATTAAATAAGCCAAGTACTGAGCTTTTCCAAATTTCATAACATTAATTTCAATTAAAAGAAAAACACCTCCACTACTACTCGTACTACGATTATTAAACTGTTTATAATGAAGTACGTTTTTTTTGTATAAAGCAATTAATTTTACTCTGGACACTGAAATCTTCATAACGAGTCGGCGTAATGAAGTGGAGCAAAATACCCACTGATTAAAAAGGTTGAGTAATTTTATAATTTATTTGTTATTTTTTTTACAGTTTTAATTACATTAAATTGCTGATTTAACCATGAGTTAAATATGTATCTTATGTTTTATATTATTATTTATATCAGGTTTATTGTCATGAGTTTGCGGACAGGATAAAAATAACTGATATATAAAAACTTGCGACTTGCAATTTAACTTACAATTTATTCGAATAACTCCTTACAAGTCTCCCTTGAAAAATATAAATAAAATTTATCCGTTTTTACCTGCTGCCTTATTCCACTGCTTTAAAAACAAGAAGATATACATAATTTATAAGCAGACCCAGTCAGTCAGTACCATTATGAAAAATTATATATCATATTATTTATATAACTTATATTTACCATGTTAAACTAACAATCACTCACTGTAAAAAAAAAATACTGATTGAAAAACGATAACAAAAAAGAAAACCCAGAGTTTCTTTCGGCATCTCTTCTACGGGCCGTCATCACTTAGGGTAGCTTTACGAAATGCTGGTACGGTTAGGTTTCGAAGAATTATAGCTTAATAGCTTCATTGACGAGTGAAAGTGTCTATAATGACCTACTCTCTGAATAAATGATTTTATTTTATTTATTTTAAACGGCCAGTCTGGGCAACTTTAGCCAGCCGTCCCTACCGCCGTTGCACATGGGGAATGGCCCACACGGCAAAAGAGAAAGCCGATCTCTTGGGCACTCTATTTGCCTCCAACTCGACTTTGGACGACCAAGGGAAGACACCGCCTATCATCCCGCGGTGTCAGAGCTCAATGCCGGAAATAGTTTTTCGGCAAAAAACTTCAGGCAGACTCTATTTTCCTTGGACTTTCATAAGTCGAGTGGGCCGGATAGCATTTCTCCACTAGTGCTACGAACGTGTGCCCCTGAGTTGACTCCAGTGCTAACGCGTCTATTTCGGCACTCCTACCTTAAAGGCGTAGTCCCGGTCTCATGGAAATGTGCCCTTGTCCATCCGATCCCTAAAAAAGGTGATAACTGGTACCCAGCTAACTACAGACCTATCGCCATTACCTCCCTTCTCTCCAAAATAATGGAGATTATCATAAACCGACAGGTCCTAACGTACCTCGAGGATCACCAGTTGATCAATGACCGGCAGTATGGCTTTCGCCATGGTCGATCAGCTGGTGATCTTCTGTTATATATAATAATAATAATAATAATAATAAGTTTATTTGCTCTCACAATGCTTTAAGATTACAAATCACAATAATAGAAAAATATGTAGATTTATAAACAGCAATTAAAACTAGTAAAATTATGACTGTGAGAGCCTGGTGTCAGTACTAGGAAACCTGTATGACAGATCACCAGGCCCTTCCCCCAAGTATACAAAGCTTAAAAAGAATTGCTAGCGATACTAATTCGCTACTAAGAAAAATAGCAGTATTAATATAGTGTTGTGATTATGAGCGCGTGTATGTATATGATAATAATAATATGTAATGTGTGTGTGTGTGAGTGTGTGTGTGTGTGTGTGTGTATGCGTGCGTGTGTGCATGTGTATGGTAATTATATATGTATGTGTAAATATATATTTATTTTATTGTTGTGTCCAGCACTATTTGGGATTTAAGACAATGGTAACAGTAAGTCTTCTGTTGTTTTATAATCTAGGCCTAGTAGCCATTCAGAAATTGTAAGTTTGCACGAATGTTTAGTCAAAGGATAAATGATCATTGATTTACTTATTTTGTTGTAAAGCAGGGGACCGAGGTAGCAAAAGAATTTATGAGAGAAGGTGGATTTGAACATTTTACTGGGACATTTGTATTGTTTGTGTCGTTTATTTTGCGTGGGGACATATTTTAAATGGGAATGTTGTTTTAGAATAATTTGTAAAATAAAAAGTTGTCTAACTGTAAGCACTTTACATAGATTGTATAATTCTTCTGTTGAGAATCTGAAGGGCAGGCAAAAACTTACTTTTAAAATTGATCTTTGTGCACGTTCTAATTTCAATATGTTGGTTTTTGAGGAACCTCCCCATGAAGTAATACAATAAGTGATTAAAGATTGGCATAAAGACAGATATATTCTCTTTATGAGATTTTGGTCCGCCACGCGACTTAACTTTTTAAATACATAAATAAGTTTGCGCAATCTAGAAGTTAAACATTCAATATGTGGAAGAAAGGATAATTTGTAGTCAATAGTTATACCCAGATATTTAATTTGATTGGTCTTTTGGATTTTGGGACACAAGCAAATACTTGTAATATTAGGACAAGAATGGGCTACCAACTCATAGTGCTCTAAAATTCGATGATCTTGTGTTCTAGAAGTAAATGTCATGAATTTCGTTTTTTCAGTATTTAAGGTTAATTTATTTACATTTAACCATTGAGTCACAATATTTAAGCCATTTTGAGCGTTACTAAGAACTTCAGGCCACGAATCAGCACTGAACATAAGGACCGTATCGTCTGCAAAAGTAATGATAGTTCCGTTTTCAAGTTTTAAATTGCAGAGATCATTTATATAAGCCAAAAAAAGTGTTGGTCCTAAAATACTGCCCTGAGGGACACCATAAGCAACAGGAGCCTCATCACTAATGAATTCTCCAATTTTGACACACTGTGTTCTATTTGTGAGATAATCTTCGAATAGTTTTAATTGTTCAGCACGAATACCTAAAGCATCAAGCTTTTTTAATAAAATAGGAATAGACACAGTGTCAAAAGCCTTAGCTAGATCCAGGAATATTGCTACCGATTTCTTTTTGGCATCTAAATTTGAAACTATATAGTTCGTCAATTTATGAACGGCTTGGTCCGTACATCTACCAGCCCTAAAACCGTATTGATTTCGGGATAAAAGTTTATTACTTTCTAAATAATTCGTCAGTCTGGAGTTAATCAAACGCTCAAGTATTTTAGAGAGAGCTGTCAAAATTGAGATTGGTCTGTAATTGTTTATGCTAGAACGATCACCAGATTTAAAAATCGGTATTATGACAGACTTTTTAAAGGAAGACGGAAAACTACCCGTAGAAAGCGCTAAGTTACAAATGTGAGTTATGGCCGGTAGTAAAAATTGTTTGTACGTCTTTAGAAAGAATGAGCATATGCCATCAATACCTACAGCACAATTTGTTTTAAGCTTCATAATTTGCGTATTTACTTCTGATTCGGTAGCTGGTAATAAAACCAAAGAAGATGAATTATTAGTTAAACTAAAATGTAATTTAGTAGTATTTTGATTCAAGGGTATTGACTCAGCAAATTTTTTACCTATTTCAGAAAAATACTTATTAATACGGTTAACGTTATCCATAGAATTTTCCATGTATAATAATTCTTTAGGGATTTTATTAACACTGTTTTGAGTATTTGTTATTTTCTTTATTGTTTCCCATAGTTTTTTGTTGCTATATTTATTTTTTTGTAATTCAAGTGTCTCATATTCCTTTTTAAGTTTTTTGAGTAAGTTGTTACAGTGATTCCTATAGCGTTTATAAATAATTTCAAGATCTTTGCAATCAGGGTGTTTTCTGTATTTAGCATGTAGTTTGTCTCTATTTTTGATACATTTTAGAAGACCAGGAGTGATCCAAGGCTTAGTTATTCTTTTTCTATTAGTTACTTTTGAAACTTTTGTGTGTTTTTGTAACGTTTCTTGTAAAATTGAGATCAAATCATTCGTTGCTTCATTAACATTATCTTTTAACAACACGGATTGAAAGTTAGTTTTGGATAGGGTCTCGCTTAAAGCGGTTTGGTCTATTTTTTTAACAATATAATTTTCATGAGTCGCAACGGGTTTAAAATCCAGAAGAAGTGTTGTTGTGTAGTGGTCAGTGACAGAAGAATTTACAACATAGCAATGGGCAGTTTTGTTTGTTTTGAGCATAAAATGATCTAGACAGCTCTGATTGCGGGTAGGAATGGTGTGAGCTGGAAGTAGTCCATGAGAAGCCAATAGTTCACTGTACGTATTGATTCGACTGTCAGTGGACGAATCGGAGATGTCAAGATTTATATCTCCAGTTATTATAACAGTTTGAAAGGATGAACAGCCTTCAAGGCACTGGTCTAGTGATGACATAAAGTCATCAATATTGTGTTTTGAAGGTGGGCGATAAATTGATATTAATGCTATTTCATTATTTATAGCTGAAAATAAGCAATTCGCATCTGTAAAACATGGCTCCCTGGTTGTAACTTGAATATGTTTTCTATAATATAACACTACTCCCTCATTTTGTGAAGAATGTTTAGCAGTAAAACAGTAGTTATACCCGGTCAAATCAGGAATATTTTGTGACTGAAAAAGCCAACATTCAGTTAATATTATAATATCCCAGTTTACTTTGCTTCTTAAAAGATATGTTGTAAAGTCCGTCATGTTACATTGGATACTTCTGATATTTTGATGGATTATTTTAAAAGGATACTTGAAATTATTCGCTAAAATATCTGCTATACTTTCAATTTCATCTAAGTATGCAGAATGGGCAACTGACATGGTGTCTAATTCATTATTAATTTTGATAATAGTATCCATTATTATTACATGTTTTACCTGATAAGTCGCGATCTGAATGTGAGCAGACAGAGAAGATTTTTATTTGTCTATTTAAAGAAATAGTAACTATATTTAAGAATCCCTTTCTAAGTGCATACTGTTGAGTAATAAATGTAGTGTATATAATATGAATATGGTGTGTATATGTATAGAAGTTGAATATTTCAAATGTAGTGTACATAATAGTGTTTAATAAAATATAAAATCTGAAATATTTTAAGTAAGGTATATTGTGTGTGTATATTGACTGTTTAAATCTAAAATAACAATTAATATATAATAAAAAACAACGTATACAATCAGAGCCTAACGTTACAAATTTAACAATGAGGGTATAATAAGAAATCAGACGACTGAGAAGTGCGTAAGGTTTACATACTAGTCATATTTTAATCTCGTCTTTAATTCCGCGTAAGACTTCTTCAGAACTTATGTGGATCCGTTGAGTGCCATCATCTTGCCTGAGATAGATATTACCGTAAGAAATCCAGCAGTGCTTGAATTTGTGTGTTTGAGCAAATTCACGGGTTATAGCAAAAAGTTTTCTAATATTAGATGGAATATTATCAGAAATGTAGACTGACAATTTAATTCCATTAATTCCTAAGTGAGTAGTATTTAGTCTTTCTTCTCCACTTTTCGTCTTATTAAAAGCAACAACCGATTTTTGAAAATTTTCTTTTGCTAGGACAGAGTTAAATTCAACGACCATAGTTTTGTTAATACTTTTAGAATTAGTTCTAAAAACATCTTTTATATCACTAGTATGAATGCTAGAACTCACCGACTTTCCAGCTTCTAACACAAGTTTCATGAGATCTTGCTTTGTCTCTTTTGGTTTTACCGGGATGTTTCTAAATTCCAAGGAAGAAAATCGGGATCGTTTTTCTAAGATATTAATTCTTCTTTCTAAGTAACCAATGTACTTTCTATCCTCAATTCTTTCCTTTTCGGCCTTCTTTAGCTTATCGACTATTTCATCGTATTTAGCAGACATGAATTCTAAAGATTCCCGGAGTCTTTCGTTTTGCGACGTCAGTTCGTCCTTTGCAGATTTTAAAGATTTCGAAAGTAAAAGTTGGCCACCTTTAAGATCTTTGAACATATTAAAAATTTCATCTTTAAAATCTTCTAACTCTGAGTTGTCGTTGTTTTCTCTTCGTCTTTTTGTACGCTGAGATACATACATCGGTGATTGTAGTTCCGCTTCAGCCGAGGCACTCAGATTAGGATCTGAATGGAAGAGTTGATTTTGAGGTGTAGAACCAGTTGGGGGTGTTCTTCTTAACGGCATTTTAAAATAATAAAAGAAATAGAAGAACAATAAACAAAAATAATAATCTTGGTTACAGTAAAAGTCGTCAAACAGTAACAATTATTACAATACAAGTCACTGCACTAGAATGTGGTTCTATATTTCAAACCGAATTCGCGTTGTTAATTGGTCTAGTGGTAAACGCACCAAGACACACGCCACCAGCTGCGGGTTCGGAACCTAGCCAGATTCTTCAACTTTTTCTTGCTTAAGGCCACCTCCAATACACTTTAATCACTTTATTTATTAATTATTTAAAAATTTAACAAACGATTTAGAGAAATCTAACACACGTCCACTTGCAAAGCCATCCGAGGGGGAAGAGGATATAACGGTGAGTGAGGCACCGTTGGGCAACGGTTATTGAAAGCAAGGGAGAGGGTCTGGCAGTTAGTCTGGATATGGCAAAAGCCTTCGATCGTGTATGGCACAAGGGGCTTCTTTCGAAGCTACCTTCCTATGGGCTTCCCGAGAGTTTATGCAAGTGGATAACCAGCTTCCTCACTGGGCGGAGCATACTGGTCGTTCTCGACGGTTTTTGCTCGGACCCCAAGCCCGTGAACGCTGGTGTACTCCAAGGCTGCGTGCTATCCCCAACTCTGTTCCTCCTGCACATCAATGATATGTTGGATATTTCCAACATACATTGTTATGCGGGTGACAGCACTGGGGATGCGGTATATTCCGGTCGTGCAGGTCTCTCTTGGGAAAACGTCAATGAGTGCCGAAAGAAACTTGTGTCTTCAATAGAGACTTCCCTGGGGATGGTCTCTGAGTGGGGTGAACTGAACCACGTTCAGTTCAATCCCTTAAAGACACAGGTTTGCGCGTTTACCACTAAAAAAACCCCATTTGTCGTATCACCGCTCTTCGAGAGCACTCCTCTTATTGCCTCGCCAAGTATCAGAATACTGGGTCTCGACATTTCGAGCGACTGTCAGTTTCGTGGTCATCTGGAGATCAAGGCCAAGTTGGCCTCGACGAAATTGGGAGTGATCAATAGAGCGAGGCAGTATTTCAAACCTGCCCAAAGACTTGCGCTCTATAAGGCGCAGGTTCGGCCACACATGGAGTTCTGTTCTCATCTCTGGTCCGGATCATCCCAATATCAGCTTCTACCATTTGACCGCGTACAACGGAGAGCCGTTCGGATTGTCGGGGACCCGGTATTCTGCGAACGGCTGGACTCTTTGGCATTGCGTAGAGACGTGGCTTCTTTGTGCGTCTTCTACCGCATTTACAACGGGGAGTGTTCCGAAGAACAATTCGATCTGATGCCTACCGCCGAATTTTACCACCGCACAGCTCGCCATCGCCTCCTTTACCATCCATACCACCTGGATGCGTGGCGATCTTCAACTGTGCAGTTTTCAAGGACTTTTTTCCCACGTATCACTCAAATGTGGAACGAAATTCCTTCGGCGGTATTTCCAGATCGATACGACATGGGTACCTTCAAAAAAGGCATATATTCCTTTCTCCAAAGCCGGCAACGCTCTTGTGAATCCTCGGATGTTGCAAGAGTTCATGGGCGGCGGTGATCACATATTAACGGTGATCCGCAAGCTCGTTTGCCCTCCTATAACATAAAAAAAATAAAAAAAATTGCCATTTTTTTTGTTAACATAAGATTTGGTTAAAAACAAAGTTGAAAAACATTTTAACAAGTCTCGAATCGTTAAGACCTTTCATAAAAATAAAATTTCTTTAAAGCTAACAAAACACCTAATAGATTCCAAACGTCGTTCAGGAATATTTAGTAAACAGTTCGTAGCGTAGCGTTCAGAATTGTATTTTATGATCCACGCGTATCATGGCTTTGTTAAATCAAAAATCTAAAATGTATACGAGATATATAATATGATATAGTATATGTTAAGTTGTCGTTAAAACATGTAACAGAATAATGTGACTCATTCTTTTTAATTTTTCATATTGCTCTTAGTCGATTTTACTACTCATCTTCCTACAAAAACCTTCTTGAGAAATTATTTAAATTCAAATTAAAACTTTTAAAAAAATTAAAACTCAATAAAAATGTTTTTCATTGTGAAACATTTGGCTAGATAAACAGTTGTGTGTACTCGCAGACAAAAGCACAAGTCTGTTACTTATGTTACTTATGTTACCCGGAGAAGAAACAGCGTTATTCACATTTGTCGTATTTTGTAATAAGCACTGCCATTACTTTATTATATTATGAAATTGCACTTTCTAATACTGATTGAAAGTATACACTTTGTTGCGTCAGTAAACATTTATGCGTTTTAACAAAATATTGTAAAATTATTAGTTTTATTATAAATCATAAATCAGAATGTGTGTATTGAAGTTGATTAGTAAGCTTAAAAATGAAAATACATAATACTATAGAGCAAAAATCTCAGTTCGTGCTGTTCTGCAAATAATTCTACATTTTCAAATAAACTAACAAGGAGTGGTTAATAAAATCACGTTTTATAATTCGAAGCAGTCGAGTCCACTCACAGAGCAAACAAAATGGAATACAATTCTCAAGTTATTCTGAAAATAAGTACAAAGTATCGAATATCGCATTACTTGGTCCATGGTTTTATTTGAAAAACTTTTTTCTACTCTTTTCTTTTTCTTCGTCAGTATATGGTTTTTTTCTGGATGTAATAGTGAATATAATATTGTATCGATATTTATTTACAGTTCTAGTAAGAGTCGTTTATATTTTCAGTATAGCCATTATTATTAGAAAATTCCATACATTTTTATTTTTACATATTATTATTATATTCGAATATTATAATACGAGACTACATAAAAACTTTTCTCCAACTAATATTTGATATGGTACATACCGTGAGTTATCTGATGGATTTCTTGGTGATTGTTTAGAATGTAAGTCATTGGGTTGGCCATTAATACAGAATAAGCAGGTAAATGCTTTCTAAAACATTACTCTAAATAAATTAATAATAAAACTATGGTTATGATTTCGATGAAGGAGAGATTGAATTTTTTATCTCAAACTTCTCTTTCCTTTAAGGTACTCGTAATACATACAATTTCTATACTTTAATAATGTCAATACTTTACTTAAAGACAACTTTAACAAGAAACTGAAATTTCAATGATATAAACTTTAATAATAAATAAAAAAAAATAACAAGACTTTAACAAGCATTTATAATTTTGTACTTTATGAGTAATTTTATGTTATTCGAAGAAATTAATTAGAGAAATTAAAACGAAAACTAATACAAAGGTTTTTCTATACATGAAATTTATTTAAAAATTTTGTGAACAGATACTGAAAATTAAATTTAAAACAAACAATTCAAATAACAATAAAAGAATTCATCAACACGGAACAGAACTCAATCCTGCGATCTCTGTGATACTTACCAAGAGCCCTGCCGTACAGCTAACTGCTTTAATGAATGTAATATTTTACATATTATAATCTTTATCGGGATGGGACGGCACTAATCAGGCTTTATTCGAATATCTAACACGGGATGGATCTATCCTTTGTATAGTACATGTTTTTATTAAAACTGCAGATAGGTCGGTTGTAAATGAGATGGATGTCATGAATGTAAACTTTAGGCTTTCAAGTGTAATAGCTTATTTACTGTTGGAAAACTTTTAAGGGCTTCGTAGTCCACCAGGAACTTTTATACTTTCGTCATGTCCGTTCGTCTGTCTGCTGCCTAGCTCTGCAACTCTTAGTATTAGAAAGGTACTATTCGGCATTAACATACAAATTAGCCACGTGGACAGTGGTAATTTTAATTTTATTTTTTATTAACTCCTCTACATGTATAGTACGGTTGTATATTTTTTATCAAATACCTCACAATTTGGGTATATACAATTTTTCAATTAGAGAATTTGTTTCCCAAAATTGAAGTTTAAAATTGCAAATGGTTGTTTTTGGAGTACAAACTAATTTTTTGTTTTTGGAATGGGGAAAAAATTCACGATTTTATACATAATTAATTTAATGGGACAACTATTACAACCAAGTAGGCTTTATAAGTTAGTATATATTTCTTTACTTTGCACAATTTAAGAGTTCCCTTAAAGTGCAATGTTGTTCAAAAGCTAAAAAGCTTTATGCAATTTTTGTAAGTATTTGTTTTAAAAGAAACATATTCTACTTGTAAAAATTTTATATTCAAATACGTTTGAGATCATTATGTAGAATTGGGTTAAAAGTATTGAATTAATTTTTTTAAACAGCGTTTTGGGAAATGAACAGTCTTTGAACAATCTTTACCAGTCGAGAATTTTTTTTATAAAATCTTACTTACTTTTTATAAAACCAAATATACAAATCGCTGTGTTTTTGAAATATGTTAAAGGAAGACATGATATTCATAATACCAAAGATTTTGACATATGGTATATGAGCATTACCTTTTCAATAATATTAATATACAATAAGATACAGTGATAAAAATAAATATATGTGTGTCTATATATATATCTATTTTATAATGTTCCTACAATAAATATTTGAATTCTGATGTGAATATATGTAAGGGGTCGTCCATTATCCCGTAGTCTTTTTGCAACTTTAACCCCTATCTCTTCCTTGGTGATACGTGGTAAGGTTTTAAATTACCCCTTACCCAAAATATAATGTTTATATTATTTTTAATGAAACCTATTTTTTGTCTTTAAATATACTACATATAAAAATGTTCTTAAGTATTTGTAAGATTATTTCTGAGTGCCCAAAACAATAAAACAAAACAAAAATGTATGATTAAAAAACAAATAAATGCACGTGATATCTTATTACACCTTAATGGCATATATGGCAGGTTAGTTCCCAATTGTACCTTCTACATTACCTGCGATAACAGACTTCAGAGCGATAAGGGAACTTGAAAGAGAACTTGAGAACTACAGTGGAAATAACGAATTAGAACAAAAAAGCCTAATAGATGTCGTTAGCATCCCGATAATAAAGTTTATTTATAGAATGTCAAAATCCGCGAGGCGAGTGAAGACACGATACCTTAGTAGCTACAGCGACGGGACAGTTTCCCGAAGATCGCAAGGTCGAGCCCGGCCCGTACCGATGAGATTTTATTTTTTTTGTATTTAAAATTGAAAACACGTTTTTAGCATTTTTTTTCTAATTATATGTGATTGCTTAATTTGATTTAAAACAATGATAATAACACACAGATATTTTATAAATTGTTTTCTAATAATTATAACTTTATTTTATCGTACTAAAAGTTACAATATCTTCAATTGAGCTTTTTTATGTAATATGTACCAATATTAACATACAAGACCCCTAAATAATAATAGAATAATTCGATTTATAATGGACTTTATTATAAATGAAATTAAATTACTATCATCGCATATGATGACACACCCCTCAGTTACACACTAACTGTTATTACAGAAATTAATAGAATTCTTCAAGGAGCGAAAAACGAGACGCTGTTTATTAGTTAGTTGAATATTTTTCCTGGGTTTTAATAAATTTTAAATTTAAACCACGATGTGCGACTGTTTGTTTTTTAAATATATATTTAAACTATAGAGTTATAAAAAGGATGTAGATTATCCTTATTAATTGGTGCTGTGATAAACTATTTAAGAGGTTTGTGTTTCGTTATATTTTAATATTAAATTATACTTTTTGTATACTAAACTTTATAATGAAATTACGACTTTCTCATCTCAGTGTTTAATTTTTTGTACAAGAAATAACAACAAGTTGATTGGACATAACTACAATAATTCAAATTGTTAAAAATACAATGTCAAAATACAGACCAGTTTTACTCAAGTTTAAAAGTGTTGTAATATTAATTTACTTTTGATTTCTTAATAGTTGTAATTTTAATTTTTTAATAGATATTCTTGAATTTAATAACTCTATCATCTGTCGTAGTCATAATAATATTATTTCCAAATCTTTCAATTAAACTACAATAAAGTTTAGAAAGTTTTATTTGTTTTTATCACTCATTTTAACTTCTACAATATAATATAAAGTTTATAAAAACCATTTTTAGATTTTATTTAAAATAACCTGTAACAAAGTTTTATAACTTAAATCACTGCAGTTTACCGCATCCCGTTAAAGTTGACTTAAAGTTATGTCAATTCTGATATCATTACCTTAATGGAAAAGAAGTTTGAGATTGCAAGTTCAATCTAAAGTTCCTTCGTCGACATAATAAGTGTACGTACAGCAGTGATGTTAAGATAATTGGTTTAATACAAAGTTTGAAAATTATGAATTATTTTGTACAGCAAATGTCCTCATGGTATTATTTTACGTCTCAAAAATCCATAACGTTATTCGAAATTAAAAGAAAAATCACATTCAAATTACTATAACTCTAACATACATCAGATATTAAATTTATTATAATTACATACTCTAATATAATAAGAAAGTAAAATTTTTCCCTAGATTAATAGTACATTCTTATAGTAGTATAGTAGTATTCTTACAGTAGTTTAACAATGAAGTTTAACAAAATACCTACCAAACTAAAAGTTAAGTTGTATATAATTTATTAATAAAATGTCTACCATTTTAATTATATTAAATTGTTTAATTACATAGGTTTTTCTATGTATCTTATTTTTTCAATTAAATTTACAACTTCATTTCGATTAAGTTTTTGATACCATTCATTCAAATTACAATACATTTCTTGAGTCAGTATAGAAAAGGTTGGTTGTCTTGAATTTGCAGTCATATTGTAGATCCATTATTAATTTCAGTCCTTGTTAATAAATAAACGGATAAAATATTGCTAATATATTATAACGTATTGAAGTCGAAATGACGATAAATTATGTTAAATATTTTAATTCATTTAAAAGACTTACAACTCTCCGTTGTGAAATATAAATTAAATATATCCGACTTTACCTGCAGCCATATTGGATATCCTTTACCTAACAAATGTAGCAAAGCTTGCAAAAAAATCACTTATTTATGATTTAGTTTGAGCATGAGTATTCTTTAGTATTCAACTGTTTTAAATTTAAATAAATATATACTTAATTTATAAGCACATTATCATAATATGATCTCACTTATATTTACAACTTGTATATAAAAGTAGATCATATTTTCATATATATTAAATTTTGCTGAAAATTATTAAAATAAATTTTGAATTCATAAATATATTATAATAATTACCTTGTTAAAGTAAGAATTAGCCTATTATAAGGAATATTCAATTAAGGCTCCAGATATCACTCATGTTAGTAAATTAACATGGCTCTGTTATAAGTACCATAGTTTATCAATCAAATATCTCTTCAAAATAATAACATGTCTATATATTTTTAGAGGGACTTATGCTTTTCTTAATTAGAAAAAAATAATTGTCATTAAATAGTAAAATTGTAATAGTGTCATTTAAGTGTGTAAAAAATATCTTTACAGGTTCTTTAAAACCATAATGCCACATCAACTGTTTGGGGATTGGTTGTGTGTAACTTAAGAGTAAGATCTTGTAAGAAGTTATGTGTTGGGAACTACAATTAGTAACTTCTTCGTAAAACCAAAGAATTAAAGGGACTGAATCAACAGTACTTCGAACATATCGAAATTTTAAGGCTCCTATATCCTAGAAGTCCCACGAGTCTTGCTTAATCTCTTTCAGCATAATTGAGTAGTATATTTACAGACAATTTTAATTTTCCATATGTATTACATTTAATTTACTATATATTGCCCGTGTCTTGTGTGGATGGAATACTTGAAAGTATATGATCCCTGGCCACTTTACAATAAAAAGTGTTTAAGAACTTTCTTATATATGATGAAACGTTGTTCAAAAAAAGGCAATCCTTGACTTTTAGTTATGTGAGTACAAATATACAGACTCTGAACATTTAAAATTAAGGTTATTATGTACAACCTATAATTTTACATCAACTCAGACAATCCGTTTCAAGCTATAGAAGGGTGAAAAGTTAGATAGAAATAAAGACAAATAATTTATAATTAGACAATATTGTTAGTGCTATCACAAAATTTTACAAAAATATATAAAAGACCTAACCTAGAGATCTATGTAGTACACATCTGTGTAGTACATTATAAATATATGTATTTCAATATGTTTACTAACTTATTTAATAAGAACCCGATAAGATCATATACTACTTAATACAATAATGATTATACCTAATGATGTATCTAACAACATCGGCGGTAGATGGAGAGATTTGTTCTAATCCCTAGAGATCGCTGACCTCATTTTTTTCGCTTAAGCCTCATAATGGATGCTCAAAATAATTACTTTACGAAAATTATCCGTCTGTAAATTAATTAACACGAAATTAGATAAAAAGATTAATCTATTTATATTGGTTTAGATGTGTAAAACAAATGTATACTATGTTCTTAATTTATTTATACAATCTGTACCTTTGAAATATTGATCAAATTGAATTTGAAAGAAATCAGTAAGAAAAACAAAGAGATAAGAAATAATTAAAGTAGTTATTATAATTATTACAATAATTTAAAATTATTTTATTATGATTACTCGTAACCAAAATAATATTTGGATGTACCTTATAAATATGAGTTGTTTAAAAATAGTTTTTATTATCTATTTATTTATGTACATGGACACCTTAACATGAACACCTTAAAGATATAACATATACATAGGATAGCTTGGAAGAGATCTCTTCCAGTTATCCCTGAGTGAGCTATTTAACGGTAAGCATTAAATTTCATTGAATTTACATAATATCGCAATGTACTACTTATCTAAATCTTCCTCAAAAATCTTTTAATAAAGATCATACAAAAATAAGTTTAGTACTTTTTGAGAAAAACGTTTACGTTAGTTGTTAAGAAAATCAATTACGTAGAGAAACACAGTTTTTGAGGACTTTTTTATAATAGACTAGCTGTTGCCAACGACTTCGTCTGCTTCTTAAACAGTTGTTTGTTTGTTGAGATGCCAACTTGTATGAAATGTATACTTATCTATCTGTCTATACTGTCAAATATGTGTTTTTAAATATTTTTATTTTAAAGATATGACGCAAACGCAAACGCAAATGCAGACGTAGATATCGATATTACTCTATTTCGTTTTATAAATGATTGAGGTTTTGTTATTAACTATAACTGTAACTAGTTATTGCTATAATTTACTCATTCTTGAATCTCCAGTTTATTAAGAATGATTTGTATGCAGTGTTAAGCTATGACTTCTATTACTATGTATCTGTAGCTGTTTAATAACTACTAATACTTTATTATTAAGATAGAGATTATACATCATTTAAGATTCTCTCTCCGGTGAAATATTAAAAATATAACCACCTAAACGTTAAAAAACAGTTCAGTAGCAGACTTGTTAAGACTTTCCCTGCAAATAAGATTTCTTTAAAACGAACAAATACCTAATAGATTTTCAGCTTCGTTCTTGAATATTTAATAAACAGAAGGTAGTATTGTGTTCAGAGAATTGCATTTTTTGATTTGGGATTCCAACGCATCATATCTTGTTATAAAAATATTTTTAGCTGACGTAATCAATATTAGTAATTTCAACTATTTTATATTGATTCGTCTGCCACTTTTTACGTTACATGGTAACATATTACGATTTATTTAATCTTTAATATACGCTTCATTAGAAAAATGTATTTTACATTACATTTCCACGATAAGAAATACCTACCATACATACCATACTACCTACATTCCTACCATATCAAATTTCCCCCTTGATTAACTTAATGATAAATAGGAATCCTGTGATTAATGCATTTTAACAAAATAACAAAAATAAACTCCTTTGTTTTATTATAGTTATGAAGAGTAACTGAGAAGATAAATAATAAATTGACACCTGTTCATTAGTAAGTGGAAAAACTAAAATATAATACAGCATGAAAAAATGTTGGCTCGTGCGGTTACGCAAATAATTCCAAGTTTCAAATAAATTAATGAGGAGGGTCAATAAGCACGGTTTAATAAAGCACGGTTTAAAAAAGCAAATGTTTTTAATTTAAATGTCTATTCAATGAGCAAAAGAAAATAGAATACAGTTCACAAGCCATTCTATAAATAAGTACATTGAATTTCGAATACCGTGCAACTTTGTTCGTCATTTTTATTTGAAAAACTTTTCTTATACATTTCTTCATTTTCAGTTTCTGCTTATTTCTAACTGGTTGCAACAGTCTGCTCTTTGAATATTGCATTTCCTGCCTTTTTTGGTGACTCAGTAATAGTAGGAGACTTTTATATTCTGAGATAAGATTCTTAGGTTCATTTTCATTTCAGTTTATCTATTCTTCTTTCAATAATATCAAATATTTTAATTTATAAATAAACAATAAAAAGTTACTAAGGTTCATTTATAAACTACGTAAGACATTAAGAGGAGGGGGGTGTAGGTAGTATTTTATGAATTCTTACTGCAAGCAGGGAAAGTCAAGAAACTAATTATACGTAAAATTTGGAATTGTAAATTTTAATATTTGGTGTATTTTTTAATACCTTAGGATGCTAAACTGATTGTGATCAAAATTGTGATTATTCCTCTTTCCGCAGTCAAATAAAGTATTAGAATAAAATTTTAAAAATCAATTTTATACGATAGGTTCTCTACACGTATATGGTAGTGTTTTATGTTGTGCTATTACTCCATGATCTGAGGTGTCGTTATCTTTATAAGATCTACAAAAGTCCGGCTATCTAAATGTCTATCTATCTATGCATCATGATCAACTGAGGAATGTAGGGTACATTGCGTGCGGCCCGACACGCAATTCGCCGGTTTATATTTTTATATACAATTAATTTAAATGTTATTAATTTGCTGACGAATCTTCAACCTGTTACTACTGGTTTATTAAGGATTCATTATTATTTCTTATAAAGTTATCTAAGAATTTCAGGAACAAACGTTACAAGTAAGACACAATAAATTTAACATCTAATAAAACAACAAATAATTTATAAACGACTCAATTCACAGGAGCAGGAACTTATTTATATTCTAAAATTCTAAAATATAACTAGATATATTTAAATGAAATACTGAAGTAGTTTAAATGTTCTATTTATATTATATAAATGTATGAATGGCTTTAACCATTAAAGTTCATTTGTACACTCAAGTGCAGTACAATTCTGTTTATATTGTGTTTCAATATCACCACCTAAGCTGTAAGTAAGTCATTCAATTTGGAGTTAAAAGTCACATTTATAAAACTCAACTTATTTACAACCTACATGAGGTAGGTAGATAACTTATAATACTTACTTACTTACTTATCGTCACGCCATATCCCTTACGGGGTAGCCAGAGACGACGGAGCGCCAAACGCTACGGTCCCTGCATACCTCTTTCGCCTCGACCACAGACATTAACCTCTTCATACATGCCCTCCGGAGGGTCCTCATGCTTTTTACGTGACCTTCCTCCAGTATCGTAGCTACTGTGTTTTCGAAGGTCACTCGAGGCCTCCCCCTGTCTCTCTTACCGCTCACTTTACCTTTATAAATCTTTTTTACCATTCTTTCATCACTCATTCGTTCGACGTGCCCAAACCACCTGAGCACGTTCTTCTTCATTCTTACCGAAACATCTTCGCTAGTACCTGCCATTCTGTGGATCTCTTCATTGCGGATTCGGTCAGCTAAACTGACTCCGCATATTCGACGAAGAGATCGCATCTCCACAGCATTCATCTTTCTTACATTCTTCTTCTGTGTTACCCACGTCTGGCTGCCGTATAATAGCGTCGGTAGCAAAACTGCATTGTGTACAGCCAAACGTGCAGCTATGCTGACGTTTCGCCGTCTCAACAATGCAGCCAAAGCACCGTTGACTCTGTTACCGGCAGCAATACGCCTTTCCACATCCATTTCGTATCTTCCGTCTCTGCTAAACATACTTCCCAAATATACCGCTTCATTCACTTGTTCTATTATCTTACCATTCACGTTGATCTTACATTCTGTTCTTTCTTCATTTCTTTCAAATATCAGAACCTTGGTCTTATCTGCATTCAGGTTTAGACCATTATTTTCACACCCATCTTTCAGAGTGGTGACCAATGCCTGCAGATCGCATTCTGATGATGCAATGAGCACTGCATCATCTGCATAAAGCAAGCAATTGACCTTAAGGTCACCAACTTTCACTCCCATGTCACTGTCTTTCACGCCTTGGAGACAACTATCCAAATACAAGTTGAACAACCAAGCTGACATAGCGCAACCTTGCTTAACACCCGATTGGATGTCAAACCAGGGCGACATGTCAGCTCCTACTCGCACACAGGCTGAGTGATCTCTGTAAAGAGACTTTACAGCCTGTAGCAAGGGTCCGTTCACGTTGTATCGGGGCAGTGTCTCCCATAACTTCTTTCTCACAACCCTGTCAAACGCCTTTTCCAAATCCACAAAAGCACAGAAAACCTTTTGGTTTAGAGCCAAAAACTTTTCCGTGATCATGCGGAGGGAAAAGATCTGATCTATACATCCTCTTCCAGGTCTAAAACCTCCTTGGGCCTCCCACAACAGCCTTTCAGATCTTTCTTGCATTCTTCTCGCTAATATTTTAGCATAAACTTTACTGCCCAAGCTGATCAAACTGATAGCCCTATAGCTTGCACAGTCTATCTGTGAACTTTTGCCTTTATACAAAGGTACGATGACTGCACCTCGCCAATCGCCCGGGACTTCCCCTGATTTCCAGCATAAATTGCACAAAAACCAGAACAAGTCCCAGACGCGTGGCCCACCATATTTGATCATCTCGGCAGTAACTTCATCCGCTCCCGCAGCTTTACCACATTTCAGACTTCAAATCGCGCTCTCCACTTCTTCCAAACTGATTTCACCATCGGCTACATCCGGACTCAGCATTTCACTGGTGCTCAAGGCCGAGGCGTCCTCACTTTCATACACCTCCTTATAGAACTCCGCCCACCGCTGCAAAACGTGTGCTTGCTCAGATAAAATTTCACCGCTCTTCGAAAGCACCCCTTTCATTCTACAGGTTACCGAACAACCCCGGGAATCACTAACTTCTCGCCAGAAAAGCTTCGTATTTTCCCGGAAGTTGTTTGTCAACCTGTCGTCCCTTTCACGCTCAGAATTTTCACGCTTCATCTTTATAAGTGCTTTCGTTTTGTGCTTTTGCAGCTTGTACTCTCTTTATATATATAACTTATAATAAAAATATGAATGAAATAAACGATAGATTGTTTGTTTATTTTTATTTAAAATAATATGTACATTAATTATTATTTAGTGAACATGTTAACTGTCAGACTGAGCATTAAAGTAACACATTTCTTATAGAATGTATTACAAATGAACGTACAAATGTAATGTAGTAATTATTTTGTTTGACATCAAATTAATATTATTATTTTGATATTAAATATGTAAATTACATCGGTCGCAACCGGAGGATCCAAAAGAATACAAATTTATTGACTTAAAATTTAATAATTATATTTAAACTACAAACTACGTGATCTCTGCTCAAAGTTGGAGACAAGAATGAATATAATAAAATGAAATTATAATTAAAAGAATACAGAGAAACAAATGTAACAAACAAGGGTTTCAGATTGACATTACATTCTGGGATTTTAACATGATACAATGCACCTGCGTCTAATCAGCGTTTCCACGGTTCGTGAGAATATAATAAATGTGAATTTAACAATTTTATAACAAATAAGAATATAAGAAATATTTAATTAACAAACACAAGTACATTGGAATATAACATGTATGATATTGAACGTTTATAAACACAAGATGATAAACAGATGCTAAAACTACATTTTATTTTATTGCACTGAAATAAATTATTCTAAAGAATACTCTCAATTTAACCACTCCCTGTCGTATAATCAAAGTTACTATTGTTGACATGTAGGACCCCCAAAAAATGGTTTAACTTAGTAATGGCAATCATGAACTCAGTTACACACCGTCTGTCATTGCAGAAATAAATCGATAAATATTACTTTCAGCTTCAATACAAAACAATGTTGTTAACAAATATGTAATTAAACTATACAAGTTATAAAAGGGATGTAGATTATCTTTATAATGTAATCAACTCTTTCAAAAGGTTTTTGTTTCCTTATATTTAAATCATAAAATATACTTTTTGTATACCAGGCTTTAAAATAAAATTACGACTTTCTTGCTTCACTCGTTTAATTATTTGTACAAAGGTTTAAAAAAGTTGATTCGAAATAACTAACAAAGAAATTCAATGTGTTTTAATATACAATGTGATAATACAGATTCAATAATTCGTTTTGTAAACATTAAAAGAGTTTCAATTTCAATATATTTATTTATTTATTCATATATTTTTCACTTTGAATCCATACCAGTGATCACTTGTGTAAGTCAAATGGAAGTGACAAGAGGGCCTATTTCGATAGCGTATGTATCAAAATAAGCCCTTCTGTAACGATACTCTCCAACTTAAAATAAGGCTACGAGGGTTCCAAACGCGCCCTGGTCTGAGAAGAACCACACAACCAACTCAGCCGGGTTTTTTTATTGTGATCCCTGTTCAAACGTCATTATAATTAGTGAGCAATGTACGGAAAACTAGAACCATCGCAATCAATTCGATAAGCCGATAATTATATTATTTCTTAAAATACTATTTTTATATATTTTCTTGATATTGTATTGTTTTATCTTAATTTAATAAAAAATATTCACGAATTATATTTTAAAAATACTAACATTTTATTTTAAATATTTTTTTTAAATAATTAAAACAAATTATTATTGATTAGCATACTTCCTTCCTGTTAAGAAATTAATAATCACTGAGTTCTACAGTGTCCCTTTAATATTAACTTTAAATAATATCAAATCACCCCAATAGAAATAAGTTAAAAAAATTAAATTCTATTTCGTTTTATTTATATGTGCTGATGTTATTTCATACATATATAACATCATCACATATAAATAAAACCAAGTTTTACTGAGGAAAATAAAATAATGTTATTGTCATACTTCCAGGTATTTTTAGCCCTCATGTCAGTAAATTAACATAGCTCTGTTATAAGTGAGATAGTTAAAGTTTATCAATCAAATAGGTCTATCAAATAATAACATGACTTTATTATTTTACAGGGAAATATAAATGTCATAAAAATAGTAACATAGTAGTGTTCATTTAAAAAATATTGTTTTATGGTTCTTTAAATAATGTCACATCAACTGTTTTGGGAATTGGTTTTGTGTAACTTGTGGTAAGATCTTGTTAGAACTTATGTGTCGGGAACTACGTTCAACAATTAGTAACTTGTTTGTAAAACCAAAAGAGATGAAGGCTCTGAACGAACAGTGCCTCGAACATGTCGAAATTTTGAAGTTCCTCTACCCTAAAATTCCCACGGGTCTTGTTTTATCTCTTTCAACCTAATTGAGTTATATATTTACCAACTATTTTAATTTTCCATATGAATTACATTTATCTTACTATCAATTGCCCGTGTCTTTATGTGGGTTAAATATTTGAAAGTTTATGTTCCCTGGAAAGATTAAAATAAAAAGTGTGTTCGAACATTTTTGTATCTGATGACACGTTATTCAAAAAAATGCAATCCTTGACTCTTAAGTTATGTTAGTATAACTATACAGGCTTTAAATAATTAAATTTAAGGTTATTAAGTACAACCTATAACTTCACATTAACACAGACAATCCATTTAAAGCTATAGAAGGATGAAAAGATAGATATAAATAAACAAAGAGACAAATAAATTATAATTAAAAAACTTTGTTAGTGCTATTACAAAATTTTACCAAAATATATAAATGTAAAGATAACCTAGAGATGCATATAGTAGTACATTATATTATATATATTTCAATATGTCTACTTACTTATTTAATACGAACCCGATAATATCATATCCTACTTAATACAATAATGATTATACCTAATAATGTCTCTAACAACATCGGCGGTAGATGGAGAGATTTGTTCTAATCCCTAGAGATTGCTGACCTCATTTTTTTCGCTTAAGTCTCATAATGGATGCTGAAAATACTTACTATACGAAAATTATCCGTCTGTAATTAATTGACACGAAATTAGATGATTTATGATTAATCTTATAATTGGTTTTGATATATAAATAAAATAAGCAGTATTTTCATAATTTATTCATACAATCTGTACCTTTGAAACATTGGTCCATCCAAATAGCAATCAGGCTTAACGCCAAAAACAGTTTTTGTAAGGTGAATTTAGAAATCAGAAAAAAAAATAAGAATTAATAATTAAAGTAATTATTATAATCGTTACAATAAGTTAAAATTATTTTATTATTGTAACTAAAATAATATTTGAGTGTACGTTATAAACATGGACACCTTAACATGGACACTTTGAAGATAGCTTGGAAGAGATCTCTTCCAGTTATCCCTGAGTGTAAGAGAATTTGAATCAAATAAGTGAGTACATTCATGACAAGATTAAAATATATAAAAAAAGCACCCAGTATAGTAGTACCAGTAATAGTTATATTTCAGTCAATTTACATAATATCGCAATGTGAGTACTACTTATCTAAATCTTCCTCAAAAATCTTTTAGTACCGTACAAAATTTCATTCAGTAGTTGTTAAGAAAATCTATTACATAGAGACAGACAGTTTTTGAGGACTTTGTTTATAATATACTAGCTGTTGCCAACGACTTCGTCTGCTGCTTCATAAACAATTTGTCGTTTGTTGTTTGTTTGTTGAAATGCCCACTTGTATGAAATGAATACTAATCTATCTGTCCATACTGTGAAATAGGTGTTTTTAAATTTTTTTATTTTGAAAATATACTAACTGAATAACTAAAAGTCACTCTGTCACAGTTTTGTCAATGTATTGAAGACGTCTTACAGTTTTAACTAGATATTACTATAACTTCGTCATTCTTGAATCTCCCGTTGGTTAATGCTTTGTATGAAGTATTGAGTACTATAAAGTGAAGTATTAAGTACTTCTATTACTATGTATCTATGGTCGTTTAATAACTACTAATACTTCATTATTAAGATTACATTTTAGATTTTCTCTTCGTTGAAATATTAAAAATTTTGCCACCGAAACGTTAAAATACATTTTAATAGCAGACTTGTAAAGAATTTCCCTGCAAATACGATTTTTTAAAAGGAACAAAACACCCAATAGATTTTCAGATTCGTTCTTGAATATTTAATAAACAGTAGATAGTGTTGTGTTCAGGGATTTGTATTTTTTCATTTTGGATTCAAACACATCATGGTTTGTTATAAAAATATTTTTAGCTAACTAATAGTAGTAATAAAGAGTAGCTATAGTGATTAATAATAAATTGACACCTGTTCAGCAAGTGGAACGAACGAAAAAATGCCAGTTATGTACATAATTCCAAGTTTCAAATAAATTAATGAGAAGGGTCAATAAGAACCATGTTTTTTTAATTTAAAACTTTAATATTGCAACATAACATATAAACGAGCAAAAGAAGAAAATAGAATACAGTTCAGTTCACAAGCTATTCTATAAATAAGTAATTGTATTAGTAATTGAATTTGGAATACCGTGCAACTTGGTGCATCATCATTTTTATCTAAAAAACTTTTCTTATATTTTTTTAATTTTTAGTTTCGTCTTATTTCTTACTGGATGCAACAGTCTGCTCTTGGAATATTATATTTTCTTCCTTTTTTGCTGTCTCAGTAATAGTAGGAGTCGTTTATACTCTAAGAATAAAATTCTTATGTTGATTTTCATTTCAGTTTATTTATTCTTCTTTAATAATTTCAAACATTTTTATTTATAAATATAAAATAAACAGTAACTAAAGTTCGTTAATAAACTACGTAAGGCGTTAAGAAGAGGGGGGTGTAGTTAATATTTTATTAATTCTTACTACAGGCAGGAAAAGCAGTCTAGAAACTAATTTTACGTAAAATTTGGAATCGAAAATTTTACTATTTAGTGTCAAATTTGTTTAACAACTTAGGACGCTAAACTGACTGTGGTCGAAATTCCTGCCTAGCTCAGAGACTACAAGTATTAGTACTAGCGATAGCGATAAATTCTTAGGAAAAAAAATAAAAATCAATTTTAGATAATCGTTATATTTTGAAAAATATTATTTTGTTTTATCTTAATGCTTTTAATAACATTATTATAATTTAAAGTGAAAAAATAATAACGTATTAAATTTTTTTTAACAAATTATTATTATTTACCAAACTTATTTCTTAATCATAAAAAATAATTATCACCTTATTTTGCAGTGTCCCGTTAATACTGACTTTAAATAATATCAATTTAACCTTAATGGAAACAAATCTAAAATTTGAAATTCTATTTCGTTTTATTTGAATGTGATGATGTTATTTCCTAGAATTATAACATCATCATGTACAAATAAAACAAAAATTTTAATGAGGGTAATAAAACAGTGTAACTGCCTTACTTCCAGACATTTTTACTTACTTACTTAACATATAATGATTAAATAAGCCAAGTACTGAGCTTTTCCGAATTCCATAACATTAATTGCAATTAAAAGAAAAACACCTCCACTACTACTACGATTATTAAACTGTTTATTATGAAGTACGTTTTTTTTGTATAAAGCAATTAATTTTACTCTGGACATTGAAATCTTCGTAATGAGTCGGCGTAATGAAGTGGAGCAAAATACCCACTGACTAAAAAGGTTGAGTTATTTCATAATTTATTTGTTATTTTTTTTTACAATTTGAATTATTTTAAATTGCTGCTTTAACCATGAGTTAAATATGTATCTTATGTTTTTTATATAAATTTCAATTAATATTGAAACTTGATTCTGATTATTTTTTGATACTAATTATTCATTTTAAATTTCAAATCTGATGTTTCCAATAATAAGGATTATTGTCATGAGTTTGCGGACAGGATAAAATAACTGATATATAAAAACTTACGACTTGCAATTTAACTTACAATTTATTCGAATAACTCCTAACAAGTCTCCCTTGAAATATAAATAAATTTATCCGTATTTACCTGCTGCCTTATTCAATATTCTTCGCCTTATGTATAGTATTCCACTGCTTTAAATACAAGAAGATATACATAATTTATAAGCAGACCCAGTCAGTCAGTACCATTTTGAAAAATTATATATCAAATTATTTATATAAATTATATTTACCATGTTAAACTGGATAAAACAAAAGCTTTCAACATAGTTTACTTATACAAATACTCTTGTGGGTTCTTTTACATGGAACAAAGAAAGACAAATATTATAAACATAAAAAAAAGTTTATGTGAAGATGTGCAGAGTAACCCATTCATTATATAAGATTTTCTAGATTACTATTTTTTGCTTGTAAACAAATATATCTAATCTCAATTAAGGGAGTAGCATACATTCATTCAATTTTAGCATACATTCATTCATTTAAAACTTAGGGTGATGTAAATAATGTATTAATCAATATGCGTGATTTTAATAGTAAAATTAATTAATTTAAACATATTTATGTTTACCATGGTTTATTATTTATGAACATATGTAGGTGGTAGAGCCTAGCTGTAGTTATTTAACTGCAGCTCGTATTGGGCTGGCTCGACCGTGGTAGGACCACCCTCTCACGGAAGATCGACATGTAGTAACTAAATTCATTTGTTTATGTTTCCTCGATGAGAGACAGAAACCGGAAACCCAACCCCCCTCCCCCCGCCAAACATGAAAGCGATGCCTCAAAAAAACATACCCCAGGAGGAAACCGGGTTTGACGAAGCCGGGGAATCCCTCCTCGCGCAATATCGGGGGAATAATTCTCGGATTTTGCTCAAACTGCCCTTCGTATCTGGGGCGGGCAAAGTATCGCCTTTTGTGTTTTTTGAGGGCAAACGACAAGTCAACGCAGCGGCACCCCGACCCACTCTAAATGTGGACTTTTGCAACATCCGGGGACTTCATTCCAACTTGAACGATACGAACGATAATGATAGGGGACGGCCCTATCATCTAGAGACGGCGCAGCCGGCCTTGTGTGTTTGACTTTGCTCTGGCAAATAGTCTCTCCCAGTTGGTCAAGACGCACACTCGTCTACCGGACGTGGATAGCCATATGCCCTCTTTGTTGGATCTTCTGCTGCTACACATCCCGAAAAGTACCAGGTTATTGTAGAGGTTCCCTCTGATCATTGCATGGTACGGAGGGTAGTGCCCATTGACCGACCAGCACGCACTAGACCTGTGAATCGACGCGTTTAGCACTACAAGTCAGCGGATTGCGATGGAATGCGGTCCTTTTTTGCATCCTACCCATGGGGGCCGATTTGTTTCCCTTCCAACGATCCTAGTGACTGAGCTGCGACTGTAGCAGATGTGATACTTCAGGGCATGGAACTATTTGTACCGAGCTCTGTGGTACCACTTGGTGGCAGATCGATCGAAAATTGCTAGAGCAAAGTTCAAGCATGTCATCAAAATTTGGGATCAGCTGGCAAAGTACCCGCCTGGCACGCGCAAGTTCTGGACGCTTTCCAAAGCAAAAACTCAACCGAAAAGCCCTCCTTTCCTTGGAAGTTCATACGTCGAGTGGAACAGATGGCATCTCTCCAGTTGTGCTACGACCATGTGCCCCTGAGTTGACACCAGTACTAACGCGTCTATTTCGTTACTCCCACCTTAAAGGCGTAGTTCCGGTCTCATGGAAGCGTGCCCTTATCCATCCGATCCCTAAAAAAGATGATAGCTCGGATCCAGCTAACTACAGACCTATCGCCATTACAGCTCTTCTCTCCAAAGTAATGGAGAGCATTATAAATAAACAGCTTCTAACCTACCTCGAGGATCACCAGTTGGTCAATGATCATCAATATGGCTTTCGGCATGATCGGCTGGTGATCTTCTATTATATCTAACGCACCGTTAGGCCGCTGTTATTGAAAGCAAGGAAGAGGGTCTGGCAATTAGTCTGGATATGGCGAAAGCCTTCGATCGTGTATGGCACAAGGGGTTTCTTTCGAAACTACCTTCCTAAGTGCTTCCCGAGAGTTTATGCAAGTGAATGACCAGTTTTCTCACTGAAAACGACGACGAGTACCGAAAGAAACTTGTGTCTTCTATAGAGACTTCCTTATGGATGGTCTAAACCGTTTACCACTAAAAAAATCCCATTTTTCATATCACCGCTCTTAGGCAGCACTCCCCTCATTACCTCGCCAAGTATCAGAATACTGGGTCTCAACATTTCGAGCGATTGTCAGTTACGTGGTTATCTGGAGAGGAAAGCCAAGTTGGCCTCGAAGAAATTGGGAGTGATCAATAGAGCGAGGCAGTATTTCAAACCTGGCCAAAAAGACTTGAGCTTTATAAGGCGCAGGTCCGGCCACACATGGAGTACTATTCTCATCTCTGGTCTGCATCACCCCAATATCAGCTTCTATTATTTGACCGCGTACAACGGAGAGCCGTTCGGATTGTCGGGGACCCGGTGCTCTGCGAACGGCTGGACTCTTTGGCATTGCGTAGAGATGTGGCTTCTTTGTGCGTTTTCATTTACTACGGGGAGTGTTCCGAAGAACTATTCGATGTGTTGCCTGTCGCCGAATTTCATCACCGCACAGCGCGCCATCGACTCCTTTTACCATCCCTACCACCTGGATGCGTGGCGATCCTCCACTGTGCGGTTCTCAAGGGCCTTTCCACGTTCCACTCGGTTGTGGATCGAACTCCCTTCGGCGATATTTCCAGATCGGTACGACATGGGTACCTTCAAAAAAGACAGAAGACAGAAGACTAGTTAACACTTAATCTTCATTTATACAGTAATATTAAATAGGTTAGTTTACTACTTAACAAAGCTTATTGAATACAATAAATATATATTATAGATATATGTTTATTGTATACTATATTCAATAAATGCTTCAGTTATCACTTATTTCAGTCGATAAACATAGCTCATCAAACAAGTACCATAGTTTATCAATGGAGTAATAAATGTCTCTGGACTTGTTAAATAGTTAATAAGAGATACATAATTCATATTAAACAAAATATTATCAGAAAAATAGTAAAGATTTTGTGGTTACGTTTAAAAATATTGTTTTCAGGTTCTATAAATAATGTCACATCAAAGCTTTGTGTTATTTAAGAATAAGAACTTGTTAAAACTTATACGTCGGAACTACGTTCAACATATAGTAACTTTATCTTAAAACAAAAGGAAGTGAAGGGATTGAACAAATAGTCCCTCGAACATATTTTAAGGGACTTACTTACACTCTAAAATTCCCACGGGCTTTATCTGTTTCATCGTAATTGAGTTATATATTTACCAAATATTTTAATTTTCCATGTATATTACATTTAGCTTACTATCTGATGCTTGTGTCTTTATATGGATGCTTAAAAATATATGTTCTCTAGAAAGTTTGAAATAAAAAGTGTGTAGAGACATACATGTATAGGAAGAAAGGTTGTTAATAAAATGCGATACTTGACTCTTTTCTCTCTTCAAGTTATGTGAATGAAAATATTCAGACCTTAATATTATTTATATCTAAAGTTATTATGTACAACCTATTATTTTGCCTCAATATATGTAAGCAAAGCTATAGAAGGATGAACAGACGGATAGAAACAAAGACAAGTAAATTATAATTAGACAACTTTGAATTAGTGTTATTACAAAATCTGGCAAAAATATACAAATATCATAAACACAGATTTAAAAAGGCGTATATTATATTATACGTATTTTGATATGACTACTTACCTATTGAATAAGAATCCGATCAGATCATATACTAATAAAATTATTATTATATCTAATGATGTCTTTAACACCATCGGCGATGGATGGAGGGATTTCGTCCAACCCCCAGAGATCGCTGACCTAATTTTGTACGTTTAAACCTCAGTAATGGATGCTGAATATAATTACTGTACGTATATTACTGCCGTCTGTTAATTGATATTTATGTACACAAAATAAGAAAGGATAAATTAAAATATATTTGTAAATAAAATGACCAGTATCTTCTTATTTTATTTATATAAACTGTATCTTTAAAATGTCGATCCATAGTAGTAGGAAGAAAGGCTATAAACAGTTGTCGCAAAGTAAACTTGAAAAAGCGGTAAAAAAAAGGTACACATAAGAAATAATTAAAGTAGTAGATCATGGTTACAATAATTATAATTAGTTTGTTATTATGACTTATAGCAAAAACTGATTGTAACTGAGAAATATAAAGATATAATACGTTTATAGATATGCTTATCTTTTGGAAGAGATTTTTTCAAAATTTTTCTGAGTATGCGAGATGTCGGATTAAAACAAGGTCCTGGGTACGGCAAGACTAACATATATAAAGTATTATATTATTTTCTGTTTGTAATGTTTGAGTTGCGATCCTATCTTGATAGCAGTTTACTGCTCTAAAGAGTTTATTTAAATAAAGTTATATATTTTCGAAGCAAACTTTTCAGTACTAATTTCAAATATTAATTGTAAAGAGATACTGAAAACTAGTCTCGTTTGTAACAATGCCAAAATATCCAGACTCCGGAGCAAACAAAAAGTTTGTTTAAATGGAAGACTATTTAGTAAAATGAACTGAATGAAAAGGGTAAAACTATTTGTGTAATTAATATTTAAGTATTACAATTTGGTAGACTAAAGAAAACTTTGCTACGTTATAATATACGCTATAAATGTTTAAATACTAAGAATATAAACGTTTATAATTGTTCAAATTGTTTTTTTATTTTTTGTAGTAAAATAATTAAGAACATGACATAAAATCGAATTTGGAAAATAAAGATCATGTTACTGTCCTCGTCACATTTTATTGCATGTGTGAATTAACAGGAAGTAAAAAAACCCTATTTCATACTTACTTATTCATTTATCAATCTCCCTGCAAACCTGCAATGTCTTATGTGCAGTTGTTAACTAGAACATAAAAAAGTCCTGTATTATTATCAATCTGTGACTGTTTATTAAATGCTAACACTTCTTTGTTAAAATAAGAAAAGATTACATTTTAGATTCATATTTCTTTTTCATTTAAAATACTAAATATTTGGTCACCACAATGTTAAAAAACATTTCAATTCAATTTCATTTCATTGTTAAGACCTACTATACACAATGACATACAAACACAATGTCTTTAAAACTAAAAAAACACCTACATATTACAATTCAAGAATATTTAATAAACAGTACGTAGTATTGTGTTCAGATAATTGTATTTTGGTATTTTGGATTCAAGCACCATGTCTTCATTAATTCGATAATCTTAAAAGTGTACTGGATATAAAAACATATGTAGTTGACGTATACAATATAAGTAACATTATAATTTGACTTGTTTTATAATAATTTCACGTTCCTCGGGTCAAGTCAAATCCAAGATTAAATGAATTTCAATTAGTGTCTTAACAGATAACCCAAAACGTATATTTTTGCTAGTATTATTGGGTAGACCTCGAAGAATTCGGTCTGTCCATTCATTTGTACCCGACTTTCGAATTTTGGAAAAATGTCTTCACAGGAGGTCTTCTTATGACCCCCTGAGTCCGAAATGACCATTGGTCAAAATGTTTATATATATATATATATATGCGTGTGTGCGTCCAGATTCGACTTTTGTCAGCACGATAGCGACCGCAGTTTCGCTCGGATCGCTTTCAAACTTTGCACAAAAATCAACCATCCAAAAATAAAGGTCAAGTTCGTTAACCAGAGAAGTCCGGCCACAGGGGGCGCTAGCTAAAAACTGAAATCGGAAAAAATGAGTTTTCCGATTTCAGTTTTTCGACCATAACTGTTTCCCTATACAAAGTAGATGAATCGCGTTCATATTATATGATGTCCTTGATGAATACCTATAACTAATGTAGATAATCCGAAAACCTAACTTCAATAACTTAGGGGTGGGCGTAAAAAAACCGAAAATTTTTGGAAAAAAATTTATAACTTTTTTCTGGTAAACATTCTTACATCACAAGTATTTTTAATGGAAGGGTTATTTTTTACTCTAAAGGATGATGGGCAAAAATGTATGGGATGTGTACCCACGACCAATAACGACCAGACGTATGTCGTTAGAAAGCTCTTTTCATGACTATCATTTGTTATTATGGGGGCTAGTCTCAATTCGTTATGGGAAAAATGTTATAATTACTTAAATGATATCTATTAAAATAAAAGTAGTTAGTTCCAGATATTTTATCTTTGTTATTATGGGGGCTAGTCTCATATCGTTGTGGGGTCTTCCAGATATTAAAAAAAATGTGTTTAAAAGTTAAAAATCCCTACGGAAACCCTTAATGCAAGGTGTAATTTCCGAAATGCTCATTGCGGACGCGTCACCCGCCGGCCGCCCGTCGCGCCCCCGATCGCCGCCTTTATTTGTACGGAACGGCGTATTTAGTAACGTATTTTTTATTTTTTTATTTTTTGACTTCAATTATATTGTATATTGGTTACTCAAGGCATGAGGTATTCAATCCTCCAGCAACATTTTTAAATGATGTAATTGTAGACAACATAGATGACTAGTTTTTAAATAATAAGAATTCTGTTTGTAAATCAGTAATAAACGATTTTTTGTTATTTTAGGTTTCTTTTTCACAATTTGACTGTCCTAATATTTAACTCATGTTAAGTTAACGCTGACAGTACATGGAGTCTACACAAAAAATGTTTTTTTATATATCTAGAACTAACAAGAAGTTGGCCAAGTTGGCCTCGACGAAATTGGGAGTGATCAATAGAGCGAGGCAGTACTTCAAACCTGGCCAAAGACTTGCGCTCTATAAGGCGCAGGTCCGGCCACACATGGAGTACTGTTCTCATCTTTGGTCCGGATCACCCCAATATCAGCTTCTACCATTTGACCGCGTACAACGGAGAGCCGTTCGGATTGTCGGGGACCCGGTGCTCTGCGAACGGCTGGACTCTTTGGCATTGCGTAGAGACGTGGCTTCTTTGTGCGTCTTCTACCGCATTTACAACGGGGAGTGTTCCGAAGAACTATTCGATCTGATGCCTACCGCCGAATTTCACCACCGCCCAGCTCGCCATCGCCTCCTTTACCATCCTTACCACCTGGATGCGTGGCGATCTTCAACTGTGCGGTTTTCAAGGACTTTCTTCCCACGTACCACTCAAATGTGGAACGAACTTCCTTCGGCGGTATTTCCAGATCGATACGACATGGGTACCTTCAAAAAAGGCATATATTCCTTTCTCCAAGGCCGGCAACGCTCTTGTGAATCCACGGATGTTGCAAGCTCGTTTGCCCTCCTATAACATAAAAAAAAAAAATAACAACTTTTATTTTATAGATATCATTTAAGTAACTATAACATTTTTACCACAACGAATTGAGACTAGACCCCATAATAACAAATGATAGTCATGAAAAGAGCTATCTAACGACATACGTCTGGTCGTTATTGGTCGGTGGGTTCATTTTGCCCGTTGTCCTTTAGGTACCAAAAGTTTTTCCGTAAAAGGTACCGTTTCCGAGAAAAAAAATAAAAACCACTTTTAGCTTGAAAATTTAAGATAGGTAAAACCACGGCAACTTTTTTCTGGTAAACATTTCCTCCTCGCAAATATTTTTAATAGAAAGGTTATTTTTTACTCTAAATTTAAGTATCAAAAGTATTTCCAAAAAAGATACCTTTTCTGAGGAAAAAAATAAAAGCTGCTTTTTGCTTGAAAATTATTGATGTAAACAACGGCATCATGTGTTATTCTTAGGTAGTGAGTTATATTTTAAACGAGTTACACACGAGGTCTACCCACGCGTGTCCCCCTGCGGGCACGGGTTTTTTTTTATTAGAGGTTGTATAAGTCTTAATGCTTGCTTTTAATAAAATAAAATAACTTATCAACACATCAATAATATTTCTTGTATGTTTTTATAATTTAATTTTGTGGTCTCTCGTTTAAATTGTCAAGAGCAGTTTAAAATAAAAATATTGAATTTTTATCTCAAACTTCCCCAACTTAAACTCAAACTGAATCGAGTCTTCGTCTATATAATAACTGTATAGTCATGGCACGTACATCACATATGTATGTTGAATATTTTTTTTTAACATTGTTTGCTAATTTAATATTTATACTTTTGTTTTCCATTACTTGATAATTGTTCCCGTTTGTTTATTTAAATAATTTTGAACGGAATACTTTGAAAATTACACTTCTTCTCTTTTCATATGAAATGTTCTACTCCTTAAGCTACACGTCTAAGGACTCAAATTCAAAACAATCTAGAATTCAAATAGATCAGTTTGTAAATATATTACAAATATACGAAATTAAATATTGATTTATCCGTGGTCTGGTTTTACAAGAAATTACTGCTGTTGATAAAACTCTGTATATAGATATTATTTAATAAGCTTTTAGTTGTTCTTGAGTCCAGCGACGAAACAAAGACGTCAATAACTGCCATACAGCAAATTCCGGGTCCCAGAAACCTCCCAGACGGAACCCAAATATTTGTTATCATGAATAGTTATATTTATCTTCGAATAAAATCAATGCACTGTATTCATAAAGGTTTATAGGTTTTTTATTTATTCATATTCTATGCACCAATGCATGTTTGAAGATTTATTTGTATGCAATGTTTTTACAATATTTTTACGCAATCAGTTACGTAAAATATTGTATTTTCCTACCTACTGATTAAACTCCGTAGATCAATATTTCGTTTGCAACCTGTATGAACAGGACATGTTGCCTACATGTCCTGTTCATACAGGTTACAGTACAATCCCATACAGTATAATCCCAAACATTACATCCTGTACAGCACCAAATGTAAATAGATCAAAATAATATGTTGGGAATACGTCTTTTCGAATTATCTAAAATTGTAATAAAATCGTTTTAAATGTATTATTTGTAACTGTCTGGTATTATTGAAACCTAACCTGAAACAGATACTACTAAAAACAAAAAAAAATCGAAAAGGTGAAATACATTTTCTCGCCACTTTTCATTTATTATTTTACGAATCAATTCAATTCAATCCTACGAATAAATTCGGTATATTTTAAATTTTATTTAAAAATATTGACAAACGTAACTCAAGCCGCAGACCATAATCCGTTAATAATGCGGTGCAATGCAATGCTTTATGGCTATTTATGCAATAAGCTTTAAATTCAGAGTTTGGTCATCTGGCCATTGAAGCTGGATTAACTATACAAGCCAAACCTTGGCTTGTATAGCTTGTATAGTCCAACAGATTTTCTTAGAAGGCAGACCATTTGCATAGGCAATACAGGTGAAATTTGTTATACCGACTGCTGCCAGAAAACCATCATGAAAATAAAAGCAAAGCCCCAGAAATTGAATTTAAAACAAAACAAGAATAATATAGTTTTTAGTATTAGTCATAAACCAAATTTTAATTGTTCTTTATATCATAATTTACCTAGAAAAAAACATAATGATAAAAAAAGTACGAAGGTTTCCTATTTTACATAATAAAATATATAAAAAATAAAAAAATATATAAAAATATATTGTAATTTTCAAGTTCAGTAAATAAGGTCTCATCCACTCTTTTGGATGTTGCTACTGTGTAATTAAGAGTAAATCTTGTTAGAACTTATCTGCCCGGAACTACGTTCAACAATTAGTAACTTGTTCATAAAACCGGAGGAAGTAAAAGGATTGAACAAACAGTCTCTCGACAATGTCTAGATTATAAGAATTCTACAATTTAAAATTTTAACGGGGTTTATTTTATCTGTTTGAACTTAATGGTGTAAGATATTTACGTACTATTTTATATTTTAATTCATTCTATATCTAATTTACTCTCTTAGGCCCCTGACTTTGCACAGATAGAATATTTAAAAGTTATTCCATAGGTAAGGTAATTTGGTTTTAAAAACATTTAAAATTTAAATATGTAACAACAAAAATTTCACTAAAAATGGTGTATTACCTTCTCATAAAATATCAATACTACAAACAATACAGTATTTATTATAACTAATTATGTCTCTAACACCATCCGCTGTGGGTGGAAGGATTTCCTCTAATCCCACGAGCTCGCTGCTCCAATTTTTCCGCTAAACCTCATTAATGGATGCTAAATATAATTACTGTCCGTATATTACACCTGTCTGTAAATTGATATTTCTGAACACAAAATGAGAAATAATTCATCAAAACCTATTTATTTAGAAACGCAGATAAAATGAGTAGTATTTTAATTTATTTAACCCTAGATAACTAAACTGTTTTCATTGTTACATTATTACTACACCTTCGTCCAACGGACTACGGAATAAAACAATGAAATATAATAAAAAATGTTTAATTAAGATAGGAACTTGTTTCATCGCACAAAAGTAAGGATTATAATGAACAAATTAAGTACTAATTAATGTTATAATATCAATTTACACAGTGACCACACATACCAACATTTTGTGGACCACAAACAGCTTTCCTACATCTGGTGCAACGGTGCTTGGTCATTCTCCGGGCCTTTGATGGACATAGGTAGCAAATTTTACGCGCGTTTGACGTAGAAGGAACAGAAGTTTCTATTCTTGAAGATTCGCCAAGAATATCCTCAATCATGACCCTTATATTACGCCTCAAACTCACGGTTTGTTATCGATGCCGAAGCCAGGGTTCCATTAGTTGATCTCCTAACTTCATTACAAAATCGCCCCCAGTCATTGGCTTTTTCTTATTTCTTATGTTGTTACAGACATGAATAGCGTAAGAATTAATAGAACATATATTGAGAATGTTATAAAAGTTACACACCGGCCATCTCTTGGTTTCCTTGTTAGAGCTTATATTTGCACACATTTGATCGACGGTGTCCACTGCACCTTTTGTGCTATTATAAAAATGTTTTATTTCTGGTTTTCATGTCGTTTCATTAATAATAGGTTGATCATGAATAGTTAGAATAGAATAATAAAAATAAAACTTTATTGGATTAGGCTTTAAATGAAACTAATATATTTCTCTAAAATGTCGTCCATTTCTGATGTTCAGCTGTCAGATCTCTCCTTCCATTCGCTTTCCGATGCTGACTCCAGCCAATGACGTATCTGATCCTCTTGATTTCTCAAATCCATCTAAACTAAATATAAAAAAGTGAAAACATCTCTACATCTCTCCGTACCGTGTATCTAAACCGAACCAAAAATTTACTTACTGCTAAATTTTGCATTAAACTTTCTATTTAAATCAATCCAATAAATTAAATTAGAAATTTAATAAATACTATTCTACATTTATCGATAAAAAGCAGGTCTACAATGTGTAAAACAATAAATATAAGAATTTATTAATGTACGTACCGTAACAATAAAGTTGTTGTTATTACTAAACCTTCGTCCAGCGGACGACGAAATGGTCACAGAGCACGTCCTATGATGCGCGTGGACCCAATAGTGTCACGGGCTGCACTGTTTACTCAAATTAGGAAGGTAATGAAAGAGTCAAGGTCAGGGGACGGAGCGAAGTAGGTGATTTCGAATTTCGTCAAGTGGCACGTCGTCGCCTCGACGAGTGATTAGTTATAAAGGGTTAAAAATCTGTATCTTTAAAATACCGATCCGTAGTAGTTGGGCACAAAGCCAGAAACAGTTTTTACAAAGTGAACTTAGAAATCACTGAGAAAAAAGAATAATTAAAGTTGGTAGTATAATTGTTACAATTATTAAAAATTAGTTTACTACTGAATTGTAAGAATTTTTTTTTTAGTGTAACTTAGAAATATAAATTATAATTTCAAAAATACTATTTGTCATTTCTTTAAATATATACATGGATACCTTAAATATAAAATATATAAATAGGATAGCTTATCTCTTGGAAGAGATATCCAGGGATGCATTCAGGAATGTAAGAGAATTTGAATCAAAGAAAGGTATATTCATGGCAGGAATAATCTTTATCTAAAATATTATATGACTATTTTTGATTTGGAAATGATTGAAGAGTAATTACTAACTATCAGGTCTTTACTAGATATTACTTTTGTATCATTATCAATTTACTTCGTAGTTGACTTAAATGAAGTTGGACATTTTCAAAAGACATTTCTCAGTACTATAAATTTATAAAAATGGTGGGAAAGAGTCCTGTCTGTCTATTTTGTAACAATGCCAAAATATTCAGCAAACAAAAACTTTGACTTTTTTACTGGAAGACTATTAAGTAAAATGAACTAGATGCAAAGGACTAACTTATATGAACAATATAATGCAAATAAACAGAATTTAGTTTATATAGTCTTAAGATTAATTCACTATGTTATAATATATGGTTATAAAGGTTGATATACTTATAATATACATACTTGTTTAAATTCTTTTGCCGTTGTTGTTATTGTCTAAATAATTAAGTATGTAAACTAAAAAGCCGTTTTAGAAACAATCAAAATGAAAACATTCTTGTTACATATTGTAGAAGATAATTCAGATCAACCGTTGAAGAATTGAATATAAGCCAGTGCGGGTAGATGCTCGTGCTCACTTTTTGCGTCACTCTCGACTCGTTCGGTTGTCGTTATTTTGTATCGCGTGTTTAGTGATATTTTTTGTACGTGATTAGACTTTGTGTTTTTAAATTGTAAATTCATTTTCTTATTATCGGTTTGAATGTATTGAAGTTATTTTTTAATTAAAGAATTAGTGTAATTTGTTATTTTTGTGAAGTTTCTAATAACAACCATTACATTATTCTGTATATATATATATATATATATATATATATATATATATATATATATATATATATATATATATATATATATATATATTTTATGTAAATAATTTAAAATATTAATATTTTTGTATTTTGTATTTAAAATTTTGTATTTAGAATTAAAACTATAATTGTATGTTGAAATAAAATGTATAATATGTAATATAATATGAACAAATGCGGCGTTGGGAACCGCCAACCAACACGCCATGTTCCGAACGGCGGAAAGTGGAGGACGGAGCTACAAATAGCTACGTGGAATGTAAGAGGAGGAATGGAACAGAAGATGAATGAATTATTAGATGTGATGGATGACAAAGATCTGGATGTTATTTGTGTGTCTGAGACCAAGCGAAAAGGCAATGATACGACCGATTTGCCTGGCAACCGGGTCGCTTTCTGGGCTGGGGTTCCAGAGGGTGAGCGAGGTTGCCAAGGTGTAGGCGTATTATTGTCCTCTCGAATGGTTAATGCAATGGTAGAATACAAGGCGATTAACCCGAGGCTTCTTTGGGTTCGCTTTAAGCTGGGGATAACAAGAGTATTCTTGTTAGCCATATATGCGCCAGTATCCTCAGCTCAAATGAGCGAGCTCGAGGAGTTTTGGGAGAATGTCAGGGATGTTCTAAGTAGTGTCAGAGATAATGAAAAGTTGATAGTATGTGGAGATATGAATGGATGGGTTGGAACCGCGCGAAGCGGTTACGAAAGCGTGCTAGGCAAATATGGTGATAAGAGGGTAAATGAGGCTGGAAAGCTTATTTTGGAATTTTGTAAGGAGAAAAATTTGTTTGTGGCAAACACGATGTTTGATCACAAACAAATTCACATGTACACATGGGAGCGAGCGGAAGAAAGAAGTATGATTGATTTATTCCTAGTGGACCAGCGTATTCGAAGTCAAGTTATGGACACGCGAGTGTTCAGAGGTGCTGATCTGGGAACGGACCACTATCTAGTCGTTGCTAGAATAAGAGGTTTGTTCGCAGGTTGGCGCAGCCGCACGACGTGTCCAAGCTTGGCGTCGAATTATCGCATAAGAAGCTGGAAGCTTCAGGATCCACCGATCACAGAGGAATATCAAGAGAGGGTTTCCAAGAAGCTTGAAAGCTATGATTCTGGAAATGAAAGTGTTGAACTATGCTGGCAGAACCTTAGGAATGGTATGGTGAAAGTAGCGACAAAAGTATGTGGTAAAAGGAAAAGAGGTTTTAGTAAAAAGCGCGATGAATGGTGGGATGATGAAGTGAAAGACGCTGTAGAGTTAAAGAAGAAAGCATGGCTGGATTATAAAGCCTCTGGTAAGGATAAAAGTATGAGAGAGATAAGAAAAAGAGCGTAAAAGCTGCAAAAGCACAAAACGAAAGCACTTATAAAGATGAAGCGTGAAAATTCTGAGAGAGAAAGGGATGAAAGATTGACGAACAACTTCCGGGAAAACACGAAGCTTTTCTGGCGAGAAGTTAGTGGTTCCCGGGGTTGTTCGGTAACCTGTAGAATGAAAGGGGTGCTTTCGAAAAGCGGTGAAATTTTTACTGAGCAAGCACACGTTTTGCAGCGGTGGGCGGAATTCTATAAGGAGATGTATGAACGTGAGGACGCCTCGGTCTTGACTACCAGCGTAATGCTGAGTCAAGATGTAGCCGATGGTGAAATCAGTTTAGTAGAAGTAGAGAACGTGATTCGAAGTCTGAAATGTGGTAAGGCTGCGGGAGCAGATGAAGTTACTGCCGAGATGATCAAATATGGTGGGCCACGCGTCTGGGACTTTTTCTGGTTTTTATGCAATTTATGCTGGAAATCTGGGGAGGTCCCAGACGATTGGCGAAGTGCAGTCATCGTACCTTTGTATAAAGGCAAAGGTTCACAGATAGACTGTGCAAGCTATAGGGCCATCAGTTTGATTAGCTTGGGCGGTAAAGTTTATGCTAAAATTTTAGCGAGAAGAATGCAAGAGAGATCTGAAAGGCTGTTGTGGGAGGCACAAGGAGGTTTTAGACCTGGAAGAGGGTGTATAGATCAGATCTTTTCCCTCCGCATGATCACGGAAAAGTTTTTGGCCCTAAAACAAAAGGTTTTCTGTGCTTTTGTGGATTTGGAAAAGGCGTTTGACAGGGTTGTGAGAAAGAAGTTATGGGAGATACTGCCCCGATACAATGTGAACGGACCCTTGCTACAGGCTGTAAGGTCTCTTTACCGAGATCACTCAGCCTGTGTGCGAGTAGGAGCTGGCATGTCGCCCTGGTTTGACATCCAATCGGGTGTTAAGCAAGGTTGCGCTATGTCAGCTTGGTTGTTCTATTTGTATTTGGATAGTTGTCTCCAAGGAGTGAAAGATAGTGACATGGGAGTGAAAGTAGGTGACCTTAAGGTCAATTGCTTACTATATGCAGATGATGCAGTGCTCATTGCATCATCAGAATGCAATTTGCAGGCATTGGTCACCACTCTGAAAGATGGGTGTGAAATTAATGGTCTTAACCTGAATGTAGATAAGACGAAGGTTCTGATATTTGAAAGAAATGAAGAAAGAACAGAATGTAAGATCAACGTGAATGATAAGATAATAGAACAAGTGAATGAAGTGGTATATTTGGGAAGTATGTTTAGCAGAGACGGAAGATACGAAATGGATGTCGAAAGGCGTATTGCTGCTGGTAACAGAGTCAATGGTGCTTTGACTGCATTGTTGAGACGGCAAAACGTCAGTATAGCTGCACGTTTGGCTGTACACAATGCAGTTTTGCTACCGACACTGTTATACGGCAGCCAAACGTGGGTAACACAGAAGAAGAATGTAAGAAAGATGAATGCTGTGGAGATGCGATCTCTTCGCAGAATATGCGGAGTCAGTCTAGCTGATCGAATCCGCAATGAAGAGATCCACAGAATGGCAGGTACTAGCGAAGATGTCACGGTGAGAATGAAGAAGAACGTGCTCAGGTGGTTTGGGCACGTTGAACGAATGAGTGATGAAAGAATGGTAAAAAAGATTTATATGGGAAAAGTGAGCGGTAAGAGAGACAGGGGGAGGCCTCGAGTGACCTTCGAAAACACAGTAGCTACGATACTGGAGGAAGGTCACGTAAAAAGCATGAGGACCCCCCGGAGGGCATGTATGAAGAAGTTGATGTCTGTGGCCGAGGCGAAAGAGGTATGCAGAGACCGTAGCGTTTGGCGCTCCGTCGTCTCTGGCTACCCCGCAAGGGATATGGCGTGAAGGTAAATAAATAAATAAATATAAATTATTCTGTGATTGTTTTTTTTTTAAGTGAAATTAATTGAGGTGTACTAGATCAGAAGTGGGATGGGATTATCGTGATCCTATCCTGCTCGTCCGTTCTGATTCTGCTTACGTTAAAATTTTACAGTTTCTTTTTGTTAACTATCAATTCGTGATTTTTATTTTATTCAGTTTTCGATATACCTACATTGTGTATAATGTCTGATCGTAATTATCGTAAACGTGAAAGTCGCAGGAGAAGTCGTGATGGTCGACGTAGTAGACATCGCGATCGTTCCTCAAACGGTTAATTAAGGCGCAATATGGAAACAATGTTAGATCGTCTCCGATCTATTGAGAATCAGGTAGCTGCGCGAAATACACCGCCACCGGTGCAGTGTGAAGTGAGGCCCATGCTTTCACCAGTACCACGTCACGAAGCGATTGAATGCGGCGCGACCTCCTTAGTTAAAGGTTTTGGATTGTCTACGCATAGGGATCAACAGTCTATGACTCCGTCGATCCCTCCGCCTTCGCGGGGTGTCCCGGAAGCACTGTCTGTACCGGACTTAGACTCGGAGCGTAATACCACTAATATAAGTGTTCCGTCGACATTTACTGACCGTATTGTAGATGCTATCCGCGCAATTAATACCAATAGTTCTTTAAATACAAACTGTTACATTTCTAATTTTGATCCAAATTTACAGAATATCGATGATTGGTGCGAGGAGGTGGAACGTGCCAAATCGCTGAATAACTGGAACGATTACGAATGTCTTTCACGAATCGGTAACTGCCTTAAAGGGGACGCTAAGTCATGGTTAAGTGAGTGGGTGACCGCCGAACGTAGTTGGTCCAATTTTAAGAGGGAGTTTAAGCCTTTGTGTCCAAAAGTTCCTGACGTCGCCAATATTTTGTTTGACGTAATGAGCACTAATTCGGATAATTACGTTTCGTACGCCGATTATGCTCGCCGGTTACTTCTTCGTTTGCGAATTGTAAGGGGACTAAGCGATGAATTGATTACAGCCATTGTGATTCGCGGTATTAACGACCCCCATATTAAGGCATGTGCTACAAATGCCAAACTATCTCCAAACGATCTTGTAGATTTCTTTTCTAATTACGTTAAACCTTCCACGTCTGGGGTTAATTCGGTTCCAGTTAGGTCTAGCAGTTCGTACCTAAATAAAAGTAAATCACGGTATCCTAATCAAAGAAAACGACATTTTGAATCGAGTAAGTGTTTTTCGTGTGGTCAGCCAGGGCATACTCAGGCTGTATGTAAGAAGTTCAAGTCGAATTCAAACGAGCGCCCTCTAAACCAAGATAATTGGATCTCTTAGCCTGTTTTTGTTCCTACAAAACCCGATACATGTTCGTTTTGCAAAAAGTCTGGTCATAAAACCGAGAATTGTTTTGCTAAGTTAAAGTCGGAATCACGTAATAAAAATAATGTCAATTTTTGCCGAAAACAGGAGGTTACCTACAATAGTGATGTAATCGTTGCCGTTATTCAAGGCGTACCTGTCGATGTCTTGATAGATAGTGGTTCAACGATATCATTAATCTCGTTTCACTTATTAAAACATTTTAGTTGTGCGCATAAGCCTACATTTCGTATACTCAAGGGTTTAGGTAGTCAGGAGATTGAGAATACTTTTTATGTAACTTTACTTATTGAATTTGACGGCTTGTCTCTTGATGTTGACTTTTATGTAGTTGACACCGAGTATATGAATACCCCGGTCATTGTAGGTACGGACGTACTTAATAGAGAAGGCGTTAGTTATATTCGCACGCGTGACAAGCAGATATTGACTAGGAAATTCAATGTAAATAGAGTGATGACTGTTCAGTCAAATGTATCTATACCTGTAAACACACCTCTTGTTGGTAATGAGCTTCAACGGTTGTTGATAATAGTAGAGACATTTTCAAAGTTTTGAATATCTGGCACCGCCACGTCAACGGTTAATACTGGTAGTATGACCATTCGGTTGAAGAGCAATATTCCTGTTAATTACACAGGCACACAAAAAAAAAAAAAGTCATGAACCAGAGGGGAGACCCCATTATTCTTAGGTTTTTGGGATCGCTGAAACTGAATATGACAATAAAAACTAATTTTAAATGCCAGTTTTCCCGCTAGCACCCCCTTACTACCTCTTAAGGGGTGAAAATTGAAATTTTTGTATAAAATCAAGATAGATGTGTATTTCTACGTTTTTTGGAATGCTGAAACCGAAAATGATAACTAAAAATAAATTCATGACCACTATCTCCCCCTACCATCCCTTACAGAGGGTGAAAATTTCAATTTTTCTATAAAATCAAGATAGATGTGTATTTCTACGTTTTTTGGGATGCTGGAACCGAAAATGACAACCAAAAGTGAATTTGATACCTCTTCTACTCAATACCACCCCCTAACCATCCCTAATGGGGGGTTTCAATTTTGTATAAAATCAAGATGTATGAAGAAATTTTAACGATTTACAGTAAGTGACATGTTTATCAAACTAGTTTGAGGTTACTCTCTCTCTCGCTCTTATATAAGAAATTCAAATGCTTTATCGATCAGAAGTATCTGATATATATTCATGATTTAACACTACTCTAATCCTGATGGAACCTTGCATCTTGCTCCTCACTGTAGTCTCCTAAATTGTCAGGAAAATAGTCCCTTCTATTTTGGAGGCATAGAATTAGGTTCAGCATCTTTTAGTCTCCTAAATTTTCAGGAAAATAGTAACAATTCTATTTCGGAGGCATAGAATTAGGTTCAGGATCTTTTAAGCGTTTTACAACACTGCCGGATGGATAACAGTATAAGTAGTATTAAATAGAAAGCAAAAAAAAAAACAAAAAGTGAAAAAACTTGTGAAGAATAGGACAAAAATCATGATTCAGTCTTAAGGGTTGGTGAGGGGTGTTAATGGGTGATAGAGGTCTTAAATTTTATTTTTAGTTATCATTTTCGGTTCCAGCATCCCAAAAAACGTAGAAATATACATCTGTCTTGACTTTATAGAAAAATTTAAATTTTCACCCCCCGTAAGGGGTGGTAGGGGGTGATAGTGGTCATGAATTTATTTTTAGTTATCATTTTCGGTTTCAGCATCCCAAAAAACGTAGAAATACACATCTATCTTGATTTTATACAAAAATTTCAATTTTCACCCCTTAAGAGGTAGTAAGGGGGTGCTAGCGGGAAAACTGGCATTTAAAATTAGTTTTTATTGTCATATTCGGTTTCAGCGATCCCAAAAACCTAAGAATAATGGGGTCTACCCTCTGGTTCATGACTTTTTTTTTTTTGTGTGCCTGTGTTATCGCCCATATCGTTTGTCTTATGCTGAGACACTTCGCGTTCGCGATATTGTTAAAGACTTGTTGAAAACTGGGATTATACAAGAATCTGAGTCTGACTATGCCAGTCCTATTCTTCTGGTGAAGAAAAAGGATGGCTCAGATCGCATGTGCGTCGATTTTAGGAAATTAAATGATGTGACAATTAAAGATCGTTTTCCTTTACCTCGAATAGATGATCATATTGATCGACTGGGACGTAATAGATACTTTACCTCATTAGATATGGCGACCGGGTTTCACCAAATACCCTTGCAAAAATCTTCGGTACCCTTTACTGGCTTTGTCACACCCGAAGGCCATTATGAGTATTTAAAAATGCCGTATGGTTTAGCTAATGCTCCCGTGGTGTATCAGCGGATAATTTCAAAAAAATTAAGATCGTTCATAGAATCTGGTGATATCCTGGTAAATATCGATGATATTTTAATTATGAGCGCGTCAATAGACAGCGGATTGACCCTTTTGCATAAGGTACTCGATACGCTAACAAATGCGGGATTTTCAATCAACTTAAAGAAATGTTCATTTCTTTCCAGTTCAATAGAATATTTAGGTCGCAGTATTAGTGAAGGACAGGTACGGCCGAGCAGTGAAAAGGTAAGAGCTTTAACAGGGGCTGAAGATCCCAAAAATATTAAACAGGTTCGCCAGTTCATGGGCTTAGCCAGCTATTTTCGGCGATACATACCTAACTTTGCTCAAAAAACTGCTTGTATCGCTGCATTGACACGTAAAGGTGTCCCATTTAGGTGGGGACCAGAACAGCAGACTGCTTGTGAGGTAATTATTCAGTGTTTAACCAGTGAACCGGTGCTTGCTGTTTATGATCCATCCTTACCAATCGATGAACATACAGATGCCAGTTCCATCGGCTATGGTGGTATATTTTTACAGATACACGAAGGTGGTCATAAGCGAGTAGTTGCTTACTTCAGTAAGTTAACGCAGGGTGCTGAAGGTAAGTACCACTCCTATGAGTTGGAAACACTGGCGGTAGTTAAAGTGCTACAGCACTTTCGTCATTATCTTGTGGGTGTAAACTTCATCGCAGTCACCGATTGCAATGCACTGAAGAAAAAAACAGAAAAAAGATTTAGTTTCTAGGGTAGCTCGGTGGTGGATATACCTGCAGGATTTTGACTTTTAGTTACACTATCGTAAGGGTACTCAAATGTCTCACGCCGATTATTTAAGTCGAAATCCTTTCAATGTGTGTTCGGTCCAGAAGCCTCTGAATTGGGTACAGATTGCTCAGGGTTCAGACGAGGAAACTCGGACCCTCATTCAGAAACTGATTGATGGTCAGTTAGACGCTAGCCCTTACTTTGTTAAAAATGACATACTTTACTACAAGTATACACCTACTGGTGAGTCCCTCAGATATTTGTGTTATATACCTAGGGGGCAAAGGTTAAGTTTACTTCGAGTGTTTCATGACGAACACGATCATCTTGGTGTGGACAAAACAATTGATTTGCTCTTAAAGCATTTTTGGTTTCCAGAGTTACGTGTTTTTGTTCGAAAATATGTATTACACTGTTTAGTGTGTATTTCTCAAAAGAAAGTACAACGAGATCCGTTACAACCTATTCATTCATGGGAGAAACCCGATGTACCTTTTAACACCATTCGTATGGACGTGATGGGTCCACTTCCCGAAGTAGATGGTTATGGATGGATGCATTTTCTAAATTCTGTTTACTTTACCCAATGTATAGGCAAGACTCTGAGGAATTAAAGCGTCATGTTACTAATGCTATTTCTTTATTTGGGTCTCCGAAACTAATTATTGCTGACAGGGGACGAATGTTTCAAAGTGTTAGTTTTCTCGACTGGGTTAAAAATATGGGAACTGATGTACATTTGATTACTCCCGAGATGCATCAATCTAACGGACAGGTCGAGCGTTATTGCAGGACAATCTTGAATATGATCCGCATTGAGGTTAACTACCATCAACAGAGATGGCCTAGCGTCACTTGGAAGCTTCAGCTGGTATTAAATATCACCCGACATCGGACAACACAGCGTTCAGCACTCAACCTGTTGGTAGGTATTGACGCGGCGACACCTCTTATTCGAAGTCTGGTACGAGATGTGGCACTGGAAGGCTCTAGTCCAAATCGAGAGGCTCTAAGAGAGCTGACCCGCCAACGAGCGTCAGAGCAACTGAGACAAAATCAACAGGACCAAGATTCTTACGTTAATCAAGGCAGGAGACCTGCCCGTCTTTATGAGTTAAATTCCTTGGTTTTTGTAAGAAAGCAAGCGCAGTCAACGGGGAAACTGGACTCCGGAATACGGGGTCCTTACCGAGTTCTAAAGGTTCTCTCCCATGGGCGCTATGAACTGCAACTTTTGGGTCCTACGGGAAGTTAACGCAAGCCGCAGCCGAGTATATGATCCCATGGCGTGGAGAATGGACACCTGAAGTTTGTGCTGCTTATTTTGAAAGTGAGTCCAAAGCAAGTGCGGGCTGCAGACCGTTACTTGGTAGTTAGTGTACCAGATAATAGCTTCACGTAGTGCTTCCTTTCTGGTTAACAATTGTTAGTTTTAGCCTCACGCCGTGCTTCTGGCTAACAATTGCTATGCCAAGTTATTGCTTCACGTCGTGCCTCTGACTTGTGCCAGGCAAAGTTATAGCTTCACGTAGTGCCTCTGACTTGTGCCCGTGATTAAGTGAATGCTAACGTCGTGCCTATGGCTTAATCACTAAAGCAGCGTTACATTGCTTGTTGATAGGGCGGGCGCGTCTTATTTGCGAGTTGTGTATCGTTGTATACATTTTGATTTGTCCTTTATAGTGTTTGCTTTATAATTTTTTTCATGTAGGTGCAGACACAGAAACAGAAACAGACTGCTTAGAGCCAGAAGCGGGGTCATCTGGAGATCAGCAGCCTCTACAGGCTACTACCGATCTAGGAGTCCAAGAACTTTCAGATTGCGACTTGCCTTCAGCAGAGTCTGGGACTTTGCCTTCTATGCCACTCTTGGAATAAAGAAAAGGGAGTCCGAGGGCGGTCTCCTGTCAGGAGAGGCCGTGTAGAAGATAATTCAGATCAACCGTTGAAGAATTGAATATAAGCCAGTGCGGGTAGATGCTCGTGCTCACTTTTTGCGTCACTCTCGACTCGTTCGGTTGTCGTTATTTTGTATCGCGTGTTTAGTGATATTTTTTGTACGTCATTAGACTTTGTGTTTTTAAATTGTAAATTCATTTTCTTATTATCGGTTTGAATGTATTGAAGTTATTTTTTAATTAAAGAATTAGTGTAATTTGTTATTTTTGTGAAGTTTCTAATAACAACCATTACATTATTCTGTGATTGTTTTTTTTTAAGTGAAATTAATTGAGGTGTACTAGAATATATATACAGTTTTATTGCATTTGTGAAATAAAATAATAACTTCGTACTTACTCACTCATTTATAAATCTCCATTTAACCAATTGTGAAGACCTTTAATGAAGATACGATTTATTTAAAAAGAACAAAAACACCTATTAGATTTCCAGCATCGTTCATGAATTTATTAAAAATATCATATCTTCATTAAGATGAAAATATGGAAATATTTTTAATCTGACATAAACAATATGAACTTAATTAAGATCTGTTTACTTCTCTAGCTTTAGACGAATAAATAGTTTTAATAGTGTAAAGCTTTCTTAATTAAAAGTTTCATTCAATGAGAAAAAAAATTTTTATTATAATAGGAAATTAGGTCTTTTAATCTATCATTTTTAGTAATATTGCATGCGTTTTTATTTGTCTAAATAAATATACATAATAATTTGAATATTTTCAATTTTTTTCAGAATTCAGATTAAAAATCATTATCCACATTTGTAATATTTTTTAGACAGTACTACTTTATTACATTATTTAAAAACCATTTTACAGAAAAATTGTTGTGTGATTGACGTTAGTGAACGTTTAATTTTTCTTAATAAATGACCTATCGAGAGTGAAGTAAAAATGAAACAAGATTAGGTACTGCGCTTAATGAGTTCTATCAATATAAAAAAAATTCACAATTCTAATATTGAAAAGATTAGCTATCATTATAAATGATAAATCGATACGTATTTATAAGTTAATTAGTAAGTGTTAAAAACGAAAATATAATAAAGTATAGAGAAATATTTCGTGTTGTTATGCAAATAATTTATATTTTTAAAATAAAATAACGAGGAGGGATAAATAAAAATTACGTTTTTTAGGTAATTTAAAGAGCAAACTATATTTATATATGTATACAATTCTCTAATTATTCAGAAAAAGGCAAATTTGAATTCGAGTACCGCACAACATAGTCCATGATTTTTAGTTGAAAAACTTTTCTTATATTATTTTTTATATTATTTGCTACTGGATGCAACAGTCTGCTCTTTGAATATTGCATTTTCTTTCCTTTTACACTATCATTTCCTTCATATCTACAGTAGATGTTTACATTTCAAGAAGAAGATTCTTATGTAAATTTTCATTTCAGTTTATCTTTAAAAAATATCAAAAATATCAAACATTTTATAAATATAAAAATAGCATAAAATTTGAAATTGAAAATTGTACTATTTGTGGTCAAAATTATGTTTATTTGATGCAATTAATATTATAGCCTCCAAAGCGCCGCCCGTCCCTCCGTCTTTCCGCAACATATCTCAGAGACTATTAGTACTAGCGAAGCCGATAAAGTTTTAGAATAAAATTTTGAAAATATTTTTTTATAGGGGAGGTCCTCTACAACCACTCAACTACGGTACAATTTATTGTAATTTAGTAAAAAGTTCATTAGAAATCAAAATATTAATTAAAACTAAAACTACCTTAACATAAAAAGTTCAGTAACAGGTGAGGACTAGTAGCTAATTTTATTAAAAGTTATCAATAATTCTCAAGAAACATCGATTAAATTATTTGGTATTATTAATTAACTATTATGTAATCAGAGGTACTAGTGCTGACATAAGGGATGCTTCCGGATAAAGACGTCATGAGTATCATTATGAATTGAGACGAATAATTTGAATGGCATGATTAGATTACACACCCCTCCGTTACACATGCCTCAATATAATGAATAACACCACCTATATTAATGGCAGTAACAAAATCAACTCTTTTTTTATCACTAATTATAACCCGTTTTTTTAACTTTTCTTAATTAACTGGGGATGTACTTTTGACAAAAATATAGTTAACGGACACCAGTATAAAGCGATTTCTAATGAATATTAGACGGTGTCTCAGAGAACGCAGGTTTGAGTCCTGTACGTGTTGATGAATTTTTTATAGCTATTTGATTTTTTTCCTATTTGGAATAGTAAACTATACCTATATTTATTTGTTAACTAAAATGTGTGTTAGTTTTATTTTTTAACTATAGGTTCTCATGAATATCAATCCTTCTTGATAAAATTAAATTCTTTAACAACACCACGTAAATTATATTGTGTTGTTAAATTTTTTTACAAATTATTAATACGAGGGAAGGTCCAAAAGTTTGTGGAATGGAGAGAATGGAGAGGGGGTAGGGGTACTCGCTTGGTGTCATACGAATCGGAGTCATCATTAGTATAAATACCGATTGCGTCATTCGTTTACGAAAAATCACCTGCTGAACAAGTCAATCCGGAAGAAAACTGAAACTATGGAGAAAATTGTACACCGCGCTGTGATAAAATTCCTTACCAAACAAGGAAAGAACGCTCAAACTGTTTTGAATGAAATGGGAGTCGTTTATAGGGAACAGTGCCCAAGTAAATCAATGATTTACAAGTGGCATGGTCTTTATAAACATGGTCGAGAGTCAATTGAAGACGACCACCGCTCAGGAAGGCCAGTTGAGGCCACCACATCGGACATCGTGGAAAAGTCGAAAAAGAAAAAACAATTATCTGCATTAGTTGGAGTATCAGATACCACCATTTTGCGAATCCTACATGATCACCTGGGTATGACAAAAGTCAGTGCCAGATAGGTACCGAGAATGCTCACGCCGTTTCAGAAAGAGCAGCGCTTCGATGCGTCAAAACATTTTTTGGAGTTGTGTGGAGATAAACCTGTACAGATTTTGGACCGAATTGTTACGGGAGATGAAACATGGGTTCATCACTTTGAGCCTGTGGCCAAACAAGAGTTCATGCAATGGCATAAAAAGGGGACACAACTGCCAAAGAAATTCAAGGTGACGGAGTCGGCTGGAAAAATGATGGCTACTGTTTTTTGGGATTGTGAGGGGATAATCTTGATTGATTACAAAGAAAAGGGCAGGACTATAACTGGAAAATGCTACGCAATGATATTAGAAAAATTAAAGGATGCCATCAAGGAAAATTGACAAAGGGTGTGTTGCTCTTGCAAGACAACGCGCTGGTGCACAAGAGCAGAATTGCAATGGCTGCTTTGCACACGCATGGGTTCGAATCTCTAGTTCACCCACCCTACAGTCCAGACCTGGCCCCAAGTGACTTTTTTTATTCCCCAATTAAAAAAAAGACTTAAGGGGAAGGAAATTTTTCGAAGACAATGAGGTAAGGGAGGCAATTTCGGCTCATTTTGACGGAAAAGATAAAACATATTTTTATAGTGGTTTAGAAAAATTCATTCATAGGTCTAATAAATGTATTGAGCTTAAGGGTGATTATATTGAAAAGGAAAAATAGTTTTGTTGTTTTATTTTATTTAGATCCCTTTCATTCCACGAACTTTTGGACCTCCCTTCGTACTTTTTAAATTTTTATTACTTGTATTTAAAATAATCTACAGCAAAATTATTTTTAGTTAAGTTTAAATAATTACATTTTGTAGTGTCTCGTTAAAGTTGTCTTTAAGCAAAAGCAATTTCAATATCCCAATAACCTTAAAAAAAGAAATTTGAAATAAAAAATTCAATCTCCAATTTGTTCGTCGAAATAGTAAATGTATTTGTAGTGTTAATAATTGCTTTTAAACATCATTGGGAACTTTGTTTAACAAGTGTTTTTAACTTACTCATTATTTCTCTTCTTTGATCATTCAGAAATAATAAAAATAATTTAGATTCCAATGATTTCAACACAACACTTCTCCTCGTTCCCTATTCAATGTTCTAATTTACACGCTACACGTGTTCGTATAATGACTCAGATTCTAAACAAACTATAATTCCATCAGATCAGTTTCCAAATATCTAAAAAATATACTACATGAGATATTGTTCTGTGTTTAAGTTTAGGTTCAACTACTGCTATTTATAAAACTCTCAATGCAGGGTTTAATTTAATGAGAAAGAGCTTTTAGGCTTCTTTGTGTCTTACGATGAGACAAAGGTATCAAAGCTCGCCATACATCAAAACCCAGAATCTTCCGAAGCTGAACTCAATATTTTTGATCATTACACATATATTTATCTAAGAATAGTCAATGATGATAATCAATTCACTACTACTTTTAAACAATTTAATATTTGTATATTTGTACTAATATTTTACCCATGATATGTTTACTCGACTTAACTAACTTCACATAATCACTATCCGGATAATGTTGTGTGCTTTTGTGTTTTTTATTGTATGTTATAGAAAAATAACAAACTAAAATCAAAACCTAAGAATCTTATTCTTAGAATATAAACGTTTCCCTATTATAACCGTAACCAGAAGAAAGAAACCAGATATGATAAAGAAAATGTAAATAAATAAATAAAAGTTTTAAATAAAAATCATGGAAGAACTTGTACTTTCATCCACTCTTTGTTTATTTTCAAAATAACTTGAGAATTGTATTACATTTTCTTTTGCTCTTTAAATAAAATTACTGCTACGATTTAAAAAATTTGCTTTTACTATTTATTTTATTGATTGCTATTTCATTTGAAAGCCTGAAATTATTATCGTAATATTACGAACAGACTAGTTAATCATTTTACATTTTCGAGTTTACAACTTACTAATTATACTTTACACTAGACACAGTGAAATCGATCTTCGCAATTACCGATCTGTTTCCGTATTACAGTCATTCATAGTAATATATGTATATTAGGAAAATTTGTGTTACATTTTAATTATTTGATCTCAAATCATTTCAAATATATTAATCTCCCTTTGTACTTGCATTCCCTTTGCTCTTGGGTCTGATAATTATGTGTCGTAAAAACTCCATAAACACTTTATATCTAATTTATATATCTTAATTCATCTGTTTTACGAAAGATTGTAGATAATGGTAGGTTGTGTAATCTTATCATGTCATCCAAATTTTTCAAAGCAATTCATTGTGAAAGTGATGTCATTATTCGGAGGTATCTTTACTCTCTCTAATACCCCTGATTAAATAACATAGCATAGCCAAGTCAACGGTATTGAAATAGTATTACTAAAATAAAACTTTCATTAATACCAAAGAAGTTAAAAAAAATTCTTTTAATATTGTTAATAGCTTTTAAAATTAATCAAATTAAACACTAGTATTATTGTGTTGTGTACTGAACTTCGTATATTAAAATAACTATAGTTTTAAATATTTTTTTGATATCGACTAGCTCTTTTCTTAATTACAGTAAGTTGTCTAGTTGATTTGTATCTTTGTCCATTACCAATGTTTTAACTTAATGACCTGTCTAGCGGTCTGTCAAATAGAATTGATTGCGATGGTTCTACTTGTTCGTACATTGTTCACTAAATATAATGACGTCAGTGAAACAGTGATCACAATAAAAAAAACCTGTTTGAGTTTGTTGTGTGGTTCTTCTCAGTCCAGGGCGCGTTGGGACCCTAGTAGTAGTATTTTAAGTTGAAAAGTGTCTTAACAGAAGGGCTTATTTCAATAAGTATGCTATGAAAATAAGCCTTCCTGCCAGTCTCGCTTGACGTATACAACTGATAACAGGTATTGATTCAAAGTAGATGTAAATGTAAATGTAAATAAATGTATGTATATATGGATGTAAATAAATTAAATAAATTATTTATTTATGATCACTAAATATAAATTAATGTACATTACTTAACAAATAAATATAAACACACGATCGATCTATCGTTTATATCATGCATATTTCTATTAAAAGTGCAGTTAGGTAGGTTGTAAATAAGATGAGTGTCAAAAATGTGAGTTTTATGGCTGATTTACAGCTTAAGTGGTGGTGTTGGTACGCGATATATACAGAACGGTACTACACTTAATGGTAAACACAGTGAAAACAGTGAACTTAAATAGTTCGTTTGCCAAGACATGTTCAGTATATATTATTATATTATAGTTAAACATTTACAATTAAAATATATAGTTTGAATTAAACATTTACAATATAGAAGTATAGAAATAAGTTCCTGCTAGTAGAAATGAAGTTATTTATAAGTTATTTGTTGTGGTATGACATGTTCATTTGATTGTGTATCAGACGCAATAATTTGTTCCCTGAAATTCGTTATGTCGTTCGTCTGAAATTATCGAATTATCGAGTAAATAAAAAAAACCAGCTAAGTGCGTGACGGGCCACATGCAATGTAGGGTCCATAGTTAATCGGACAGAGCGGAGCAGACTTATTGTATCTTTTTAAGATTAAAAAAATCTATAGTTCTCCAAAATAAATCATATAATGCTGCACAAAAAATAACACAAAACAAAAATTATTTTGAAAATTTTATTCTACTACTCTATTGACTTCGCTAGCACTAATAGTTCCTGAGTAAGGTTGCGGAAATACGGAGGGACGAAGGGTGTTTTGGAGGCTACAATATTAATTGCATGAAATAATCACAATTTTTACCACAATTAGTTTAGTAACCTAAGGTATTTAAAAAATTGGACACTAAACGGTATAATTTTCAATTCAAAATTTTATGACTATTTTATTTCAAATAAGACTATATTCTCGACTTCGCCCGTGCTTGTAGCAAGAATTGATAAAATTTTATCTACGACCAGCCTCCCCTAAACGTATTTAATTTCAAAATAACCTAGTACCTATATTTTCTTTCGCTCTTTGAATATACTTTTTGATTAAAAAAAAACTTGATTATTACTAACCCCTTCTCGTTATTTTATTACAAAAATTGAATTATTTGCATAACAGCTCGAATTATCATTTTGCTTCATGCTGCATATTTTAATTCTACCACTTACCAATAAACGTAGATAAATACGTTCCGATTGAATATTGATAATGATAGCTACTCTTTACGACTGCAATAAAATGGAGGAGTTTATTTTTGTTGTTTCGTTAAAAAGCATTATTCACATTATTAATATAAAATGTTTCATCTTCTTATCCTAATAACAAATCATTAGTCATTAAACTTATATAAGCTCATTTTATAATGAAGTAAAGTTCTTCTCAATCTGTATCAACCAAATTCTATTATTACAGTTTTTATAATACAAATAGTTTTGTCCTTTTCATCCAGAACATTTTACTAAATTGTTTTGTTTGCAAGAATACCAAGATATTTTGGTGTTGTTACAAAACCGACGAAAGAGACTAAAACCCAACACCTCTATAAATTTATAGTTCTGGGAGTACTATAATTGAATGTATCTAATACATTATCTCACATATATTTATTATAACTACAAGTAGATTGGTTGTAAGTGAGATGAGTGTCATAAGTGTGCTTTATTCCTCCAAATGGAATGGCTGATTTACAGCTTAAGGTGATTATTAGAAAGTGATATAAACTGAAACTGTACTATCATTTTATGTACATAAAACTCAAGAGAACCCTAAAAGAAATTATCTTCAGTTTTATATAGTTTGAATTAAACATTTAATTTTAATAAATGGAGATAGGTTTTAAAATGCAGAAATAAATTTCTGCAAGTGAAAATTAAGTAGGGTTTATAAAAATATTTGTTATTTTTGGAGATAATTGTGTTGATTCTTTATTGTGTAAAAAAAATAATATATGATTTGTGTCTAGAAATACTAGTATTATAACCATGCAAAATACTCCGCTTAGGTTAGATTAAAGGCTATATATTATTCATAATTTTTTATTGCAATTATATAAACGGTTAATATAAATAAAGATATAATAAAAAAATTATATATAAATTAAAAGAAATAGCAAACATTGTTGGAACACAATTCTTAACTAAAAAGATTGATGTACGCACACATACTTATTATTATTTCAACGAAAAAATTATATATATATATATAATCTCAAACTTCTCTTATCCATAAAGTTATGATATTAAAATTTACATTACTTAAAGACCACTTTAACGGAACTCGGAAAAATATGATGATATAAAATTTACAAAGTTTAAACGTAACGAGAGAAAACTGGAATATAGACTTATCATGATAATAAAAAATGTAATTTAATAAAAAGTGTTGTTTTTAACAATAAATATATATTTTTTTAAAAGTGAGATATTGAATTTGTTATTATAAATTAACTTGTTTTCTTAAAATGTAGTTAAAAGATCAACAAACGTTAAGATTTTTTTATAACTATTCTTTATTAGAAGTTTTGAGTCTAATATTCTTACTTTTATACAATTCTCATATTTGGAAATGATACTGACCTAAAAATTTCAAGAATTTTATTAAAATCTACATCATACTGAAATTTAATTTTGATTGGTTGGAAACTTAAACGATTAATTCGAACTTTATAAAAACAACATGGCTTCTAAAATACAATTTTGATTGATTTATGTGTATATACACTTATTATTTATTTTTCTCATCAGAAATGAATTTGTACAAGAGAATATTAACTTACACAGGTAGACAAAAAATTCTTCTGTCTGTAACATATAAAAGAACGGTTTCTCTTTATAGCGCATTTTAACAGCTCCACTTAAGCTGTAAATCAGCCATTTCATTTAGAGGTATAGAGTTCACATTTATGACAACTCATTTACAACCGACCTACCTGGACTTTAATAAAACATACATAAACGATGGATCGATCGTGTGATACATTTATTTTTGTTTCTAATATAATATGTATATTATTTCTAATATAGTATTTTCTTCTGATTTATCGAAAATCTAATTAAAAAAATATTTATCTGATACCTTTATCCAAAGCCAAACCTTCATTGACCTTAACAATAGTGTCCAGCTCAATAAAGGTTTGTTTGCAATGGAGAAAATGCTTTGCCCTTAAAGTAAATCCACTTAAGACAGAAATTATTATTATTAGTAATTCCAAGATGATATCAGCTACTACTTGTATTGTACATTGCATTGTAATTCCTTAAAGAATAACTTAATAAAGCTTGAAGTAATTGTCGATCAAATTTTAGCTTTCTTTTCCTCAGATTAGTGAGGTGAGTAGAAAAATGTTTGCAGCCGTTGAATCAGTGAGAGGATTTCTTTTTGTATTACTCAACTCATACTTTTTCATAATTTTAGACTGATATAAGAGATGATTATGAAAATCAACTTGAGCGTCTACGAAAAATTGCAAAATCACAAGACATTCAAGTAGCACTCGATCCGTTAGCGCAGGAATTTATTTATTTGTAAGTTTATTCATTCAGTTTGAATCAATACCAATAATCAATATCGTTCGTTTACGTCAAATGAAAATGTCAGGAGAGTCTAGTTTGATGACATTCTTATTTAAATAGGCTTTGCTCTAATGGCACACTCTGCAATCTTCTTATTTTGTTTTTTTCCTTTCTCATTTTTATATATAACGTATTATAATTTTTTCCAATTTTTATCACATCAACCAATAATAAGTGGTTCACGCTTGATATTATTTCGGTCTGTCTATATTTGATATTTTTTCAGGTTGTAATTTGTTAGTACAATATTTGTCTACATTTGTAGCCAAATACGGAGTTTAATAACAAGGTAATGCAGGTATATCTGTATAAAATATTGTAAATATATTGAATGCGTATGAAACTTATTTTATTGGTTCCATTCGAAAAAAACACAATATTTACTTTATTTATCTCTTAAATGAGAATAATTTATTAAATAATAGGAGAATTATTTATTAATTTCAAATTTACTGTAACTGTAGTTGCATGTGATGTCTGTCTTTAAATGCCTGATCTTCAAAATATTAAGAAGTTGGTGTACAATTTTGTATATATTTATTCTACACTATAAATGAATATTTGAAGAATAAGTGTTTGACTGCAGTTTTCCTGTACTGACAAACAGGAAAGCTGTATTTGTCTTCACTTGATTATTGTCAGTAGCACCTAGGAATTTAATTGAAGAGATCCTAATATTAAGGATCTTATTAAGTATAAATATTTGAGTGGTTTACCTCAAAATGACCCACCGCTGAGTCTAGCTGGCATATTATCTATTGATACAATTTAAATTTTGGGGCTGAGAATTTGTTGTAAGTCAAAAATTGACGTCTTTGTCTCTCCGTAGGACACAGCAGTCTAAAGCTGTTTAAAGTCATAAAATAAAACCTACCCACAGAGCTTTATTAATAGCAGTAGTTTTTCGCAAAACGACACTCGAACGGACATACGGTATAATTGTATATTATTCTTAATCTATATTTAGAAACTAACCTGATTGAATACTAGATTCTTTAGAATTTCATTAGACTTAAGGATTAGAACATTTAAGACAGAACCGAGGGAAGAGTTATGTTTAACCATTTAAAAGTTATTTTTATTATATGTAAGAGTAGTTAGCACTTACTACAACAATTATTAATAAATGGAAAAAAATCGTATAAAAATATTTATCCAACTAAATACTCGATGATGTTTAAAAATAGTTATTAACTCAACAATGCTAATTATTATTTCAAAATGTTTTGTTATCTGAAAACTATCTTTTCTATTTCTATAATAAAAAGTAAAAGTAAAACTTTAAGAAATAATAAAATTCCAATTTCAATGGTTTAAACCTTACGAGAAATAATTTTGATGAAATGAAAATAATAATAATAATTTGAAAACTTTTTAAGTATAGTAATTTGGCTGTGTTATGAATATTAAAAAGTGCACATTTTTTTACTTTATTACGAAAGCCAGTTTTAGGTCTATGCTTTTTTAACGTGTTGTTTCTGGGAAGTAATTCGGTTGAATGAATTTCCCTGCATTGCCTATTGAAACGGTCTACCGGCTTGGTTTGGCCTTTTTTAAAGCCTTCCCGCTGTTTGAATTTGAGACATAGTGAGAGACACCTTGTTTCGTAGATGTATGCTTAAAACAATGTTTGGTTTTTATAGTCCATCTCAGCAATTGTTTCTTATAAGAATCTAAATTGTATATTCTCTAACTTCTATCTTTTCATCTATTATACAAGTATCGTATCTTGCATGGCTATTTTCTAGCGTCGGATCACGTCACAGCGAACAGTTGTTATAAAATAAAAACTTAAAATATATGACTGGAAGGTGGATGAAATCTCCTCTAATATATAAGCTGTCCTATGTACATATGTATAATGTGTACATAGGACAGCTTATTATATAAACTTGTACATATTATAAATATACAGTATAATCATTCATTTAATACATAAATATAATTTTTTAATAATTTTAAATTGTTGTAAACATGATCTATGATACTTATTAAATATATTATATTTATTATTTTTTTCTCTGTTTTCGAAAGTCACTCAGAGAAAATTACTTCTAGCTATAAACCTGACGAATATGAAGTGATATTTTTAATTTTTTTTTTTTTTAATTTAAATTAAAAAAATATATATATATATTTTATCTATAATTCAAAGGATTTATTTAGATTTTATCTCACTTTGTGTACATAAATAGTAATTTACAGACGGGTAACATGCGGGCAGTAATTATATTCAGCGTCCATTACTTAAGCGACAAAAAATAGGTCACCCAGCTGTTGGGATTAAAGAAAACCCTCCTATCCACGGCTGATGGTGTTAGAGACATAATTAGATGTGATCATTATTGTACTATGTATAGTCTTAATGTCTGGTGATTAATATCATATATTACTTTTAGTTCAACCAAAATTTTATTATTATTTAGAAGTAACCAAATGTACGTTTGAAATAAATAGTAAAACACGTTATTATCGGATTCTTACTCAATTATTTTTATTATTTATACCATTTTATTGCACACAATGTACGTATAAAAGAACAGTTATTTTTTTGTTATATACAACTGGTACAAAGGCGTCCTTATCACTTAGAGTGATCTCTTACAGCCTACAATTACAAGGACTTTTCTTTAAAGTTGCAGCACTTGGTGTATGAAACTAAAATATTTTTATAAGTTGAATTATCTTTACAAGCGTGCGTTAGTACATATTTTTATTACATTCCATAGGAACGAACATTTTCCAGTATTCCATTTATGCAGTCCGAGATAAAAGTTAGTAAATTAAATATAAAATGAATAAAATATAATAAGTATATATGTAACTCAATTAATTTATTTTTATTTTAAGCTGTAAAATCCCTATAATCTCGCCATGTCCCTGGGACTGTTTGTTCAACCCCTTCACTTCCTCTGGTATAACGAACAAGTAAGTATTGATTGTTGAACATACTTCTAGACACAAGTTGTAACAAGATTTTACTCTTAAGTAACACAAAAGCAACACCCAAAAGAGTTGAAGTGACAATTACTCAACCTGAAAAATATTTTTTTATTATACAAAAATTCTTAGTACAGTTTTTGATACTTATTTTGTACGAATTAATTGTGGCACGGAATTATTGTGATTCATTATCTCGTATCAACCATTTATCATATCCCTATAAGCTTATATAAAGGTATTTGATACTTAATTGATAAACTATAGTACTTGTAACAGAGCTATGTTAATTGAGTGACATGAGTGATAACTGAAGCCTTAATTGAATATTGTCTATGATACACATATAGTTACACTATGTATGTGTTGTGGCTCCATATAAGGAGAATAAAGAATTATAGTGTAATTTTTTATACATTTTAGAGTCATGGTGATTTTGAGATCATTTTCTAATACTTTATTATAATTAATATTAGTTATTTTTAAAACATAACAGAAATATTTGTAGGTATAGGAATTTGGTTGTGTTATGAAGAATCATAAATAATTATGTATTTGTAAATATTTTTAACAAATAAATAGATTTTGGTAAAGTTTCTAAAATTATAAATTGATACCACTTTTTGATTTTTTTAACTCGGCTTCATCATAAAAAACAACTTCAAAGTTATATATAGAATATAATATATTATTAGTAATGTTACAATTTGTTCTTCCGTAAAATATGGTTATTTATAAAATTGTTATGAGTATTTAGTGAATGTTTTTAATTAACAAGATAATAAATACAATCTTTCGTCTTCAGTCTAATACTTAAAATTTATCAAAAAGAGCGTAATCAAAAAGCGTACCCACACCCCAAAAGGAGGGTAACTGTGCGCATCATTAGAGGTAATTGTAATTGTAGTTGAGGTAATTATTATCTATTATCTCTGGTCAGGCTAAGAAAAAAGTATTTAAATAAGATTTTTAAACTATAATATAAACATGAAAAGTGTTTCAGATTAAGATTAACCAACAAAAACTAATATTAGTTCTTGCCATTGTCACATATAGATACAATAGTCATTTACAGAGATGGTACATAGCTCGTGCCACTAACTTACACATAGGTTACATTTAGTCCAGTATTCATCAGGTGGGTAAACAATATGCTTTTTGTCACACAGGGGACAAAAGTACTATTTATTTTTTATTATATCAAATAATCTTAATTTTCTTAGTTATAGTCTTAGCCTCAGTTTTCTTCATTGCAGTTTTTTTAATTGTCAGATTTTGTTATAAGTTTAATCGTACTTTCTTTTTGCTATTTTCTCTTCATCAGAGTTTCTTTTTTTCTAGCTTGAATTTGTAAGGGCCTTCAGTTGCAATGATAGACTTCTTAACATGTCTTCGCCTGTTTTGTAACGTAGTCTTTGGCAATGATCGAATGCAGTCGCAGTGCACTCAGTGCAGTCTTGCTCAGGCTCTTTGGTATCTTTTGTATTCATATCAAGGGTATTTTAGGCTGGAGTTATGTCTATAACAGAAAATACCTGTATCTGTTGGCCCAATTTCGGGGATTTTAACTTTAACTCGAGACACTATTGACTAAATGAGCTAATTCTGTTAGCCCATTCACACCTAGGTGAAGGCTTAGCCATTTGTCACATTCATACGCGAAGTTGACTTTCAATAGTTCCAAGCTGCCACAATCTAAGGGTCGCGTCTTGTAAGAACTGTGTGGGGGAAGCATCAACATGTGAATGCCCGAGATGTAACAGGAGTGGTTGTTCAAAATAAGTAAGAAAGAATTGTCTTTAGTCAGCTGTACATTATATTGAAACTGTTTTTTAAAGGTATTCTACGTTGCCATAAAATATTTTTACTTGGGTTTTAATGCAATTCATCGCTCAAGTGTTACTAGTAGGATTTGGTTATAGCAATTTCAATTTAGGATATCTTTTAAGAAAGCTGTGTACTCAATAAAGATCAGCTAGTTTTGAGGATATATTGAACTAATGAGATACTTTATTCAAATATGCGTACTCCTAAACCAATTTTTTGAGGCTAATTATATTCAAACTATAATACAGTAACACAGGTCATTCGTTTCAGATATGTCATATTTTTCATCAGCTTGTGCTTTTGTAAATGTTCTGGAAAATCCTCCAATTCCCTTCGCAGTCTGTCCAGCTTTTAAAAGTTTCCGTAAAGTACTTTGCTTCAGTCCAACTATTGTTGCTGCTATCAATCGATCAAGCTAAATTAAACATAGTGGTAATTTCCAAGTAATAATAATTTTAAAATAATGGAAAAATTTATGCAAAAATATTCACTCACGTACCAAATCAAAATAGCATAGGAGCGGCCGGCGAAACACTTGCACGACCTACCTAGTACTATGGGGCACTGAGGGATGGTTATTGTTATTATGTTCTATAGTTATATATCATTCTCTAGATCTCATCGGACGTACTACACACTTACTTGCCCCACATAAGTTCATAGTTGATCAATCATCAAATAGCTCTGGAATATTATAACATGTTTATATAGATTCATAGATTTCTTTTTACAGGGAATTGTTAAAGTTAATACGAGATTAATAAATCGCAATAAACGTGTAACTTTACTTATTAGTAAAAAGTAATTATCATAAAAATATGAAGGATTATTATTACACTAAAATATCTTCTTCTGGTACTTTAAATAATGTCTCATTAATCACAATAGAGTAAAACTTAAGAGTAAAATCTTATGAGAACTTTTATGTTGGAACTACGTTCAACAATTAGTAACTTGTTCTTAAAACCAAAGGACGTAAAGGGATTGAACAAACATTCCCTCGACTTGTCGTGATTGTAAGGGTCCTACATTCTCAAATTCCCATGGGGTTTATTGTATCTGAATCAACTGAATTGTGTTAGATATTTCCATTTTATATTTTAATTAATTCTTTAATAATATTTATATATTAAATTTACTGCCTTCTGTGTCTTTGTACGGATAATACTTAAAAGTTATCGGTCTCATATGATATCGGGTAATAAAATTGTCTGGAATTAAAACTACATTCTTAACTTAAATCTCAAATGTGTAAAACATAATTTAAACTAACAGAAATATATTACCACCTCATCAGATATCACTACTATACACATTACAATAATAATTATATAAATTATTATTAATATAGGTAGATTATTAGCAGTGTATTTTATAAACAATTACAAATGTGGGTAATATAACTATCTTGAATGGAGTTACGGGCAACAGATGCTATAATATAAAAGTTTTATATATATATATATATATATATATATATATATATATATATATATATATACATACACATACATATATACATATATATATATATATGTAACTTTTTCTTACAAAACTTATGACACTTTTAATTAAGAAAATATTCATTATGTTTTATGGAAATAATTAATTTAACAAATAAATTATGGTAAGATTCCTATAATTTAAAAGAAATATCATTCTTCTAAATTTAATGTTTTGCTGACCTTAATTAGAAAACAAACATATATTGCAGATATTGAAAGTTTAACTGTTTTTGTTTTATTATAAAATCAGTTTCTGCGTCTTCGTTTTTTACGTGATATTTTCTGGGAATTCATTTGGTTGGATGAATTTTGCCTGCTTTGCCTTATCAAATGATCTGCCTTTAAAAATTATATTGATTTATGGTTTAACTTCTAAGGCGAACTTATGTTGTGTCCTATGCTAGGATAGAAAATAGCCTAAATGCTCATTAAGGTCAAAAAGAATCAATGTAATTTTTTTTTTGAGAAACTATATAGAAATACAACACCAGACAGACCTATACCTGTTATAGATTTTATGATATGTATTATATTTATAGTCTGATATACATTAGAGTGCACTTGCTAATTGGTTTGAAGGAACACTAGATTGTTAAGAAAGCGAGTCATTAGACGTGTAGCTTAATGGTTAAAACACTTAAAGCGGATAGGAGAGTAATTACTAGCAGCGAAAAACAAAAATTTTGTTCTTCTATAACTGTAAGTTGCATTTTTAAAATAAATTTTAGGCTTAATAACAAGTTTTGTTATATGTGTTAAATTCGTCACTTTAATAAAATAAATTTGTTTCAAAATAAACAATCTGTCATATAAAAGTTTGCTCCATAACTGACGCTGATGTCTTTCACATAAAACATATTAGAGTTTTTTGTGTTCAATATGCAACATTCATTGGCCAAAATCTTATACCACTACGGTATTCACTAATTAATAATGTCAAGCTATATAGAATTTAGAGCGTTATGGTAAACGTCCAAAGATCTTCTGTATCTGCGATTGATGGAGGTCCTTAAGGTCCAATCTTAGGTCCATTTTTCTTTCTTGTTTTTATAATAGATCTGTCAATCTTTGTAGACCATATAATAAGAGATTTTTGTTTTGCCCTTTAAGTTAACATATGAAATTTAAAAGCTCTTTCTCAATTTGTGTATTGGCTTAGTGTTAACAATCCATCCTAATAACAAAAACACAACTTCATTTTCAACTTTAAATATAAAACAATGAGGATGTGATAGAAGTAGTTGGATCCACAGTTGTCTTATAAAAGACAGCGTGTAACGGAGGGATATGAAATCGTAGATAGATAGATAAGCACATTATTGCACACAAAATTAATATAATGAAACAAAAAGAGTATAAAAAAAAAGCATATGCACAGGCGGTCTTATTGCTAAAAGCAATCTCTGACAGACAACGTTCAGGTGAAAGAATTTCAGTAATAAGTACGGGATAGCGCTAATGCCAGAAATAATACCTAAAATAGATGCATAGAATAAAGCTTTCATTATTTCCACATGGAACATTTAACTAATTATCTTGTACTCAAATATTTCGATTGGGTTCGTAATGAAATGTCATGACGTCATTATTTGTGGGTGTTCTGAATGTCAACACTAGTAACCCTCATTATATGAAATAGTGTATCTAAACGGACGACAACGTGATTTTACAGTGCACAAAAATAAAATATTGATAACTTTTAATCAAATTACCAACATATCTATGTTACGTTAATAAACTTCATACCTTAAAGTAACTATAATTCTAGAAATTGCTTCAATATCGACTGAACAATTTACTAAATTACAGTAAGTTGCCCATTTGTTGATTTCTCCTTAAAGAATGTGTTACCTTAATGATCTGTCTATGAGTCGATCAAATTACATGCCTACAAAGTGTGTCGAGTGGTTTTATTAAATGTGCATGTAGGTAGGTAGTAAGTGATGTAAGTGTCATAAATGTGTGCTTTATATGTTCAAATGGAATGGCTCATTTACAGCTTAAGTTGTGATTTGAAAGCGACACAAACAAAAACCGTACTGTCATTTAATGTACACACAGAATAACTAAACTTTAATAGTAGATTCGCTATTTTCAGTTTTAATATAATTGAATTTAATGGACACAGTGCCCGATTACAGACTAGTGGCAATAGCGTAGAAATATATTTAAATATTTCAACACTATATTGGAATTGGTTATACTTTCAATTTTTTTAGTGCAATGGCGTAGAAATTTATTTAAAATTCAAATATTCAGTACAAAAAAAAATTATTAACAGACTAATATGGCATACGTATTGCATAAAAATACATTCATATTAATTACATTATTAAACTGTTATGAATGATGTTAATTAAACAATAAAATTAATTAATTTCGAATTATAAAAGTCGCCTTAAGGCAATAAATAGAATTATTTAACAGTTAAGGTTCTTTTTGGAAACGAACTTTATTACGTCATTATTATGAATGAATATGAAGAAGTAAAATAACTATTACCAATGAAGTGAATTGATAATAAATGTTACTAATTACAATTTTTATAGTATCAACAGGGACGATATCGAGCCAAGATTCATCTTCTCTTAGGACACAAAATAGTCTACAAGCTTTAAGGTCATAAATCAGAGCCTTCATAAAAACTTTTAATATAATGAAAGTTTTTCATAAAATCTAAACTTAGAAAGACTGACAGACCAATATCTGTACTATATTTAGAGAATGATCTGATGGATTTCTTGTCGATAGTTTAGAATAGTTCATTCATTAGGCGTGTAGCTTAATGATTAGAATATTTATTTCATTCCGTAAGTAAATCATCAAATAGTTACTTTCTAAACCATATAATATTCTAAATAAATTAATACAAAAATTATGATATTTACTGAGGTAATCAAACTTTCAAACGTACTCGTATATTAACTTAACAATATCACCGCACGTATAGTCATTATTTCGACGAAGTTGTGATTGAATATTTATCTCAAACTTCTCTGAAATTGATTACTTAAAGACAACTTTAACGGAAGATTACAAAATTTAATGAGTTACAATTAACTAAAAATAATTATAATGTTTCATATATATAATAATTATCATATTTCAAATGAAAACAACAATAGTTTACCAAGTATTTATACATTTTGAATTTAAAATTATATAGTGATAATGATAAAATGTATGTTATTAAAAACAAATATTGAGAAATACAAGTACCTATAATAAAAGAATAAAACTAAAACAAAGATTTTTCTGTACATAAAATTTATTAGAAAGTTTTAATAACTGATTTTAAAATTTTAAATAAACATGCAATAAAAAAAAACAAGATGGAGCAGAACTCGAACCCAGATGCAGTTCATAGTGTGTTGAAAATAAAATAATCATTTAGCATATTAGCATAGATTAAGCAATTATATTGCAAAGTAACAGCTTTTTTCTACTTCCTTAAAGACTTGTTCTCCAACACATTTGTATAATGACAGATAGTGTGTAACTCAGAGATACTTAATATTATAGTGTCATACTTATGATTTGATTTGACGGTGTCCTTTATGTTAACTCTTAAATTTGTTTAAACGAAATAGTAAAGCTAAACCTACGGTTTTGTTTTTTTCACTAATTATACTTCGTATATTAAAGTAATTATAGTTTTATATTAAATTGATATCGACTGAACTCTTTACTTAAATATATTAGTTGATTTGTTAATAGATAACGTCTTACCTTAACGATGTATCTACGAGAGTGGGAAATAAAATCACAAAATATAAATTATGTATCTATTACTTTGTATATAAAAATAATCCACTCGATCGATACATCGTTTATTAAAAGTGCATGTGGATGGGTTGTAAATGAGATGGGTGTTGTAAATGTGGGCTTTATGACTCCAAATGAAATGCTTTACAGCTTAAGCGGTGGAGCGGAACGCGATATAAACAGAACTGCACTACCATCTAATACACACAGCTCAAGTGCACTTTAATAGTTGATTTGAATTTATTCAGTTTAAAAATGTGTAGTTTGAATTAACCATTTGATCTTAATCTAAATATACCTAAGTAGGTTTTGAAGTATCGCTTATAAATTATTTTTTGTTATTTTGTAAGACGTTGGTTTATAATTTCAATTTATAAAGCAGGTAACAATTATCTAGTTTGTCTTTTTTAAAATATACAAAATATGCATATTCTATATTAGAGTTTATTAAATAATATCAGGACTAAACCGAGTGTTGAATATTAATATATATTAAATATTGTAAATTCACCTGGATAATATTCAGTGAAATAATTTATAAAGGAATCTTATTTTAACGGAGTACAAATAAAAGAAAGTGTAAAATCAAAGCTCTTGCGTCCAATAAGAAAGAGACAAGATATCTACAAAAAGAAATAATAATATATATTAATTAATAAAGATCATGAATCAATTGTTCGGTATTAATTTACTCTGCTTATTTTCAGAATAACTTGACGATATCTTTTGTTCTTTACTTGGACACGACAATATTGTTTTTTAAATGGCTTCTGAACTATTGTTTAGAACGAATCTTTATATGGTACAAATTAAATTTTTATACATTATATATTTAATAATTAATTTTATATTATTGAATAACTGTTCATAAGATAAAATTAAACTTCTACAACTCAGTTTAATTACCAAGATACTTTTAAAGTTGAATACAATAGAATAATATAAAAGTTTACAGTTGTAATATAATAAAAATCAAATTATAAAGTAAGTAATATATTTTGATGTCAACTGTATCTCATCTTAATAAAGACATGATGTGTTGAAATCAAAAATCATAATATAAGATTCCCTGAACATAACACTAGGTACCGTTTATTAAATATTCGTGAATTACAATTGTTTGTATTGTGTACGTGTCTATTAAAGAAATTAAATTTTCGTGGAAATACTTAATTATCATCCGTTGTTGAAATGTCTTTGCGATTTTCTATTTTCTACTTTGCTATGACTAATTATTTGATGTTTGTTTGTTTGTTATATATTTCTATTGTCTATCTTACTTATTTAATATTATTTATTAACAAAAATGTTTATATAGATAATAGTTTAAGACGAAAAAACAAATATATTAAAAACTGGAAAAGTATTTTTTTGTTTTAATATAGGAATATCTTCTTAAAAAAATATCCTTATTATAAATATTTGTTTACATTAATTACTTATTATACGAAATTAAATCAGAATAGAAAAGTACTATTTCTTTTTGTCATTTTATTTATGCGATATTTTTGGGAAGCAATGCGGTAGTAGGATCAATTTTGTCGGTACTGCCTTTTAAAACTACCTACAAAAATAATGTAGATATGTTAGATAATATGGCTTGACTTGTCTTAGCTTCTTTATCCCAATCAAAATGGAGGAAATGTGGAGATGTACTCTCTTTGATCTGTTACGTTTTAAGGCGTTATTATAATTTTTAAAATAATAATAATTATAAAAAGAAATTATAATTAAATAGTAAACAATCTTTACATTGTTACCGTGTATATATTATTGCGAATAAGGAATTAGGGATTGAATTCTCTATCTCAGCAGAATTGACTGCCTCAAAGATATGTGTCCCAATTCATTTGTATAATAATAGACAATATGAAGGCGTATGTAATCTTATCATGTCATACGAACAATTCGATTCGGTTCAAAATGACACATAGTTCTATGTCACGTCCTTATTTGAGGGTCGCTTTTATGTTAACATTAGTAAATTTTAATACATAAAATAATGTACCTTAATCTACAGTATTATATTTTTATTGTTATAGTATTAATTGTATTTTATTTCTATTTAAGTAACTATAGTTTTGAATATTGCTTTAATAGCGATTGCTCTTTAGTAAATTACAATATGTCACTTTGTGTTCATAAATAATGTTTTATTTAATAACGCGTGTATAAAATATAATTTAATGTACACAGCACATAACAAAATGAGTGTTAACATTTTTTTTTGTTTACATTTAGTTTATGTTTTTATTAAAGTTCAGGAGATGGGTGTCATAAATGTGAACTTTATGACACTAAATAACATGACTGATTTTACCAGCAAAGAATTGTGGTCTAAAAAGTAAAATATAACGATCAAGGTGGTCTAAAGTATATAAAATGGTGCTGTATTTATGGCAATGCACGCTTCCAATAAGAATTCATTGAAAATCAAATGAAAATTCAAAGAAAGAGACGTTACCATGAGATATGGTTTAGTAAAATCTGTTTAAGCAGCAGTATTGCAATACACTATATGTTGCACATGATTTATTCCGTGTGGACTACAGAACTAACCCAGAACTAACCTTCACGTTCGGAACATAAAGTTTAAAAGTAATCATGGAACTCAGCAATCGAACAGCGTTTTTCGCTTTGCTATTTATTTGTATATAAAAAACACTTTCTAATTATGGTTGCAAGGTTTCTAATATGACGTTACATAGCTTATGTTAATTAAACATAATGTATCTTTCTGATTATGGGAATAATAATTATCCAAATAAATGCTTGGTTAATGAGAATAGCGCAAATGAAATAAATACCCTTTCTTTGATTACAAATATTAATAAACTAGTCTAATGGCCCGTTCTACAATCGGGCAAGATCTAAAAACGTTTGAGAGCTTCGCCAATTGTAGTTATAGTACATCTATTGATAAATTGATATTCAATTGATATGATAGGGTGGGTAGGGTGTTCTGTGCCATTGGTAGGTTAAGAAGGTGGAAAAATCTCTTACCAATTAGAACAAAAAGTTATCTGGTCCAAACACTTCTCCCAGTTCTTGACTATGCAGATACGTGCTATTTAGATTTGTCACAACTACTTCTGAACAAGCTCGAACGCCCACAAGACTTATGCATAAGATTTATATTCGGGCTAAATAAGTTTGAACACATCACAGCATACCACCTTCAGCTCAATTGGCTTACTATTCAACATCGTCGCACCTTTCATTGTCTTATTCTTTTCTATAAAATTCCACTCTAATAGTCCTCCATATCTTAAGGAACGTTTTAATTATCTTGGTGCTAGTTCTTCACTTTCTATGGTCCTTCGCTCGCAAAATAATAACTTGCTGGAGATTCATCTCTGTCATACGCAGTGCTATAGTGAATCTTTTACCGTCACAGCAGTGAAATTATGGAATGCTTTTCCGTGCGAAATTAGATACTCGAAGTCGTTATATATATTTAAGAAACGTCTTAAGAACCACTATTTATCTCTTTGATATTTATTGAGCGAAGCGAACGAAGTGAGCGGAGCGTTTTACTGGAGACTTTTTACATTCTTTGTCACGAATTGACTCGAAAACTACTTGACGGAAAATTATGAAACTTTGCATCAAAAGACACACAACTGGAGATGGTTTTTAAAAGAAAAAAAAAGAAAAAAACGCGCTCAAAAAAAAAATTTTTTTTTTCGTTTTCATGTCAAAAAACTGATATCCCATTGAAGTCAATAGGAAACGATGAGTCAATATACTAGGCTCGCTTCGCTCAATATGCAAACGGCACCTGTGATTTCGCGAGCACAGCGAGTCGAAATTGAGGGTTTGTTGGCGCCCCTAGTAATATTATAATATTTATGTATTATATAGTAGGGTATAGTTCATAAAAGTTTATATTATCTTATAGAATGAGTATATGTATAGTTAGTATGTATGTATGTATGTATGTATTATTATATAAAATATATATTATATATCTATTTTATGCACCAATTACTGTAATTTTAATTTTAAATAAATGTCCTTATACTTGTAGGTTGCCTGTAAGAGATCACTCGAAGTGATAAGGCCGCCTTTAAACCAATTTTGTAGCAATAAATTTACTGTTCATCTTTTATATGTATATTGTGTGCAATAAAGTATAATAAAAAAATAAATAAATAAATGATTTGTGATAGTAGTACACATATCAAATATTTCAATTGATATGATTTGTGATAGTACCATGAGCTGGTACAGGTCTGTTCCTGTTTGGATCTGGATCCTACTGCAGCGACAGGAGCGTGCCCATATAACCAACTAACCGTAGAGAAGTATCATAGTATAGATACCCACTTTAATAGTTTTACTTAAAAGCATTACTGTTTAAGGAAAAAGGAATTAATAGACAATTAGAAACATTTTAAAGGTTTTAAACAGTCGCTCACAAAAAGATAAATAAAATATAAATTTTATTTCTTTATCAATATACATTATCAACACCAACTGCCAAAATAAATATTTTTGTTTGACTTACAATCTAAGATGATGATTGCCACACGACCAAGAAGAATAGTCTTTATTAGTAACTCAATACTAAAAAAGTAAAAAAACAGAATCAAAAATCAAATTTCATTACAATTGATACAGGAAAAATATACGATGGGAAACATATCTACGTCGAAATTATAATAAAGTATAATTAAAATAAAAAACAACTCAACCTGTTACGCCTTTAGGTAATTTCGTTACGCCGACTCATTATGAGGGTTGTAGGTCGTGTATCTTTATTCAGGGAAAGTTAATTGCTGCATATAAAGATAACGTAATTATACATTGCTAATTTCCTGGTGAATTAAGGAGTCATATTGTAAGTGTTTCTTTTTTTTTATTATGAAAAAACTTTATGTATTTTGGGAGCGCCGTCACGTGGTTTCATTAAATTAAATAAATAACATTTTAAGATTTTCTGTAGAATAAAATATTTGAAATCAGGTGACTTGATTATATATTAGAAGTCGTATTATTCTTGGTCTATTAACAAAATTATTTTCTGGGGCTTCGTTATATAGTATGTGATTTTTTCAGGGGAGTTATTCGGTAAGATGAATTAAGGCTGTGTTGTCTTACCAAACGCACTGCATGTCAATTACGTCAATTATTAACTTCGCTATCCTGAAATATCAATCTCAATCTTAAAATCTAAGTTTAAAGTTATTACATACATAAAACGTATTGCATATGTAGGAATAAACTACTTGCTTTCTTATGAAAAAAAATGTTTTTCTTCTCTGTAGTTGATACCTCCCTGCTATAGTAGAATACAAAGTAGTCACAAGCTCCCTAAGGTCTGATATAATATATACAAACAAATATCTGTTACAGTGAAATACAAATATATCAATATTTGATATAGTATTTATGATATGTATTACATTTATAGTCTGATATCTATTAGGATGAAATTTGATCCGAAGGGAGTTTAGATTCAATAATAAAATGAAACTCAATAGCATAAACGTCTTTAGGGATATAGCTGATGATATGAAAAGGAAGTTTAATAAGAAAGATGACAAAGTGCAATGCTTTAACAGTTGCCTTCTTGCCATGTATATTTATTATTTCCACGAAGAAATTTGAGATTGAATGTTTTATCTCTTTATTTATTTTACATTTGAAATAAGAAAGCCTCACGAGTGAGCTGTGTCGTGTATATTTTAAAAGTGCAGTTAAGTCGGTTGTAAATGAGATGTGTCATAAATGTGAGCGACCTCCAAATGGAATGCCTGATACAGCTTAAGTGGTAGTGTTGGAGCGCGGTTTAAACAGAACTATACTGCATAACTATAATGTACACACAGCTTAACTGAACTCTAATAGTACATTTGAAATGTTCAGGATTTATTTTGTTTTTGATTAACATTTGAACTAATATACTTTTCATATTTTCAATCATAGCCTTTTTCGTGATCCGTTCAAGTTATATTTACGTAAAGTAAATTTTCATATTACTTTAATGGAAAGAGAAATGAGTTGAAAATTTTAATCTGAAGTTTCTTTGTCGAAATAACTAGGATCCGCCAACCGTGTGCGGCAGGTGTTGAGCTGAGCCCCTCTCCTTTCTTCTTTTCTTGATAACTTATGAAAACAAATTAAAAAAATGTTTAGCCAAAACATTTTTTCAATCTGTTTTCGCTATAACATCCACGTTCGGCTCAAACATATATAACAACATTTTTAGCTAATTATCTCGTCGCATTCTGAAGACAACTAAACACAAGGTCTACCAAACGGTTAAGGGCTTCGCTTACGCTCAGCTCAATAAATATACTAGTCGTTCTGTGAACAGTAGACCTCAGTACGTTAGGGGATGAGACAGTGTTTTAAGTGCCTTTTCCAAAAAGGAATAAGTATACCTATGTATGTATGACTATGTATGTAAGTATATCTATGTACATAACTACAGAACGAAATTTTGCTCCACCAAATAACAACGGAGTTGTTCAACTTTAAAATTTTTGATAATTTGCTATGGCCGCCATTTTGGATCTTGAAATTACAAAAAAACACCTTAGATTTCGGCAAAGAATACTTAGACAAAATTTCAGCCCGCTAGCTGCCGCAAAGTCCGTTTTTGTGGTACGGATCAGAAATCCGCCATTTTGAAATTTTTCGCCCAAGCAAAAAAACGGCTTGAGATAAACATTTAAAGAATTCAAAGAACACACCTACCAATTTTCGTGACGAAAGCATAAAAAATACGTCTGCTACGCCAAAACAAAAACTTAAATTACCGCCATTTTGGATTTTTTCGCCTAATCAAAAAAAACCGGCTCAACATAAAAATTCAAATAATTTAAAGAACATGCTTGCCAATTTTCGTGACGATATGATTAAAAATACGCCACTATGCCGGAACAAACATGCTGAAATACATACGGAAAAATAGCAGAATGGGTCTATCTAGTGGAATAGTAGACAAACGCTTCACTACGCTCAGCATTCGTCCTTCGGTCAATAACTAATTACATGAACATTACAGACTTGAACATTAAAGAATAAAGAAATATTAAATTAATCTGTTACATTTGACAAATTTTATAACTTTATCTTAAATAAAGCCAAATTTAGTATAAGTACTGCGTGTATAACATCCACATTACATTATGCAAAGGTACTTTTGACTATATTACAGTGACGTTAACTTTATTGCAGCGTTCGGGACCGCCAACCAACACGGCATGTTCCGAACGGCGGAAAGTGGAGGATGGAGCTACAAATAGCTACGTGGAATGTAAGAGCAAGGATGGAACAGAAGATGAATGAATTATTAGATGTGATGGATGACAAAGATCTCGATGTTATTTGTGTGTCTGAGACAAAAGCACGAGGACCCCCCAAAGAGCATGTATGAAGAGATTGATATCTGTGGCCGAGGCGAAAGAGGTATGCAGGGACCGTAGCGTTTGGCGCTCCGTCGTCTCTAGCTACTCCGCAAGGGATATGGCGTGAAGATAAATAAATAAATATAATAAGTTGTTTACCTGCGATTTTTATTCTTTGTGTCCGTCTATCCTTCTATGTATGTACCAAAAACCCTTACCTATTATGATAGGATTTATAATTTGCGTCTTTATAAAATTTGTGCGTACATTGTAAAATTTTAACATTTTTAGCATGTTTTTCACATTGTGCAGCATTTCTTTTTCATACGAGCAAACAGTTCCAAGCTTTCCAACTAGTTGAAGTTACAGGCAACAGTTAGTGTATGTTAAATGTTATATGTAAACAATTGCTATTAAATTAATGCTTATTAGCGTTCTTTATCAGTAGATCCGTAGTTTCAGTGAAAGATATGGTCTCAATTTGGTTGAAACATATAATATGACCCGTAGGAATTTTAGGGCGTAGGACCCGTATAACCACGACATGTTCGAGGGACGATTTGTTCAATTCCTTCACTGTCTTTGGTTTTATAAAGAAATTACTAATTGTTGGACGTAGTTCAACGCACATAAGTTCTAACAATACGTTACTCTTAAGTCACACAAAAGCAATACTTACAAGAGTTGATGTGACATTATTTACTGAACTTGAAAAGCATATTTTTGATAATCCTCATAATTTTACATAATACATATATTTTTTCTAATTATTTTAGGGCATGAATATATAGTTATACAAAATGATGAATGATTTTTGTTGTGTTGAATGTTTGTGTTTTAACGATTACATAAAGTAAAATTGTATAACATTCTGGAGATATTGGATACTTAATCAATAAACTGACATAGCTATCTTAGAAGTACTACAGAGTACTAACTCTGTAGTACTTCTAAGATAGCTATTTTAACTGACTGACATGAGTGACAACTAAAGCCTTAATTAAATATTGTATATGACACACAGATATCTCTACAATACAGAGGTATTATGTTATGCAATACATTATTTATAATTCAGATTGTAGATGGTAATCGGTGTGTTTATTATTTTGATAATTATAACTATTTTCTTCATTTTAATAAAAATAATTTGCTTCACATTAAACGATTCGGTTTTACTAAAGGTCGGATTAGAACCGACTCTCCTGTCTTCCTCATTAAAGATATGTTCAACAGTTGAAAAAATCACAAAATACTATTGAAATTTAAAGAGCATCATGCGCTATTAATTGATCAAGAATTTATACCACTATGGCATAAATAACAATCATCTCAAATGGCTCTTATGTAATTTAGAGGGTTGGAGTAAACGACTAAAGATCTTTTGGAGCTGTGATTGATTTAGGGGTGTCAAGGTTTAATCTTAGGCTCATTTTTCTTCCTTGTTTGTGTAATTGATCTGCCAACTTTTGCAGACAAACCTAATAAGGAGTGTGATTTGGTGAAGATACTTCTTCGATATGTAAATTCATACATCATCATCATAACGTATGATGATTTAAGAAAGCTTTCCTAAAATTGTGCATTGGCTTCGTGTTAACAACCTGCCACTTAATTAAAAGACAAAACTTGTTAGATTTTCAACATTAAGTATAAATCAAAGTCATGTGAGAGTGGTTCGAATGACAGCAAGGACGATAGATTATTTGTGACATTTGAGAGCACAAAAGTAAAGTTTTAATTATTACAAAATAAATTAAAAATGTTTTCTTATCACACAATTTATTAAATGTTGATAGCTTTTAATTAAATTAACAACATATCTAAATAATACTATACTTCGTATATTGAAACTAATTATAGTTCTACAAATTGCTTTATATAGACTGAGTTAATTACTAAAATAGAGTAAGTTGAATATTTGAAAATTTTTAATTGAGATTGTGGTACCTTAATAATCTATGAGTCTATCAAATCACATGTCTACAAAACATAGATTAATGTAGCTATGTACTTGAGGTACCGAGCATTCACATTTAGTATTTTTATTACAATTGCATGTAGATGGGTTGTAAATGAGATAGGTGTCATAAATGTGCGCTTTACGACACCAAATAGAATGGTTGATTTACAGCTTAAGTGGTGGTTTTGGATAGCGCTACGAAGAAATACCGTACTACATTTAATGTTCACACAGTTCAAGTAAGCTATAAAAGCTCGCTTATAGCTATGGCGAGGTTTTATATAGTTTAAATTAAATATTTCAACTAATCAAAATTTAATTTGATTATGTCTAGGTAGGTTTTAAAATTGAAGTATATACTTTCTGTCAGTGTTAATGAAGTAATGTTTATAAATTATTTCTCGTTGCTTCGCGAGATGTTAACTTTATTTACAAGTACACGTGACGTGGTCTATTTCTGAATGTCTATTTATAAAGTAGGTAATAAAATCTGGTTTTTTTATTAAATTTAAAAATATATACCTTCTGTATTAAAGTTTATTTATAAAATAATATCAGAAAAAATGTAAGCGTTGAAATATTTTAATATTTATGAAATAATTTAGTCATATTATAAATTCGACTTGATTATATTTAGAAATTGATGATATAATAAATGAATAAAGGAATATTATTTCAATGTACAACAAATAGAAGAAAATGTTACGTTCAAAGCGCAGACTGTTGTATACTATAAGAAGGAGACCAGAGAGTGACAAAGAAATGGAAAATAAACTAGTAAAATTATCCAAATAACGTACTCTGTGGTTATCTTTCAGAATAACTTGAGAATTGTATTTAATTTTATTTTGCTCTTTGATCGGACATCTGCATCGCATTATAAACTTGTTTACCTTACCTTACCTACTATTTTCAGCACAAACTCACAATTTATTTATATTGTAAATTAATTATTAAGCTGTTACTTTTACATTTTTTTCTTTTGTACATCTACAAATTATTTTAGATAAATACGTTTCCACGTGTTTCATATAATTAAACTTAATCTACACTATTATAATAAAGCTGAAGATTTACAAAGTTCGATTTGAATGTTGCAATACAGAACGTTTTTAAACATGGCAGTATGATAAAACGAAATGATAATGAAACCGTTAACAATTGTATGTATATTAATTAATATTTCAACTAAGAAAGTTGGGACGTATTAAACTGCCTAGAAGTTATTTATCCCAATTCATTTGTACAATAATAGACAGTGTATAACAAAAGAGTATGTAATCTTATGTCACACGAACAGTTCGATTCGGTTCATAATTAAACTATGAGGTCATTGTTTGGGGTGTATTGATATCAGCACTGGTAATCTGATAACATGAAATAGAGAAACAAACGGCGTTACGATTTTAATTATTACAATACTATAAAAAAACCTTTTTGTTGTTAGCTTTGCGTCAATTGACTAACTTGTCAAAAATTTCAACTTTATAAGTTCAAATAATTATCGTTTTAAATACTCTTTGATATCGAATGAGCTCTATACTAAATTACAATAAGGTATTTTTGTTGATTTGTTTATTTGTCCATTAGAAATGTTTAGCTTAATGATCTGTCTACGAGTCAAATAATGTGTTCACAAAATATAAATTTATGTACATATTACATTACAAATAAAAATAAAGACGTCCGATCTATCGTTAATGTCGTGTATATTTTGTTAAAAGTGCAGTTAAGTCGGTTGTAAATGAGTTCGGTGTCAAAACGCGAACTTTATACCTTTAAGTGGAATGGGTGATTTACAGTTTAAGTGCTGGTGTTGGAAAGTGATTTAAACAGAAGTATATTGGTTTATTACACATAGCTTAAGTGAATTCCAAATGTACATTAGTAATAATCAGGATTTATTTTGTTTAAAACAAAATAAAATATGAAAAAAAAACTTTATTCTTTGACTAAAACTGTTAATTCACGCATACAAATAAATATTTGATAAAAATTAACTTTCGTTTAATTTTTCGATTTTATATTAATAAATGTGAAAAAGCTATTTTTTTACATTTATGCTTTTCATTTTTCTAATCATTGCATTATAATATGTACAATTATAGTTATCTTTACGTAATGTAAATTTTCATATTACCTTAATGGACAGAGAAGCGAGTTGAAAATATTAATCTGAAGTTCTCTTGTATAAATAATAAATATATACATAATAATCGTGTTAAATGAACATTGAACATTGAAAATTGTTAATTTTATAACTGCTTTGAAAAAAAGTTTGCTATATTTTATTTAATATAATCTATTAATTATTATTTTGGGTAAAATGTGCTTTAGAAAGCAACTTTTTGAGCAGATCACTTTTCCTTAACATCCATATCTCATATCTCATCCATATCTGTTCTAGTCATTAAGTTACACGATTAATGACTCACGTTATAAATCTAGACTTTATTCGAATCAAATAACAGGTGCAACCTAATGTATATCAGTCTATAAATATAATGTATCATGAAGATAATAATATCAGATAATGGTCAATGTATTTACGTTTAGTTGTAACTTGTATTTCATTATAACAAACATTTCTTTTTATATGTTATATTATGACTGATATTAGAGAATATGGGTTGAGTTCATTCAAGAAAAGCCATAAATCCACATTATTTTTATAGGCACACCATGTTATAAGACAACAAAGGTAAAATTGATCTTACCGATTTAACAAATGACTTTAATAATGAAGTGAAAATTTATTCATAATAAATCAAGAATAATCCCATTTTTATTTTTAAACTATAAGTGAATACCTATACTAACAGATATTTTTTTAAAGGCATTATCAAATATTATATTTTTTTATTGTAAGTATAGGAATTCCGGTTTGTAAAACATTAAATACTGCACTATTTTTGGTTTACTACAAAATGTTGTTATGGATTTATATTTTTACGTGATATTTTCCAGAAAGATATTTGGTAGAATAAATTTTGCCTGCATTTTCTGTTCAAACGGTTTTCCTGTTTGCATTTTTCCTCTCCTCTTGGCATTTTTTTATTTTTTTAAATAAAAATTAAGGCATGGCGTAGTGAGAGACCTTTATTTGCTTTAAATGTTTGTTTGAAACAAATGATTGCATTTTATGTTCCATCTAAGCACTTTTGTTAATTTCAACAGCCTAATTTTCTTTTTCTTCTGTCTTATCATCACGTCAAAGTATTGACACTGTGTTCTTTAAAAAAATACAAATGTGGATAATATTATATCTTGCATGGATTATTTTTAGTTTAAGCGGATGGAGCCACGGGTAACAGTAAGTATAAAATTTAAGTTTAGAATAAATGATTTTTTAAATATATATTTTTTTTTCACTCTTTCTTATAAATTTATGAGAATAATTAAAGAGAAATGTACAAATGTTTTTGTTTCTTTATACAGAAATAGTATTTTCATGGAAGGTCAAAAATATTCGCTTTTGCTGTTAAATTCTTTTTCAAATATGTGCCGTATTACCTTTGTTTTACGTTGCATAAAAGTTTTATAAGGTAAAAGTAAGTTGTTTTAGTAAATTGCCTAAAATTTTAGGAATTCTGTATGTAGAATGCCGAACAACAAATTCGGAACAAATGATTCGAAAAAAGTCATAGGAATAACTAGTATTAAAATAAAATGAAAAGTAAATAACAGCCGAATTAATACTATAAATTATAATAAAAATATGTTAAAATTAAAAAACGCTTCTATTTCTAGAGGTATAAAAAATGCATAAAAAGCATTGAATATGCACCTGAAATTGAAACCATGTTATTACAGATATTTAAACATTTATAAGTGTATAACAAAATAGTAAAATATCTTTAATCTATATACACCAAATTGTATTAATTAAGTTTGCATTATACAATTATTCATGACCAGTTGAGTTGACTAAATAGTAAATAAAAACACTTTTTCTCCACTCTGTAGTTCAGACTACAGATATTTTATTATTAGATAGGCGAGACTAGTTCTCAGTATGATTTGTATGATTTGAATTTATTGAATTGAGAAGGGTATTTGGAAAATATACAAAATTTTAAAATAAACTATTGGGGACCGCCAACCAATACGCCATGTTCCGAGCGGCGGGAGGTGGAGGACGGAGCTACAAATAGCTACGTAGAATGTAAGAGTAGCAATGGAACAGAAAATGAATGAATTATTAGATGTGATGGATGACAAGAATCTGGATGTTATTTGTGTGTCAGAGACCAAGCTAAAAGGCAATGATACGACCGATTTGCCTGGGAACCAGGTCGCTTTCTGGGCTAGAGTTCCAGAGGGTGAGCGAGGTTGCCAAGGTGTAGGCGTGCTGTTGTCCGCTCGAATGGTTAATGCAATGGTAGAATACAAGGCCATCAACCCGAGGCTTCTTTGGGTTCCCTTTAAGGTGGGGATAACAAGAGTATTCTTGTTGGCCGTTTACGCGCTAGTATCCTCAGCTCCAGTGAGCGAGCTCGAGGAGTTTTGGGAGAGTGTCAGGGATGTTCTAAGTAGTGTCAGATATAATGAAAAGTTGATAGTATGTGGTGATATAAATGGATGGGTTGGAACTGCGCGAAGTGGTTACGAAAGTGTGCTAGGCAAGTACTGTGATAAGAGAGTAAACGAGGCTGGAAAGCTTATTTTGGAATTTTGTACGGAGAGAAATTTGTTTGTGGCAAACATGATTCACAAATTCGATTCGAATTCACATGTACACATGGGAGTGAGCGGAAGGAATGATTGATCTATTCCTAGTGGATCAGCGTATTCAAAGCCAAGTTATGGACACGCGAGTGTTAAGGGATGCTGATCTGGAAACGGACCATTATCTAGTCGTTGCTAGAATAAGAGGTCTGTTTAAAGGTTGGCGCAGCCGCACGACGTGTCCAAGCTTGGCGTCGAATTATCGCATAAGAAGCTGGAAGCTTCAAGATCCATCGATCAGAGAGGAATATCAAGAAAGGGTTTCCAAGAAGCTTGAAAGCTGTGATTCTGGAAATAAAAGTGTTGAAGTATGCTGGCAGAACCTTAGGAATGATATGGTGAAAGTAGCGACAGAGGTATGTGGTAAAAGGAAAAGAGGTTTTAGTAAAAAGCGCGATGAATGGTGGGATACTGAAGTGAAAGACGCTGTTGAGTTAAAGAAGACAGAATGGCTGGATTATAAAGCCTCTGGAGAGGATAAAAGTATGAGAGAGTTCAGAAAAAGAGCGTACAAGCTGCAAAAGCACAAAACGAAAGCACTTATAAAGTGAAAATTCTGAGAGAGAAATGGATGACAGGTTGACGAACAACTTCCGGGAAAACACGAAGCTTTTCTGGCGAAAAGTTAGTGATTCCCGGGGTTGTTCAGTAACCTGTAGAAAGAAAAGGGGTGCTTTCGAAGAGAAGTGTAGTTTTAACAGAGTCAGCACACGTTTTGCAGCGGTTGGGCGGAATTCTACAAAGAGACGTATGAATGTAAGGACGTCTCGGCCTTTAGTACCGGCGAAATGCTGAGTCCGGATGTAGCCGATGGTGAAATCAGTTTGGAAGAAGTAGAGAGTGCGATTTGAAGTCTGAAATGTGGTAAGGCTGCGGGAGCAGATGAAGTTACTGCCGAGATGATCAAATATGGTGGGCCACGCGTCTGGAACATGTTCTGGTTTTTGTGCAATTTATGCTGGAAATCAGGGGAGGTCCCAGACGATATTTGAAAGAAATGAAGAAAGAACAGAATGTAAGATTAACGTGAATGATAAGATAATAGAACAAGTGAATGAAGTGGTATATTTAAGAAGTTTGTTTAGCAGAGACGGAAGATACGAAATGGATATGGAAAGGCGTATTGCTGCCGGTAACAGAGTTAACGGAGCGTTGGCTGCAAGAGATCCACTGAATGGCAGGTACTAGCGAAGATGTCGCAGTGAGAATGAAGAAGAACGTGCTCAGGTGGTTTGGGCACGTCATAAACAAAGAATTCTAGTTTCATTTTTAAGTATTAAAATAATTTTTTTAACAATTGATATTCATTTAAAAATTATATATAAGAAAGTCTTTTTAACAATAGACAGACCAATACCTCATATAGTGTTTAGGAGGGGTTTTTTATTTATAGACATTTGCACGCAACTGCTAATTGAACCAAGTAAAGTCTAGATTGTTTAGAATGTGAGTCATTAGAACACTTAATAAAGAAAGGAAAGTAATAGCGAATAACGAAAAATTATTTCATCTATAACTGTAACTTGTAAGGAAAATTTTTGCATATATTTGGAATAGGTAAGAAAAGCTTAGCAACAAATGTATTTTTTAATGTATAATTTGTTTGACAATAAACAATTCGGTTTTACAAAAAAATGCTCTATAACTGTGTATTACTCATAAAATATTTGTTTAAGGTTTAGAATGATCACATAACACTATTGTCTGCGGTTAGCATGCAACATTCATTGGTAAATAACTTATATCACTATGACATTAAACAGAATGAAACTTGTCTTATACAATTTAGAGGTTCAATTTTAAGTTAGTTTTTATACAAGTGATTTGCCAACTTTTTTAGACCAACACAATATAAGATTATGGTTTGACTTCACTTCTTTGACATTTAAATCAATACAAGATCACGTAACGTATGAAGATTTAACAAAAGCTCTTTCCAAAATAGTGCATTGGCTTAATGTCAACAACCTGTCACTTCATATTAAAAAGACAAAACTTCTTAGATTTTTAACTCTAAATGTTAAATAGGTGTGAACTAATGTACTGTTAAATAAAGTAGGAAAAGAAGTGGTTAAATCCATTGTTTTCTTGGTATAGATAATGTGTAACGAAGGATATTAACTCTTATCATGTCATTCAAACAATTCGCTTCGGTTCATAATGAAACATCATTATTTGAGAGTAAACAAAATAAAAAAGTGAAATATTTCAAAAAATTTAATGCTTTTAATCAAATTAATAACATATCTATGACATGCTACTCAACTTCACTTAAAGTAACTGTATTTGTAAAAATTGCTTTGATATCGACTGCGCTCTTTACTAAATTACAGCTGAAAGCGTTACCTTAATGATCTGTCTATAAGTCCATCAAATTATGTCTACGAAATACAAATGAATGTACCTGTTACTTTAGGTATCGAGTATTTTCGTTTAGTGTTTTTATTAAACGTGGAGATGGTTTGTAAATGAGATGGGTGTCATAAATGTGAGCGTTTCACTTTCAAGCGGAATGAGTGATTTACAGCTTAAGTGGTGGTGTTGTAAAGCGATAATATAAATAATAAACAGAAACTGCTCGTATATCGCCATTGAATATACACATAGCTTAAATATACTTTAATAGTTTATTTAAAGATATATTCAGTTTTATATAACTTGAATTAATTATATCGAGTTAGGTTTTAGAATTTAATTATATAATACAAATAAGGCTGTGTCAGTGAAAATTAAGTAACTTTTATAAATTATTTCTTGTTGTTTTGTCAGTTGAGCTAAGCTGAGTTGAGTTATATTCGTGTATGATACACGCGAGGTAGTATGTTTTTGAATATTTACTTGTAAAGTAGGTAACATTTATTTATCTTTGTCGATATTTAAATACCTTCTTTATTTTAGTTCATTTATAGAATTATATCAGAAAAAAAAAGTTTAGATTATTTTAGTATATATTGTATTATAAATAAGACTTGGTTATATTTAGCGAAATAAGTTATAAAAAATTTATGAAAATATTTTTGCACGCAGTACAAATAAAAAAAAAACAATTTGAAAGCGCAGACTGTTGAATTCAACATGAAAAAGACCAGATACTGATAAAGAAAGAGAAAAAAGATAAGTAAAAATCATGGCACAAGTTGTGCGGTAGTCATTTAGTATGTGCTAATTTTCAGCTAACTTGAGAATTGTGTTCCATTTTCTTTTGCCTTTGATTGGATATGAATGTATAGAGTTATAAAACGTTTTTCTTAAGGAAAGGATGCCTTCTATTTGATTTGAAAACTTGGAATTTTTTGCTTTACAGCATGAACTAGTAATTTGTTTATTTTAATTAATAATTATGATATATTTATTTTGTTAAACACAGTTTCACATGTTTGTATTCAATTTTGTTCACGGTGGCCCTTATGTTAATACTATTAACACTTATCACATGAAAAAGTGTAACAAAATAGATGACGATAACTAAATATCTTTGAACCCGCAGGTGATGTTGGCAAGGGATATAAATTAAAAATATGTAACTGAAGTGAACTCTAATACCTACTTCGTTTAAAGCATTTTGATGTAGGAAATAAAAATTTCAACCAATCAGTACTTTATTATTTTTATTTGTAAAAATAGAGTGAAGTTTAAAATTTATTTGTTGTTATTTTATTTCGTACACGCGACATAGTATGCGGCTGAAATTCTTGGATAATATAATATTAGATTTAATGTAATTTTACCTTTTAAATTAATAATATTTGATTTAAGTTTTATACAATGAAAAAATATATGCCGGTATATGTTCCTATAAATAATAATATTTATAAAATAATATTGAAAAAAATACATCCAACTCAGCGTTGGAATATTTAATTATCAAAATTTGTTAGCCGGTAATTTACTCGACTGTGTTATATTTGCTAATTTTGGAATAACGTAGCTCCAGAAAACAGCTAATAGTCCTGTTACTGTAACTTTTTTTAATGATTAGAAAGTCCTCGATACACAAAAAGAATTAAATGTAATATTCAAAGCGCAGACTGTTGCATCCACTTATAAATAATTTAGATACTGACTGACTGACTTTAAAAAAAAAGGAAAGAAATAGAAAAAGTTTATCAAATATAAATAATGGAACAAGCTGTGCGGTATACGGTTCTATTGTATTTATTTTTGGAATAATTTGCGAACCGTTTTCCATTTTCTTTATCTCTTTCATTTAACGCGGCTGCTACAAATTATAAAACAAGCTTTTACCCCTCTTTATTGGTTTATTTGAAAACTTGGAATTATTTACATAACAGGATAAAGAAGAATTTGTTTAAACTGTAAATAAATTTAATAACTGTAAGTTAATCAATTACTATAACGCTTTAAGTTCTACAATAATTATTTTTTTAGACCACCTATTAACTATTCTAACTAACTAATATATGAACTATTGTAACTAACTATAACTTTAACTATTCTAACTAACGAACAAATATATGAACTATTCTAATACTCCTGATAAATACTAATTCTAATATATCGAAGTCTATGACGGATTTTTTAAATTTTTGAAGGTGAAATTTAGATGTTACTTATATTTATAGTGTATGTGTCACTATTTTTGACATAAGTATTTATATTTTGGTGTAAAACAATATGTTAATTTACATCAAAATAAAATATGTATTGAAGAATACCAATATCTTTAAAAACATATCTCAAGGAATCACTAGCTTTTAGTCGTAAATCGTTGAGTCAGTCAGTTGTAATATTTTATTGTTAAGTAATTGCAATTCACAGTTACAGTTTAAAATATATAAAACCATTAATTTATATTCTTATGAAATATATAAAACTTTAATGTGAGATAAATTATATTACATTAATAAAATATACTTTTAGAGTTGACTAGAATAGAATAACGTAAACACTTCCTGTTATCTTAGAATAAAATTAAAACCTTAGTAATATATTTTTACGACAACTTCATATTCTGTACCGAATCTCGATTCTCGTCCTACTAAAGATGTAATGCTCTAAAATCAAAAGAATATTCTTCGCTAAAAACAAAACTACGTTCTGTTTATTCCCTGTGAACTGCAGGACTTCACGTGCGGGACATTGGTTTAAAAGTAATTATTGAACTCGGGAATCAAACCGCGTTTTCCGCTTTGCTCTTTATTTATATATAAAAAAACACTTTCTAACTACAATTGAAAAGTTCCTAGTGTTATGTTATTATTCTTTTTGACAATGGGAAAATATTTTTCCAAATATATGCCGGGGTAAATAAAAAAATGACACAAAATGTATTTTTTTTTTCAGTGTAATATTAATAAAGACCTCTATAGTTTGAAGCAAGTTTCGTTGATTTTGGTAACTTGAAAGGATTAATGTTCAAGGAAAAAAATAAAATATCTTTATTTCTACACCTCAGTGAGTATGTTACTCAGGTTTCACTAATGTAAAGGTACTATTATTGTCACTGTGTTAGTATTGTATTTAATAAAGGAGATAATAAACTCCGGCATCGGAAATGAATACCAATTAAGAGGATTTATCAAATCGAATTTAGATTTGTCAGATTATTTAATTTAATTAAAGACGGATAAATTTGGTACATTTTGCAATGTACAGTTATATATAAAGTTCAAAAATTTGTAGAATTAATGAGATGACTTAAGTATAGATTTATTAATTTCTAGTCTATTACTTTCTATCCCAATCCACCCTTAATATCCTTCCTCTCTTTCCTATCGTCTAACGGCTAAAGACTAAAATAAATAATTAATTTACAACCAATCTTAGAGACTTACACCCAAAGAAAACGAGGGTATTATTAGTAACTCAGATATAAAAAAAATCTGAATCAAAAATTTACTTTCATTATAATTTATAATATACAAATTGTAATTCAAATAAAAAAACAACTCCTTTCATGTTGATATTTCAATATTTCTATTTATTAGGTTGACTCATTATGAGCATTTTAGTATGAACCGCTTTATTCAGGGAGAATTAACTGGTTGATACAAAGAGAACATAATTATTAACAGTTCAATTTCTGATGTATGAGGATCATAGTCATTTGGTGGAGTTTCGTTTTATGATATCGAAATAACATAATAGATATGGCAGCGCCAAACACGTGGTTATATTAAAATACATAAATAATATTTATAATGTTTAGAAGGAATTGTGGTGAATTAAAATATACTAAGTTGTATTATCCTTGGTCTATTTTAAAATCTACTTCTGGTGCTTCATTACATAATATGTGAATTTTACTGTGCAATTTATTTGGTAGGATGAATTTAGCCTGTGTTGTCTTACCAAACACATTGCCTGCATAATAATGTCAATTATTAACTTCGCTTGGTTTTAATGGCAAACTCTTTAAAAATTTATAAAGTTATTGCATACATAAAATTTATTACTATATTTACTTGCTACATGCATGTATGTAAAACCTATTGCTTTTTTAATGAAAAAATGTTTCACTTCTCTGTATCCAAATTTAAAGTAATTGATACCTCACTCTTATAGTAGAATACAAAGTAGTCACAAGCTCCCAAGGTCTGATGTAATATATACAAACAAATATCTGTTAGAGTGAAATACAAATATATCAATATGTGATATAGTATTTATGATATGTATTACATTTATAGTCTGATATCCATTAGAGTACAACTTGATCCGGACGAAGTCTAGATTGTAAAGAATGTGAGCCATTAAGGGCATAGCGAAATGAAAAGGGTGTTATAATGAAGACAAGATTCTATGTTTTTTATTTAGGTAATGATATGGAAGTTGACATCACTTAATGACAAGTTTATCGGGACACATAAAATGCGGTGATTAAAAGTATAAAGAGTTAAACTTAATGAGGAAAAAGTTAACGACGACTAATATAACAAAATATCTTTTTATATTTTAAATATATTTTTTGAATCAGAATTCTATTTATTTTAGGTCAAATTAAAGAATAAATAAATAGAAAAAGTTTTAATGAATGCAGTTAAATTTCACTAAAATAAAATACTATAGTTTTTAATAAAATCTATAGTTTAAAATATTGTTTGATATCGACTGACTGAAAAAGTAGTTTGTTATTAAAATCACACTTCTTGTTTACTTACTTTTTTATTTAAATAAATGTTCTTCAAATTACTCTTCAAGTTCTATTGCCCGCGCCGAGGTCCGCCTCGTAAGGCGTCCATCTCAATTCAGGATTCAGATGATGATGATGGTCCAGTTTAAGTATATTGGAGTAAAGATGGAGCTTCGGGGCTCATTTCTCTCTTCTGGCCCCGAAGTTAATATCCACCGTGGCTGCCATGATAAATTTCTGCACAACGTCGGAGGGCCGCAGGCTGCTTGCCACTTATACAGTATAGCACTCTAAGGTCGGAGGCTTTCGCAATTGTAACTAAGGTTCATCTGCGGAGAGCACAGAGGGTCCTCGCGGTGAGGGTGATCCGGGTGTACCACATGGTGTCATTCTCTGCTGCCCCATTCCTTGCGAGCAATCCGCCTTTGAACCTATAAACGGAGGTGCTTGTAGGCACCGAGCCCTGAACGGACGATAGACGAGGAACCTGGGATCCCCTGCAACCGGAATAGCTTTCCCTGGTCCCCGGTCATCACCTTTTTTTCCAGCGGGTATCCGTAATGAAGTTTTACAACGAAAACCTCAGAAAAAAATCGTCCGACCGATTCACCGAACGATGATTTCGTAGAACATATGAATAAAACAAAGCCCCAAGACTTAACTTTTAAAAATAAATTAGGAATATTGCCATTTTTATTTGGAACCCTTTCTATTTTTACTTTAAATTAATGAAGAGAGCAAACATTACTTGGTCAAAGGTTCTTCATTGGTTCGAAATTAATAATTTAGTCTTAAATGCTAAGAAAACGAAATGTATGGAGTACACTTCCTAATATAAAAAGTAAAAATTTGAGCTTGCTCCTTTACAATGAAGTAACTTAACTGACTCAACAAATTTCTTAGGTATAATTTTAGATAAAAGCTCCAGTGGAACCCCATCCCACCACAAAATTGGATAACATTATTAAAAATTAATAGAACAGTCACTTTCAAATCACCATGGGAGTTTTTTAAATATTTTCTATGAAATGTGAGGACCTTTCCAAAATTAAAAGCAGAGTGATCTCCAAATTACTATCACTCTAATATGCAACAAAAATTTAACTGTTTATAATTTCCTTTATATTCTCTTTATATGGCAACAAATTTTCTTTGGATGAAGCGCCACATACTTAAATCTTCTTAATGAGTCGGTGTAATGAAGTGAAGCTAAATACCTGCTACCATAAGCCGTGAAATTGTTTTTTATTTTATTATTATTTTATCTTTGAAAAATTTATTTCATTATTGGTTTAAACAAAAGTTAGATTATAATTTCACAATTTTTTTTTCTTTTTTATTCTTTTTTGAGCTGAGCGTAAGCGAAGCTCCTAACCGTTTGGGAGACCTTTTTTGTGTTTAGTTGTTTCCAGAATGTGACGAGATAATTAGGTAAAAATTTTCTCATGTATGTTTGAGCCGAACGCGGATGTAATAGCGAAAATAGATTGAAAAATGTTTAGCCATTCAAAGGTTATCAAGAAAAGAAGAAAGGAGAGGGGCTCAGCTCAACACCCACCGCGCACGGTTGGCGGATCCTAGTTTTATAATAATTCACAAATTCATTCTTTTAATGAAACTTAAAAGTTTTTGATACGAAAGATTGAAGTTACATTACGTGTTTAAAGTTACTAGTGAAAGGCATACCTTTGGGTAAGTAAAAAACCTTCATTATCATTATCCATCTGGAGATAAGTGATAGTATAGAAAATAACCAACCTAACAATTTTATTAAAGCTGCAATAATCACCGATAAATACATGAATACCTATACATTGAAATTATTGAATAATATAATTTCGTCGCTTATATAAATAACTACATGTTGCAAAATTTACTTGAAATTAATTCAACTTCAACCTCAGCCATATTGAATAACCCACATCTGACAAATGTAAAGGTATTTGAGGCAAATAGTTTCAAAACAAACGAGTTTGGTTTAGATTATGTATTATATGCTTGTTATGAATTGTTTTAAATACAAAAAAATATGCTTCATTTATGAGCATACTATAATGTATGTCTAAGTTAGGAGTTAGAATCTTTAGACTAAATTAAGTTTCGAGAAAAAGTATTAAAAAGATTTTAAACTTGCGATATCATAATTACTTTGTATAGTTAGAGATTTGGAAAATAATTGCTTTTATCGATTTTAGTTTTGTATATCTAATTGTGAATTGTTCTACATTTAATAAAGAATAAGAAAGAAGAAGAATTATCAATACCTAATAGAATGCGAAAAAAAGTAACAAATAACAACAGCGTGTGAAGATACACTAGACTAACCCTATATAGTCAATTCTCTTAAGTGTTTTTGTGTAACTTAAGAGTAAGATCACGTTAAAACTTATGTGTTTCTATATTATATATATGTGTCGCGAACGAAATCAAAGAAAGTGAAAAAATACTTTCCGACATCAACAAACAGTCAAAGTCCGAAACGAAAGAATCCGTATCTCGTACATATCGAGATAATACATTCTAAAAATTTCATGAGGTTTATTTTATTTGTTTGTGTTAGATCAATAAAATTGTTAACTATTTAAGGCTTAGAAAGATAGACAGATAACCGGAAAGGAAGAAATAAATTATACTAGTTAACTTTGGGTTAGTGAACTATGAAACGAATATTAATCACGAAATTTGACAAAAATAATGAATGTTCACTCATAAACCTGTATTTTTGTATTTTAATTCACTATATTTATTATCAGATAGATAGATAGAACTCTTAGAATATAAAACGGCTTTTTCAATAAAGACTTATTCATTTGGTTACTTGTACTCGTAGATAATCATATCCTGTTATTCAAATTAATAGGGTATTAACACTTGGAATGGTGACCTTATTTTTTCGCTTATGCCTCAGTACCATTACTGGGTCTTAAGCGAAAAAAACAACCATATGTTAAATATATTTACAGTAAAAATATTACCCCTGTCTGTAAATTGATATTTGTGTACTCGAAATAAGATGAAATGAATTATCTAAATATATTTATTTACAAATTTAAATACAATAAGCTGTTTTTTGTTATATTCATCTTTTGCCTTTGCAAATTTTTCGTACGATTGTTTTTTTCTCATTGACTACAATGGGATATCAGTTTTTTGACGATTATTCCTCAACAAAATGATATTTTTCAAAAATTTCTTTTTTTATAACCATCTCAACTCAATATTAATAATAACCTATGTTTTTATATCACCTTATTAATTTACGAAATATCTTAATGCCTGTTTTTAATAAAATTGTTTAAATATAATTCAAAAAGTTTAAGAATTATAAGATATTTATATTCCATTAAAAATAAATTACTTTTAATTAGCAAACTTCCTACTCGTTAAGTTTAACTTCTTACAATTAATAATCACCGCTGTTTGCCGTGTCCCGTTGTAACGTTATAATTGACTTAAGTAATGTCAATTCTGATATCATTACCTAATTGGAAAAATAAGTTTTAAATTGAAAATAAAATCTGAAGTTCTTCCGTCGAAATAATAAATGTACGTGCAGCGATATTAAGATAATTAAATAAAAATAAAAATAAAGTTTATATTTTTAATAGTAAATATTCATTTCATTTTCATTTCTATTAACAATTTATTCAGAATAATAAGACTAGATAATTTCTATTGTTATTATAAACACAAAAGCTAGAACTCTATTTCGTACTAAGTGTTCTAACCTAATATCTGACATTCTAAACATTGTACTTCCTTCGTATTAATTAATGCTCTAATGTATATAATTTGTTAATATATTCCATAAAGATTATTTCAGATATCTATGTTTGGGTTTTATACAAAATTATTTATATTTAAACATAATAAAATGTTTGTACATATTCTTTCTGATTATAACTTTCCGTATAATATCATAGCATACAAGTTTAACGTAGTTTTTTAGGAGAATAATAAAACAATGTAATTCCTATACCTCCAGATATGTTAACTTACTTTAAGATTTAAAGTATAAATAAGTCCCGTACTGAAATTTTCCAAATAATAATAATAAATAACATTAATCGCAATTAATATAAAAACACCTCCACTACTACTATGATTATAAAATGTATAAGATTTTAAAATGTTTATAATTAAGTACGTTGTTTTTATATGAAGCAATTAATCTACTCTGGATAAAGCAGCATATATTGAAATCTTCATAATGAGTCGACGTAATGAAGTGGAGCAAAATACCTTCTGACTAATAAAGACGAGTTATTTTAATTTATTAGTTTTAAATGTTTTAAGTGGAAAGAACGAAAATATAATACAGAATGAAAAAATGTCAGATCATGCGGTTATGCAAATAATTCCAAGTTTTAAATAAATTTATAATGAGGAGGGTCAATAAAAACAAACATACTGAAATATATACGGAAAAATAGCAGAATGGGCCTATCAAATAGAAACGTAGCCCTTAGTCAATTAGAATTTGGTTTCTACAAACCAAAAAAAACTTTGCTACATTATAATATACGCTATGAATGTTTAACACCTGCCGATTTTCGTGACGATAAGATGAAAAATACGCCGGCTACGCCGGAACAAACGTGCTGAAATACATACGGAAAAATAGCAGAATGGGCCTATCAAGTGGAAACGTAGCCCTTTGGACAAACGCTTCGCTACGCTCAGCATTCGTCCTTCGACCAATTAATTAATATTTAGTGAACATGTTAACTGTCAGACTGATCATTAAGTAACACATTCCTTATGGAATTAACAAATGGACATATAAATGTAATGTAGTAATAATTTTGTTTGATATCAAATTAATATTATTATTTTCATATCAATCGATATTTATAAACGCAAGATGATAACAGGTGCTAAAAAGGCATTTTATTTCATCACACTAATAGTTAGAATACTCTCAATATAACTACTTGACATGCAGAACCCCCAAATAATGATTAGATTAAGATCATAATGGCAATCATGAACTCAGTTACACACGGTCTGTCATTGTAGAAATGAATCTATTAACATTACTTGGAGCTTCAATACAAAACAATGTTATTACAATAACAAATATGTTATTAAACTATACAAGTTATAAAAGGGATGTAGATTATCTCTATAATGTGATCAACTCTTTTAAAAGGTTTTTGTTTTGTCATATTTAAATAATAGAATGTTCTTTTTGTATACCAGGCTTTAAAATTAAATTACGATTTTCTCTTTTCAATCTTTTAATTATTTGTATGAGGGTTACAAAGTTGATTCGACATGATTAACAAAGACATTCAATACGTTTAAATATACATATTTATTATATGCAATATTCAATAAAGGCTTCAGTTATCACTATTGTCAGTCGATTAATATGTCTTATGAAACACACAATAGACAAAAAAAATTACATAAAAAAATAGTACTAATTTTGTTGTTACATTTAAATATCTTTTTCAGGTTCTATAAATAATGTCACATCAACTCCTTTGTTTTACTTAAGAAAAAGAACTTGTTACAACTTATATGTCGTAACTATGTTCAACAATTAGTAACTTGTTCCTAAAACAAAAGGAAATGAAGGTAATAAACAAATAGTTCCTCGAACATGTCAAGTTATATAGGACTTATTTACACTCCAAAATTCGCATGGGCTTTATCTGTTTCAACGTAATTGAGTTATATATTTAAAAACTATTTAAATTTTCCATATTTATTTGATTTAGCTTACAATCTGTTGACCGTGTCTTTATATAGATGGAATGCTTAAAAGAATAAGTTCTGTGGAAACTTTGAAATAGATAGTATGTAGAAACACTCTAGTGTAGGATGAAAGGTTGCTAAAAAAAATGCAATCTTTGATTTTGTTTCAAGATATTCCAATAAAAATATTCAGACCCTTAATATTACAACTAATAATTTTGCCTACAGATTTATAAAGTCGTATATTATATTATACATGTTATGGTATGACTACTTACCTATTGAATAAGAATCCGATAAGATCATATACTAATACAATTATTATTATATCTAATTATGTCTTTAACATCATCGGCGATGTGAGTGATTCCTCCAACCCCAAGAGATCGCTGACCTAATTTATTCGTTTAAACCTCAGTGATGGATGCTGAATATAATTTCTGTACGTATATTAATGCTGTTTGTTAATTGATATTTATGAACACGGAATCAGAAAGGATAAATAAGAATATATTTGCAAATAAAACGATCAGTACTTCTTATTTTAATATAATCTGTATCTTTAAAATATCGATCCATAGTAGTAGGATGAAAGGCTACAAACAGTTATCGCAATGTGAACTTAGAAAAAATTAAATGATTATAAATGATTAAAGTAGTAGATCACGGTTACAATACTTAAAACTAGTTTATTATTATGACTTGTAGCTAAAATTACATTACATTCAAAGATAAAATGCAATTAAAGATATGGTAGTTTATCTTTTGGAAGAGATTTTTTTCAGTAATATCTTAGTAAGAGAAATTAGATTTAATAGCAATTAGATAGAATAGAGATAAAATATATAAAATATTATACTATTTTCTGTTTGTTAGTTATTATATGTTAGCTTTGCATTGATTCTAGTTTGCTGCTAAAATTACTTCATTTAAATTAAGTTGTACATTTTCAAAAGAAACTTTAAAACACTAATTTCAAATAATAATTTCAGTATACGTTTATAGAGATACTGGAACTAGTCTGTTTTGTAACAATGCCAAAATATCCAGACTCTGGAGCAAACAAAAAATTTGTTTAACTGGTAGACTATTCAGTAAAATGAACTGAATGAAAAGGGTAAAACTATTTGTGTAATTAAAATTTAAGTATTTACAATTTGGTAGACTAAAGAAAACTTTGTTACGTTATAATATACAACTATAAATGTTTAAATACTAACAATATAAACGTTTATACTTGTTCAAATTGATTTTTCATTGTTGTAGTAAAATAATTAAGAACATAACATAAAAGCGACTTTCGATAATGAAGGTCATGTTATTATCCTCGTCACATTTTATTGCATGTGTGAATTAACAGAATGTAAAATAACCCTTCATATTTACATATTCATTTCATTTCAGCGAAATCGTAGCTATTTTCTTAGGCGGCTTTAAATATAATCCTCGCAATTACAGATCTGTTTCGGTATTAGAGTTATTCACAATAATGTATGTTAGGAAAACTTGTGTTACATTTTAATTGTTTTTGACCTCAAATCATTTTAAATATATTAATCTCCCTTTGTTCTTGTATCAACTTTGCACTTGGGTCTGATGTTTATGTATTGTACAAACTCCATACACTATTCATAAAATAGTTTAAAATCGGAGTTGTATTGGTATTTGTATTACGAAAGACAGTATATAATGGAAGGCTGTGTAATCTTATCATGTCATCCAATTATTTCAAAGCAATTAATTGTGTAAGTGATGTCATTATTCGGAGATATCTTTACTCTCACTAGTAATTTGGATTAAATAATATAGTGTAGTCTAGTCGACGGTAATGAAATACTGTTACTAAAATAAAACTTTCTTCAATACCGAAGAAGTTAAATAATTTTCTTTGAATATTGTTAATAGCTTTTAATCCAATTAAACACTAGTCTATCATATATTACTGAACTTCGTATATTAAAGTAATTATAGTTTTAAATATTTTTTTGATATCGACTAGCTCTTTTCTTAATTACAGTAAGTTGTCCAGTTGATTTGTATCTTTGTCTATTACCATTGTATTAACTTAATGATCTGTCTACGGGTCTGTCGCATTGAATTGATTGTGATGGTTCTAGTTGTTCGTACATTGCTCACTAAATATATTGACATTCGTGAAACGGTGATCACAATAAAAAAAACCTGGCTGAGTTTGTTTTGTAGTTCTTCCCAGACCGTTGCGTTATGCGTTTGAAACCCTAGTAGACTTATTTTAAAGTGGAGAGTGTCTTTACTGAAGGGCTTATTTTCAATAAGTATGGTATGAAAATAAGCCTTCCTGCCACTCCCATTTGACTTACACAACTTATCACTGGTATTGATTCAAAGTATAAAACATATTAACAAATAACTAGAATAATCACAAAATATAAATTAATGCACATATTACTTTACAAATAAAAATAAACACACGATCGATCTATCGATTATGTCTTACATATTTTTATTAACAGTGCATGTTAGATAGGTTGTAAACAAGATGAGTGTCATAAATGTGAGCTTTATGGCTGATTTACAGCTGAAGTGGTGGTGTTGGTACGCGATATAAACAAAATTATACTGCATTTAATGGTAAATACAGTGAACACATTGAACTTCAATAGTTCATTTGCCAAGACATTATCAGTATATATTATTATAGTTTGAATTTAACATTTACTTAGACTTTATAATTGTAATATAGAATTAAGTTTCTGCTATTTATTTAATGTTAATTCTGTTGTGTTTAATATGCAACATTTTGTTCCTGAAATTCTTGAATTATCTATAATGAATTGTCCATAAAATCATGACACTCCTTACAGGTTGATGATTCGGCAGGAAATTTATAAAATTCTTATTAATTGTAAATAAAAAAAAACCAACCAAGTGCGTGACGGGCCACATGCAATGTAGGGTTTCATAGTTGATCGGACGGAGCGGAGCGGACTTATAGTAAATCTTTTTAAGATAAGCAATTCTATAGTTCTCCAAAATCAATGTTTTAGTTGACGGGGAGAGCGACACTTGAATTTTTTTAAAATGCACTTTACGGCTTAATATTTCACAAAAAAAATTCTTAATCGAAAAAATTGTTGCTGCATACCCACTACGTCTTTAAAAAAAAACTAACGATATCCCAAATAATGGAGTATTCACGAAATATACAACACAACATTATTCGTGTGGAGGACTTACCCGAAAAAAATGATTTTGAAAATTTTATTCTACTACTCTATCGACTTCGTTAGTACTAATAGTTTCTGAGTTAGGTTGCGGCAAGACGGAGGGACGAAGGGTGTTTTGAAGGGTGTTGTTATAATATTAATCGCATGAAATAATCACAATTTTGACCAAAATTTAGTAACCAAAGGTATTTAATTTTTTTTACACTAAACAGTATAATTTTCAATTCAAAATTTTACGCAAGTTTATATTCTCGACTTACTTCCTGCCTTTAATGAAAAACAATATAAAATTTTATCTACAATCAGTCCATATAAGTCTTACGTAATTTTTGAACGACCCCTTAGTCATTTTTTATAATACTTTAAAAATATATATTTTTTTTTATTTTAAAGAAAAAGTAAATAAATTGAAATAAAAATAAAAATAATAATTTTATTCTTAGGCTATAAATGTCTCCTAATATAACTAAATGGCATAAAGACAAAAGTTAAATATTCAAAGAGCAGACTGTTGCATCCAGAAACAAATAATCAGTAACTGGGAAGAACAAATAATACAAATTTTTCAAATAAAAATCACGGACGAACTTGTGCGGTATTCGAATCCAATGTACTTATTTTCAAAATAACCTAGAAACTATATTTTCTGTTGCTCTTTGAATAGACTTTTGATTAAAAAACGTAATTCTTACTAACCCCTTTTCGTTATTTTATTAGAAAAATATAATTATTTGCATAAATAAATATCAAGATTTTTTTGCATTATTGCAAAACTGACGAAAGAGACTAGTTCCTAGTACCTCTATAAATGTATAGTTCTGAGAAGTTTCTGTTGAAAATGTACAACTTAAGCCTGAACTTAAACTTAAAACTTTATTTATAAAAAGAATAATATACTAACAGAATATAAATATATATTATCATTTAGTGTAGTTAGTACCCAATAAAATATATGATGTCAGTATGTAGACATGAACAAGAGTACAGTACAAGAGGGTAGTTTACCAGGAAACTTTGTCGCCAAAAAATAACCATTACGCTGTCGCAGTCCAGAATCACTGCATGCAGTACATCTTACATTTATACATCTCCACAGATCAAAGCTTATGAATAAACGATTAATATAAATAAAGATATAATAATAAAAATATATATAATTTAAAAGAAATAGCAAATATTGTTGAAACGCAATTCTAAACTAAAAAGATTGATGTAGGCACACATACTTATTATTTCAACGAACCAATTAAAAAAGCAAATAATGAGCAATTTAAAAAGTTTAAACGACAGAAAACATGAATATAGACTTATTATGATAATAAAAAAGTAATTTACCAAAAGCTTTGTTTTTAACAATAAATAATTGAATATTTTAAAGTAAAATGTTGAATTTCTTAGTATAAATTAACTTGTTTTTTTAAAATCTAGTTAAAAGATAAACAAACTTTAAGATTTTTTATAATTATTCTTTATTAGAAGTTTTGAGTATATTATTCAGACTTTTACACAATTACTTTGATACAATTCTCATATTTGCAAATGATACTGGACTAAAAAATTTCAGGAATATTTGATTAAAATGAATTTGTGCAATGAATTTGTACAAGACAAAATATTAAGTTACGCTAGTAGATAAAAATCATTTGCGGAAAACGTCTGTCTGTATGGCTCATATAACAGCACGGTTTCTCTTTATAGTAGAGTAGTAGTATAAAGTTCACATGTATGACAACTCATTTACAACCGACCTACCTGGACTTTAATAAAACATGCACTACATAAACGATGGATCAATCGTGTGATTCGTTTGTTTTTATTTCTAATGTAGTATTTTCTTCTCATTTATCGAAAATCTAATTTAAAAAATATTTATCTGATACCTTCATTCAAAGTTAAGCCTTCATTGACCTTGACAATAGTGCCAAGCTCAATAAAGGTTTGTTTGTATTTCGTAATGCTTTGCCATTAAATTAAATCCACTTCAAACAAGTTACTATTATTAGTAGTTCCAAGATAATATCAGGTAACTCGGAATATAAACTACTACCTGTTAAATTTGCCCATTGTAATTCTTAAATAATAACTTTAAAAAGGCTTGGAGTAATTCTCGATCCAATTTCATCTTCGGTTTTTCAGATTAGTGAGGTGAGTAGAAAAATGTTTGCAGCCGTTGAAACTTTGAGATTTCCTTCTAATATTAACCAAAGTCGTATTAGCTCAACCTGTACTTTTTTCCAATGTTAGATTCAGATAAGAGATGATTATCAAAATAAACTTCAGCATCTACGAAAAATTGCAAAAGCACAAGACATTCAAGTAGCACTCGATCCGTTAGCGCAGGAATTTATTTATTTGTAACTTCATTCAATCAGTTTGAATCAATACCAGGGATCATTCGTTTACGTCAAATGAAAATGTCAGGAGGGTCTATTTTGAAGACATTCTTATTTAAATAAGCTTGGGTCTAATGGCACACTCTGCAATCTTCGTATTTTGTTTTTTTCCTTTCTGATTTTTATATATTATGTATTTTCTTTCTAAATTCTAACATATCAACCAATAACAAGTGGTTCACGCTTTATATTATTAGTCTGTCTATATTTAATATTTTTCAGGTTGTAATTTGTTAGGACGATATTTGTCTACATTAATAGTCAAATACGGAGTTTAATAACGAGGTAGTGCAGGTATGTTTGTATAAAGTATTGTAAATATATTGCATACATATAACACCTAATATATGAAAAAGTTCGGAAAAAAACTCACAATGTTAATGGGGCCCCTTAAACCTACATCTGGGTCGCAAGTGCCAGGCATTGTTTGCGCTCCTCTTCTTGCAACGCGATGGGCCCGGCACCCGCACGGTGAATCCATGGAATGCTAAGAAGCTTCGTCTCATTTTAATTGACAGCCCGGAGAGACGGGATGACGCTGGAAAGACAGCTGACGCTGGAAAGACAGATGGCAGCTGGGAAGACAGATGACTGCTGGAAAGACAGCCGAGGGTGACGGCCTAGCAAGCCAAGCCCGGGAATTTCGTTTAAAGCTAAAAGTCCGAAAAAGAAAAATACCCCTGGGACAGTCCGAGAGGGGGGGCGGAAGAACTGTCCATCGGTTGATAATAACGGCGAAAACGGCGCGAAAACGGAATTGAAATGCCTTACGTGCGGGAAAATTTACAAAAGACGAGCCTGGTTTATTAAACATCTCAAAACACACGATGGTGCTGAAGCGCGACAATCGCCGGTAATATCTTCAGTTTTCACTTCGGATAGAGTTTACCCTCATACATCCCATGGTGAACCATTGAATGCGAATCACCAGGAGTCCATAACCATCCGGACGCGTCTTAGCATTCCCACTATTAAACAATCGACATGGAAAATACACGATCAAAATATAGCGGACCTGTTAGAGCACCCGGGCTCAAACCAGGTACTCAACGCGCAAGTAGAGACTCTACAAAATACTATTTTTGACTACTTCAATGAGCACTATCCACCTTCGAATCGTTATGCTCACAAGTATAAAGAAAACGGTTTTAAATTGAAAGTGAGAAGGAAAAAAAGGGACCTCATAAAGAAACTTCGTAGGGCCAAAGCCATGGGCGACAACCAACTTAGTCACCAACTGTCTAGGGCATTAAGGTCAATTCTTAAATTAATACAAGGCATATCACAACAAATAACAAAAAACCGTGATAGCTTTGACCGGGCAAAACACGAAGTAGAATTTGATAAAAATCCTTTTAAGTACTCTAAAAACATTTTCAAAGACGAAAAAGGTAAACTCCTCTTGACCAACGAGCAAATTTTTGATTATTATAAAAGCACATACGAAGTGCCTAAAAATCAAAGGCTGTATGGGGATCCCAACGATCGAAAACCTGAAGGTCCATCCATAGATTTTCATGCCAACCCACCAACTTTGGAGGAAATCAATAAAATAATTAAAAAGAAACCATCTAAGTCAGCACCAGGTCCGGATGGTATCCCTTATATAGTTTATAAAAAATGTCCGTCGATTCATAAACATCTTTTGAATATATTCGATAAAATCTGGTCAAGAGGACAAACACCGGTAACATTCGGAAATGCTCTTTTTGTCCTCATTCCCAAAAGCGACAATGTCTCGGATCCTAGGGACACTAGACCGATAGCTCTAACAAATACAATATCAAAAATATTTTTTTCTTTTTTACAAACAAAAATGACACAATTCATGATAAATAATAAATATTCCGGGCCTTATCACCAGAAAGGGTTTTTGCCTGGCATTTCTGGATGCCTCGAACATAATACGTTACTATCGGAAAGCCTTAAAGATGCCAGAAATAGTGAAAGACAAATAACGGTATGTTGGATAGACTTAGAGAACGCCTTCGGGTCGGTACAACATGAACTGATGATGTTCGCGCTAAGATGGTATAACTTTCCTACGTTAGTAAGTGACATGATTGCATCATATTATTCAAAATTAAAATTTTCCATAATCACAAATGAAAATCATTCCAAACCATTAAATTACAACATAGGTTTATTTCAAGGTTGTTGTATTTCTCCAATTATATTTAACATAGTGATCAATATTTTAATAGATAAATTAATTAAAAACGAAAAGAAATGGGGTTATCGGTTTAAGTTTAACAATAAATACACAGAATCCATACTAGCATTCGCAGACGATCTCGCGATACTGACACGTAATCCAAAACAATGTCAGCTACTTTTAAATGTTGTGGAGGATTTCTGTGCTTGGACGGACGGATTGAGGACAAAACCCAATAAATGCTACAGTCTGTGTCTGGGTAGGCGGAACACCAGATATACCTCTTACGATCCGGGCCTTATAATAGGCGGTAAGTGCGTTACTACTATTACCGACGCAGCTCCGTTCAAATTCTTAGGCAAAAAAATCGATTACCGAATTTAAATTTAATAGTCGATAGCTTTTTGAATGATCTTAAAAAGGTAGACAATCAGCCAATAAGTAACATCAAAAAGGCTTGGATATACGATAATTATTTAACATCACGTTTAAATTGGCCTTTCCTCGTTTACGATATTAATAAGACCCTTTTGTTAAAGTTAGATGCAAGCGTCATAAGGACATTGAAGTCATGGCTCGGTTTAGCGCATCCAGCGGACTCTTCTACCTTATTTAGAGACCGACATAATTTTGGGTTAAAATTAAAGAAACCATCGGAACTCTATAAACACCTAAGAGTGACCAAGAGACATATCATCTCAAAGTCGAATGATGATACTGTAACATCTCTCCCAAAAGATAAAATTGCCGCAGAGCTGGAGTCACGACTTCAATTCCATAAACAATTTATGATAGGTGCTCAAACAAATAAAGCAGGGCTAGGATCAAGTAGGAAAGAACCAGACATAGAAATAATAAAATCCTTTATTCGGCACGATGAAAATGATAATTACCGGTTGCACGCGATGACCCTAGAATTGCAAAACGAATGGGTGACCATAGGAGATTTTTGTATTCCATTAGCTTTACGATGGCGCACCCTGCTTCATGATTGGTCCCCAGCATTATTAAAATTTTATCTTAATGCATTCCAAATGACTCTCCCAGATCAAAGTAACTTAGTAAGATGGGGCAAAGCCACCGAAAAATCTTGCAACATCTGCGGGGAGGCAGTAGGAACCGCGAAACACTTGCTAGTAGGGTGTAGGGTACTATTAAATAGAGGTAAATACTCGCGTCGCCACGATAAAGTATTAGAAATCATACGAGAAGCGGTTAGTCTTTCTGTAGCAAGAGCGCAGAGGGGTATAACAACCACCAAAAAATCAGTAGAGTTCTTAAAGGCAGGTTCGTCCAAAAAATCTAAATTAAAACCTTATTCCATCTTGGACGCGTCTCCTGATTGGACTCTCATGATGGACACGTATGAAAGGCAATACAAAATCCCCGGGGATGTTTGTGTTTCGTCATCTAGGCCGGACTTATTCCTGTATTCAAAACAACTAAGGCGCGTTATACTTGTGGAGCTTACTGTACCCTGGGAAACAAACATACCCAAAGATCATACATTTAAGCTTAACAAGTATTACGAACTATGTAACGAACTGATCAGGAATAGATTTATAGTTAATTTGTACGCTGTAGAAGTAGGAGCGAGAGGTATAACAGCAAAATCTCTCTACAACTTATTTAAGGATCTCGGCCTTTCTAGAACGATCATCAGTTCATTTCTGGAACGTATTTCAAAGGCGGCTTTAGTAGGTTCTTACGATATTTGGTTAGGTAGGGAGAGGAGCGTAAACAGTGAAGGTGAGCGTGTATGCGCATAGTAAAGGGGCCCCTTAAACCTACATCTGGGTCGCAAGTCCCAGGCATTGTTTGCGCTCCTCTTCTTGCAACGCGATGGGCCCGGCACCCGCACGGTGAATCCATGGAATGCTAAGAAGCTTCGTCTCTCTTTATCTATCTTTAGCATTTGCTAAAGGTGTTTAGCAAATAAAAGGAGAATTACTTATTTATTTCAAAGGTCTATTAAATAAGGTGTCGATTAATATTTCGCCTTAGAGGGTAAATACATTTGCTTTACAGTTAAAAATAATTATAAAATACTTTTGTGTATGAATTTAGTAAATTAATTTTTATCATTGACCACTCCAAGACAAATATAAGTATTGTTACGTAGAAATTTAATTTCTGTAGTAATTTAAATGCTCAGTCACACATTCTAATTTATATATTTGTCTGTGATTAGGTTGATTAATTGTCTATTGACATGTAATTCAAAAAACCAATAGTCTGTGGCATTTCATCCCATTTTAGAAATTAGATGTCCGCAACATCTAATTTCTAAAATGGGATAACTTGAGGATACTTTGGATTCCTCGAAATATGGTACTATCTTATTATTAAGTTTCAGTATTATTCTAATTCTGTCATAAATTGTATAAATTGATAGCATACTGTTGCATATTATTTAAAAGTTGCTGTCATTCATTTCATATGTTTAGATGCTGCCTACGGTCATTTTGATATATTTAGATGATATTAAAATGTTGTTAATTAATAATGCTAATTTATATCGAAAGGCATTCGGTTCTTTAGTTTAAAATTAATAATTTTTTTTATTTCCGTTTCTAAGAATTAAGAATTTGATTTGAATTTCTGTGTGCGTAATACTATTCGCTTATTGGTAGTTTAGAATTCAACGTAATGGCATTTCTAGTTCTTTTCTATCGGAAGCACTTCCATTATATTTCTTATTTAATTAGCCTCCGGTGAGTGTGGTTGTAATTTTTGTTCTTAATAACGCTTATAAGGCGTTGATACCTTTGATTATACACGTATATTATTGCAGGGTTGATTAGATATTATGGATCTATTAACCATAATTTGTTCTGCCGGCATTTCCTGGTCAGTTTAAAAGTATAATTTTATATATATTTGTTCTACACTATAAATTAATATTTGAAGAATAAGTGTTTGCCTGCAGTCTTCTTGTACTGACAAACAAGGGGGCTATGTATATGTCTTCACTTGTCCTTTGTCAGTGGTGCATAGGAATTTAATTTAAGAAATCCTATTATTAAGGAAAGATCCTATAACTCAAATACTTATATTAAATAAGAATTTAATATAAGTATTTGAGTTACTTAGTTCAAGTGACCCACCGATGAATGAAGCTGGCATATTATCTATTATAGTAATAAAAATTTTGGGGCCAAGAATTTGCTGTAAAAATATTTGACGACGAAGCTTTGACGTGTTTGTCTTTCCGTAGGACACTTAGAAGCCTAAAGCTCCTTGAAGTCCTAAAATAAAACCTACACACAGAGCTTTATCTAGTAACTCTGATTACACGGTATAGTGCTAAAAAGTCGACAGTAATAAAATTCTTTAATTAATATAATATTAAAAAAAAATACTGTAGATAACGTTTAATCTAATTAAATACTAGTGTAGCATCTGTTACTAAATTTCGTATATTACAGTTCAGGGGTCGGCCTCGAGTGACCTTCGAAAACACAGTAGTCCTCCAGTATCATATCAGTGGCTATGATACTGGAGGAAGGTCACGTAAAAATCATGAGGACCCCCCGGAGGGCATGTATGAAGAAGTTAACGTCTGTGGCCGAGGCGAAAGAGGTTGCTTTGTCATTAAATAATGTTTTACCTTAACGATCTGTCAACTAGAATCTCAAATAACGTAATCACAAATTATAAGTGTATGTACCTATTACATAAGAAACAAAAATAAACCACTCCATCAATCTATCCTTAATGTCATGTATATTTTATTAAAGTGCAGATAGGTCGGTGGTAACTGAGATGTGTGTCATAACTGTAAACTTTATACCTCCAAATGGAATGATTGATTTACAGCCTAATGGCGGTATCGGATCGCGGTATAAATAGAATTATAGAGTGAACTTTATACACGATTATAGTTTAAATTACCCATTCAATATAGTTCAAATTTCATTTAAATACAACTAGTGATTTTAGAATTCAAGTATAGAAATAAGTTACTGCTAGAGGAAATAGAGTTATTTATATATTGTTTGTTGTTTTATGAGATGTTAACTCTAATGTGTTCATGGAACATTTTGTTTCTGCAATTCTTGAATCACTTCATAATAAATAATATTAAATTATTTACAAACAATCGTTAAAAGAGAAACCAGTAGAAAACATGTAAATGATTCGGTAGAAAATGAATAATCTTTTAATTAATTATATATAAAAAAGTAAAACCGGCCGACCACATACAATGTTGGGTTTCGTAGTTAGTTAGTTAGTTGCTAGTAGATATATAGAAACGCGCATTTTTTCCAGATCTTTTTAAAATAAATAATTCAATGTTCTCCTCATCCTACATAAGTTCTAACAAGATTTACTCTTTAGTTAAACAGAAACAACACGCAAAAGCGTTGATGAGACATTATTTACTGAAAAGTATATTTGTAATAATTAAAATAGAAATCCTTACTCTTGTTTTAAAATTTAATTTTATGAATTAATTAAATAGTTTATCTCGTGTAAGTCGTCTTACAAAGCCCCTGTATTTTTCAGAGATGTCTGATAATTGTTTGATAAACTATGGTACTTGCAACAGAGTGAGAAGTAAAGCGGTATTTAAGTAGTATATAATATGCTTATTTAATACATATATATGCATCTAATATTTTTTATCTATTATTCATCTAATATTTATTTAGTATTTTAGTATATATTTTAATTGAGAGGGTGTCAATCGAAGTTTAAGTAAGTTTAAGAAGTTTAAATAAAACTATTTTACAATTGATCTCCTCTGTATTTCAATGTATAGAAATATGTTTTGTCTTATGTTTCAAATGCTGAGTAAAAGCTATTCGCTCAGTGTTAAGATTGTGTTCATGTGTAAATAAGTGTGGTCTGAAAAGTCTTCTTCGATGAATGGGCTTCTCTAGAATATATTAACAAACGCGTATAGTGTAGTGTAGGTACGCTTATTTAACTTAATTTAACAAATTCTATTAGTATTGTATTGTATATAGTATTGATAGTTTTTTATTTGTTAAATAAAGAAAAAGATACATTAAAATCTGTTTAAACAATTTTATACAAATGTCGTTCTTATACAGTGTAACTATTTGAATATATGTAGGTCCAAAAATTTGTTGAAAATTTGGAGTAAAACTGTTTGTAAAGTGAATTATCATTTAATTATTATGTTAATAAATGATTGATATAATTTTTGTATACAAATCGGTTCAAACTTTATCATAAATACTTATCTTTAGATTTGTCAGCTGTAGGTTCAATATAGTGGGGGTTAAAGTCGGTCAAATTCATATATTTTTCAACATTGAAATGTTAGTTAAGGTGGTAAAATTAAAGTTTCCTTATAATTCATACATTAAAAGTTATACATTTTAAAAGTGAGTGATTTTACTTCATTTCATTAAACCAACTCACTATGAAAATTTCAATATGCACAGCTTCATTCAGGAAAAATTAATTGCTTCATAGAAAGGGAAAGTTAAATTAAATTAAACAACTTAAATTCTGATACATGTTTGAGTCATAGTAATTTGGAGGTCATTCTTCTTAGTAATAATGGTATGAAATTTTGGAACGTTCATCATATGGTTTAATCATGATATAAAGAACCATTTAAATTTTGGATTATGACTGATAGTGAAAATCGCATTATTCTTCTTTTCTTTTGAAATCAAGTTCTGGAGCTTCGTTTTTATTTTCTTGATGTTTCAGAGGAGCAATCATTATAACATGTTTATTGCCTATTCAAATGGTCTGCCTTCTAAGATAATGTATCTGTTGGATGGCTTGGTTTAGCTTCTATAGTTAATCCAGATTCAACGATCAGATGACAAATTCCTGCATTTAAAGCTTATTACAGGCTTATTACAGTCATGAAACATTACCTATTGGAAAAAAAAAGGTTGGTTACTATGAATTGAAGTGTAAAAAGAAATTATACCTGCTTCCTGCGGTAGAACACCAACTAACCTACGACAAATTTAGAAGAAAGTTGGAAAGATGTACCAAAAGTTTTGCGTGGAATCTGAATTTAAAACACAGACCATTCTGATAAATGATTTATATTTATAACCCGGTGCGTAATAAGGCGTAATCTCGTAATTCTCGTTATCTGTAACTGAGTGACGTCGTTGATATCATTCTACTGCTACGGATCGATATTTTAAAGGTACAGATTATATAAATAAAATAAAAAAATACTACTCATTTTATTTACAATTCTATTTTAATTTATCCTTTCTATTTTTGTGTACATAAATATCAATTAACAGACAGCAGTAATATACATACAGTAATTATGTTTAGCATTTATTGCTGAGGTTTAAACGAACAAAATTAGGTCAAGGATCTCTTGGGGTTGGAGGAAATCCCTCCATCCATCGCCGATGGTGTTGAAGACATCATTAGATATAATAATAATTGTTTTGATGTATGAACTTATTGGATTCTTATTCAATAGGTAAGTAGGCATACTGGCATACATACATACGTCATTATGATATTATCTAAATTGACTGAAATATAACGATTATTGTTAAAGAGTTCGCGAGGTCGTAAAAAATTTTGACTACTGGGAGTTTTTTTTAATTATTTTAATCTTTTCATGAGTGTATCCACCCAACTTCATTCAACTTCTTCTTCCATTCAGGGATAACTGGAAGAGATCTCTTCAAAGCTATGTTATATATATAGTGTATCTTCAAAAAGTCCATGTTACGGTGTCCATGTGCATAAATAAATAGATAATAAAAACCAATTTTAAACAACTCATATTTATAATGTACACGCAAATATTATTTTCGTTACAAGTAATAATAATAAAATGTTTTTGAATTTTCGTAATGATTATAATAACTCATTATTTCTTATCTTAGTTTATTTACTGATTTCTAAATTCACGTTACAAAAACTGTTTCCGGCTTTAGGCCCCGTTGCTATTTGGTTTTTTTTTTATATAAGAGGAGGGTAAACGAGCTGGCGGGTCACAAATGCTACATGACCACCGCCGCCCATGAACTCCAGCAACATCCGAGGATTCACAATTGAGTTGCCGGCGTTGAAAGTATGAGTAAACGCCATTTTTGAAGGCACCCATGTCGTACCGATCTGGCAATAGTGGGTCAATACTTCAAAGGTACAGATTGTATAAATAAATTAAGAAAATACTGTTCATTTTTTCTACATGTCAAAATCGATATAATTAGATTAATAATTTTATCTAATTTCGTGTTAAATAATTTACAGACGGATAATTTTCAAACATTAATTATTTTCAGCATCCATTATGAGGCTTATGCGAAAAAAATGAGGTCAGCGATCTCTAGGGATCAGAACAAATCTCTCCATCTACCGCCGATATTGTTAGAGACATCATTAGGTATAATCATTATTGTATTAAGTAGTGTATGATCTTATCGGGTCCTTATTAAATAAGTAAGTAGACATATTAAAATATATATATATATATATATAATAATGTACTACTACATAGAACTCTAGGTTATGTCTTTTATATATTTTTGTAAAATTTTTTGACAGCACTAACAATATTGTCTAATTATAATTTTATTGCTTTGTTTCTGTCTGTCTTTTCATTCTTCTATAGCTTACAGACATACTTTCAAGTATTCTACATACACACAAAGACACGGGTAATACATAGTAAAGTAAATGTAATACATATGGAAAATAAAAAATAGTTGGTAAATATATAACTCAATTAGGTCGAAAGAGATAAAGCAAAACTCGTGGGACTTTTAGGATAATACGAACCTAAAAATTTCGACATGTTCGAGGCACTGTTCGTTCGGTCCCTTCGTTCCTTTGGTTTTACGAAGAAGTTACTAATTGTATTAATTGTAAATCCCGACACATAAGTTCTTACAAGATCTCACTCTTAAGTTACACACAACTAATCCCCAAAACAGTTGATATGACATTATTTAAAGAACCTGTAAATGTTATTTTTTAAATGACACTATTACTATGTTACTATTTTTATGACAATTATTTTTTACTAATTAAGAAAAGCATAAGTCCCTCTAAAAATATATAGACATGTTATTATATGAGTTCAAAATTTATTTTAATAATTTTCAGCAAAATTTAATATATATGAAAATATGACACACTTTGATATACAAGTTGTAAATATAAGTGAGATCATATTATGATAATGTGCTTATAAATTATGTATATATTTTTTTCTATATTTAAAACAGTTAAATACTAAAGAATACTCATGCTCAAACTAAATCCGAAATAAGTGATTTTTTTGCAAGCTTTACTACATTTGTGAGACGAATGACATCCAATATGGCAGCAGATAAAGTCGGATATATTTCATTTATATTTTACAACGGAGAGTTGTTAGTCTTTTAAATGAATTAAAATATTTAACATAATTTATCGTCATTTCTACTTCAATAAGTTATTATATATTAGCAATATTTTATCCGTTTATTTATTAACAAGGACTGAAATTAATAATGGATCTACAATATGACTGTAAATTCAAGCAACCAACTGATTCTATACTAACTTATGAAATGTATTGTAATTTGAATATATGATATCAAAAACATAATCAGAATGAAGTTGTAAATTTAATTGAAAAAATAAGAGACATAGAAAAACCTATGTAATTAAACAATTTAATATAATTAAAATGATAGACATTTTAGAACTAAATTATATACAACTTAACTTTTAGTTTGGCAGGTATTTTGTTATACTTCATTGACTTAATTAACTAAACTAAACTACTAAACATTTAAAAATGTACTATTTACCTCGAAAAATATTACTTTCTTATTATATTAGAGTACGTTATTATAAACAGTTTAATTTCTGAACATTTTAGAGTTATAATAATTTGGATGTGATTTTTTTTTATTGCGAATAATGTTATGGATTTTGGAGACGGAAAATAATCCTATAAGAACATTGACTACACAAAATAATTCTAAATTTTCAAACTTTGTCCTACACAAACTATTTTAACATCATTGCTGTACACCTATTATGTCGACGAAGGAACTTTAGATTGTACTTGCAATCTCAAACTTCTTTTCCATTAAGGTAATGATATCAGAATTGACATTACTTAAAGTCAACTTTAACGGGATGCGGTAAACTGCAGTGATTTAAGTTATAAAAACTTTGTTATATGTTGTTTTAAACAAAAGCTAAAAATGTTTTGTATAAACTTTACATTACATTGTGTAAATAAAACTAAAAGATAAAACAAAAACATAAAATTTTATGAACTTTATTGTAGTTATTATTATGATTACGACAGACGCTAGAGTTATTAAATAACAGAATATCAATTAAGAAATAGCATATTTAAATTACAACTCTTTTAAATTTCAGTAAAACTGGTCTGTATTTTGATATTGTATTTTAAAAATTGAATTATTATAATTATGTCCAATCAACTTGTTTTATTCCTTGTATAAATAATTATTTATATAAAACACTGAGATGAGGAAATCGTAATTTCATGTTGAAGAATGCTATACAAAAAGTATATTTTAATATTAAAATTTAACGAAACACAAACCTTTTAAGAGTTTATCACAGCTGCTTATAATCCACATCCTTTTTATAACTGTATAGTTTAAATACATATCTGTAAAACAGACAGGCGAATATCGTGGTTTAAATGTAACATTTATTAAAATTCATGACAAAGATTCAAGGTACTAAAAAACAGAGTAGCTTTTTTTAGCTCCTTGAGGAAATCTAATCATTTATTTAATAACAGATAGTATATTGGTCTTGTACATTAATATTGGTAATTACATGACATAGAAAACTAAATTGAAGATATTGTACTTTTTAGTACTCAGACAGGGCTCGACCTTGCAACTTTCGGGAAACTGTCCCGTCGCTGTAGCAACTAAGGTATCGTGTCTCCAGTCGCCTCGACGATTTTGGCATTCTATAAACAAACTTCTTTATCGGGACGCTAGCGATATCTAATAGGCTTTTCTGGAAACGAAACAATATTTCAATTTTTTTTTTATGTGAGACGAAAAGTCTTCTAACTGTAATTTTTAAGTTCTTTCAAGTCCCTAAACTGCAATATTGAAGCTACAATTGAGAACTAAACTGCCAAATATGACACAACATAAAAATTATTTTGGATAACGGGTAATTTTAAATCTTACCACGTATCACCAAAGAAGAGGTAGGGGTTAAAGTTGCAAAAAAACTTTACGGGATAATGGACGACCCCTTACATATATTCACACCAGAATTCCAATATTTATTGAAGGAGTATTACAAAATAGATTTTTATATAGACAAACATATATTTCTTTTTATCATTGTATCTTATTGTATAATTATGAAGACTAATTACATTTATCAATCGATGAACTCCAGAAAAAAAAGTATTGAAAAGGTAACGCTCATAAATTATAACCTTTGGACATTATAAATATCGTATCTCGCTTTAATATTTTTAAAAAACACAGCGATCTGTATATTCGGCTTTTTAAAAAGTATAAAATTGATTTTATAAGTAATTTTCACGACTGATAAAGAACTGTTCATTTCCCAAAACGCTCTGAAAAATTTATTAATTCAACACATAATGAAAACAAACACATTTTATATACTAAATGATTATTGTTTTAAAGACAAATACTTTAAAAAAATTGAGTCTTTAACTTTTGAATAATATTATTATTTATTAATATTTTAGGATTATTTTAGGATTTTTTATCGTGTACAAAGTAAATATATATAATTGAGCTAAGCGTAAGCGAAGCTATTAACCGTTATGGAATCAATTTTATGTCGCCACATCACATAAAAACTACTCAGTCGATCTTCATCAAAATTGGCATTGCTGTAGCTCTTGTTGAAAGGCTTCCACAGAAAAAAAAACTGATTAATAAAATATTGATTTGATCAAAAGTTATGGTTGAAAAACTGAATTTATTTAGAATAATGCTTCAGAAAGCAATAATTTAACAATTTACCTTACTTCTAATTCTATATTAATTGTTGGTAATGATTCACATTCTAAACACTCTACAAGGAATACATCAGATCACTCTCTATGTGTACTCACAGTATATATGTGCCAAATCAAATATTGGTTAAAAAAACAATTGTTATTTCATTATGAGAAAAGTTTTTATGTAGTATCGTATAATTTTTAGAGGATCGAAACGTGTGAAACTTAAGTTTATTGTAACAATCGACGATACAAATGTGCATGTAAATACTTACTTGATAAAGATATTCTGAATTTTAATGAATTATTTACATAATATTTTCTAAAAATCAGTCACTTTTAACAGTTAAATAAGCGTAACTAATACGAATGCATGTATTATATTTCATTTATTTGCAATATTGATACAATATTTTCACTCAGTCTGCTGTTAGGAAATATTGCAGTTTTTAGTAAATCGGTATTCGCTTCGCACTGCTTAGGTAAATGTATAAATATATTCCTCGAACATATTACATCTCGGACAGCATCAAATGTCTGCATCACACACCAAAATAATATGAAGGGTGACCCAGTCATTACTGATTGATGTTTTTTTAGACTGAGACAAATAAAATTTATAATGTTCATAAAACGTTAAAATTCAGAAAGAAAAACAAATTACAATTCCAGGAATGTAGTATTTAAATATATCTCTGAATATGTTTTTCATATTATGTTTACTCGATTTACGATATTTTATGACAAGGTACTGCTTTATCTAAAATATAAATGTTCAAATCCAGTTTAATATATAGAAATCAAAATGTATGGAATGTTCTAATAATAATAGTTTAAAAAAAACATTCCTTAGTGACACTGTAATTGAATATCAGTGAAGAAAATCATAACGCATATACTGACAAAGAAAAAGAAAATAGTAGGAAAAAGTTTTTCAAATAAAACCATGGAGCAAGTTGTGCGGTATTCGTTTACTCTGTACTTATTTTCAGAATAACTTGAGAATTGTATTCCATTTTGTTTGCTCTGTGAGTGGACTCGACTGCTTCGAATTATAAAACGTGATTTTTATTAACCATTTCTTGTTAGTTTATTTGAAAATTTAGAATTATTTGCAGAACAGCACGAACTGAGAGTTTGTGTATTGTAATATGTATTTTTTGTTTTTAAACTTACATACACATATTCTGATTTATGATTTATAATAAAACTGAGGATTTTGCATATTTTGTTAAAATACATTAATACTAAATGTATACTTTTAATCAGTATTGAGGTACACTTACATAATATAATAAAGTAATGGCAGTACTTTTTACAAAATACGACAAATGTGAATAATGTCGTTTCTACTTCGGGTTTCAAAGTAACATAAGTAACAGATTTGTGCTGTTGTGTGCGAGTAAACATAATTGTCTTTCTAGACTAATGTTTCAAAGAAACAAAATGAGTTTTAATTTTATTTAAATTTGAATAATTTGAATTTCAATAATTTCTCAAACAACTAAGAGTGACATGAAACATTAAAGGGAATGAAAGTCAAATATTGTTGCGACATATTTTTACAACTTACCATGTTTTATATCATATTATATATCTCGTATACATTTTAGTTTCTCAATTTAACGAAGCCATGATACGCGCGAATCATAAAATACAATTCTGAACGCCACGCTACGAACTGTTTACTAAATATTCATGAACGACGTTTGGAATCTATTAGGTGTTTTTGTTAGCTTTAAAGAAATTTTATTTTTATGACAGGTCTTAAAGATTTGAGACCACTGTTGAAATGTTTTTCAACTTTGTTTTCATCAAATTTTATGTTTTAATAAGAAAATGTAAATCTGAAAAGTTGTATTTTTCTATCTTAAACGTATTTCTTCATATATTCTTCTTTGTTGCTAAGCATTCCCATCCATAGTATCTTACTATAGTTTGATGATAATCTATTAGTATTTTAATATTTAAATTACAGAAAGCTCTGTGTTATATATTGTAATATTACTTAAGCTTACAGAGATAAATGGTAAAAAGCATATAATATACATAATTATATATCACTAATATTCTAATGTGTGTTTAATAGGAATGTCTTGATTTTGAGACCTTCTAAAATCGATATTAAATTATGTACTTAATTATTTTGACTATAATAACAAAAAAAAAAACAATTTGAACAAGTATAAACGTTTATATTGTAAGTATTTAAACATTTGTAGGCGTATATTATAATGCAGCAGAGTTTTCTTTAGTCCGTTTAAACTAAATTCTAATTAATAAATTTTAATTCCACAATTAGTTTTGCCCTTTTCCTCCAGTTCATTTTACTAAATAGTCTTCCAGTTAAACAAACTTTTTGTTTGCTCCGGAGTCTGGTTATTTTGACATTGATACAAAACAGACGAGAATAGTTTCCAATATCTCTATAAATGTATACTGAAAATATTATTTGAAATTAATGCTGAAAAGTTTCTTTTGAAAATACATAACTTTATTTAAATAAACTCTTTAGAGCAGTACACTGATATCAAGATAAGATGACAGCTCAATCATTTACAAACTGAAAATGATATAGTATTTAATAAATTTTAGTCTTGCATGAGTGTACCCACCTTTAATCCAAATTCCCTCACACTCAGAGTTAGAAAAAATCTCTTCCAAAAAATATGCCATCATATCTATTTTATCTTTAAGTTTAATATACATAAATATACAAAGGTTAACACTTTTTTTAAAACTCATAATTCTCAGTTACAATCAGTTTTTGTTATAACTCATAATAATAAACTAATTTTATGTTGTACCCATAATCGTATCTACTTTAATCATTCCTATGTCTTCCATTGTTTTTAGCTCTTTTCTAAGTCCACTTTGCGATAACTGTTTGTAGTCTTCCGTCCTACCACTATGGATCGATATTTTAAAAGTACAGTTTATATAAATAAAATATGAAGATACTGCTCACTTTATTTACAAATATATTTTGATTTATCCTTTCTAATTCCGTGTACATAAATATCAATTAACAGACAGCAGTACTATACGTACAGTAATTATATTCAGCATCCATTACTGAGGTTTAAACGAATAAATTAGGTCAGCGACCTCTTGAGGAGGTTGAGGAAATCCCTCCATCCATCGCCGATGGTGTTAAAGACATCATTAGATATAATAATAATTGTTTTACTCTACGATCTTATCGGATTCTTATTCAATAGGTATGTAGGCATACTATAATATGTATTATATAATATATGACTTTATAAATCTGTAGATTATGTATATATTTTTTTGATAACTCTGTTCCAAAAATGCCTAATTATAATTTACTTGTCTTTGTTTCTGTCCGTCTGTTCATCCTTCTACAGCTTTGCTTACTTATATTGAGGCAAAGTGATAAGTTGTACTTAATTACTTTAGATATAAACATTAGGGGCTATTTGTTCAATTCCTTCACTTCTTTTTGTTTTAAAAACAAGTTACTAATTGTTAAACGTAGTTCCGACATATAAGTTCTAACACGATCTTATTTTTAAGTAACACAAAAGCGTTGATGTCACGTTATTTATAGAACCTGAAAAAGATATTTAAAGGAAACCACAAAATCGTTACTATTTTTTATGATATTTTTTTGTTTATTGTGAATTATGTATCTCGTATTAGCCATTTAATAACTTCAGAGACATTTAATACTCTTATGATAAACTGTGATACTTGTAACATAGTTATATTATTCGACTGACATTAGTGATAACTGAAGCCTTTACTGAATATTATGTACAATATAAATATACCTATAATATATATTTATTGTATACTTATAATGTATATTGTTAGTACAATAAGCTAGTTAGTAATATAGTATAATTGACGATTAAGATTAAGGCGTTAATAAGTGTCTTCATTATTTATATTTAAGTTAATTAATTTTACTATTAAAATCATGCATATTGATTACTATATTATTTACGTAATTACGTATGATGAATGGTGGTTACTGTGCACATCTTCACACAAACTCTTATATTCACTTTTTTTCTAACCCTAATATGAAATCATATTTTTCTTGCCTTCTGCGATCTAAAAGAAGAAACAAAAATATATTATAAGTAAACTATGTTGAAAGCTTTTGTTTTTTCCAATTTAACATGGTAAATATAATAAATAAATAAATTAATCTGAAATTTATTTAAATCTATTTTTTGTAATTGAATATGCCAGTTTTCATAATCGGACTGACTGACTGCGTCTGCTAATAAATTAAATATATTCTTTTGTATTCAAAACAGAGGAATACTATACATAAGGCGCATAATTTTGAATAAAGCAGTGGGTAAAATCGGATAATTTTTATTTCGGTTTTAATCGGATAATTGCAAGTCGATTATTGCAAGTTTTTATATATTAGTTATTTGTTATCTTGTCTACAAACTCATGAAAATAAATTTGATTCATTGAAACCTCCAGAAATGAATTTTATCAAAAACTAATCAGAACCAGGTTTCAATAATAATTGAAATTTATATAAAAAACATTACATATATATTTAACTTATGTTTAAATCAGCAATTTATTATAATTAAAACGGTAAAATATTAACAAATGAATTATAAAATAACTCAAAGTTTTTAGTCAGTAGGTATTTTGCTCCAATTCATTACGCCGACTCATTATAAAGATTTCAATGTCCAAAGTAAAATAATTGCTTCATATAAAGAGAAAGTACTTAATAATAAACAATTTTATAATCATAGTAGTAGTTGCGTTTTTCTTTTAATTGCAATTAATTTTATGGAATTTGGAAAAGTTCAATGGCTTATCTAAGCTTTATATGTTAAGGTAAGTAAGTAAAAATACTTGGAAATATGACAATAACATTATTTTACCGTCCTCAGTAAAACTTGGTTTTATTTATATGTGATGATTTATATATGTATGAAATAACATCATCACATATAAATAAAACGAAATAGAATTTTATTTTTTAAACTTGTTTCTATTGGGGTGATTTGATATTATTTAAAGTTAATATTGAAGGGACGCTGTAGAACTCGGTGATTGTTAATTATAAGAGGTATTAATTTCTTAAAAGGAAGGAAGTATGCTAATTAATAATAATTTGTTTTAATAATTAAAAATAATAATAATAATAATATTATAGTATTTTTAAAATATAATGCGTGAATATTTTTTATTAAATTAAGATAAAACAATATAATAATTTTTAAAATATGAAAATAGTATTTTAAGAAATAATATAATTATCGGCTTATCGAATTGACTGCGATGGTTCTAGTTTTCCGTACATTGCTCACTATATATAATGACGTTTGAACAGTGATTACAATAAAAAAAAACCCGGCTGAGTTGGTTGTGTGGTTCTTCTCAGACCAGGACGCGTTTGGAACCCTCATAGCCTTATTTAAAGTTGGAGAGTATCTTTTTAGAAGCGCTTATTTTGATAAATACAATATCAAATATGAATAAATAAATAAATATATTGAAATTGAAACTCTTTTAATATGTACAAAACGAATTATTGAATCTGTATTATCACATTGTATATTAAAACACATTGAATTTATTTGTTATACAAAAAGTATATTTTATTATTTAAATATAACGAAACAAAAACCTTTTGAAAGAGTTGATCACATTATTGAGATAACCTACATCCCTTTTATAACTTCTATAGTTTAATAACATATTTGTTAACATTGTTTTGTATTGAAGCTAAAAGTAATATTTATCGATTCATTTCTACAAAGACAGATGGTGTGTAACTGAGTTCATGATTGCCATTACTAACTAAGTTAAACCATTTTTTGGGGGTCCTACATGTCAACAATAGTAACTTTGATTATACGACATGGAGTAGTTAAATTGAGAGTATTCTTTAGAATAATTTATTTTAGTGCAAATAAATAAAATGTAGTTTTAGCACCTGTTTACCATCTTGTGTATATAAACGTTCAATATCATACATGTTATATTCCTATATACTTGTGTTTATTAATTAAATATTTCTTATATTCTTATTTGTTATAAAATTGTTAAATTCGCATTTATTATATTCTCACGAACCGTGGAAACGCTGATTAGACGCAGGTGCATTGTATCATGTTAAAATCCCAGAATGTAATGTAAATCTGAAACCCTTGTTTGTTCCATTTATTTCTCTGTATTCTTTTAATTATAATTTCATTTTATTATATTCATTCTTGTCTCCAACTTTGAGCAGGGATCACGTAGTTTGTAGTTTAAATATAATGATTAAATTTTAAGTCAATAAATTTGTATTCTTTTGGATCCTCCGGTTGTGACCGACGTAATTTACATATTTAATATCAAAATAATAATATTAATTTGATATCAAACTAAATAATGACTACATTACATTTGTACGTCCATTTGTAACACATTCTATAAGGAATGTGTTATTTTAATGCTCAGTCTGACAGTTAACATGTTCACTAAATAATAATTAATGTTCATATTACTTTAGAAATAAAAATAAACAAACAATCTATTGTTTATTTCATGCATATTTTTATTATAAGTTATCTACCTACCTAATGTAGGTTGTAAATAAGATGAGTTTTACAAATGTGAGTTTTGACTCCAAATTGAATGACTGACTCACGAGTACAGCTAAGTGGTGATGTTGAAACACAATATAAACAGAACTGTACTACACTTGAGTGTACAAATGAACTTTAATAGTTAAAGCCATTCATACATTTAAATAATATAAATATAACATTTAAACTGCTTCATAATTTCATTTAAATATTTCTAGTTACATTTTAGAATTTTAGAATATAAATAACTTCCTGCTCCTGTGAATTGAGTAGTTTATAAATTATTTGTTGTTTTGTTAGATATTAAATTTATTGTTGCTTACTTGTAACATTTTGTTCCTGAAATTCTTAGATCACTTTATAAGAAATAATAATGAATCCTTAATAAACCAGTAGTAACAGGTTGAAGATTCGTCAGCAAATTAATAAGATTTAAATTAATAGTATATAAAAATATAAAGCGGCGAATTGCGTGTCGGGCCGCACGCTATGTACCCTACATTCCTCAGTTGATCATGATGCATAGATAGATAGACATTTAGATAGCCGGACTTTTGTAGATCTTATAAAGATAACGACACCTCAGATCATGGAGTACTAGCACAACATAAAACACTACCATATACGTGGAGAGAACCTATCCTATAAAATTGTTATTTAAAATTTTATTCTAATATTTTATCTGCGGAAAGACGAATAATCTCAATTTTCATCACAATCAGTTTTCGCATTCTAAGGTATTAAAAAATACACTAAATAGTAAAGTTTACAATTCCAAATTTTACGTTTAATTAGTGTCTTGACTCCTCTCCATGCTTGCAGTAAGAATTGATTAAATACACGCCCCTCCTCTTAACGTCTTACGTAGTTTATAAATGATACTTAGTAACTTTTTATTGTTTATTTATAAATAAAAATATTTGATATTTTTGAAACTGAACTGAATAAACTGAAATGAAAATGAACCTAAGAATCTTATTCTTAGAATATAAACGTCTCCTACTGACTGACTGAGACAGCAAAAAAGGCAGAAAATGCAATATTCAAAGAGCAGACTGTTGCAACCAGTAAGAAATAAGCAGTAACTGAAAATGAAGAAATGTATAAGAAAAGTTTTTCAAATAAAAATGACGAACAAAGTTGCTCGGTATTCGAAATTCAATGTACTTATTTATAGAATGGCTTGTGAACTGTATTCTATTTTCTTTTGCTCATTGAATAGACATTTAAATTAAAAACCCTTGCTTTTTTAAACCGTGCTTATTGACCTTCCTCATTAATTTATTTGAAACTTGGAATTATTTGCGTAACCGCACGAACTAACATTTTTTCATGCTGTATTATATTTTAGTTTTTCCACTTACTAATGAACACGTGTCAATTTATTATTTATTATCTTAGCTACTCTTCATTACTATTATAAAACAAAGGAGTTTATTTTTGTTATTTTGTTAAAATGCATTAATCACAGGATTCCTATTTATCATTAACTTAAGCGAGGGGGAAATTTGATATGGTAGGAATGTAGGTAGTATGGTTTGTATGGTAGGTATTTTCTTGTCGTGGCAATGTAATGTAAAATACATTTTTCTAATGAAACGTATATGAAAGATCAAATAAACCGTAATATGTTACCATGTAACGTGAAAAATGACAGACGAATCAATATAAAATATTTGAAATTACCCATATTGATTACGTCAGCTAAAAATATTTTTTATAACAAGACATGATGTGTTGGAATCCCAAATCAAAAAATGCAATTCCCTGAACACAACACTATCTTCTGTTTATTAAATATTAAAGAACGAAGCTGAAAATCTTTTAGGGGCAGCCTGAGCAAAATCCGAGAAGAATTCCCCTGATTTTGCTCGGAGAGGGGGTCCCTGGCTTCATCAAAACCGGTACCCTCCTGGGGTATACTTTTTGGAGATATCACTATCATGTTTGGCAAGTTGGGGAGGAGTGGGGGGGGGCTTGGGCTTCCGGATTCTCTCACTCACCGACGGAACATAACCAAATGAATTTGGTTATCATACGTCGGTTTTCTATGAGAGGGTGGTCCTTCCCCGGTCGAGCGAGCCCAATAAGAGCTGCAGTCAGATAACTACAGCTAGCCACCTAAAAAAAGTTAGGCTCTACCACCTAAAAGCTAAGCTCTACCACCTAAATTTAAATAATTTTCCTCAATATATTATATAGTTATATAGTTTTTAATAATGGTACCGACTGCGTCTACTAATAAATTATGTATATCTTTTTGTATTTAAATAGACAAATATTTTACATCAGGCGAAAGCTATTGAATAAGGCAGCAGATAAAATCGTAAAATTTTATTTAAATTTCTCAAGGGAGAGTAGTTAAGAGTTATTCAAATAAACTGATAGTTAAATTGCAAGTCGATCGTAGCAGGATTTTATATGTTAGTTATTTTATCCTGTCCGCAAACTCATGACAACAAACCTTATTAATTGAAAACTCTAGAAATGAATTATAATTTTAATCTTTAGTATCAAATCTAATCAGAATCAAGTTTCAATATTAATTGAAATTTATATCAAAAACATGAGATACATATTTAACTCATATTTAAATCAGCAATTTTTTACAGTTTTAATTACATTAAGTAATCAAAACTGTAAAAAATTTACAAATAAATTACAAAATAACTCATCCTTTTTAGTCGGTAGCTGTTTTGCTCCACTTCATTACGCCGAACCATTATAAAGATTTCAATATGTGCTGCTTTATCTAGAGTAGATTAATTGCTTCATATAAAAACAACGTACTTAATTATAAACATTTTAATTTTATAATCATAGTGGTAGTGGAGGTGTTTTTATATTAATTAAGATCAATGTTATTTATTATTATTATTTGGAAAATTTGAGTACGGGACTTATTTAAACTTTAAATGTTAAGGTACTCGTAAGTAAACATATCTGGAGGTATAGGAATTAAATTGTTTTATTATTCTCCTAAAAAACTACGTTTTATTTGTATGCGATGCTATTATCAGGAAAGTTATAATCAGAAAGAATATGTAGAAACATTTTTTTATAAATTAGGTTTATAATAAGGTTAATATCATATAATATATTTGACATCAAAATAATAATATTTATTTGATATCAAATGAAATCCATGAAATAACTTTTAAATTATTTCAAATTTCTTCTCTATTGCATATTATCACACAGACGGGGTTGTCTATGTCCGAAAATTTTTAAACTTGTAAAAATCTAATCCAACATTTACTTACCAAATTCGATTACATCAGGTTTTTTCGATTACATCATTTTAAAAAAGTGGTTTTTGTTGACTCTGGAGTCTGAATATTTTGACATTGTCACAAAACAGACAAACGAGACTAGTTTCATGTATTTCTCTATAAATTGGTAGTGCTCAGAAGTTTCTTTTACAAAAGTACAATTTTATTTCAATCAACTATGAAGTAAACTGATGTCCATACAAAACTACAATCAAGTTAAAAAGTAATAATAACACCTTAATCATTTACAAACAGATAATAGTTTTTTTTCTTTAGCATAATCTGTCTTCTATCTTTAATCCAAATTACTTTTACATTTAGTATCTGGTCATAAGACTAATTATAAAGATTATATTTTGAAGGTATAGGTTGAATAATATAATAAAAAAAACAGCTTATTGTATTTAAATTCGTATACAAATATATTTAAATAATTCAGTTCATCTTATTTCGTGAAAACAAATATCAATTTACAGACGGATTATATACATACAGTATATATATTAGATTTGAAAAAATCTACCGCTGATGATGTTAAAGACATAATAGGATAGATCATTATAGTATTATGAGTAGTAGTCATATATGATATAGTGTTAATACCCTATTAATTTGAATAAAAAGATATTATTATCTGCATGTTACCAAATGAATAAATCTTTACTTAAAACGCCATTTTTTTCCAAAAGTTGTATATATATATATTTATTTATATATATAATAAAATACAATTAAAATTAAATTGAATTAAAATACAAAAATAATAGGTTTTTGAGAGAACATTAATTATTTTTGACAAATTTCGTGATAAATATTCGTTTCATAGTTCACTAACCTAGAGTTGACTATATATAATATATTTCATTTTTTCCGGTTATCCGTCTATCTTTCTAAGCCTTAAATAGTTAATAATTTTATTGATCTAACACAAACAAATAAAATAGACCTCATTGAAATTTTAGAATGTTCTCGATATATTCGAGATACGGTTTCTATCGTTTCAGACTGTGACTCTTTGACTTTGACTGTTTGTTGTTGTCGGAAAGTAATCTTTCACTTTCTTTGGTTTCGTTCGCGACACATATGTACATAAGTTTTAACGTGATCTTACTCTTAAGTTACACAAAAAACACCCAAAAGAGTTGACTATATAATGCTTGTCTAGTGTATCTTTACACGCTGTTGTTATTTGTTACTTATTTTTCGCATTCTATTAGGTATTCGTAATCCTTATTCTTTCTTCTTCTTTATTAAATTTAGAACAAGCCACAATTAAGTATACAAAAACTAAAATCTATAGAAGCAGTTTTTTTCCAAATGTGTAACTTTACAAAGTAATTATGATATTGCAAGTGTAAAATCTATTTTAATACTTTTGTTCGAAACTTAATTTAGGATAAAGATACTAACTGACTATAAATTCTAACTTTGACATACTATTATAGCACGCATATTGATTATAATGAAGCATATTTTTTTGTACTTAAAAGATTTCATTACAAGCATATACTATGTACATGATCTAAACCAAACTCGATATCAAAGTTTGTTGCAAAACTATTTGCCTCAAATACCTTTACGTTTGTCAGATGTGGGTTATTCAAAATGGCTGAGGTTGAAGTTGAATTAATTTCAAACAAATTTTGCTACGTATAGTTATTTATATAGGCGACGAATTTATATAATCAATAAACTTAATGCATAGATATTCGTGGATCTATCGGCGATTATTGCAGCGTTAATAAATTTGTTAGTTATTCTTTATACTATCACTTATCTCCTGATGGATGATATAAATAATCGATCTACAACCTGTCCATGAAATCAATCTTACAAGGTTTCTTACATACCCAAAGGTATGCATTTTACTAGTAACTTGAAACTTCTTCAATCTTTAGTATCAAAAATCCTTAATATACGTTTCATTAGAAGAATAAATTTTAGATTATTATAAAATAAGTAAAATTATTATCTAACTTTTGTCTAAATCAACCATTAAATAAACTTTTTAAAGAAAAACAACTTCACAGCTTATGGTAGCAGGTATTTAGCTTCACTTCATTACACCGACTCATTAAGAAGATTTACTTATGTGGCACTTTATCCAAAGAAAATTAATTGCTTCATATAAAGAGAATATAAAGGAAATTATAAACAGTTTCAATTTTTGCTTCATATTAGAGTCATAGTCACAATTTGGAGGTCATTCTTCTTTTAATTTTGAAGAGGTCCACACATTTTTTAGTTAGTAAAAGAAAATATTCAAAAACATAACTGTCATGATAATTTGAAAGTGATTATTCTAAGTTAAGTCTAAGTTCTAGTTTTAATAATGTTACCCAATTTTGGAGTTTGCCGATAGTAATAATTAGAAGGCATTATTTAAATTTTATAATATTTAAAAATAAACACAAAATATATCTTTAGATGTAGAAACTGTGATGTACTTTCAATATTAAATCAAAATTCAAAATACAAATACAATATATCTCTATTCAAGTAGGCATTTACAAACACTTTTCATCAACTATTAATATCAATTAATATTTGTCAATGATTCTAATAAAAAAGGTCACTGTGTCAGTCCATGAGTAAGCTAATAACGACTCGGAATGCTGCCCTGCTAAGAAGAGCCGACCAGAAACTCAACAGTTGCTATTTTTAAAAGATTTTTAACAATGTTTGATGATGTACATTATAATTATATCAACCCTTCAAATTTGTCCACAGCTTAATTTCGACACATTTTGATCCACTAAAAACTCTTGAATGTTATAATAAGATTTATTTTAATTTTGGCGTATGAATAAAATGTTATAAAATTATCTAAAGTGATACCTAAGAAATTTGTCGAGTCAGTTCATTGTTAAAAAGCAAGCTACATTTTTTACTTTTTCTTTAGGAAGTGTAAACTCCATACATTTAGTTTTATTATCATTTAAAACTAAATTACAAATTTCAAACCAACGTAGAACATTTGACAAAGTACTGTTTCCTTCGTCATAATTAGTCCTATCACTCTCAAGTTTTAAAAATAATTTAGGTGTCTTCAGCCAAAAGTACAATGTCACATAGACCTTTTACGAAAAAGGGCGAGTCATTAATATAAAGTAAAAAATAAAAAGGGTTGAAAATAAAAATAGCAATATTCCTAAATTATTTTTAAAAGTTTCATGGACCTTCATCATCATCTTGGAATCCTGAACGGAGATGGACGCCTTACGAGGTGGACCTCGGCGAGGTCAATAGAACTTGAAGGTTAATTTGAAGAACATTTATTGAAATAAAAAAGTAATTAAACAAGAAGTGTGATCTTAATAACAAACAACTGTTAGGTTTTTTTTTAAATTACATTTCATAAGGCTAAGTTAAACATATGCAATATTAATTTTTTTTTATAAATGTACTCTTATAGAAAGTTTTATATATAATATTCTCATGTTTACCTGATATTTATATATATAGATGATAGATTGAAATGTTTATTACAAACTAAATAAACACTACAGTTAATAAACTTACGGTCTGTTTATTGCGCTTAAACTATAAATGAGCCGTTCTATTTGGAGATATAAAACTCACATTTGTGACACCCCTCTTATTTACTACCTATTAACCTCCACTTTTAATAACGACATGCCTTACATGAATAAACACTCGTCTAGTTATGTAATAGGTACACCAAATTGTATTATATATAGAAGTTATTTGTCAGACTAGTAAACAAATCATTAAGGTACAATATTCTTAATGGAACAATAGACAAACGTACGTACGTACAATACCGTATTGTAATTTGGTGAAGAGCTCAGTCGATATCAAAACATTTAAAACCATATTTATTTTAATATATGACGTTTAAATTTATATGACAGATTAGTCATTAATATGATTCAACGCTGTCTACAGCAAGATTTTTATTATATAGTAATATAGAGTTGATCTCTACTGATCTGATAATTTGACCTAAAATAGGTAGAATACTGATTCAAAATAAAAAAATATTTAAAATATAAAATATTTTTTCTTATATAAGTCGTCGTTAACTTCTTCCTCATTAAGTTTAACTCTTTATACTTTTAATAACAGTTTATGTGTTCCGTTAAACTTGTCATCAAGTAATCATGGAACCTTGTCTTCATATTAAACATCCTTTTCATTATGCTATGCTCCTAATGGCTCACATTCATTACAATCTAGACTTCGTTGGGATCAAGTTGCACTCTAATGGATATCAGACTATAAATGTAATATATATCACAAATACTATATCAAATATTGATATATTTGTATTTCACTGTAATAGATATTTGTTTGTATATATTACATCAGACCTTAGGGAGCTTGTGACTACTTTGCATTCTACTATAGCAAGGAGTTATCAATTACTTTGACTACATAGAAGCCAAATATTTTTTTCATAATAAAAAGTAAAAAAAAGGTTATGCAATAACTTTATAAATTTTTAAAGAGCTTGCCATTTAAGCCAAGCGAAGTTAATAATTGACATTATTGTGCAGGCAGTGCGTTTGTTAAGACAACACAGGCTAAATTCATCCATCCGATTAAATCCCCGTTAAAAACCACATATTATATAAAAAAGCACCAGAGCTATATTTTAAAATATTTCGCATATATATAATTCATATACTTAAATTCACCACAATTCCGTCATAACATTTTAAAATATTGTTTATGTACCTTAATCTAACCACGTATTTGGTGTTGCCAAAATCTATTATGTTATTTCGATATGATAAAAAAAACACAAATTACTATGACCCTCATGCATCAGAAATTAAACTGTTTATAATATTCTCTTTGTATCAAACAGTTAATTCTCCCTGAATAAAGCGGTGCATACTAAAATCCTCATAATGAGTCAGCGTAATGAGTTGAAGCATTGGAATATCAACATGAAAGGAGTTTTTTATTTTGGTTACAATTTTTATGTGTGTAAATTATAATAAAATAAAGCTAAGTGACTAATAAATCCAGGGTTTTCTTGGGTGAAGTCCCTTCAGATTGGTTGTAAATTAATTATTTATTTTCGCAGTTAGTCGTTACAGGATAGGAAAGAGAGGAAGAATAGGAAGTGTCTATTAAGACAGAAAGTAATACACTAGAAATTAATAAACCTAAACTTTATAAGTCATGTTATTAAGTCTACAAATTTATGACCTTTACAAATAACTATATATTGCAAAATGTACCAAATTTATCGGTCTTTAATTATCCATATTAAATAATCTGACAAATCTAAATTTGATTTGATAAATCCTCTTAATTGGTATTCATTTCCGACGCCGGAGTTTATTATCTCCTCTAAATACAATTCTAACACAGTGACAATAATAGTACCTTTACGTTAGTAAAACCTGAGTAACATACTCACTGAGGTGTAGAAATAAAGATATTTTATTTTTTTCTTGAAGATTAATCCTTTCAAGTTATCAAAATCAACAAAACTTGCTTCACTATAGAGGTCTGTATTAATATTACAAAGAAAGAATTTCTAATAATAATAATACTATGTAATGTAGTATATGTATGTATACTAGGAACTTTTTAATTGTAGTTAGAAAGTTTTTTTAATATTTATATAGCAAAACGAAAAACGCTGTTCGATTCCCGAGTTCAATGGTTACTTTTAAACTAATGTCCGGAACGTGAAGTTCTGTAGTCCATACGGAATAAACAGTACGTAGTGTTGTTTTCTGGAAGAATATGATTTTAGATTTTAGCGCATCATGTCTTTATTATAACGAGAATCGAGAACGGGTACGGAATATAAAATAAGTTGACGTAAAAATATATTACTAACTTTCTAATTACTAATTATTATAATGTGAAGTTCTGTAGTCCACAAAAAAATCTGTCATAGACTTCAATATGTATGATAAAATTCCACAAGATATCTTAAACCTTCCTATTCTAAATTCTAAATATATTATTAAATATTATAATAATCCAAGCAATCCACATTCCTGATGTTTTTTTATAATGTCCTGCCAATAGTTTGGTTGCTATTGTTTCTAATAAATAATGTTATATTTTATAACCTTCACTAATAATGGTCTAAAGATCAATCAAATGCGAAATTAACTCTTCAAATATTACTTACAATCAATATTACAATAGAATTAGTATTTATCAGAAGTATTAAAATAGTTCATATATTTGAATAGTTAATAGGTGGTCTAAAAAAAATAATTATTGTAGAGCATAAAACGTTATAGTAATTGATTAACTTACAGTTATTAAATTTATTTACAGTTTTAACAAATTCTTCTTTATACTGTTATGTAAATAATTCCAAGTTTTCAAATAAAACAATAGGGAGGGGTAAAAGCTTGTTTTATAATTAGTAGCAGCCGCGTTAACTGAAAGAGATAAAGAAAATGGAATACGGTTCGCAAATTATTCTAAAAATAAATACAATAGAACCGAATACCGCACACCTTGTTCCATGAATTATATTTCAAAAACTTTTTCTATTTATTTTCTTTTTTTTTAATAAATCCGTCAGTCAGTAACTAAATTACTCATTAGTGGATGCAACAGTCTGCGAATTGAATATTACATTTACTTGTTTTTATAGTTCAAGGACTTTCTTTCAAATCATTAAAAAAAAAAACAGTGACAGAACTTCTAACGACGCTATTCCAAAAGTAACAAAATATAACACAGCCGAATAAATAGCCCGCTAACACATTTTGTTATTAAATTTTCCAACGCTTAGTTGGAATGTATTTTTATCAATATCATTTTATAAATATAATTGTTTATATATACATATACCGGTATATGTTATCTTATATCTCTCTATATGCATATGTTTTCTTAATTGTAATAAACTTAAACCAGATATTATAGAATTAAAAGTTAAAATTAAGTTAATTAGAATAGTATACGGTTTTCCAAGAATTGCAGCAACAGACTACATTGCGTGTATGAAACAAAACAACAACAAATAGATTGTAAACCTTACTCTATTCTTATAAATAAAAATAATGAATTAATTATTGGTTGAAATGTTTATTTCATACCTCAAAACGCTTTAAACGAAGTAGGTATTACAGTTCACTTCAGCTGCATACTTTCAATTTATATCTTTTTCCAACATCACCTGAGGGTTCAAAAATATTTAGTTATCGTAATCTATTTCGTTACACTTTTTCATGTAATAAGTTACTGGTATCAACATAAAGGCCACCGTGAATAGAATCAAATTGCTGTGACCAAATCAGTTTACATACCCCTCGGTCTTTCATTATACAAAAATTTTTGAGGACACTTATCATCATCTCCAGCTTTTGTTTAATAATATTTTTTTAAACAACTCGCGAACACTGGACTATATCTAGGTTTTTTAAAAACACATAAATAACGTTCTCAATTTCTATAATAAATATAAGTTCAACTAAAATTATATACATAATGAGTTCTAGTTAAAGATTTCGTTAATCTTCACATATTCAGTACATTATAAAATTTTTAACCTTTCTAAAATTTTAAATGAAATAAAGTATTGTCAGAAACGCAATAAAAAACTTATATGAAACCATTTACTAATAAATTCTTCACATATATAACAAATATATAACTATTTGTAAAATATATATAACAATGTATAAAACTATGAAAGGTAAAGTATGTATAATGTATATTTTTATTTAATATATACATTCTAACACTAGTAGAAGTAAGATAAAGAAAGAGTGAGATGTTTAAAAAATTATTATTAAATAAAAAAATTCAAATTAAACTTTCAAATCCGTCTCGAACTAACAAATAACAAATAGGTGCCTATATTATATTATTATAGATTAGATTTAACTACAAGGATCATGTGGGACCGTGTTTAACAAAAGACATATATTATAATAATTAAATTACTTAAACAAATTGCCAGTTTATACCGTGAAGCCAACAATTCCGAGTTTTCGAATAAAATAGAAGGGAAGGTCAATATGAAAAACGTTTTCTAGCTCTGTGTATTCATGACCAATCAAAGGCAAAAGAAAATGGAACACAATTCTCAAGTTTTAAAATTAGCACATACTAAATGACTACCGCACAACTTGTGCCATGATTTTTACTTATCTTTTAATCTTTTTCTTTGTCAGTATCTGGTCTCTTCTTATTAGATGCAACAGTCTACGCTTTGAATATTGTATTTACTTCTATTTGTACTACGTGAAAAAATATTCCTTTATGCATTTGTCTTTTTATAAATTTATTTATAAATTATTTCGCTAAGCATAATTAAGTCTAATTTATAATACTTCTAACATATGTCATATGTACTAAAATATTCAAAATTTATTTTCTGATATAATTCTATAAATAAGCTTTAATATAAAAGTTATATATTTTTAAATTGACATAGATAAACCAGATATTATCTAAAGTCTACAAGAATATAAAGTAAATAACTGACAAAACAACAAGATATAATTTATACAAGTTACTTCATTTTCACTAACACAGCCTTATTTGTATTATATATTTTAATTCTCAAACTAATTTAAGTTACATAAAACTGACTATACTTATTAATAAACTATTAAAGTACACTTAAGCTATGTGTATATTCAATGGCCGTATAGTTTCTGTTATAATAATTTTTTGTATAATCGCTTTACAACACCACCACTTAAGCTGTAAATCAACAATACCTATTGGATGTATAATGCTCACATTTATGACACCCATCGCATTTACAATAAAAACACTAAGCAAAAATACTTGATACCTAAAGTAACAGGTACATTCATTTATATTTCATAAACATAGTTTAATCGACTTATAGACAGATCATTAAGGTAACGCTTTCAGCTGTAATGTAGTAAAGAGCGCAGTCAATATCAAAGCAATTTTTAGAAATACAGTTACTTTAATATATGAGGTTGAGTAGCATGTCATATATATATTGTTAATTTCATTAAATTTTTTTGAAATATGTCGCATTTTTATATTGTTTATTCTTAAATAACAAGGGAACTTCCCGGCCCTTCGGGCCAGGAAGGGTCAAAGGGCACGTATGAGGTTGGCACCTACCCTATTTTGTAGCCTGATTCAATAGCTTTTTTTGATGTATTACACATTATTGTGTGATTTGTAGGTGATAAGTGATGCGCGTGCATACAGAGTCAATTAGCTCATTATTATATAGTAAGGATGATGATTCATTATGAAGCAAAGCGAATTATTTGAGTGACATGATAAGATTTCATATCCCTCGTAACACACCATCTATACCAAGAAAACTATGGATTTAACCACTCCTTTTCCTACTTCATTTAACAGTACATTAGTTCACACCTATTTTATATTTAAGGTTTAAAATAAATAAGAAGTTTTTTTGTTATTATTAAGTGATAAAATGTTAACACTACTTTTGTTAAATCTTCATACGTTACCTGATCCTGTTTTGATTTAAATGTCAAAGAAGTATCATCAAACCATAATCTCTTATTATGTTGGTCTAAAAAAGTTGGCAAATCAGAAAAACTAGCGTAAGATTGAACTGTTTACCAAATAAATTCTATAAGACAAATTTGAGCTCATCTAATGACTCACATTCCAAACAATCTAGACTTTACTTGGTTCAATTAGCGGTTGCACCTTAATTTCTATAAATAAAAGACACATCATAAGCACTATATGAGGTAATGGTCTATCTATTGTTAAAGAGGCTTCCCTATATATTATTTTTTACATGAATATCAATTGTTAAAATATTTATTTTGATACTTAAAAACTAGTCGTTCTGTGAACAGTAGACCTCAGTACGTTAGGGGATGAGACAATGTTTTAAGTGTCTTTTCCAAAAAGGAATTAGTATACGTATGTATTTGTGTAGGTACATAACTACCGAACAAAATTTGGCTCCACCAAATATCAACGAAGTTATTCAACCTTAAAATTTTTGATAATTCGTTATGGCCGCCATTATAGATTTTGAAATAACAAAAAAACACCTTAGATTTCGGCAAAGAATACTTAGACGAAATTTCAGTCCGCTAGCTGCCGTTAAGTCCGTTTTTATGGTACGGATCAAAAATCCGCCATTTTTTTAATTTTTTTGCCCAAGCAAAAAAACGGCTCGACATAAAAATTAAAAAAATTCAAAGAACTCACCTACCAATTTTCGTGACGATTGCATAAAAAATACGTCTGCTACGCCAAAACAAAAACTTTAATTACCGCCATTTTGTATTATTACCAATTTTTGTGGCGATTGGATGAAAATTGCTCCTGCTACGCAAAAACAAAACTAAAAAAAGCCGCCATTTTGGATATTTTTGCCCAATCAAAAAAACGGCTCGACATAAAAATTCAAATAATTCATAGAATACGCCTGCCGACTTTCGTGACGACAGGATGAAAAATACGCCGGCTACGCCGGAACAAACATGCTGAAATACATACGGAAAAATAGCAGAATGGGCCTATCGTGAAAGTGAAAACGTAGTCAATGAAACTAGAATTCTTTGCTTATCAATAAACAAGAGGTTTGCTTGAAATGTAACATTTATTTCAATTTCAGATTTAAATTCAATTATTAATCTCAACTCTTTTCCAGAAAACAGATAAAGTTAAAATGTCAACTATTGACGATGGTAAGTATAATAAATATAATTATGAAGCTTTTGGAAAATACAAATGTATTACCTCTGCGTCAAGTTTAAATTGTAAAATATAATTGAAATATATCCGATTTTATCTGCTATTTATATATATTGATTAACCTTCGCCTCACAAATCTAAAGACAGATATCTGTAATAAATAAATGAAGACAAGATTGAATATAAAATGCAATCATTTGTTTTAAACAAACATTTAAGACAATAGAGGTTTCTCACTACGTCGGACTTCATTTTTATTGCCAAAATTAAAAAATTCCAAGAGAAGCCAAGCAGGAAAACCGTTTAAAAAGGAAATGCAGGCAAAATTCATTCTACCAAATATACCAAATATGTTTAACAAACCGGAATTCCTACACTTACAAATAAAAGAATATTATAAAATATTATAAAATGTTAATAATGCAATGTTTATATTTTATATATTTTTACTTCATAAGAAAAAAGTGCATTAAAATATTTTAAACTAAACAGAAAAAAACTACCTGAAAGTCGTACTCGTACTTTAAATATTAGAAATGGCATTATTCTTGATTTATTATGAATTAATTACCACGACTTCATAGTATTTATGTTATATTTTACGAAAAGTCATTTGGTAAATCGGATCAATTTTACCTTTCTTGTCTTATAAAATGGTTTACCTGCAAAAATAATGTGGATTTATGGCTTTTTATGGATGATGAACAAGCAAAGTAGCTTATTAAGGTCAAAATAATATATAAACAAATATTTGGTATGATGAAATGGACGTTTAGTATAACAACTTTATGTAAACAGACTGACCATTATCTGATAGTCTTCATGTTATATATTATATTTATAGATAATTGATTCGAAGACAGTCTAGAGTTAGAACGTGACTCATTAATCGTGTAACTTATGACTATAACAGATATTACGGGTTAAGGAGAGGTGATCTGTTCAAAAGTTGCTTTCTAAAGCATATTTTACCCTTAATTGATAATTAATAAATTATATTAAATAAAAAAATAGCAAACTTTTTTCAAAGCAGTAATAAAATTAACATTTATAACACTAATGATTATTATGTATATATTAATTATTTCGACAAAGGAACTTCAGATTAAAATTTTCAACTCACTTCTCTGTCCATTAAAGTAACATAAAAATTACATTACGTGAAGATAACTTTAATGGTACATTAAAAATGCAATGATTAGTAACATGAAAAGTATACATTAAAAAATCTAAAAATTGAACAAAAGTATTGATTTTCATAACAATTAATTTTTATTAAATATTTATTTGTATGCGTGAATTAACAGTTCTACGTAGTCAAATTAAAAGTAAAACAAATACAAATATTTTTTTCAATAAATGTACTTTATTAGAAAACTTTTTATATTCTTATGCTTGCCAATAATAAAGTTAATAATTTTAATTTTATTGTAATAAATCCTGATAATTTCTAATGTACTCTTAAAATCAGTAAAGCTATGTATATAATGAACCGATATAGTTCTGTTTAAATCACTTTCCAACACCAGCAATTAAGATGTAAATCAGCTATTCCACTTAAAGGTATAAAATTCGCATTTTGACACCGAACTCATTTACAACCGACTTACCTGCACTTTTAACACAATATACACGACATTAACGATAGATCGGACGTGTTTATTTTTATTTCTAATATAATAAATTTATATTTTGTGAACACATTATTTGACTCGCAGACAGACCATCAAGGTAACACATTTCTAATGACAATAAACAATTCAACAAATAGACCTTATTGACATTTAGTACAGAGCTCAGTCGATATCAAAGGATATTTAAAACTATAATTATTTGAACATATAAAGTTGATATTTATGACAGGTTAGTCAGTTGATTCGAAGCTGTCAACAAAAAAGTTTTTTGTAATATTGTAATAATTAAAGTCATGCCATCTGTTTCACTATTTCATGTAATCAGGTTAAGTGCTGATATTAATACACCCCAAACAATGACCTCATAGTTCAATTGTGAACCGAATCGAACTCTTCGTATGACATGAGATTACATACTCCTCGTTTAGGATCGTTTGGGAGACCTTTTTTTGTGTTTAATGGTGTCCAGAATACGGCGAGATAATTAGCTAAAAATTTTCTCATCTATGTTTGAGCCGAACACGGATGTTATGGCGAAAACAGATTGAAAAAATGTTTAGCCATTCAAAAGTTATCAATAAAAGAAGAAAGGAGAGGGGCTCAGCTCAACACCCGCCGCGCACGTTTGGCGGATCCTAGTAATTCGTTGCAGATGTCCAATCAAAGAGCAAAATAAAATTAAATACAATTCTCAAGTTATTCTGAAAAATAACTACAGAGTACATTATTTGAATATTTTTACTAGTTTATTTTCCATTTCTTTGTCACTCTCTGGTCTTTTTCTTATAGTATACAAGAGTCTGCGCTTTGAACGTTATATTTTGTTCTATTTGTTGTACATTTAAATAATATTCCTTTATTCATTTATTATTTTATCATTTTTTAAATAATATATAATCAAGTTGAATTTATAATACGATTAAATCATTTCATAAATACAAAAATATTTCAACGCTTAATATTTTTCTAATATTATATTATAAATAAACTTGAATATATTTTTAAATTTTATTTAAAAACCAAATTTTGTTACCTACTTTATAAATAGATATTCAGAAATAGACCACGTGACGTGTACGTGTAAATAAAGTTAACATCTCGCGAAGCGACGAGAAATAATTTATAAACATTACTTCATTATCACTGACAAAAACTATATACATAAATTTTAAAACCTACCTAGACATAATCAAATGAAATTTTGATTAGTTGAAATATTTAATTTAAACCATATAAAACCTCGCCATAGCTATAAGCGAGCTTTTATAGCTTACTTGAACTCTGTGAACATTAAATGTAGTACGGTATTTCTTCGTAGCGCTATTCAACACCACCACTTAAGCTGTAAATCAACCATTCTATTTGGTGTCGTAAAGAGCACATTTATGACACCTATCTCATTTACAACCCATCTACATGACATGCAATTGTAATAAAAATACTTAATGTGAATGCTCGGTACCTCAAGTACATATTATAGTTACATTCATTTATGTTTTGTACACATGTGATTTGATCGACTCATAGGTTATTAAGGTACCACATTTTTTATGGAAAATTTTCAAATATTCAACTTAATGTATTTTAGTAATTAGCTCAGTCAATATAAAGCAATTTATAGAACTATATATAAGGTTCAGTAACATATGATAGATATGTTGTTGTTAATTATAAATAATATATTGCATAATAAAATAGCTGTGTATTGTAGGTATATGTGTGTCATATACAATATTTAATTAAGGCTTTAGTTGTCACTCAAGTCAGTCAATTAACATAACTCTCTTATGAGTACTACAGTTTATTGATTAAGTATCAAATATCTCTAGATTGTTATATAATCTAACTTTTTTGTAATTGTTAAAACACGATAAAACAATGTTGTACCCATGCCCCGATCACAATATATTAATACCCCAAAATAATTAGAAAATATATATATATTATAAAAAAATATAAGAATGATCAAACTATGCTTTTCAGGTTCAGTAAACAATGTCACATCAACTCTTGTAGGTATTGCTTTTGTGTGACTTAAGAGTAACATATTGTTAGAATTTATGTGTCGGGAACATTCAACAATTAGTAACTTCTTCATAAAACCAAAGAAAGTGAAGAAATCGAACAAACCGTTCCTCGAACATGTGATTATGCAGGTCCTGCACCCTAAAATGTCTACGGATTATATTATCTGTTTTAACCAAATTGAGACCATGTCTTTCACTAAAACTACGAATCAACTGATAAAGAATGCTAGTAAGCATTAATTTTATAGCATTCCTTTGTTTTAGGTTAATACAAAGAAGTAAAAAAAATAATAATATTTACCTACTACTTTGTTTTTAATTAATATAACACTTAACATACATTAACTGTTGCCTATGACTTCGTCTGAATTAAAAAATTGGCAGTGTTTGTTTATGAAAACTCAGAATGAGAAGGAAATTCTGCATGATGTCAAAAAATGCTAAAATTGTTTTACTATCTACAAATATAGAGACGCAAAATTTTCTAATAATAAAAATGTATAAATCCTACACTAAAGAGTTTTTTATAGATAAATACAGGGACAGACAGACAAAAAGAAAAAAATCACAGCTAAACAACTGAAGGTCAAGTCAAAAGAAAATAAATACACAAACAGACACAACCTACAGATCTATACAATAATGTATATATATATATATATATATATATATATATATATGCTATATATGCTACTTTTTCAAATGTATAATAGCATATAGAATATTTCACTATTTCATCTTGTATTTATTAATTATCAAATAACTATATTGCATAACTTTTAGAGAAAATTAACCTTTTAAATAGATACTATTTTGGTTCCTTGTAAATAATATCGTGTTAGTTGAACTAAAATGTATTAACGCCTCATCAGATGTCACTACACACAATACAATAATGGTTATGTCTAATTATATCTCTAACACCATCAACGGTGGGTGGAAGGATTTCCTCTAATCCCAAGAGCTCGCCACCCTAATTTTTTCACTTAAGCCTTAGTGCTGGAAGCAGAATATAATTACTATCCGCCTATTACCCCTGTCTGTAAACTGATATTATGTACACAAAATTAGGCAAAATTATTAATCTACATATTTCTTTTGCAATAAAGATACAATGAGCTGTCTCTTGTTATTTTATTTATACAATCTTTATCTTTAAAATACTATATTAATCTGGCTTACGGCCGGAAACAATAAAAGTAATAAATGTATTAGTTTAAATAAGTATGATCATGTTCACAATAATTAAAAAAACTAAATATATAAATATTTACTAACTCACAACAAAAATATAATATTGTATAACTCAAAACAAAAATATAATGATTTCTTGACAGAGATCTCTTCCAGCTATCTCTGAGCGAGAATTTGAAATAACTTTATTGAGAAGAAATAAATATTTATAACATTATTGTGTAAATGATGTAGGTATGGATTGATTATCAACTTTATAACTTGATATTACTTACCATAAATGATTTAAATGAAGCTATACTTTAAAAATAACTTCTTAGCATTATAAATTTATAAAGATACCTGGAACTAGTCTCGTCTGTCTGTTTTGTCACAATGACAAAACACTGATTTCAGAGTAAATTTTTTTTTTTACTTTTCTGTAAAACTAGTGAAATGAACCGAATAAATAGGTAAAAATAATGTAATATTTGTACAGTGAAAACTTAACTAACACACCTTGATTCATACAGACTAATGATATTTTACCATTTTGTCATATCCGCTTATAAATGTTGAAATGTCTGTTCAAAAAAGGTTCACATTGCTTTATTTTTTTTTTAATAATATGCTCAAAATATATCTTTAAATAATGTTTGAATAAATTTTATTTTTAAATAATTTTCATCTAAACGCATTATAACTGATTAGGTCCGGTTCAGAAGTCATCTCTAAAATGTATATGTGATCGTTTAATAACAAACAATACACCATGTTAAGAAAGAATACTGAATATAATATTTCAGATTCATAGCTCTTTTTGTTAAATTAATAATTTGTTGTTGTTTGTTTGTTGAAAAACATTTCAACAGCGAGCGCTGATTCATACATTCAGCGTCGTTCATGAATTTTTTATAAATATTCATTTTTTTTTTTGTTTATTAACATGAAAATAAAGAATGTATACGGATATGAAAATATTTTAAGATACGGAAGAACATATCACTAACCTCTTAATTTTACACATATTATTATTATAATTTAGGTATATATAATTATATAACATTTAAGTGTTTTTTGTAACGAAGTTGAGTTAAAGTTTCAATTAAAAATATATAACTCTTTTATATAATTGAAGCCTTAGCAAAATATATTTATTTGTTAAATACTTAATAATTATCCACAAGTAATTTTGTTAAAGAACACACTGCTGACACTTTATCATAATTGTTGATAAGATAAAAGAGAGGGAAGATACAATACTGTATAAGAATTTGGATTGTTACAATTAGCGCAATTATATTGATTGAACATAAAAAAATCAATCATTTGTTTCAAATAAACAACTACGAAAAAAGGATTCTCTCTACACCCGCTGAGAAAATTCAATAACTTTAAAAAAAGGTCAAACCAAGCAGACAGACCGCTTCGATAGGCAATGCAGGCAAAAAACATTCTACCAAATTACTTCCCATAAAACATCGAAAAATTTTAATCCATAACTGCAATTTGAGATAAGCCAAAAATAGCGCAGTTTTTAATATCCATAACACCCAACTCCTACACAATTATTTTCTGTTACTTTATTAAACTGTTTATATTTCTTTATTCTCTCAGTAAATAATGCTGTGATTGAAACCAGTCCTACATGACTACACACCCTGGGTATGCCTTTCATTGGTAACTTGAAACACGTATTGTACCCTCAATCATTAGTATCAATAATCTTTAATACACGTTTCATTAGAAAAATGAATTTTATTTTAAATTTAGAAATTATTGTAAAATAAATCAAATATAGTAAATACCAGTGAAGATGCAAATACCCAGGGTATTTTCCAGGGAACTTTCGACGAAATTATAAATGTTAATATAAAAAACAATTGATTTTTAATTAAAATGATTATTATTTATTGAAGAAAAGAAAATGTTAAATACATGTTTATTTATAATTAATAAAAAAAATACAAAAAAGTGTGAAATCAGTATATTATAAACAGCGCCATCTCTCGACAGTAATGAAAATTTTTCCTGTCCATATACATCTATACATCCATCCGAGAAAATTGAAAACAATACAGAATGAACAAAGTTCATTCGTGAAAATAAAAAATAAGTCTTTATGTTAGCAGGTATTTATTTAACTTCTCTTCATTACACCGACTCGACTACGAGAATTAGAATTATTTTCTGTTCCATGTTAGAATCATAGTAATTTGTAAGTCATTATTCTGTTAATTATGAATAATATTAAGGAATTTTGGACTTCGTCACAGGGAGTAATTAAAACGTATGATTTCATATATTTATATCAGACATTGATCTGTGTTATTCACTGTAACAGATATTTGTTTGAATATATTATATCAGACCTTAGGGAGCTTGTGACTACTTTGTATTCTACTTCAGCAGGGAGGTATCAATTACTTTGACCACAGAGAAGCCAAACATTTTATTCATATAAAAGCAAGTAGTTTATTCCTACATATGCAATAAGTTTTATGTATGTAATAACTTTATGCTCATATCTTAAGATTGAATGTACTATTTAAGCCAAGCGAAGTTATTAATTTACATTATTTGCTAGGCAGTCCGTTATGTAAGTCCACACAGGATAAATTCATCTTACCGAACAACTACCTGGAAAAATCACATACTATATAACGAAGCCCCAGAAAATAATTTTGTTAATAGACCAAGAATAATACAACTTCTAATACTTACATTCATCTGAATTCAAATATTTTATTCTAATTGAAATCTTAAAATATAATTTTTCTAATTTAATGAAACTACGTAACGGCACTCCCAAAATCTATAAAGTTTTTTGTAAATTAAAAATGAAACACTTCCAACATGACTCCATCATGCATCAGGAAATTATCTGTGTATAATTACGTTCTCTTTATATGCAGCAATTAACTTTCCCTGAATAAAGATACACGTACTAAAACCCTCATGATGAGTCGACGTAATGAAATTACCTAAAGGCGTAACAGGTTGATTTGTTTTTTATTTTAATTACACTTTATTATAATTTCGATGTAGATATGTTTCCCATCGTATATTATTTCTGTATCAATTGTAATGAAATTTGATTTTCGATTCTGTTTTTTTTACTTTTTTATTACTGAGTTACTAATAAAGACTATTCTTCTTGGTCGTGTGGCAATCATGTAAGATCTTAGATTGTAAGTCAATCAAAAATATTTATTTTAGCAGTTGGTGTTGATAATGTATATTGGTAAAGAAATAAAATTTATATTTTATTTATGTTTTTGTGAACGACTGTTTCAAACCTTTTAAATGTTTCTAATTGTCTATAAACTCCATTTTCCTTAAACAGTAATGCTTTTAAGTAAAACTATTGAAGTGGGTATCTATACTATGATACTTCTCTACGGTTAGTTGGTTATATGGGCACACTCCTGTCGCTGCAGTAGGATCCAGATCCAAACAGGAACAGACCTGTACCAGCTCATGGTACTATCACAAATCATATCAATTGAAATATTTGATATGTGTACTACTATCACAAATCATTTATTTATTTATTTTTTTATTATACTTTATTGCACACAATATAAATATAAAAGATGAACAGTAAATTTATTGCTACAAAATTGGTACAAAGGCGGCCTTATCACTTCGAGTGATCTCTTACAGGCAACCTACAGTTATTAGGACATTTATTTAAAATTAAAATTACAGTAATTGGTGCATAAAATAGATATATAATATATATTTTATATAATAATAATACATACATTCATACATACTAACTATACTTATACTAATTCTATAAGATAATATAATTTTTTATGAACTATACCCTACTATATAATACATAAATATTTTAATATTATAAATATCAAAGAGATAAATAGTGGTTCTTAAGACGTTTCTTAAATATATATAACGACTTAGAGTATCTAATTTCGCACGGAAAAGCATTCCATAATTTCACTGCTGTGACGGTAAAAGATTCACTATAGCACTGCATATGACAGAGATGAATCTCCAGCAAGTTATTATTTTGCGAGCGAAGGACCATATAAAGTGAAAAACTAGCACCAAGATAATTAAAACGTTCCTTAAGATATGGAGGACTATTAGGGTGGAATTTTATAGAGAAGAATAAGACAATGAAAGTTGCGACGATGTTGAATAGTAAGCCATTTGAGCTGAAGGTGGTATGCTGTGATGTGTTCAAACTTATTTAGCCCGAATATAAATCTTATGCATAAGTCTTGTGGGCGTTCGAGCTTGTTCAGAAGTAGTTGTGACAAATCTAAATAGCAGGTATCTGCATAGTCAAGAACTGGTAGGAGAAGTGTTTGGACCAGAGAACTTTTTGTACTAATTGGTAAGAGATTTTTCCACCTTCTTAACCTACTAATGGCACAGAACACCCTACCCACCCTATCATATCAATTGAATATCAATTTATCAATAGATGTACTACAACTACAATTGGCGAAGCTCTGAAACGTTTTTAGATCTTGCCCGTTTGTAGAACGGGCCATTAGACTAGTTTATTAATATTTGTAATCAAAGAAAGGGTATTTATTTCATTTGTGCTATTCTCATTAACCAAGCATTTATTTGTAAAATTATTATTCCCATAATCAGAAAGATACATTAAGTTTAATTAACATAAGCTATGTAACGTCACACTAGATACCTTGCAACCATAATTAGAAAGTGTTTTTTATATACAAATAAATAGCAAAGCGAAAAGCGCTGTTCGATTGCTGAGTTCCATGATTACTTTTAAACTAATGTTCCGAACGTAAAGGTTAGTTCTGGGTTAGTTCTGTAGTCCACGCGGAATAAATCATGTGCAACATATAGTTATTAACAGATTTTACTAAACTATATCTCATGGTAATTGTCATGGTCTCTTTCTTTGAATTTTCATTTGATTTTCAATGAATTCTTGTTGGAAGCGTGCATTGCCATAAATACAGCACCATTTTATATACTTTAGACCACCTTGATCGTTATATTCTACTTTTTAGACCACAATTCTTCGCTGCTAAAATCAGTCATGTCATTTAGTGTCATAAAGTTCACATTTATGACACCCATCTCCTGAACTTTAATAAAAACATGAACTAAATGTAAGCAAAAAACAAATGTTAGCATTCATTTTGTTATAAGCTGTGTACATTAAAGCTGTGTAAACATTATTTATGAACACAAAGTGACATATTGTAATTTACTAAAGAGCAATCGCTATTAGAGCAATATTCAAAACTATAGTTACTTAAATATAAATATATTACAATTAATACTATAACAATAAAAATATAATACTGTAGATTAAGGTACATTATTTTATGTATTGAAATTTACTAATGTTGTGACATGGAACTATGCGTCATTTTGAACCGAATCAAATTGTTCGTATGACATGATAAGATTACATACGCCTTCATATTGTCTATTATTATACAAATGAATTGGGACACATCTCTTTGAGGCAGTCAATTCTGCTGAGATAGAGAATTCAATCCCTAATTCCTTATTCGCAATAATATATACACGGTAACAATGTAACAACGTAAAGATTGTGTACTATTTAATTATAATTTCTTTTTATCATTATAATAATTTTAAAAATTATAATAACGCCTTAAAACGTAACAGATTAAAGAGAGTACATCTCCACATTTCCTCCATTTTGATTGGGATAAAGAAGCTAAGACAAGTCAAGCCATGTTATCTAATATATCTACATTATTTTTGTAGGTAGTTTTAATAGGCAATACCGGCAAAATTGATCCTGCTACCGCATTGCTTCCCAAAAATATCGCATAAATAAAATGAAAAAACAAAAAAGAAATAGTACTTTTCTATTCTGATTTAATTTCGTATAATAAGTAATTAATGTAAACAAATATTTATAATAAGGATATTTTCTTAAAACATTTATATATTAAAACAATAAAATACTTTTCCAGTTTTTAATATATTTGTTTTTCCGTCTTAAACTATTACCTATATGAACATTTTTGTTAATAAATAATATTAAATAAGTAAGATAGACAATAGAAATATATAACAAACAAACAAACATCAAATAATTAGTCATCGCAAAGTTGAGAAACATTTCAACAGCGGATGATAATTAAGTAGTTCCACGAAAATTTAATTTCTTTAATAGACACATACACAATACAAATAATTGTAATTCACGAATATTTAATAAACAGTACCTAGTGTTATGTTCAGGGAATCTTATATTATGATTATTGATTTCAACACATCATGTCTTTATTAAGATGAGATACAGTTGACATAAAAATATATTACTTACTGTATAATTTGATTTTTATTATATTACAAGTGTAAACTTTTATATTATTCTATTGTATTCAACTTTAAAAGTATCTTGGTAATTAAACTGAGTTGTAGAAGTTTGAACTCGGTTTAGTCCTGATATTATATAATAAACTCTAATATGTAATAAGTATATTTTGTATATTTTAAGAAAGACAAACTAGATAATTGTTACATGCTTTATAAATTGAAATTATAAACCAACGTCTTACAGAACAACAAGAAATAATTTATAAACGATACTTCAAAACCTACTTAGGTAGTGTTAGATTAAGATCAAATGGTTAATTAAAACTACGCATATTTAAACTGAATAAATTCAAATCAACTATTAAAGTGCTCTTGAGCTGTGTGTATTAGATGGCAGCGCTGTTCTGTTTATATCGCGTTCCACTCCACCGCTTAAGCTGTAAAGCATTTCATTTGGAGTCATAAAGCCCACATTTATAACACCGATCTCATTTACAATCCATCCACATGCACTTTTAATAAATGATGTATCGATCGAATGGATTATTTTTATTTCTAAGTAATAGATTATATTTTGTGATCATTTTATTTCCCACACTCGTAGACACATTAAGGTACGACATTATCTACAGACAAATCATTAAATCAACGACTGGACACCTACTGTATCTAAGTAAAGAGCTCAGTCGATATCAATTTAATATAAAACTAAAGTTACAATAATGTACGAAGTATAGTTAGTGATAAAAAAAGCCGTATATTTAGGTATACTATTTCGTTTAAACAAATTATTAGAGTTAACATAAAGGATACCGTGAACCAAATGAAATTATCAGTATGACATGATAATATTAAGTATCTCTGCATTACACACTATCTGTCATTATACAAATGAATTGGAGAACATGTCTTTAAGGAAGTAGAAAAAAGCTGTAACTTTGCAATATAATTATTTTGCTTAATCCTAAGATCTAAATGATTATTTTCTTTTCCACACTCTATAATCTACATCTGGATTCGTGTTCTGCTCCATCAAGATATTATTTTAATCAATGTTTATTTAAAATTCAAACTTCTGTATCTGTTATCAAAACTTTCTACTAAATATCACGTACAGAAAAAATATTTGTTTCAGTTTTATTCTTTAATTATAGGTAATTACACGTAGATGTCTCGATATTTGCTTTTAATAACATACATTTTATCATTATCACAATATAATTTCAAATTCAAAATGTATAAATACTTGGTAAACTATTGTTGTTTTCATTTGAAATAACCTACATTATAATTATTTTTCATTAAGCGAAATTCATAAAATGTTGTAATCTCCGGTTAAAGTTGTCTTTAAGTAATCAATTTCAGAGATATTTGAGATAAATATTCAATCACAACTTCGTCGAAGTAATGACTATACGTGTGATGAATTGTTGAGTTAATATATGCGTTTGAATAACATTTGCTTATTTTTTAACTTAGTAAATGTTTTTCTTTTCATCATAATTTCCGAATTAGTTTATTAAATGGTTTAGAAAGCAACTGTTTGAAGATTTACCTAAATGTTTTTATAATAAATGTTCTCATCATTAATCTACACCACTAATGACTTACATTCCAAACTATCAACAAGAAATTCATCAGATCACTCTAAATTTAGTACAGAAATTATTTAAAACGTCTTAAGACATGATGAATCCCGGAATGAAATGAAAAAGCGTAAATCCCGACCTCGATATGACCCTGTTGATACTATAAAAATTATAATTAGTAACATTTATTATCAATTCACTTCATTCGTAATAGTTATTTTACCTGTTCATATTCATTCATAATAATGACGTAATAAAGTTCGTTTCCAAATATACTCGTAACCTTAACTGTACAATAATTAAATTTATCGCTTTCAGCGGACTTTTATAATCGTCCTTTTTAATCAGATTTGAAATTAATGAATTTTATTATTTGATAAACTTCATTCATATAAGAGTTTAATAATGTAATTAATATAAGTTTATTTTTTCCAATACATATGTCATATTGTTATGTAATATTATATTTTTAGTCTGTTATTAAAATATTTTTTTTTTTACCTTGTGATATAACTTCGTAAATCGATATATGCTTCGCAGCAGCCTGTTTGAATATGGATGTAGACAAATATCCGAAAATATTACAACCCGGACCGCATCAAATGTAAGTAGACCAAACAAAATCTAAGGTATTTATCTTCACGCCATATCCCTTGCGGGTTAGCCAGAGACGACGGAGCGCCAAACGCTACGGTCCCTGCATATCTCATTTTCTTTGGACTTTAAAAGATACATTATATTTAAATATACTATTAATTGAAAACTAAAAAGTCAAACCAATTCCAACACAGTGTTAAAATATTTAAATATTTTTTACGATACTACACTAGTCTGTAATCGGGACTTTGCCGATTAAATTATATTAAAACTGAAAATAGCGTACTATTAAAGTTTAGTTACTCTATGTGTACATTGAATGACAGTACGGTTTTTGTTTGTGTCGCTTGTCAGCACCACTTAAGCTGTAAATCAGCCATCCCATTTGGACGTATAAAGCGCACATTTATGACACTTATCATTTACTATCTACCTACATGCACATTTAATAAAACCACTCGACACACTTTGTGGGCATGTAATTTGATCAACTCATAGACAGATCATTAAGGTAACACAGTCTTTATGGAGAAATCAACAAATGGTCAACTTACTGTAATTTAGTAAATTGTTCAGTCGATATTAAAGCAATTTCTAGAAATATAGTTTCTTTAATCTATGAGGTTTATTAGTATATAATAGATATGTTGGTAATTTGATTAAAAGTTATCAATATTTTATTTTTGTGCACTGTAAAATCACAATGTGGTCCGTTTATTTACACTATTTCAAATAATCAGAGTTACTAGTGTGGACATTCTGGACACCCTCAAATAATAACCTCATGACATTTCATTATGATCCCAAGTGAATTATTTGAATAAGATAAGATTTCACATCCCTCCGTTACACGCTATCTGTTATAAGACAACTGTGGATCCAACTACTATCGCACTACTTCTATCGCATCCTCAGTGCTTTATATTTAAAGTTATGTTTTTGTTATTAAGATTGTTAACACTAAGCTAATACACAAATTTAGAAAGAGCTTTTAAATTTCATATGTTACCTGATGGGAGAAAACAAAACTCTATGTATATGTTGGTCTACAAAAATTGGCAGATCAATTATAAAAATAAGAAAGAAAAATGGATCTAAGATTGGACCTTAAGGACCTCCATATCCAGAAGGTCTTTGGACATTTACCACATTATTGTGAATGCCGTAGTTGTATAAGTTTTTGACCAATGAATGTTGCACACTGTCCACAGAAAACTCTAATAGTGTTATGTGATCCTCACAAGCCTTAAACATGTTTTATGTGAAAGACATCAGCGTCAGATATAGACCAATCTTTTATATGACAAATTGTTTATAGAGAAGCAAATTTATTTTTTTAAACCGACGAATTCAACACATATAGCAAAAATTTGTAATTAGCAACTTACAGTTATAGAAGAAGTACATTTTTGTTTTCGCTGCTAGTAATTACGCTCCTATCCGCTTTAAGTGTTTTAACCATTAAGCTACACGTCTAATGACTCACTTTCTTAACAATCTAGTGTTCCTTCGAACCAATTAGCAAGCACTCTAATGTATATCATAAAATAATGTATATCAAAATATAATTAATATTTTCTTCAATAATAGTGTCATAAGTTTTACAAGAAAAAGTTACAGTTATTTAATATATATTAAATGTATTATTTATTACAAGCTTTTATTTTATAGCATCTGTTGCCCGTAACTCCATCCGCGTAGCCATTCAAGATATAGTAATATTATCTACAATTGTAATCGCTAGTACTTTACCTTTATTAATAATAATTTATATAATAATTATTGTATTGTGTATAATAGTAATATCTGATGAGGTGGTAATACACTACTGTTAGTTCAACTATTGTTTTACACATTTGAAATTTAGGTTTTAAATGTAGTTTTAAATCCAGAAAATTTTATTACAAGATTTCCTATGAAACCGATAACTTTCAAATTTTATCCGTACAAAGACACATGAAACAGTAAATGAAATATAGATTTCTTATTAGAGAATAAATTAAAATATAAAATGGAAATATCTAACACAATGAAGTTGATTCATGTACAATAAACCCCCATGTGAATTTGAGAATGAGGACCCTTACAATCACGACAAGTCGAGGGAATGTTTGTTCAATCCCTTTACGTCCTTTGGTTTTAAGAACAAGTTACTAATTGTTGAACGTAGTTCCAACATATAAGTTCTAATAAGATTTTACTCTTAAGTTTTACTCTATTGTGTACAAAAGCAATACCCAAGAGTTAGTGTGACATTATTTAAAGTACCAGAAGAAGATATTTAAGTGTAACAACAAATCCTTCACATTTTTATGATAATTACTTTTTACTAATAAATAAAGTGACCGGTTTATTGAGATTTATTAATCTCGTATTAACTTTAACAATTCCCTGTAAATCTATAAATCTACATAAACATGTTATAATATTCCAGAAATGTTTGATGATTGATCAACTATGGACTTATGTGGGGCAAGTGCGTAGCGAGTAAGTGTGAACACGCCAGATATATAGAACATGGTATATAACTACAGAAAATAATAGAAAATAATGTAAAAGAATAACCTTCCCTCAGTGCCGCATAGTACTCGGTAGGACAAACACATGTTTCGCCGGCCGCCCGTATGCCATTTTGATTCAGTTCGTGAGTTAATTTTTTTTTGCATATTTTTTTTAAAAACAGCAACAACAATACCTCTACAAAAAATATAGTTTCAATATACTGTACAGCCGACTAAAGATAATCCGGTCTTGCTTATTTTAGACAATCACTCGATTCACATCTCCTTGGCTGCAGTTAATTGCTGTCGTGACAAATCGCTAAGCCATAACCAAGGTATGATTCAACTAACAGAATTAGCTCATCAAGTCCACTGAGCTTTTCAAAAGGCAACATAAGATCCCTTGGTAATGGTGTCTCGTGATTAAGTTAAAGTCCCCGGAATTGGGTCAGTAGATAGAAATGTTTTCTGGGATGAAGATTTTGCTGCAGCTTTTGTGACAGACATAACTCCGGGCTCAAATAAAAAACAGACTGCAAATGCTGGGTGTTTGAAAACAGAAGATGCCAAAGAGCCTGAGCAAGAGTCACCTTTGCTGTGTCTCACAGTGCACTGTGCACTAAGGCCATTCGAGCATTACCCAAAGCTACGTTACAAAACAGACGAAAAAAGGTTAAGAAGTCTGTCATTGCAACTGAAAGATCTAACTAATTCAAGCTAGAAGAAAAGAAAAAAACTAAAATTATAAGATATAATGATGAGATGAGAAAATAATGAGAATGTGTACTTTTGTCCCCTGTGTGGCGAAAAACATATTTACCCACCTAATGAAGACTGGACTAAATATAAGCTATGTGAAAGTTAGTGGCCCGAGCTATGTTCCATTTATGTAACCATTGTGTATCTGACAATCGCAATAAGTGATTTTAGTTTTTGTTGATTAATCTCTTTCTAAAATTTTTTTTTTCATGTTTATATAATTGTGACAGTTAGATATAGTTTAAAAATTTTATTGAATACTTTTTTCCTAGCCTGAACAGAGATAATAATTAATAATTACCTCAATTAGAAGTTTCGTACCCCTAGTGATGTACACCGTTACCCTCCTTTTGGGGTATGGGTACGCATTTTTATTACGCTTGTTTTGATTATTTTTTAAGGATTCGAGTGAAGACGGAAGATTATTGTATTTATTATCTTGTTAATTAAAAACATTCACTTAATATTAACACAAATTTTACAAATAATCATATTTTAAGGAAAAATAAATTACTAACATTGTCATATTACGAGTACTAATAATATATTATTGAGTTGAGCGTAAGCGAAGCTCTTAACCGTTTGGGAGACCTTTTTTTATGTTTAGTTGTCTCCAGAATGCGACGAAGTAATTAGCTAAAAATTTTCTCATGTATGTTTGAGCCGAACGCGGATGTTATAGCGAAAACAGATTGAAAAAATGTTTAGCCATTCAAAAGTTATCAAGAAAAGAAGAAAGGAGCTCAGCTCAACACCCGCCAAGCACGGTTGGCGGACCCTAGTAATTTATGTATAACTTTTAAGTTGTTTTTTTTATAATGAAACTGAGCTAAAAAATTAGAGCTAAAAAAAAGAGTGGTATCAATTTTAAATTTCAGAAACTTTACCAAAATCTATTTATTTGTTAAAATTATTCACAAATACATAATTATTTATTATTTTTTCATAACATAATTGTTAAATACTAAAAATATATTTTCAAATCACCATGACTCTAAATCAGAAATTACACTATAATTCTTTCTTCTCCCTATATGGAGGCACAACACATACATAGTGTAAGTATATGTGTATCATAGACAATATTCAATTAAGGCTTCAGTTATCACTCATGTCAGTCAATTAACATAGCTCTGTTACAAGTAGCACAGTTTCACAATTAACTATCTAGCTCACAGTTTATCAATTAACTATAGCTTTGATATAGACATGATAAATGGTTGATACGAGATAATGAATCACAATAATTCCGTGCCTTGTTTAATTCGTACAAAACAAATATCAAAAACTGTACTAAGAATTTTTGTATAATAAAAATATATTTTTCAGGTTTAGTAAATAATGTCACTTCAACTCTTTTGGGTGTTGCTTGTGTGTAACTTAAGAGTTAGATCTTGTTACAACTTGTGTCTAAAAGTATCTTCAGCAAATACTAACTTGTTCGTAAAACCAAAGGAAGTGAAGGGGTTGAACAAACAGTCCCACATACCGAGATTATAAGGATTCTACAGTTTAAAACTCCCACGGGGTTCATTTTATCTTTTTCAGCCTAATTGAGATAGATATTCACTTTTTTATATTTTAATAAATACTATAATTAGTGAAATACTAGAATATGTCCGCTCCCATAGATTGGAATAAAAATATGTACTTAAAGCACTCCTGTAAGGATAATTCGACGTATAAAAAATATTTTAGTTTCATACACCAACTGCTGCAACTTTAAAGAAAAGTCCTTGTAATTGTAGGTGGCTGTAAGAGATCACTCTAAGTGATAGGGCCGCCTTTGTACCAGTTGTATATAGCAAAAAATAACTGTTCTTTTATACGTATATTGTGTGCAATAAAGTGTTATAAAAATAAAAATATTTGAGTAAGAATCCGATAATAACTTCTAAATAATAATAAAAGTAGTATATTAATCATCAGACATCAAGACTATATATAATACAACAATGATTATATCTTATTATGTCTCTAACACCATCAGCTCTGGGTGGGAGGGTTTCCTTTAATCCCAAGAGCTGGGTGACCTATTTTTTGTCGCTTAAGTAATGGACGCTGAATATAATTACTGCCCGCATGTTACCCGTCTGTAAATTACTATTTATGTACACAAAGTGAGATAAAATCTAAATAAATCCTTTAAATTATAGATAAAATACGCTGTATTTTGTTATCTTATTTTCAGTCTTTAAAATATCACTTCATATTTGTTAGGTTTATAGCCAGAAGTAATTTACTCCGAGTGAATTTAGAAAACAGAGAAAGAAACAATAAAAATAATAAATATTTTATTCTATAAATATGATATGTTTACAACAATTTAAAATTATATTGATATATTAAACGAATAATTATACTGTAGATATATAATATAAAATATGTACATAGGACAGTTTATATATTAGAAGAGATTTCTTCCAGCTATTTTTGTATTAGAGAAATTTATTGAGATGAGTACAATAATGGAAAGAAAACATATTCGTAAATGACTGAGGTGTCAATTAATTATTGAGTTAATAATAGTTTCGTATCGAACTTTCTATAAATGTATAGAGATTCTTTTCAATATCAGTACTCCTCCGTAGCAGTAGCAGCAGTAGCAATGAAAAAATATCCGAACTCCGAAGAAAACAAATTCTGGAGGACTTTTTAGTAAAATGAACTCATTAAGACTATTCACTTCATTAATTTTTTAATTCACTAACCTCTTAATTTTACATACATTATTATTATAATTTATATATAACATTTAAGTGTTTTTGAAAAAAATTACAAATCATTCTACCAAATCACTACCCGGAAAACATCGAAAATTTTAAATCCATAACTTCAATTTATAATAAGCTAAAAATAGTAGTTTTCAATATTCATAACTGGGTGTGTATACCTACCTAAATATTTGGGTGTCTATACCTACATAACTATTTTCTCTTACGTACTAAAAACTATTACAAAATTTAAATAACGCAATATAATTAAATAACGCAAAGAGCTCTTCAAAATTTCATAACGTAATTCTTATTTATAAGAATGACCTCCAAATAATTATGATTGTAACATGCAGTAGAAATTAAACTGTTTATAATTCTTTATTGTCTTTATACGCACCAATTGCAATACATACATATTATATGTATATGTGTATACAAGTATTCAATTTAGGCTTCAGATATCATTCATGTCAGTAAATTAACATAGCTCTGTTACCATAGTTTATCAATAAAATATACCTATAGTGTAACAATATGTTTATATAAGTTTACAGGGATCTTATAAAGTGGTTAATCAAAGATTAATGAATTACAAAAATTCAAAAATTTACTCGTGGAAAATAATTATTAAAAAAGATGTACTAAGGATTTCTATGTCACATACTATAAATAAGTTCAGTAAATAATGTTGTGATTGAAAGCAGTCCTGCATGACTTCTTTTATACCCTGTCTATGCCTGTCATTGGTAATTTTTCATCAACTTGAAAAACTCTGGCATATGTTTTATTAGAAGAATGAATTTTAGACTCAACTTGATCCCAGTAATGGCAATAAAATAAAAATAACTCTTTATATTAGCAGATATTAACTGCACTTAATGAAGTGTAAAAGTGTAATCACACCGACTCGACAACGAGAATGAGAATTAGTTATCTACTCCATGTTAGCGTCAAAGCAATTTGAACGTCATAATTTTTTTAATTATGAATAATATTAAACGATTTTGGACTTCACCACATGAAATAATTACAAAGCCTAATTTCAATTTCATAATATTTTAGTGAAAGTATAAATATTCACACGTACATTTAATATTTATTTGGAAATCCACAAAATGGCAGGTAGGTAGGTAGCGAATATGTCACGGTGAGAATGAAGAATGCTCAGGTGAACTTGATGACTAGAACACTTAATACAGAATAAGGAGAGATGATGTTATTTCTGAAGCACTTTTACTCTTAATAAACAATTAACAAAAAATAGCAAGGTTTTAAAAGCAATTTTGTATTAACTGTTTTCAATATTCATTTAACACGATTAATATGTATATATTTATTATTTAGACAAAGGAACTTCAGATTACATTAGGTAAAAATAACTTTAACGGGAGACGAAAAAAGGGGTGATTAAAAATATTAAAAGTTAAAATAATTTTGATTTAATTTATTATACTAAAAAGAGAAATTAAAGGAGAAGTGTTAATGTTAATAACATCTCAACGTTAAGTTTAAAGTAAAATAAATACAAATAAGTGCTTTATTAGAAAGTTTTTATGGAATTAAGATCTTTAAATATATTTTATAAAAAAATACCTATATACATTGTAATTATGATTGCTTCAAATATTTAATTAAAACGGAATTAATCCTGTATATTTCTAATGTACTATTACAGTTCAGTTAAGCGATGTGTACATTATAGCTTTGCAGTATAGTTTTGTTTAAACCGCGTTTCAACACTACCACTTAAGCTGTATCAGCTATTCCCTTTGGAGGTATAACGCGCACATTTACGCCACATCTTATTTACAACCGAGCTACCTTTTGCATACAAAGATCGCTCGTAAGGCTTTCTTGTTTCTAATGTAATAAGTACATTAATTTATTTTTTGGGACTATGTTATTACTCATAGATAGATCAGTGAGGTACAACATTCTTAATGGACAAACAAACAAATCGACAAATATACCTTATTGTAATTTTGTAAAGAGCTCAGTCTGGATCAAACCATTAATTGTATTGTAACAATTAAAGCATTATTTCAGTGTGCTTAAAAAATACAATACCGTATATTTAGCTACACTATTTCAAGAAAATTTAAAATATGTAAGCAAAACACATATACAAACAATTGTTATTGGTAAATCAGCTGCCAGTTAGACTCAAACGTACGTGCACGCTTCATTTCTTCACTAAAGTACCGTTAGCATGTCCTCCAAAACCAATCTTCGGAGACGGGAAAATAAAAAAAAATTAATTATTTACGTAATTTTTTGTTTAAAATATTATATGTATAATATAAAAAAAAAAACTTATGTAAATTTTTGATACGTTATGATTTTTCTTTAGGACAAAGAAATTTTTGCAGAGTATACCACCGAATGAAATATGAAGTAAAGAATGATCGAAAAACTAAATAATGCACTATTTAATATTAGCGTGTTATTACACGAAATAATAAAACGAGCAAAATGTCGAGATAAGACGTCCTGTTTCATACAACTAGCCAGCGCTTTTCACAGAAGGCGTTGCAGTATTTGTCATGCGACGAGTGGACCGCGATTTCGCAAACAGATCACAGATCACGAAAATGTTGATGTTTGTACACAGATAAGATGTCGTTGTAAATATTAATACTCACACATTTATATCAACTAGTTAAAAGTAGACGCATCATTTAAAATTAGCCAAGCCCTACCAGTGTTAATATAAAGGAGATATCGACGTAATAGTTTTATTATGACCCGAATCGAATTGTCCGTATGTCATAATGGAGGTTGATGTAATCTTATGTGTTATCTTTTAATATGAATAAATTAAATAATTAAAATTAATAAATACCTACCTTTTAAAAATGCACTCAAAAGAATCTGAATCTCATAAACTTAACTCTCTAACTCTAACAGCCTTGCTATTAAACGCTTACATAGAAGTTCACTCGCAATTGACTAAAAATTTAAAACCACCTAGAACTAATCAATACACATGAATAAGCCAAATCACCAAATTATGCGCCCCACAATTTCAGTCTTCAGCTTAATACAAGATTACGAGTGATACAAATTAAGGCAACAGCTGCAGGAGGGGTGATGGAGTGAGGCAGACGTGAAGCTCAGAGCTGCCATAGGGCAAAATTATTTTCTTCTTTTGGGTGCATTTGTAAAACGTGTTTTTTTTTTAATTATTTAATTAATTTCTACTTTTTTATTTTTTTTTTATGTTTGAATTTCATTGTCATCGACTTCTGAGCGATTCTGAAAATTTCAACGCTGTAGCTAGCTGGAAAGTGGGTGAAATTTTGATTGCAAGATTTGATCGCCACAAACAGACAGACGTGACGAAGATGAGCTATGTAAAGCGTGGTAAAATTATTTAAGATCACTTCGTCTTTCAATCAAATGTCTTACCAATTTTAAATCTTAAAAATAAATTCATATACATAACAAAAGAAAGTTCTCAAGAGCTATCTTATCTGTGTGTAAATTTTCTTAAACACTACTAAAAGGACTTTTGTACGATTCTTACTGAAAGACAGTGAAATTCTTGAGGAAGATTTAAGTAAATAATACATTACGATATTATAAAAATTCACTAAAATATAACGATTACTGTTAAGGTCTCACATTCGTAAAAACCTCACCTGCTAAAATCTTCACTGACGTGCGCGTAAACCAGAAGAGATACACTAAAGTGATGTACTAGAGACCTACAAAAGTACTACCAATAATTCCGCCATAACATGTGTTATGGTTAACTCACAATAATTAATTTCACGAAGGCAACTGTTTAAGCATTACTCCTTGTCACCTTTCTTATTAAACATCCTTTATATATCATCTGCTATATCCTTAATGGTGTACATTTTGTTGAGTTTCTTTTTTTTATTGAATCTAGACTTCCTTCGGATCAAATTACACCCTAATAGATATCAGAATAAAATGTAATACATATCATAAATACTATATCAAATATTGATATATTTGTATTTCACTGTAACAGATATTTGTTTGTATATATTATATCAGACCTTAGGGAGCTTGTGACTACTTTGTATTCTACTATAACAGAGAGGTATCAATTACTTTGACTACAGAGAAGCCAAACATTTTTTTCAACAAAAACATTTTTTTCATAAAAAAACAAGTAGTTTTTACTTATACATGCAATACGTTTTATGTATGCAATAACTTAACACTCAGATTTTAAGATTGAGTTTGCTATTTAAGAAAAACAAAGTTAATAATTGACATTATTTTAGTCCGTTTGGTAAGACAACATAGGCTAAATTCATCCCATCAAATAACTTCCCGAAAAATATCACATACTATATAACGAAGCTCCAGAAAATAATTTTATTAATAGACCAAAAACAAAACAACTTCTAATAATTACATTCTTCTGAATTAAAATATTTTATTCTACTTAAAATATTATTTATGTAATTTAATGTAACTACGTGACGGCACGTCTAAAATCTATAATGTTTTTTGTAAATAAACAAAGACTCTCTCATGCATCACAAAATTAGCTGTGTATAATTATGTTCTCTTTATTTGCAGCAATTAACTTTCCCTGAATAAAGGTACACGTACTAAAACCCTCATAATGAGTCGACGTAATGAAATTACCTAAAGGCGTAACAGGTTGAGTTGTTTTTTATTTTAATTACACTTTATTATAATTCCGACGTAGATATGTTTCCCATCGTATATTATTTCTGTATCAATTGTAATGAAATTTGAATTATGATTCTGTTTTTTACTTTTTGATTACTGAGGTACTGTTAAAGACTGGTCTTCTTGGTCGTGTGGCAATCATGTAAAATCTTCAATCTTGTATCGTAAATCAATTATTTATTTTGCCAGTTGGTGTTGATAATGCATGTTGATAAAGAAATAAAATTGTATATTTTATTTATGATTTTGTGAGCGACTGTTTCAAAACTTTTAAATGTTTTTAATTTTCTATAAAATCCTTCTTCCTTAAACAGTAATACTTTTAAGTAAAACTAAAAAAGTCGGTATTCATTTATTTATTATGTATTCAAAGAAAGGGCATTTATTTATTATGCCATTTTTTTATTAACCGAGGATTTTGTTTGATTTATTTGGAAGAGTTTTACTCCCATAATTAGAAAGATACATTATGTTTAATTAACATAGAATATGTACTGTCACACAAAGAACCTTGCAACTATAATTAGAAAATGTTTTTTATATAAATATATATCAAAGCGAATAACACTGTTCGATTCTCGAGTTCAATGATTACTTTTGTACTTATATCCCGAACGTGAAGGTTAGTTCTGTAATCCACACACACAAATTATGATCAACAGACTGCTGCTTAAACAGATTTTATTAAACTATATCTTATGGTGACGTCTTCTTCTTTGAATTTTCATTTGATTTTCACTGAATACTTATTAGAAGCATGCATTAAATACAACAGCATTTTATATATTTTGGACTACCTCGATCGTTATATTCTACTTTTTAATCCACAATTCTTGGCTGGTAAAAACAGCCATGTGATTTGTGTTCACATTTATGACACCCATCTCCTGAACTTTAATAAAAACATGAAGTTAATGTAAACAATAAATAAATGTAAACAGTCATCTTGTTATGTAATGGGTGCTTTATTTATATTTTATAAACACGTTATTTGTCTCGTACAGATTATTAAGTAAAACACAACAAAATGATTATTGTAATTTACTAAAGAGGATAGCTATTAAAACAATATAAAAAATTACAGTTTCTTTAATATACAAAGTTAATTGTTGTCTTATAATTAATAGTATAACAATAAAAATATAATACTATAGATTAAGGTAAACTGTTTTATGTATTAAATTTTACTAGTAACATAAAAGCAACCCTTAAATACGGACGTGACATGGAACTATGGTTCATTTTAAACCGAATCTAATTGTTCGTATGACATGATAAGATTACATACGCCTTCATATTGTCTATTATTATACAAATGAATTGGGACACATATCTTAGAGGCAGTTCAATTGTTCTGTGATAGAAAATTCAATCCCATATTCCTTAGTCACACGGTAGCAATGTATAGACAATAATTTATTAATTTACATATACATTTTTTTTACTATTTCATTGTTTCTTGCTTTATATATTGAAATAAGAAAAGACAACGTCGCGTTAAAACGAAATAGCAAACATTGCACAAAAAATAAGAAATAATTTATAATAAACGATACTTCAAAACCTACCTAGGTATATTTAGTTAATTCAAACTATACTATTTAAACGAAACAAATTCAAATCAACTATTAAAGTGCACTTGAGCTGTGTGTATTAGATGACAGTGCAGTTCTGTTTATATCGCGTTCCACTCCACCGCTTAAGCTGTAAAGCATTTCATTTGGAGTCATAAAGCCCACATTTATAACTCCCATCTCATTTACAACCCATCCACATGCACTTTTAATAAACGATGTATCGATCGAGTGGATTATTTTTATATCCAAAGTAATAGATACATAATTTATATTTTGTGATTTTATTTCCCACACTCGTAAACAGATAAGACATCTACGGACAAATCAACAAATCAACTACTATATTTAGGTGAAGAGTTCAGTCAATATCAATTTAATATAAAACTAAAGTTACATTAATATACGAAGTATAGTTAGTGAAAAAAACAAAACCGTAGTTAGCTATACTATTTCGTTTAAACAAATTATTAGAGTTAACATAAAGGATACCCTGAACCAAATGAAATTATAAGTATGATACTATAATATTAAGTATCTCTGCATTACACACTATCTGTCATTATACAAATGAATTGGAGAATGTATCTTTAAGGAAGTAGAAAAAAGCTGTAACTTTGCAATATAATTGCTTAATCCTAAGCTCTAAATGATTATTTTCTTTTCAATACACTACAAACTGCATCTGGATTCGAGTTCTGCTCCATCAAGATATTATTTTAATCAATGTTTATTTAAAATTCAAACTTCTGTATCTGTTATCATTGTACATTTTATCATTATCACTATATAATTTTAAATTCAAAATATATAAATACTTGGTAAACTCTTGTTGTTTTCATTTGAAATAACCTACATTATAATTATTTTTCATTAAGCGAAATTCATAAAATGTTGTAATCTCCGGTTAAAGTTGTCTTTAAGTAATCAATTTCACAGATGTTTGAGATAAATATTCAATCACAACTTCGTCGAAATAATGACTATACTTGTGATGACACTTGAGTTAATATATGCGTTTGAATAACATTTGCTTATTTTTTAACTCAGTAAATGTTTTTCTTTTTATCATAATTTCCGTATTAGTTTATTAAATGGTTTAGAAAGCAACTGTTTGAAGATTTACTTTTATAATAAATGTTCTCATCATTAAACTAGACCACTAATGACTTACATTCTAAACTATCAACAAGAAATTCATCAGATCACTCTAAATTTAGTACAGAAATGGGTTAAAACATCTTAAGACGTGATGAGGAATGAAATGAAAAAGCATAAATCCCGGCCTTGATATCGTCCCTGTTGATACTATAAAAACTATGATTAGTAACATTTATTATCAATTCACTTCATTGGTAATAGTTATTTTACTTCTTCATATTCATTCATAATAATGACGTAATAAAGTTCGTTTCCAAATATAACCTTAACTGTTAAATAATAATAATAAAAATAATAAAAAGTCCGCTGAAAGCGATCAATTTAATCGCTTTCAGCGGACTTTTATAATCGTCCTTTTTAATCACATTTGAAATTAATGAATTTTATTATTTGATAAACATCATTCATATAAGAGTTTAATAATGTAATTAATATAAGTTTATTTTTTCCAATACATATGTCATATTGTTATGTAATATTATATTTTTAGTCTGTTATTAAAATATTTTTTTTACCTTGTGATATAACTTCGTAAATCGATATATGCTTCGCAGCAGCCTGTTTGAATATGGATGTAGACAAATATCCGAAAATATTACAACCCGGACCGCATCAAATGTAAGTAGACCAAACAAAATCTAAGGAATTTATCTTCACGCCATATCCCTTGCGGGTTAGCCAGAGACGACGGAGCGCCAAACGCAACGGTTCTGCATACCTCTTTTTCTATGGACTTTAAAAGATACATTATATTTAAATATACTATTAATTGAAAACTAAAAAGTCAAACTAATTCCAACACAGTGTTATAATAATAAATATTTTTTACGATACTACACTAGTCTGTAATCGGCCACTGTGCCGATTAAATTATATTAAACCTGAAAATATCGTACTATTAAAGTTTAGTTGTTCTGTGTACATTAAATGACAGTACGGTTTGTGTCGCTTTCAAACCACAACTTAAGCTGTAAATGAGTCATTACATTTGGATGTATAAAGCGCACAGCTATGACACTTATCATTTACTATCTACCTACATGCACATTTAATAAAACCACTCGACACACTTTGTGGGCATATAATTTGATCAACTCATAGAGAGATCATTAAGGTAACACAGTCTTTATGGAGAAATCAACAAATGGTCAACTTACTGTAATTTAGTAAATAGCTCAGTCGATATTAAAGCAATTTCTAGAAATATAGTTACTTTAACGTATGAAGTTCAGTAACACATCACAGATAAGTTGTTAATTTGATTAAAAACTTTCAACCTTTTAAAAAATGGTTTGGTAATAATTAAAACTTTATTTTTGTGCACTGAAAAATGAGGATTACTACTTTGGACATTTAGGACATCTATCTGTCTCATCTATCTATTATAACAAAACTATGGATCCAACTACACCTATCGCATCCTCAGTGCTTTATATTTAGTTTAGTTGAAAATAAAGTTATGTCTTTTTATTATTAAGACGGAAAGTTAACACTTAGCCAATACCAAATTTTGAAAGAGTTTTTTTTAAATTTCATTCGTGAACTGATGCTACGAAACAAAAATCTTTTATTATGTTGGTATACAAAAATTGGCGGATTAATTATATAAACAAGAAATAAAAATAGATCTAAGATTGGATAATCCTTAAGAACCTCCATATCCAGAAGGTCTTTGGACGTTTACAACATTATTGTGAATGCCACAGTGGTATAAGTTTTTGACCAATGAATGTTGCACACAGTCCACAGAAAACTCTAATAGTGTTATGTGATCCTCACAAGCCTTAAACATATGTTATATGTGAAAGACATCAGCGTCAGTTATGGACCAATATTTTATATGACAAATTGTTTATTGTGAAGCAAATTTATGTTATTAAACCGACGAATTCAACACATATAGCAAAAATTGGTAATTAGCAACTTACAGTTATAGAAGAAGTACATTTTTTTTTCGCTGCTAGTAATTACGCTTCTATCCGCTTTAAGTGTTTTAACCATTAAGCTACACGTCTAATGACTCACTTTCTAGACAATCTAGTTTTCCTTCGAACCAATTAGCAAGCACTCTAATGTATATCATAAAATAATGTATATCAAAATATAATTAATATTTTCTTCAATAATAGTGTCATAAGTTTTACAAGAAAAAGTTACAGTTATTTAATATATATTAAATGTATTATTTATTACAAGCTTTTATTTTATAGCATCTGTTGCCCGTAACTCCATCCGCGTAGCCATTCAAGATATAGTAATATTATCTACAATTGTAATGGCTAGGACTTTACCTTTATTAATAATAATTTATATAATAATTATTGTATTGTGTATAATAGTAATATCTGATGAGGTGGTAACACACTACTGTTAGTTCAATTTTGTTTTACACATTTGAAATTTAGTTTTTAAATGTAGTTTTAACTCTAGAAAATTTTATTACCAAATATCCTATGAAACCGAGAACTTTCAAATATCCGTACAAAGACACATGAAACAGTAAAATATAGATCTATTATTAGAGAATTAATTAAAATATGAAATGGAAATATCTAACACAATTAAGTTGATTCAGATACAATAAACTCCATGGGAATTTGAGACTGTAGGACCCTTACAATCACGACAAGTCGAGGGAATGTTTGTTCAATCCCTTTACGTCCTTTGGTTTTAAGAACAAGTTACTAATTGTTGAACGTAGTTCCAACATATAAGTTCTAATAAGATTTTACTCTTAAGTTTTACTCTATTGTGTACAAAAGCAATACCCAAGAGTTAGTGTGACATTATTTAAAGTACCAGAAGAAGATATTTAGGTGTAACAACAATTCTTTCATATTTTTATGATAATTACTTTTTACTAATAAGTAAAGTTACAGGTTTATTGAGATTTATTAATCTCGTATTAACTTTAACAATTCCCTGTAAATCTATAAATCTATATAAACATGTTATAATATTCCAGAGATGTTTGATGATTGATCAACTATGGGCTTATGTGGGACAAGTAAGTGTGCGCACGCCAGATATCTAGAAAATGATATATAACTATAGAACATAATAACAATAACCTTCCCTCAGTGCCCCATAGTACTAGGTAGGTCGTGCAAGAGTTTCGCCGGCCGCTCCTGTGCTATTTTGATTTGGTACGTGAGTGAATATTTTTGCATAATTTTTTCAATTATTTTGTAATTATTATTACTTGAAAATTACTATGTTTAGTTTAGCTTGATTGATTGATAGCAGCAACAATAGTTGGACTGAAACAAAGTACTTTACGGAAACGTTTGAAAGCTGGACATACTGCGAAGGGCATGGAAAGATTTTCCAGAACATTTACAAAAGCACAAGTGGATGGAATATATGACATATCTGAAACGAATGACCTGTGTTACTGTATAATAGTTTGACTATAATTAACCTCCAAAAATGGTTTAGGTGTATGCATATTTGAATAAAGTATCTCATTAGTTCAATATATCATCAAAATTAGCTGATCGTTACTGAGTACACAGCTATCTAAAAAGATATCCTATATTGAAATTGCTATAACCGAATCCTACTAGTATTGCCAGAACGATGAGTTTCATTAAAACCCAAGTAAAAATATTTTATGGCAACTTAAAATTACTTAAAAAAAACAGTTTCAAGATAATGTACAACCAACTAAAGACAATTCTTTCTTACTTATTTTGGACAACCACTCCTGTCATATCTCCTTGGTTGCAGTTAATTTCTTCCATGACCCCGGGCATTCACATGTTGATGCTTCCCCCACACAATTCTCACAAGACGCAACCCTTAGATTGTGGCACCTAATTACCATTGAAAATCAATTTCGCGTATGAATGTGACAAATGGCTAAGCCTTCACCCAGGTGTGATTGGACTAACAGAATTAGCTCATTTAGCCAATGGTGTCTCGAGTTAATGTCCCCGAAATTGGGCCAACAGATAGAGATATTTTCTGAGATGAAAATTTTGCTGTATCTTCTATTATAGACATAACTCCGGCCTCAAATACCCAGGTGTTTGAATACAAAAGATACCAAAGAGCCTGAGCAAGACTGCACTGAGGGCACTGCGACTGCATTCGAACATTGCCAAAGACTACGTTACAAAACAGGCGAAGACAGGTAAAGAAGTCTATCATTGCAACTGAAGGCCCTTACAAATTCAAGCGAGAAGAGAAGAAAACCTGATGAAGAGAAAATAGCCAAAAGAAAGTACGATTAAACTTATAACATTATCTGATAATAAAAAAACTGCAATGAAGAAAACTAAGGCTAAGACTATAACTAAGAAAATTAAGATTTTTAAATACAATAAAAAAAAATTTAGTAATTTTGTGCCCTGTGTGACAATAGCATATTGTTTACCCACCTGATGAAGATTGGACTAAATGTTACCTATATGAAGGTTAGTAGCACGAGCTATGTACCATCTCTGTAAATAATCATTGTATATGTGACAATGGCAATAAGTAATTTTAATTTTTGTTGGTTAATCTCTTTCTCAAAGACTTTTCATGTTTATATTATAGTTTAAAAATGTTAACAAAATACTTTTTTAGTTTGTAGTCAGACCAGAGATAATAATTAATAATGACCTCAATTAGAAGTTGCGTACCCCCAGTGATGTGCACCGTCACCCTCCTTTTGGGATGTGGGTATCCATTTTGATTACGCTTGTTTTGATAAATTTTAAGTATTAGACTGAAAACAAAAGATGTTCTAAAAATATATTATCAAATTTAAATAATGCCATCTAATTAAATAACTAATATTAATAATAGTAATTTATAGTAAAGTATAACAAAATGACTTCCAAATTACCATGTAAAACCAACTCTAAAATGTATCAGAAATTACACTATAATTCTTTATTCTCCCTATACGCAACTAATACATAGTGTAAGTACATGTGTATCAAACACAATATTCAATTAAGGCTTCAGTTATTGGTCATGTTAGTCAATGAACATTGCTCTGTTACAAGTAGCACAGTTTATCAATTAAGTATCAAATATCTATATATATTATATAAGCTTATAGATATGATAAATGGTTGATACGAGATTATGAATCACAATAATTCCGTGCCTCAATTAATTCATACAAAATAAATATCAAAAACTGTGCTAAGAATTTTTATATAATAAAAATATATTTTTCAGGTTTAGTAAATAATGTTACTTCAACTCTTTTTGGGTGTTGCTTTTGTGTAACTTAAGAGTTAGATCTTGTTACAACTTGTGTCTAGAAGTATTCAACAAAGACTAACTTGTTCGTAAAACCAAAGGAAGTGAAGGGGTTGAACAAACAGTCCCAGGGACATGGCGAGATAATAAGGATTCTACAGATTAAAATTCCCACGGAGTTCACTTTTTTATATTTTAATAAATTCTATAATTAGTTTACTAACTTTTTCCTGTGCCTGCATAGATGGAATACTAGAATATATTCGCTCCCATAGAGTGGAAGTAAAATATGTAGTTCAAACACTCTTGTAAGGATAATTCAACGTATAAAAATATTTTAGTTTCATACAGCAACTGCTGCAACTTTAAAGACAAGACCTTGTAATTGTAGGTGGCTGTAAGAGATCACTCTAAGTGGTAAGGACGCCTTTGTACCACTTGTATATAGCAAAAAAATAATTATTCTTTTTTACGTATATTGTGTGCAATGAAGTGTTATAAAAAATAAAAATAATTTAGTAAGAATCCGATAATTACATGTTTTACTATTTATTGTAAAGACTTAAGTTTGGTTACTTCTCAATAATAATATAATATTATTTGATCTAAAAGTAGTATATTAATCATCAGACATCACTACTATACATAATACAATAATGATTATATCTTATTATGTCTCTAACACTATCAGCTGTGGAGGGTTTCCTTCAATCCCAAGAGCTGGGTGACCTATTTTTTGTCGCTTAAGTAATGGACGCTGAATATAATTACTGCCCGCATGTCACCGGTCTGTAAATTAGTACTTATGTACACAAAGTGAGATAAAATCTAAATAAATCCTTTGAAATATAGATAAAATAAAATTTTGTTATTTTATTTTCAGTCTTAAAAATATCACTTCATATTCGTGAGGTTACAGTCAGAAGTAATTTTCTCTGAGTGACTTTAGAAAACAGAGAAAGAAATAATAAAAATAATAAATATATATAATATATTCAATAAGTGTGATCATGTTTACAATAAATTATTAAAAAATTATATTTATATATTAAACGAATGAGTATAGTGTATATTTATATAATATATAATATGTACTTGTTTATAAAATAAGCTGTCCTATGTATATACATATTATACATAGCTCCATAGGACAGCTTATATATTAGAAGAGATTTCTTCCAGCTTCCAGCGTGACGTGATCCGATGCTAGAAAGTAGCCATGCAAGATAAGATACTTGTATAATATTATCCACATTTTTCATTTTGTTATAGAACATACTCCCAATACCTTACCATATAATAGATGAAAAGATAGAAGTTAGAGAATATACAATAAGCGTCTTTTAGAATTTAGATTCTTATAATTAATAAATGCTGATATGAACCATAAAAACAAAACATTGTTTTAAACTTAAATCTACGAAACAAGTTGTCTCTCACTATGTTAGGGAAATAAATTCAAACAGTGGTAGCGGGAAACCTTTAAAACAAGCTAAGCCGGTAGACCGTTTCAATAGGCAATGCAGGCAAATTCATTCTACCGAATTACTTCCCAGAAAACAACAATTTAAAAAAAGCATAAACCTAAAACTTGTTTTCGTAATAAATAAAAAAATTGTGTAGTTTTGAATATCCATAACACAGCCAAATTCCAATACTTAAAAATATATTTTCTTACTAACCATTTAAATAACAATCGCTTCAAAATTCCATAATTATATTCCTTAGTTTATAATTATAAAAACAGATACCTCCAAATTACTACTACCTCAGAAATAAAACGGTAAAGCATTTACAATACATATACATTATAAGAATCTGTGTATTACATTCTCGTACAATATTCAATTATGGCATCAGTTGACAAGTATCAGTCATGTGGGATAAGTGTGCGCCTTTAAATTTGTTGTTATCAAATCGAAAATAAAACAAAATAAGGTTAATCATTTATGTATATAACAATCCTTCATCTTCAACCGAATCCTTAAAAAATATTACCCATACCCCATAAAGAGAATGACTGTGCTGTGCACAGTCTTTACCAGTTACCAGTCTTTATTAGTGATGTGTCACTGGAGGTAATTATACGGAACATCCAATTGAGGTCTTTATTAATTATCACGAGTTCGACTAGGAAAAAAGTATTTTAATAAGATTTACAATCTATAACTTACACTAACGATTATTTAAACAAAAATAAACCTTGAGAAATAAATTTGTTTATTACAAAAACTAAAATTACTTCTAATTTTGAGAATATATTGAACGGATGCTACTTTATTCAAATCTGCATACTCCTAAACCAATTTTCAGAATCTAATAATAGTCAAACCATAATACAGATCATCACTTTGTTTCAGATATATTCTATATTTCATCCGCTTATGCATTCGCAAATATTATGGAAAATCTTCCCTTGCCCTCCGCAGTCTTTCCAGCTTTCAAACGATTACGTAGAGTGCTTTGCTTCAGTCCAACTAGTGTTGCTACTTTTCACTTGCTGGTTAGAAATGAATTGTCAAGCTTCAAGTCATACTCAGATTCAAGCTGGCATCTGTAACGACAGTTCTTTCTGGAGCATTTTTCTGATAGCTTCGAGGCATTTTTTATATCTAGGTAAACCGTGAAACAAAAATTGTTTCATCAAAACAAAACCATGATAAAGCAAAGTGGAGGAGTGAGGGATAAGTGTCTGCGTCAATCAAACTAAATGAAACGTAGTAGCCGATGCTACAAAGCGGGTACAAAATAATGGAAAAATTTATCCAAAAATATTATCTCACGTACCAAATCAAAAAGGCATACGGACGACCGGGAAAACATGTACACATCCTACTGAGTACTATGGGGCACTGAGGGAAGGTTATTGTTATTATGTTCTGTAGTTACAAACCATTTTCTAGATATCTGGCGTGCGCACACTTACTCGCTGCGAACATATAAATCCATAGTTCATCAATCATCGAATATCTCTGGAATATTATGAGAAGTTGGAATTGGTAATAGGGCAATACAATATTAATAAACCTGTAATTTTATTTCTTAGTACAAAATAATTATCATAAAAAACCAAGGATTTTGTTTTTCCATTTAAAAATAGCTTTTTCTGTTTCTTTAAATAATGTCACATCAACTCTTGGGTATTGGTTTTGTGTAACTTAGGGTAAGATCTTGTTAGAATTTATACCTCGGAAACAACGTTCAACAATTAGTAACTTGTTCTTAAAACCAAAGAAAGTAAAGGGATTGAACAAACAATCCTTCAAACATGTCGTGATTCATTTCCACGTGGTTTATTTGTGTGTTAGATATTTAACTACTATTCTATATTTTAATTAATTATATAGTAACTGTTTCTTGTATTCGCTTGGATGGAATAATTAAAAGTTATCGTTTCCATAGGACATCTGGAATTAATACAAAAGTAAGTGCTTAGGTAAAACTTTTGTATTAACACCTCATCAGATATCATTATACAGAACAATTAATTATTATTTCTAATTATGTCTTTAACACCATCAGCTGTGGATGGAAGAATTTCTCTAATCATTTTAAAAATATAATATGCACATAGCTTATAGTCATATCTTATCAGCTGGAATAAATCTCTTCCACCTTTACCAGAGCGTAAAAAAAATATTCAAATGGAATACGTTTAAGGAAAGAAAAAATATATAACATTATACTGTTTATAAATGTTTGTGGTGTTATTATAATCAGTATTTAACTTAACATTAGTTTTGCATAGATATTAATTTCGTTCAAACTTAAATAAAACTACGTTTTCAAAAGAAACTTCTCTGCTCTACAAATTAACAGATACTATGACCGAGTATGTCTGATTTGTAACAACTCCAGAACATTAAGAGTCCAGCGCAAGGTTTATATTTACTAAAATAAACATGGAAAAAGGGACCAAGATATTTTTAATCATAATAAAATTCGTAGTGGAATTTTAACGTTAACTTTATTTACATTCCACCGATTTTTATCGCATATATTTTTATATTCATAAAATAACGCGTGCTCATTACCATAGCTATTTCCTTGTCCAATTAGTTGAGGACGTAGAACTGACGTAGGTAGTTCAGAAAGTCAAAACTAAGTCATGGCAATAATAAAGCGGTTTATTCGCATAATAATATAAAATATAAATAATAATAATACAAAATACTAATATAATTAAATATTAAAATAAACTAAATCAGTAAATTATAAACAACGCCTTCTCTCGACGGTAATGAAAATTTTTACTGGCCACAGAAAGCCATACATCCATCATACACAAAAGTGAAAACAATACAGAACGATAAAGTTCGTTCGTGAAAAATCCCTCTTAGTGTCGATATTGGAACCATACACTAATTTTAGAACGGCACAAAATCAAAGTAGACTTAATTGTCCCAATTTGAATAAATCGTCTATAACTTTTTTTTAACATATTTATGTCAAATTATTTTTGGATCCTCATACTTGGCGCTGGAGCGGTCGCCACATTTGACGTAGTCTAGGACCGGGAATGTCTAAATCAGGAAATACATTTATACATAAAATGTTACTTCCTTTAACTATTTATTTTAGTGTAGTTATCTTTAATTTGTGATGCACACTTTGACCTCGTTTGTATTACACCAGTATAAACGGTCGGTATGTCTATTTGGAATATGCGTTTGTCTAACTACGTACTAGTAATTATAATATTCAATAAAATTGTAGATAACAAATATAGCAAACCTAACCTTATAGTAAATACTTTGTATATTTCTGTAACAGTATTTTTCATTACTACTATTAAATAAGTTGAAAATTTCAAGATCTTTGAATTGGATTGGTAAATTCTAATATAATTGGTTAAAAACACAGCCAAAGTAACGCAAAGTCGAGGCAAGACATTCAATTATTTGTTTTTTAATAAACTTTAATAATCGCTCTAGATTGGATCACTACTTGTTTAACAGTTTCCAGTGCAATAATAGCACTCGAAGTCATTTAGCGCGCTAATAATTGCATTACATAATTGAGTCTTCAGTTGTTCACTACTACTAATACTTCAGTTCGTCACGTACTACGTAGGTTTCTTATATACTTCTATCAAAATCAATAGATGGCGCCAGAGTTCAAAAGCAGTTTTTATCCAGTACAAATCTTTATTATAGTACATTATAAGACACTCGCAAGGCATGATCCGTCACCAATATGGGGTCCAAATAAAACAAATATATAACTACTAAATTTTAATTGCATCCAACAAGTTATTATTAAGCAAGATCCTTAATAACATAAACTAAACGTAATGGATAAAATTTCATATCCTCTTCCATTTGCACGTCAGATACAAAAATATTGAATATCTTATAACAAATGAAAACGCACACATCCAAATGTGATTTGACTAATGTATAGACACACGCTCCTCCCGATTGTCCTTCGTAACTAAGTTTATTAACTATTCACAAGCCCGAGGCCCTCAATATGAAGCCACAACACAAGCACTGTACGTGCGGTTATCTGAAACATCACAAACCATTATTATAACGTTAATAAAACATTATTATTTAATAATATATGTACATTGCTTGCTTTTAAATTATCAGTTCTCGGTTTATTTCTATAACTAATATTTGAAAAAGTTTTAGAAGACAAAAAGTTTTTTTTCAACTGTCTGTCTCATATTGAATATTTGTGTGCGGAGTTAACGCATACTACAATATTTATAAGACTAAGACATGATGCCTGGGTAAGAAGCTTTGTCAGGCTACTCCAAGATTTATTATAATTGTAATTTAGGTATAAGTGTAGCTTAAAACAGTAACAAAAACCAACTGAGTATATCTTAGCTCTTCTCCGGTAACAAATAACTTTCCAAGCTGGTGCTAATGTAGACATAGATCAATTTCGAAATAAAACATCTTAAATTATCTAAAAAGATGTGTAAATAAATAAAAATAAACATACCAACCCCATTACGTGTCGCTCTTCCACAGCTTGATAGTCTTATCGTTCTCGAGCGCGGCCGACGCTATGATGTTCTCAGTGGGGTGACACGCCGTACACAGCACGGTGTCCGTGTGCCCGGACAGTCTCTGCACTATCTCCTTTGATTGCAGGTTCCAGATGTATACGAGGTTGTCTTCAGATCCTGATACTATCCACTGTGGATGAAAAATTACGGTCAGGGATGAAGATGCAATTTTACAGATCCTGGTATGGAATACAAATACTTATTTAAAAGTTTAAAAGGCAATACCTTTCCACCGGTAACGCTGAAGTTAGCGAAGATGCAATACTTTTCATTCTTATGTCCGGTGTAAGTTTTCAAACACTTTCCTCTGCTGTAGTCCCATAACTTCAGTGTGTTATCGAGCGTCGCTGCCAGAATATATTTTCCATTTGGTGAGAATTTAACAAAAGAAACCGGAGGATTGTCATCGTCTATTAGCGTTTTAAGGCACTGCCCAGATGCTGTATCCCAAATTCGACTGAAAATAAAGAAATATATATAATATTTAAATATAGAATGTCAATATTGTTAAAAAAAATAGATTGTCCGACTATTTATATACTAAAATATATAACAATTATATAATTATCATGAAATATATATATTTTATATAAAAAAAATTGCATACTATTGCGTAATTGCATATTTCATTAATAAAAAATATTATCATAACACATTCCAATAAATATCTTACGTATGAAGTCACGCTGTTACTGCAGTGACGCGATTTCACGCATAGACTTTATCGGAGTTCATAAATCCGAATATAAAAGTTAGTCGTTAAACTGACATACTATTTTCATAACGGAAATTGATATTACAACAGATAAAAATATTGTCACTAAACCTATCAACAATTCTTGTATACCTGTTCCTACCGCACGCCGTCAAATTGACCCGTAATTAAAAGTTATTTTATTATACACTCACAGGCACAATTAACCGCCCACCTTGTATTTCCTTCAATTTACAGAAATCGACAAATTTAGACCACATTTTATGAGAGGTACATTGAAAGCTACCTTTAAGGTCTTGAAAAAAAAACAAAATTCTTCAAACAAGGGGTTTTATTAAACGGTAAATTCCAAAAATCAATTTTAGGACAATTTTCTATAAAAATTTAACAATTTTAATTTTGAAAAAAGTGGTCTAATTAAATAGAAAATTTCAAATTAATAATGGATGTTGCTGCTTTGGGCTCCAATGACTTCTTGGAGCTGGTTTGCCATTCCATCCATGAAATCTTGGATATCTGATTGGGGGATATTGTGCCACTCCTCTACCACAGCCGTCTTGAGCTCTCCTAGTGTCGTAGGTGCTGGTACTCTTGCTCGGATACACCTTTTTAGGTTGTCCCAAATGTGTTAAATTGGGTTAAGATCGGGACTGCGTGTCGGCCATGGTAAAACTTGAATACCGACCTTATTAAGGTACTCTATGACGGAACTTGCGGTATGGCAACGTACATTATCATGAATTAATCTAAAGTTGTCACCAATAAATGGTGCAAAAGGTATGACATGGTCTTGTAGGACATTTTCCACGTATCTTTGAGCATTTGCACTGCCTATATCAAACACAACAAGGTCAGTACGAGCCTCATAAGAGATACCTCCTCAAACCATTACGTATCCTCCCTGGTAACCCACTGTTTCGGTTATAGCGCATGGAATAAATCTTTCATTTTGGCGCTTGTAGACACCCTGACGTCCATCTAGACCTCTTAGGGCTATTCTGCTCTCATCTGAGAACAGTACGTCCTTCCATTGTCAAACAGACCAGTTAGCATATTCTTGAGCAAAAGCAAGTTTAGCTCTACAGTGTTGTGGGAGCAGTTGTGGGGCAAGAGCTGAACGAAAAGCCCTCAGATTCCTTTCTGCCAGTCTTCTCCTAATTGTTCGTTCACTCACACTGACATTTCTTACCTCAAATAGACGCGTATGAACATCAGTAGCCGTACAAAAACGATTTCTCAACACGTTTCTGATAACGAAACGGTCATTTCGGGCTGAAGTGCATCGATATCGCCCTTGACCTGGCCTGCGCGTGTATGAGCCTGTCTCCCGAAATCGTCTGATGGCATCCCGTACCGTAGTTCGAGGTACACCGAGTGTACGGACGGTGCGACGTTGACTCTACCTAGCGTCAGAAAAAGCTACTGCCCTAGCTGCACCAGTTGCATCGAGTGGCATTTTTTACAGTTACAAACAATAAGCGAACACTAGAAACTTAAATTAAACAATATTCACACACTATGGTAGAAAATAACTGGAAATGTTAACACGGGAACACAACGGCAACAATGTCAAATAACGACTAAATTCCAAAAACCTGTCGGTGACACAAAATTAGGAAACAAATTATGAGTATAAGTGTTTAATTTATTGCTAGAGTAGCCACTTGATAAAAAACAAAACAGTTGATAAACCATAATAAACGTAAACAAACAGGGTGACGAATGATAAAGGTGGGCGGTTAAATGTGCCGGTGAGTGTATAACGCAGGTAATAATGGAAATAACTAAAAATAAAGAGTGTAGAAAATATTATATGCATATTCTAAGAATTGTCATGTAGTTTGATAACGAAATTATAACGTTTGAAAATGTGTAAGTTTTACAAAAGTTTAGGAACGGTCAATTTGACCGGTACTTGGTAGGTTTAGTGTTAACGAGGTATGGATGTCTATTTCACAAAGTTCTCTTGTAGAGTAGTTAAATAAAATGGTTTACATTCTTGAAAAAAAAATGTGAATTTAATATCTTTACAAATATTTTTAATGTATTATAAAAAATCCTTCATGACCTTGAGTACATATGGCATATTTTACGATATTATAGTTATGGTAAAAAGTATTTTTAATAAAACCCGTTTTAAAGTATGCTAAATATGAAATGTAGTAATAGTACTAGTAATGGTAGTAGTAGTAATAGTTGCAGTAATAGTTGTAGTAATAATAGTAATAGTTGTAATAATAGTAGTAATAGTTGTAATTATAGTAGTAATAGTTGTAATTATAGTAGTAATAGTTGTAATTATAGTAGTAATAGTTGTAATTATAGTAGTAATTGTAGTAGTAATAGTAGAAGTAATAGTAGAAGTAATAGTAGCAGCAATAGTAGCAGGTATATGTGAACTACTATTAGTAGTTAAAGTATATAAAAGCAAAATTGTATATGTCAAAAATTGCAAAACATACCATAAACCATCATAACTTGAAGACACAATGAGGCTTCCGTCTCTATTAAAATGCACCGCTGACACGGGATCTGAATGTGCCGGTAACGTCTTTAAACATTTTCCTGGAATACAAGTATTAATTTAATAATAGGAAACAAAATGTAGCTTGATAAAGAAATATATTAGTAGAAAAATATTCAAGGGCAGTTTAAAAAAACTATAAAAATTAAAATACAATATTATGTTATTTATTCCAACTCAAGGTAAATAATTTACAAGTTACTTAAATTAAATATATATATATAATGAATTTAATGTGTATTTATTTACCTGTCCTTACATCCCATATCCGGACGCTCTCGTCAAAACTACCAGAAACAATAAGATTGCTTTGGGGGTTAAAATTACAACAAAATACATAATTACTGTGTCCCTTTAAAGTCTTCAAACATTTCCCTGAACTCAATTCCCAAACCTGTAACGAAAGTCTAAATTAATAATAAATACAATAGATATTTCTTTGTGTAATAATAAAATGAGTATGCTTTAAGATATTGGAGGCCATTTTGCATATGTAAAGAAAAAAAACTTGATTTACTTAAATTATATTTATTTATGCAGTAACACTTAGCAAGTCTCTTAAAGTAAGGAGAGTAATAGCACTGGTAATACAGTCTACTTTAGTTACTAACGCCATCTAGTAAACCACATTATAACTCATTGTCCATAGGCCACATGTTTTTTATTTAGCATTGAATGAATATATAGATTCAGTATCTGTTTAAATAAGATTAAAAAAATATACATTTGTAATGAAATAATTTTATAATTTTCTACTACTTTATTATAGACAATGATAACTGTATAGCCATATTTAACACTAAACCTACCGACAATTCTTGTACATCTGTTCCTACGGCACGCCGTCAAATTGACGGGTAATTAAAAGTTATTTTATTATATAACGCATTTAATAATGGAAATAACTAAAAGTAAAGAGTGTAGAAAATATTATATGCATTTTTTAAGAATTGTCATGTAGTTTGATAACGATATTATAACGTTTGAAAATGTGTAAGTTTTACAAAATTTTAAGAACGGTCAATTTGACCAGTACTTGGTAGGTTTAGTGTTAAGATATTCCACATTCTGGCGCATGATATGTAATAAGTATTGCTATAATTATTAAAAAATAATTACAAGAACTGATAAATGTAAATATGAATTAACCATTTATCAATATAATTTATTCAATCAATCAAAAGTCAGAGCCCTGCATAGATTGTATGTAATCCTTACAATTTATCTAGTAAGTCGACCCAGATATGGCATTCCAGTGCACTGGGAGCTATCTTTATCAAGATAAAAGTTCACTCAACTATTACGAGAGGTTACAAATATTATAATTTATATATATATTTTTTTATTATTTATAATATAGAACTTTTGTTATATGAAAAAACTATTTTTACAAATATTTTTATTCTATAACTATTATTAAACAAAACTTGTGAAGACAGTTTTTATATAAATTTTTGTAATGAGCCTAACAATAACGCCATTTAAATACTTAATAACTTCTCCACATATTATCATAAAGATAACTCAGTATCGTCACAGTAAAAATGAAGCACATGTTTGAAATTTATCAATCATCTTTTTTTAAAATACAGTTTAAATATAAGTTGCAATTTTTTAATTATGTGACGTAAAATACAAGCGAAAAAAAATTAAAAATTACCTTTAGAGTTTTATCATCACTAGCGCTGACAATCAGCCTGCTGTCCGAGGACCATGCAACATCACTGATGCCCATTTTGTGTCCAGATATTGTCTTCTCAAATTTGCCATCATATGCACCCCACACTTTAATAAGTTTGTCAGCAGCTGAAAATATAAATAACAAAGTAATTTAATTTTAATCATTATGTTAAAAAAACTAAGAATGTATTATATAGGTCACTACTATTGTTAAAACCAAACAAAACTGTCCAAAGTACTAATTCAACTTGTTTAAAAATCCATGACCCAGATGCAGTGTAAATTAGTGTTGACATGGTAACATGTTTAACATAATTGTAACATGCTTTAATTTTTATATTAACTAAATATAAAATATATTATTAATAGATAGTTTATTTATAGTCATGGTATTTACTTGCAAAGTTGTAAAACACACAATAAAATTTATGAAATAAATCCTGTTTGGATATATTCTTTCCTACTTTACACTGACCCTGAATATTGAGCAACTAGTTTCAGGGCTGGAACTCCTATTTAGGAAATATTTTTAATACTACTTTTGTAATAATATAATAATGCTATACTGTTGCAAACAAGCCATTTTAAATAATATCATAACATACTATATGCTAATGAGTTATTATTTGATACTCACAGGAGCTCGCAAGCCATTCTCCATTAGGACTGAATTTAACGGACGACACAGCCTTGGTATGCCCAGCGAGAGTAAATTTAAGAGTGTAATTCGGCTTCTGAAAACCAATATTAAAATTAGCGCCAAATCGCACGTGCTCAAACCAGAAGTTACATAAACATGTGCGAGCCGCCAGATTGATGCAAAACGGTTTAACGTTGAGCAATATTTCAAATAACTTACCGCCACTGATGACTTATTTGATTGTGAAGAGCTTTGTGATAACGAATTTGGCCCGGATAAGTTAGTAGATGGCCCGCCGTGTGTTTGGTGTGCGGTAGGATGGCCTGGCCCCGGTCCTAGCGGCACCATGTTTCAACTTTCGACGCACTTGTTTTAACTTTGTTTCTCAACCAAAACAGTCACTTATAAACACTGAATTAGAAACTAAACGAAAGTTTTCAATGAAAGAACCACAAAACTTATCACTCACTAACGCAGTTTCATTTATTTCAACGTAGATTTTCAAAGAACATTCTAAATCCGAGCGTCCCAATGCGTGCATTTCGCGAAGAACGAACAGTGATGCCAACCTAAACATAACAGAAAATCCCTCCCGCGTTCCTCCTACTAGCCTTAATATGCCAACATTACGTCATCAATGCTTATAATCTATGGAATGTCATAAAAAAAACTTCTGAAATCCTGTGTTAGTATATCTTAATTTGAATATTATAATTATATATTTTTTAAATTAATGGTAATAATATCGATCTTGAAGCTGGTTTTTTTGTAAATTACATTTACAGCATATTAATTTTTTCAAAGGCAACTTCCCTATAATAGATTTTCATATGGCAAGAAAGTTTGACCCTCTTGACATGTACAAGGTTAAATTTATCTGAATTTTAATTATTCGTAACTTTTCGCCGACTTCATTTTTTTATTATAAATATACAGAATGGCTCTTAATAAGCTTAGCATTGATGCCCTAAATTTAGGTGGTAAAAGAGTTTTGATGAGGTAAGGAATTAACATTTAATATATTTTTTACAATGATCATAATAATAAAATCACTTTTCATTTAGAAATTATTTAAAAATGTTGACTGTATATATATTTTTAGGGTGGATTTTAATGTACCATTAAAAGAAGGAGTTATCACTAACAACCAACGTATTGTAGCTGCTTTGGACTCTGTTAAATATGCTCTGGACAAGGGAGCGAAATCCGTAGTTCTTATGTCTCATCTCGGAAGACCGGATGGTCAAGCAAATCTTAAATACACCCTTAAACCAGTCGCTGAGGAACTTAAAAAACTCCTTAATAGGTAATTTTACTTTAATGATATATATATTATCTGTCAAAAAATAATATAAGTTAAATGGCCCATATAAGAAAAATATTATTCATATATTTTAGGGACATAATATTTTTGCCTGACTGTGTGGGAACAGAAGTAGAAGGAGCATGTGCTGATCCAGCTGTGGGTTCAGTCATTTTACTCGAGAACCTCCGTTTCCATGTGGAAGAAGAAGGGAAGGGTGTAGATGCCAGTGGTGCCAAAGTGAAGGCAGACCCTGAAAAGGTTAAAGCATTCAGATCCAGCTTACGGAAACTGGGAGATGTTTATATAAATGATGCCTTTGGTAAGAGTAATTAATTTTCTATATATGTTTTATATATATATATTTACAACGTTGTACACAAGAAAATTAATGAAATTATTATAATGTGAAAACTATACAATATATTTTTTTTAATATATATTTATTGGGTTGTGCATTTTGGCAACAGACAATATTTATTGATAGATTTTGATAAAACTTTTGTATAGTATAAGATAAATAAAGAAAAATTATAAGAATATATGTTTTATGATTTGATATTAATATTGATTATAATTATATAAATTGTAAATTCTTAGGCACTGCGCATAGAGCACACAGCTCCATGATGGGAGAAGGCTTCGACCAGAGAGCGAGTGGTTTCTTACTGAAGAAGGAACTCCAATACTTTGCTAAGGCACTCCATGAACCAGAAAGGTAAAATGTTTAGGACAAATAATATTGTAGCAATAAAAAACAGAAAATCATATTACGTCAGAAATTTATACTACATATTGTTATAGACCATTCCTCGCTATTCTGGGTGGTGCGAAGGTAGCGGACAAAATCCTCCTCATTGAGAACTTATTGGATAAAGTCAATGAAATGATTATTGGAGGCGGCATGGCATACACCTTCCTTAAAGAAACTCAGGGGATGGCGGTATGTATTTGGTAAAATGGTTTCAAATGTTTTCTACTAAATGATTTCTTTTATCTACTATACAATTTTATTTTTTAGATCGGCAACTCTCTATATGATGCTGACGGAGCCAAAATTGTAGGGAAGCTCCTAGAAAAGGCCGCCAAAAACAATGTGAAAGTACATTTGCCTGTTGACTTTGTGACGGCAGACAAATTTGATGAGAATGCACAGGTAAATAAAATATAAATGCAAATATAATTGAAACTTACATTATAACATACTAGTAGGGCCCACGGCTTTGCTTGTATGAAATGTTTTAAAAATAACTAACTAAATTACTCCTTATATCTCCTTATAACATCAGCTATCCGCTATTTAAAGTTATATAAAAGCCATTTTACCGATTAACTGGCACAAAGAAACAGAGAGAAAAATTTTAAAATAGTTTTTTTATTATGTATTATATACTTTTATATGCATTTAATGAAAATCCCATAATATCTTATAACAAACAGACACTTATTTTATTCATATATATAGATATAAAATTTCTCATAATTTTATGAAAAGGGAGGTTATATATATTTAGTAGAATAAAAAAATATATCTTCTTATTACATTCAAGGTTGGAACCGCAGATGTAGCTTCAGGCATTCCTGATGGTTGGATGGGTCTGGATGTGGGACCCAAGTCCAGGGAATTATTTGCTGAACCAATTGCCAGGGCCAAAGTTATTGTATGGAATGGGTAAGGATCTTACATCCATATACTAGAGACGGCATCACGTACATTCAACAAAGTAACTCTTGAAACCAACACTACTCGAGTTTTGCCTGAACGTGACGTCACAGTTCAAGCCAAAAGAGGAGAATACCGCTTATACATATGTTATCTAATATGGTATAAGGTCTACTCTGTAGTTGAATGAAAACCATTTTTTTTTTATTTAATGTTTCATATATAATAATGTTTAAAATTATTAATTTAAAAAAAAATTAAATTATTGTCCTATGTCGCGGTAAAACCGGCAAACTTATCAGTGATTCATATGTGGATATATTATAAATAGGCTATCGTTGTCTTTTTGCCTAAACGTGACGTCACAAAACGTAATGTATGTTGGTTTCAAGGGATTTTAGTTACGCCCTCTATTGTATGTGGATTTAAGTTAAAATGCTTTTTTTTTTTTAATTTTTATATAAACGTTAATTTATATATTCAGGCCAGCTGGAGTGTTTGAGTTTGAAAAGTTCGCGGGCGGCACTCGCGCCCTCATGGACGGTGTCGTGAAGGCCACTGCCAATGGAACTGTTACGATTATTGGTGAGCTCTTAATTAAACTAGGTATTAAAAAGTTATTTAAATTATAGCAATAAGGTTTGTTGGTTTCTGGCTGAATACAAATCGTTTTTTTTTTTAATTTTTTTATTCGTCTTTTTGATATTTAAATCACTGGCAACCTTAAAATTAGACAAAAAAAATATACAACGGTCACTTTAACACTAAACCTACCAAGTACCGGTCAAATTGACCGTTCTTAAACATTTGTAAAACTTACACATTTTCAAACGTTATAATATCGTTATCAAACTACATGACAATTCTTAGAATATGCATATAATATTTTCTACACTCTTTACTTTTAGTTATTTTCATTATTACCTGCGTTATATAATAAAATAACTTTTAATTACCGGTCAATTTGACCGCGTGCGGTAGGAACAGGTATACAAGAATTGTCGGTAGGTTTAGTGTTAAAAACGTGTGGTTCACCAGGTGGAGGGGACACGGCCACGTGTTGTGCGAAGTGGGGCACGGAGGACAAGGTGGCGCACGTATCCACAGGAGGTGGTGCCTCACTAGAACTTTTAGAAGGTAAGCCACAGATAATATAACTATTTTTTATATTTAATCTGGAACACTGATTAATATCTTGCTTGAAAAAAGAAAAGAAATACCATAGACAATTATTTATTCATAAATTTAATAATAATAGACAAAAGTTTCAAGTTGATCCCTCTTTGCTCGGATCTTGAATATAAATTTGTCTTAATTTATAGCACTAACTCTTACAGTACTGAAACACTGGAACAAAGTCGTTGGAACTTTACTTGGTCTTACTTAACACTTTGTTAAATTATTACTATTGTTGCCATTTTAAAAACATTTTTAAATATATTTATATAATTTATTATGTTTTATCAAATTATTATTCCTAGTAGCCGACAAGTTGTCGATATTCGATCATAATTCCAAATTTGAATGTTAATATTTAAACCAAATAATTAATCTCTTTATTAGTGTGTGTTAAACGTACTGTAGTGTGTGTACTGTACATGTATTATTTTAAGGTACTTTTAATGCATTATTTATAAGAATACAGTAATATAGGGGATATTACTAATAACGGAACTCTTATAACGCGATTTCAGTCCCTCGTATAACACATGTTTTCATTCATATCACGCAGGGTTTCCCACGTTATATTTCTATGAAATTTATAATATTTTTTTACAGTTCATAATTAATTTCACTTACCTTTGCACATTGTGTTGTTATAAAATTAAGAAAAAAAAATAATTGAATTAAGTTCTTTCTTAATAAACCATTTAAACCGCCCTTAAGGAGAAAAGTTAAACTTGAATTATTTGTACGTAACGCGTTATACGGTGATATGAGTGCGTTATACAAGAATATTCCTACAACGCGTTTCCCTATAACGCGGAACGAATCTACCGTGTTATAGGGGGGATAACTGTATTAACTTTTTTGCACTAAACTATAACTGTGTCATATTATATACCCCCCTCTCTCGTATTCCTAAAAAGGGGTAAAATTTTTCTTTACATATTAATATGATAGTTTAATATAAAAAAAGTCTTTGTATATTTAAATGATTGCTTTATTTAAGTTATTTTTTCGTAACTTACTTTTTACCCAGTAACCATATAATTTTTTTATTATTTATTTATTATTAATAAATTTTAATGTTTGTTTTTATTTCATAGACTGTTATTATTTTGAATAATTTATGACTATATTAAAATAATATGACCTTTACAAACATTTTTACAATTTTGTATCCTTAATTTTCTTATATCCCGACCCCTTTTATGGGATACCATATCACTAATATTTAAGATCATTTCGTTAAATATTGAACCTTAAAAACAAACAAACACGTCAACTCTTTATAATATATATACATATATATATATATATACCCCTGAACCAATTTGAATGAAATTTTATAGATATTTATTGTTTGGTCCAACGTAAAAGTTAGAATAGTTTTTATCTTCATTAATAATATTTTGTATTTCTTTTGATAATTTGATGTTTTTTTTATGTATACATAAAGGTTTAATTCGCATATAATTTCTATAAGTTTCCAATAGATGACGCTTTAAATAGTACAATTTTAATTCAATTTAATTACATATAAAAAAAATAATCAGCAAATATATAAATTATAATAAACATTTCAGTTAAAAAATTAAAAGGTAAATTCCATTTTGTTATCTGAAGTAACATAAAAGAATTTTTTTTATGTTAAAAAAGTCATGAAAAGTCATCTTTGCGTGCAAAATAATACTTACCTATAATTAGATTGACACCATTTAGGACGCGTTAAGTGAGATTACCGAAACAATCTACCTACGTGTTGTTACTTGAACCACGATTATGTGGATTTACACACACACACACACACACACACACACGCACACACACACACGCACACACACACACGCACACACACGCGCGTGGTGTATATACAGGTAGAATGGAGTATGTAAAATAAAATTATTTTTTTGAATACCGATTTATGTTAAAACAGACGTACAGCTAAAACATGAGACGTAAAACTAAAACTAAATGTGAGATTATAAGTTTTTCAATATTATTTTTATAATATACTTAATTTTAAAATACGTACATAATATTCGGTCGAATTAAAAAACTTCTTTATTTAAAGTCGGTCAAATACTTATCACCCGTAGCAACGTTTACGTAAATATATATTATTATATATATACATTATTATTATTATTTGACGAAATTCACTAATGTGTGTGTGTGTGTGTGTGTGTGTGTGTGTGTGTGTGTGTGTGTGTGTGTGTGTGTGTGTGTGTGTGTGTGTGTGTGTGTGTGTGTGTGTGTGTGTGTGTGTGTGTGTGTGTGTGTGTGTGTGTGTGCGTGCGTGTGAGTTTGTGTGTGTGTGTGTTAGTAATATTAAATAATATATAACTGCAGCTATCCGCAATGACAATAAATAACACGCTGCAGTGGTTCGGTCACACTCACTACATTTGACATAAACAGCTGTGACGTGTGACAGCCGCCATTTTGATAATTATTATAGGTTATAACGGTTTTTTAATTTAATCAAAATATTGTTTTAATTTATTTTACCGATTTACCGTTTCTTTTGTATTGTCTTTAAATTGTTCGATAACCGAAATTAATTTATTGATTTTTTTAACGATTTTTAAATAATAAAGATGTTTTCGGTTTTGATATTGTTTTTATTAAATGCCCTATAAGGGTAATAAATTGACATTTATTCTTTTCCTTGTATAGTATTATAGTAAAGGTTAAAATTTTCGCCATTAACTTTTAAGACCAAGTAATAAACGCTTTTGTTGGGAGCGTTAAGTGCGAGGGGAGCTTGCGTTTACTCTTGTACTGATATTTCAAAAGACCCCCATTTTTTAACTATCACCCTCCTTTTAAACAATGTTTTTACAATTTTATTAAAAAATACTGAAATAAAAACTAATTATTTCGTACAAATATATTTTTTTTAAATATTAATAAATATGAGAAATAAAGTTTTAACTAATTTCAAATTTCAAATTCAATTTATAGAATTGTATTTCGCTAAATAGGTTTAGTTCAGCTATATTAACACTAAACCTACCAAGTACCGGCCAAATCGACCGTTCTTAAACTTTTGTAAAACTTACACATTTTTAAACGTTATAATATCGATCAACTCTTATAATATGCATATAATATTTTCTTCACTCTTCACTTTTAGTTATTTCCATTATTACCTGCGTCATATAATAAAATAACTTTTAATTACCGGTCAATTTGACCGCGTGCGGTAGGAACAGGTATACAAGAATTGTCGGTAGGTTTAGTGTTAAATTAACTTTAAATAGTGTCTATCGTTTTGTCCGGTATTTGAACATTAGTTTACTCTGAGGGTGCAGTGTGGAACAAAACAAAAAAATCTTCACTACGAATTCGACTATTTAAAAAGATATCTTCCCATTGGATCTATTAGAGTTTTACATTAAAAATATATTAATAATATAATTATAATATATAAAGTATGCTGCCTCTTCTGATTAAAAATTATGTATACATATAAATAAAATTGTACTGTCCGCTTGTAATTCCAAATTAACACTAAGTGCAAAAAGTTTATACGGAAATTAAAAAAAAAAAATAACTATTTGTTTGTTCCGACTTATCTCTGAAACGGCTGGACCAATTTTAATAGGACTTTCACTGGCTGATAGCTGATGTTATAAGAAGTAACCTGGCTACACTAAGTAGTGCTACAAATAGTTTTAGTTTGTCTATTTCATTTCCATTATATCTTTACAGGTAAAGTGCTTCCAGGAGTGGCAGCGCTATCCGACGCATAGAATAACAATTAGCGCACTGTTTTAGACAACCTTAGTAAATAGTACGCTATTTATGTGATTTTATTTAAAATTTAGCATCATGTATCGAATATATAATTGTTAAGAATAAATGTTGAAATACTGGATTATTTTATTTTACCCATTTATTAATACTAGGGGCAACAACAAACCCGAGATTTCGCGAGCGCAGCGAGTCGAAATTGAGGTGCCGTTTGCATATTGAGCGAAGCGAGCCCAGTGTAATGACTCTTCGACTTCAATGGGATATCAGTTTTTTGACGATTATTCCTCAACATGACATTTAAAATTTTTTTTTAACCATCACCTAATGTGTGTCTTTTTGATTGCAAAATTTCATAATTTTCAGTCAAGTAGTTTTCGAGCCTATTCGTGACAAAGAATGTGAAAGAGTCTCCAGTAGAACGCTCCGCTCACTAAGTTCGCTTCGCTCAATAAATATACGTTATATGTAGGTGTAGCCTCTTGTGTTTGAACTCTGACTCTTCCCTACCTGTTAACTCTGGCCTATCGGTAATGTACATTATCGATCTGGACTCCGCGCAAGCGTCCTTCACCTGCACCATTTAATATATATTATTAAACCAAAATAATACCATTAATATAATATTTTATTTATTTTATTATTATATTAACGATAATATTATATATATTGTAATTAAGCTGAATATATAGTGAGGTTTGATCCAATTGGCCAATGTTGGCGCATGCTCGCCAACTGTTTGGTGATATTAGTTATAACTCAGTGTCAGTGACGCAAAAGGTCCCGGTTGCCGCCGGTTTACTATTCGGCGGTAAAATGGTGTTTTATTACCCAAATACTCTAATTATACAGCCGTAATATAATATTAATGTAAATTGTTGTTTAGTGTGTACGTATTTATAATTAGTTCGTGTTGTTTTTATTAAGGTAAGTTGGTTATAAGGGTTTTTTCTCTCTATGGTGTTCAAATTCACATGACTAAATTAGATCAAAATAGAACCTTATATATATTATAAATAGGATATTTTTTGCTATATAACAGTGAATGTGAAGGCACGGAAATGATTCATCAAAGTGGTTGCCGGTTTAATTGTTTCGAAACAGTGCCAGTGCCTACTTTGAACTGCATAGCGACTAATAAAACATCAGAGTTCCTCTAGTTCCATTATACGATTGCAGTTTAATTCCGTGATTAAAAAAATTCCGGTTTAATTCCATCAATAACAATAATTCACGAAGATAAATCGATATGTGTACTGTCCTCTAAAGTGTACATATATTAAAATATTTAAGAACTTATTTATTTGTTGACGCTTTTCCAATAGATTAATTATGAAAACAAAGAACATATGAAACAAAGTTAAATAAAAAAAACACGATTTATTATTCAGAATATAAATTACACTAAATTTCAGTGATTTGTTAAATAGAAATATGTTTTAGGTACCATATGCTTATACAATGACTGGCATCTTTATAAAACTAATCTTCCGAGCTATTATTTACAATTAAAAAAACAAAAAACATGGCTTCCAAGATTAGGCTGTATGCAAGATTAAAATTTAAAAAAATATATACTGGAGTTAAAATAACATTTTAATAATCATTTTAATCTTAGAATTGGTAGTGTTTTAAACAAATAATTAATATAAAATCAAATTTCATTTTAAATAAATACTGTCAACAAAAAAAAAGAAAGTAATAAATAATATTCTTATGTTGGTATTATTACACAAACATTTTTTTTTTAAAATATTTTTATCATGACCATGGATTTTTATTTTAAGTATAATATTGGCAGCTCATTATATTTCTCTATATTCTGTATACTTTAGTGTGTATTTTCATTTTCCTTTAATGACGTTATCGCGTTCTGATAATTAGTACTCTTGTATCCAGGGCATATGTCAAATGGTAATGTTCCTTTTTTAAATATTACAAATACAAATCTTAAATATGTTTTTGTTTAATTTATAATTAAATATGACACTAAGACTGAAACTTAGACTTCTATAAATATATAAATTTATTAGGGTCACATTAACTCTGTTGATAGAATTGAGATTGTTTCTAGGAGTCGTTAGTTCGAGTCCTGTTGATTTTATTGTATACCTATTTAAAAATAAAGATCTGATAATTCTTAATAATATACAATTTAAAATATAAATGGTATATTTCAAATATCTTCATTCTACTTTCTAATACATTTTTAATATTTTAATTTAAAATTTAATGAATTTGGTGTATTAATTAACTAATATAGATAAATTAAATGATTATACTAGGAATAATAATAATATACAAATTGTCGTTTGTACGTCATGTTATCTCATAGATCTGATAAGCTCTATCTCTTAACTGCTCTTAGAGATTCGTTTGTTAACAGTATTTTCTTATTACTTGAAATAGATTTTAGACTATATAAATTAATTACAAAATAAAAACTGCAATATATAATATATAAATAGTGATTTATTGATTGATTGATTGATGATATCATTTTAGGATATTTAATTTAATTTTAATATATTAATTTATTATTAAGAATATTGACACGTTAATAATTATATTTTAATTAATTAATAATATTGTCAATAATATAATGTTATATTGTTAAATATATAAAATTAAGTTAAAAATATTCTAATGGCAAAAATCGAACCTGCGACCTCATAGATACTGTTTCGCCGTTCTAATAATTGAGCCATCATGTACCGTCTCGATCAATCTATAATTCTATGATGTATGTTTTGAAAATCCTATTTTTTTCTATTGTTGCAATATATAATAAAAAAGAAAAGATATCACAAGGAAAATTTATTTTTGAAATAAATATAAAATATAATTACTACTAATACTAATTCAATACTGGACAAGACTCGAATCTTAACCTTTCAATGTTAATATCTACTGCAATAATGAAATGGCTAAATTTAACATTTCATATTCAGGAACCACATCTGTGTATTAAATAGTATAAAGTTACTTAAACGGAATCTTAACTCGAAACAATAACAAAAAAAAACATAAAAATAAAATGATTAAAGTAAAAAAAATATGTTAAAAATAAATAATTAGTTAAATAAACCGTTAAAGAATATATTCAAACGTAAATTCGAAATCTTTTTCAATGTTAATCATAAACAACGGAATAGGACTCACTTGTTCATGAATGTCACTTTGATCTTTAGTTCTTCATTCACACAAAATAGCCGACTCGGAAACACTTTGTATTTCGTACTGTGCTTTTTGCTTTTAAACGCTCATTATTCTATGTCAAGCGGAATTTTAGTGAATCAGAAATTAATATTCATATAAGAATTTTTTTTTACTGTTAGTAAATTTTAAGTTTTAAAAAATAAAAAGTGTATTTTAAAATATAAATATATATTTTTTTATTTTATTCATAAATAGAATTAACATGTATTGATTCGAATGAATTCAAATTTAAAGGTCGTAAAAAAAATTAAAAAGCAAGCAAAGGATTTACATCATTCAGCTTAATATATATAAGTGGTCAGGCAATTTAATTTATCCTTCCTATAGCTTAAATGTTAATCAAATGCGCAATTTTTATGAACATTGCTATTTTGTTGTTAATATTTAAATACAAAAATATATTTCTTGTAGTAATTCCAAATAGAAAATGCCGGACTGGACGTGGTTAGTCGCCGCAGCGCTTTTCGGCGCTTTCAGCGCTCTTTCTGTGCCACTAGTAGTGTTGCTCTACTTCGTCCGACCTTTTGAAAAGAAGCAGCCAGTTGAAGAAGAGTTTACCATTCCTGTTACATTGCCTCCGGTAAGTTTACATTTATATTTTTATTTCTGAACTTTTATAATATAAATTAATATATTATTGGCATTATTATGATATAAGTATAATTAATACGTAAGTGAGAAAACAACGGTATAATAAAAAAGATCGCCTTTACCACATAACATATTTAATATTATCGAATAACTTCACGAACTCCCGTTTATTTTCACGAACAAACTAACAATTAGAGAGATAGTAAAATATATAAAAAATGATCATTTATGTGTCATTTTTTTTTCAAATATATTAAATACGCAGATATCTTTGTTATATTATTTTGTTGTAAATATAAACATGACACATGGGATGCACTATGTCTATAACACTGTTATTTGACCACACTTATATAATAATTTAGTATTGAACAAATTGTAAAATATTATGAAGTTCAAACATTTATTAAATATAATGAATATGTAACAAATTCATCAGTTCTAAATTCAAATTAAAAAAAAATAGTTTTTTTATAATCAAACGAGCAACGGTCCGTCTTATTGAGCCTTTGGGACCAAGTCATGTCATGATATGTTTGATTTGATTGTCCAATTAAAAAAATGGTTTAAAAATTACTAACGTTACTAGCACGTAATAGAAAAAATATCCCTCATTATTGATTGCATTCATATTAGTATTTTTAAATTGCATTATCAACTAAAATTGTCTATATCCCAAACACGCACGGCTGGAGACGCCAGAGGAAAGTAGTTCTGTATTAAACCCTTGTTTTTATAGTCCAACATGGTTTACGCTCACATAAAATCACCCATAAAAGAATATAATTTATCTTCACTGCGTTTAGTGCTTGGATTATAAAAGAATAAAACAAACGCTGTATTCCTAGCAAAAGTATCGAAAATGAACTGGAAAGTGAACCTATTCTGTACTTAAAAATAAGATTAAAAATAGTGTTCAGAATTATTATAATAAAATTTTATTACATATTAAAGTTTTTTCTAAATATTATGTGAAGCGAAGCAACGGTACAACGAAAATATTGAAACCAACATACATGATACAGTAAAAAATTAATTCCGTGTTAATTAACTAATCAATTTACCAAACTTTTATACAATATACATTACTTAAGATGTTATCTGATATTGGTATACGCAGTTTTTGCTGTTACTTGAACTGTGACGTCACGTTCAGGCAAAACAATATCAATAGTACAATATGAGGGTGTGAAAGAAAGAAAATAATTTAAGTTTTAATTACATATTATTAAAAAAATACAAACAATAGAGCGAATTTAGTAAAATAATTATAAGTAAAAGTAAATTCAATTAGAGCAGCATAGTTAATAATTAGCAGCGTATTTCATAATTTTCTTTTCCGTCATTGCAGAGTGATTGCGGATTATCGCGTGCTCAAACAAACACACTTCGGATAAGTTTTCGTTAATTTATTTAATAATTTTAATGCTGCATTGCTGTATTTTCAATCGATTTAAATTAAAAATATATTTTATACTTTGACATATTTTTGATCCAAAAACAGTTAACGTTCATCAATCAAAGCTAATAGCTGTACGATGTAGTGTGCTAATTGACCTAGCGCTCTATAAATTAGGTATAACCATTTATTAGACTCTGATATTTTAAACTTTTTTATTACTAAAATTTTTTATGTCTATAAACAGTCTTTATTTTACTTTTTTTTATAAGTATAAACAGTCTTTATTTTACTTTTTTTTATAAGTATAAACAGTCTTTTTTTTTTATAAGTATAAACAGTCTTTATTTTACTTTTTTTATGAGTATAAACAGTCTTTATTTTACTTTTTTTTATAAGTATAAACGTTCTTTTTTACTTCCGATTAAACATGAAAGATCTAAAGACCTTTAATTAAAGTCACCCTAATTTCTACATCGTAAAATCTAAATATAAATAAGGGATCTTCGGGATTTTGTTTACACGGGTTCCAGTAATTCCCTTTCCTTTTTATTTAAGACCCTAAAAATGAAGTAAATGTGTGTTTAAAATAACAGATATAATGAGAAGTGGTGACTGTGTTTTAAATATTAAAATAAAAAGTAAATAGATATGATTCTAGTAATTTCGTATTGCATGTGTGCAAATTCTTTAAAAAGTGTAAATGCCACCTTACACTCGTAAAAGATTTGAAGAGGTTTTTTTCATTCCATGTCAACTATAAACTATTAAAACATGTGTATATGTATGTATGTAGATTGTAATATCATTAAATCAAATAATATAATTATGAAAAATATATACCAAATGAAAATAATATTCTATAGTTGTAATGAACCTTTAACTAACCCTTTTGTTAATTAGGCAGTCACTGTTAACTGTTAATTACAACACTTCCCCTTTTTTATATATCTGTTGGGCACATGTTTTTTTTTTACATTTTTCCACTAATTCCCCCTTTGATTTGGCGTTTGGAGTGGTTGCTGCGCTCCCTATATGGTAGCAGTCCCTGACTCCTTATTAATATTATCAATTAGTGTGTATATTTGAATGTATCTTGCGTTTTAATATGGAATCGGTTGAACCGATTTTGATAGAGTTTTAACACAGAAATACCTTTCCCGTAAAACCGAGTTACCTTTCATTGCGTAATGAAAAACGGGGTTGAAATGAGAGATGCTATTTCCTACAGGGAAAATATGTTTTTTTCACTTCAGTTTATAAATACGGCTTTTTGTGTTTGGTTATTTAATATAAATCAAATGGACACTTATAAAGGAATTCGAAAATCTAGAAACTGAAGTAGGGGCTAGTTATTTTGAAGATTTTGTTAATTAAGAAAAGTAAGAGTAATTATTGCACATTAAAATACCATAGCAGTTTAAAATATTTAATTTTCCCTTGAAACCATAATTTGTGATGGTAATAAACATAAAGTACCATGTACATTTTGGTCTATGACAACTGTAGCATTCACGAGTATCCAGCTCATATTTTTACATTTTCACAAAACACATAAAGACAAATTATGTAAAACTTATTAATAGTAATAGTTATTGGAATAAAATTTTCTTGTAAATAAATCTATTGCAACACTTGTCTACTTTAAAACAAATTTTGTAGTCTCCAAAAACGGTGTTGCGGGTATAAATATAAGTAAATATATTTAAAATATATTAACATTACAAATATAATCAAAATATTGTATTCAGTTTTGAATTATATCTCATAAATTGAATTTTTGTTCCTTTGTAATTTGATCTTTGATTGCTTGATAATCTTTGATCATAAAGTTTCAGATTTACGAACGAAAATGAATGAATGAATGAATAAAAAAATTAATGATTTTCTTCTAAAAAACTTCTACTTAAAGAACGATAAAAATCAGGCAAAAAAAATGTCTCCATTATTCAGAAAAACTATTACTTATTTATTATTTTACTATATTCATGTTTCAGTACAATTTGTGTATATTTCTACATATAATTCAACAGGAAATACTGGACGAGCTAACAAGAGGCGCGGGCAGCACGCCGGAGGGAGCTCTGAACGCGATGCTGCAGTTCATCTTTCAGCAGAGTACCGCCGACACTCGCTGGCTGCGCAGGCGCATGGCCACCGAACTCTCTGAGCTACTATCAAAGACTTCATCGGGCAAGATTTTTGAATCTTTGACGGTATAACAATAATTAACTATATCAAATATCCACAAAATATAAATAACGGTAAAAATATTTTTGAGAACTATTTTATTATAGTTCTCTAGAAGAAATTTATCAAGATATTCAAAGAATCAAAATCTCTTAGTATGCTTGTAGTTTCTGAAAAGTTCTACCAGTGTCTCTTCTTTCAACAGCTTCGCTCATTGGAAGTGGGCACAGAGTTCCCCAGCATCACCAACCTCCGTCTCGTGAATGGTGAACTGGAAGACGATGGAGCGAGGCTGCGTTCATTAGATTTGAAGTTCGATCTCGCGTACGACGGCAGTTTTAGAATAGAAGTTGATGCTATCATGTTATTAGGAAAAGTCGCCAACATTTCTATAACTGGTCAGTTTTTGTTGCTATATAATATATATTATTTTCGTGTACTTAACGATTTATTTTTGATGAACTTCTTGTATTATTCATAATAAATCTCTTCACATATTGTTTCATAAAAACAAATGTCCGTTCTAGTTGAGAGTATAAGTGGTAATGTTCGAGTATTGTTTCGTCGGACGCCCTACACCCATTGGGCCCTCGCCTTCGAAGCCCCCCCGCGCTTGGAGCTGCGAGTTCGAGGTAGGTTCCAGGGGCGACAGCTGAAGCCTCGACTGGCGGCTCTGGTCGCTGCTCACATACGACGAGCTGTGGCTCAGAGGCATACACTTCCAAATTACAAGATCAGGTAAAACTATAATATAAATTAAGCTATAAAATATATTGCATCGTTCAATCTTTCTTTCTGTTTTCAGATATAAACCCTTCTTCCCCAAGTCTGAACCTGGTAGCGCGGAGGGGGAAGACGGTCCGACCCCTCACGGGCGGCTCACGGTGCGTTTGGTGGAAGTGACCCGCTTGCACTGGACGGGCAGCACCGCCAACGTCCGCGCTGCTTTGGCTGTTGACTCACACGGATGGGTAACACTCCATACTCAATAAAGTCTTTTGATTTTAATTATCAATTCCTTATCTTAAGGTACCAGCTTAATATAATGTTATTCTTACTGTCACTCTTATTACGACCATAATATAATATTTATGAATCTGTCTATAATCCAAGATTGAAATCAAACTATTCCATAAACTCAGCCACCTGCACCACTCTACAAATGACTAGCATTTACCTGCGGCTTCACTCGCTGTGTGTATTTTTTTTACACCGGGACTTCCTATTTGTTTCTTATTATCTTAAATTTTAGTCCCTAAATATAAGTATATCAAATCATCCACCAGTTTGCGAAAAGCTGGCTTGCGAAGGTAATAGTTTTTTTCGGCGTATAATTTTTTACCTATAATATCTCTTTATCAGTAATAGTTATATTTTAATAAATTTACACGAAACTGTAATGCACTATTTATGTAAACCTTTCTCAACCATTGTACATTTAGTAAAAACCATACAAAATTCATTTAGTACTTAAAAAAAAATTTGTATATAGTCAGATAGCTTTTGAGGAATTTGTTTTATAATATGTACATAGACTTATAAATAAGAAGAGATTACATTATTTTCGTCCTAGCAAATAAGCAGCGGTGGTCGTCCATTATATCGGAATGTCATAACTAGCTGCATTTATGAAACTACACCTAGATACAAAAAACATGTTTATCCTCTTAACAAGCAAAATTTGATAGTACTATCAATGTAACCAGGTCTCACTCCGTCGCGGTGTTCTCGTCCTCGACGTGGTGTTACCAGCAGTATGTGGTCCTCTCGGACTCGTCTGCTGTCAAGGAGTGGGCGCTGTACTCGTTGATACAGTGGTGCCAATGTCACCAGCGTACAGAGCTGATCTCCGACGAGATGACGTGGTACTAGCCATTGATAACAAGCCCGTTAATAACGTTGCGCAGGTAAATATTACTGATAAGAAAGTTATAAAGTTCTGCAAAGTTCTGCAATCCTAATATGTGTTGTTTTAGGTTGGAAAACTTTTACGTAATGTTGAGCATCGAGCGGTTACAGTTCGAGTAAAAAGAGGAGGATCAGAAGGTTCAACCAGAAGAGATGAAGAACCAAAGAGATTAAGAACTAACTTTTCCTTTAGACGAGTTTCTGAAGTCATGGAAGGAGTTCGACTTCAAGGCATGCGAGCGGCTGCCTCTAAGAATAATTTGACGGTAAGAAGAAACATATAACTTATTGAGCGAAGCGAGCGGAGCGTTCTAATGGACTTTTTCACATTGTTTGTAACGAATAGGCTCGAAAACTACTTGACGGAAAATTATGAAATTTTGCAATCAAAAAGACACACATTAGGCGATGGTTTAAAAAAAAATTGAAATATGTTATGTCGTTGAGGAATAATCGTCAAAAAACTGATATCCCATTGAAGTCAATGGGAAACGATGAGTCATAACACTGGGCTCGCTTCGCTCAATATGTAAAGGGCACCGAAATTTCGCGAGCGCAGCGAGTCTAAATTGAGGGTCTGTTGGCGCCCTTAGTAAATAAATATATGTAATGAAAAAAATGATTTAATAGAATATTTTTTTAGGAAAACGAATCACCATCAAAAAGTCCAGAACAAGCGAGTGAAGTTGAAACCCCAGTGAAACCAAAAACTGATCTTCCGCGTCCGATACCAAAAGCAACTGATGGTATAGGTCCCACTAACTTTGGATTACGCAAACGTAGGTGCTCAGTGGAGAACAAGTCCTCGGATAGCTCAGCTGGGAGCACACCACCTGCTTCTGGAGCGAGTACTCCTCTCCGCCAAGCGACAGCTATTAATAAAACAGTGAAGCATCCCGATATACCCATAATTAGGACGGACTCCTCAGAATGCAAGATATCAGAAAAGGCTGAAAACACTGCTGAAGAAGAAGAGCTGTTTGAAACGGGAGGACCGAGACAGAGCGAGCATGTGGAAATTTGTCAAATGTTTTGGACAAAGAGCGTACAAATCAAACCAATCATACCATTTGATGAGGAAACGGAATTCAAACTAAACGAAAATCACAAGTATCTTAATATAAACGTCTGGGCAACAGTTCCGAGTGAAAAGGATGAAGTTCTATTAGGATACCTAAATATTCCCTTGGCAGCATTACTCAGCGAATGTCAAGATTCCACCGTGCCTCACCACATGAAACGATATCAATTCCTACCACCGGACGTTGACATCAAGTTTAGGTATAAACTCTTTAGAAAATAGCATATTTATTTTATCATGGGGCAATCCGTTTTGGATAACACTCGTCTCCGGTGTGAGTAGGACCGCTTATATGGAACTCACGGGCATAGAGAATATAGTAACTTATACTAAGCTGTCTATTAACCGTCGCAATTACGGCAAATTATGGCTTAAAAGAGTATCTTTACATGACAATTAACTAATCCAGTCCTCATTCCAGTAAAACTCATAAACTATCATCCCACGCGGGGTTCGAGCCCTGCCTGTGCTTCGGCGACGCCCTGGTGTGGTGGGAGTGGGAGGGCAGTGCCCCCCGCGCCCCGCGACCCCGCGGCCCCGCCGCGCCCCCGCGACCACCCGCACCTCGCGCCGCACACGACTTCGTACGCACGCACTTCCATAGGTCCACGCAATGTGACTTTTGCAATAAAAAGGTTTGTTTTCCTTATTCACATACTATAGATGTTTTTAAATATGAAACCGGGTGGAAAAGGAGCCGATGGGCCATCTAATAGTCAGTGGTTATCGGCGGATGAACATATGTATATAGATACAGATGCGTTGTTTGAAGAAGCAAAGAGGATTTAAGGTCAATAAGATGGGAGGAGGGGTTAGGCTTTCTGAATCTATAACACAACGTGCAAAGCATAGTCAGAACAAATTTACGTCGATGTTCCATGAAAGGATAATCTCTGGTCGAGCCAGTCAGTAGCAACTGGATTCAACAGCTAATAACTCTACTATTCCGACAACTTTTCATAAAATTTTTATAAATCAGCTGTATAAAATTATAATTAATTAACACCTTTCTTAGATCTGGCTCAAAGACGCGATGCAGTGTCGCAATTGCGGACTGTGTTGTCACAAAAAATGCGTCACTAAATGCCAAGAAACCTCGCCGTGCGTTCCTAGACAGGACAAAGGTGAGTATTTGACAAATCAAATCAATACCCATTTGATGACAGTTCCAACACAATGACATCTAATTTTTTAAATGCGTAGGAAGATAATTAAACAGCTTGGGTTGAGTACAAAGGAGTTAAAAAAAAATACGAATAAGATTAACGATCTCAATTGTCAACTTATTTCAAACACAATACATGCTAATTACTTTAAAGGTTTAGCGGTTTTTTTTTTATATTATTTAACCATTTAAACATTATTCAAGAAAAATATATAGCCCTAGGTTTTAATCAAACAGTCCACGCGTTTAAGAATATATGTATAGTAAATAATTAATGAAATGTTTTGAAATACTCACTAACACTTGAAACAATTTAGCTAAAATTTTAAATTTTGATTCTATATAAGACTACATTTTCTATGAATTATTTAAAACTGTATACTTTCTAGTTTTCTCTTCAACTTGCACTTGACAATATTAATTGACAGTTTTTATGGTTTTCAAAAGGAAAACTTAAAAAAATATACATAGTATATATTGGTAGTTTACGAAAATATAACAATACTTATTAAAATACACTCATAATTTGTAAAACATGCATTTACATCTTGATTTAATAATAAAATTTGGCCTTGTTTACTTTTCCCGCTCAAAAGGACATGTTTTGAACTCACATTTGTTGACATCCCGCCAATTCCCAAATGAGAAGAAAGAAGAAAACACGGTCAACGACTTACAGCTTTATTATCTTTTTTAAAAAATGTTTTATTGCTGAATAATAAACGAAGAGATAAATAATGTCGAATATGTTTAGTTTAAACGTCTTCATTTCAATGGACATTATAAAACGTGTAACACTTCTAAGGTTAGAATATATACAAAACTAAAATGGCGCCTCTTTAAAGATTTTATTAACATAGAGACGGCATTAAGGAAATACTTTGAAACCAACATAACAAAAACACGAAACAATGGGCTGTTTATTTATGATGATCAAATATGGTGGGCCACGCGTCTGGGACTTTTTCTGGTTTTTATGCAATTTATGCTGGAAATCTGGGGAGGTCCCAGACGATTGGCGAAGTGCAGTCATCGTACCTTTGTATAAAGGCAAAGGTTCACAGATAGACTGTGCAAGCTATAGGGCCATCAGTTTGATTAGCTTGGGCGGTAAAGTTTATGCTAAAATTTTAGCGAGAAGAATGCAAGAGAGATCTGAAAGGCTGTTGTGGGAGGCACAAGGAGGTTTTAGACCTGGAAGAGGGTGTATAGATCAGATCTTTTCCCTCCGCATGATCATGGAAAAGTTTTTGGCCCTAAACCAAAAGGTTTTCTGTGCTTTTGTGGATTTGGAAAAGGCGTTTGACAGGGTTGTGAGAAAGAAGTTATGGGAGATACTGCCCCGATACAATGTGAACGGACCCTTGCTACAGGCTGTAAGGTCTCTTTACCGAGATCACTCAGCCTGTGTGCGAGTAGGAGCTGGCATGTCGCCCTGGTTTGACATCCAATCGGGTGTTAAGCAAGGTTGCGCTATGTCAGCTTGGTTGTTCAATTTGTATTTGGATAGTTGTCTCCAAGGAGTGAAAGATAGTGACATGGGAGTGAAAGTAGGTGACCTTAAGGTCAATTGCTTACTATATGCAGATGATGCAGTGCTCATTGCATCATCAGAATGCAATTTGCAGGCATTGGTCACCACTCTGAAAGATGGGTGTGAAATTAATGGTCTTAACCTGAATGTAGATAAGACGAAGGTTCTGATATTTGAAAGAAATGAAGAAAGAACAGAATGTAAGATCAACGTGAATGATAAGATAATAGAACAAGTGAATGAAGTGGTATATTTGGGAAGTATGTTTAGCAGAGACGGAAGATACGAAATGGATGTGGAAAGGCGTATTGCTGCTGGTAACAGAGTCAATGGTGCTTTGACTGCATTGTTGAGACGGCAAAACGTCAGTATAGCTGCACGTTTGGCTGTACACAATGCAGTTTTGCTACCGACACTGTTATACGGCAGCCAAACGTGGGTAACACAGAAGAAGAATGTAAGAAAGATGAATGCTGTGGAGATGCGATCTCTTCGCAGAATATGCGGAGTCAGTCTAGCTGATCGAATCCGCAATGAAGAGATCCACAGAATGGCAGGTACTAGCGAAGATGTCACGGTGAGAATGAAGAAGAACGTGCTCAGGTGGTTTGGGCACGTTGAAAGAATGAGTGATGAAAGAGTGGTAAAAAAGATTTATATGGGAAAAGTGAGCGGTAAGAGAGACAGGGGGAGGCCTCGAGTGACCTTCGAAAATACAGTAGCTACGATACTGGAGGAAGGTCACGTAAAAAGCATGAGGACCCCCCGGAGGGCATGTATGAAGAAGTTGATGTCTGTGGCCGAGGCGAAAGAGGTATGCAGAGACCGTAGCGTTTGGCGCTCCGTCATCTCTGGCTACCCCGCAAGGGATATGGCGTGAAGGTGAATGAATGAATGGGCTGTTTATATAAAAACATATGAAGCACTGATAAGTTTTACGTTTTTTTTTTTATTATTTTATTTTACATTATACTAGAATATTGTTTAATTTCATGTCAGGGAATTTAATTGTTTATTTATTAAAATTTTATTCTACAAAAAATGGTACAATTGGCGTACTTAATGCTAGGACATATATACCTACATACAATCTTATCGCTGCAAAATAAACTAAATACGTATGTTAGAATATATACAAATACTCAAATTATAAAGTTAAATACTGCAATTATAAGTAAGGAACAAAATATTTACTGCGTTCTCTCATGAAGATATTCCCAAATTCGTTTCTTTGAGCGAAGTGAACGAAGTGAGCGGAGCGTTTTACTGGAGACTTTTTACATTCTTTGTCACGAATTGGCTCGAAAACTACTTGATGGAAAGTTATGAAACTTTGCAATTAAAAAGACACACAATAGGAGACAGTTTAAAAAAAAAATCGGTTTTTAATAAAAAAAACTGATATCCCATAGAAGTCAGTGGAAAACGATGAGTCAATACACTAGGCTCGCTTCGCTCAATATGCAAACGGCACCCGAGATTTCGCGAGCGCAGCGAGTAGAAATTGAGGGTTTGTTGGCGCTCTAATATGTTACATATGTCGGTCGGTATGTAAATATATGTAGGTTGGAACTATATTAATAGTACAATTTCAATTGCATTCTAAAAAATATACTATTTTCTATATTATCTTGTATGCATACGCGGTATTCCCTCCTTTTTATTTGGACTGTGACGTCACGGTCCAGCAAAACACAAACAATGTTGGTTTCTACGTAAAACAATAATATTTCATAATATTAATGACAGATAATAAAAGTATTATTAAAAATATTACAGCACGCACCTCTGAATTGCATAAGCTGTTAGAAAATGATGTATTATCTAGAAATACCGAATAGCACACTTGTTTTTAATATCTACTATAATTATTTCAATAAACTTAATTGAAATAATGATGGATCATTTTCTTTAGTTATTACGTATCGTAAATATAAGATGCATTGAAAATAATGTTATAATTAAATGTGTTTATTTCTATATATTTATATATATATATATATATATATATATATATATATATATATATGTATATATATGTATATATTACGATGTTTGTTTGCGCTAATCTTAAAACCATTATTGTAGTGAAACTTTGTAGATATCTATTGTTTGATCTCAATTAAAAGATAGGATAATTTTATCACGATTATTTATATTATTATGTTTTATATTTCGTATTTGTTGTTATACAAGTTTATACAAGTTGCCAATAGGTCGTGTTAATATTTTTTTTTTATTTATGTAAAATAGTTTATGAAGCAGCACACACGAAGATGCTGACAACAAAAAGTATTTATATATTTTCCATTTCGAAACATTAAAAAAAATGCAGTTTATATTTATACGGTGTATAGGACGTCATTATCAAAAAGGAACCTTTGTTCGTCCCAACGTTCAAAAACAAATAATCTTTGTAGAATTCCTAATAATAAAATGTATATATTTTAGAACCATTGCCCGTGGGTTGTCCACCGCCAGAATTAATAATGACTGAAGCCGACAACGTTGATCCAGACTCTGAAGATGAGGAGAAATGTGATAGAAAAGACTCGTTAGACGTTCAAGAAGACGGTAAGTATCAATAATAGAAAACTTTGCTATTTAGTTCGCTCTCAAATTGTATTATAATCGTTTGTCTTCAGTAATATCTAATGAGTATATAAAAAGTAGTTTGTATTTCATTTTGACATCACTACAAATTTTGACAGTTATTATGACATTAACAGCACTATTTTTAATCTTTAAATTTTCTTCATAGATTAAAAATTATAAATTCTTTTGATTTTTTTTTTATACAGACGAACTCCTTGAATGCTGACGAAAGCGTTTTTAACACATCCGGACTCCCGACACGTAACGACATTTGTATAAGGTTTTATAATTCTCAATGTTTTAACAATTATTGTGGAATAATGAGACTATGAGAATCATTTATTTAATCATTTTTGTCCTTTTATAGATATAGATTTCCCAAACTAGAAGCCTCTAGTTGGTTGCCGTCCCTTATAGGAAAATGCGTTATCGTCAGTTTTTAGGATATTTTTTGCTTTATTACTTTTTTAAAAATAAAAATACTTCAAATATGCGTAATATATATTAATAGAAAGTAGGTTAACTTATATATTTAATTTTTTTGCTTAGAATAAAAAAATATATTAAGAATTATGGTATAATCACGAAAGATCTACAAACAAAGTGATCGCTTCATCTATTTAGTGGGGCCATAGTGGTGAAAAAACAATAAAGATATATATATATATATATATATATATATATATTTGCTTAAGAGAGGGTTAAAATTCCTCAAAACTTCCTCAATATTTTAGTTCTTTCTCTCCTTAGTTTTAAATCTAAAATTAAAAGTATATTATTAAATAAATCTTATTACAACATTCAAAGTTTTTAGTTGATCGAAATATGTAGAACTTAAGTTGTAGACTTATTATAAAATATATTATTTTTTTCATTTAAAAAGAGCAAATGTTGATTCTCTGCCTACTCTTCTCAGCAGAGCAGCATTCCGAGCCGGTGGTAGCTTAATCTGACTACACTGACCTTTTCAATGTAATAATTGATTCAAAAGTGCGTGTAAATGTCTTGAATAAATATATTTTAAATAAATGTTTAAACTAAAACTATTGTATAGTATAAAACAGAAATAACAGCAGTAAAATAAGCATCTTAGAAGTATTAAATGCTATACAAACCATATTATAAAACAATATTAATTAATTTACTTTCTATTATAACTCCAATATCAAATTAAAAGTTACGTCAACCACAACGTTAATTTATTGACCATATCCAATTAAAACCCCTCCAGTATTTACATCACTATTTGACGAAATTTCCCCCAAATATTAGGAAATGTAACAAATAATTATAATTATAGTTTCAAGGATAATGAGTCATGTTGAGTAATTTGAAAACAATGCAATTGAGCTCTTGAGATATCTTTGATCTTAGATTACTATATAACCCCTCCCCCTCCCCCCTTTATATAAAAGACTGTTACAATTAATAACTGTTCCTGTTCCTGCTGATTACTGTTCCAATGCAATGCATGCATATTCTGAATCTTAGTAATCAATATAGATTACGTATCGATTTCATAATACTGCAAATTTTAATTACTTCACAATCAATTTGTGTGAAGGAAGTGTTAATTATTTATTATATAGCTATAATATTGTATTTCCTTTGAAAAATAATTAAGAGTGAATAATACTTTATATAAATTAAAAACATGTATGTATCTAATACGCATGTAGACTTCGGAGTCTTTAGATTCCTTGTTTGTTTGTTTCCCCTAAACCATTGCCAGCCCCCAAACACTGAAATATGTCCTGCATTGTAAGCCCTAACCTGATATTTATAAATTGGGCCCAAATTACTATTGGTTGTATTTTGTTTGTTAAGGCGGAGGAGCCATGAGTGCTCTAGTGGCGGGGCTGCGACGAGCGGGCTCCGCTCATTCCCTCTCAGCTCCCCGAAGCAATGCGTCTTCTCGGTCTTTACCACCATCCCCCAGCCATACACCCAGGTATATACAATTAAGATAAATATTATAAACTAACTAGACAAGTTACAAAACTCGAATTGTTTCACAATTACCATCTTCAAATGCAATTAAATAATTAGTTCAATCTTACTGCACTAATAGGACAAACTATATAGCGCCATATTTCACCCATACGCCGATCCATCCATCCATCCATTCATCCAACCATCCATCCATCCATCCAACCATCCAACCATCCATCAATCCATCAATCTATCATTCCATCCATCCATTCAACGATCCATTCATCTCTCTATTACCCATCCATCCCATCCACTATAACCACAATCTTGTCGATAATCAAAAATTCACCACCCACCACTTAACTACAAATGTTGATTGTACGACAGGAAGCAGTCCCTCGAATCCGTGAACCCGTTCTCCGGGTGCGGTGGTACGTGGTTGTCCGGGGGCGGGGTGTGCGCTATGCTGCAGCCGGCGGTGCGCAGCGCTCTGCCCCCCGACGCGCTGCTCGCCGCCGCCAGGGACGCCGCGCCCGACCTCGCCGCGCGCCTCACGCACACGCAGATACACGAAATGGTAACATAACAGCCATTATTGATACCTTTTTGGAGTTCGATTGCACTAAATTCTTGGGTTCTCCTATGGTTTATTATCAGTCATTAATGAGTTGATGTTCTAAAATAACTAAATATACTAAAATGTTTCAGTTATGTTAATTAAATATTAATAATACTTTCCCTAAAGCTGAGTCACAGTTAGCGGTCCATGTCGGACACATGGATGTCAAGTCTCAAACGAGTTTTTAATATCAGATATGATGAGTCAGCGTGAATGGCCCACCTGTTATTACTTTCTGTTTATTTTTTAATAGTTTCTGAATCACGGTTTGAATCTATATATTACGTATATTTGGCTTTGAAATCGTTTCTCGTATTTTCAAAAACATGAGCGAATTACCATAACATAAACTAGTACAAATAGTTACAATTATGTTGCTAATGGATCTATTTCATTATCCAATTTTAAGAGCACTATTTAACTAAAAATAGCTACCAATCACAAGCTACTAACAGCTAAGTTATTAATACGCTAGCTGACTTAGCACTCGATAGATCGGATGTGTTATTACAGTTACAAGCTGTGCGTGAAGAGCTATCTGCAGTGGACATGGGTGCGGGTGAGGAGGGTGCGGATGGGGCGGAGGGTGCGGAGGGTCGCGCGTGCGCACTCACAGCGCTCATGCTGCACTGCTGCGCCGCGGCACAGCTCGCGCAGCAACGCGCCGCTGACGGACTTAACACTTGATATTATTAAATGCATTCGTTCTTTATATTGGGTTTTATTTTATTCTAACACTAAATACGTTTACGCTACAAGTATCAGACTATATTATAGAAAGTGGTTTAGCTTACGTTTATTATTATTCTGATATAAAAGTTCAGTGATTTTCCTTCACTGACAAAACCCAGACCAACATCAGATATCACAGCCGGGAATCAAACCTGGAACCCGTTAATACAAAGCCAACATTGATACAGACGACATACGGTCATCAAATAGATTTTTCGTCTCATTATTACTAGACATTATAAATTAAATCATTAACTTTGTAACATTTTTGGTTTACAAAGTTTTTAAAAGTTAAAAACATATATTGCGATTAATTAAAATCATACTAACAATTAATAATAAATATTAAACGCTCTTAAAGCATCATATTTCTTTTAATCTTTATTAATTTAATGGCTGTTTATTAAAACATGCCAGCCACATCGTATCTTATTCTAAGTATTACAAACAAATTGCGCTGTTAAAAACAAGTTATAAATTATCTGTGCCTGTCAGTTGGGGAGGATTTCACATCTAAACAATTTAATCTAAGATCATTAACTATTTTCTTAATGTTGCATTAGGATAAATTCAAATAATAAATGATAAACGTCCTCCTTTCCACATTTCAGTTTAAAAAGTCAGATTTATTCTTTAAAAAAAATAAGTGTCCAGAACGCAGTCTGCGCTATTTTTATTACAGATCTATTCATAAAAAATTAAAATCTAAACGATAAGTATTATAATAAGATTGTTTACAAATAAAACTGAAAAGAAATGCTATTATTATTTCACAAAAATATTGTTAACCGTTTGGGAGACCTTTTTTTGTGTTTAGTTGTCTTTACTTGCGACGAGATAATTAGATAAAAATTTATAGCGAAAATAGATTGAAAAAATGTTTAGCCATTCAAAAGTTATCAAGAAAAGAAGAAAGGAAAGGGGCTCAGCTCAACACCCGCCAACACCAGCGCCCGGTTGGCGGATCCTAGTTGTATTAAAAACCAAGTTCATATGTTAATATAGTACAATGGAGCTTATAATTCCATCTGGATATTGTCTAAACAAAGTATATTTGTCTGAATATATTTGTTTTGGGAGAAACATCTCAATGTAATACTTATTTTAAAGTCCATAAAACATATAATCCCGTGCACTAAACTCGGTGCAAAGACCCGAGATATATTAAACTGCGTCGAATGTCCGTTTGGATGTTATCCAAATTTTCCCTAAATAGCACAAAGGATCGACCTAAATGCGATGAGAAAAACTTCTGCGAAACATCGGTTTTGGCGGAAAATTTGGTGCGTCAGTCGTGGAGGATAAAAACAAATATAAATTAGTTATAACTTCAACAATAAAAGTTTTTTTTTACACAAATATTTAGACTCTTTGGACAAGTCATTGTTTAAAGAATTTATTCTCAAAAAGACAGATTCACTTATATGAGAACAATATAATAAAGTAATAATTGAAATTGAAATTTCGAATTAGTTTTAAAATTCGAATTTAGAATTGTAACTGTTAACGAATAAACTTAAAATCTTTCATATTAAATAAAAAATACTTTTTCCCAGCTGTTATATTTGTCGATATCTAATTATATATAGTTAGATAACCAGTTGAATAACTAATCTCGATTATCATCTCAATAAAATGTTGTAAGAACGTAGTTTCGTGTAAACATTTTCCACCATAGTTTATTTCTTCCGGTGAAAAGAGGTTTTGCTGTGTCGTAATAAGCATACATAGCTGCATCTAAATCTATTTTATTATTGTTTTTTTTATTTATGTAGTAATTTTGTTCTTTATAAGCCTGTGAGATATCAGATTTACCCGTGAAAATGATTTACCAGTATGAAATACGTTGGGTCCGACTATAAAAAACGTAATCAAAATTGCTCTAGTAGTTTGCTTCTAGTACTTATAACCTACTAATTTGTTTTCCTGTGAAAATTATTATTTTTTAGCCATAAGTATGTCTTGTTTAAACAATAAACTATAACCAGCCACAATTTCACCGAAATCAGCTTAGTAGATTATAATTAATGCGCCAACAAACAAAGAGATCAGAATTTCAAAACCAATGCTTAGTATTTTAAACCATATATAAGGTTTTTTTCTTCATAATTAAAAAAGGAATCCGTTATAAGCGTTCATTTTAAAACGTATTTTCTTTCTACGCAATAGTTTTTATTATTTAGACCAATCCTGTTATGACAGTACGTAATAATGACAAACTGAGCCGAGTTTCAAAATACGCTCGTCGTGGTTCTGAACACTGATGAAACGTATACTCTTATAAATACCAACGCCTCAAGTGGGTCGTGAGAGGAGGAAGCCACTTTCATAGACACAAGGTTACATACTGTAATGAAATTCATTTGATGAAATCAAATCCAAAATGGACTTTCAGTTGTAATATCAACTTTTAATTAGTTGGTTAAGTATTTAAATTATAAATTTACGCTATAATTTAATTATAATTGCTATTGTAACTTCTGATATAATTTGTATAATTAAGTGAAGAAATTATCTAATAAATAATATAAAATATTTCCAAAATTGAAATGTATAAACATAGTACAATTGGCGGCCATATTTCTGTCAGTATCTACCAGTCAACCAACATGGCTAACAGATAAACAATGAGTAAATCAGTAAATAAACAGAAAATCTTAAAAGTACATTACTAATAATATGGAACTTTTAAGAAATCAGTTGTATTTACAACATAATAACTGACGTTTCCTTGTTTATTTCGAGTTAAAATAAATAGATTTTAATCGTTGCACGGGACTTGGGGAATATAATTGGCAAGGGTTCAAGGTTGCAAAGTTTGAAAATTTGCGTCTCTGTTTGGCGAATAGATGAAAATATTGCGTTCAATGGACGCCATTAACGTCAAAGTGACGCACGTCACTATTATTTATATGCAACTACAAATTAAGGTTTATAAAATAATGCATTTTCTTTTTTTTTTTTTTTTTTTTTTTGGTGTATGATTGTTTAAAAAGGAGGATAAATATATATAATTGTTTCTCTAAAGTTATTACGCGGTTTGTTAATACTTTTGTTATAAAATGTTACAAATAAAATAAGATTACACTTTTGCTAATGCGATACATTTTGCGTAACCTCTCTGTTGCATAAAATACCATTGACCACATAGATTATGAGCTACGAAATTTAAAATAAAATTTTGGTAACCATGCTTTTGACCAACAATTGTAACGCATAATATATACATATATATATATATTACTCTGATATAAATCTGTTACTGATTCATAATTTTTTTTTAATATTCTGTAATAAAGTTCCGCAATGAATTACGACAATGTTCTCTATCCACATGATGGAACACTGCGAATTAGGCTGGAAACTATTATTCGACCATCCTTTCACATTAAGCCCACTTATACTCAATTTATCATACAATTCAACAAATAATAACTACTGAAAACTTTTTAAATACCACCAATAATAAATGTTTAATAAAAACTTAAACCTTTTAAGATTTATTTAGGATTAGTTTTCTTTGTCGGCGCATACGACTATAAATCCAGACTCCCATTTATTTTCCACGTGCTTCCGCAAGGAAAGCAACTTGCGTCAACTGCGCAGTCGGTGGGAGCGAGACGGGTGTTTGTTGTTGTTGCCGTCTCTCACGCGCCATGCCTCTTTGTTGTGGCGACGATATAAAGGCTGGCTGAGAACGCGGTGTGCAAATTTTCAAGTGTTGCCGTTCACCCAGGCGCTTCTGCGTTTCGGAGCGGTGTTTTAAATATAAACAAACAAGTGTATTTATTGGATCTTGGATTTTGTTAGTGATAGTGATCACTGGAACTTGGGAGTGCAGTGAGATTAAGTGATGAGACCACCAACGGAATACGATAGCTCGAGGATGCCAGCTGAGGCGGAGGAAGGAGATCCTCGAGCACCAGCTATGATGATCTGCGCCAGGTTGGCTGGTAGAGCCATCATCAGGGTCGTCGGAAGATGTGAGGACGCACAAGAGAATAGAGAACTAGGTGTGTTATTTTTAAAAGAAAAATATAATAGTATTTAAGGAAAATATACTTATTGCCTAAATATTATAAACAAAGAACACAACATGAAACTTTTTTTACCTAAATATATTAATATATTAAAAAAATATAAAAACAGACTATTCGAAAATAAGATATTCCAGAGCGCAGTAAACATTCTTTGTTTACAATATTTTATTACCTCAAAAGTTTCAGGACACGAATAACAAAAACAATTACCGTAGGCTTTGACTTTGTTTTGATGGGTTCACTGACCTCTTTTAAAAGACACAGTTTTGACCAATCATCATTTTAACCTACATACTATGCAAATGTTTATCTTATCTTAGCAACTACGTCGTTACATAGACAAAGATTACTCAATTGTTTCATAAATAAATAAATAGAGTAAAATCTTAATATTTCGATAAGTGAAGGTGAGTCATTTGTGATGAATGAATGAGACAATGAATGAATGGTGACCTTTACCCAAAATTTGTAAATCTTAAGTAATAAAACTATGAAAATATACTGCGCAAGAGAAGACCTGTTGTGTTATATTATATACTTAAATAATAGTAAATTTGTATCTATAGATAGTATGTAATGATTCACTAATCAAATAGATAAAAATGCTAAATACTTTACAACATATAGAAAGAATTTAAAATAGTTTGAAAAAATTATTTCATTCTGATTAAAAACAATAATAAGATTGATCCTATTACGAGCATTTAATAAAAAACACTGAAAGTAATAAAAAAAACAATTGCTCTTGTACGTATAATATTATCTTGATAATACAATTATTCTTTGTTAGTAATCCAAGTATAAATTGCACATGTTCTAAAACTGTGGTAATAAGACTGATGAAAACGCGAAGAGTTAATTACAACATAATATTAATATGAAGTAATTTCAACACCCACACAATCATGATACACAAGTATCGCACTTAAGTAGCATTAAAACTGTTTTTTTCTACTCACACTTTTGGAATTTCTTCTTAGAGATCTCTTTAACGAAAGTCGTTAAGATCTGAGTCATCTTAAGGAAAGGATTCGAACGGTTGCCATGTTGTAAGGATAAATACGATTTTAGGTGCCGTTTTCCTTAACATGAATCATTTATTTAATATAATGTAACATGTTTTAACGATATTATAGATAAAGATTATGATGTAAATTTTAATACGATAAACTCACCATTAAAATTTCAAACAAACCATTGCATGACATTTAACTATAAAATGGCGGCAAACTGTAACCAAATTTCAAGTAGATAAAAAAAAACATAAAAGTTATTTCATAATACATTATGTTATACATATTATGAAACTGTTTCTAATACTGTCAAATGACTCTAATGAGAGTGGAATTAGCTTATTTCCGTATTTTACGACATAATGACTTTTAACGGTAACGATCACGTAACGACTTTCCACTAACGACATCTTTGTCGCCTAAAGTACTTTGACGACTTTAAGAAGTCATTAGAGGTCAAGAAAAGTAACCGTTCAAAATCAGCTGTAAAGACAAACAGAACTTACTTTTTTAATATTATACTTAGTGTTATGCAAGCAACAATTTATTCCGTTCGTTTGACCCAAACTTCACGAAGATTTGTACCACTTGTGAAATAGTAGTCTATTCGAGGTCAGATTCTTACATTTTTAATGCAACATATAGTTTACACATCAAAATATTTTAATTAATTCACATATATAAAGTTTACCTCGAAACCGTTTCTAACATGCCTTCGTTAAAAAAATATTATTAAAAAAATGTATACCACAATCTTTTCAACAGTAATATTTCAATTAAAACGCTAGGCCATTCGCAGATTTCACATGCGTGAGTAATAACTAATAACATATAATAAGTAGGTATATGAATAAACCTTGAATGCAATATTAATTACTATCTTGATTCTCATTATACAATTACGAATACATTTAACAAAATCGTTTCTAATTAAATACTTAGTATATTTTTAAACGCCGAATAAAATTAAAAAGTTGCAAATTTTAATCAAACCTGCTTTTTATGTATCATTATCATTAATAGCGTATAAGAAAACGTTTTTTACTTTTCCTCATTCCACGTTACATCCATATCAACTCCCGGAAGACAGCACAATGAATGTCCTAACATGCGGAAGGCCAGTCACATGGATTTATTGCGTGCTCCATATGTCTTGATACTTGATACATGCGTTAAAAGTATTAGCGGTTCAAACATCAATAAAGAACATCTCTAGAACATATATAATCATTGGCTAGTATGAAGTCCGCAATACTGACAGAAACGTGTTGGCCTTAAAGGAACAATTTATTCCATATAAAGTCGAACCAACACTAAGGTCACATTAGTAGTAACTTCCTTGTCTTTAAAATGTATGAAAGATATTTTTTTTTAGTCTATTGTGATTGCATTTAAGATGTATACGTTTACCAATAAGATTTTATATTAAGCATGATCATATTAGTCTAAATATATATATATATATATATATATATATATATATATATATATATATATATATATATATATATATATATAAATAAAAAAAAAATAAAAGAAGTAAAAGGTTTGGAATACTAAATAAAATATTACTGTTTACAAAACTAGTAAAACAGAAAACAGATAGTTTGATAGCTTTTTTTAACCTCAACTATTAAAATAATATATAAAATAATCTAAACACATATAAAATCATGTTAAGTTTCTTTAAATTTGAAATAAATGTAGAAAAAAAATATCTGCAAATTGCGATACCGTAATGTCGTTTATCAATTGAGTTACCGCTAATAAATGAATATTGAATATTATATTAATTTTGGTATATGAATGATTTTTACATAAAGTTTTCTTGCGATATGAAATAGTACCAAAAAATTTGATACATATACAGTATCGAGTGACAAAGGAGTGTGAATACCAAAACGTTCCAGTTACATAACGTCAAATCTTGACATGTGACAGCTCCAAAAACATCTCAAATGGCAAATGTCACTAATATTTAAATAAATAAATAAATAAAGGAAGAACTTATTTTAATCATATATTATGAACTATGATAATTTGTCCTACCGTTAACAAGCAGGTTAAATTTTAATAATGATATTTTATTTCGTATCTACGTATATAATGTATATACAAAACATTCTATTTTCTGACCTATACTGACTTCAGTGTAGTTACACAAGCAACACGTTTCAATTTATAAATAGATTAATTCTGGATTGTACTGACCGTGAGACAAGAGTTAAAATTACCTGAACATATTTCGCAACATATTCTCTAAACTAAAGATCAACACAGATTTGTCTAAACAGTAGTAGTAAGCATTTAGAAAGTAAGTCGTATAAAAATGGCTCTGGCGGTAACAAGAGTGGTTTTAAGATGCGAAAACGCTCAAGAAACTCAAGAATTAGGTGACTGTTATAACCTCATTTTAATTTAAGATCTTAAATGGGCCATTTATAAATGTGAGTGATAAAATACTTATTTAATGTTCCTTACTTGTTTCAGATTTATCAGAGTGTCAATTAATGCAGGTGCCAGATGCAGTTTACCATTTATTGCGGCATACAGAACTTAAGAGCTGTGATCTCAGTGGCAATGTCATCACAAAGATTCCACCTAAATTTACTGTCAAATTTAGTTTAATTACAGGTAAAAATTGTTAGACCTATATTTTAAGTAGCTTCATATATAGTTATTTTCGTAAAGTATTTTAGTTATAATATATTCAAAAAAGTATAGTAGATTTGTGGCCAAAATTATATTCACCAATACCTTATGAAATTGTGTACTCCTAGCAACACTTGAGAAATACTCCACCAACCCTTTTATATTAGTACTTGTTTCCAGATCTAAATCTATCAAACAACCAAATGGGAAAGCTACCTGATGAGATGTGCACCCTCGCCTGCCTGCAGCGGCTGGACATCTCACACAATACATTTGTGGCTCTCCCCCACATCGCCTTCCAGTGCCCGAGTCTACACACCTTACTAGCACACCACAATCAAATTATTGGTATATATTATTTTTATTTGATTAATGTTTATGACTTGTCAATTTACACATTTGATAAAAACATCTTTATTTTATTGAACTAACCCAATTCCGCATAATAAGATTTTAATCCTGGTTCATTCCCTGTAATTATATAGTTATTTATTTCAATGGTACTATTTTGTCTAAATACAATAAAATATTAATGTAATATATTTATTTTGTATATTAAAATTAAAATTTTCTACACTTGCAGAAGTGGATGTGGATAGATTGGCTAGATCTCGTGCACTGGAGTATGTTGACCTCAGTAACAATCCTATACCTCCCCGTACTTATGAAGAATTAAAACAGCTCACACGACCATCAATATCTATTTCTGAAAGAGAAAAAGAAGATTGGGAGGAAGATCTCTTACTATAATTTGTACAAGACTTTGATGATTAAGTTTAGGTTAACATAAGTATTAAGACTGTTGCTACACTCGAGGGTGGAAATAAATGGTCCTAACTTAACTGTGATGAAGCCTTGTGCGGGCCTTTTTTACATACGCTTATAGTGAACGAGGTCTTAATTATGAATGATTTTATTTACCGCAGAATCAGCAACAAAGTGCTCAAGAATTTTGTTAGCAAAACTTGCAAAACATGTAATAAATACATGTTGTATTTTAAATAATGAAATATATATTTTTTTATAATTCTTGTCTACTTAATTACAAGTGATTTTTAGTTACATTACATTTGATCAACTTTGAATATTTTTAAATACTAGTCGACTATTTTAATTAATTTAGTGTGTTATGAAATATATTTCTAACCCATTATATAATGTAATAAGAAATATATACATTGATATTTTTATAAGAACGAATATATATTGATAATTATAAAATAAGTTTGCAATGTCAGTCTCAAATTCATTTATAAAATTTTGCATACAAAAAGTAAAACTTATGCTACTTGCAAATTAATATTGTATAAATGAAATATTTCAATGAGCTTTATAATATTCGTAAACTATGTCAGAAAATAAATATAGAATATTTGATACTCTTATCTTTTTCTATCCCATACATAAAATTTTGTGAAAATAATAAAAACTTAAGATAATGTTATGGTTTTTTATATTTTATTCCTATAAATAGTAATAAATATATACTGCGAAGAATCAAGAAATTACGTTTAAACTATAAATAATTAGTTTAAAACAAAAATTGCTGTCAGTGTCTTACTTTCGCTTGAAATGTCACAAAATAAAATCTCTTAATTGCGTGCTTAGGAACGTCATACCAACGTTTCTAATTGCATAAAAAATTATTTAGTGACAAAAATACACCAGTTTAAACAGAAATTTGTTTGTTTCCAAAGAACACAAAATTTATTTGACGGTTTTTGTAAATATCGCGATAACTTTATTATAAGCTTTTTACTTCCGATAAAATCTAATTTTGAAAGGTAAACACAAAAACTGCTTTGGGCTATAAAAATACAAGAAATTAGAGTAAATATGGATTTAGTGTAGTGTAGTGTTAAAATCGAAATCTAAATGTTTTACGACGACCTATGATGCTTTCGCTTTGAAAACTTTTTCATTTTGGTTATTCTTATTATTAAACTAAAATCTATAGATTTGTATATATTTTAAGAAATCAGACGAAGTCATTGATTTTTATTTTTACCGTTTGCGACATTTTTATAGTTATTATTTTTTTATTAATAAACTATTATATTTTGATAACTTGACCATCGATGAAAATATTATCCCTCAAAGATTAGTTGCAATTTTGGTGGACGTCTATTTTGTCCTTGACTAGTAATTAAAAAATATTTATGATCAAAGGTAGTGTATAGCCTAAGAATCGAGTAGCTTTAGATAATTGTAATGCACTGTCAACAGTAAAGCAGCATTCGGTACTACGAGCATTGCATTAAACAAAAATATTTTCAGCTACCAAAAATCACCCTAATTTTAAGAAAAAAAAATCAAGTAAGATGTGGTCAAATATATTCTATTAATTTCAATAAATATAGCCATTTACCAGTTTGTATAAATTTCATCTGATGCGCTACATTTGGCCGTAAAAAATTGGCTGTAAAATTATTATATATAATTAGTTCTTCAAAAGCTATTACGGTAGCAATTATTATCTGGGGCAATTTGTATTTTATAAGCTTACACAATACTCTATCTTAATATAATTGAGCAGAATTAGTGTATAGACAAAGCGATGAATGCAACTGGCCAAAAATAAGTTTATTATAAGTAATTTTTGACAATATTTTATTTTGGCTCGGACTTTTTTCATTTCATTTTCTTAAAAATAAGTGCTTCTCATTTAATAGAGATGTTATTGGAATTGTTAGATGCTTTGTCTTAAATGGAATGGCGGGTGAAGGTGTAGAGGATGATCCAAATTTAAAAGGATTAAGTAGATATTTTAACAGTCAAACAAATAGGGGACGGGCAAACGTTAGTTATACATTCTGAGACTATCTCATATTTACCTTTCCTTGAAACTGCATCACAACCTTAGGCTTGTGATGTAATGGCATGCATTTCAATTTTTTTAACTGAGATTCCTATATTAAAAAAATGGTTTCTATTAATTAACCTTTTAGGAAAATAATGAATCAACATAATTCTTCTTCTCAGGTTTCAATGGCAACATTTGGAGGTGCAGCTTTATTTTACATTTATTACAAGTTTTTCAAGTCTAAAAAAAAGAAAACAGTATAAGAAGAAAGATGTTTTTTATAACAAAAAATAAACATGTAATACAATGGTTTTATAAAAACGAAACGCACGTTAACGTATTACCTGGCACACTGACAGAAGATAACTGATCAGCCGCCTCGCACTTGACATTTTCTTGGGAGGTTGTTATTACATAAGTAACATATTTTATTAACAGGTAATTTTATTTCATTATAACATATAAGATTATATTAGCACTAGTTTGCTTTACCACAAATGGTATTAATGTTATTGTTAAAATTTAAGAATGGCCGGAGGAGAATCTGTCGATGAATCCCAGTTTAAAGGGCTCTCGAAGATCTTTAACAGCACAACCAACCGAGGAAGGGCTAATGTGAGTTTTAAATACTTTTATATATTAATAATCTGGTTGATATTTTTTAAATTTTATTTTTTAAGTCCCCTAACAAACAACTGACTGTTGCCAGGTATTTGTCCTTTTGCCATGCCCTAGGTTAAATAATAAATCACCTATCACTAGAAAGTTGCATAAAAAATGTATTAGAATTATGATAATAAAAACAATTTTTGTGTTTTCTTTTATTAATAGGTGAATTTACAGCAGAGTTAATGCATTCTATATATTTATTTATTCTCATCAAAACTTGTCCAGTGTTTTTTACATGTTTAAATTAAAACTATTAAACAATCAATAATTTTTTTTCATTCTGCGTTAATACAAAACAGCAATTACTTTTTCAAAACACAAAAAAAGTATTGAATGTACATGTTTTGCTCAGCTAATTAATTGTTATGTAGACGCTTCATATAATAATTAAAAAATATGCTGCAATATACATGTGTATATATTTAATCACTTTATTGTGATATGGTAACATTATAAAAGGATTAAAGCATGTTAAATGAAGTATCTTAAGTATGAATGTCAATGGTTATAGGAAGTGATGGACTGATGGAGTGAGTGGAAAATGATATGGCATGATGAGAAAAGAGTGAAGAAATGATGTATTAATATATATTTATTTTTCAGTCGGCCATGGCAACATATGCAGTATTTGGTGCAGTTATCCTATACTTTGCACTGAAACCGAAATCAAAATCCAAGTGAATGTAAATAAATTATTTTTATTTAAGTCTCGCGCTGTTTACGTAAAAAACAATGTAATTATTTAGCAGAAATAATAAATAATGTAAAAATGTAAAAATCTTTTTATATATTTTTAGGGGGATGACAAATAAAAAAACTCCTTTTATAAATATCATTTTAATACAGAGTAAAGGTGTAGAAAATAATGTGATGGATTGAGAATAGTAAATACAGAGATCTATTAATCGAGAATTTTAAAACATTAAAATCTTTAGTGAAGAGTACTTTCATTGAAATGTCAGATTGAAAAAAAAATACAAATTGAAATGTACAAGTGTTTTTATACAATCTATCGACTATTTTATAATCAGCATACTCATTTTGTGCTCGGTAACGTCATTATAAAAACTTACTCTAATACAAGCACTAGCACCAATACTATATGAATGTGCATTTTATTCTATGGGACAAAATAATCGCAGGTAACAAACATTTTCATAATATTACATAGATTCTACAAAAATATTGTGTCACTGTTGTCGTTATTAAAATACTCTACTGTTAAAACTATTGCAATATTGTTGCTCGTTTCAATAAGTCCACAATCACTGGATACGCGTAAGCATTAACAAACTTGTATACTTAATACTGTAGGTAAATAAAAACTTATAAATATTACATAATAATTTTCAAGCCTCATACATTCCTACCGTGACTAGCTTTCATTGTCCTAACAAATGCACCCTCCTTATATTACCTACCTAGTAACATTTCTTACATATCCAATCTAATCCAAGCAAGCTCTGAATATATAAATACATTTAAAATTATAAAATAGCTGCGCTCATATACATAATATAAACTAAAACACAGTGCAATCCTACTTACATTAAATGAAGCATTTAATATTCGTAAACATTCAGACACTTGTGTCTTTAAGAAAATATACTTTAGAGATACACACAAAGCTTAAAGAGATTACATTAAATTCATGTCAATAATAGAATTGTTTCTCGTTGTAAAGTTGAAAAAATTCGAAATATATTAAGGCGTATACACATTACATAAGACCTCAAGCACACCAACGCAGCTGTTAGCTGTTCCTATTATATGGATGGAATGGTTGAGTGAAATGACCTTCGACCTTGCAATGAGTTAGCTGTAGCGCGCAATTTGCAAATTCATACAATGAATCGTCCATTAATCACATGACTTAAAGGAGGGGGAAAGGGGTTTCACAGACACACGTTTTAGGTAGGGGGAGGGGGGGGGGTATTTTCGTTGAACATACATTATAATAATTACCGTAAAACATCACGTGATTAATAAACGACCCCGACACATACATCTTATGATAAGTGGAACTTACGTTCAAATTGGTTCCATTTTCAAATTATAATTATTAATATCAGTTAATTATATTTTAATGAGATATTGTTAATTCGAACATAACTTTACTGATGATTAAATAAAAATCTTATATAATCTGCATTTGGAAAAGACAGAATAAATAAATTTTAAGATACATTCAGTATAGATCATAATAATAAAGAAATTATAGATGAAAATTAACATATTTTTGTTATCAAATTAAATTAAATATAAATTGAAGCTAGCCCCAAATAAGTGATTAAAAGAAATGTGTAGTTCACAGCCAGGTGGGCGGGCGGGTGAGCGCGTAGAGCGCGGGCGTGGCCGCGGGCGCGGGCGCCGCGTCGTCCGAGTCCGACTCCTCGGAGGAGACTCGCTCGGCCGCGCTCAGAGCGACGCGCGCGTACTCGTCCGTGTCTATGCTCTTACAGAAGTGGATAGCGTATCTGGAATGTCGGTTGTTATATAGCGAGATGGACTATTTAGCTAATTATTTTAGTAATTAACACTGATTTATGAAATAAAATAATCGGAACGCTCTGTGTTTTATAAATAAAAAATGAGGGGGGGGGGGGGGCTAATTTTACACAAACACGTCGAAGCCAAAAAAATATGAATTTATTGATCAGTTGTCACCGCTCGCGCCATCTATTAAATATTGGAGTAAACAAGGCTTATGTACCATATCAAAATTTTACTTGTTTTGTCTAACATTTATTTGCAATGTAAGTTTCTACACAATTAAATTTTGTAGAGTTACCTTAATTTCTCTCGCAACACTGATTTGCACGAATATCTTGGCATCTTGAGTAGGAAGAAACATGTGTAACTTTCCGGTAGAAAGTGATCGGGCGGCTGGTACTTGTCGAGGACCTGGGGACGTACGATCATGTTATATTCATTATTCATATCAGCGGGTTAGTTGAGGGCATACAAAATATATTTTTTTTAATATGGCCAACGCGTGTGCTGGTCACGTTGTGGTAAATATTGTAATATCAGAAAAAGTACTAGAGTATTATCCTTTATTACCTGCAATACAAAGTCCCTCTGTCGGGGGTCCTGCGGCGCCCGCGGGAGGCGCGTGCGACCCCACACGAAGCGCAGGAACAACGCTCGCTCGCTACCAGACAGCTCCTCCATCACCTCCCAGAACCACTGTACCAGCGGGGCGTTTGGTTCTACACCTGTTATGAAAAATAAAACCATATTAATAGTCTCTATAGACACAATTTAATAGAAGAGTTGTTCGAATATAACTATAGTTAAATGAGAAAATACCAACTTCGGATACAAAATATTTAAAAAAAGCAATGGTTTATTCAATTAATATATTACAGTATCAAACCAGCATTAAAATTCTTTACTATATCAACCACAAAGTATTCAATATGGCCTTGCATATAGTAATAACATGATTATTGAGTACCTTTATAAGTGGCGGAGGCTCTGAGCGCGTGCACGGGTATGTCGGGTGAGCCGCACACCAGCGTCTCCAGCTCGGCGGCGCTGAAGAGCGCCAGCAGCGGCGCGGGCACCACCCGCGACATGCCGTCCCGCACCGCGCGGACCTGCTCCTCGAACTCGTGTAACCTGCCACGGAGTATTACTTACTTTAATTTAAATTTTGTAGTAGAGCCTGTACTATATTGCATCTCTGGGATATATTTTCTGGTGCAAATTCGAGTCCAGTTCATTTTATTTTATTACTTTATTTTAAACGATGGTATTTTAGTAGAGTTAAGTGTTAAATAAGTCATGTACAAATAAATACTTATGTTAAATATCTTTTTAAATTCAACTCAGTATTATTATTATTTAATTGTAACCAAGTATCATATAAAATAAAAATGTTTTTTTTTATTATTTTCCTATTATATAATACAAATAGTACCTATAATGCAACGCCAGTTGTACGTATTCGTCCTTGTTGTCTGGAGTCACCCGCTTGTGTCTCGTGGACAGCGGCACTTCATGTCCCGCCGCCGACGGTATGGAGAACGGCAGCTCGAGGTTCTGTAGTTCCTGGATCACCAGTGATAACCACATTAGAACCGTCAAAAATACTAAATACACTTCAATAAACATAAGTCGTCAAACTTAACAAAACCAAGTTAATAAATATGCAATATATATATATATATATATATATTATATATAACATATGAAAAAGTTAGGTTAAGTTCATCGACCATTTTTGTTGGTACCTTATTAGTGGGCGTCATGTCTCGTATGCAGAGCAACGCCGGGAGGAAGTCCTTGTCCACCTCGGCCAGGTCCCTCGGGCGGAGCGCCTGGCCCGCCAGCTGGCGCCACACGCCCTCCGCCACCGACAGAGACAGGGGGGACCCCGTGCGGATCGCTATGCCCATTAGGACTCCTGGAGTTTGAAATTATTAGATTACATCGTTATAACTAACTATTTAACATATTAATTTATATATTACTGTTGAGATTGTTGGATGGAATGAATGTATGGTTAATTTATATCAAAAACATTTTGTTTTGACTTCATAATTTTAACTATCAAGGCATCAAAAAGAGAACAGAAAGAGAAGAGAAGGGAAGAGAATATAATATATATATATATATATATATATATATATATATATATATATATTATTTATATTATATTTCATTTATTTGAATCTATGAAAAAATATGGAGAGAAGAGAATAATTTTTTTTCAAATAAAAATCTCACCCAGAAATCTAAAGCAGTTGAGATGCAGCGGCGTATTGGCGGTGGGGTTGAGGAGGAAGGCGTCCCGCGAAGCCCCGGCGTCCCCCCGGCCGTTGGGCGTGGCCATCAGCAGCGGCAGGGAGCCGTTCTGCAGCTCCTCGCACATCTCCGCGATGCTCTCGCTGTACCCGCCGCCGCAGTCGTCTACGCTTTCGCCTGAGAAGATAAAGACCAACAAATAAGTCTTTAAACATCTTTTGAGGCCACAGGATATTTAATTTTTATCCCACTTCACACAAGTAATTTTATACTTTGCAATTATTAATCAACATTTATATATTTAATTCTTCAATACTTCGCCTAAGCGTCACAATTTCTAAAGCTGTACAAAATTAACACATTCAACATCAAAGGAAATCAATACTAGATATCACACATACTGCATAGAAAATAAACCAAAAACAATCCAAACGCACCTACAAACTTGACCTTCCACACTCGGTGCGGCAGCGCGAGCGCGTCCTGCGTGAGCGCGGGGAGGCGCGCCACCATCTGCCCGAACACGGAGCGCATCCCCGCCGCGCCCGCCAGGCCTCCGCCCCCGCGCCGCGCGCGCCGCGCCAGCCCGCGGGACAGCTCCACCACGGGGCCGTGCTGGCGCTCACGGACCATCGTCGACATTATCGCCTGTAGACGAGGGTTAGTTCGTGATGAGCATGTGGTATATGACCTATGTATATGTTATATAGATCCTGATAGATTACACATAATGCGTTACATTTTAATGTATTATCATCGAAATTACCTTTTCATTAACAGTTAAAACAAATCATCGTTACCTTTAATAGCTAGTCTTTTAACTTTTACTTTTCAGTCGATATTAATTGATTTATGTTATTTATATGTCGGAATGGAATGTTATAAAGAATCATTATGTCGTATCAATGAAAAGTAAAGTCTATCACCTTTCTAAACGCCGCTTCCTTGACACTATAGAATAGTAAACTCCTCAACTGATCCATGGGCTCGTCCAACACCAGCAGCGGCAGGTTGGGACACACCAGCTCGGAGAACTGATGCAGCAGGACCTACCAACAAATACCATGTAAATAAACACTTCTATGATAGTAGATATTTTTAATTATTATATATTTTAACAAATAACATTGTAACCAATTATATCGCTCCGTTTTTGTATTTTTTTTTATTTGTATACAAAAACATTTTGACATAAAGTTGGCCTATAAGAACGGGTAATATCAAATATCGCTAAGACAAAGTAGCGCGTAATATACAATGAATGATATAATACCAGTCTGTTGCAGAGGAGGTCGGTGGGCATGTCCCTCAGCAGGTGGCACTCGAGGGGCGGGGGCGGAGGGGCGCGGGGCGCGCGGGCCGCCTCCACGCACAGCGACACCGTGTGCGCGCTGCCGCACGCCACGCGCGTCACACGCTTACCCTACACAACAATCACGGGTGTTGATATTCCAATTCAGATTCATTACTAGTAGTAGTAGTACTAGATTCAGTACTAGAGAATAAATGTACCGGGCATTGCTTATCTCGGCATACGTATTTTCATATATTACTTTCATTCGTTACATTATACATGGTATAATATCATTATATAAAATTCTTTTAACTCACCACAGACCATAGAAATGAAAAAAATAAACAAAAACTTCGAAATAAAAAAAAAATAAACCAAATAGTACAACCTTATTCATCAAAATAGTAAAGTTAAATATTTTTTTTTTCTTGAAATATTTGCCTAACTAAGATTCAAATTCAAATATCTTTATTCAAATAGGCATTTACACGCACTTTTGAATCGTCAATTACTACAATACAAAAAAGGTTAGTGTAGTCAGTCCGTAAGTAAGCTACCACCGGCTCGGAATGCTGCTCTGTTGAGAAGAGCCGGCCTGAAACTCAACAGTTGCTCTTTTCAAAAGAAATATAACAATAGGTGATGTACATTATAATATAAATCCTGCAAATGATTCAACAACTTAAGTTCCACATATTTCGATCCACTAAAAACTCTTGAACGATATAATAAGCTTTATTTAACAATAAACTTTTGATTTTAGATTTAAAACTAAGAAATGGAAGGTCTAAGATATCTTGTGGAACTTTATTATATATGCGTATAATCAAACCCATGAAGGATTTATTAACTTTTTGAAGCCGAAACTTTGGCGTTACGAGTTTGTTTTTATTTCTCGTATTTATCGCGTGTCTGTCACTGTTTTTTATATAACTATTTAAATTTTGACGTATATATAATATGTTATTAAATATGTATTGCGAAGCGACTGTAAGAATACCTGTTTCTTTAAAAACATCTCTCAGAGAATCTCTAGCTTTTAAGTTATAATAGATATAGTTAACATTTATTCCACCTTGATGAAATCACTTATTCTTTTAGTGTATATAAATTAATTTAAAACAAATAAATATAAGTATAGTTAGTATATTTTGATATATACCTGTAGGGCCATAAGTAGTCGTGGTCTCTGCGCGGCGAGGGTGGTGCCGTCCCCCAGCTGGCCCTCGTCGTTGTCCCCCCACGTGTACACCTCGCCCGCCTCCGTGCACGCCACGCAGTGGAGGCTACCTGCAATTACATACCATTTAAATATATATATATTAAAAGACTACTTGTAACATCAGTGCTTATTCTAAAACGAATTCAAAATAATTGAAAATATTTTGAGTATATCCCGCCCACAGGCTGCACTTGTAATAAGATGTACAATACGTTTTAAATAAGGTTATTTTGACGTTGGGTGAACTACGTGCAAACCTACGAGCAAGCATATTTGCTCTCACCGACCATGCCCTCCGCTCCCGATCAATATCAGTATCGTCTTTTAAGTCAGATAATGACCAAGAGATTTAAAATTATCCACCCTATCCAGAACATAATTATTAACTAATACCGGCGGTAATTCTTTCCTACGCATGCCTCGGATATTAAAGACCATTATTTGGCTCTTTTTTACATTATAAATAAGATCATGTGACTTAGCATCCGATTCACATACAGACAATAATTTTCTTATACCACAGACGGATGCACTCAGCAGCACCATGTCGTCAGCGTAGCTAATATTATTTACACATACACCATCTATGTAGCAGCCAACTCTGGAACTACTGAGCTCAGCTATCAACTCATTTATATAAATGTTAAAAAGAGTTGGTAAAGTTAAACCCCCCCGTTCTCACGCCCACTCCACACCATACGGGCGAGACAACGCTCCCTCCCATCGTACATTGTTGACCTGGTTTCCATACCAATACTTGAGAATGTTAATAAGCTCTAGAGGTAAACAGCTTTTCTAAAGTTTCTTCCATAAAATATTGTATGAGACTAGGTCGAAAGCCCTAGAGAGATCAAGGAAGCAGGCAACGATTGGCGTTTCTCTCTTTACGTAGTAAGTGACAGCACTTTTAAGAGAAAATACTGTAGTTTCTGTTGATAGACCCGGTGTAAAACCAAAGTGATTGTCGTGTAGTTGGACGTACACATTGAGCTGTGTATTAAGAATGCTGTCAAATACTTTTGAAATGACAGTTGCCAACGAAATAGGCCTATAGTTATTCTTGTCGTCGTTACATCATCTTATTTAAAAACAAAATTGATGCGCGGTAAATTTATATTATATTATTTGGTGATATTTGTTTATGTTTGATCTTGTTCCGGAAGCATCCCCCTAAATGAAGAGCTGCATAACATTTTAACACTTTGAACCGCCCTTTATTTCGCGGAAACTGTCCTGGATGCAAAGGGTTTAATTATAAATATTTAAAATGATTTAAGTGTTATTTAAACTGACCCGTGGCAATGGAGACTATCATTTTCCCCTGCATCCCCGTGACCCGCATGGGCCGGCGCACGTGCTCGTAGCTGCCGTGACCCAATCTGTGGTAGTCTCCTTTACCCCTGGAAACAAAAAATATATTATTTTTATTTGATTAGAAGTTTTTACCCTAGATTGTCTGTCTTTATTCACATTCTAATATTCTAGCTGGCACAATTTGAATCTAAGACATCTAAACTGATAACAATCTTTTCGGTATTTGGTTTTAGTGACGTTTTTGTTTTGTAAATTGTAGAATAAATCTGGAGTATCCACAAACAAATGTACATTATATGACACATTTTTCAGACACTTATAAATGATATGTTAAGTCTAAATTTGCAACGGATTATTTATAATATGTAGACAATAAAAATATAATAATATAATATGAATACGTACCAAGTGTACACACTACCGCACTGACACAAGGCCACTGAGAACTGAGAGCCGCATTCAACTTTTATAACCCGCAGACCTTTCAAGCAGTCGATTCTCATCGGTAGCTTACAGCCCTCGGAACCACCGCGACCTGAAACAAAACCAGCTATAGATAGAGCATCTAAGATTTAGATCTAGAACTAAATTATAAATATTTACCTAGCTTTCCGTAATCACCATCACCCCAGGACCAGACGTTATCATCGTCGGTGATGCAGAGCGTCTGAGCATCACCGGAGCCACAGGCGACGTCAACCACGCGGTACGAGGATAACGCCTCCACCTGCGATACAAACACAATATACCTTATTAGTGCTGTATCACACTTAAACTATTACTATAAATGTGTTTTTGATTAAAAGATGGATTATAACGGGTCAATGGGGAGGATTTTGGGGGGGGTTATTCAAATGTAAGAGTAAGAAAGTTTGTCTTCCGATTAAGTCAATTATATAAATCGCAAATAGAGTGTTCAGTTGTAATATTATAATATATATTAAATGAAATAAGGAATAACATCTCAATCATACCAGTTTAGGTATCAGCTGATCCTCAGAGTCCCCATGTCCCAGCCTCCCGTAGCGTCCCTTACCCCACGTGTAGGCTCTCCCCCGCGCCGTGAGACACGCGGAGTGCGCTCCACCACAAGCTATGGACACCACCTCCAACCCGGATAACGCCGTTATCAGCTTCGGACGGTCGTAGCTCCTGTATCCAGCATATTCAGATTAAATTTTAATATACATAATTAAACATTATTCTGTATATGTAATACTTACACTCTGTTGCCGTGACCGAGTTTACCGTCCTCCCCCTCCCCCCAACTGTACACCTCCCCGTCCGCCGATAACGCCAGACAATGTTTGCCGCCGGAGTTGCACGCCACCTGGAGATCATTTATATTAAACAATTCATAATCAATCTTAATGTAATATTAACGTGTCCTTTACCTTAGTGATGAATACGTGTTGTATAGACGCCAATAGAGTTGGTTGAGACACTGAATCTATTCCCCCAATACCCAATCTCCCGCCAGCCCCATAACCTATGAAATCAATATATTAACTAAAAATCCTTGCAAAGATTAAGAATAAATAATTTTAATCTGTGGTCTCTTCACCCGTAGCATACACCTTCCCGTCCGGTGTAACTGCGAACAAAGTTTGCTCTCCGCCCACTAGCTGTACAGGATTGAGAGCGGCTAGCGCGTGACAGGGGGTGGGGGTGCGTACTTTGGCACCCTCCACGCCGCCCAGCTGTCCGCGGTGGTTGTGTCCCCAGCCGTACACCGCACACCCCCGGGAACCACCGTTCCACCATCCCGACCAGTCTTCCGGACGCCTGTTTGCAAAGATATGAGTAAATAAATAGAAAAATTAAACAGATGAAGCAAAATAACCATCATACCTATTAACCCAATGAAGCAGTTGCTCGTCATGTTGCCGAGTCAATTTGACATTATCTTCCCAGAGATTTTGTGAATCCGAGGTTCCCTCATCCGAGTTATAAACGCCTAAGTCGGCCAATCGTTTGCGGACATCAGACAGGAAGGGCACGGGTAGGGGAGTTCTTCGTATGAGCGCGTCCGCGGTGCGGATGCAGACGCAGTAGCGCTTGAACCACGCCCAGCGCGCCGCGTCCGGTCCGCTACATACGCGGGTGTCTATACGCAGACCACACGCCAACCAGGCTAGTTCCTAAGTAGGAAAAGAAATTTTACTAAACGCTTACAAAACTTTGAAATCTATATTAAACTGTCAACACTTTTAATATAACTTCTTGATGTTTGATAATTAAACTTTATTATACCATTTATATAATATTATTTACGGTTGATTTATTTAGTGCTTATCAAAGTGGGGACAAAAAAACTGCTTTAATAAAATAGTGCTTCAACTCATCTTTTAGTTTTAAAGAAATACTTAATATTTTTATAGTATTTAATAGCCATAACAAATTAACTAAGCTTAGTTTTACAAATTAAAAAATAGGGTCATATAGTGTAAGAACCTTGAGATAGTGAGTGTGCAGGAGGTGTGTTCCAGTGCGCAGCGCGGGTTCCTCATGTTCATACTGCGCTTGCAGGAGCTGCGGCAGTGCCTGAAGTGCTGCAGGCGGCGCAACGTCCCCCGCGCCCCCTCCCGCACCGCACACCACCCCCCGCAACCGACGCACGCACCACACTCGACCACGCCACGCTGGAGATACACATGTTGGAGCAAATGTTGGTGAAGGGGACAAATGCTTTAAGACAGTAAACAATAGTAAAATGAAACTACACTTACATAACGTAGGCATTTGTGCACAAATAGCCAACGCCTGCGCCAGACGCGGTGCTAATTGATGGTCGTTGGATATCGCTTTAAGTAAGGGACCATCTAGTAATCTCCAAGCCAGTTCCACAGACGGACATGATAACACGTATCGGTCTGTACCGCTTTCCTAAAACAAAAAAGGACTATTAAAACTATTGTTTTGTTAATACTTAATACTATATTTAATATGCCTACCATGTTAGAGTGAGATGGCAACATAGGATGCACGGTGAACCTCCATCCCCACCCATTGACGGATCCATCGCTGGTAAACCTCCAGCGTAATTCATCACCTAGTTGTAACAATAATAAATATTAACTAATAATATCTTACATACAATTTTCGATTATGACAGCTGTGACCCTTTGGTAGGACTATTAAAATAGAAACTAGGCGGCGCCAACAGACCCGTGCCATTTGCATATTGAGCGAAGCGAGCCCAGTGTGATGGCTCATCGTGTGTGTGTTGTTTTTTGACGATTATTCCTCAAAGACATCCTCAACTTATGTGGTCTTTTTGATTGCAAAATTTCATAATTCAAAATTTCATTTTCCATCAAGTATTTTTCGACCCTATTCGTGACAAAGAATGTGAAAAAATCTCCAGTAGAATAAAATCTCCGCTCAATAATTGACGACTTTACTAGGAGCTATGCTCTCAAGCAATCAGGAAGATAACATTAGAATTGACAGAAAATTTGTTAAAAAATATGTAAGGTATGGTAGGTATGGTAGTGGAGGAATGGACAGGTAGAGGACGGCCGAAGAAAAGATGGATGGATTGCGTGAAAGACGATATGGAGAAGAAGGGAGTGTGCACAGAGATGACGAGTAACAGGAGAGTATGGAAGGAAAAAATATACTGTGCCGACCCCAAAATGGGATAAGGGCAGGAAGATGATGATGATTTGGTATACCATTGACAATAATCTCCTGCGCCCAGTCGGTGGGTTCTCTTCCGGAGCGTGTGGCGAGCACTCGGCCCGCGCTGTCTGATATGGTGAGGGGGTCGTTCCGTCGCTCCGTGGAGCAGCCCTGCTCGAACGACACGCGGAGGGACTGGGCGCCAGGGATTTTCACTACACCTGGATAATTAATATTGTTTTAAATTATTTTTATATGTCAAATCAAATCAAAATCAAAAATCTTTATTGAAAAAAAGTTTCATACAAAACATTTTTTCATTGTCAAAGCTACCACCAGCTCGGAAAATTATTTCCACAGACCTGAGAAGAGCTGGCGACAGAAACTCAGCGGGATTGTCATGATATGTTTTTTTTTTTTTTCCTTAAATTCTAAATAACATAAATACATTACACAATATTAAATAAATAATCTTGAAGCAGCCTGGCAGCGATCGCTTCATACCCACGGTGCATTATCCTCTAAGTATTCAGATACATTGTAGTATCCTTTTGCACACAAACGTTCCTTAGCTATTCTCTTAAATTTGTTAAATGGTAATACTTGAACGTTTGCTGGGACTTTGTTGTAAAACTGTATACATTGCCCCATGAAAGATTTACTCACTTTTTTAAGTCGAGTAACAGGTAGCGCGAGCTTGTGTTTGTTCCTGGTATTTATAGTGTGTATATCACTATGCTTAATAAAATTGTCAGTATTTTTATGTACATATTTAAGATTTTCAAAAATATACTGACTGGCGACCGTAAGTACATTAATTTGCTTAAACTTATTTCTTAAAGAATGTACTCAATAATACTACAAACTCTTAAACTCAATGCTATAAATGCACAAGGCATTGGAAGTAGGATGAAGAGCGGATATGAAAAATCTTAATAAAATAACAATTGTACTTGGCTGTCTCGCATTCAGCCAATCAGAAGAATGAAAAGATTTTCTACCAAATATAATAATTAGCCATTTATGATAATCAACCTTCAAGAAACTGAATGTAAATAATGTATAAAACATTTTTAAAAAACGTAATCTATTTTTGGAAAGATATCACAGGTTGGATTAATAATTTTTCACCCCTATTTTGTTTTTTAATAAAATTAATATTTGTACCATACCAGATATGTCAGTGTCGTCTGCGTAGGGGTGGGGGCTGTCAACAGTGGCGGGATGCGGCGGCGCCCGCGCCCCCCCCGCCGCCGCCTCCTCCAGCTCACACACGCACACCTCCACCACCATGTCCGCCACTGCGGGCTTGCTGCCGCACAACGCTGGGGGACAGATATATATAACACAAATAACTACACTATTATTATTGTGACAGTTAACCTTCGTCTACAAGAATAGTAAGAGGGTGCCACATGTTCAGAAATTGATAGATTGATTTGCAAAGTTTTTGTAAAAAAACATTTTATTACTAGTTACAATCAGTTGTATTGTCAATGGCTTACAACCTTAATTAATCAATAAATTATTTATTTATTATTTGAGAATTTATTTTCTATGTGTAATATAAAATCATTAATTGAAGTATCAGTGATGGCTGTTAATTATCAAACGGTACCTTACCCATGAGCACATCCGTAATAACTTTGACCGCGTTAGCAGCATCTGGCACTCGACCGGCCGCTGCTAACTTGAGAAGATCCACGAGCGCTCTGGCGTCGGATTCACCGAGTTGTGAAGTAAAATCGTCCAGAGCCAACTGAAATGATACATTTCTTATTTAACCAGTATTTTTATTTATATTAAATAATGTTAAAACTGCAAAGAGAAAGATATTTTTTTTGCTAAAAATATACAAAAATCCTATCAATTTTAAAATATGCCAAATAAAATAGTATCTTCTATGTCTTGATATTTTAAAACAAATTATGAATACAAACACGTTACTGGGTTTACTGGAAAATTTTAGTCTATGCCAACAGGTTTCCCACAACCTTTGGACGTTTATATTAATTACTTCTTAAAAAATAATGTCCAATAGTAACTCATAATGACCAATATTGACCAATGTTGATCAATAGTGACCCAAAATAAACAAATAATAACTAATAATGACCTTGGGCGCTTCAGCCTGTTGCACGGTCATGGTGGCGGCGGCAACGGACACGGCGCTGGACGACATCACGGCCGAGTGACGAGACGACAGCGACCCGCTCAGGGGACTGCTGGCACCGCTCTGGTGGGAGATTTATACAACGATTTTTAGATTAAAGTTATAATGACTTCGTCTTTCACTAGTTATAATTACACAGATAGAGACACATAATAAAATATGGAGATACACTGAGGCCATTTATATACTGTTCGTTTTGGCGTTTTTCAAAAATTTTATAGTATGCATTGCGCCAAGGAGTGGTTATTATAATTTCCTTTGTAAGACCGGGATTCTTCAATTGATGAAGAACCATTGCTTCTGCAAAAACTTCAGATCAACTAATTTTATTAACAAAACTCACAGGTAATGTAGCTCTGTCAGCGGGCGCCTCCCCCCCTCCGGTGCGTGCGTCGGCCTCGGCGTCGTCGTCCTCGGAGTCCAACCCCACCACCACTGGCACTGAAGTCGAGCTCGCTTCGTGGGCACGTAACGCCTCCACGAGAAGAGTGCGAGCCTAAAGGTAACAAGAAATGAGAAAATACTTTTTATAAGAATGATCATATTAAATATAAGTTAATCTTCCTCAATATATGAGGGTGAGATATAAATGTATAATAGGGCATAGTGAAGCGTAGTAGTTATACTTGTGTAATGTGCAGGGCGAGCAGTATGAGGGCGAGGGCGTGCTGTGCGGCCACGGGCGGCTCCAGCGACAGCGCCGCCGCCGACAGCGACGCGCGGGACGCACCCGACTCCTCGCACACGGGCTCGTCCGAGTACAGACCTGGGACACGTCATTATTAAATCGTGCAGGAATATTCAGGAAAATATTAGTAATAGTCATTTAGATGTGTTTTGAAACAAAATCTGTACGAGGACATATTTTGTTTTTTCTTGTAGCTAATTTATTTAATTAATGCAATTACATATAGACCACTCTCAAGCATTGACATCTTTATATTTTCTATTCAGTAAATTATCAAAAATATCTAAAAAAAAGTACTTTGCAAAGGGAATCTATTGTTAAATTATAAATGGAGAAGAAGCTATTCAAATTCATAAAAAATACAGCTATTTTATATTTTTTCAACAATAAATTAAGAAATATACCGAAAATACTTCTTCAGTGGGAAAATTATGAATATTTTGGTATAATAGTAGGACTGAAAAAAAACTTACTAAAACCTAACCTTCATTGAAATAGTTGGACTAAACAGATCTTTTGCGGACATCTGAAGTTGTTATTCCAACTATAATGCTTATAATGAGAAACAATCCAAATACAACATATAATGTGTAATAATAATAACCAAGGCTATGCGCCCCCAGCGGGTCCTTGAGAGTGGGGAAGGGAAGCGGCGCTACGTGCGGCATCGGAGCGTCAGTCGTGGCGGGGCGCAGTGCCCACGCCGCGGAGTGCGAGGAGCCCGCAGCGGCGCGCTGCACGCCCTCCACCCCGCCCACTGGCGCGGGACGGCGGTTCACGCACGTCGTGCCGTTGCCCTGCTGGCCGTGGTCGTTGTCGCCCCACGCCCATACCTGACATAACAATCATCGATTTAAGTTACGGTCAATACACGAACTGATGAATGAACCGGAAACTCTAATATATAGATTTGTCATTTAGTACTATTTCAAAGATAATTATCGCAATTGTTAACAAGAAATGGTGACGCCAAAAACAAATTAAAAACTTTTTTTATAACTATATAGATATTTTATTAAAAAAAAAGTTATAAAAGTTTTGTATGTAACGCAATTATAGTAGTATCACCTGGTTGTCACTGGTCACGGCGAGGCAGTGCAGCGCCCCCACGGCCACGTGTATGACGCGCCGTCCGCGCAACGCCTCCACTAGAGTGGGGCGACGGACGTGCGCGTCGCAGCCGTGCCCGAGACGGAAGTAGTCCCCTTTACCCCACGTCCAGACCTATTATCAAAGGATCATATGACAAGTTAATATATAATTTACTAAACAATCAATAACTCTGTACTCACCTCCCCATCTCTAGTGAGGGCTAAACTAAACTGAGCTCCACATTCCACCTGAGTCACTCCTAGCGAGTTTAATCTCTCGACGTTCATCGGAACCGCACATCCGTCAGAACCACCGCGACCTGTGAGTATAAAACATATAATTATTATATAAGTTACTCCTATATTTTGCATAAAGAGCCTAAACAATTTCCTAGCTTTGTATAATTTTTATGTATCTTTGTTACCTAATTTACCGAAATCACCGTCTCCCCACGAGAAGACTTTTCCGCACGCGGTAAGAGCTAGAGTTTGAGCGTCTCGCGATCCACAAGCCACTTGTATTACCCTCAAACTGGCCAAAGCTTCGACCTTTAACAAAAAAAAAAACACTCAGAACCAATAATTAAATTACGAAACTAAAAAGTTTCCATATCCACTTACCATTTTTGGCACAAGCTGTATATTGTCGTCACCGTGTCCCAACCTCCCATACTCCCCCAGGCCCCAAGTGTACAAGTGACCCCGGGCCGTGACGCACGCGCTGTGCGCGGACCCGCACGCTATACAGATAACCCGCTCACCGGCCAGTGACTCTATGAGACGCGGTGCTTCCAACGTGATCCGATTACCGTGACCCAGCTTACCATCCTCGCCTTCCCCCCACGAATATACCTTGAAGAAATATGAATGACATGGTAAAATTGTGCATAAATTATGTTATTTAGTGTAATATAGTTATTACCTTCCCATCAGCTGTGAGCGCAAGAGCGTGCTTCCCCCCCGAGTGCACGGCCACGCGGCGTATTAGCACGTGCGAGAGGTAGGGGTTGGCGCGCGGGGTGGACACGTTGTTGCTGTGACCCAGACCGAGACGACCATTTGTGCCCTCACCACACGCAAATAGCTGAAATATTATTATTATTATTAAACAATACTACAAAATGCTGTTAGTTTGCTTGAATAATATTCTTTTATAATCGAGACATAGAAGGATGACAAAATTTTTCCAATATCCAGGATTCGAACTTGGGATAGGTTTCCCCACATTAATATTTACATAAAAAATCTTAAAAATATATATAGAAACCTTTCCATCGTGTGACACAATAAACAATGTTTTAGATCCCCCGGCGATGTGGAGCGGTCGCAGTGCACTTAGAGCCGGAGAAAATACTGGCACTTTTACTTTAGAACCTTTCACTCCACCCAATTGATCCTTGTCATTCAGACCCCAAACGAAGACCTGAGGATAAAAATATTATGTATGTATGTAATAGTAACCATATAAAAAATATTTTAATTCGTTATACCTTGGGACAGTCATTTGGTAACGAGGGAGGATTGTTGTCAACTGAAACTGCACCTGTCGTATTATCTTTTTCCATCCAATCCTCAGCAACAAAATTCATACTCTAAAAAAAATATAAATATTATCATCACACATACAAATAAGAATATATTTTTATTAAAATAATATTTACCGATAAAATCTCCGTATACAATGGATTCGGTCTGAAACCGGTTATGTACAGACCGTGTACGCGACAATCGGCGTTCACATTCCTATTTTGTTTGATACCGATTTCAATACATGGATAATACTGTAACAAAAAAAGAAATAATTAAAAAAAAACTACGTCCTTGTTAACGACAACAGTCAGTAAAAACACATAGAAAAAACGAAAACTTATGACAGAGTAAATAATAGTAAAATAATTACTGTGTCATGTAGTGTTGTTAAAAGGTTGTTGCTTGCTACTATTTGGGATGGAATAATTAGAATTGCAATTGCTGCAAATTATTTCGATAAAAAGTATATTAAAACATCTGTGTATAGAAATACGACGTTGAGTAGTGACTACTTCAGTATTGTGTGGTCAAAGACAAGGATTCTGACCTGTTTGCAGTCGGATAGTAGCTGTATCTGCGCGAGGTGTGCGGGAGGTCGGTCGCGGGGGGGTGCGGGGGCGCAGGGCACGGCGGCCAGCGGAGCCAGAGCGGAGTCCTCGAAGCTGCTTCCCGCACGCACCGACAGCGCTGCAGGGCCTTGCGCGCCCCCCGACACGCCCAGACCCAGCCGACGTACGCGCACGCCGCAACGCATCTCGACGCGAATCCAGTGCTGGGGATTTACAATTTATTAAAACAATTAATTTTTTTTTGTATAATTCAATAATACTCTCTCTCGGACATACCTGTCCAGTCCCGCTCGAGCTCTGCCAGTGGGTGTGCGGTTGCGAGTCCAGGAGCCGGCGCGCCCCCGCCCCGGGCCGACACGACGACACGCGCACCGCCCGCACCGCGCCGCGCCACCCCACCGTGCACCCCCCCGCGCTCTCGCCCCACTCCGCTGACGGACGTACGTACAACTTAATATCTTATATGGCTTTTCTGATATGTTCCTTAATAATATAAGACTTACATTGGTCGGTGACTAGTTCCATTTCGCTCACTTGTCCCGTCCAGCCGGGTTGTTGGGGAAAATCTACTGTCAAATCTCTGCCGTTGCTTTGTATAGCTAAAAATTATAAAAAACAATCACAAGCAAGTAATCAACATATATAAAGTTGACACAGTCGAATTTTTAAACTAAATTTCTCAATTTAAGGTACTAAACTATTTAAACCCACCGGTAACAGTTCCCACACTACTATGGTCGATGCAGCCCCACTTGTAACGCGGCTGCGTGACGGCGGCTCGCACCCGCACTCTGTCGCCGGGGGCGAAGGGCGGGGCTCCGGACACCACCTCCGCGTGCGTCGCACGGACACCCGCCACGCGACCCACGCCGCGCCACTCCACCTGTAACATACATCATATATGTATTACATATATATTTTATTATGCACTAGCGGATTACCCGTGCTTCGCGACGGGAATAAACAAAAAAAAAATACTTTCGTGAGTATTGAACCCATGACCCTACCCTTCACACATACACGCTCTATCCTCCAACCCGTCACGAACCCGCTATCAGTGCGAGAAAGTCTTACGTTTAATAACTACAGAGTTTCATTCCTATCGGGTTGTAGGTACACTCTTGTTAATCAAATCGCATCGTGTTGAGAATAAACATAGGGACTGACCAAATAATTTTAATTTCTACTGCAATGCAATTGGAGAAGAGAGGGAGCGGGGGGTAAAGTTTGCAGTTTTTTAGCTTGAACTTTGGAACGGTTTGGACCTTTACAAAATCCTTTCTTATTGCACCTATTCAATATGTCAGGAGTCTTGTGTCCAAATTTCAGCTTTCTAGGTATTACGATTTGGGCTGTAGAGCGATGAATGAGTCAGTGAGTCAGTCAGTGAGTGTCTTTGTGTTTTATATATTAAGATAATCTTAATATTAATGTTCTTCTATTCGAATGTAAAAACTCTACCAATTATAAAAGGTTTAATATGCATTTAAAGGTTTGTTAGCGAGGGCTGTTATGCTTGGGATTGGTCTATTCGAAAAAAAAAATACTACTCACGTGCAAGAACACATTCTGCTTTATATCGCGTTCTACTTTTTGGACCTGTCCAACGTCCCCTAGGGCGATCTAGAAACAAATCAAAATGTTCTAATATTTAACATAAAATAACTAATTATATAAAAATAGTTTACTTACATTCTCGTAGGCCTTACAGCATCGTATAGTCATTCCGGGGGTGATGATGTCCGAGAGGTACTGTGCGTATTCGTCCTCTGAGGCAAAGCAGCTCCTCCAGCGGTACGGAGTCTGCTTCTTCTCTTGCTTCGAAGTTGTTGGCTTTATTTCGTATATCGTATCGTCCATACCTTGCTGGGGCAACTCTAGTAGATAGGCGACCAATGCTTCCACTGAGGGCAGACTTGTACCACCTGATTATTAAAAGATGAGGCAATCTTTTAAGATAGAAAAGATATATAGCTTAACATACCATACTACTCCAAAGCGCCTACATATCACAGAACAAATTAGTTAGCTCACCCTACAAGTTACTGACAAGCAGAAAATTCTTTATATATATATAATTGAGCTGAGCGTAAGCTAAGCTCTTAACCGTTTGGAAGACCTTTTTTGTGTTTAGTTGTCTCCAGAATGGAATGAGATAATTAGCTAAAAATTTTCTCATGTATGTATGGAGCCGAACGCGGACGTTATAGCGAAGACAGATTGAAAAAATGTTTAGCCAAAAAAATCAAAAATTGAAAAGTTATCAAGAAAAGAAGACAGGAGAGGGGCTCAGCTCAACACCCACCAAGCACGGTTGGCGGATCCTAGTTAAATTATACATATAAACAGAAATATACCTAATGTCTGGATAGCAGCGTACACCGCGTGCCTTGAGAATCCCATCTCAATCACTTGTTGCACTTGTGCTGAATTCGCCCACGTGTTCAAATCTTTACGTGCTGAAATTAAAATTGTATATACATACAAAAATTATTTTCTAGAATATTCCATTATCATTTTCTAACTTACATAGAGAGGCAGTGCTAGTGGACGGTCCCATAGACATCTGCATCACGTTACTCTTGTCTATTATTGGTAACTCTGGCGGGGAGTCGAAGTCCTTTTCATCGCCTGTGAAACGAGTTACTTGACAAACGTTATTAGGAATAATTAGTAATAATATACGCGTAAAAGTTGTAGAATAAGCATATTGATAAATAGTAAAAACGAATAATTCAAATAGAAAAAAAATACAACGTAACTAATAATTTAGTTTTTTCTTTTTCTGGAGTATCTTATTGGTTACTATTTTCACTGAGAGTTTACGGTTGCTAGAGATTTTATTTAAAATACTCAGTCACCATTCATAGCCAGAAGTCGTTATACATTTTCAATTTCTACGCTCTAGTTACCTATAATACTTCATGTTTATCCTTAAAGAGTTATCAAACATACAAATATCGAGCATTCATAGCAAGGTTTGGAACATACGTCTGTGGATAACAAACATTGAGAATCGAAACAGCGACCTAAGACTCATCACTCAGTTCTATTAACCACTACACCATGTAATACCTGCAACATGAGCGGCCAGCTGCTGTACGATGGTGAGTGCGGCGGCGGAGAGGTCGTTGACCCCGTGCGAGGCGGCCAGCGGGCTCGGACGCGTCGCCAGCGACAGCAGACGACGCAACAACGTGCCCTCCGTGCCGGACGAACTGCCTCTCTCCAGTGTACCTACCATATAATTATACACTTATTACATTACAGTACAATTCAAGTGTTTGTAGGTTTTCTTTATATTATATTTTTTTTATTAAATATTGCATTTACTTACCGCCGTGATCCGGAGGTTGCATTAAGACCTTCCTCAATCTAGTCCTAGTAGTCAACAGACCCCTCACAGCGCAAAGAGTGAGCAGCTCCATTTGTTGTCGACGCAGTCCGTATACGTCAATTTCAGCTTAAATGTAATAAATATCATCACTTGACCTTCATTAATAAATCAAAATTATTATTAATTAAAAAATACACTCTGTATACCAGGTAAATGGTGTGGATGCATCGGTGAAGCTTGTGGTCCAGCTCCAAGCAAGGCGGCACACACTCTTAGAGCACTCTCTCCACCCCCCAGGGCCTGGGTCAGTCTCTCACACTCCGTACTTTGGACACTCGTCAAATCCACCTTTGCGACAGTGTTATCATCATGTATTAGAGTTATTTTCGCTCGTTGTGACAGCTGTGTGACGATCGCGTTCCTCGGCGGCGACCCCGCACAGACTCGCTGACCCAATCTTATTCTCCACTCCATTCCACCCACAACTCCCAAAGCACCGGCTGGAAAAATAACACGCGATAAATATTATTATTGATAATATCATTGTATTGGTAAGACGAATAAATCATACCTATAAGACAAGTATTGAGAGATGGGGAAGATGGTTTCATTGTCTGATTTAAATCTTGACTCGTATGAGGCCACCAGTGCCAGTCACTTGTTATCTGTAAGACAAAACCATAGTACAAACAGAAGTATGAATTAATTACTTCAATATTACCCTTACTATCGACCACAATAATACTTTACATAATTCCACTTAATAGTCATTGTCCCCCCATCGACAGTAATAATAATCCAAATAATCCAACAACATAGTCTGCTGCTCACCATCTGTGCTGCCATCTGCATCTTCTCTAGCAGCAGCGCGGTGACGGGTCCGTGCCACTGCGGCGCGGCGTGCAGTTGTCGCACGAGGTTCACGACGGAGGCGCACGTGGCGCCCGTGTAACTCGCTGTGGCGGGCGCACGCCATCTGTTGTCTGTTGAGGGTTACTTGTTATTATTAGACAATTTTTACATTTAAAAATAGTTTTTTTATGAAATCTTTTTATTTTTCGTCTGTCAATTCTGAAAAAATCGATTAAGGTTTACGAATGTCTTAGGAATTTATAAACATACGAAATATTAAAAAGATAATTAAACAGATTCAACTGAATGAGTTGATTTTTCTTTTCAAGTTGAGTGTTTTTTTATTTACCTAAAATACGTTTAATAGTTATATACCTATTTCCTCCTCGTCCACGCCGGTCGGGTTGGCGCTAATGGCTTGTATATTGGTCCTCAGCGTGGGGTCTGCGGAGTGAGTCTCGAGCCACAGTCGTCCCGCCAGTGCTATCAACTGAGCGGTGACCGTACGGCGCCACTCCGGCGGACCCGTGTGCTCCGTTAGCACACGACGTAGAAGCCAGAGGGACTGTATCTGTGTATTTTTATAATACCATTAATGTTTCCATAAAAATGTACGTAAATGTAAAAAGGAGTACCAATATACCTGAAGATAAACCAGATCCTGAGTTATAGGTTTATCATTTGACGAAATGATACTGTAACACAGCTCGAACCAAGCATCGGTACATAGAGCTGCTCTCATTTCTGGGGTCTGGGCACTCGCTGAAAACGACATTTCAAATTATATTAATGATCAACTTAGCTATCTTTAATGGGTTTTAGTATTTACCTCTCAAGAGGGCCAGTGCGGTATGCGTGTGCGCGGCGAAGGCAGTGGGAGGGGGGTGGAGGTGCACGTGTGCGAGCGCCAGCAGCCTCCTCTGCAGGGCGGCCACGTTCCGCCTGGCCACCACGCCGCTGCTGCGGATGCGAGCCGCGCCCGCACACATCGCCCGCACCGCGCACGTGCACGCAGACCGCACCTCGCTCACCGGCCACCATTCTACGCTGTTCTCGATTGCTACAATATCAATTAATATGATTTATTGCGTAGCTGTTATTGGGGTTGAAATTTAACATGTATCATAGTGAGCATTGTGTGATCTTAATATACCGTTTCCCTGCACGGTCTCGTCCACGGAGGGCGGCGGGGAGGGCGAGCGAGCCAACTTGAGGTCGTACTTGCCCTCCTTGCCCATTCTATACGAGTTGGTACCTCCCGCGTCCCACGCGACCCGCACCCAGCCGTCCTCACCCAGCTCACCGATCACACGACCCTCACCACCAAGGACTCCATCCTGACATATCATTATCAATATATTATAACTTAACAATACACCAACTATTTGTCTTACGTCTGTGAGTAGTTTGTATAATAATTTAAACATATATTTTTTCTAATATTACAATTACTGTTACTACAATTAACATTTTTATTAGTATTTTTTTTATAAAAATCGAATTACAAGCACTTACTAAAAACATTCTGATTATCACTATTTACCTCTCAACTACATATGTATATATGTATATATATATGTAAATAACATGCAATATATACCTGGTCACCCCACTTCCAGTCCTTTCCCCGTACAACTCGGGTTCCGATTTTCATGAGAGAGGCAAGCTCCGGTCCAGATAAGGAAGCACCTCTAGCACGAGCACCGAGTCTTTCATCTTCGTATATTATCAAACACTCGGCTGTAACATAATCAACAAATATGTAATAAAAATAATTTTATTCTATTATTATTTATAATTAATTAATTTAATATATTAACACTAAACCTACCAACAATTCTTGTATACCTATTTGCTACCGCACGCCGTCAAATTGACCGGTAATTAAAAGTTATTTTATTATATAACACAGGTAATAATGGAAATAACTAAACGTAAAGAGTGTAGAAAATATTATATGCATATTCTAAGAATTGTCATGGAGTTTGATAAAGATATTATAACGTTTGAAAATGTGTAAGTTTTACAAAAGTTTAAGAACGGTCAATTTGACCGGTACTTGGTAGGTTTAGTGTTAAGTAAACCCTACTACATATTTATTGTAAAAGTTACATACATTTAGGTTTAACACCGTTAAGTATCAAGGAGGCGTGCTGGGAGGTGTCTCCTCCTATTTGCTTGAGTAGTGTCAGACATGAGCTCAGCGCTCCCCCGTTTATGAGTTGCTCCAACTCTGGACCTTGACATCCCTCGATCAGCAGTGACAGGAGTGTGATGAGGAACCTGGTATTAAATGTATCATATAATTTATTGCAAAAACAACCATTACATAAATACAGTATGATTTTAAATATGTTTGGAAAAACTATGAAAAAAAAAAATAAGTTCTTCAAAACAACATGCTGTATATAAGACCCAGGAATATTGAAAATAATAAAGTTTTAAAATGTTACATACATATATATTGTATTGTTTGAAATTGTATAAAAACATTAGTCATATTAAACTTATTACAATTTAAAAAAAAACATTTTATGGACAGGACTCCCTCATTTAGGAGTCATTAACCTCTAGACGGTATCCGAATTTTTCATTACATATTTAATAAATAAATTTCATATATATTTTATTTTTATACCTGGCTCTTGAGGGTCTGTTCAGTAAGGCATGTGCTCCATAATTGGCACTCATCTTCAGAGGCAACGGCTGTGTCTGTTCCCCTTCCAGAACCTTCGCTCTCAACTCGATTAGTATAAAGTCCATCATTTTAGATCGTTCTAGAAGAACCATATACTTGAGGTACGGTATCACGGATTGTATGTCTTCCAGTGGTCTCGTTAATGGCACGGTGGGTTTGAGAGTCGCGTTGGGGACGGAGTCCGCCATTGACGCTCCAATCAAACCACACAACACGGCATATTTGACACTCTCAGACATAGTCTGCGACGAATGCAGTATACTATTTATCATTGAATAACCGGTCCTTCTTATATCTGCTCTTTGTACCTACAATAAAATATAAGTATTAACCCTTTGCGCTCGAGCGGTGCCTCTCAGCCACCACTGCATGTGATGCAATAACTTGAGCGATGCCTGAGAGTCACCATTCAGATCAATGTGTCTAAATGTCTTCTCAGGTGATTATAGAACATAATTTTTAATAATTGTATTTCATTAAACTAAAAAAGTATGTATAATGTTAAAATGTACGACTTTAAAGTGTCTTATTGTGTCTAAAATTATTTTAAGTTAACAATAACGAACTCATGAAATAAGCGGGGGCGCGTGAGATTACTCTCGAGTTGGTGGCTCACCCGACAGAAAAGCGCCTCGAGCGCAAAGGGTTAAAATTTTTTTTTTTCATGTATTATATTAATTTACAATACCTGACAGTACAAAGCGCGTCTTAGAATATCAATATCGCAGGTTTCTTCAGTCATTACAAAATCTATTATAGATGCAGTTAAACTCTGTTGTTCGGGCGTCACTTCCTCTAGCATCCAATACAAATCTTAAAAAAAGGGTCTATTAAATATATATATATTTTTGTATTTATGGTACGCAATGGTACATTCTGGTTACATGGGTGAGAAATAGTAATAGTATTCTGTTCTGTTTCAAAACAAAACAAAATGGATAAAAGTGTACAAAACGTTCGAATTTCAAAATGGTTGGAATGCATTGCAAATACGTTCCATTTTTAAACTCTTCGTCTGAACGCCTGAATGTAGGAGGAAAATGTACATTGAGTCGATTACTATTATATAAAAAAATATAGATAAGATAAAATAGATAGATAATAACCATCTCTGTAAAGGGTTGTAAATCTAGTCAAAATTTGAGCACAATCACAAGGTGCATTATTTTTTGAATATTGTGAAGCATACGCAGACCAACAGAAATTTTTATTCCTATAGATTTATATATATATATATATATATATATATATTTGGGAAACTAACCTTTTTCTTCACACGCAAGCTTGGCCACCCATGCATTGACGAATTTATTCCTCTCTGAATTATCGTCATCCTTTTCCTCATCGGCAATTATAAGTTCATTTTTCAAATCATCCGCCAAAAGCATAACCTGCTTCTCGCTCTCCAGTGACTCTTTGAACACCGAATTATCCGTCATTTCGTTGATCGAACTAATGGATATTTCGTTTGTCGGTGTTTTATCATCATAGTCTTTATCCAGAACATCGTCCCTCTCGTGTCGCATGTCGTCCAGATTGGAAGCGTTCTTCAACTCCTTTTCCAGTGGTTTCTCTTTGATTTTGATTTTAGTTTTACCTTGCATATTATAATCTCGGACTAGATCGCTGGAACCTTCTAAATTAGCGTTACTTTTAGGAGGTTCAACGATTATTGTTTGAGCTTCTTCCTGTCTACTGCACTGGCCACCGATAGCTGATTTTATCAGTAGAGCATCCCCTTGAAGCAGAGTGCCGGTAGCCTTGAGCATACTTTTGCTCAAACTATTCTGTCTGTTTCTCAAATCTTTCGTCGTTTCAAAGCTGTAAAATATTGTACAAACGATTAAATCAACGCATAATTTTTTCTTTTTATTTATTTATTGGGAACTAATGAGCGAAACGACTGAAAGAAAGATGGTACCTTAGTAAATGGTTATCAACAAACCATAGCCACCTCAGAGAAGGTATGACGAGCAATAAGACACATATGGAACTGAGTATAGCATGTTAACGAAGCAGAAGGGTTGGGCATCCGATTTTTTCACTTATGATTAAAACTAATAACTACTCCAGAAAGACGCGAGTGCTAAGATCTCGCTTGCACTGAAATCTACTAGTTAAATACAATAAGCTTCTTTGAATATAGCGGTACCATTTATTAAAGCTGGGTGACTTGGCCATCCGCAGAACCTTCTGGAACATCCTCCGTGAGGCGGGAGGGGCGCAGGGGGGTCGGGCTATCAGCGCTCCGAGGGCGGGGGACAGCGCCGCACGCACCTCGTGCAGCAGGAAGCGGGCGCGCTCCAACGGCGCCGCACACACCTGACCACCACAAATTATTAAACACTATGACTAACAATGGCATTTAAACATTTTATATATATTTTTTTATATAAATAATAGATTTTTCAAATTCAATTGCCTGTTTCACAGATTACATCTTTCGAACCAAAACCAAAGTATTATTTTATTATAAGTATACAGTTATATAAATATTTTCTTGATATACATATCTCTTATTTTCGAAATATTAATGTTAATTTGAATTAATACTACTGACCTCCTTGTATCCTCTGGACAGTTGTTGTCTAGTTCGCATCAGAGTCCATTTACTCTGTTGCACGGCCTTCACTATCTCAGACATGGCTGGAGACAATTTTACTTCTCCCTTATCCATTTCTACAAGAAATAAATCCAATTTAATGTATAAAGTAAGTCTTTAAATATTGTCGCTTTAATAATAGTATCGAACCTGCGGTGGCAGTCGCTAGGGCGTGTTCTTTAAGACCGGCGTGAAATAAAAGTGCGGCTAGCAACGCCCTCCGGAGCTCCTCTAACGGATGTTCTGGAGGGAAATGAGGAGCACAACCCTCCCGACGCTCGCAGGCCCACCACAGATGCAAAGCTAAGGGATCCTATAAACAACATCAGCATGTTACTCAGTATATATTGACTAATTTAATGACTATATTATGTTTTACTCACATGTAACTTAGGTTCAGCCAAAGCAAATAACAGCGTATCCGCTTTAACTGGTGATATAGTGACGTTAACTTTCGGTGTTCTCAGTCGTGTCTGTGGATGCGGTGCGTTAGTCATATGCACGTGCGCGTGGGGCGTGTCGCTGGCCGGACTGTTGCCGCCGGTGGAGGAACCGCTTCGGGCTTCCGCTTTTTCTTCGTCGAAGGGATTTGTTGGTTGTGATATCTGCAATTTGTTCTCTACAATGACATGGTCAACGATATTTAACAGAGTAAACAGATTTTTCTACGAAAATCTAATGTTTTCTCAGGTATCTCGAAAAAAATACAGCTAGCACTATGTACTATGTGTTATAACGACTGCCGCTCTCATGGATGTAAGTGGCTGCATCTCACCTGGAGGCCACCCCTGAGAAAGGCGGCGGAGGCGAAGGCGGCGTCCCTCTCGGCCTGCTGCCGCGGCAGCGAGCGGGCGAGGCGCGCCCCGCACGACGACACGCCCAGCGACAAGTGGAACGAACACGACCATAGCACGTGGTGAGCGCGGATACTGGACGTGCTCTCCTGAACACGGGTTATTTTGACAAAAGTATAGTTGTTAGAATTTTATTGTTTTTATTACTTTTGTTGTTAAATATTAAACATTAAATATGATTGGAGTAGTGTTAAAATTAGGATTGAGGAATACAAGGACAAGGATTTTGTTCCATTTGAATACTTTGCTAGATTTTCTTAATCCTAATATAGCATGTGCACGATTTACCTTGACATATAACAAAGCTATAGAAACTGAATCTTTTTTAGGTTATGTTAAATGATTATAAACTATCAAGTGACACTCACATGACACTTATGACTGTGTATCTGGCTGGCGTACATGCCGACGCATTTCTCCGTTATCCGCGACAGATGAGCGGCGTGCGGCTCCACGCTGAGAGCGACCGTCGCATCGCAGCCGCGTAACTTGCGGACCAGCTCCACGGTGCATGCGTTTTCACATTCGAAATTCTCCACATCGAACACGTGGCCGGACACCACTATCCACGATCCGCCTTCTTTTGTATGATTCTGTAGATCGCATCTGTAATGAGAACAATAATTTTTTAACAAGATCTGTCACAATTACAACCGAAATTTCGACTATTGCTGTTATTGAGCGGAGCGTTTTACTGGATACTTTTTACATTCTTTGTCACGTGTTGGCTCGAAAACTACTTGACGGAAAATTATGAAACATTGCAATCAAAAAGTCACACATTAGGTGATGGTTTAAAAAAAATTTATGAAAGTCCTCAAAAAAAAAATATTTTTTTAAATATCATGTCAAAAAACTGATATCCCATTGAAGTCAATGAGAAACGATGAGTCAATACACTGGGCTCGCTTCGGTCAATGTGCAAATGGCACCCGAGAATGGCGAGCGCAGCGAGTCGAAATAGAGGGTTTGTTGGCGCTCCTAGTAAAATACTTGGATGCGTCAATAATTAAATGAAGAACTAATTTTGTATGAAAAATTGTCGAGTTAATCTCACTTGCGTATAACACTTGTATTGAGGGGATGTCTCTTGGAGACCAGCCCCGGCCAGCCCAGTAGATCCGCGTCCATCCTATCGGCGGAGGGGAGGGAGCGCGCGGCCGCGTCGCACGCCCGCACTATCTTAACGAGCGCGGCGCTGCAGTCCGACAGCGCGATGGCCGTCCGCGCCGCGCACGCACACACCCACACCGACAACTCACTTATTACACGACCTGCGTCAGTGTCACATTTTGTTACCTTCTGATTATAAAGATTTAAAAAGTTGTTCAGCCGCTACTCTACAAGAGTTGCAAAGCAACTTAATAGAAAGAGCATATACATTGATCGTCTTATAGCAATCGGAAATCTGCATATCAAGACTCATACGCAGAAATCTCAAACTGCAATGCAGAAACTTCGGTAATGAATACATAGACCTTCATTCATCAATTCATTTATTTATATAATTCAATAATTGAACGCACACATACCCACAATATCGGCTCTTATAAGATCACACAAGACGACAAGCTGCGTGTTATCTGCTTTGTGCACGGCGCGGGTGAAGCAGCTGAGCGTGGACTGGACGTGCTCCCCTAGCAGTGCCGTATACTGCGTGAGGAGGGACTTTACGCCCCCGCGGGTGCTCCGCCCTCCTCTACACCACATCGCTTCACTGAATAGTAACCTGCGGATAAATTTATCATCATAATTATATTAAACCTGTAATTTAATGTGAATCGTATCTTAATTTGAAATAAGTAAAATCCTATAATCCGATTGCAGCGCCACCTATCGGGTTTAATTATAAACCAACTAGGAAATCAACATTCTCAAAACACCACCAAAAAAATGCACCAACCGTTTCCATCGGTTTAAGAAATGTGATAAAACATACATACATAAAAATTATATATCAAAATATTTTATTATATATATATATATATATATTAAAGTTACCTTTGGAATCGTATAAGCAGATCGCAGCTGGGACTAATAGTGTCATGTCCCTTCAGATCATCAGTCTTGCTCGTGTCGCCGTTCATTATAGCTGTTATATGCATTTGTGTTTGACAACTTGTGTTACGGATCAAATGTTTTACCTAAAAATATATTTATTATAATATACTATATATATACTATATTATGAATATATATTTACATACCAAGTGCATTAAAGGTACTGAAGCGCCGTTCTCACAAGAAGTGGTATTGTTATTTATCTGATAGTCGACTGCACAGCTCGCTGTAATATTATCTTATTAGTATATAAATAATAAATTATAATTTTATATAAGAAGAACGTGCTCAGGTGTTTTGGGCACGTCGAACGAATGAGTGATGAAAGATTGGTAAAAAAGATTTATACAGAAAAAGTGAGCGGTAAATGAGACAGGGGGAGGCCTCGAGTGACCTTCGAAAACTCAGTAGCTACGATACTGGAGGATGGTCACGTAAAAAGCAGGAGGACCCCCCGGAGAGCATGTATGAAGAGGTTAATGTCTGTGGTCGAGGCGAAAGAGGTATGCAGGGCCCGTAGCGTTTGGCGCTCCGTCGTCTCTGGCTACCCCGCAAGGGATATGGCGTGAAGATAAGTAAATAAGTAAGTAAGTAATTTTATATAGTTATATTATAGTACCTTGTACCGGTTCACTGTCATCAGACATTGTCGTCATTGGAACCCCACGCTGCCCCGTCACTATATCGATCTGATCATACTCACTGAAACAAATGAAAGACAATAATTATTACTAGGGGCGCCAACAGACCCACAATTTCTAATCGCTACGCTCGCGTAATCTCGGGTGCCGTTTGCATATTGAGCGAAGCGAGCCCAGTGTAATGACTCATCGTTTTCCATTGACTTCAATGGGATATCAATTTTATGACATGACATTTTTCAATTTTTTTTTTGGCGTCTTTTTTCAATTTTTTTTTTAATTTAAAACATTACCTAATGTCTGTCTTTTTGATTGCAAAATTTCATAATTTTCCGTCAAGTAGTTTTCGAGCCTATTCGTGGCAAAGAATGTGAAAAAGTCTTCAGTAGAACGAACTTAATAATACACAAAAAATCCAACTAATATTCTTATTATATTGATCCTTGTAAAATCAACAGAGTAAAAATATATTACAGTAATACGAGTACGTACTCGTCGAGCTGCAGGTGGCTGTAGTAGTCTGTGGCGTGCGCGTGCAGCGCGGCGGCGAGCGCGTCCCTCAGGCCGCCGCCCCCCAGCAGAGACCACACCAACAGCTCCGTCATGAACCGCGCGCCCGCACTCGCGGGGGACGACCCTGGAAGAAACACACACACACGTTAACTTGGGACAACAATGACATATAATAGCGCAATGTAACTTTTTTTTGTAAGGACCATAGTCACCAACCTTGAGGCAATAGAGCAATGAGATGCTGCGCCCGTATCTGCGGAGTTGGCAGCAGTATTGGCCAAGCGGCGGCCAACGCTCTCCGTGCTGCAGCGGCCGCCGCCGTCCCCGCCCGCCCCTCCACCAGCGCCACCAGCGCCGAGTGCACTCCGGCGCACCATGACCTATTCTCAGAGTCCCCTTCGTCTACTTCGTTGCCGCGTGCGCACTGCCAAGCGTGTACCTGGTGAGAAAAAATTATATATATATGAAAACTTCTTGCAGCGACTTCGCCCACGCAATACTTACTCATATTATATGCAGTTTGGTATATGCGTAATATTATTTTCTTATATACTTATATACTAAGTTTCATTAAAAAAGTGTAATCGCTAAGAAAAATAAAAAGAAACAAAAATGTAGTAGTTTGTCATATACATATTTATTCCAAATTTTGTAAAAAAAAAAAACACTTAAAAATATTCTTCAGTCTTAAATTAAAGACAAACTAAATAATCTTTATATTTGAAGTGAGAAGTACTTACTTGTAACCTGAGGAGATTTAAACATGAGATCGCTAAACATTCGTTGTCCTTCATGTTCGTTATACCACTTTGCTCTACCACAATCCTCAATAATCTTTCAAGGAATCTGAAAACAATATTTAATACTTACAATATATAAAAACTAAATATTAAAAGATTTTCTTCAATAACATTAATATATTATTTACTCACTTAAATGTGTTATCAGACAAATCAATAACAAATGGTAGAGATGACGGTAAATCTCTCGGATTCTCTTCACTCCATGCAAATATCTGGTTCGGTCCACTCGTTACTCCTACAAACAATTATATATATATAATAGGTACATGCATAGCATTTATTTATATATGTTACTCACCATTGGCTTTAAAGGATGGATTAAACACTTTTAATGGTTGCGGAACTGGGTTGGATATTTGTGTTCTTTCATGTGTTCCCCAAACATACAAAACTCCCTCAGATGACAATGCTATACCGTGGGACGCTCCGAGAGACAAATCAATAATTTTAATACCTAAAAAATATTTATGAGTAAAACACACTACATACTATTATATTAAACATATGAATAACTATATACCTTGAAGTGCTTCTACTAATTTGGGTATTTTTGTGGACTCCATATTACCGTGACCTAAACGATAACCATCCCCTTTCCCCCATGTGTATACTTGACCCCTGAAAATATAATATATTAATTAATTAACAATAGATTTGTAAAAGATGCAAAGAGATTATTTAAATTGAGTTATACTGTCAGCGGTAATAATTATTAATACATGTCTTTATAAGACTAGACAGTATGTTTAAGACTTCAGGCTTTCAATAAAAAATAATGACCCGTTAAAACTTGGCAGTATGGCTATGACCATAGCCTTTAAACAAAAAAAAATAATCACCCATCAGTGAGTGCGGCGTGCCAGTGCTCGCCGGTGTGGACGCGCGTCACTCGGAACATGGCGAGGGCGGAGAGCGCACGCGGCGTGCCCGCCTCGCCCTCTCCGAACACCTGCACCGCGCCCTCCCACGTGCAGCACAGCGTCGTGCCTTCACCCCAGCCTGGGTTATGGGATACATTACTCATTTAGTTCATATACATTATGAATATGAGTTATTTTTTCTTAATTTTAAAAATGAATATTAATACATGGCCAGTCTAAATAGTCTAATAACAAAAAATGCTTGCATATATCTTCTAACATACTTAAAATATAAACTTTTCTTATTAACAATGTATATTACAAGTACACTCACCAAGAGCCACGTCAATGATACGCTCGATGTTGTGAGCATTAAAGGAAACTGGTTGTGGCGTGAGACAGTTCTCGATGGTACCGTGTCCGAGTCGGCCCTGAGCGCCTCGACCCCACGTGTATAGGGCTCCACGGGATGTTATCACAGCACTACAAAACGGATAATTCAAGAAAATAATATTTGCAAATAATAAATAAAATACGTTATTTAACAAATTACTGTTTTATTATATAGATATGTCCTAAGCTACCGGCCTTTGGTCTGGCAAATGTAATTGGTTCCAGTTAATGTTAATTTTGTGTTATTCGAATTAACGCCAACACTAAGTTGTCATATAAAGACGGACCTGTGTTAGCACACATACGCAACCACAATGACGCACACTTGCACGCACGCAGACAAGCACACACACATGAAAGTCAGTAATGGGGCAAACCTCTAGCAAATTTACAAGCACAAACACACACACACACATACAACTAGAATCCTCGACGAGCACCAAGCATTCACGCACACACACACACACACATTAGTCAATTCCGCTGCAGCTTTCAAGCACGTACGCACGCACGCACACAAACCTGCAAGCTAGTCCCGCAGCCACCCTGACGACCTCATGGTGCGCGAGGTGGTGCAGCGGCTGCGGCGCGTCCCGGGCGGCGGTGTCCCCGTGCCCGAGCCGGCCGTCCTCCCCCGCGCCCCACGACCACGCGCCGCCGCACGACGACCGGCACACGTAGTGCCGACCCAGCGAGTGACACGCCACTTGGGTTATCGTCTTGCTCTCTAAGCCTGACAACGTTATTTAGGTTATTATTTGTATAAAAGTAAATGTATTTAACATTTCCATAGTCCTATATATATATAATACTGGTGGTATACAATATCTTACCAGGAACTAGATGTGGTGTCATGGTATCATATGGCAGTGTGTAGATCGCACCGTCGTGAGTAAGGAGCAGAGCTAATTTCTCTGCGCAGGCAATTTGTTGAATTCTTAAACTCCCAAGCTGTAGCGGTCCCGAACCAATGGAGACTACTTCTTGAGCTGATTCAGTGCACTGCGGCGGATAATATGGAATAGTATTACAAGTTATACAGCATTATTGTATTTAACACTAAACCTACCAAGTACCGGTCAAATAGACCGTTTTTAAACTTTTGTAAAACTTACACATTTTTAAACGTTATTATATAGTTATCAAACTACATGACAATTCTTAGAATATGCATATAATATTTTCTACACTCTTTACTTTTAATTATTTCCATTATTACCTGCGTTATATAATAAAATAACTTTTAATTACCGGTCAATTTGACGGCGTGCGGTAGGAACAGGTATACAAGAATTGTCGGTAGGTTTAGTAACAACATACTTACAGTAACAAATCCTTTCAATGGAGGCAACAATGGCGCTCCCAGTCTATCTAAATGGCAGAGTAACGCAATGCCGGCCTTTTTAACACTCATTAATCCGTCACCACTTGGTATATTTAGTTCTCTGAAAGAAAAATGCAACTTAATTTTTGTAACTTTAATTATTATTATACTTAGAACTATACTGTAGATAAGATTATATCTTATATAGTAACCTGAATGACAAGACTTACTTCAGATACACTTCTGTTGAGTTCCCTTCAATATTCGGTTCAGAATTCACAATAGGATTTGGGGCAGCCACTTTGGCCATCCGTCTCAGAAATGGACCTAATGGTGCAGTGCATTCTTCTAAAACTATCCTGAAAATAGAAACGAAATGAAATCCCCATCAGGTTATGAACTTCAACCTAGTACAATTCTGCACCCTTTATGAGTACAAATCTTTATTACTTATAAACCAAAAAAAATATTAATAAAAACCAATCAATGTAGAGTTGGACTGAGGAGGGAACATTTTTATGTGTAATAAAATTCAGCACATATTTTAAAAAATATTAGAATATTTTTATCACCTATCTTCTAAGAAAGTTTAAATATAATTTTGAATTTAATTTTTTCTATTTATTATAATATCATATTCGTTTGTCCAAACTTTGAAACTGCACCCGTATGACCAAATACAACATTCATATACTTATATTATTGTAAATCTTATATTAATAATAAAATTATTGATATCCTAATAAATATCAATAAAAATTATCAAAAAAATTAAAAATTATAAACAATATTACTGAAATAATTTACCTGTTATCCGGCTGCCGTTTCTGTTTGGGTGGTAATGTGACGAGCACATCCGCTGCTTTCAAGAGTGCTGGCAGCTCAGCTCTCCTGGCACAAAGCTCAACCCACACACACAGTGAAGTCCGCCAATCACCTTGAGGGACATTGCACCCTACTTCTCTGGAAAGACAAATATTTGCCGTATTAGACTAACTTCATCACATTTGATAACATTATGTAGGGTTTAGTTAAAAAAAGATAGTTTAAATTTAACCTTGTTTGTATCAAAAAAATATATATATATTATATGTATTTATTATTATAAAGATTGCCATCTTGTCTTACCCTGCAACAACCTGATGCAAGAACTTCGCTGCACTATCGACTACCTCAGCCCAGATCTTCTGCGAGCGTGGTGCCTGAGCCACTGATAGCTGTCCACTGCCGGCGTACAGTGCAGCGTCGGGCAAAGCACGGACAGCGTCCAGAGCATCCCGCAGTAATGCAGAGCAGACATCCGCGTCCTCACCACAACGCCACGCTCGACGCACTAACGATAGAGCGAGTCGCAAGGCTGCTCTAGCTCCAACACGAGCTAGACCAAACGCACTAAAAGAAACAATATATGTATTATGACATCAATCCTTTGTTTTGGTCCCAATAAAAAATCATAATTATAAACAAATGAAAGATGACCTCAATGACTTTCCGTCTCATCAAGTAATTTTATATTACAAAAAATTAAGATATGCATTTTTTTCATACCTTTCAGAATCATCCGGCTGCTCTTCACTCTCCTCGGTGGTGTCAGAATCTAATGGTTTATTCAAAACAACATTACTCAGCGCCCTGTTACTCACACCGTGAATGAGCTTCTTTTCAAGTTTAGTCTTTTTGATCTCTTTATGATGGTTCTGCTCCCTAGGTAAAATAACTACATATTAACATAATTTACTAATAACTACATAGTGCTAGCCATCAATAATTAAAATTCATACAATCATATTAGAGTTCATCAAAGTCCTTACACTATTTAATGCACAAAGAAACAAGTAAACCAACAAACACACCAACGTTTAAAAAAACTATTTTTCAAGTTCTGTGTTTTGTACTAATGTATACTTTTAAATGTACATTAACCCTTTGCGGTCGGCGGATTTTGCTTTTGGGAGTATCAGCAGGTCGGAGCAAATTTAGCGTTTCGCAGTTACCTTTCCATACATGATTTAAAGTCAATATATGGGCATTAACACTAAACCTACCAACAATTCTTGTATACCTGTTCCTACCGCACGCCGTCAAATTGACCGGTAATTAAAAGTTATTTTATTATATAACGCAGGTAATAATGGAAATAACTAAAAGTAAAAAGTGTAGAAAATATTATATGCATATTCTAAGAATTGTCATGTAGTTTGATAACGATATTATAACGATTAAAAATGTGTAAGTTTTACAAAAGTTTAAGAACGGTCAATTTGACCGGTACTTGGTAGGTTTAGTGTTAAAACACATCGAATTTGTTGAAACTTATTTGTTGTGTTTAATACTACTTATAATTGACATATCCAAAGCGGAAATATGTCTCTAAAATGTTTTTTGTAAAACTTTTATTTAAAAAATGCTTATTTGTAGAGTGTCTAGTAGTCTGGAATCTGGTATGTCTGAAGTCTGGTTTTATCTGTCTAGATATTTTTTAATTAAATTTGCTATATTTATAGTTTTATAATTGATAAACAAAATTATTAGTTTATCAGTAACCAATATTTTAATATAACAAATATCAACAAAAAATCTCATAACAAATAATAAACATGACCCCACTACGGTGACACAGATTGCAAAGGGTTAAGAATGGAATAGAGATATTTGTTACTGTATAATATTTTGTCTATTTACTATTCTACTATATAGATAATATTATTATAGATATATCTTATTTTAATACCTTATTACAGCAACAAGATGCCTGTGACAGAGAACAATTAAACGCCGAATTTGAGATATGAATGGACAACTAACAGCAGTATTAATTGCTCTTACATGCTGCTCCCACACAAGAGCATCCATTAAATTTTGTAAACATTCTGGATCTATAGAAAAAATAGGAATTATAAATATATAAATTTAACTACCACTACAATTTTATAATTTCTTTTATCCCACTATTTTGATATATTACAGATTATAGTCTAAATTTGGAAGAATATTTTTCACCTGGATCTTGCTTCCATTTAATCTCATCTATAACCTGAAGAGAGGATGGTGGTGCTACAATTTTAGATTGAATAGAAGCACGAAGCTCTTCCTCAGTGGAAAGAGCAGTGCAAGGTGTGCATGCACATCCCGAGTGTGGACCACAGAGACCATCACAACAAGTACAGTTTAAAATCTAGAAAATTGGTGCATATTAAGAATGTTGTTTACAGATTAAACTGAATAAATAAGGGGTAGATTTATATCTTACAAACTTACCCTAAGACCACAATAATACTTTCCACTATCTCCAAGTTTAGCTGTTATTCCAGCTCCATTAACTAGCCCATTTGCGGCGTCGAAATATATTTCTCGGTCTTGTATCAAGCTATTAAATAGTGAACAAAGAGCTTCAGGATCATGAAGTGCCTCTTGTAAGTCAGGATTTAACCATTTTGAATCTAAATGTTGCTGAGGTCGAAATATAAAATCGTCTTGTTCCTCCGGAACAGACATATTTCTGTCCGGTTTTAATAGCTAATTTGTGATAACATCACCTTTTTTAAACAGAAGGTAATTGTTTAACATACATCGTAGCACTGAGGATTTTGTTTCCTATAAATATTTCATTATTAAGCATATAAAACAAAAACAAGGAAGATAATAAAGCTCAAATATATTCAGTAAGAATAAATCGAACTCGAAGCCAATTTAACTGGTCTGTACTCGATCCTAAACAATCTGTCTGCTGTCAAAAATATTACATTCCATTTTATGCACTTATCATACTACAGCTGTTATTGAGAGTTGATATAAACCATATTTAAAATAAAAAATAAAACCTTCAGAAATTAGTTAGGATAACTACAACTAATATAATACAATAAGTTTCAAGTCGGTTTTACAATTGTAATATTAATGTAAATCCTTTTATTTATTTTTTGTTATTTCCGCACACAACACATTTCTGTTTTAAAATTTATAAATTCTGAATTCTGACATCTCACATCATCACAGATTAACAAAAACGTAAATAAACTGCATGTTGATGATACGTAATGTATTGTTATAATAATTAAGTGTAATTACTTTGAAATTCACTTAATAAGTAACAAACTCAATGGATACAGATATACTCATCGACAGCAAAGACTGTTTGTACGGTAAATAAGTTATTTCTTTCGTAAATGTAAAATCCGGCTGATTACGAAAACAAATCGCAATGTGCATGCTTACTTATTTCATATTGGAATTTTAATGTTGTTGACCTTCCGGTTTACCCATTTTTTAAGCAAGACTCTTTTTATTACAGTCCTTGAGTTCACTTTCAATTTCAGTTATATTTGTAATGTTTTTTTTTGGTGCAAGGTTACGAATATTTTTTTATAGTTAGCTGCGTAATTTTATTAGCAAGACAAAGAAACACCCACACAAGCTAATAATGAAATACCTTATTGCTTTATATGCCGGTATATAATACTTCTTTTATAGATGAAGACTTTTTGGACCATCTGACCAATGAGTATCATTGGCCATCAGTACTTGATGTAGCTGACGCTACTCCTAGTGAAATATTAGCTGATGCAGCACCAATTCTAGTACCTGCTATTTCTCCAGCACTAAGCATCAAATCTTCACCTAATGAAAGTAGTAATTCCGACTCGGGTAGTGATGATGACTCAAAAAAGTAAGTGTGGTTTAATAAATTCCATTTAGATTTATTTATTATTCCATATTTTAGCAATTATTATAACCCAGTTAGTTTGTTTTTATGATTGCTTTTTGAATTAATTAGCTTCAAACTATATTTCAGTGGATCCTACAATTCGTTATCAAGACAGCTATCCCAATCACCATTTGATTATACCTCTTTCAACGATGAACCAACAAATCAGTTGAAACTGGAGGATGTAGAACTATTTCTTCAAAAATCTGGTATGTTTTTTCTATTTACAAATTGAATTAAATAATACAACACTTATCTATATTAAGGTTTTTTTAGTTCCATCTAGTCCACCAGTTCCTGATTTATCACCAACACTGAGGGCTTCGGAAAAATCTAGTCCTGTTATGGCTATTGAGAATGGTGTTATAAAGGTAGTAGGTACACATAGATACCTATTATAATTATTTTTTCTATTTATTTATTTAAATCTTTCCATCTTTGAATAAATACCAGTGATCACTTGTGTATCAAATGGGAGTGTCGGGACTATTTTGATATTTAATGAAATAAGCCCTTCAGTAATTATTACAAATTTGAAAAGCATATATAATATATTTTTTAATTATAGGTGGTTAAAAAAGAATCTGATTGTAATGAAGAAACTACACCCGCATACCCAAAAACTACTAGAGGTAATAACATATTTATTGAATTAATAATTCAAATAGAATAAACATAATTGAAATTATTATTACATTTTAGCAGCAAGTATCCACCTACCAAATTCTATTTACAAGGTTGTCAATGAAAATTCACAAAAAATGGATGATAGTATACAATTGATATTAGATAAGAGACTTTCTAGAACAGTGAGACCAACCCATGTCACAAAGTCGCATATTCCATCGGAGAATACAAAAAATGGCAAAATTACCATTACACCGGTAACCCTGAACAAACAGTTCCAAGTTACAAATAACGGTTACCATATAAAGGTAAGTACACACATTATGATAATTACTTTCTAGACTATTCATTTAAATTCTATTTTTAAATGAATATAACAAAAATTCAACAAAAAATAATACAAATCCTAACTTAAGATGTTGCTACCAGATTTATGAAATAGCGTTTTTTTTAATTGTACATTCTACCCTATTTTATTTTTTTTTTACCTTATTTTAATGTTTGTGATTAATTATTATTATATAAATGCCCAATCAAGCATGCCTCGATATTAAAGTCAAATTCAAAATATATTTATCAAAGAATATCATCAATTATTACATTAAGGTCTGTGCAGTCAGTCCATCAGCAGTCATGATAAGAAAAAGGTGCAAAACTAAAACTAATTAAGTAATTTTTATTTTGATTAATATGGGCGCAGCCAGGTAAATATAATGGCTAATACACAATTGTATCAAGTTATTTAGTATTCATATTATATAAAGTGACATTATTTGACATTGAACAATTATTTATATAAGAATTATTTTAAAATTTAAACAAGTTAATATTTTACACTTGTATAAACTTATAAATAAAATTAATCAGCTGTGCATAATTTATATTTGACTAGTTGTTGTTAGTTACTTTGTCTGCTGCATCATAAACTAATTTAAATTCATCATATCGGAAACTTATAGAACTTAGAAGTGTATAAAACCTTTTATATATCTTTTAATTTGGACCAAACAATATATATCTACGAAATTACTCATTGAAATCAGTTTGGTGGCTTCAAAGTTTCATGCAAGCCACCATCATGACAGACTTTATATATATATATATATATATATATATAAAGATTTTCTTTATTTTCATAGTAAAAGATGTATGATGATCCTCAATATTTTATAATGTTATATTATTATTCTCATACGCTTTGATTAATTTTAGTAATTTTGATATTCATACACTTTAATGTTCAAAACTATAAGGATTTAAAGGAACAAATGTAGAAAATTCTTCAATAGTTTTCATGTCATATGTTATATTTTATTTGCAGGCACATTCTGCTAACGTAGTTATCAACAAACCAGACGTCCACACCACACGTTACCAGAACAATGTCAAAGAGGAAGAACCAGAGATCTCTCACTTAGATCTGTCAAAGTTCACTGATGCTGAAATCAGAGCTATCAAGAAACAACAGAGAATGATCAAGAACAGGTAATTATTATTTGTTTATTTAAGAACAAAACATTAACTAACAAAATAGAAATATATGAAGAGACAAAGAAGCTCAAAGACATACAAAGGTTTAAATTAATCCTTTGGTGTAAAATAATATTAAAATGTATAGAGTGGTATGTCAAAAACATGATAAAAAATTATATATATGTATATAAAATTAATTTTATATTATTGTTAAAAAAGGATCTTTTTACCACATATTAACATATTTGTATATATATATTTTTTTTTATTACAGAGAGTCTGCATGTCAGTCTCGTCAGAAAAAGAAAGAATATGTAACAGCGCTAGAACAACAACTGTTAGAAGCACAACAAGAAATCACAAGGTTACAGCTGGAGAATAAACTACTAAGGGACCAGTTGCTGTCTAATGGAAGAAGTAGAAAGGTTATTTATTCTATAGGTTAAAAAAAACATTTTATGTGGAATCATTTCAAATTGTTAGATTTAAGCACAGAACAAACATTTTTTTCAGTAATTCTAAAAGCATGTTGACTCTTTCTAACTTTATCCGAATTTATAAATATATATTTATTAGTAGCTTTCTTTTTGCTATTGCTATCCCTTTCATCATGGAGGGGGTGTTTTTTTATTTTTTATTATATAATATTGCTGGTTTAATATTCAGGATTTGTTTGTGTGAGGGGGACAATGATATATTAATAATTTCTTTAAATAATAATATATTATTATAATATGATGTTACAGATCCCGAGGTTAGATTCTTCAATCTTGATACCTAAGAAGAACATTGCTGTTATATTTGCAATGGTGTTCATGGTATCGTTGAATTTTAATGTTTTGGGGTGAGATGATTTTAATATTATTTTCCCTTTTTCTTTTTAATGATATATAATTATTTTGACATTAATTAATAATTAATTTGATTTATTTTTTATTTTTTATTTTACTTTTAATATTCATGTTATGTTTTTAATTTTTATTTTCACTGTAAATATTGTGTTTCCTACATAAATATTTATCTTTCAGGTGGAATTCCAAACCACTCTCTGGACCTCCGGTGCATGTTAATACGAGACATCTATTGTGGTCGGAGGATAATAAAGACATGGTGTCTGAAGGTAGCGTCTCACTTGGATGTGTTGACAGACAAACATAGTAAAACTAATTATTATATATATATATATTTTAGATTATGATCAGTTCATGAATCGCAGCAGTGATGGAACGGATTGTAGGAACACAACATTGAATGATTTTCTTAAGATCAATCAGACTGAGAGTATAAGGATAGCTGGTGAGTTAAAGAGATGGATAGGTGAAGGGAAAACATTGAACTGGACGAAGACAGCGAAGAAACATAAAGTTTACTTGGACGAGGAACAAATAACAGGTGAAAAATTTTGTAAATATTTTTTTATTACTGTCAATGCATATACTATTCTTTATTTTGGTAGATAAGATAGAAGAAAATAATGAGAGAATCTGTGATATATATATATTTCACCATTTTTGTATATTTTAATGGTATTATTTTAGGTGGTTTACTGGAAACATATAGATTATTTAACAAATTAAATCTCGATAACCTCATCGATCTCCAAGTAACAAATAAAAACGGAAGAAATGCCCGCGAGAAGTCACGTTTACGTAAATTGAGGAGACAGAACACTAAAGATATAGATTTCTCCGACAGTACAATATACTATGAGAGACTGTATAACAAACCGATTAGAAAATCAGTTGATGATTTCAACTTTAATGAATTCGGCGAATGGAATGCGTTACTTCAGGCGTTGCATCGACGAGATGACACGTTCTATGTCGTCGGTGTTGGGAAAGGAGAGCATTTATTGTTACCGGCCGTGTCACATAATGTCACTCGACCCCCAAAGATGGCGCTGATTTTACCCGCTCGTTCTGGAAACGGTCAGTTTTGGGTTGATTGATTGATTTTTAATATGCATCAAACATTGTTTGTCATTTTCAGCAATCCGAATTGGTAACTTACTCACGGACTGACTACACTGAACTCTTTAATATATTAACACATTCGCGACCGCTGACGTAAATTCACGTCATTTCAAATTCTATTCCTGGTTGTCTCTGACGTAAATTTACGTCATTTCAAATTCTATACCTAGTTGCCGCAAACAAATTTTATACTTTTTATCCTCCCTTTGCCGATACAAGTTTGCGGCAACCAGCTTCACAATCTCATTATATTAGCCGGTATTCAGAGTTAGAAACGTAGAAAAATAGCCGAACTAAATAAAAACAAATATTTATGTTTTATCTATATTTGTCATAAGTTGTATTTTTTATCTATTTCAGATTCCCTAATGAACGACCACGTGACCCTAATGCAGATAGACTGTTCAGTTGTAAACACAACCCTAGTCAAACTAAAATCCGAAGCCTTGCCGGAGAGTTTAAGAAAAGTTAATAATGGCGACAAACCAATATTATATCAGAGAGAAAACAGGAAACTAAAGAGACTCAAAGTTGAAGCTAGTCAAGGAGATACACATAATACGAGCGATGCTTTAAGTTATAGAAAACCAGATATAAATATTGATAAGAATGATTTATTTGCCCAGTACCTGTTATCAAAATCACATGATACAAAAAATACATCTGATGAAACAAAATATTCAATACCGAATGTTTTGAGAGATAATGTTGAAAAACCATTTATAGGTTGAACAAATGTGTTATAATGATAGCCACACTTAAAATTTATTTCGCAAGTACAGACTTGTGCAACTACACGATGTATGGAGGTGACCACATATATATACTACCACATATGATCACATGTGACCACATGTATATACTTGCACTTGTACAAGTCAGAAATTTGCACAAGTATTTTGCAATACACCTTAAAATTTAACGTGCACTTGTACAAGTCAGATACAAGTATTTTGCAATACACCTTAAAATTTAACATGCACTTGTACAAGTCAGAGATTTACACAAGTATTTTTCAATACACCTTAAAATTGAACATGCATCTGTACAAGTCAGATATTTGCGCAAGTATTTTGCAATACACCTTAAAATTTAACGTGCACCTGTACAAGTCAGAAATATACACAAGTATTTTGCAACACACTTTAAAGGTTACAAGTTACAAATGCAGACTTGCGCAAGTAAACCACCACGTGATGGCCACCATCACTGAACAATATTTATGTTCTATGTACAAAGTTTTGAATACTATTTGGTTTGTGAATACATGACATACATTATATAGATATTTGTGATAATATACATACCACATTGATACCAAAATAGGTATTTATACTACATTATTGACTAATATTAATTATAGGACCGGTAGTTGTGTGAAATATTATATTATACAATGTAACACCATTTGAGTAAAAGTATACACTTAGGTATACATACTATTTGTATTTTTTGTAACAATAATTGATCGTTATTGTATATATATATATATAGAATTTAAGAATATATTTTATGGTTTTTTTGTTAAAGGATGCAAGTTTTGATGATTGCAATTTTTGTACCGTAAATATTGAATGCAAATTTGCAATTCATTAACTTATAATTGTCTATAAACCGGTATAATGCAAATTAGCGAAGAATTAACATTTATAACTATAAATCAGTCGATAACTGGTGTTTTGTGAATTGCTTTAATTTAAAATGTAATTGATAAAGTATAGTTTTCATTATATGAATAATAATAGGCCTACAAATAAGTTTCCGCTCTTTGATAAAAGGTAGCGCCACTAGTTAATGTAAAAACTGCTGTATTAGGCAGGATATCTGTGAACAAGATAACCTCAAAATATAATTCTTTATTACTGTAATATATTCCTTTGTATGCGAAACTGTCGACTTTTAAGCCTAATAAGCGTCAGTTGCGGGAACTTTTGATTTATTTATATCATTTGAAGAAGTCTGAAAGAAAACGAAGAAATTTTTATATATATCGGTGTCTATAATGTATGAAATATTAATGTGAATATTTATGACCAAGTTTGTATTTTATATATAAGATAGTTAGTTCGACAAATTTAATCTAATTTTGAAAATGTATTTACTAGTGGAAATTATTCTAGTGATATGTTTATTTATAATCAATTATTTTTTGTTTTTGTTTTTTTTTTTATAGCAAGCAAAATGACACTACTTGGATCATTGTTCATGACTAATTTAAAAATATTTGTAGTGAAAAAATAACGAAAACTTTTTGTGTCATTAACTTGAATTACCATAAATTAAAAAAGAAAATACAGATTATGTGTTGAAAAATCTTTTTATAGATATTTTTTTATCTACAAATTAAAATGTTTTTATAGCTACAATAACAAATATATATTTATCAATATTTAGTGAACCTTGAGTCTAGGGGGGTAAAACCTATCGGATCCCCACCAGTCTTATGGTTCATTGTCTGAATTTGGGACTTAATATATACTTAAAATTATTAAAAATTTTAGCTCTTGATTATTAGATTGCTAGAATAACTGTTAATTTTAATTATAATTTTAGCAATATAATTATTTAACTAATAATATATTGGCTAGTATTTTCGTTATTTTATATAATCTGTTTATTATTCACCGTTGCAAGATTATCACAAAATTATACTTAATGTTATATTATTGTTTTTGTTAAGTTGTTAGATTATGATAATTGCTATTATTTACAAAGGAAATTAATAAATAACATTTTCCTTTATGAAATTAATGATTAGGTGATTTTTTATGTTATCCTATATTTTGATACAAATATATTAAAACACTAAATATAATCAAGATTTGTATATTATAATTGTAATTGATACATACATATAATACAGTTTGTGTTTGTATAAATGTTAACGGAGTGTATTAAATCATTTCTCAAACCCCATTTCGATCTTTTTATTACAGTAAGGCCGAGAGCAAGGGCGTCGATGAAATTTCCTTAGTAGATGCATATTCTGTATTTATTATATTGTAACTAGCTGATCATAAAGTTTTTTGCAAATTATATATTTTAGATTTTTTTTTATCTCTTAAGTTGCGTCGAATTCAAATAATAGTGGGATAAGCTATGGAGGTTTAAATTTTTAATGCATTTATTTTGCTAAAATCTTCTATTGATCAAAATTTCTTCTCTCAGGTCATTGTCCTATATCAGGTTTGGTTGGGATGTCTTACCCAATGAACACTTGGGCTAAACTGTACAATGAAACTTTAATCCATAGAATCATGACTAGACAGAAAAGATGTCTATAAAAAACAAAAAGGTAATTCCAAAAACTTTGGAACAATAGGAATTTCAGACGTGTGTTCAGACGATGATGTAAACCAAAAATTGAGCTATCACCGACAACTAAGGCTCGCGACTGCAACTGTGCCTCGAGTAAGAGATGCAGATCCGGTCAGGAAAAATAGAGTTTGGACTCATCAAATTGTTGCCGAATAAGTTACCGGGATTGGACGGATTAACTTCATGTATTCTGAAATAGGCTTGGTGTTCCTGTGCGGCGGAGTTGACTGCTTGGCATCATGCGTTAGGTAGGATATCTACCCTGTAGTCTTCCCTATAGTTCCCTATAGGCTGCCTTTGACAACGCCTGGTGGCCTATGATACTTGTGAAAACCAAGCAGGGGATCTGCCCACCCAACTGTTATCGATATGTTTGCAGGTCGCCAGGTGGTGTGGAAAGAGTCCCCAGGGTTTGGTCCTTGATCAGGTTTTATGGGATGTCCTAATAGACGACATGCTCCGACTGCCACAACCCATCTGCATAAGCTATAACACTGACGAGTGCGATAGCTAATGCAGACGACGCCACGCTGCTGATACAAGCGCGATCACGATTAGAAATAAAAATATATATATCTTGGAAGGAAAGATATCGTCTCGAATTCTCGCCTGCAAAGACACAGACTTTGAACATCAAGAAACTCTTTCAGCGTACGCCCGTTATCAAATTTGGGGAATCTTCTATCACAGGCGTGGCGGAATCTGTACTCCTGGGTATCATCATGGACCGCAACAGATCATTCGCACAACATGCAACAAACGCGGGGGAACGCGCCGCGAAGTGTTTCGGTTCTTATAACCAAGACAGTTGATAGGACCATGGATTGGTGATGGGTTCTGTTCTGTTGAAAAAAGTCATGAAAGATATGATTCAGTTTACTCCATTCTGAAACCATACCTTGCGATCATCCAGTAAAGGTACGTAGTTTATTTCGGCACTTGTGTTTTTTTCCCAAATGTGGGCAATGCACAAAATATTTACACATCTCTAATGCCCAGATTATTAATTGGAAAAATTGTTAGCTCCAATCGAGTTATGAACCTGCCAAGGTGGTAGAGTCTATCCTCCACCTTTTGCCTAAAAAATCGCACTAAACCTAAGGTCACATACCTTAGGTTTAGCACGATTTTATTATTTTTGTATAAGGAAGGTTCTATGTCCGTTCAGTCAAGTATTAAGAGAAAGAGACCGCCCAGCCTCTGCTTCCCCGTTTAGTTCATGGGCATAAGTATATATATTTAAAGCATGAACTGAAAGATAGCAAAAGTTACTAAAATCAGCTTTAGAGCAATAAATTAGGTGTACTTGGACTTCGCTCTGGAGTTTGGTGATTTCCTATTCAGAGAATACGATAACACTTGTTTTTATTCTCCTGAGAACTCTTTAAATAATTAAATTACATAAAAAATCCATTCTCTGTAGAATCAAATTGGTCCTATGATCGTTGTTAGGTAAAAGTAACTTCGTCGGTCTCAACTTGTTATTCAGGGCAATCCTCGTTATTTTGAAAAGCAGACAAACATTACTAACATTTTATATTTTCATAAGTGACAACTGCATTTATCTATTATTGGACCGCCACTACTTTTGTCACCTCATATTTCAATTTCAAAGGATAAAAAAAAACAGAAATAGGAGGTATAGTAATACGTGATAATGAAGGTGACTCTTGAGTATTGAGTTGTATAAAAAGGAGGAGAGCCTTGTTAAGATCTATATACAGTTGTTAAATTATTACTTTATGTCATAATTTTGTATATTAATACAATTTATTTATTTACTTTTTTTTTTTTTTTTTTTTTTTATGGAAGAGGAGGGCAAACGAGCTGGCGGGTCACAGATGACTTGTGATCACCGCCGCCCATGAACTCTTGCAACATCCGAGGATTTACAAGAGTGTTGCCGGCCTTGTAGGTAGAAGTAGACGCCTTATCCTTACTTATCCAACTTTCCTAAAAAAAGATATATTGTTGTTGTCAGTGTCAATAGAAAACTACTTTCTGACTTCTGTGAACACAGTAAGTCCCTTGTCACTGTCATTTTATAAAATGTAAATACTCATATAACCTAAAACGTTGATCGCCGAATTAAAAAGTATTTTTATATGATAAAAGATCTCATCTAGTTAATAATAAGAGATTGCGAACAACATTTTCGCTTTACATAATGAATTGCATTCGGCTCTTCAGACTTAATCCAATTCAGTCATTTTGTAGAGTTAAGTCTGTTAGATGTATTTCTCAACATCCACTGAAGTTTTTAGAACATGAAGACAAATGGAGACAAAAAGATAAAATGTCGGCAAAGTGGAGACTCATATATAAAGCACCTATGGGTACCGTTTTAAATGTTACAACGGCGTATTTGTCACTATCAACGGCAGCTGTAACAGCTGGTGCATTGTATTATGCTTTGTTTGTGTTGGATATTAGTACAATAAACGATCCTATTATAATTGGAGATGATGTGATCATTGCAAACAATGCTTCTGAGAGCTTAATATATGTTGGTTCCTTTATAATATTTCACATTGCTGTTAAGACTTTACTGTCAAAGTTTGTTGTCCGTCTTTATCAGAATGGTGATGATTATACAGCCATATATAGAGGACACTGGTTTGATAATATTGTAAAACATAAATTCCATTTGGATGAATTTAAGAAGTTGAACCCAACACTGGTTGTATCTTGGGGCAATGCCAGGTATGGACTCGGAAAAAAACATGGAATATTATTGGATGAATATTTTAAAACACCAGAATATTTAAATTATTTAATTTACAAAAGAAAGGCCAATAATATGTGAAGTGAAATTGGATATTAGCTTTAGCTTGTGTAAATACCTGTAGAGAAATAAATTAAAGTCGTTACAAGAATCTATTCTTTTATTTTAAACTACTGTATGTAATAATTTAATTAAAATCCTCCACTAAAACCACTATTCCATTTATGCCTTGAATCTTTCTTAATTGTATCTGAATCCATTTTTTTAGGATCCTTTTCAAATTTCTCCAAAGCTTCTACTTGGTTTTCTTTAGGTTGTAAGGTTTTTGTAACTATGCACTGTCCATTTTCTTTCAATATGGTGTATTTGATATCTTCTTCTTTTGGCTCACCGTAAGGAAAAGTGATGGGTGTCACTTTAATTAAATGTTTGATTTGCCATAACTTTGCATTTAATTCTGGTATATTTTTGACAATGGCTACTCTATTCTTAAACTATAAAAAAAAAACAGAACATAATGTTTAGTTAACATGATAAATTTAAAACTTACAGAGTAGATTATTTATTATAATAACCACAGATATATGATTAATATTACCACATCCAATTTTAGATGATCCAAGATTTTTTTCTCCCACCATGGATAATATTTACTAGATTTAATCTGTTCTACTCGAAATAACTTTGAAGGTGTATATTCAGGATCCTTGTGGTCTGAATTTCTAAAACAATTAACACTATTATTACAATAATTTGTTTAGAAGTCTATAACATTGCTATTTATATAATTTATAATGGAGGATTAAGCTAAGTTTTATGAATATTTAGGTTTACAGTTTACTATGTTTAATATAAAGTGAATATGTATGTTCATACCTTGGATAGTATGTTATTCCACCTGGATATCGAATTCCCCCATCAGGCTTATAACGTCTCGATCTTGTTAGCGATATAAGAGGAGAAAACGGTTTAAGCAACTGTTTATTCATCTTTTCTTAAAAGATGTAAAACTTAGAACTACTTAACTATTTTAATACGTGTAAAAGCGCTCAGCTCAAATTCTGATACACTAAAATGTAAATGTTTCAGTTTTCCTATTTAGTTGGATATTTGGTTAAGGGTTGACAATTAACTGTCACATAAAATCCAACTGTCAAACAGTACCTTGTGGACATCGACAGCGGTCCAACTATTCAAGCTGCAGCTCTTCCATAAATGACCATAATGTGAAATGTGCACCTTGTTTTGATTATCGATTCCTGGGTGAAGGATAGATAACTGATATTGCATTTAGCGAGGCGTCTCATTGTTTTTGGAAATGTTTCGGTTATTCCGAAAATTCTTGCTATGATGAAAATACATGTATTTGTACTTGCCGCCCGCCTACATTACAGTCTTTAAATTATGGGGACTAGATTAAAGTATTTAGAAGACGTGGAGTTATTTAAGATAGATACTAAAAAAATACAAAACAACTGAAATGGTTTGTAGCATAAATCAGTTCAGTAAGTCGCCACAGTAGCGCTAGTGTTACTAGTTTGGTAAAATTATTAGTTTAATACTAAGTAATATACTTAACATAAAAAAAAAAAAAAAAAAAAAAAAAAAAAAAAATTGTTGTTATTGTTATCAGAAATAAAGGCTATTATTATTATTATTATTATAAGTAATATACTAAGAAAAATTATAATTACATGAGTAAATACTAGGGGCGCCAACAGACCCTCAATTTCGACTTGCTGCGCTCGCGAAATCTCGGGTACCGTTTGCATATTGAGCGAAGCGAGCCCAGCGTAATGACTCATCGTTTCCCATTGACTTCAATGGGATATCAGTTTTTTGACATGTTTTTTTTCAAAAATTTTTTTTATGAAATTTTTCAATTTTTTATTAAAACCATCACCTGATGTGTGTCTTTTTGATTGTAAAATTTAATAATTTTTCGTCAAGTAGTTTTCGAACCAATTCGTGACAAAAATGTGAAAAAGTCTCCAGTAGAACGCTCCGCTCGCTTCGCTCAAAAAATACAAATGTTTGTTTAATCTAAATAAGTTCGGTGTGAGAATTATTCTAACACCTTGTCTCTACCCTCTAATCATTGGTTGACAGTAAAAATACGTTTTGTTTTGAATTTGTAATTTGATTTGTATAGTGAAAGTTTACTTCAAGTTATAATTTTGTTTTTATTGTACAAATATTTTAATATTTTAATTAAATGTTGTTTATCATTTAAAGTTTAGAAAATGTAGTTTTGTAGTGAGATTTTTTGTTATTTTTGAACTTAATAATTGTGAACTGCTTTGTACCCTAATTTGGAGTTAAAAACTTTATTTTTTGTATATTTTAATGAAGAAGGTACGTTTTGAATCTCCAAGAAAGCCATTTAAAATGAATTCAATGAATGATTCCGAATGTCACTCTCCTCGCCCTCAGGTTGGAAGGTATTTACAATCGGCACCTCAAATAGATAATTTAGAATACCGAGTACCTTATTCAAACGATCCTATACAAAGATTCGAAAATGGAAATTCTTCGCCATATCCTATTGTTAATAAAACGTGTCTACCTGATGGTCCTAAAGTAGAAAATAAATGGTCACCGTCAAATGAATTGGATTTAAGTATTCTTGATTCTTCACACGAAATGATAAATACAGTAAAAAATTCAAGAAGTGCTGTACATGATATTAAATCGGTATTTAAAGTAAATCAAAATCCTTTACCACAATATAGGCCTCCACTAGGACCATCCCATGCAGAAAAAAATAATATAAATCCACCCAATATTTTAAGAAAAGATGATGATTTTTTTTTAAGAAAAGACAATTTACAAGGTTTAAAAAGCTTGCATAGTCAAGTAAATAAGTTACACCTTGGGAAGGAGAATAATCCTATTCTAAAGAAAACAGAACTGATGAGCTTAGGTGCTTCAAAAACACAATTGTCTAGTCCCTCCAATTTGCAATCTCCTTATTGCTCAAGTTATGTTGATAACAGTGGCTGTAGATGTCACCATTGTATAAAAGTTTGTCACATGCAGGCTCATTCACCTAAATTCAGTGTAAATTCAACTGAAAAACAGGTACATGAACCTAACTACAATATATGTCAATGTATTGCAAATCTACCTAAGACTCATCTACAATATTCTTGCAATGCTAACTATAAACATTTACCACCTACTTGTGGCTGTAATCTACACACAGAAACCTCTCAGTCTCCCATTCCTCAACCTCCACATAATGCTGTGGACAAAAAGGCTTGGGCTATTGAAAGATATGGACAGATTAATAAAACAGAATGTCAAGAGATACAAAAACAAAGTAGTATTGCTAAAGAGAAAAGAGAACCAACTGTTGCAGATTTGTTTAAAATAATAAAGATGCAGAATGAGCAATTGCAACTATTGCAAGAAAAAGTTGATAAATTTATATCTGTTAATAGAAATGAAGCTCATAAACCTGCACAGCCGGTACAAAATTACGTGACGGAGCATGTGGCTTTAGAATCTATGGAAACATTAGCGACTAAACAAAAAATATCTATTGGTGTTATGACAAGCTTTGAAATGGTAAGAACATCGACTATCATAAATAAAGAAATAGTCACACAAAATGAAGCTCAAATACAATGTAATAGATCACAAATTAGTATCAAAGAAGTTGTATCAAAGCAACCGGTGAATCAAAATTTCCTTGATGGAATAAAACCTGTGTCAAACAGTCAGAACAAGTCTGTACAATCTGATAAACATTATGAAAACATAGAAAACGGAGATTTGACAAAGAACACAGACCATGCACAAGACGAGAAGACCCTAAATGAAATGAGTTTATATAACGTTCAAGTGGACAATGCAATTACTCCAGATTTGTCGCCTGAACCAAGTCTGTATCTAGATGTAAGAGATTATAGCGAGTGAGTTAAAATCAATCATTTTATTTTATTAAGTTTAAAATAATTAATTTTATTCATATTCAAACTTTTTATTGACCTTTTTTTTGTTGCAACCAAAATTATAACTTAATTTTTTATTCAAACTTAAACTTTTTAGTTCTGATGCAAGCAGTGATGACCAATCAAATGTTGGATGGACATATTATAACAAAGTTATGGTAATTAACATACTTTATAATACTTTCATTTGTTATAGTAATTTAAGTTTAAAATACACATTATTTCAGACCCACGTTAACGGAATGCTTCAAGATTCAGACATGCCTTCTTCGGCGAGTGCTTTATACAGAAACGCCAGACAGAAATGTTTGCAGATGCAAATAGACAAAACTAATATTAGTGTTGCAAAAAGGTTTGTAATATATTTAGATATATATTTTTTTTTATTATAAGATTTTATCTTTTTTTCATCACATCTAAAACCTACTCTTTCTCTAGGGTAACATTTGGAGACGATGTAGCCATACAGCAACAGATGCAAATACCTATTCCCTCTACTGACACCAGCCTCAAGATGAACCAACTAGCAGCTAAATACCTTAAGGATGCTCCAGTATTACCTTCGAATCCGAGAAGTCCTAAGGATGTTGTTGATATGTCATTCGCTACTAGGAATTATATGGAGAAACATAATATATTACAAGGTAAAAATAAGAAATGAATCATTCATTGACTGAGGTAGGATTCGAACCTTAGACCTTTGGATGAACATTGAAAAACCCTAATAGATTTAACGGCCCCAGAATAGGTGGTTATTGTATAAATATTTATCCAAAAATTGCTCTATTACAGGTAAACAATATTTGAGGCCACAACCGCAGCCAGAGATTCCGAAGTTCTTGGACATAACAGTTTTGAAACAGCAACCCAAATTCTTATGAGTTTTTTAATTTTATTTAATACGATTTTGACTTTTTATTGAGTGACATATAGTAGTGATTATGTTATTATTAATATATGAAGTTAATTAAATATTAGTGCTGTTTAGTATAATATGTAATAAGTGTTGATATTAAATAAAATATATTTTATTGAACAGACATTTATTTAAACTTTACATAATATTGTAACAGAGTAAAGTCTTAAGTCAGTACATATTTTTTATAGAAACAGTTGAGATTTTAACACATATTTGCTACTGTTACTATATAATGGGGCAATGTTATTATAGACTAATAGTAATTGTACTATTCGTTTTTTTGTATAATAGAAGTATTATTAGTCTATTAAAGATTACACAAAATTTAAAGATGAATGACTCGTATCAATTATAAGTACATATATATTTCACGGATTAAATACAGCAAGAAAAAATATACACTAACACTAATGAAACCTACTCATTCATATTAATATAACCTCAACAGTGACACCTATAGGCCACAAACGATACTAAAAAATACATATTTTTAAACACTATTGTTTAAATACATATATATTTTGAAGGCATCGAAATTTTTCCCATACTTGTACTTTACTCCTTTAAATTTAATGTTGTATTAATAATTAATATTAAATCAGTTTTATATTGCACTTAATTGGTATAAACATAGGCCCTAGCTATGAATATATAATATCTAAGGTGACTAGAACAATAAAGTAACTACAAATATATTAGCAATTTGGATATCCATTTTATGCAATATAATATGAATTTCAACGCATTGTATATCACAATCCGAGTTCTAAGCAATCAGATGTTTTAATATCTAAAGACTGAAATATTTTCAAGAATTTTAGCTAAATGAAAGTAAATGAACAGTGAAGGAACATTTTAAACACATGGTAGTTACATTTATTCAATAAATGTTACTTTCAAGGTAACTTTCATTTAAAAATTAAAACTAATCTGACAATCACGTTATCTGCTGGTGAATACTTATGTAACTATGTTATAGAAGTACCGATCAGTTATATATTACCTATATACATTTTATCGAATTTTATAACTAATTAAATATAAATAAAAATGAGTTAATAACATTTATAACCTTAAAAATTGTAGATATATTTTGTAATTTTCTCATGTTTGTTTCGAATAACTATACCAACATTCTAATTTCTACTTAACAATTTTAGAATAAATTTTGCCAATTATCATTTGGTTCTTTCATTTTATAATATCTACGAAACATTCATACAGTAATAATTATTAATATATCTATGTTTTAAGAGTTTCAATATTTAATATAATATGCTATTTTATTACAAGAGTAATATAGATTAATTTTATTATACGGCTGTAACTCGAAATCCGGTTATAAGGTGGTAAATCAAGTTGTAGCCAATTTTTTATATCCGTACCTGCTGACGTGACCGTAAGGTTATTTTTACGGAAATTTTTGATTAAGCCGTAATAGAGAAATTTATGATTTATTTATATATTTACAAATGTATTTTAACCTTAAACAATACATCAATTCTCTTGCATCGCAAAAAGTTAATTTAAATTTAAATCTACAAAATGGTAACCAATTCATTGGATGGCACATTTTATTTTATTTTAAAATGCATTGATTTTATAAAATTTCTACTAGGAATATCTATGATACATCACTTTATGTCTTGCATGTCTTCGATTAGACTAGAATAAGTATAAGAACATCTACACCTGGTTTCTAGAAGGCTGATTAAAAAAAACAATAAAATTTGTGAATGATGTCGCTACAGCAAATCAAAACTCTTGAGAGTTCTGTAATTTTTATGGATCTAATTCATTATTCAATTTACCGAGCCAGGGCAACTAGCTTATTGGGCAAAGTGAGTTATTACTTTCTAGTAAGTATTAGTCTGTGAACATTTTTGAAGCCTATTTTTTGTTGTCAAATAGTGCTATTACATTTAGGTAAAGAAAATGATGTCTCAAATTAATCAACCTGCCAGAAATCGGCTAGTCTATCTTTAAATGAATAATATATGTTTAATTGAAAACTACTTATATTATAATAGTAACTTATTACTATTTTATGTAAATATTTCTAAATATACAATTTCCATGCATAATTAAATTATATTTCATTTACTAAAAAAATATTTTTTGACAAAAAATACTCTTTAGCAAATGACACAAATGCAAATAGATTAAGATATTACTGTTTAATATAAAAATAAATATCTTAAAGAAAAATAAAGAATCTCTGATTAAAAAATATAATTTTACATTATGATGCAACCTCACTTTAATATATGATTAATAATATGTTATTAAGTATTTTGTGATAACGAACAATTAATAATATAACTTATAAATTCTTATTTTTATTCATATTAAGGAATTTAGGTTATTTGGATTTTGATAAATTAAGTTTTATATCCATTTCAACGACAATTATATCAGAATATTTTATTTTTAATTATTTATATCCCACTTAACTTTTATATTATTGTTATTTGAATAATATTATATAGTTTTCGCAATTATTTTGATTTATACAAAGTATTAAAATATTTATTTTTAAGTTTGGACAACAATAAACATTACGAATCAGTCAAAACATCCCATATTTTATCTGTACATAGAATATACTATCATTGTTTTATATATCTGTCATTTAAGAACTCTAACAGTGTTTCCAAAAAGTTTTGAAATACATTATAAATAAAGAATTGTATTCTTTATTATAAAATATTAATTATTTATTTTAATAGGTGTGCTATATTACACTTCGTCCATTTTATTATTTTTCTATGATAGTTATGTGATATATTTTATTACTAATCGACTTTTATCTATGCAAACTTTTTATAAATTGTGACTTAGGATTGAAATTAAATAATAATTTAAATATAATTATTTTGTTATTTAAAAAATACTAGTTTTTGTTAAAGATACTTTAGTTTAAATTTACCGGACATTTCTAAATGAAATAGAAATCTTAATAGATGTGCAAAGGTCATAGAAAAATAACATAATGGACGGAGTAGTGGTTCAGTTTTTAGTAATTAGGTAATAGATATTACGGCTGATAATTTGTTATATCTAGAGATTCTTCTTCACCACCGCCTCTTGATTTGCTGTCCAGTCTTAATTCCGCGAGCCTTTGTCTAATACTATTTGGTCTGAAAAAAAAAGTTATATTTATGTAGGCAAACTAAATATATAATATTACGCAAAGCCAAGAAATGAATATACTAGTATAAATAATGAAAACGTGTTAGAATTTTCGAGTCAATAGTTATGTATGCATTTTTATGAGTTTATTTCTCAGTTACGGATAGATGAAGAAATTTAAATTCTCTAAAGCACTTATCAATCACATGAAATCAACCTTTAGATTTACAAACTTTAAGACTGACTTGGCGGTAACTATTTGACGCTGGGTACAAGAGAACAATAATTGTTTGTTTTTTAAACAGCATAGTATAATATATAAATGTCTATCATATAGGTATAGTGTAATGGTAATAGGTCATTTTGAGTATGATCTGTAAAAAAGGTGTCAACCTATCAGAGAAGTATGAGGTGACGACGTGATCTGCTGACACGGACTGTCGCTGGTAGGTGGCGGCGCTCAGGTTGCTCTGCGGCAGTTTATAGATACGGACACACCTGCCACTGTTCTCTGGCAGCACTGGCAAAAATATTTTTATAGTGTTCATATTAAGTTCATTTTGTTTTGGTTTTTAATGAGATCATTCAATCTCGTCAGTTAATCAATCAATCCAATCCTACCTTGTGGTGAAGTGGGTGGTGAGATCGGCGTCATCCTCTGCAGTGGAGGGCGGATGTTTTCTTGTTCGGAGGAGATGGAACTGCTGCGGCTGGATGCTGAGTTATTCTCAGAGGTTTTGTTATTTTGACTGTCACCCCTTGGAAATAAAAAGATTGAGAGAAATGAAAATAATGAAACACCATAAATAATACAATGGTTATAAGAAATTGGCGAACGGAGAAAATTTGGTTAAAGCGTGTGTAAATTGGGATAAGAGCTGAAAGTAAATAAAGCTAACAAATTTAATTCTAAGGGACATCCTTTCGTATCGTATCGTACTTGTCGGCGTCGTCATCTTCCACGGAGTATCCACATTTGTTCAAGTGCCTGACGAGCTCGTAGCTATCGTGTAGCGCGAAGCACGGGTCCATCTCCCGTGACAGAGGCACGTACTCCGGAGCGCACGCCACGTAGAATATATCCTGGGTTAAGAATTTTTGCTAGTCTTATATATATTGTTTGAGTTGGAACATATATAACAAAATATTTTTGAGTACCTGTTTATATATACATTGTATACATAAAATTTTTGTTTGATTATAATATAGATTTTTTTAAGATAACTTACCCGTCGTCCGCAAAGCATCTTCAGTCCGGGTATGCAAGCTGCGTGTACTAATGACCCATTCGCTACCAACCGGATTTCTAATAGGTCTTCAGCAAACGCCATAATGTAAGGGAACGCGCACACTAAAATTTTAACAAAGCACAATAAACATGTATACCGTTCTATAATTTCTTTAATAAATATTTTGTTATCAATTTCGGTACTCTTACCTACAGCAGTGGGTACTGTGGTCCAATGGAAATCATATTCAATATCACTTTCCAGGCCCTTTGAAGTTAATCTCTCAAAATGACATGTATCTGAAAGACATTTATATTTTGTAGATATTGATATAATTTGGCTTATTTTTATCGTTTTCAAACTTACGGTTATAGCATAAGATAATTTGTCCATCTCTTTCGTCTCCAATGCGTAAGGCGTTGACTAAAGTACCACGCTGTGGTCCACAGTCTTCTGAGCCTTCAGCTCTTTTTACCGTCTATAAAAGGTAGAAATGTTATGTGTTTAGAGTTCATATAAAGTGTGTATAGAATTGTCTGGTTGTGGATTCAATGGTTATTAAAAATGGTTGATAAAATGATCTTTCAATACTAACTATTTAAAAGAAATTATTCATACAATTGCTAAAATATTCCAAAAATTGGGACGTATTTATATAAAAAAGTTATTTAATGCCAATTAATTATTCTTAGAAATTATTAATTATACTTTACCTGTGCCGTGTTCAGTTCCAGAAGTTCCCAATGGTGTTTATAACCCACCACCATTACTTCGACTTCACTTTCAATTAACTTTATGAGTATCGGCGATTCGCTCAATTGTATGTCCTGGAAAATATTACAATTATATTCTACTTTACTTTTTGGTACTCTGAAATGACCAAAAAATATATAAATAGATACCTTGACATGAGTGTATTCGAATCCCATTTCATTATCGGCGTTAGCTTCTTCTATCATTAAAAGGACTCTCCTTCCAATCGCCACAGCCAGATATGTCTTCCCACCCTCACCTAATTGATGTTCCATTGGTTAAGATAGATACTATGGCGAAAATAGTCTTTGCGATCCATATTAATTTGTATAACCTATATCAATTTAATGATAAAAAAAAACCTTGTTCAAGGACATCAAAGAAGTGTGCAGTCTTAGTCCTGGGCAGTCTTGCATGTTTGCAGTCTTGTAGCGGGCGCATGGCCCAGGCGCCGGCGCACAGCTCGGGTAAAGGCAACGCGTACAGCCCCGCGCCCCCCGCGCCCCCCGTCGTGGATCCTCCCCCCGCAGTCGCCCGTGCGCCCACACGGAACAGACCCGCGCGCTCGGACACACGAGCTGACCGCACGCACCCTTCCCAGCGGAGGACTACCTTCGTTGTACCGCTCTCTGTGTGTTGATGTATGAAGGTGGAGCGTGGAAAATTAGTGAAGAACCGATCATTCAAATTAAAATTCAAAAATGGATATATAGACCATATTTTTTTTAACATCATTTTTATGGATTGCCTAATTAATGACATATGATAGATTTGTTACTGCCTAAGTTGTAATGAATTTATTATTCTTAATTATTGTTGTATCGAATTGTACAGCAGAAATATCCACTCCATTGTATCTGCTATTGGGCAAAAATATACTTTAACACTACCACCTTCTTTTAAGTTGGAAGTTAAGAATGGTTTACTCATATTAGGGAAGGTTAGAATTTTCGCAGTCTCATCAAAGACAAACCATTTTTATCACACGAACCTTCTAGAATATATGTGTTGGAGGTAGTGGAGAGCAATAGCCTTCCTTCCGCCAGCTGTTCCGCACAAACTGGGCTGGCGGGGAGTGGAGCGGCGCGCCATACACGACCTTCCCAGGGCGCACGACGAGACCCTCCACTTCCTGGTTTTATTAAGTAATGCTTAATATTCACTATCAAATTGCAAACACAACGCTTACAAGGTGAATACCTACCACTGGATACCAAGCTGGTGGGAGCGTCACCTCGCAGAACCGCATCGAGTTTAAGAGCCTGTCCTACATGAAGGAATCTTTCTGTCCGAGCCGCACCCGCGCCCCCCGCGCCCGCACCCCCCGACCACACATCAGACAGAGCACGACGGGAGAGCATTGGCTAGGAATAACATACAACATAGCATTCTTGGTAACGATATTGGAGGATAGGAAAAAGTATATGCGTTCTGGGGTAAAACATTGTTTGTAACATATGATTGAATTATTTAAGAGTTAAGGTCTATTCCAATTAAGTTGAGGTCAAACAAATAATAGCTTACCACCTTGTGATCGGAACAGTGTTCTGCATATATATCCCGTATCAGAGTATCGAGAGTTCTTTGTCTTTTCAAAGCAAATGTGGGGGTTTGAAACGCAGCCTTTTCTCCGTTCATCAACTTTACCTGTAATATAACGTTAAACCTTACAAATATTTTATAATAATAAACAAAATGTAACAATAATTTCTTATTTTTGAAACGAATTTAGCCAGCCCCGTCGGCACATCATGTCGTAATTCGATAAATACTGGCCCCTGTTGGTAATAAAGTTGTCAACCGAAAATTCCCTGAGGCTATTAAGAAAGATTTCAGAAATGTTATTTTTTTAGAAATGGTATATTTCTTCTCTGCCTGTCGCAAAACACACCTAATTTATTTAGAAACTCTCAGTTTTTTAAAACTGAATTAAGATAATAATAAACTAAACTTAAGACTTATCTAAGCTTTATTCTCTGTGAAAAATTAAGTAACTTAAACTACACTTAAGTAAGAATACGTAAACAATAGGTCGTTAACATATACTTTGTTCTAGAACACAAGAAAGTGATTTAAATTGCAAAATCTTATCGAATTAATTATTACAATTATATGATATAAATCTAATTACCGGTAAAACATTCAAACACCAAACATAAAAAAACAACTTATACATAACATTATATTGAAATACAACCAAAATTTCCAAATATTAAAAATTAAAACCTTTTGGATCCCTAAAAGTTTTCAAAACGAGAGCTTTTATATACTAAGGGAATGTTAAATAGAAATGATGTTACTTACAAGAAGGAATTCCCTGAACAGCTGAGGGTCGTTGAAGACGGGAGGGCAAGGTAGGGACGGACCGAACGGAGGTACCGTGTCGTCTGTGTACACACTCAGCCTATACCCTTCACCCTCCACTTCTGATACCACTGCAAATATATCTAAACACTTTTAAGGAAATTAATAGTAAATATAATCTTATTCGCTTTTTATTTAATGTTTATATGAAAATTGTAATGAAATGTCTCGCTCGATGTGTATACAATAATAAAAACCTTTTCAATTTATATTTAATAGAATTGTGAATAACTTCATTCGTGTTGTATACAAAGTTGTGACACGTGCAGAGTATATTTTTTGATTGAATAGACTTCAATAAGCTTATACTATAAAAATATATATCATAAATAATATCAAACGACATTCGTTCCACACATAATTAACCACGATTGTTAATATTTACTTGCGATTGCTATTTATTTGCGATTGCAAAATATTTGCAAATGAATCGCAATAGTAAATTATAGTAAAGGATACGAGTGAAGTGACTTTTCACACATTGTGGGTTAAATGTGTTGTGGGTTGAGTCCTCAGTGAAAATTATATTCACAATATCGTTGCCGATGTGACGTTTTCTTTCCAACTGAAACACAGAAACAGATTAATATTCTATACACAAATTAAATCTTTTATTTTATTTATTATAATATAAAAGTTTGTGCTAAATTAAAATATTACTGTTATATTTTCATTATAAAGATCTGTTCACAATGTTACATGAGTCACGTTAGTTATTAGTTTTTTTTTTACAATTAATTCACACCCACAAACACACACACGCACACGCACACGCACACGCACACGCACACGCACACGCACACGCACACGCACACGCACACGCACACGCACACGCACACGCACACGCACACGCACACGCACACGCACACGCACACGCACACGCACACGCACACGCACACGCACACGCACACGCACACGCACACGCACACGCACACGCACACGCACACGCACACGCACACGCACACGCACACGCACACGCACACGCACACGCACACGCACACGCACACGCACACGCACACGCACACGCACACGCACACGCACACGCACACGCACACGCACACGCACACGCACACGCACACGCACACGCACACGCACACGCACACGCACACGCGCACGCGCACGCGCACGCGCACGCACACGCACACGCACACACACATTCTTAAGAGTGTTCGGTTTTCGATCTGTTTATTGTAAAGTTATTATTATATATTGTAAGATAGATACGAGTATGTATTGCAATAACTGTTTTAATGACATTAGTCAAGTGTACCAAGTGAACCTAACATTGAACGGCTACGAATCTAATTATTCGGTTCTAGTGGCTATTAAACTGTGGACTTCCGTTGTTATCTACATAGGTATGTAAACAGTGTATATCCAGCCTTATATCGAAATAAAACAGCCTTATATCAATCAAAACATCTTTATATCAACAGTGTGTACCAAGCGTTATATAATCAAAATTTATTTATATGTAAGTAACAAGGGTTTATTAAACAAAATAATGTTTTTTGTGTCAAATAAAAAGAAAACCACGTGTGTATTAATTGAATATCAAAAGAAATCTATATAGTTTATATTATAAGAAAAATAAATAATACCTATTTTTGTTCTAACAAAGGTCGATCATGAATAAAACTATACACAACATTCAATTATTGCTGTGCTAAATATTGAAATTACAAAAAAAAATCCGATCTTGATTTTAATTAATAGAGATTAATTTATTTAAAATGAATCATGAGAGGGAAAGTATAAATAAGATTACTTCTTTACCAAAATAGAAAACAAAAATGGGACATGAAATGTTAATTCATAACGACATTACATAAAAAATACCCAGAAAAAAAACACACAAAATCAAATGAATCAAAGCCATCTCTTTCTTTGTGAATTATATAAAATTATATATTATTTAAATAATTAAAAACGTATTTCAGTTAATAACGACGTCTTGAAATGAGAGAAACGTTTAAATATTCTGAAAGACAAGCTTAATTCATTTCCGAAGAGGAAATTGAAAAGTATTTAAATGAAATAAATAATAATCTAAGAATTTTGTAATTTTTTCCTATTGAGTCAATATTACTTTAATAGTCAATATAAATTATTACTATAATAATAAAATCATACAATGTATAACATCTGTTAATATAATTAGAGAGAGAGAGAGAGAGAGAGAGATATATATAACTAGAGAGACATATATATATAACTATTACAAGCAGATTCAGTTTTCTTTACTATGTTCAGTTTTATAACATTAAACACACGTATTTTAAATTTAGGATAGAGTTAGAACAAGAATATATAAATATAATATTTTGCTCCCTTTATCGCAAAAGGCAGTTTAATTGAACATAGCAACATACATTCTTCTATTCTTAACCTAAACATGAGTTGAGTAATTACGTGGAATAGCTCATGTATTATGTGTAAACGCATTGAACCTTATGCGGGTAAAGTATTTACAATTTAAATAAGTACGTTGTTTTTCTATCTAATGTTTAATTCGGAAAGGTGTACATGAAAATAATCGCGGTAAATTAAATGTCGACAATTAAAAATGTCAAAGTGTTCTTCTAGAATAAAATAGAAAGCAATTAAAGTTATCGTAAGTATTGTAAGACCGTTAAGAATATAGACTTTTGAACTATTGTACAACAAAAATAATAATTGGTGTTATTGTCTATGGCAGAGTTTTTTTAAAACGTTATAACTGACATATGTATTAATGTCAGTTCATATCATATCGGATTATTTGGCCAATGTTAGATAAAATTCCACCCAACATTATAATACAGCAAAATTAAAATGTAGATTATTTTTGTAAAAAACATCCAAACTGACCTGTTGTTTGTTGTCTTTTGAAAATGGCAACATTGTTGAGACGTGAAACATAATTTCGTGTCCTTGGTGCATCGTGTAAATGGAATGGCTGCCGGTCATGTCACCTGTCAACATTCAAATATATGTCAAATTTTACAGTAAATCTTTTAACCCAATGATTTTATAAGCCCCATATTGAAGCAGTGTAAAATAAAAATTTTTGATTCGTCGTCGAAAACATAAGGTTGGCATTATTTATATTTAAAAAAGACTATGAAATATTTTTTCTAAGATATTTTTTTTATGATAAAATAACTGGTAAGACAGACAGTCATAATTGAATCTTAGCATAAAATTATAACATTTTCCGCAGTTGTATACTTTACCTATATTTGACGAAGGCTAAAATAAAAATTTTCTTTGATTAAGAATTTTCATTAAAATTTCAAGGTACCTTTAACGTCGAGACCTCCACGAAAACGGTTCCAGCCTCTTAATCGAATCTTGTCCCCCAAAAGCGAAATAAATCGGTCCCATTTCTCGTTGCTCCTCTCTGAAAGATATGACCTTTACGTAATATTTCATCAAAGTGCTCTAAATGTATTCTAGAGGTCAATGACATATTTGTTAATTTAGGTTAATATGGCAAAAAATATATTCAATATACATATTTTCTATTTAAAAATAGCTAATACAATTGTCTGTCGCGAAATAAGTCTAAACCTGTCTGGAATTATTGGTAATATACGTAATGTAAAAGTTGTAAGTTGAAATTGGTTAATTGGAGTTAAATAATACTGATAATTAATATTTTCGTTAAAAAATTCATTATAAAATGGTTTTTGGCAAATATATTCGTAATATAAACGTATTAACTCTTGTTAGCAGTTCTATGGGATTTCTATTTTTTAAGTGCGGAAAAATTGTATATTGAGATTCGTTACATTAAGGTTACACTGTAATAGTCTTATAAGTTATATCTTACTGAGCAAAAGAATTAAATAATATAATATTTAAGTAACCATTTTATAACCCGGTCACGTATACCCGTTCTTAAGATTATTTTTTCTGAATTAAGCTAAAGCTGTTTACGTCTTTTAGATCTCACCATTAGAAAGCATCTCGTCGTCGGTCTTCTGTCCGGGCTTCATTATCATAACTCCTATTTTAAAATTCACCGAACCCTCCTGTTCTTCGAGTAGCAAAATATCTTTTTGTAAATCAGGACACGTTATCTATAACAATAATAATATTATAATTTTTATATTAATTGTGTATGAAATGTTTAGTAATATTTTAGTTTTTTAAACTTTTTCAAAAAATATAAATTTAGCGGTTAGGGGGCCCCACTATTTTCGTCAAAAAATTTCATTTTTAGAACATTCTCTAATATCATGTTAATAATAATTCAAATGAAAATATTAAAAATTACCTCTCTAGGCATTTTATCGATACGCTCAATAGATGTAAACTGGGCTAAAATCTGTTTGAGGGTTGGTCTTGTGGGAGTTTGACCTCCGCCGCCGCTCCAGGCACTCGCTGGGAGGTATATTTTGTGTGCACCCTGGACAAAAACACAAATAGATATAATGAAAATGATATCAATATAGTGATAGCGTCAAATGTAAATAATTGACTTATAAACGAGGTGATCGGACCTGACTAGAAACAGATCCTTAAAAATTTATGCCTTCAAGCCAATACTTGAATTAGTTATGATAGCGTTTCATGAGGCAAGTGGGAAGCTGACTATTGAAAACGACTTTTCCCTGGAGGATCCCGGAGAACAAACTCACTTTATCCCTCGTTATTACACAAGGGCCTATATTTAATGGGCAATAACGACACAATAAAATGTTTTTTCCTTCAAATATAAGCGATAGTAATTACAATCCACCAAGTGTACCATCTACTTGCTTGCCAAAATATATTATATAATACATAATACCAATACCTTGAAAATCTTATTAAAATCAACGATGAAATGGAACGGAGCCAAATCAAACTTATAACGACTAAAATTTTATAGAAGGTACCAAATTATGGACCAAATCAAATATATTGTTCCGGAAATTTAATTGATCGTTATTCGCGAATAAACATATTTGTTTTTATTATAAATAAAGTTTTTAAAATCATTGGATTTTAAAAATAGATTTGATTGTTTAAGTTGGACGGATGCTCGGTCGTGTTCTACGAGTATAACAAACATTTCCCATGAGTGTGTGAAATGACGTGTTTCACATTCTAAAGTATTTTCAATTGGGTTTAAAATAAACCTGTCATTTTTATTTATAACTTGAGTATTTCGCAATATTATTTAATATTAATAATATATTTTTTTAATGAAACTTATTAATATATGATACTCGATTAATTTTGCATTTGCATTTAAAATATTACTAATATTTAATATTCGAAATTGAATGAATGAATTTTAATATTTAATTTAAATTTAATAATACCAGTTATAAAATATGCAAATATTCATTTTATTATCAAATATATTAATGATATTCTTGAAGGGTAATATTGCATGAAATTAAATGATCCAGAAGTTTTGATAGCTCTAAATATATATATATATAATAAATATAAAATAAAGGTGAGATTATAAAGTATATAATAAAATGAACTATAATAGATATAGATATTATTAAATAGACGTTTAACAGTGTTATTCTTGTAAAGATATTCATAGTCTTATGGATATTTACCATTTTGTTGAAGAGTATAGCCCGTAAAAGTCCAGCTCCTTCCTGAACCACGCTTAGTAGGTAAGGCTCCCTCGCTGCATCCACTCCGATGTAGTTTTGATGCACTGTTATAAAATATTTTATTGTTATTTTTTTTAATTGAGCTGAGCGTAAGCGAAGCTCTTAACCGTTTGGGAGACCTCTTTTTGTGTTTAGTTGTCTCCAGAATGCGACGAGATAATTAGCTAAAAATTTTCTGATGTATGCTTGAGCCAAACGCGGATGTTATAGCGAAAACAGATTGAAAAAATGTTTAGCCATTCAAAAGTTATCAAGAAAAGAAGAAAGGAGAGGGGGTCAGCTCAACACCCACCGCGCACGGTTGGCGGATCCTAGTATATTTGTTTATTGCTCTTTAAATTTAATATCCGGTTATGTATAAAATTTAGTGTAAAATTACAGTTTTAATTGTGATTTAATAAAAGAACATTAATACACTATGATACATAATAATATTAGTTGTATGTTTAATTTAATATACGCACTAACGTATTAATTATAACTATAACAAATATATTTGATGTAACATAAAAAATCTCAATAGCTACGCAATATTAATATAAGACGTAGTATAATGCCAGTATAACAGATTGAAGCGAGAAATGTTTACAGACTAATATGTTTCGCTCGAAAGCTTTTATTAAATCCCGGGTAGAAGTTTGTGGCAGTGGATATATAGCTCGGATTAGCACCAAGCTATCTATGTGTGTGTTACGAGATTTATGTGTACATTTTATAATATATTGTGAAGGATATTGTTATTTTATCAAAACGTTTTTAATAAAATGTTAGTTATAACATTTCAATATATTTTTTTCTCTTTATCTACCAAGAACACTCACAAAACTTGATGTATTTTATATTAAAAAAATGTGAACTACGTCTTATTGACGTGATTGTAGTGAAATTAGTTTTTAATACTAGTTGTGACCGCGACCTTGCTCGTGTCCTGTTTTATGTCAGGTTGACTGACAAAAATAAATTCTAAAAATCATTATTTCCAGTTCTATTCGTTACTCGCTTGGTTAAAACCCTCAGATTTTTTCCAAAATATCTTCTTTACAAACAGCGAACAGGTATAGATTTATTAGCGAAATGTATAGATTGTTATATATATAAGAACACTTGCTTAAATGTGATTATAACATAAGACGAACTACACTTTAGGAAACTATTATACGGAATTCGGACAAGAAGGAAGGCTTATAAAATAAAACCTCACCCAGGGTGATACAAGTTCTTAACTAAATTTATTATGCTTTTACTATCAAACTATAAGTTTTATCGGTTAGAAATATTATATCTAGTGGAAATCATGTCTATTTTACTGTATTTTGGGTGTTTGTTTGTCGAATAATATCGAGTAATATTGGATATTTTTTGTTATTATTACCAAAGTTATATAGTTCAATAGCTATTCATAAAGTCTTGCCAACAACATTATTGTGAATAACAATATGAATATTCAAATATTAAATGAAATTTAGTATCCACGAAATACAAGACTAGAAAATATTTAACTATTTATCAATAAAATATCAAAGGTATGAACTTTACAGAAGCATAACTTACAAAATTGAACAAAAGTCTTATACATTTAAACATTAGTCTTAAATATAGTCTAGTCAATAGACTTTAAAAAGAAACTACTCGAATATTTTTGTACTTAACAAATTTTTAACCTAATTTTTAACCTAACAAAATAAGTTATTACAGTGACATAACTTTAGCTGCTGTTTATTAGTTTCTTTACAAAACTAATGGTCATAGGTACAAAATAACGATAAAAGAAATAAACTAATATGTTCCATCCAAAGTAAAAGTGAAAAACTCTAATCCAATAGTAACTGTTTATTACCACATGTATTCTCATAGACGTCCCCTCGGGCACTACAGAGCATTGCAGAAAGACCGTCTTTAGGCTACGAATGTTGAGTATTGGTAATTAGAAATTAAATGAAATAAACTATATTCTATATTCTAAATACAGTACTAAAAATCGCACGAGATATTCTCATCATATAATTTATCAAAATTCAAAAAATTCAAAATTCAAAATTCAAAATATCTTTATTCAAGTAGGCATTTACACGCACTTTTGAATCGTCAATTACTACAATACAAAAAAAGGTCAGTGTAGTCAGTCCGTAAGTAAATTACTACCGGCTCGGAATGCTGCTCTGTTGAGAAGAGCCGGCCAGAAACTCAACAGTTGCTCTTTTCAAAAGAAATATAACAATAGGTGATGTACATTATAAAATAAATCCTGCAAATGATTCAACAACTTAAGTTCCACATATTTCGATCCACTAAAAACTCTTGACCGTTATAATAAGCTTTATTTAACAATAAACTTTTGATTTTAGATTTAAAACTAAGAAATGGAAGGTCTAAGATATCTTGTGGAACTTTATTATATATGCGTATACTCAAACCCATGAAGGATTTATTAACTTTTTGAAGCCGAAACTTTGGCGTTACGAGTTTGTTTTTATTTCTCGTATTTATCGCGTGTTTGTCACTGTTTTTTATATAACTATTTAAATTTTGACGTATATATAATATGTTATTAAGTATGTATTGGGAAGCGACTGTAAGAATACCTATTTCTTTAAAAACATCTCTCAGAGAATCTCTAGCTTTTAAGTTATAAATAGCCCGCACAGCTCTTTTTTGTAAAATAAATATAGAATTAATGTCGACAGCACTGCCCCATAATAAAATACCGTAAGATAAAATACTGTGAAAATAACTAAAATAAACAAGTCGAGCCGTATTAATGTCCGTTAATTGTCTAACTTTTCTAATTGCAAAGACGGTAGTGGTTTAGTTTGCATAGCAACGTCCGATGGTCCACACAATCAAAGGCTTTGGACAAATCGCAAAACACCCCAATTGCATTCTGCGACTTCTCCTACGCGTCGTTAATGTGCTTAGGAAGCGCAGCACTCGCATCAGTTGTTGATTTGCCTTTGGTGAAACCATATTGTTCACTATGCATGATCCCACTGCTATACATAAACTCTGAAATCTGATTTAAAATAATTTTCTCGAAGACCTTACTCAAGGTCGGTAAAACCGAGATAGGCCTATAATTTTCGGGATCCAATCTATCGCCACTTTTAAACAAAGGAAGTATTTTACTGTTTTTCATCAAATCTGGAAATATACCAGTTTCGATACATTTGTTAAAAATAAGGGATAATTGAGGGGCAATATCATTTATAATAGTGCTAAGCAATTTAACTGACATACCCCAGAGATCACCGGTTTTCTTCGAATTTAAGGTTCTAAATGTGTTAACTATTTCATCTGATGAAACAGGTTTAAAAGCAAAATATTTATTATTGACTTTAACATTTTTGTTCAATTCCGCGATTGCAACAGATGATGAGGAATTTAAATTACGTGTGACTGTTATTGGGATTTCAGTAAAAAAGGTCTCAAAAACAGCCGCCACCTTTGATTCTTTATTTATTTCAATATTATTAATTTTTAACTGTATAGGTCCATTGGGAGCCCTAGATTTTCCAGTAAAACTAGATAAAACATCCCAAGTTGCCTTTATTTTATCTTCTGAATTTAAAATTTTATTTTTTATATAAATGGACTTGGCTTGACGTTCTTAAATATCGGTTCTTAGTTACAAATTATGGCATTATACAAGTACTATTACTCCGAATTCATTCTAAATGTAAGAGCATCATATAAGTAGAATTGACGTTGTTTGTTGTAGTTTATTTTAGTATTTACTTTATTTTAATTCTAATTAGTGTTTAATAACATTTATATCTGTGACTCAACACTCAATACTTCAAAAATGATAAGTTAACAGAGTATCCATGGAGTATCTTGCCGATTCTTATTTATGGATCTTACTTATCCTTTGGAATCGTGCAACTAGGTTCTGGCATTTAATAAGTGGAATGTGTTATTTTATTTCAAATAAGATTACTATTTTTTATATTCTAATGATAAGAAGAAAAAAACTGTCTTTAACGAATCTAAAGCAACTATAATTTGACGTTACGTAAGTTGATTGTTTGCTTTTTTGAAATAAAAAACTTTGATTTTGAGCTTAGTTTGACTTTGAATTACTTTGACTTGACTTGATTTGAATTGACACTTTTATTTGATATAATGTTAAAATCTGCATCTATTTTATTATAAACCACTATTTATAAACTTCAATTAGTCTTTTGGAATCTTTTATTTTTAGTAAGAAATATTTTTATTACATTATACTTTTTAGATCTATGGAAATATATATAAATTTTTTGTTAATTTCAGATATATCTCTAGATTATGTAATATATTTATTGTGTATTTATATTAATAATGCCAAAGATAAGGACTGACTTAAAATAAAATTCAGACATATGTAATAGGAGATTCATAATATTTTATTAATTTCGAAAATATTAATCAATTTTCGAATCTAGTGGAAATATTGTAGTCATTTCTTTTGTTCATGTTTTATTGTAGCATATTATGGACTAATTAGATTCTATTCCAGTCGTCCTTAAGAAATTAATAACACGATAGTGAACTAATTGACGGTTAGATAATAACTGTATTAGAATATAATAATATACATATCGGGTGTTGGGAACACGGGCGAAGGGCTACGTTCCTGATGAGAGCCATTTAGATCTTCTTGAAGGTCCATTGTCAAAAGACAATATTCCAAACGATAAAAACTTTATTTAAAGTTTTTATAATTCAAAATGATTCAGGCCTAATCAATGTCAGACGTCTGAACGGTTCGGCCGTTGAAGCCGAACTGCCCTAGACTGCGTTGCGCGTGCCTTATATACTCGTAGCAACTCGTTCCACTTCGGACGTCACGTGACTAAACGAGTGATTCTGATGTTGCTAAATATTAATTATTATTTTAAATCACAAACTTACACATAATTCATATATTAATTATTCATTAAAAACTTACACAATTACACACATAATCAGATAAATAATGAGTCACGCCGACACGGCCATTCTGCATAAGGTCGCCACTGACCTTTATATTGCTTGATAGCCTAGGTTGAAACACATTTTGTTGCAAATATCTTATTTGGAGGCCCCTGCCCTCGACAAACTATATGGTAAATATATTGTCTAGAGGCCCCTGTCCTCAACAAATTATGTAGTAAATATATTGTTTGGACGTACCTGTCCTCAACAAATTATATTACAAGTATTCTGTTTGGAGGCCCCTGTCCTCAACAAACTCTATTACAAAAATATGATTTGGAGGCCCCTGTCCTCGACAAACTATATGGTAAATATATTGTCTGGAGGCCCCTGTCCTCAACAAATTATATAGTAAATATATTGTTTGGAGGCCCCTGTCCTCAACAAATTATGTAATAAATATATTGTCTGGAGGCCCCTGTCCTCAACAAATTATGTAGTAAATATATTGTCTGGAGGCCCCTGTCCTCAACAAATTATGTAGTAAATATATTGTCTGGAGGCCCCTGTCCTCAACAAATTATGTAGTAAATATATTGTCTGGAGGCCCCTGTCCTCAACAAACTCTTTTACAAAAATATGACTTGGAGGCCCCTGTCGTCTACAAAACTTATTACAAACATATTGTTTAGAGGCCCCTGTCCTCAATAAACAAATTCTATTTTAACAGGACTATCTTTTCTATGATTTTAACGTTTATAATCAATGTACTCGAATGACACCATAATTATTGATCTATCTGTTGATAATTACTCTCTCAAATTTGTGTCCACATTTTGTTCTGTTGACGCCGACACGAGATCTTGACCACGGTTTTTATTTGGCCTAGGAGCAAACTTTAATTGATCATGGGCCACTTTTTTTTGGTCTACCTCTTCCACTTATTTTCTTGATTTTGTAGCGGTCATTAGGCAAAATTTTCCGAATTTCATATGCATCTGGATACTTAAGATCAAGTCCAATCAGCTATCAAGTTGACCACGGTCTACTCTTCCTTCAGTTTCATCAACTAGTGATAACAATTCTGCAGGCACTGCACAGTGTCTTCCTGTCAGTGCCTTTATTAGGCTTACATTTGTTGCTTTACTTTTTGTACAATTAATTGCTAGTTGGAGGGCTTCCAAGCCCTTCTTCTAGTCCTTGGTTTCATAGTTTCATTTTTTTCTACAGCCATCATACGTTCAACGTGCCCATTAGATCGGCTTACACCAGGTGAATTTGTTTTGAGGCTCCAAATAGGGAGACAATGTGTTTCAGTGCGTGAAGCATCGAGACTGCTGTTTTATTTGTTGCGTAAGACAAGGTAAAGAATTTGGTGTAAGCGTCGATTACTAGAACATATTCATGATTTTCATTTCTTTTTGGTAGTCGACCAGTCGACAAATCGACCAGTCATATGTGAATGGTATCAAATGGTATAGGCTGTTTCACTATAGGATACATTTGAACTTGTTTAGTCTCAGAGGGCCCCTTGCTTGTTTTACATATAGCGCAGTTATCTATAAATCGTCTTATCATTGTTGTCATTTCTGGAAACCAATATATTTCTCGAATCTTCTCAAGAGTCTTCTCCCAACCAAAATGTTTAAGCGCTGTATGATAAGCATTAATTATGCTCCACTGGTATGATTTTGGAATAATCTTCCACTCCTTGCAACCGGGTTCCTCTTCTAGATGTTGGCGTTCCAAAACACGGTCATTAATCCTGTAACCATGCGTAACCTCACCGTTTTCAATTTTTTAATAATTTTAGCTATTTCTCCATCACGGCGCTGTTCAATTTTTAACCACGTATCCACACTTTGCGTTAAATTAATACATTCGGTGGGATTCTTGCTAAAGAAATCAGTATGTTTCATTCAATTTCCTTAGCGATATTCAATTTTGAAATCGTAATGCTGAAGAAACGACCACCATCTATGGATTCTCGGCAGGAGCTCGTGTTTGTGTGATGATAATTTTATGGTATTGCAGTCAGTTACGATAGTAAATGTTCTTCCATATAGGTATTGTCGAAAGTGTTTTATGGCACGTACTATAGCAAGTGTTTCCAATTCATAAGAATATGCTCATAACCGACGACATGTTGTTGCTCTTTGTTTATTTGAATTAGTATGGCACCCAATCCTACACTGCTAGCATTAGTGTGCAATTCAATCGGCCACCCTTCTCTAAAAATTGTTAGAATTGGCACTGAAGTTAACCGTCTTATTATATCGAGTCTAGTACTTTCACATTCAGGAGACCACATAAATTTAGTATCCTTCTTTGTAAGATTGTAAATATGTACATATTCTATCTTCACCGTAATTTTTCTTCACTAGAATGACAGGACTTCTTCTTCTCTAACAATACCGTTTGCAATTAATTCATTGATAATAGCTTTCGCTTTTTGTCGTTCTACTAATGCCATTCGGTATGGACGACGCGAAACTATCTTCGTTGGGTCCTTTAGGTTTATATCCAAACTCCGTGTATCAACCTTGGTTTTAGGAATTCCGGTCACAAACAACCGACTATAACTTATTAGTAAAGCTTTCAAGGCATGTATTTGTTCTTTATCTGTCAAATCGGTATGTAGATTTTTAAAGGGATCTTCCGTACATAGAAAGATGTAAACTGGTTCCTTTCTAATGACTGAAGCACCATTTCCTGTTACAAGAACATTTAACCCGGTTCCTTTTACTAACTCTGCTCCAATCAAAAGTTCACATGGTATTTCATGATCTTCGATAATGTGAAGAACTATGTTGATCTGTTGACAATATAAAATAGGTATACTTTTGCTTCCTATACCCTTAAGCATTAGAGAACAATCTTCACGTTTTCCTGGTATTGATAAACTGAGTGATCATCTTATTAGTGAGCGGGAAGTTCCACTGTCATAAAAAGCCACAAGATTGAGACCGTTGATTTCGATTTTCATTGGAGTCAGAATATTGTTAACATCTGAGATTAGGTTAACCTTTTCGGCATTGCCTGCTATTTTCTTAAAACAAACAGATTCTACATGCCCTATTTTACTGCAATAGCTACATTTAGGCTTTTGAAGTTGACTTCTATTCCGGAAAAAGTTGTTTTCATGATTTTCAGTAGCATTTAATAATGGTCTAGGATCAATCAATTGTTCGTTCTTTTTGCTACAGTTTACTTGAGTGTGCAAAGGTTTACCACACTTAAAACATATTACAGTCTCTTTTCTATTAACCCTTAGCCTAGGTCTTTTATTAGGTTCAAATCGTGGTTCTCTCGGTCTAAACGTAGATGCAACAGAGATAAGTTCGGGAACGGTATTGCATTTACTTCCATATTTGCCATATTTGTCAACACGTTTCCATATTTGCCAAGCTTTTGTTATGGATTCCACTGGATTGGTTCCATCGAATTTAAAGTTACATAATTTAAGAATGTCGTTGGAGTATCATGCTTCCGGCTCAAATGTTTGTATAAGAGCTTCACGCATAACCTTCCAAACCGGTGATTTCACAAGCCATGTGTCTCCAAGTGTCTTAGCTCTACCCTGCAACAGGCCTGCTATTTTCGTACATAACTCGTAATCTGTTAAACCCCAATGGTTTTTTGCTTAATCAACATGTTCGCACCCATCTCGAATCGGTATATAAATATCATTTAATCTTGGCCGTTAAGATATGGTCGACTTTTTACTAAGAAGCCCCGTAAGGAACTCACAATTTGCTTGCATACTTGCTTGCTGCTGCCGTGTAAACGTTTCCATCATTCTAGACATGGCAAGCAATGTTTGTGACGTTTCAAGGTTATCCGTTCTTCTGAAATGTGTACTTGGATCTAAAGGCGTTTCCGAACGGATCCCACTTCTGATATCGGGTGTTGGGAACACGGGCGAAGGGCTACGTTCCTGATGAGAGCCATTTAGATCTTCTTGAAGGTCCATTGTCAAAAGACAATATTCCAAACGATAAAAACTTTATTTAAAGTTTTTATAATTCAAAATGATTCAGGCCTAATCAATGTCAGACGTCTGAACGGTTCGGCCGTTGAAGCCGAACTGCCCTAGACTGCGTTGCGCGTGCCTTATATACTCGTAGCAACTCGTTCCACTTCGGACGTCACGTGACTAAACGAGTGATTCTGATGTTGCTAAATATTAATTATTATTTTAAATCACAAACTTACACATAATTCATATATTAATTATTCATTAAAAACTTACACAATTACACACATAATCAGATAAATAATGAGTCACGCCGACATACATAATAAATTACTTTAATCAATTAATTAATGCACAAAATATCAATAATAATAATTTACAGAATGAGCAGAACACTTATAATATTAGAAATTATAGAAAGGTATTAGGAGGGACGGTAATTCTAAGATCATAGTTGATGATCAAAATATAGACAAAGATAATAAAATAAATATATTGCAAACATTTTGAATTAACTTAATTTTTTTATTATCAGACATTCTAATTAAGAAATACATTAAAAATTATATAAATAATACTACAGTAAGAGTGTCGGTGTCTACAACAAAATCTATTAATAACCTAATAAAATCTATTAATACGTTTATTTGTTTTTTGACAAAAGACAAAAGAGATTCACTAACATGTGCCATCAAAAGTAAAAGGATGATCCAGGCTTCAGTTTTGTGGTTGGCTGTTTATTAGTACGAGTACATGTAAAGTTCTCGCAGAACTCCTACAAAGCATTGCTACTATAACACTACAGAGCATTGTAGAGAAACATTTTTAAGCTACAACTTTACCACAACCTGGTAAAGTTAATGTTACTGTAATATAGTCAAAAGTACCTTTGCATAATGTGAATGTCATACACGCGGTGCTTATAATAACTTTGTTTAAGATAAAGGTAAATGATGCCAAGTTACAAAATTTGGCAAATCTGACAGATTAATTTAATATTCCTTTACTCTTTAATGTTCAAGTCTGTGATGTTCACGTTATTAGTTATTTTAATCTAAATATATATATGTACATGTATATTCTTTATAGATACATTTAATTTAAATATTTCCAGGTGAGTGAAACTTAAGCTAGTCGTTTATGAAAAACAGCAAAAAGTATTTTTCTGTGGGCATTTTATGTTGGCTTTTGGTGTATTGAAACTCCAGAAAACTAATACATTTTGCTACCAGACAATAACACATTAAACATTGTAAACAGAGAAGTTTTAAATAATTAACATTATCAAAATAAACGAGTAGTACAAGAAATAAAATAAACATAAACTAAATACTAAACACTCAGTACTAAGAACAACACAGGATAATTTTGTTACTAGTTAAAATATTTGACGCTAAGCGAAGTCAACACGAGTCATTTAGTATTTCTATATAAATAAAAATAAAAGTCTTTTTATATATTACATTATAAAATTATTATCTTGAATTCTTATGTTTAGAAACTTTACTCCTTTGTAACAGAAAGGATCATAGACCAAGTAATCGCGTAATTAGTAATTGTAGTCTTTCATTGTAACACACCTTATTTGAAATTTAATTTGTTCTCAATATAAGAATTATATCTATTAATCAATAGGCAATACTAGAAAATAATGGTAATTAATAAATAAGTTACAAAAGAGCCTATGGAGAACAATGGCTAAGAAACTTAGTCAGAATCTAGTTGTATCTCTTTGTCGTAAAAAAATACTACTTACTTTCTTCTTACTTTTTTAGAATTAGGTATGTACATATTTAAAAAATAAGAAATTCATACTATATTAAGAAAAACTAATATTCTTTTATTTTTTATAACCATGAGAATCTGTATTTTTATGATAAAAATCTTTTTGATGATGTTCTCTATTATTATGGAGAGACGACAGGTAAAGGCGATAAGTCTGTAGTTAGCTGGATCAAAGCTATCACCAATGTCTTCAATTGATTGTTCAAAGACAATTTTGAGGCTAAAAAAGTGTGTGCAATGACTTCTATATTATTTGGTATAATTGCCCAAAAACCCGAAACTTTAATTAAGATTACAATTAAATCATCAAACACATTTTGTCATAGAACACTAAACGAAATATTTTATTGTATGATAATATGAAACAATAGGACATCGGTAATTGTTTTCTGAACACAAAGGAATTTTTTTAGTATTCAAAAATATTTTTAACAAAACTATAAACAACAAAGGTTGTGATTTACAAAGAGAGTATTGAATATGAAAAAAGAAAATTACAACAATAACTATAACTATATAATGACTTTTATAGTTTTATTTAATCTGCATAAATACGTATGGAAAAAAGGTATATTTTATATGTATATTTGAATGACATACGTATAAAAACATGTCAGGCGAAAGTAATTATAGCTTTTTCGTCTCAAATATTCTGAATAATAATGTTTTAATTTAGTTTCATATCAAATGTGATTTGGTATGAAACTATAGCCGTCTTGGTGTTAAAAATTTATAGCACGCAAGTTATTTATACTAATATTATTAAAAGAAAATTTTTGTTTGCTTGCCTGCTGTATGTTTGATTGTAACACATTATCAGCGAATAACATAGGCTACTTTTTATCACGATATTCCAATGGTTTCGGGAAGTACGAGAATAAAACTGGAGTTTGTCGTAAAAAAACAAGAATAGTTGGATATCAATTGTATGTTGGCTTATCTCGAGCTGGAATTCCAGAAAACCATTACATTTATCTACCAAAAACAATAAATTTTTTTTGACGCTTAGCGAAGTGAGCACGGCCCACTTTATTTTCTTCATAAATAAAATATCTACCTGTTTAATGGTACATACATAAATTTATTTGTTAATTGTTAAAAAAACGACTTTTGACTTTGCTTTCTTAATAAAAGTATATTTATGTATCTATTTATTTATCGTTGCGCCAGCAGATGTCTGTCATGTAAGTTTGTCTGTAAGACGTTATCTATTACCCGAGTTCAAATAAGAGTTAAATAAGTTATCATAAAGTAAATATAATTATCCTCCTGTGAACAATTGTAGTTCGATGAAAATATTTAATTATCCAATCCATGACATCATTTATTTCAAATAATACAGAAGATACGTTAAAAGGTCATTCACTTACAGTTATTTTATTTAAAGTATCGGACAAGAAAGAGTCGGAGTCTCCCATCGAGAGTTTTGGACAAATGTGTTGCTTAGGTTAGGACGGACGTAGCAATAGAAAACAAAGTGATTCTATATCGGTTACGTTTTTTTTTTAAACGGAACCCTAAAACCATTCAATTGTTCTCCTGGAAGATAGTAGAAACTTTTTTTTATTAATAATCATACTTTTAAACCCTCATTCTTTTGTTCTCGTTCATTGTTTTATATAAGGCTCCACTACCAAAAACCACTCTAGTACAAAGAGTAGATTTGACTGAGGTTTAATCTCAATCATATTATTAGTTAATATGTTATATATTTTTAAAGATCGCAATAAAATGAATATGTAATGCCTGCGTATATTACAACTGAAAAATTATACGAAATCTTTTTTTTCAAATAATTATAATATGTAATATCATTCTAAATCTTAAAGACAGAAAGTTAATATTATGTTACTTCTTTATTATTATTATTTTTATTATTCATTTTAAATTAATTATTAAACAAGTATCACACCATACTAAAACAAGTCACGCCTGTTTCTTACCTTACCATCACTTTTTATGATGATTAATAAATAAAGCTGCAAATTCATATTTTGATTTGTTGGTTTCGTCATTGTTACATATATATCAAATATTTATATATTTATATACTCTCAACAAGCTATTAGTAGCTTGCTTGATCAGTCAGCAAATATTTACAACAAAGCACTTCATACGAATATATTACAACTCAAATACTATTTACTATTTACCGAAATACCTACCGAAATATTCAAATACTATTTACTAGTAACCGAACTAAAAAGGTGGTTTTAAATAAATCGTCCTAAATTAGCGTACGAATTTTAAGCAACTTATTATTTTTTTCTAAATATATATATAAATAAAAAAAAACAATTTCAATGTCTGGAAAATTGTGATATAAAGAAAACACTGATATAATATATTTAAAGTAACAAATAAAATATGCATTAAATAAAAATCTTACTGAAAGTAAATTACATTTTTAAGAAACTACTTGAAGGTTGAAATTAAAACTTTTCAGAAATAAATGCAGATTCTTGAAGTAATATTAAATAAAAGAATATAAGTTAAAGTATTATTTTTTAAGAAGCAAGATTCTTATATCTGCTAAATATGTACATACCTAAGAATTGGGATAGAAAAAGTAAACCGTCGTATTTTATTGCGAATAGGGCATTTCATTTATGGATATATATTTATCAAACCTCAAACTATCAGACGTCAAACTCTAGTCAATAATATCAAACGTCTAACTCTTGTTGCACTGTTCAAAAGTGTAAATACATAAAAAAGACTCTGCAAAAAACTCTATTGTCATTTCTTCAACTCATTATTGTAATGTTTATTTATAGTATTGAATATTAAGTAACAGACAAAATATTTACATTGAGAAGAAATTTGAATTGAAATATAGTGTGGTATAAAAAAATACAATTACTAATTAACTCACCACTAGGTTTATGATTCTTTTTAATATACAAATTATTAAAGATTTCCAAAACTTAACGATTCGAAATAATAGTAATTATATAATGCCCTATTTTCTTATCATTTTATTGGACCAAGACTTTACACAAATATACAACGTACATGATAAAATGAACAATGTTATTTATATACTCGTAGAGTACTAAATAACCCGTGCCCATTTTTACTACTGATGAGTTTACTCTTATCTATACCAGTTAGGTTCTCAGTACTGAGTGTTTAGTTTTATTTTATATTTATTTTATTTCTTGTCGGCTGCTAATATGTATGCTTGTATGTTAATTGTGTAAGACTTTTCTGTACATTATGCATGATATCGTGGCTTTATATGCTAGAAAAAGTTATAATATTGGTTTTCTAGATTTCTAACTTCAGAACTCCAGATAATCCAACATATAAATGCTCAAAAGAAAAACACTCCTTTTGCATTTTTTCCTACTTCTTTCGATTTCGCGTAGTGCGCATGTCCTTGGTAATATCGGTATAAAAAGTAGCCAATGTTAATCTTTTTTCTTTTTTTTTTTTAATTTAGAGGAGGGCAAACGAGCTTGCGGGTCACCGTTGATATGTGATCACCGCTGCCCATAAACTCTTGCTAAAGCCGAGGATTCACAAGAGCGGCGTTGCCGGCCTTGGAAATAGGAATATATGCCTTTTTTGAAGGTACCCATGTCGTATCGATCTGGAAATACCGCCGAGGGAAGTTCGTTCCACATTCGAGTGGAACGTGGAAAAAAAATCCTCGAAATCCGCACAGTGGAGGATCGCCATGCATCCAGGTGGTATGGATGGTAAAGGAGGCGATGGCGAGCTGTGCGGTGGTGAAATTCAGCGGTAGGCATCAGATCGAATAGTTCTTCGGAACACTCCCCGTTGTAAATGCGGTAGAAGATGCACAGAGAAGCAACGTCTCTATGCAATGCCAAAGAGTCTATTGATAATGCTCTCCATTACTTTGGAGAGAAGAGAGGTAATGGCGATAGATCTGTAGTTAGCTGGGTCCGAGCTAACACCTTTTTTAGGGATCGGATGGACAAGGGCATGCTCCCATGAGACTGGGACTACGCCTTTAAGGTAGGAGTGCTGAAACAGATGCGTTAGCACTGGAGTCAACTCAGGGGCACACGTTCGTAGCACCAATGGAGAAATGCCATCCGGCCCACTCGACTTATGAACGTCCAAGGAAAATAGAAACTGCCTAATAGTTTTCTGCCAAAAAACTATTTTCGGCATTGAGCTCTGACACCGCGGGATAATAGGCGGTGTCGTCCCCTGGTCATCCAAACTCCACGTCCGGGAGACGAGTGTGCGTCTTGACCAATTGGGACAGACCACTTGCAGAGACCAGAGCAAAGTCAAACACAGATCTCCCGGCGTAGTCGGTGGCACGTGACCCTAGCCAATGGGCATGGTGCACATTGAAGCCCCCGAGGACTACGATTTCGGCGGAGGGAGTCTGTGAAAGCAGATCGTCAATCTTCGCCTGAACATGGCCCAAGAGTTGATCCGTTTCTGCATTACCACTATGTGTCTTGTAGAGGCACGCGTAGACTCTGACATGGTCGTCCATGTCTACGCGCAGCCAGAGTACAGACAGGTCCCGCCCTTCAACCCCAACCTCACTTATTATGCGGCTACAGATAGGTAAAAAGAGGTTCAAAGTTCCAAGAAACCACCCAACCAATTACGATATCATTATAGCATGGCGTATTTAATAATAAAATAATATAAAATAAATCTATTAGCTTTAAGCAATTTTGTAACTTGGCGTTATCTAACTTTAACTTAAACAAAACCAAAGTTAGCATAAAGTACCACGTGTGTAACATCCATATTACATTATGCAGAGGTACTTTTAAAAACTTGATTTTTTATAGAAAACTTTACTAAAACTCCACTTTCGTAGTTTAAAAACGTTTGCTGCAATGTTCTGTAGCGCTGGAGTGGACTGATATGAGAACATTACATGTAGTAATAGACAGTCATACCACATTTATCTCTTATCTTATCTCTGATTATTAAAATTTTTTAGTCACTATTCAAATAGGTTTCACCACAAACAAACATCATAAGAGAATTTTGCTATTAAGCTTTGTTCAATATAATAATTTATTTTGTTAGTAGTGGAAGATACTCCCAATTTTTTTCTAGTTTTACAGTATTCCGGAATCAGTATTTCTGTCAGTTTAAAAAGTAAAATAATTTTAACTTCTATCTTTACAATAATATTTGAATAGATTTTTTTTTAAACAGTTTGTTTTAAAAAATTACTATCTTGGAATAGTGTTTGTTACCTTTAGGACGTCTATGCAATATAAATATTTATTGAACTATAGAACTATGCAAGTAATGCACAAAAATATTATCTAATGTTACTCAAAAATCTCTACAAAAAACAAACGAAAAACAGTAAAACAGAAACAACCACATTATTTCCACTAGATATAATATTTCTAGTCGATAGCATCGGTTATACTGATAATAAATTTAGTTAAGAACTTATATCAGGCTGGGTGAGATCTTGTTTTATAAGCCTAGCTCATTGTCCGAGATCAGTGGAGTCTAGTTCGTCCTTTGTTATAATCACTTTCCGGCAAGTGCTGAATCTGTAATCTCCTTCGGAGAAAGGAGGTAAGTGGCATTATTGCTAAGTCCGGAGAGCTTTTTGAGATTTACACAATTTTCAGTTAGCTCCTAACGATTCTAACAAATGGCGGTATCTGTTGACTGGATTGAGTAATTACGAATGAGGAAGGCAGGACAGATGCCCTACCTACCTCATTCGTAAGTTTAGTGTTCCAAGTTATTTACTAAAAAATAGTAACAAATAGTATTATAAACTTGGATAAAATTTTAAAAAATAATTATAATTATATTGTTTTGATTTTTGCTCGATATCGACTGTAAGAAAATATTATGGTTTTCATGACAGATGTACTCTGAACGTTACCCCTTAAATAGTTTACTACAATGTAATATATCAAATCAATAGTCACAGAAACGCGTGACCAGGTCTGCTAGTATAGTTATAGTTATAAAGTTATGTAGTTATTAGATATATAGTTATAATTATTTTTTTCCATACCTATTTTTCGTTTTGTTATAATCAGCTCCAAAAATATCAATAAACTAAAATGTTTTTAACCCCAAGACCTTCACTTTGTGTTGGGAAAACAATTTGTGATTTTTAAAACAAATAAAAATAAACTATAATATACAACTTTTTTAGCATTTATTTTAATTAATACAGAAAATTCAATGAAAGTTCATTCACTCGCAGTTATCACGTTGAGAATACAGTGCTACTTATTTTAATAAGCATCCAAAGGGATCGGTTGTTTTAGTTTTATGTCAGGAAATTAGATTTCATTCTTCTGTTTCCGTTCTTTCCTCCGTTCTCGCTTTCCTTTCTTGTTCTTTACTGGGTTCAAGAATAAAATACCATTCTATGTTAAATCCCAGTCAATTGAATATGTTAAAGATAGCAATAGAATAATGATATTTCGTTAATGTATACATATGGTGCTTATTTTATAATTGACATTATGTTAACCAAAATCATATGTAAAATCATCTAAGTGTGAAGAAAACAGACAATTAGTATGAAAATTATTGTCCATTTTGTTCACCACCATTTTAAAACTATTCCCATCTCTGTTAACTCATCGCATGTTAACATGAATTATATAAACTAAGCTGCAAATTAATACATTAATTTGTGTATTTTGACGTTGGTATATATTAAATATTTTATTTACTATTCCTCTCAACGAACTATTTACTGATCCGTTAGCAAAGCATTCCATCCGAAGTTACGCGAGTACTACTAATACAATTTCATTTAAAATGAGGAAAAAAAGCACTAATGGCTATTTCATTATTAGTTTTATCGGATTTTGAAAAAGATTAAATAAATGTTAAATAATAAATGTAACCAAGTTTTCAGCAATATAATTTATATTAAACAAATATTAGGAGAACTAACAGAAAAGGTAAAGTATTAGGTTTACAAGAAACTAGTTGAAAATTGTAAACAGAGTTGTATTATAATAACTGCAGGTTATCAGGGTTGTATTAAAAAAAGAAGATTACTTATACATAATATAACCCTCTATATTATAAACCTATTATTAGCATATAAAAGTCTGAAGTTTTGTTTGTTATTTCAACTAGACGTCGTTACACTTAGATGTTGGATGTTTCACCCAACCAAAGGATACATCCATGGAGTAGAACTCGAAAGAAACTCAATCTACGCTCTATTAGCTTATTTATTATTTTTAATTTTTTAAGGTATTGACAATTGAGACACTGACATCAAAGCGGGCGTCAGCTAGCTCCGAGTGACGAAAGCACCCATAGCGCTGAAAGTCTAACTCGGGTATATATACGCGCAATATCGAACTTTTTATACAGGAGACCTTCTAGTATGAGTGTGGTATTTTTAGAAAACCCTTGGCCCATAGACCCAGAAAATGCATTTACACTTAGCAATATACCCACCGCCTCTACCTCTACGGCCGTTTGAAAAATGAGACTAAAATTTATTTCCACCTTGAAGTTTTTCTGAAGGTTCTCATCGAGACCTTTCCAACAAGCAGAAAAACGCCAAAATCCGACCACCGGTTGATGAGATATGACATTTTGAAAATTTTGACTGGCGCCTCCATCGAAGATTTCTTGAAAGTACTTTGTCTGTTTGTGTGTATGTTCGTAGTTTCAACCGATTTTGTTCAAACTTTCAGGGATTGAAGAACATCAGAAACTTAGACTTTTTTCTTCTACGACTTTTCGATTTGGCCGCCATGTTGGCCGTGGCCGGCCCTCGAAAGGCCAAAAATGGCCATTTTTCGTAGAGGCACTGTGGCCAAACCAGTTGACGTACATTGACAAATTGGGCATCATTGCAAAGGTCTCAAGCTAATCTTTTGAATGATATCCATTTTGATGGCAAAAAATTTGTTGCCGTGACTTTTTTGGTTAAAAACCAAAAAATGGCCGACTGGCCGAGGACATATCGGCCATTTTCTCGAAAACGGCGCCAACGATTTTTTCCAAAATTTCCCCAAATTAGAGCTAAAATTTGGTTTATAGCACATATCTGGGAAAATTCGTTATTTTGAGATATGGCCGTAAGAAGTTCAAAAAATCATGAAAAATGACCAAAAATTGTCAAAATAACCAAAAATGAAAAAAAAATCAAGCCTTTGTGGGGATTGAACCGATGGTCTCTCCTTGTTCGATGCGTAACTCATCCACTGAGCCATCTAGACTTATTCTGTGAGAGGCTATTGTTTCATTTAAATTGAAACACATCTGTATTGTAGTGAGTAGATTCATGAATGTCGGATTTTTTCCCGCTGATTTTTTTTATTTTTCAATTGTTCAATAGATATTGGTTTCAAAATTGATTTTTTTCAGCATTCTATTTTCTTTTTCTGTACATTTTGTTTTGTTTCTGACGTCGGCAAAATTTTCATGATAATTTTACTAGTTGCACAGTGAATAAACTCATTAACGCATTGGCGACTGTGAAAATAAACAAGATTTACAGAAAAAAATCCGAATGTTGAAGAAAATCTGTTTTGAAGCAATGAGTTAAAAAAAAATGGAAACTGATAAAATCAAATGAAAACAAAAATCGGGCACCTGTGGGAATCGAACCCGAGGTCTCTGTCATTACAACGCTCATCCCCTGAGCCAAAACACTCTCATTTTGTCAGAGGCAACTATTCCATATAAATGAGTATATATTTGCATGAAAAATAATCGCACAGCATTTTGTTTCCAATCCTTTCACAAAACTATTGATATCAAAACAAAAACTTCTCAACGAAGTAAATACCGAGTGACGAAAGCGAATCCACTGACACAAAACTCCTGATATGAATTTTGCGACGAAAAAACCACGAACATTTTTATTCACAAACGTAAACAAACACAAAAAATGTGAATGTGTTCGGAACGTTGCCAAATTGCCTTGATCAATCTAATAAAATAAAAACAAAAATGCAATTTGTGCAAACTTATTGAAATGTGTGAAGATTATGTGTGACTATTATGACCGAATGCACTAAAGACCGCTGGCGCCCGTAGCTATTAAAAATATTTTAAATATGGCTACAACCCCCATTGCATTTTTAATATTTATATTGCAATTAATATTATATCTTACCTGTTGTGTAATTAGTAAATCACTTTGTAATAAATTCTGAAGTTCTATTTTCTTTTAAAAAATATACTTCATTTATAAATATAAAATATGTTATTTAGAATTGATTCTTTGAATAAGTTGGAACTAATGTTCTTTGTTATTGGGTAGTGTAATACAAACATGTGCATTCACCTATGAAACCTACATAGATTTTTGTTTTGCCTGAATGTATCGTCACAGTCCTAGTAAAAAGAGCGGCATACCGGGTTTATAGACATATATTAAATGACATGTATAGTATATATATGCTTGAAGCGAGGAATCAAAAGATAATTAAGTTAAATCTATTCTTATTTTAAAAAAGTGGTTATATTCCATACAAAGAAACTTGAATTATATAAAAACATATATTTATATAAAATACGGTATACATTTGATAATATTAAATAATAACAAACTACTAATAGAAAAACCGAGGAAGTTGTTACAATGAAGCAATGTTACGTCTGGGAACAAACTATATTCTATATATATATGTGTTGGAATAAAAATATACAAAACTTATCAAATGTACAAAAACATTACATTATTATTATAAATAAAAATTCATAGTATTATTGCTTCGAATGCCGCAGAATATAAAATAATTTTTACTCTAAGTCTGCTATCAACTGCCCACACGTAGTAAGTCCACACGTAGGTCGCTGTACCCTTTTGGGTTTATCATTTTCATAGCACTCACTACCCTAAAATAATTCCAATTGACTTGACTTTTTATTAACCTATATTTTATATTATACCGGTAATCCGGTAAAAACCACTCTACTTATATAAAATAATAGTTACTTAACAGTACTTTCAGTTAATTATGTTTTTAATCGTAATTAAGTCCTCATATAACATTTAATGTCTTATGGAAATTACGAAAGTGCAGTACAGTAAAAATAAATCCCTCCGCAAAATTCAATATTAGTTACTGATTGGACAACGAGCTTTATTCTTTAATAATATACTCGTATATAGTTAACCTGTGCTTATATTTTGATATGGAAAATATAATAATGTTGTCTCTATAGTAAATCAAAATTTACACAATTGCTTAAATTTTTATTAATATAAAAAAAAAATCTAAAATTTCATTATGCGACTTTTTAATTAACCTATTATGGGGTGAATAAACTTTTGTTCAACTCGTTTCGCAATGGGGACTTTTTTTATAGTTATAAGTAATGTCATCACACTTCAAATAATAAAAGACTATCATTTTAATAAATTAGAACAACGTAGAACGTAATGCGTTCAATATATTACGATTAATTTCCATGGCGAAAAATGTCGTCATACCCGTTGTAGTAGGCTTTTAGGTATGACGAAATATTTCGTCATACCCCGTTAACAGGTGAAATCAATGTTAATAAATAATTATTACAATAGCTGCCTTTGAATTATAATATCATTATTGAATATAGTTTCGAAATTACTTATTTTATTTTATCATTGTTATTTATATTCCTATAATATAAAATGGACAAAGCATATATTATTTATGTATACACATAATACATGTATGTAAGTATATAATAGAATATAAAACAGTGCGTTGATCGAGGGCCTTAAGTTTTAGTAGTATCTTATCTGAAGTGGCGTATCTTCATGATCTATGGCGGCCATTAAATAAATCAAGTTATCTTTAAGAGTTTGTGGCTCCAGAAGACAAAAAACTTTCCGCAAAGAAACGGATGACATGACTATTTGCACTTTGTTACTTTCAGGTTATCTGCAGACTTCTTTCGTGAAATATACCAGCTATAAAATAACTTATAAATATTGATAAATAAATTTAAAAGAATTGTGCTCAACTTCTACAAGTACAATTCAAATAAATCTTTAAATTACTATAAATTTAATATTTATGTCATTTTTATTACATTGCCTTTTATTATAAGTAAATTGGCCAAAACTGTACTTAATGTTAGATTTATCTGTTATGTAATGATATACTTAACAAGAGGTATATAAGAGAATATTTTTCATAATTCATCACCAGGGGTGGTTAAAGGAGGTCACGACCCAGATAAATAAGTTTGCTTGTAGTTTTTATACCGGAAAAAAGCACATTTCCTTAAGGGTAACAAAGAACCTTCCAGTATTCTGATAACCGATTATTCTTAGTCTATGATAAAAAATGTAACAATACTTACTTTTACCGAGAAAATATTTGAAATACCATCGCGTTTGGAACTCAGGATTTTCAAGAACTGGGGCGCTGGGCGGCCCGAATAACTGTAATAAAAGCGAGAAGGTTAAATTGCAACAGTGACATATTAGAATTATGATAAAATATGTAGGTCGCTACCTACTTGATCACCTTGACAAATATCGTTACAATAACCTTTGTCCGCTTTTTATCAGTCTCAAAACTTAATGTTGCGAACTTGATAACGGTTGACGGATGACAGACATCATGCCCATGACGGACTTAGTGACGGGTCCGTCGTTAGAGAGACATATTTTTACACTTACTCATACTGAAATATCGATCTCAATGTCGTTTGTCAATATAAAGGTATGGGTATCCATATTTTTAGATTATTCTGATTTCTTATTTTATTTTACTATTTTAATTTAATTGATATGTTTATTAATAATAAATGATGTCACAATCTCACGCGTTATAAAATATATGCGAGAAGAGCTGCGGGAATAGTTAGTTTTAATCAAAATAACTGAGATTTGCTTAAATATTTTATAATAATTCATTAATTACTCAATAACCAATTACAAAATACTAAATAAATAAATAAATTTATATTGAGTTTTCCTTAAACAATAGGATAGCTTTTAAAATATAATTATATACAAATAAATCTTTATACTTTAACAGTGCAATAGATACGAAAGTTGAAAACAAATTGCATTTGCGATAGCAAAACAAATAATGGCATCGTGTAAAAAAAACACCAAATAAAGAAGGTTATCCATTCCACTAATAACATAGTTAAGTTATATACTATAATAGAAATTTAATTTAATTTACAAAATTTTGTATATTTTATATATATAATACATGTTTACTATATTATATAATTAATACAATAATTCGACTCCGTAATGTAAAATTTCCAGGCAATCTCATTAGGAAAATTCATTTCATTATCCCAGTCGAGGCTTGCTTCATTCGTTGCAAATAAATAGCAAAATTTTAATCTCCATCCATAATTTAAATTAAAGCTTTTAAATTTGACAATTTAAATAAATTTTATATAATCTACGATAAATGAAAAAAATAGTTAAGCGAAATTATCATCTACATTTTGAAGAAATAACAAAACTTACTTATGGTTTAGTTTAAAGAAAACTTGAAAGATTTATTGAATATCACAACTGAATATGTAATACCCATTATAACAGGGATCAGGTGCAAGATCATGTTAACTGTATAATAAATTCTTACCTCGTCCTTTTCGCCGAGGGAATTGCCATTCTCCAGGCGGTACCGGCGCACTACAGCGTCAGCCGCGCCACCGGCCTCGCCCGGCGCAGATAACTGCAATAATAATTTAATTAAAATTTTCGATTCTTTTTAACAAAAAATATAATAAAATATAATGATACGACAGGTTTGAACCTGTGACCTCTGTGGAAACAGTGGGATCTCCGTATCGATTTTTTTTAAATTTTTAATTTTAAATACGCTTAACAGGGCTTAATATGTTATAAATACTCGTTTTGCCTTTACTCGCATCTGCGGCCTCTTTGAAAACATCTTATTGCTACCAATTGAGCTGTCTGTATACTTGACTTATTATTATCTATATCTCCCCTGTTTATCTTTTTCATTCATATGTTTTACTTTACAGAATAATATTGAATATTTTTTTTTATTTTGTTAACAAAATTTTAAAGTAAAAAAAATTCTTTCGGCAATCACAATAGCTGTTACAAAGTAGCTGAAAGAGTATAACTTGAATATTTATGGTGTTTCTGATGTCTTATGTCATCAGAACCCTATACTACCTATACTCGCATTGTAACATTATGTTGTTACATTAATTAGTTTAGAAATAATTTACTAAATAAGGTAACAACAGAGAATTTGTATTTGATAAAATCAAGTTTGTTACCAGACCTTGTTTCTTGAACCATAATTGAATTGATCTCCGAAATATTGAAAACGCGTTTTATATCCCATCGTATAATGATTAGAAAATATAAATTACCATTAGTGATTTCCTAATAATACTGTTTTGAATTACATTTGATATTTGGATTTGACTTATTCTTATAATAAGTAATCCTGACTCCACTCTATTATGGTTTATAATCCGGAGACGTTTAGGAATATATGAGCCGTATATTTTAAAAGTGACCTAACTCCATTTTTCAACTTTTTGACGGTTACCATATTTACATGTACAATACCATACTTCATGTTATATATCAATGAAACATTTTAGGTTGCTTATATTCAGAGCAAATACAATAAATTTTTTACACATAAGTTTTCAGAGTAAATTAGATAACTGAGCCGAGAAGTTTGAAAGTGGCTCAACTCCATTAATACGTCTTACTTCAAGATTTACTGTTGATAATGTCGGAAATCATAGATCAGGTAGAAATGGCATTAAAAAAAATATTGTTCGTTCCCCAAGATTATTACACAATTGTTAAAAAGTGTCTGAAGGATAATAATTTTATTGTAAATGAAATGAGACAGGAAGATTTTGTATCAACAAAATTATTAGAAGATGCAATTTTTAAAAAGATAAAGAATTCAGATGGAGAATCAGTAAACTGAACTATATACATCAATGAATGAGAATGAAAATTACAAAGTCCTGAATTTATTATCATGTCGGGGTAGAACAAGAAAGTTCGAAAATATTGTATTGACACCATTGTATAAAAATATTATTATTTGAGAAAAAAGAAAAAGAAAGTTGACAAGTGTCAAGTAAAAAATTTTGAATATTATAATAATTTATTATTTTATTATTTCATAATAATTTAAAATTCCTGCGTTCCTGTGTTTTACAATACAAAAATATATTAAACCTTATTCGAAAAGTTAACAAAGCGAAAAGACTTTTGATGTGGCAATTCAGTTCAGCATCAAAGACTCCGTGGTGGAGTGACAAATAAAAGCTTAAGTGATCCGTATTCCAGACCTGTAACAGCCTTATTCATACAGCATCCGTTACTTTTAATTATAAATAAATCTCAGCAAGTGCAGTCACCGCAGTATGTGCTTAAACATTGTGTCAAGTGCTTAATCATTAAGTCCTGGTCCTGATGCAGTTTAGAAGCTTTCCAAAAGACTTACAGCAGAGTGAAAAATTTTAGTTTCGATATTATAATTATATATATATAATATATTAATTTCTTCTTTTTTTTTACTAATCATAATATTATTGTATTTTTTTTTGTATTATTGTTTAATTATAATTTATGTTAATTTTAATTTAGTATTCATCATCATCATCATTATCAGCTGTCGTGCGTCCACTGCTGGACGTAAGCCTTCCCCATTGACTTCCACCGTGATCGGTCCAAAGCGGCCCGCATCCATTGGTTTCCAGCTGCTCTTTTTATGTCGTCTGTCCACCTAGTTGGTGGCCGTCCTCTACTTCGCTTGCCAGTAAGTGGCCTCCACTCAAGGACCCTTTTTCCCCATCGGCCGTCACTTGAGCGGGCTATATGCCCAGCCCATTGCCACTTCAGCTTACAAATCCGTTGGGCTATGTCGCTTACTTTTGTTCGTCTGCGAATCTCTTCGTTTCTGACTCTATCTCGCAGCGAAATTCCCAGAATAGCCCTCTCCATCGCACGCTGAGTGACTTTAAGCCTCTCTAAGAGTCCCTTTGTTAGAGGCCACGTCTCGGTTCCATAAGTCATCGCTGGTAACACACACTGGTCGAAGACTTTCGACTTAAGGCACTGCGGTATTCTGGACGAAAATACGCTCCTTAAGTTTCCGAACGCTGTCCATCCTAGTTGGATTCGTCGATTGACCTCTCCCTCGAAGTTGGACCTGTCCAATCGGACTTTTTGTCCCAGGTAGACATATTCGTCGACAACTTCGAGAATGGAGCTCCCAACGGATACCGGGATAGGCGCGACATGGACATTCGACATAATTTTCGTCTTGTCCATATTCATTTTAAGGCCCACCTGTTGAGAGACTCCATTAAGATCGCCGAGCATAGTGCTGAGGTCTTCCAGGGATTCTGCCATTACTACTATATCGTCGGCAAATCGAAGGTGAGTTAGGTACTCGCCGTTTATATTGATGCCGAGTCCATGCCATTCCAGGAGCTTGAAAGCGTCTTCCAGTGCAGTGGTAAATAGTCTCGGAGAGATAACGTCTCCCTGTCTCACGCCTCGCTGTAAAGGAATAGCGTTTGTGCAATGCTCCTGGACTCGAACCGACATGTTGGCGTTTGTGTACAAATACTTCAACACTTCGATGTACCGATAGTCAATATGGCACCGCTGAAGAGACGACAGTACCGCCCACGTTTCGATCGAATCAAAGGCTTTCTCATAGTCCACAAACGCTAAGCATAATGGCCGATTATACTCCTCGGTCTTCTGTATAATCTGCCGCAGCGTATGAATGTGGTCTATGGTACTAAAACCTTTTCGGAAACCGGCTTGTTCGGGAGGCTGGAAGTCATCAAACTTGCTCGTGAAACGAGTCGTGATAATCCTCGAAAACAGCTTATAAACATGGTTCAGAAGCGAGATGGGCCTGTAATTCTTCAGCAAAGTAGTATCGCCTTTTTTGAAGAATAGTGCCACTACACTTCTGTTCCATGCTTCCGGCGTTACACCCTCAAGCAGGACGGCATTAAAGAGCTTCTGAAGGACCCTAAGTACTGGCAATCCGCCCGCTTTCAGAAGCTCTGATGTGATACCGTCTTCACCTGGTGCCTTGTTGTTTTTAACCTGTTTTAGGGCCATACTGATCTCGTGCAAGCTGATGTCCGGGATTTCATCGGAATAGTGCCGGGTAAGCTCCGCTCTTGGGTCTTCTGCTAAGCTATCAACAGGTTTAGCGACTGAGGTATATAAGTGTCCATAGAACCTCTCGACCTCCCTCAAAATGTCAGCCCTACACGACACGTTGCTTCCATCTCCCAATTTCAACTTCGATAACCGGCTTTGCCCAATTGACGAATCTCGCGCAAACACTTTGGAGCCTTGGTTTCGCTCTATCGTATCTTTAATACGGTTAGTATTGAAAATACGGATGTCGTGTCGCAGATATTTCCGTATGCGTCTGTTGAGCTGCCTATAAGTCTCGGTATCATTGAGGGACTGAAGTGCCAACGAGCGTCGTTCCGCCATAAGTTTGAGAGTTTCATTGGCTAGTTTTCGGGGTCTATTTTTACGGCCGGGTCTGCAGAATTTTCCTCCGACCGTATGGACAGTTTCTACCAACCTGTTGTTAATTTGGTCCACGGATGCGCAATCATCTAGGCAAGCGAAGCTGTTCGATAATTCGAGTTGAAAGCTTTCGAGGTCTTCAATATGAGCTTTAGATGGACGGAGCGTAGACTTCACCAACCGGGATCGTTCCATCCTGACATTGAGATTCAGCGTACCTCTTACCATTCGGTGATCGCTCCCTGTTTTTGCGTTGTTGATCACAGATACATCGTTAAATGTCTGGCGTCTAGTGGTCAAGATGAAGTCAATCTCATTTCTAGTGGAACCATCGGGACTTAACCAGGTCCATTTCCTTTGAGGCGGCTTCTGGAAGAAGGAATTCATCATAAAGAGTCCCTCTTTCTCCAGAAAATCGGCCAGCCTCTGTCCCCTAGGGTTCCGCTGCCCATATCCAAATTGCCCCACTCTCAACTCATCGTCGTTTCTCTTGCCCAGCTTTGCATTGAAGTCCCCCATAACAACATTAAAGTGAGTTTTTGTAGTATATATGGCCCGACTAATATCCTCATACATAGCCTCTACTTCATCATCTGGGTGTGCGGAGGTCGGTGCGTAGACCTGTATGACCTTCAACGAGTATTTTTTAGAAACTCTGAGTATAAGGTATGCGACCCTACTCGACACACTTTCAACAACCGCAATGTTGTTTATGAGGGACTTGTGGACCATAAACCCGACACCTCCTTGGGACTTTTGGTCGCCCTCCCGGTAGTATAGTAGGTTTCCGGATTTGAGGGTTATCGTGTCCTCCCCCTCTCTACGGATTTCAGATAACCCTAATATATCCCAGCGTAACCTACTCATCTCTTCTTCCAGCTCAGCAATCCTATCGTCAGTCCGCAAAGTGCGGACATTGTGTGTTACCAGGGCCAGGTGTCGTTTGGGGTGGTAGCTCGATCCCGTCCGGAGATTCTTAGCACCCCCTGCCCCACCATAACTACGGCCGCTACCGAAGCCGGGAACAGTGGGACTGCCGGGTACTGGGGGCCTGGTCCTGTTTGCGTCTGTCATATTTAAAGGGGAGAATTTGCCATACTCGCCACGCTTGGCAGACGGGTTGGCGAGCGCAGTGCGCAGCTCCTCACACCGGTGGCGCTGCTGCCCGACACCAGTCTATATTATTTCTAGCTGCACTGATTGTGATGGATATACCGCCATCGGTCGGTTGGAGGAGAATAGGATGGGGGTAGGTATATTCAAGGGAAAAGAAAGGAAAGGGGATATTGCTTACACGGACAGACAAGGTATTGTAAGCAAATAGCTCGAGCAAGTCAGGGTCGCGTACCTGTAACTCGGACTGGCTGGTGCCGGGAAGTCAGAGTCCTCTAACTATACTAACTATACTATACTAATAACTAATTTAGTATTATATTTTTTTAATATGTTGTAATTATGTAATAACCAATTTTTAATGATTTTATTATAGAATGAACGAATGCGGCGTTGGGAACCGCCAACCAACACGCCATGTTCCGAACGGCGGAAAGTGGAGGACGGAGCTACAAATAGCTACGTGGAATGTAAGAGGAGGAATGGAACAGAAGATGAATGAATTATTAGATGTGATGGATGACATAGATCTGGATGTTATTTGTGTGTATGAGACCAAGCGAAAAGGCAATGATACGACCGATTTACCTGGCAACCGGGTCGCTTTCTGGGCTAGGGTTCCAGAGGGTGAGCGAGGTTGCCAAGGTGTAGGCGTATTATTGTCCTCTCGAATGGTTAATGCAATGGTAGAATACAAGGCGATTAACCCGAGGCTTCTTTGGGTTCGCTTTAAGCTGGGGATAACAAGAGTATTCTTGTTAGCCATGTATGCGCCAGTATCCTCAGCTCAAATGAGTGAGCTCGAGGAGTTTTGGGAGAATGTCAGGGATGTTCTAAGTAGTGTCAGAGATAATGAAAAGTTGATAGTATGTGGAGATATGAATGGATGGGTTGGAACCGCGCGAAGCGGTTACGAAAGCGTGCTAGGCAAATATGGTGATAAGAGGGTAAATGAGGCTGGAAAGCTTATTTTGGAATTTTGTAAGGAGAAAAATTTGTTTGTGGCAAACACGATGTTTGATCACAAACAAATTCACATGTACACATGGGAGCGAGCGGAAGAAAGAAGTATGATTGATTTATTCCTAGTGGACCAGCGTATTCGAAGTCAAGTTATGGACACGCGAGTGTTCAGAGGTGCTGATCTGGGACCGGACCACTATCTAGCCGTTGCTAGAATAAGAGGTTTGTTCGCAGGTTGGCGCAGCCGCACGACGTGTCCAAGCTTGGCGTCGAATTATTGCATAAGAAGCTGGAAGCTTCAAGATCCACCGATCAGAGAGGAATATCAAGAGAGGGTTTCCAAGAAGCTTGAAAGCTGTGATTCTGGAAATGAAAGTGTTGAAGTATGCTGGCAGAACCTTAGGAATGGTATGGTGAAAGTAGCGACAGAAGTATGTGGTAAAAGGAAAAGAGGTTTTAGTAAAAAGCGCGATAAATGGTGGGATGATGAAGTGAAAGACGCTGTAGAGTTAAAGAAGAAAGCATGGTTGGATTATAAAGCCTCTGGTAAGGATAAAAGTATGAGAGAGATAAGAAAAAGAGCGTACAAGCTGCAAAAGCACAAAACGAAAGCACTTATAAAGATGAAGCGTGAAAATTCTGAGAGAGAAAGGGATGAAAGGTTGACGAACAACTTCCGGGAAAACACGAAGCTTTTCTGGCGAGAAGTTAGTGGTTCCCGGGGTTGGTAACCTGTAGAATGAAAGGAGTGCTTTCGAAAAGTGGTGAAATTTTAACTGAGCAAGCACACGTTTTGCAGCGGTGGGCGGAATTCTATAAGGAGATGTATGAACGTGAGGACGCCTCGGTCTTGGCTACCAGCGTAATGCTGAGTCAAGATGTAGCCGATGGTGAAATCAGTTTGGAAGAAGTAGAAAACGTGATTCGAAGTCTGAAATGTGGCAAGGCTGCGGGAGCAGATGAAGTTACTGCCGAGATGATCAAATATGGTGGGCCACGCGTCTGGGACTTTTTCTGGTTTTTGTGCAATTTATGCTGGAAATCTGGGTAGGTCCCAGACGATTGGCGAAGTGCAGTCATCGTACCTTTGTATAAAGGCAAAGGTTCACAGATAGACTGTGCAAGCTATAGGGCCATCAGTTTGATTAGCTTGGGCGGTAAAGTTTATGCTAAAATTTTAGCGAGAAGAATGCAAGAGAGATCTGAAAGGCTGTTGTGGGAGACCCAAGGAGGTTTTAGACCTGGAAGAGGGTGTTTAGATCAGATCTTTTCCCTCCGCATGATCACGGAAAAGTTTTTGGCCCTAAACCAAAAGGTTTTCTGTGCTTTTGTGGATTTGGAAAAGGCGTTTGACAGGGTTGTGAGAAAGAAGTTATGGGAGATACTGCTCCGATACAATGTGAACGAACCCTTGCTACAGGCTGTAAGGTCTCTTTACCGAGATCACTCAGCCTGTGTGCGAGTAGGAGCTGGCATGTCGCCCTGGTTTGACATCCAATCGGGTGTTAAGCAAGGTTGCGCTATGTCAGCTTGGTTGTTCAATTTGTATTTGGATAGTTGTCTCCAAGGAGTGAAAGATAGTGACATGGGAGTGAAAGTAGGTGACCTTAAGGTCAATTGCTTACTATATGCAGATGATGCAGTGCTCATTGCATCATCAGAATGCAATTTGCAGGCATTGGTCACCACTCTGAAAGATGCGTGTGAAATTAATGGTCTTAACCTGAATGTAGATAAGACGAAGGTTCTGATATTTGAAAGAAATGAAGAAAGAACAGAATGTAAGATCAACGTGAATGATAAGATAATAGAACAAGTGAATGAAGTGGTATATTTGGGAAGTATGTTTAGCAGAGACGGAAGATACGAAATGGATGTGGAAAGGCGTATTGCTGCCGGTAACAGAGTCAATGGTGCTTTGACTGCATTGTTGAGACGGCAAAACGTCAGTATAGCTGCACGTTTGGCTGTACACAATGCAGTTTAGGCTGTAGACGAATAGTAAATTTTTTTGTAATAAATTTATGTTTGTAATTTTCTATATTCTGTAATAAAATAAAAAATGTTTTGAATCCCATAAATTGTTTCCGAAGTGTTTTCAACATATGTAAAACAAATTCAGTATTGTTTTTTTCAATTTGAAACATCTTAAATTATGTTGAATGGACTTGGGCACATTCAAATTTTATAATGAATCTAGCTGTTAATTCTGAAAGTGGCCCAACTCCATTTCTGATAATAAAACGCACGTTATTTACTTTATAATTGCCACTATTTTAACAGGAACTTTAAATTTAACAGCCTTAGATACGGTTAAGGAGTATAAATCATTACTATCCTATACGTATATTTTTAAATTCATTGAAACGCAAAACTTTAAATATCTCGATTTGAAGATAAATTGCGTTATGCCACTTTCATAATAAGCGGCTCATATATTACATAAAATAAATCTATTGAGCATGAAAATGAATATCCCAAATTGTCAAAGACATTGGTCTAAAAGGTCCGTGATGTTTGTCGGTACTGGATCATTGGGTACGTCCTCGACCTCGCTGACCCCACATGCTTGATGAAGCAATTCAGAGTTTGGTCGCTTAAAAGGCTTGCTATAATTTTTTTCACATACTTATGTTTTTGACAATATACCGTTAGAAAACTCATGTTTTTCATATTGTTTTTAATTCAGTTATTCTACATTATTAAGTTATTCTATACGTGTTAAACTTAATAATGACACGAATAAAGTACGTTGGACATAAAAAGATTTCTAACATAAAGATCTTAATAACAGTTATTCCAAGAATCATTAAGACGCTACTTACTAATGCATTAAAAATTTATTTAAAAGCTGTATGGAGAGTACAGTGAAGTAGGAAGAGGAATTTCTAAGAACTAATAAAAATGCCTGAGTGGCTCAGTTTATTAATTTTGAGCAATTTTGGTACCAATTTCGCGGCGACCCGTCTCATGCCCAAATCATTGATAAAAATCGAATGGCACGAGCCAATCGATATGTCTAGGACCTCAGCAACTTCTCTAATGGTGATTCGACGATTGGCCAATACCATTTTCTCCACTTCATTAATTTTTTCGTCTGTTGTTTAAGTGCTCGGCTCGGTTCCGGCACGCTCTTCGTCGTTCGCATCTTCTCGGCCTTCTGAGAACATTTTGTACCACCGATAAACGTTGCTTCGGTCCAAGGTAGCTTCTCCGTATGCCACAGTCAACATTCAGAATGCATCCGCGCACTTAATTTCGTTTTTCACACAAAATTTGATACAGGTTCTTTGCTCCATTTTTTTGAATAGGTAAAAATCTAAGACAATCCAAAACACGTGCAAGCAAAGCAGCTGTCAACAATTAAGTGAATATTCAAAATGGTAGAGCTTGTCGGCATAAATGAAAGACATGAGTACCAACATAACGCCAAAAAAAAATCGAAATTCGAATATACGTAACCCGCGAAAATTCAAAATTCGCGATACTTTTTGAACACACCTCGTATTTAGTTCTAGTTCACATTTGGACTTGAAAAAATTGTAACCTGTATAAGATTAATAAACCGAATATGTTTAAAAAAAATAAAAATTCATTAGTATTTTAGAAACAAATATTCCTTATAATCATAACTATAAAAACAAATACTTGCAATATTAAAAATAATATTGACTGACCACATAAATACATTTTGTAATCGGATTTTATTCTTGAAAATATTTGCATGTACATAAATACATATATAAATATTCTTAAATGAGCATCACAAAATGGTTAAATATGCGTTATAAAACATGCCTTATTTCCTTTTTTTGGTCTCACTTGATTAATTCTTATATCTAAATATAGCTTATACTAGGTACTGTCTCTTGCACTCAACTTAAATAATGGAATTAGTATAGTAAAGTCTATGATTACATAAAATTATATATATATATATATTTTGACAAGAGATTTATCTATTTAGAGCCTGAATCCATTTTTTTTTGTGAAAATGAAAAATATATCTTAAATCAGAATGTTTCTATACATTGACTTATAATAAGGTAACATTACATCAAATAAAAAAAAATACCTGTCCAGTAGTTTTATTATATTCTATATAAAAAGCAAATCAATTTCGTTTTCTCGTAAACATGACCGTTTAATTACTTCCTATTTAGTGTCTAAAAATAGTTTTAATGAATCTATGGTTTTATATACTATATAAAATGTATTTGTTTTATTTACAGAATGGAAAAAGTGGAAAGGTTTTCAAAGTTAAACTCACTCTCAATAGTACGATACAATTGTTATCGAACCGCAAGAAGAACTTACTTTCTTAAGAACTTATGAACTAGAAACTACTTAGTTTGTAAGTTGAGGAAACGTTAGTAAGCATATCGTGAGAAATCTTGGAATATATACTTTTATTCATATTATGAGAATAGCGTATTTCTCAATATAAAACATTTTTTTTTAAGAAGAAGTATACTTTTATTGTTATTACAGTACATCTAAACTCAAAACAACAATCTATGAATTATACTTGGTAGTATATAACATGGAAATCGAACTAATGACCTTGGGCTCAGATGTCACCACCATTAGAACCACCGCCAGAATGTCTTAATAAATGTCAAAGCTACTAAATTCATACAATATTTTATGTCATTCAAATCAAGTCAAATGAAAATCTTTATTGAAAGTAAGTTTTATACAAAACGTTTTTTCATTGTCACTAGTTCGGAAAGTTATTTGCTAAAGACTTGAGAAGAACTGGCGACAGAAACTCATAGGGCTTGTCTTACGAGTATGTTCTTTTTTATGGTATATTTGAATCGTAAATTACATTACAATAATATTATTTTTAAAGTTTTTTTTATTTCTTTGTTTGTTAAATAGGCTTCTACTAACTTACTACTGTACAGATTTTAACCATTTTTCATTTCATTTTTTTTATATAACTAATGTTGCTTTAAATATTTTAAAAAAAAACTGATAAAGTAGGAGATTTTCTAATAGGAATAACCAAAGGAAGAGCATTCCAGAGTCTTATAGATTTTACAGAAAAAGGGTTAAAATAAGTGTGTGTTATATGTCGGTAGTTTCAATTTCAATTCATTAAAAGAACGGGACTGAGAGCCAAAGTGTGTAAAACCCTCTTTAAGGTAGGAAGGAGTTAGAGGATGAAAGAGGAGAGAGAGAGAAAGAGAGAGATACATGTGAATTTACCGGCTTTCTGTATTTAATGGTACGAGTATTTTCGCTGTAAGCTATATATGGTAAAAAATGTTTATCACTCGCCTTCATTAACTTTTAAAAGTAAGAAGTAAGCGATTCGTAAACATTCAAATTCTTACTTGGTATTTTTCCACGATTATAGTACTGTTTAATAATATATGCTTCTTGAATTACAGTAACATATTGACATAAATAATTAAAGGTATAGATTACTATTATTATTAAATTAAATATTTTAAATAAATTTGTGTTTTAAATTGATAAAGATTCTGAGATGTTGGTGAACATAAAATGTAAAGATGGGATAAATGAAAAGGTTTTTCTTTGTAAAAAAATAAGGGAACTAGATAAATTACAAAATGCAGGGAAAAAAACGCCACAAGATCAATATAAATGAAAATCTTTACAAGAAAAAGTACAGTGGTCAAGTATTTGATAAATGATCCCAAATTGATTATAATATATAATTTATTACAAAATTAAAATAAAATATGATTCAATATGATGTTTGTAAAAAAACAATATTTGTCAGATCTTTTAAGTGGAACCCTAAAAATGGTATGAGAGGGTTCAAGTTAATTAAAAACTTTTAATTGACACTTTGATCATAGCTTTAAATGACTTTACAGTAAAATACTGATAACATATATAGGTAAATGGTAATAGGTTTTCTACTTTAAACATATATTATATCCGTGGCTTTGTGTGTTTAATGTCATTGTCATTGTGATCTATATATTAAAAATATTTATGATTTATTTTCAATCAATTTAAAAAGTTCACTCTAAAAAGTGGTACGTAAGTAGTAATAAGTATGCAAGTTTAATTTACAATTTTTAACCCATACTAAATCATTTAATATGCTCTTTTACTTTCACACAGCACGACTTTACGACGACAGAACTTTAATATACAGTTAAGTCAGTAAGTCATAGCTATAATTTTATTGATATAAAAAAATATATAAGATATAGAAAAAATTTTGAATATATTTTAAAGACTTTTATTTAATTTGAAATGGCTGTCCTAGAATGAATTATTTTTCCAAGGCTTTAGACTTTAAACTAGATCAATTTTACCTTATCAAAGATGACATAGTTTTAAATGTTTATTACTTGATACTTAAAGTAAATATATCTGAACTCCTTCTATTAGTGCTGAGTGTAGTCCCGTATATTATTATATCGGTTTTGTGATCCGTTGATCTTTGTGTGATGTTTAGTTTACTACCTTATGGTTTTTAATTTGGAAATATTTAAGGGTATATATAATGTAATATATATCGTTTGAGCGTGAAAAGGGATTTCCGAAGTGTGCCAACGACATATGTCTAAAAAAGTCCATGACGGTTGTCGGTACTGTCCTCGACCTCATAAAAAACAACACGTGTTTGATGAAGTAATTTACTTTTAAGACTTTAGTGACCTAAAACGTTTACTGTAACGTTTTTCAATTAAGAACCTAAAGCTTTTTTTAAGCTTCTCAGTTAATTTGATACACAACTTCATTGAGTTATTTTATACATGTGTTAAACTTAATGATGACGCGCTATGACTATTATATGCAAATAGGTCGCTAACACAAAGATTTTTATTACAGTTATTTCAAGTCGCTGTATTAACATTTAGCTTAAAAAAGTTTTGCCATTCACAAATGCAGATATTAAGTCAATTTCAAAGCCCTATAGCTTATCTATATAATGCAATGTGGAGAAGATCTTTTGCGAGCTAATAAAAATGCCTGAATGCGTTTAGCTTGATATAAAACGTTGTAATATTTGATGTTTATAAAAAAAAAAAAATTGACAATTAGAAAAATCTACTTAAACGTTTTACTGTTTATTCTAAAGGAATGGAAAAGATTTCACAAACAGATTACATACAAATCCAAAATTAAAAATTTTTAGCCGACCTTTTTTGTAAGCCAACAAAAGAAACTACCTATTTATACAGATCAAAGCATTATTATAAAATAAAGAACCGACTGATAAACATATGACAGAAAAACGTACCAGAATAGTTGAAAGGTCAACAAAATTTTGTCTAATTTTAAATTAAATATAAAACAAATTACGTCGAAACATATTTATGATCATGTCTTATTATATAATTAGAATCTTGTGATCTCGAATATCAAACATAATATGTATTGTGCAACTGTAAAACTGTAAAACGATAATACCTTTCAAGATTAATATATATTGCACTAGATGTATGGCCTTATTAACCTTGTTGAGTCCTCATTCAACATACATTACACATATACATTATTTTGGAAAACATTTCAAACTAAAACCTATACTGAATAGTACGTGTTACATGACCAGCAAAAGGAACTTATTTCTCTTAAGAACTTATAAACTACAAACTACTTAGTTTGTAAGTTAAAGAGGTTAGTGGGCCTTAACTTTATAACATATAACGTATTTTTTTATATGAGAGTAAGAATAAAGAGAATAAGCGTTAATTATTATTATTTTTTAATGTAAATCCGGATTAGAGCAGTAATACCAAGCGCAAACATTCTATGAATCAAACTTTGTATTATCACTATTATTGAGTTAGTAAATATAAAGGTCCAAAATAAAATACACGCAACCAAAAATTTCTAAAATTCTTTAGTATTAATATACAAAAGAAAGCAGTGGTGTCTGATCGTGAAGTGATTCCACATTAATCGCATTGTTTTCTATCTGTTCCATTTTATCTATTCTTTTCAACTCTCTTCAAAGAATATTTTTTCTTATGAAGGAAAATATCACCTTGAGTAATCTTGATTGATAAACAACATTTCACGAATAAAAATGTGATATTAAAAAATTATAGTTTAGTTTACTTAACAGTGTACTTTATAAATAGATTTTGACGTTTAAGTAATTTACACAGATAAATAATGTAAATTAAAGGAAATTCAAAGCAGATATTTTGGTTTTTCTATTTTAATAAATACTTAATACTCGTTACTGTTAGAATAAAGCTTAAATAGATTTAAAATAAAGCGAAACTAAATAAATTGATGTAAATTTATCGTACGATTACAAGCTTCTGGACGCTGTAAACCACATTTCTAACTCGTAAGAATCCTCATCGGGTCAGTAGAGAAAAGTATAAACAAATTATTTTCCTGTCTCATAGCAATAATTAGAACGGACAGACGTTGGACGAGGCAGAGTTAAATTATATTTTCATAACTACGCAAATGGCACATGAAAACAGTCAAAATGGGACATAAAAACTGTGAGGACGCTAATTGCCTAATCAGTGAATATCAATCAACGACGCACCTCTATTATATATGATGGTTATATCATTATATTGAAATAGGTTAATTGACCACATACTGTGTGATCAAAGAAAAGCATTTATAAACATCTTTTGTTATTTGATAAAAATGTTTTAATAGATATAGTTGAAGAGTCATAAATGCAAGCTTGAACCTGCGACCTTTGTGATACCGTTCAGCCACTCTACCAATTAAGCTATGATATCGCGAACTGTCATGAATCTAGCATTATTTATATAATCGTGCATAACGACATGGAGGCAACATTTATAAGGCATCTTTTGAAAACACCAATCTTTAGACTTGTACGTATTGCTGAATGTTAATTGTTTGATTTTAAATTCATGGATACGTAGTACAGAAAGTTTATTTAATAATATTTTGCATATGAACATTTTTAATATAGTATACAAACATCGTTACATGTTTGGAGATATGCGTTCTTTATAATTTTATTGTTCTTATTACGGAATTAAATTTCAATAATTTAATTACGTAATAAAAATAATACTACTTACGCAGAATCTATAGTTCTGTATAATGAAAATAACATAAATCTTAATATTGCCTATGAATGAACAATCTCTATTCGCTCCCTCTCTCTCCTTCTGTCTCACTACTACTTATTACTTGAAAGAAAATGTCCAACACAATATTAGGTATTCAAAAATTTTTATTTCGTTGTCATTGGATTCTCGCCGTTTCATTTCACTTTAGGCGGAAAATGTCGTACATTTGGGCTCTGTATAATCATATTGTAATAAAACGATGTACTTCGAGATGATTTTAGTCTTCAAAATCAGTGTGTCAATAGAATTTTCATTTGTTAGAAAATGGAAGAGATATTTTTTTAATGAATGGAGGGTAAATTATAAGATAGTATGAGTTTAAATGAATATTTTACGTATTCGTAATTTAACCTGAAAAAAATAAATTTTAAACAAGTAATTTTTCATAATAATACAGTGAATACAATACATATTACATAATACAGTGAATAAAAAAAATAAAATTATTTTCTGGTATCTTTTGAGTTGAACCTTCAACCTTCAACCTTGGCATTAGATGGATGAGGTTCATTGAAAAACAATAATTATCTCGTTTAATCATAACCATGAATGACTTTATAGTAAAATATTGTTATACAAATAATAATAAAAATAATAACTAGGATCCGCCACCCGTGCGCGGCGGGTGTTAAGCTGAGCCCCTCTCCTTTCATCTTTTCTTAATAACTTTTGAATGGCTAAACATTTTTTCAATCTGTTTTCGCTATAACATCCGCGTTCGGCTCAAACATACGAGTACATGAGAAAAAATTTAGCTAATTATCTCGACGCATTCTGGAGACAACTAAATACAAAAAAAAGCTCTCCCAAACGGTGAAGATAGACAATTAACTTATACATTTATTTTTATTATTATTATTATAACTTCGAATGACTTTATAATAAAATATTGTTATACAAATAATACTTTGTTTTTAATGGAATTCCTGTTATTTTCGTGGATTTATTTAGTTAAAATGTTTATCATTCACCTTCATTTACATTAAAAAAGTTTAAATGTTCATTTACTTTAAAAAGTGATAAGTAACTGATAAGTAAGTATTAAATTGTTAGTCGTTATTTTTCCGTAACAAGCAATAAATCTACACACACTCAAATTTGGATAGTTCTCTTTAAATGTAGGCTTTATGAGTTTTATTTATTCGTTTAGAAATTTCATTTAATCTTAAATTGTAGCTGATACACATGTTTTCATTAGTTTAACTTTTTTTTTACTATGCTGGCCATGTTATGCTTAGAAAATGAAAAATAAAGATTAAAAAAAATATTAAACGGAAGAACTTTATATTTTAAATATACAGTTGATTTTATAGCCAGTCAATGGTATAATTTTATTGATATAAATAGAAGAACATTTAATATCAATAGTATAGATGTCATAGTCACAATTGTTCATTCTTTGAGAGTTCAAATAAAGCAATCTGACCTCCTTCTATTGGTGCTACTGAATAGTCTACTACCGTATACTTTTGTATCGATTTTGTGTGATGTTGAGTTATCTGGTCTTTGTCACATTTAGTATACGGAACTATTTTTATGTATCTTTATTTAGTTAAGAGCTTTTGGTTTCATAACACCCAGTCCTATCGTGTCTTATTCTAAGGTATACAATAGAATGAAACTATCAAAACAAACTTCTATATTACCTATAACCCGTGCCTCTACTAAAGTTGGTGAGGGACAGGTAAATATTTGTATATTTGTGATAAAAAAAAGTCCTTGTATTAATATAACCTATAGGTAAAAAAATTATATGTGAATATGGAAAATATTATTAGTATTTTTTAAATCTATTATTAGATTATCCTAATTATAGAGGACTATGAGGTTGACATACATTCTTATGTAATTAAATAGTGATAACTTACTGTCATATTTATATTTTCTCTTCCTAGCTAATATTTTTTAATCTTAAATTTACTTGAGAGAATTAAAAAATGTTTCAAACATGTGCTATTGCTATCTTGACCTGAATCAACTTTAATATTATGCAATATTTTTTTCAATAAGTTGTTATATTGCTTGGACTTAGTCTTTTTATACTAATTCATATTAATTTTTAAACTTACGTATCCAAATAGTTCTTTCTGGAATATAACAACAAAAGTTATAAATTCTGCAAAGATTTCTTTATTTCTAAACCCATTTTATATTACTATATGGTTTTTCAGGTGGTGGTAGAGCCTAGCTGCAGTTAACTGACTGCAGCTCGTATTGGGCTGGCTCGACCGGGGAAGGACCACCCTCTCACAGAAGACCGACGTGTAGTAATCAAACTCATTTGGTTATGTTCCGTCGGTGAGTGAGAGAATCCGGAAGCCCAACCCCCCCCCCCCGCCAAACATGAAAGCGATACCGAAAAGAAAAATACCCCAGGAGGGTACCGGCTTTGATGAAGCCGGGGACCCCCTCCCCGAGCAAAATCGGGGAAATGATTCTCGGATTTTGCTCGGGCTGCCCGTCGTATCTGGGGCGGGCAAAGTATCGCCTTTTGTGTTTTTTGAGGGCAAACGACGAGTCAACGCAGCGGCACCCCGACCCACTCTAAATGTGGACTTTTGCAACATCCGGGGACTTCATTCCAACTTGAACGCCGTCCACTATCACCTAGAGACGGCGCAGCCGGCCTTGTTGTTTCTGACGGAGACGCAGATATCTCAACCTAGCGACACAGCGTACCTGTCATACCCCGGGTATAAACTAGAACACCATTTTATACCACACGCCGGGGTATCTGTGTTCGTAAGGGAGGATATCTGCTACCGTCGCCTTCAGGTTTTTGAAGGTCGGGACCTGTCTGTACTCTGGCTGCGCGTGGACATGGACGACCATGTCAGAGTCTACGCGTGCCTCTACAGGTCCCATAGTGGTAATGCAGAAACGGTTCAACTCTTGGGCCATGTTCAGGCGAAGATTGACGATCTGCTTTCACAGATTCCCTCCGCCGAAGTCGTAGTCCTCGGGGACTTCAATGCGCACCATGCCGATTGGCTAGGGTCACGTGCCACCGACTACGCGGGGAGATCTGTGTTAGACTTTGCTCTGGCAAATGGTCTGTCCCAGCTGGTAAAGACGCACACTCGTCTACCGGACGTGGACAGCCATATGCCCTCTTTGTTGGATCTTCTGCTGACTACACATCCCGGAAAGTACCAAGTCACTGTTGAGGCTCCCTTAGGGTCCTCTGATCATTGCTTGGTACGGAGTGTATTGTGTATATTGTGTATTGAACGCCCAGCTCGCACAAGACCTGCGACTCGACGCGTTTGGCACTACAAGTCAGCGGATTGGGATGGAATGCGGTCCTTTTTTGCATCCTACCCATGGGGGCCGATTTGTTTCTCTTCCAATGATCCTAGTGACAGCGCTGCGGCTGTAGCTGATGTGATACTTCAGGGCATGGAACTATTTGTACCAAGCTCTGTGGTACCACTTGGTGGCAGATCGCGGCCTTGGTTTGATGCGTCTGTCAGGGCTGCAGCAGCTGGCAAACGGCAGGCTTATCAAGTTTGGGCTAATGCGTTAGTCACTAAGGATCCGAACTCTAGAGTTCTGAAGAGGAAATATAATCGTGCCTCCAGATTCTTCAAACGGAAAATTGCTAGAGCAAAGTTCAAGCATGTCGTCAAAATTGGGGATCAGCTGGCAAAGTACCCGCCTGGCACGCGCAAGTTCTGGGCGCTGTCTAAAGCCACGCTGGGAAACTTTTGTCAGCCATCCCTACCGCCATTGCACACTGGGAACGACTCTCTGGCCTACACGGCAAAAGAGAAAGCCGATCTCTTGGGCACTCTTTTTGCCTCAAACTCGACTTTGGACGACCAGGGGAAGACACCGCCTATCATCCCGCGGTGCCCGAGCTTAATGCCGGAAATAGTTTTTCGGCAAAAACTCATCCGAAAAGCCCTCCTTTCCTTGGAAGTTCATAAGTCGAGTGGGCCAGATGGTATCTCTTCAGTTGTGCTACGAACATGTGCCCCTGAATTGACACCAGTGCTAACGCGTCTATTTCGGTACTCCTACCTTAAAGGCGTAGTCCCGGTCTCATGGAAGCGTGCCCTTGTCCATCCGATCCCTAAAAAAGGTGATAGCTCGGACCCAGCTAACTACAGACCTATCGCCATTACCTCTCTACTCTCCAAAGTAATGGAGAGTATCATCAATAAGCAGCTCCTAACCTTCCTCGAGGATCACCAGTTGGTCAATGACCGGCAATATGGCTTTCGCCATGGTCGATCGGCTGGTGATCTTCTTTTATATCTTACGCACCGTTGGGCAGCTGTTATTGAAAGCAAGGGAGAGGGTCTGGCAGTTAGTCTGGATATGGCGAAAGCCTTCGATCGTGTATGGCACAAGGGGCTTCTTTCGAAGCTACCTTCCTATGGGCTTCCCGAGAGTTTATGCAAGTGGATCACCAGCTTCCTCACTGGGCGGAGCATACAGGTCGTTCTCGACGGTTTTTGCTCGGACCCCAAGCCCGTGAACGCTGGTGTACCCCAAGGCTGCGTGCTATCCCCAACTCTGTTCCTCCTGCACATCAATGATATGTTGGATATCTCCAACATACATTGTTATGCGGATGACAGTACTGGGGATGCGGTATATTCCGGCCGTGCAGGTCTCTCTCGGGAAAACGTCGACAAGTGCCGAAAGAAACTTGTGTCTTCTATAGAGACTTCCTTAGGGATAGTTTCTGAGTGGGGGGAACTGAACCACGTTCAGTTCAATCCCCAGAAGACACAGGTTTGCGCGTTTACCACTAAAAAAACCCCATTTGTCGTATCACCGCTATTCGAGAGCACTCCCCTTATTGCCTCGCCAATTATCAGAATACTGGGTCTCGACATTTCGAGTGACTGTCGGTTTCGTGGTCATCTGGAGAGCAAGGCCAAGTTGGCCTCGATGAAATTGGGCGTGATCAATAGAGCAAGGCAGTACTTCAATCCTGGCCAAAGACTTGCGCTCTACAAAGCGCAAGTCCGGCCACACATGGAGTACTGTTCTCATCTCTGGTCCGGATCACCCCAATATCAGCTTCTACCATTTGACCGCGTACAACGGAGAGCCGTTCGGATTGTCGGGGACCCGGTGCTCTGTGAACGGCTGGACTCTTTGGCATTGCGTAGAGACGTTGCATCTTTGTGCGTCTTCTACCGCATTTACCACGGGGAGTGTTCCGAAGAGCTATTCGATCTGATGCCTACCGCCGAATTCCATCACCGCACAGCGCGCCATCGCCTCCAATACCATCCTTACCACCTGGATGCGTGGCGATCCACCACTGTGCGGTTCTCAAGTACATTTTTTCCTCGTACCACTCGAATGTGGAACGAACTCCCTTCGGCGGTATTTCCAGATCAGTACGACATGGGTACCTTCAAAAAAGGCGTTTACTCCCACCTTCAAGGCCGGCAACGCTCCTGTAAATCCTCGGATGTTGCAAGAGTTCATGGGCGGCGGTGATCACAAATCATCTGTGACCCGCCAGCTCGTTTGCCCATAAAAAAAAAAAAAAAAAAAAAAAAAAAAAAAAAAAAAAAAAATGGTTTATAAAATGTTAGTTGACCGAGCGGAAGCGAAACGTCTCTGTTATACCTTGACCAAAAATGCTTCCGTAAGCTCATCCGGAAGTTCGGATTTCCGGATTACCGACTGTTCTTTACTACACATCGTATATTTGAATCGATTCTTGTGAAATTTTGTGAGTAGATTTAATAATTAAATTTTGTTGATTGAGTTTTTTTGACGTTTTCCAGATTCCTGCGATGTGAGCGCTAAAAACGTAAAAAGGACGTAATTGATGAATTGATTGAATTAAATTTTGAATAATGTTTTAAAAATTCAAGATCTTTTTATTCTTTTTAAGATTTTTGGTATCTCTAAATAAAATTTTCTTTTAATAAACTACACAGGAGTTGAGGGTGTGAGAGGATAAAAAGTATGGAAAAAAACACGCAAATTATTAGTATCATATGAAATCACAAGGTATACAGCTCTCCAAGCGACTAGTATAATTCATATTTTTATATAATTATATGTAAAAAATCAACTACACTTCGTTTTATAACTGCAATGTATGTCTATTTAAAGTTAGAAATGTCAATTCTATATGTACAAAATTTACAAAATAATTAAATATTTTTTTTTTAGTTTTTTTATATAGACGATGGTGATAGTGAGGGAAAATTCAAAATATTCAAATGTACAAAATATCTGAAAAACTTAAAAAAACAGTAAAGTAAGTGGTAATTTTCCGTCGGTCCCTAAATTAATATATATTATTATATATGATATTGGCGTTCTATTTATTATATAATTGTCATTATCGGGTCGGAGACAGCAGTTGTTTTGTTTCTAACTTTACAGTATGGAATAATATTGAAATGATAAAATATAATACAAAATGTATTAACCAATAAAACCATATAAATTTATTGAATGGAATAAAGGTGGCAAAAAAAGAATTTGTCTTTGATAGAATCAAGTATGCTGCCAGACTTAGTTTCCCGCACCAAAATTCAATTGAATTCCGAAATATTTAAAAAATGTTTTAGTTTCTATCGGAGGTATAATGGTTAGATAGTTATTTAAATAAATTCAAAATTTAATTGAGTTTTCAAGATCTTTATTACAGTCATCAAGTCGCCGTATTAACGTTTAGTTTTAAGAACTTTTCCCATTCACTAATGCACTTTATGCAAATATAGTGTAGAGGATCCTTTAAGAGCTAATAAAATACATGAGCACGTTTGACTCCAGATAAAACGTCACTTGATAAATAAATATAGACATAAAAAAATTACAAGACTGGGAAAAATGTACTGAAACGTTTTATTACAACAAGAAAACAAGAAAGATTCCACAAACATAGATTAAATGCAATATCCTAAATTACATATTTTTCGTCAATTTGTAAACCAATAAAACGAATTTCATCCATTTACACAGCTTTTGATAGAAAATATAGAGCGGACTGACAAAGACAACAGAGAAATAAGAACAGATAAAAAAGAACAATTCAGTGTAGTTGATTATGGGAAGATCAAGATAGTGAATTATCTAACATACATTGAATATATTTGTGAGATTGTGTGATTGAATATATTTCTCTTACGGAATTAGGCATAAAACACTAAGGCTTGCTAAGCCTATGAAGATAAATGTCCCAAAATCAATAGACATCTCGTGAGTGAGAGAATTCCGGTGATGGATGTTACACAGATTTGAATGAAGAAAACAACTAAAAAACTAATAAATTATTTGCGTAAGCGGGTAACAAAACAGGCTTTTATGGTTGAAATATTACTCTTTATTAAATACCAATATACAACCTAAATATAAAAAAAAAATATTTCATTTAAAATTAGTGGTGGTAAAAATACTATTTGTTATAGTTAACTAATAGTAAATTACTAGCAATAGTTAGTTGACATTGATAATAATAGATCTTTATATTAATGTTAAACTCGTTCGTTTGGAGTTCCTAAACGTGACGTCACAGTTCAAATAAAAAGAGTGCATGTTTACACATATTATACGGTAAATGTTTTTAGTCGAGGAAGTTGAAATTGCTGTATTAATAAAAATAGTTTATACAACTAAATATCGATTTATTTTTGCCTAAATGTTACGCCAAAATGTCATGAACATGTTGGTTTCAATGTATCTTCCCTATGCCGTCTCTAGTATGTGAATGCTCGAAGGGTCTACTCGATTGCTATATTTTTGGTGATTTTTTAAGTATATTATTTTGAATTAAATTTAATATTTGAAAATGATTTATTGTTATAAATGTTAATTCTGACTTCCCGTAGTTCTTAATTCCAAGATATTTAAGGATATTTAATTTGGAATGTAAGTCTTTTGAGCGTGAAAAGAGATTTCCGAAGTGCGTCAAAGACATATGTCTAAAAGGTCCATGATGGTTGTTATGATTGTCCTCGACCTCATCAATAACACGTGCTTGATGAATTCGTATGATAGTCAATATAATTCTGGTGCTGAATGTTACGTAGATTTTGATGGAATATTTATTATTTGAGTAAGTGGACAGCCGAAATAGATTATATTGAAAATAATACTCGTCGTTAATACTTTAATCTAAATTTTGTTATTTCTGCTGCCAGTGTTGGCTATAAAGTATATCATAGTGACTTATTCTATACTATACACATTGACATATATAAGACATCTAGTGTCATTGGAAATTATGAGCGCTTTCGCCTTTTACGCTCTGAGTAATGTAAAAAAGGTTAAACCTATTAAAATAAATGTTGCTGATTGACAGTAAGCAGTATTACATAAATTATTATATATATTTTTTTAACAATAAACCTGCTCTTATTTGGAATTGTAATTGAAGATGTGTTTTAATAAAATACCTCTAAATGATATAGAATTTCATTTCTATTTTATGATCATATTTCTATAACCCTAACTAATACGTAATTTTTGAAACAAATAGTAAAAATAATTTTCTGTAAAAAAAATATATATAATTGGATATATTTGTTGAAACAGTTTAATATAAATAAATTGTATGAAATTTTTTATTACATACAAACGTATATTAACATATTAAAATAAATTAACGGAAGCTAGAAACGAGAACATGACATGTTTGAATACTTTTAAATTGCCATCATTAAATATTAAAATCCTCATTATAAAGTATTTCCTTAACATTTCGCTAACATTTTATTATTTTTTAATATCTACATTGGTACTGGCTCTTGCACCCAATTCAAACAATAAGTGTAGTATAATAAAGTATATAATCATAGAAAATTTACATAAATTGCTATATTTTAACGACAGTTTTTATGTAAATATAACTTGAGTTATTTTCTAATTATATCAGTGAAAATGAGATATTTGTTAAATCAAATTCATACTATACGTTGAGACAGATAATGACAGATAATGATTTATTTTTCTTTTACAAATAAAAAATATAAATTGGACGCACTTACAACAATTTAAAAATATTTTCTTATATAACTTTTTAATTTTGGTACCTATTCAAAATTCAAAATATTTTTTGTCTTTAAACTCCGAATAACGGATTAAAACTGGTAAAATAAAGCTAAAATAGATTTATAGTAAAGCGAAAACAAATAAATTGTAAATTCATAGTATCGTTTAGCTACAGGATACTTTTTAAACCTAATTGCCACTTTACTAAGTTGCATTACTATGAAGCCTCATCGGGTCAGTAGAATAAAAAAAAAGTTTTTTCCTGTGTCATTGTAATAATTACAAATTAAATAAATAAATTAAATTAGATTTCTATAACCTCGCAAATGGTACGTAGGTATATATTTAGGTATAAAAACGGACAGTGAGGACGTTAATTGCTTAATTAGAGGATATCAATAAACGACACACCTCTGCTATATATCGTGGATACATTAACGTGTTGACAATCAATCACGGTCCAGTGGCTCGTGATTGATTGTTTTGTTGATTGATTGCTGCCAGTGGGCAAGTATCATTATATTGAAATAGGTTATTCGATCCCATATTGTGTGATCAATTAAAAATATTTATAAATATCGATTGTTGGTTCATAATAATATTTTAATTTTAATAAGGCACAACTAATAATAATAATCTTTTAAATAAATATAGTATGAAAGGCATTAACGCGAACTCGAACCTGCGACCTTTTTGCTCTGTTCCGTCGCTCTGTCAATTGAGCTACCGTATTATGATGAATAGCATTGTTTATATAATCGTTCTTAATGAGATGGAGGCAATTGTTAGGCTTCTTCCGAAAGTCTTAACCTCAAGTCACGCATATGTTGATGAAGTGTACGATCTATATTTATTTAGAGTTTAAATATGCTAAACATGTTTATCTAGAATGTTTGTTTCAGATTTATGGATATTTAGCACTGAAAATTATTTAACTTTAGTGTACAAACATCTCTTTGTAAATACAAATTAATGTATGCTTATTTAATTTTCAGGATAAATTATGAGTTTCATTAATTTAGTTAAGTAATAAAAATAATACATTGCTCATACAGAATCTATAATTCTATATAAGCAACAATAAACATAATATTGAGATCTTTATAATTTTGTTAAATAAACCTATTGCTTCTAAAAAGGATTTAAGTTATGTGACTTTACCATGTGTAGGTTTATTTGAAAACGTGTGTATATACTTTAATTATTTGTTTTTCAAAATTTAAAAACAGAAACAAATACAGACAAAAATAGATACTAGGTCTACAATAATTAAGAAAGGAAAGAAATGGTCGAAAAACCATCAGATAAAAGAATGTAACTTTTGTCAGAACTTTTTTATTATAACACTTGGATAAAAGAGAAAGAACAATTAAAACTGTAAAAGTTCAAAAAGTTTTAAAATATAGGATTATTTTAAAACTTTTTTTAAAGCTATAAATATAAATATTTTAAAAGAGAAAGTCGATTTTAAAGGGCCACCAGATTGAGAACTCACTTGATCCGCGTTTATGACAAAGGTTACTGAAAACCTATCGTATCTTTGTTGGTATGTTTTAATCTATATATATATATATATATATAAGCGATTCACCACTCACAGAATCATCACGAAATCTCCGAAACTATCATTCCGATTAACTTACAATTTTACATAGTTACTTCTTTTGTGACGTAGACGTCCACTAAGAACGGATTTTACGGAATTCCTATCCCAACGGATATCAACTTTTTGCATTTCGCCCAGTTTTAAACCTGTAGGAGCTATATACTTAACGAGGTTACCATAGCCGCGATTACGATGACAACGAATACTATGACAACGGTTACCATAGCAACGATTACCATGGAAACCAGAGTTTAGATGAGTTTAGGGGGGTGAGGTGGTGGAAAAAGTTTAAATTGGAAAATTAAAAATTGTCATAAACAAAAAACCAAGGACGTAAAGAACATAATTGGTTACGAAATTGAATTATATATATTTGAAAAATAAATAAATATTATTCAAACAAAATTCCAATTTTTTTTGTGGTGTAGACCTACTGGAGATTCTGCCACATTAAATAACGGGAATGCATCCCAATATACAGTACCTAATAGGTGATGTGGAAGTTAAACAAAAAAAAAAAAAAAAAAAAAAGTTAAACAAAACATAAGATAGAAATAAAACATTCTGTCAATACAAGAAGTCTAAGTTAGTTAGTTAGTAGTCTAATCTAAGTCGGTGGCTTTGTGTGTTTAATGTTATTGTGATCTATATATACAGTTAAATATATATATATCCTTTATAATATTATTAATATGTTCATTCACTTCAAAAAGTGTTACGCTAGTAGTAACTAAGTATTTAAATTCCTGCTATTTTTGGACGAAATTCAATGCTATAATTTTAATGTTATTATCTAAAACAAAATATATATAATGTTATACTGGTGGAATTTTAAAGATATTTATCTGATATGGAATAGCTGTTCTAGTCCAAGCTGTTTCTTCAAGACTTTGAGACCAACCAAGCAACCAATTTGACATAGTTTTTATTAGTACTGAGTGGTCTGTTGATATTGGAGTGAAGTTGAGTTATTAATTAGTTTTTGAATATTTTTGCAATTTGTTCTCGAGGTGTTACAATTAATAATATTTTTTGTCTTTATTTATTGAAGAGTTTTTGTTTTCTAAACATACAGCCGCATCACATCTTATTGTAAGGTACACCACAAAGTATTAGTATAAAATTAAGCTATTGAACTTATATATTTCCCATTACACATGGCTCTTCTGAAGTTGAGGGGAGAATCGGCAAGGTTATTATTATATGACGTTAATCAAAAGAATATCATAATTTTAGATGTCTACTAGATTCTAATATTTTCTGACGTAATAAAAAATTTTCATTGATTGTCATCTTTTTATTTTTTTCGTCCCAGCTAATCTTTGTGACTAGAGATCTCAACTTTCACTTGAGAGAATAAAAATGTTTGGAACAAGAGTTATTGCTGTTTTTAAATATTTTTTCAAGTTATTTATTATGTAAACTCTTTTTTTATACTTTGACAGTTTATATTTATTCGTAAAAATAACAACATTGATAATAAATTCAGTAAAGATCTTTTATTTTCAAATCGAAATGTTAGTTGACCGAGCGAGACCGAAAGGTCTTTATTTCACCTTGGACAAAAATGCTCCTGTTAGACCGTCCGGATGTCCGGATTTCCGGATATCTGACTGGTCTTTACTACAGATCGTATGTTTTTGTTATTATCGCGAAATTTTGTGAGTAGATCCGATCATTAAATATATATTTTTATATCGATTAAGTTTTTTTGTACTTTTTTTTAAAGTTTCTTTCGAAAATCCTTACCTCATTCGTGATAATTATTCTGTATATTATATATATATATTTATTTATAATTTTAAAATACTTAAAATGAAAAAAACATTATAATAGACAATTTTAAATAATAATATTATAAATATTTGTTCTCAGATTTAATGTACATACATACTGTCAAAGTTTAATTAACGTTATAAACGTATGACAACAGTCTACAAACATGGCAATGTCTTTGAAGGTGTACTTACTTATATTAGTTTAAAAATTAATTATAGTGTAAATTGCGATCTATGTGAAAAATTAAGTTTAGTTAAAATTGTGGTGACTTTTTTATTATTATTTAGTAGTAATTATTTCTGTTTATTCTTTCAAATTACACGGATTCTTAGTCTTTAATATACGTTATAACGGTCATGTAAAAGATTTTCTTTTAATAAAGAATGAAGAGAAAATAATAGAATACAAATGATAAAGCCATTGAATGATGAAAAGGGATTCCTGAATTGCGTCAAAGACATTTCTCTAAAAGACCATGGATGTTTGTCGGTATCGGATCAATGAGTACGTCCTCTTCCTCGTCGCTAACAACACGTGCTTGATGAACCAATTTACTTTTTAGCCTTTAGTAACCTATAAGGCTTATTTATTACGCCTTTTACATGATTATCTAATATTGTGTTGAAATATTCATACATTTCTAATTGCCTTTATGTGTTATATATAATAATTAACTTTTAAAGCTACTTGCAAGCTTCTTAATTAATTTAATGATAATGCGCATATGATATATTGGACACAAATGGGTTTTCAAAATAAAAATCTTTATTACTTTCACTCTAAGAATCATTAAGCCGCCGTATTGACGTTTAGTTTTAAGAACTTTTCCCATTCACTAATGCACTTTATATGCATATAGTACTTTGCGTAGAGGATCTTTTGAGAGCTAATAAAATGTGTAAGCGACTTCAGCTCAATATGAAGCATCACTTGATAAATATATATACAGATAGAAATTAAAACTAAAATGTAATTGAAGATATATAATAAAACGTTACGTTATTTTAAAACTACCAAGGATTCGAGAATAATTCCACAAATATATATTAAATACAAAATTTGAAATTATATATATTTTTTTATTTGTGATTCATTTATTTCTAAACCAACATAATAAACTTCACCCATTTACACAGATCAAAGCGTTTGACTCAGAAAATAAAGAGCGAACTTACAAAGATCTGACCGAGAAGAGATAAGTAAAGAATACTTGAATATAAGGAGGTCAAGATAGCGAATTATCTAATACGCATTGGACATATTTATAAGAACGTCTCTTACAGGATTAGGAACTAAACACAAAGGCTTGCTAACTAAGCCTATGAAGATAAATGTTGTTCCAAAATCAATAGACGTCTTATGAGTGAGAGAATTCCGGTGATGGATGTTACATAGATTTGGATAGCAAAAGATATTAACGAATTATTCGTGTAAGTGGATAACAAAACGCGCTTTTAAGGTTGAAAATATTGCTCATAGTTAGATATTACGATATATATATTTTTTTCATTTGTTATCCGTTTTAAGATTTTAAGATGGCTAAAAACAGAGTATAAAAACAAATATTTGTTATAGTTAACTATTACTAGTTGACATTGATTAGTGTAGCGGACATACGTTTTATTTTCATATTATTTATTTGTTTAACTAGTCCTTCTGTGAACAGTAGACCTCAGTACGTTAGGGGATGAGACAATGTTTTAAGTGCCTTTTCCAAAAAGGAATAAGTATACCTATGTATGTATGTAGGTACATAACTACCGAACGAATGCCGCCAGTTTGGATTTTGAAATAACAAAAAAACACCTTAGATTTTGGCAAAGCATACTTAGACGAAATTTCAGCCCGCTAGCTGCAAAGTCCGTTTTTGTGGTACGGATCAAAAATCTGCTATTCTGCAATTTTTCGACCAAGCAAAATAACGGCTCGACATAAAAATTTAAATAATTTAAAGAACACACCTACCAATTCTCGTGACGATTGCATAAAAAATACGTCTGCTACTCCAAAACAAAAACTTAAATCACCGCCATTTTGGATTTTTCCTCCCAGTAAGAAAAATGGCCGGACAAAAAAAAATTACATAACTCAAAGAACATGTTCACCAATTTTTGTGGCGATCGGATGAAAATTGCTCCTGCTACTCCAAAAACAAAACTAAAAAACGCCGCCATTTTGGTATTTTTCGCCCAATCTAAAAAAATAGCTTTTTTTATGGAATAGGAGGGCAAACGAGCTGGCGGGTCACAGATGATTTGTGATCACCGCCGCCCATGAACTCTTGCAACATCCGAGGATTTACAGGAGCGTTGCAGGCCTTGAAGGTGGGAGTAAACGCCTTTTTTGAAGGTACCCATGTCGTACCGATCTGGAAATACCGCCGAAGGGAGTTCGTTCCACATTCGAGCGGTACGAGGAAAAAAATGTACTTGAAAACCGCATAGTGGTGGATCGCCACGCATCCAGGTGGTAGGGATGGTATTGGAGGCGATGGCGCGCTGTGCGGTGATGGAATTCGACGGTAGGCATCAGATAGAATAGTTCTTCGGAACACTCCCCGTGGTAAATGCGGTAGAAGACGCACAGAGATGCAACGTCTCTACGCAATGCCAAAGAGTCCAGCCGTTCACAGAGCATCGGGTCCCCGACAATCCGAATGGCTCTCCGTTGTACGCGGTCAAATGGTAGAAGCTGATATTGGGGTGATCCGGACCAGAGATGAGAACAGTACTCCATGTGTGGCCGGACTTGCGCTTTGTAGAGCGCAAGTCTTTGGCCAGGATTGAAGTACTGCCTCGCTCTATTGATCACGCCCAATTTTATCGAGGCCAACTTGGCCTTGCTCTCCAGATGACCATGAAACCGACAGTCACTCGAAATGTCGAGACCCAGTATTCTGATACTTGGCGAGGCAATAAGGGGAGTGCTCTCGAAGAGCGGTGATACAACAAATGGGGTTTTCTTAGTGGTAAACGCGCAAACCTGTGGCTTCTGGGGATTAAACTGAACGTAGTTCAGTTCATCCCACTCAGAAACTATCCCTAAGGAAGTCTCTATAGAAGACACAAGTTTCTTTCGGCACTCGTCGACGTTTTCCCGAGAGAGACCTGCTGGAATATACCGCATCCCCAGTACTATCATCCGCATAACAATGTATGTTGGAGATATCCAACATATCATTGATGTGCAGGAGGAACAGAGTTGGGGATAGCACGCAGCCTCGGGGTACACCAGCGTTCACGGGCTTGGGGTCCGAGCAAAAACCGTCGAGAACGACCTGTATGCTCCGCCCAGTGAGGAAGCTGGTGATCCACTTGCATAAACTCTCGGGAAGCCCATAGGAAGGTAGCTTCGAAAGAAGCCCCTTGTGCCATACACGATCGAAGGCTTTCGCAATATCCAGACTAACTGCCAGACCCTCTCCCTTGCTTTCAATAACAGCTGCCCAACGGTGCGTAAGATATAACAGAAGATCACCAGCCGATCGACCATGGCGAAAGCCATATTGCCGGTCATTGACCAACTGGTGATCCTCGAGGAAGGTTAGGAGCTGCTTATTGATGATACTCTCCATTACTTTGGAGAGAAGAGAGGTAATGGCGATAGGTCTGTAGTTAGCTGGTTCCGAGCTATCACCTTTTTTAGGGATCGGATGGACAAGGGCACGCTTCCATGAGACCGGGACTACGCCTTTCAGATAGGAGTACCAAAATAGACGCGTTAGCACTGGTGTCAATTGTTTGCAGCACAACTGAAGAGATACCATCTGGCCCACTCGATTTATGAACTTCCAAGGAAAGGAGGGCTTTTTGGATGAGTTTTTGCCGAAAAACTATTTCCGGCATTAAGCTCGGACACCGCGGGATGATAGGCGGTGTCTTCCCCTGGTCGTCCAAAGTCGAGTTTGAGGCAAAAAGAGTGCCCAAGAGATCGGCTTTCTCTTTTGCCGTGTAGGCCAGAGAGTCGTTCCCAGTGTGCAATGGCGGTAGGGATGGCTGACAAAAGCTTCCCAGCGTGGCTTTAGACAGCGCCCAGAACTTGCGCGTGCCAGGCGGGTACATTGCCAGCTGATCTCTAATTTTGACGACATGCTTGAACTTTGTTCTAGCAATTTTCCGTTTGAAGAATCTGGAGGCACGATTATATTTCCCCTTCAGAAGTCTAGAGTTCGGGTCCTTAGTGACTATCGCATTAGCCCAAGCTTGATAAGCCTGCCGTTTGCCAGCTGCTGCAGCCCTGACAGACGCATCAAACCAAGGCCGCGATCTGCCACCAAGTGGTACCACAGAGCTTGGTACAAGTAGTTCCATGCCCTGAAGTATCACATCAGCTATAGCCGCAGCGCAGTCACTAGGATCATTGGAAGGGAAACAAATCGGCCCCCATGGGTAGGATGCAAAAAAGGACCGCATTCCATCCCAATCCGCTGACTTGTAGTGCCAAACGCGTCGAGTCGCAGGTCTTGTGCGAGCTGGGCGTTCAATGGGCACTACAATCCGTACCAAGCAATGATCAGAGGACCCTAAGGGAGCCTCGACTGTGACCTGGTACTTTTCTGGATGTGTAGTCAGCAGAAGATCCAACAAAGAGGGCATATGGCTGTCCACGTCCGGTAGACGAGTGTGCGTCTTTACCAGCTGGGACAGACCATTTGCCAGAGCAAAGTCAAACACAGATCTCCCCGCGTAGTCGGTGGCACGTGACCCTAGCCAATCGGCATGGTGCGCATTGAAGTCCCCGAGGACTACGACTTCGGCGGAGTCTGTGAAAGCAGATCGTCAATCTTCGCCTGAACAGGGCCCAAGAATTGAACCGTTTCTGCATTACCACTATGGGACCTGTAGAGGCACGCGTAGACTCTGACATGGTCGTCCATGTCCACGCGCAGCCAGAGTACAGACAGGTCCCGACCTTCAAAAACCTGAAGGCGACGGTAGCAGATATCCTCTCTTACGAACACAGATACCCCGGCGTGTGGTACAAAATGGTGTTCTAGTTTATACCCGGGGTATGACAGGTACGCTGTGTCGCTAGGTTGAGATATCTGCATCTCCGTCAGAAACAACAAGGCCGGCTGCGCCGTCTCTAGGTGATAGTGGACGGCGTTCAAGTTGGAATGAAGTCCCCGGATGTTGCAAAAGTCCACATTTAAAGTGGGTCGGGGTGCCGCTGCTTTAACTCGTCGTTTGCCGTCAAAAAACACAAAAGGCAATACTTTGCCCGCCCCAGATACGACGGGCAGCCCGAGCAAAATCCGAGAATCATTTCCCCGATTTTGCTCGGGGAGGGGGTCCCCGGCTTCATCAAAGCCGGTACCCTCCTGGGGTATTTTTCTTTTCGGCATCGCTTTCATGTTTGGCGGGGGGGGGGGGGTTGGGCTTCCGGACTCTCAATCACCGACGGAACCTAACCAAATGAGTTTGATTACTACGCGTCGGTTTTCTGTGAGACATAAAAATTCAAATAATTCAAAGAATACGCCTGCCGATTTTCGTGACGATAGGATGAAAAATACGCCGGAACAAACGTACTGAAATACAAACGGAAAAATAGCAGAATAGGCCTATCAAGTGGAATCGTAGTCCTTCGGATAAACGCTTCGCTATGCTCAGAATTCGTCCTTCGGTCAATAAAAATTATTATTGGTAATTTTTTAAGTATATTATTTTGAATTAAATTCAATATTTGAAAGTGATTTATTGTTATGAATGTTAATTCGGACTTTACTTCCCGTGATTCCTAATTCGACTATACTTAATATGGAATGTAAGTCTTTTGAGTGTGAAAATGGATTTCCGAAGTGCGTCAAAGATATATGTCTAAAAGGTCCATGCTGGTTGTTGTGACCAGCCTCGATCTCATCAATAAAAACACGTGCTTGATGATGTCGTATGATAGTCAATATAATTCTAGTGATGGATGTTACATAGATTTTGATCGAATATTTTAATGAATTATCTATGTATGTGGACAGCGGAAACAGATTACACTGAAAATAATACTCGTCGTTAATACTAAGATCTAAATTTTGTTATTTCTGCTGTCAGTTCAGAGTGTTGACTCTAAAGTCTATTATAGATACTTTGAAATATATAAGATATCTAGTGTCATTGGAAATTATGAGCGATATTGCCTTTTATGCTCTGAGTAATGTGAAAAAAGGTACTTATTGGAAATAAATGTTGCTGATTGACAGTAAGTAGTATTACATAAATTATTATATATATTTATATACTAATAAATCTCTTCATATTTGGAGTTGCAACTGAAGTTGTTTATGTATGATAAAGATATAAAATACAGTACCTCTAAATGATATAGAAATTCATTCTTATTTTATCATCTTATTTCTATAACCATAAATAGGAATTAATTCCTGATACAAGTATTAAGAATAATATTCTGTTCAAAAATATATATAATTGGATATATTTGTTGAAACAGTTCTATATAATTAAATTGTATGAAATTTTTGATTACATACAAACGTATATTAACATATTAAAATAAATTAACTGAAGCGAGAAACGAGAACATGACATTTGAATACTTTTAAATTGTCATCATAAAATTTTAAAATCCTCATTATAAAGTATTTCCTTAACATTTCGCTACGATTTTATTATTTTTTAATATCTACATTGGTACTTGCTCTTGCACCCAACTAAAATAATAAGTATAATATATTAAAGTATATATTCATCTAAAGTTTACAAGAATTTCTATATTTTAACGACAGTAATGTAAATAAAGCCCGGTTAATTTTCTAATTGTCTCAGTGGAAATAAGAGATGTTTCTTAAAACAAATTCATGCTATACGTTGACATAGATAATGAACTAATATCACTTCAAATTGTATCAAAATCTAGTAGTCGTTATATTATAATTGCAACGCAAATCAGTTTCTCTGTTTTTGAACAGTTAAGGTCAACATGACTGTTTAATTACACACTAGAGTATGTAAAAAGAGCACTTCTTTTAAGACTAATGTATATTATACTACATGTATGGTGGTTATTAAAGTTATTGAGTAAGGGGAAAGCTTTTCAAACTAAAACCAATACACAATAGTGCGACCTACTTGTTACTTGAACAGCAAGAAGAACTTATATCTCTTAAGAACTTATAAACTATAACCTACTTAGTTTGTAAGTTGGAAAGGTTAGTGAGATATTACTTTAGAATATATTTCATTATTCACATTATATCAATAAGGTATTGTTATATTCTTCATTTTATATAAATTACAACAATAATACCTCAAAATTTTCAAACGCAACAGACACAAAATACTCCCAGTTACAAAACTGGACCATAACTAGACTATAAACTTCACTATAACTTTATAAATATCAAAGTCATTATTATTAAATAAGAATGTATATAAAGCAAAACAAAATAAATACACACGTAACAAAAATGGAATACCTCGGTATTGTTATACAAAAGAAAGCAGTGGTGTCTGATCGTGAAGTAATTCCGCATTAATCGCATTGTTTTCTATCTATTACGTATTATCTGTACTATTTAAATCTCTTCAAGGAAATATTATTTCTTCTAAAGGAAAATTTCCTGTAGGACCTTGATTGATAAATAACAACATTCCATAAATAAAAATGTAATATCCAAAAACCTTTGTTTAAATTTTATTTTGCCCTTCGAGATATTTATGTTATTTAATAGTAAATATTGTTTTTATTTTTTGAAATAAAAAATGTAAATTGGACGCATTTATAACAATTTTATTAGTACCTAGTCAAAGTATTTTTTGTCTTTTTACTCGAAATAACGGATTAATAACTGGTAATTACACTAAAGCTAAAATAGATTTATAGCAAAACGAAAACAAATAAATTGTAAATTTATCGTATAATTTAAAGCTACAGGATACTTTTTAAACCTAATTGCCACTTTACAAAATTGCATTACTAAGAAGCCTCATCGGGTCAGTAGAATAAAATAAAAACGTTTTTTCCTGTCTCATTGTAATAATTACAAATGACAGACGTCAAACGAAGTAGAGTTAAATTAAATTTCTATAACCTCACAAATGGTATGTAGGTTACAGGTGACATAAAAATGGGCAGTGAGGTCGTTAATTGCTTAATTAGAGGATATCAATAAACGACACACCTCTGCTATATATCGTGGATACATTAACGTTTTGACAATCAATCACGGTCCAGTGGCTCGTGATTGATTGTTTTGTTGATTGATTGCTGCCAGTGGGCAAGTATCATTATATTGAAATAGGTTATTCGATCTCATATTTTGTGATCAAACAAAAATATTTATAAATATCGATTGTTGGTTCATAACAATATTTTAATTTTAATAAGGCACAACTAATAATAATCTTTTAAATAAATATAGTATGAAAGGCATTAACGCGATCTCGAACCTGCGACCTTTTTGCTCTGTTCCGTCGCTCTGTCAATTGAGCTACCGTATTATGATGAATAGCATTGTTTATATAAACGTTCTTAATGAGATGGAGGCAATTGTTAGGCTTCTTCGGAAAGTCCTAACCTCAGGTCACGCACACGTTGATGAAGTGTACGATCTATATTTATTTAGAGTTTAAATATCCTAAACATGTTTATCTAGAATATTTGTTTCAGATTTATGGATATTTAGCACTGAAAATTATTTAACTTTAGTGTACAAACATCTCTTTGTAAATACAAATTAATGTATGCTTATTTAATTTTCAGGATAAATTATGAGTTTCATTCATTTAGTTAAGTAATAAAAATAATACATTGCTCATACAGAATCTATAATTCTATACAAGCAATATTAAAGATAAAATTGAGCACTTTATAATTGTGTGTAAATAAACGTATTGCCTCTAAAAAGGATTTAAGTTATGTGACCTTATCGCGGGTACTTTTATTTCAAAACGTGTCCATAACGTGTGTATAAACTTTAATTATTTGTTTTTGAAAATACAGAAAGAGATGCTAACATAAAAAAATAGATACTAGGTCTTTTATAATTAAGAAATGAAAGAAAACGTCGAAAAACCGTCATATAAAAGAATGCAATTTTTGTCAGAACTTTTCTTAATATAACACTTGGATAAAAGAGAAAGAACAATTAAAACTGTAAAAGTTCAAAAAGACTTTATAATAATCCTAAGCTATAAATATAAATATTTTAAAAGAGAAAGTCATTTTTAAAAGGCCAACAGATTGAGATCACTTGATCCGCGTTTATGAAAAGATTACTGACAACCTATCGTATCTTTGTTGGTAAGTTTTAATCAATATATAAGCGATTTACCACTCACTGAATCATCACGAAATCTCCGAAACTTTCTGTCCGATTAACTTAAAATTTTACATAATTACTTCTTTTATGAGGCAGATGTCTACTAAGAACGGATTTTGCGGCATTCCTACCCCACTTGATTTTAGCTTTTTACATTTCGCCAAGTTTTAAACTTGTAGGAGCTACTCGAGCGATGGTAAGAGTTACTATAGCAACGGTTACACTGACGACGGATAACATGACAAAGGTTACCATGCCAACCTAAGTTAATATCCAAATTAATAGTGTGTCCAGCGTAGCGGGAGGGTATAACCTAGTATACATATATGTTGAAGTACCCTAATTCGTCATTTTGCTGTTATCAAAAATTGAGAATTATGGTAAGAATAATCTGACTTTTTACTTATTCTTATGGATTCTTAGCCTCCGATATAATATGTAATAATGGTATAAATGAACAAAGTTTTTTTTAAAGAATGGAATGTAAATGATATGACGATATATCACTAAAAATTTAATGATTTTATTAATTTAAAGGAAAAAAAATAAAATACAATTATATCAAAATAAATAAATAAAAATGTCTATCAAAATGATATGCATTTTATTTTAGTGGAACCCTAAAATTGATACGTGAAGTTCATGAAACACTTTTAATTGTCACTTTATAGTAAAATATTGATATATAGATAGTACGTAGCATTTGATGAGTGTTCTACTTCAAAAATATATACGAGTATGTACTAGCAGACCCGGTCACGCGTTGTTGTGAATATTGTTATTATATATTACATTACATTACATTACATGTAGTAAACTATTTAAGAGGTAACGTTCAGAGTACATCTGTCACGAAAACCATAATGTTTTCTTACTGTCGATATGAAGCAAACACCTAAACAAAATAATATATATATATTTAGCTTCACGCCATATCCCTTGCGGGGTAGCCAGAGACGACGGAACGCCGAAAGCTACGGTCCCTGCATACCTCTTTCGCCTCGGCCACAGACATCACAGACCTCTAATTAACAAAATAATTATAATTATTTTTTTAATTTTATCGAAGTTTATAACACTATTTGTATATTACATTTTTTTTTGTAAAGAACTTGGAACACTAAACTTAAGAATGAGGTAGGTAGGTTCATTCGTAATTACTCAATCCAGTCAACAGATCCCGCCATCTGTTAGAATCGTTAGGAGCTAACTGAAAATTGTGACTGCAAAATAGTAAACAAATAATTTGCAATAAAATAATATTGCGAATTTGAATTGAGTTAAAAATTATTCTATCTTTTAAGTTAGGTCAAACTGCACGTGGTGTGTAAATTTTATTTAAATCGGTTAAGTAGTTAAGTAGTCCATCGCGGACAAACAACGTGACACGTAATTTATATATATTAAGATGTACGTGGCTGGTTATTTTATTTTATTGTACTTGTGATCTATATACATAGAGAGTTAAAAATAGTTATCTTTCACCTTCATTTCATTTTAAAACTTTAAATCTTCATTCACTTTAAAAAGGGATATGTAAGTATTTCAATTCCTAATTGGTATTTTTAAACGACATACAATAAATATTTTACACATGTTAAATATGTAATCCATTATTATACTATATCTGTTTGATACTGTAGGTTTTAAGTACAGTTACATCTAAATATAATAAATATTTAAATAAACTTAATCAAGATATAGTTAATGATCACTTGATCACTGATTTTTATTGAAATCAACATATTATTCAAAACTTTTATTCACAGCGTGTTTACTTAACACTAACAATTTCAGTCAATCTTAAATTGTGTTTGATAAAAATGTTTTCGCGTAGTTTAACGTATATTTCAACATGCTAGTCACGTTATTTTCAAAACATCTTAAGATAAATATTTTAAAAAGATCCAAGAATAAAGAAGAAATTAAAAGTTTGTCAATGCTATAATTTTAATATTATAATAATATTTAATCAAAAAAAAATATATATAATATAGTATTGCTGGTATTTCAAGAAAATTTATTTGATTTGAAATATAGGTCCTATTTTGAACTGATTTTCCAAGACTTTGTGACTAGAGACTAAACCAATTTGACCTCTAATTTGACATAGTTTGACTTGCTTATTCTTTGAAGTTCTTAACTTCAATCTGATCTCTTTCTATTAGTGCTTAGTGGTCTGTTGATATAGGGGTGAAGTTGAGTTATAACTTAGTTTTGCATATTTTTGCAAACCTAATATATTTGTTCTCGAGGTGCTAGAATTAATAATGTTTTTTGTCTTTATTTATTGAAGAGTTTTTGTTTTATAAACATACAGCTGCATCACATCTTATTGTAAGGTACACCATAAAGTTTTACAATAAAATTAAGCTATTAAACTTATATATTACCCATACCCATGCCTATTCTGAAGTTGAGGGGAGAACTGGCAAGGTTATTATTATATGACGTTAATCAAAAGAATATCATAATTTTAGATGTCTACTAGATTTTAATATTTTCTGACGTAATAAAAAGGTTATCATTTATTGTCATCTTTTTATTTTTCTCGTCCCAGCTAATCTTTGTGACTAGACATCTTAACTTTCACTTGAGATAATAAAAATGTTTGGAACAAGAGTTATTGATGTTTTTGAATATTTTTTCAAGTTATTTATTATGTAAACTCTTTTTTTTATACTTTGACAGTTTATATTCATTCGTAAAAATAACAACATTGATGATAAATTCAGTAAAGATCTTTTATTTTCAATTTCAAATGTTAGTTGACCGAGCTACAGCGAAAGGTATCCGTATCACCTTGGACAAAAATGCTTCTGTTAGACCGTCCGGATGTCCGGATTTCCGGATATCTGACTAGTCTTTACTACAGGTCGTATGTTTTTGTTATTCTCGTGAAATTTTGTGAGTAGATCCGATCATTAAATATATATTTTTATATCGATTAAGTGTTTTTTTTTTTTTTTTTTTAAGTTTCTTTCGAAAATCCTTACCTCATTCGTGATGAGTATTTTGTATATTATATATATATATATATATATATTTATTTACAATTTTAATATACTTAAAATGAAAAAACCATTATAATAGATAATTTTAAATAATATTATTATAAATGTTTGTTCTCAGATTTAATGTACATACAGTCAAAGTTTAATTAACGTTATAAACGTATGACCACAGTCTACAAACATGGCTATGTCTTTGAAGGTGTACTTACTTATATTACTTTAAAATTAATTATATTGTAAATTGCGAGTTAAGTGAGAAATTAAGTTGAGTTAGAATTTTTGTGACTTTTTTTTATTATTATTTAATAGTGTTTATTTCTGTTTATTCTTTCAAATTACACGGATTCTTAGTCTTCAATATATGTTATAATAGTATAAATCTAAAAGATTTTCTTTTACTAAAGAATGAAGAGAAAATAATAAAATACAAATGATAAAGCCATTGAATGATGAAAAGGGATTCCTGAATTGCGTCAAAGACATTTGTCTAAAAGATCATGGATGTTTGTCGGTATCGGATCAATGAGTTCGTCCTCTTCCTCGTCGCTAACAACACGTGCTTGATGAACCAATTTACTTTTCAGACTTTAGTGACCTATAAGGCTTATTTATTACGCCTTTTACATGATTATCTAATATTGTATTGAAATATTCATACATTTCTAATTGCCTTTATGTGTTATATATAATAATTTACTTTTAAAGCTACTTGCAAGCTTCTTAATTAATTTAATGATAATGCGCATATGATATATGGGGCACAAATAGGTTTTCAAGATAAAAATCTTTATGACATTTACTCTAAGTATCATTAAACCGCCGTATTAACGTTTAGTTTTAAGAACTTCTCCCATTAACTAATGCACTTTATATACATACAGCTCTTTGCGTAGAGGATCTTTTGAGAGCTAATAAAATGCGTAAGCGACTTCAGCTCAATATGAAGCACCACTTGATAAATATATATACAGATAAAAATTAAAACTAAAATGTAATTGAAGATTATACTAAAACGTTACGTTATGTTCAAAATACCAAGGATTCGAGAATAATTCCACAAATATATATTAAATCCAAAATTTTAAATTACATATATTTGTTTATTTGTAATTCATTTGTTTGTAAACAAACATAATAAACTTCACCCATTTACACAGATCAAAGCGTTTGAATCAGAAAATAAAGAGCGGACTTACGGCGGATCGAGAAGAGATAAGTAAAGAATACTTGAATATAAGGAGGTCAAGATAGCGAATTATCAAATACACATTGGACATATTTATAAGTATGTCTCTTACAGGATTAGGAATTAAACACAAAGGCTTGCTAAGCCTATGAAGATAAATGTTGTTCCAAAATCAATACACGTATTATGAGTGACAAAATTCCGGTGATGGATGTTACATAGATTTGAAGGGCAAAATATACTAATGAATTATTCGGGTAAGTGGATAACAAAAGAGGCTTTTAAGGTTGAAAATATTGCTCATAGATTAGATATTTCGATATATATATTTTTTATTTGTTTTTTATTGATTAGTGTAGCAGATGTTTTAATATTAAACTCTTATTTATTTATTTATTTAAATAAATATAACTATAAAAGTTTATATTATTTACTGACACTTTCTTCAAACTCTAATACAAGATTATGATGACTTACAATTTCAACAAATTTATATTTTAACTAGAGTTTTTCGTATTTTGAGTCAAAAGCTATTTTTCTATTGAAAATAAGAGTCATTTTTAAAATAAGAATTAATTTGTGTATTTTTCGTGAACATGACTTTATTTAGTTATTAAGTAGTACGTAAAAGAAGACTAGTTTTCGGGGGTTTATAATTAATATATATTGTTAGCTGAAAGAAGAGACTTAAAAACCGGACTTGGGGCAATGCCATTAAAGCCCATTAAAATTATTAGTGTCGGATTCTTTTGCTAGCGAGAGCTCTGTCCGTTTGATCAGTCAAATTCTTAAATTTTGATAGTTAATTGAAAGCTAGCATTACATTTCGTATTTGTATAATTGTTTACGATTAGGTTTGTTTTATAATTTTATAATTAAATAAAGTATTGTTGTGGTGTTTAAGTAATTATTTTTTGTTCCTTTTCCAACTTTGGTCTTTAAGAATATTTAAAAAATGTATGGCCTTTGTTAACCTTATCCATCATCATCATCATTATCAGCTGTCGTGGGTCCACTGCTGGACGTAAGCCTTCCCCATTGACTTCCACCGCGATCGGTCCAAAGCGGCCCGCATCCATTGGTTTCCAGCTGCTCTTTTTATGTCGTCTGTCCACCTAGTTGGCGGTCGTCCTCTACTTCGCTTGCCAGTAAGTGGCCTCCACTCAAGGACCCTTTTTCCCCATCGGCCGTCACTTGAGCGGGCTATATGCCCAGCCCATTGCCACTTCAGCTTACAAATCCGTTGGGCTATGTCGCTTACTTTTGTTCGTCTGCGAATCTCTTCGTTTCTGACTCTATCTCGCAGCGAAATTCCCAGCATAGCCCTCTCCATCGCACGCTGAGTGACTTTAAGCCTCTTTAAGAGTCCCTTTGTTAGAGGCCACGTCTCGGTTCCATAGGTCATCGCTGGTAACACACACTGGTCGAAGACTTTCGATTTAAGGCACTGCGGTATTCCGGACGAAAATACGCTCCTTAAGTTCCCGAACGCTGCCCATCCTAGTTGGATTCGTCGATTGACCTCTCCCTCGAAGTTGGACCTGCCCAATCGGACTTTTTGTCCCAGGTAGACATATTCGTCGACAACTTCGAGAATGAAGTTCCCAACGGATACCAGGATAGGCGCGACATGGACATTCGACATAATTTTCGTCTTGTCCATATTCATTTTAAGGCCCACCTGTTGAGAGACTCCATTAAGATCGCCGAGCATAATGCTGAGGTCTTCCAGGGATTCTGCCATTACTACTATATCGTCGGCAAATCGAAGGTGAGTTAGGTACTCGCCGTTTATATTGATGCCGAGTCCATGCCATTCCAGGAGCTTGAAAGCGTCTTCCAGTGCAGTGGTAAATAGTCTCGGAGAGATAACGTCTCCCTGTCTCAAGCCTCGCTGTAAAGGAATAGCGTTTGTGCAATTCTCCTGGACTCGAACCGACATGGTGGCGTTTGTGTACAAATACTTCAACACTTCGATGTACCGATAGTCAATATGGCACCTCTGAAGAGACGACAGTACCGCCCACGTTTCGATCGAATCAAAGGCTTTCTCATAGTCCACAAACGCTAAGCATAATGGCCGATTATACTCCTCGGTCTTCTGTATAATCTGCCGCAGCGTATGAATGTGGTCTATGGTACTAAAACCTTTTCGGAAACCGGCTTGTTCGGGAGGCTGGAAGTCATCAAACTTGCTCGTGAGACGAGTCGTGATAACCTTCGAAAACCTTATCCAATAAGAGGAAATCTTTCTAAACTATTAGCTACTCTCAATGGAAGAATCTCTTTGTTACTGAAACCCGCAGGAAGAACTTATTTCTCTTAAAAATGAACTACAAATCATTAGCTTGAAATATATTCTTTTATTTACATAGTGTGAATATAATATGTATTGTTAAGACTGCAATTACAATTTCTGCTTCTTCTTGGTCTTATAGGAAGATTATTTTTAAATATATTTATTAACTTCAACATTAGAGGAAAAATCTCAATTTATAAATATAACAGATAAAGTACATTCATCCATCTATGAATCACATAAAGTATTGCCTCGTCTGCGAATCGAACCTTCGAATCAGACCTAGCTTTCCCACAAACTTCCGCCACCCACCATCAGACCTAGCTTTCCAAGTATGACTAAATGTCAATGCTACTATTATTGAATCATATATAAATTGAGGTACAAAATCAAAATACACAATATTTAATGAAGTTGTAGTTGAATATTATCATAAAAACGAAAGCAGTGGTATCTGATCGTGACGTTAAACCACATTAATAGTACGAGTATTGTTTTGTATTTGTGCTGTGTATTAACTATACTTGTTAACTTTACTAAAAAGAAATGTCATTACTTTTAATGGAAAATGTCACGTGGTCAGTCTTGATTGATGAATAATGACAATTATATATGAATAAAATACGTAAAGGCTGAGCAGAATTGTTTTTAAAATTAGTTGGCAACTTTGCGACATTTGTGTTACTTAAAAGTATACATATATTTAATATATTTTTTTATTTATTTCTAAGTAATGAAAAGACAAACCATAATTTTTTATATGATTCTGGTTTTTCTGTCTTATATAATTATGTTCAGATTCAATGGAATGCAAAAACAAACAAATTGTCCCAATTTAAAATACAGTTACAAGTTACTGGATGCTTTTTAAGCTTAATTGCCCAACGTTACCAAATTGCACCCCTGAGAAACCTAGTACAAAATATAAACCAAAATTGTTTTCCATTCCATTGTACTAATTAGAATTGATAGACAGAAATGGAAGAGTTAAATTAAGTCACCATTCCCACACGATTAAAACACGTGTTAAATGCGACGTAAAGACGGACAGTGAGGACGGTAATTGCTCAATTATTGAATATCAATCAACGACACACCTCCACAATATATCGTGGATACATTAACGTGTTGATAATCAATCACGGTCCACCGGCAGATATCATTATATTGAAATAGGTTAATTAACCACATATTGTGTGGACATACAAAAGTATTTATCAACATCTTTTGTTATTTGGTAATAATATCTTCATATAGATTGGCAATGTTTTAAATAAATAAAGTGTGAAAAAAACAACAACTTTGCTCGAATCTGCAACCTTTTGGATATAGTTCCGACGCTCAATTATTGAGCTACCGTGTCACTAATGCTATGAATCTAATATTCTACATATAATGCCATTATTGAGACGGAAGCAAAATATATTACCTTCCAAATCCTGCAAATGTTGATTACTGTTTACTTTATATTTGTTTAAAATTTAAACATACAATTATGTGAACAATTTCTCATAATATATTCAACATTTGTGTGAAACATTCTTATCATATAAATATTAATATAATAGTTTTTTTTTTTTTTTTTTTTTGTGTGTCTCTGCTGTTAGCCCTACTGGCCATGACAGCGTCACCGGTGGAATGGACGGGTGCAGAGACCCGCCCTTGAAAAAGGGGGGCCTGAAGGGCCCCAGGGGAACGCGCGTCCTGAGGGCGCCTCCTGTGAGGCTCGGACCACGGCTCAGGACGCCGTTAGGTGGGAAGCGAGGGTTGGATGGAGGTAGGTTTTGACACTAACGTCTTACGACGGCAGAACGCCGGAGCAACGTGCTTGGATGGGGGCCTCGTCTTCGCCGGCGAAGACGCTGTGTGTGTGTGTATGTGTAGTATTTATGTACGCTTTGTCGCTTTTACGTAGCGTTCCCTAACGTAATCGCGTCGTCCGGATCGAAAAGTACCGACTTGGGTCTTCTCTTTCTGACTTTAGGAGTCTTACGGGCCGTGTATCCTGTGGCCTTAACCACCAGCGGGTTTGGGTGTCCCACAGCATTGTCAAAGTAGCTTTTGGAGAGCCCCTTGAAATACTGTGCGATCGTCGGTAGGTCAAAGTCTCTGTGCAAGTCGATATTACGCATAAACCACGGTGCCCCAGTGGCGAGCCGCATGAATCTGTTCTGATTTATATAATAGTATATTAACTAACTTACTACTATTTGAAGGCATGTTTATTATTTAATTTTTAGAATAAGTCATAAAACTGTAAGCATTAAATTAAGGCTAAAAGTTTATAGTAATAAACATCCAACATAATATTAGTGATTCAAATATTGAAAAATTCTCAATGGACTTTTCTTTAAGCGGAAAATGTCGTCTTTTGAGCTGTTTATAATCTTTGTGACATAAAAACTGTTATTTAAAAAAAAATAGTCATCTGATATTATTGATAATAATATTTTTGATGTATCGCTTTTTAACAATGTTTAATAAACCAAAAATAATTAATTGGATTTATAAAAGATATTTAATGTAATGAAATACGGGTTTAACAATCATTATCAAAAAAAAAAAATGTTGAATTTCTTTTATTTACTTTCAGTTTGCATGCTAGATACTATAATGTGCAGTGGAAAGCGTTATGTATTCACAATTTTTTAAACATATATTTTTATGTAAAAAAGTGTAATAACCTAACAGTAATAATACAAAATGAGAAAAAAACTATTCCTTTGGTTTTCTATAGAATTTCTATTTGTAAGATCGTTGTTTTTGCTTTAATTATAAATTGAGAATTACGGTAAAAAATGAATTGAACTTTCAGAACATTTTGTGTTTTTAAGATATATTTATAATCTAATATTATTATAATATACTAGTTTGTTGTACTAAATCATACTTAAGCTAAGACAGTGTAAAAATATGTAACAATTGTATAAAAGAAAAGTAATCCACAAAATAGAGTTTAAATGATAAATTGTATATTTTCGTACTTTTACAATGATTAAGTATCTTTAAAGAGGTAGTTGACAAATGAATCCAAATTAAAATGAATAATTTATTACAAAATTCAAATATAAAATAAAGTCAATTGACAAAAAATATGAAATATAATTTTTCTTTTCTAAAAATAGCGGAAGTGTACAATTCGCGCGAGAGGGTTGAGCTTCATTAAAAACTTTTAATTATCTTTTCGTGATCACGACTCCGGATGATTTTGTAGTAATATACTGATATACAAATAATACTTTGTAATTAAACGATTTTCTTCTGTATTTGTTCTTACCTTCTGTGATATTTTTGTGCTTATATTTTGAGCTCAAAATATATAGCTACGTTCGTACGTTCATTGAATTTAAAGATAAGAAAGTGACAATTAGTTATTTAATTCTTACTTGTCTTTTTTCCTTAACATACTTAAATATGTAATTTACTCGTATCACTCTTTAATAACGTAGGTGTCTTTAACTACAGTGATATCTAAACTTAATAAAGATTTAAATATATTAAGGTACAGTCAATGATTAGTCATCGCTGATTTCATTTGATGTTAATATTTGTTTCAAAACACTCGTACACAACAGTTTTGTTAAGACGTTCAGTAATGTCCATCAGTCTCAAATTGTTGTTGATAAACATGTATTTCCGTAGTTTAGCTTATATTTAAATGTGCTGACCACATTATGTTTAAAACATTAAAAAATATATATCAAAATAACTAATTTTATGAATGATAAAAATATATATAATGAATGATATAATGTTAAACTGACGATATCATTTAATGTCAGAATTGTATTACAATTATATATTTAAGACATTTTATCTGCAGATTCGTTATCAATTAAAAGTATTTTTATTCTACATTAAGAGGCTTTTCGAATTGATTTTGTTGTGATTTTTGTCACTTATGAGACGAGACGAAGCTTATTACCATTCCATGGATTCACCGTGCGGGTGCCGAGCCCATCGCGTTGCAAGAAGAGAAGCGCAAACAATGCCTGGGACTTGCGAGCTAGATGTAGGTTTAAGGGGCCCCTTTACTATGCGCATACACGCTCACCTTCACTGTTTACGCTCCTCTCCCTTCCTAACCAAATATCGTAAGAACCTACTAAAGCTGCCTTTGAAATACGTTCCAGAAATGAACTGAAGATCGTTCTAGAAAGGCCGAGATCCTTAAATAAGTTGTAGAGAGATTTTGCTGTTATAGCTCTCGCTCCTACTTCTACAGCGTAACTAATTAACTATAAATTTATTCCTGATCAGTTCATTACATAGTTCGTAATACTTGTTAAGCTTAAATGTATGATCTTTGGGTATGTTTGTTTCCCAGGGTACAGTAAGCTCCACAAGTATAACGTGCCTTAGTTATTTTGAGTACAGGAATAAGTCCGGCCTAGATGACGAAACACAAACATCCCCGGGGATTTTGTATTGCCTTTCATACGTGTCCATCATGAGAGTCCAATCAGGAGACGCGTCCAAGATGGAATAAGGTTTTAGTTTTCGTTTTTTGGACGAACCTGCCTTTACAAACTCTACTGATATTTTGGTGGTTGTTATACCCTTCTGCGCTCTTGCTACAGAGAGACTAACCGCTTCTCGAACGATTTCTAATACTTTGTCGTGGCGACTCGAGTATTTACCTCTATTTAGAAGTACTCTACACCCTACTAGTAAGTGTTTCGCGGTTCCTACTGCCTCCCCACAGATGTTGCAAGATTTTTCGGTGGCTTTGCCCCATCTCACTAAGTTTCTTTGATCTGGGAGAGTCATTTGGAATGCATTAAGATAAAATTTTAATAATGCTGGGGACCAATCATGAAGCAGGGTGCGCCATCGTAAAGCTAATGGAATTCAAAAAGCTCCTATGGTCACCCATTCGTTTTGCAATTCTAGGCTCATCGCGTGCAATCGGTAATTATCATTTTCATCGTGCCGAATAAAGGATTTTATTATATATTCTTTCCTAATTGATCCCAGCCCTGCTTTATTTGTTTGAGCACCTATCGTAAATTGTTTATGGAATTGAAGTCGTGACTCCAGCTCTGCGGCAATTTTATCTTTTGGGAGAGATGTTACAGTATCATCATTCGATTTTGAGACGATATGTCTCTTGGTCACTCTTAGGTGTTTATAGAGTTCCGATGGTTTCTTTAATATTAACCCAAAATTGTGTCGGTCTCTAAATAAGCTAGAAGAGTCCGCTGGATGCGCTAACCCGAGCCATTACTTCAATGTCCTTATGACGCTTGCATCTAACTTTAACAAAAGGGTCTTATTAATATCGTAAACGAGGAAAGGCCAATTTAAACGTGATGTTAAATAATTATCATATATCCAAGCCTTTTTGATGTTACTTATTGGCTGATTGTCTACCTTTTTAAGATCATTCAAAAAGCTATCGACTATTATATCTAACGATGGAGTGCGCCCTTGGTAATCGATTTTTTTGCCTAAGAATTTGAACGGAGCTGCGTCGGTAATAGTAGTAACGCACTTACCGCCTATTATTTATTTTTTTTGTCCTCAATCCGTCCGTCCCAGCACAGAAATCCTCCACAACATTTAAAAGTAGCTGACATTGTTTTGGATTACGTGTCAGTATCGCGAGATAGTCTGCGAATGCTAGTATGGATTCTGTGTATTTATTGTTAAACTTAAACCGATAACCCCATTTCTTTTCGTTTTTAATTAATTTATCTATTAAAATATTGATCACTATGTTTAATTGGCATAATTGTACGAAAATTTATTCTATAGTAAAAATAAGTATAAATAACAATTTTTAATTTTCATATATCATAATTTGTAAATAAAGAAGAGGCAGTATTTCTTTTTACATTGCTGTTATTTATCTGATTTGAAACAGCTGTCCTAGTTCGAGCAATTTTACCAAGGCTTTGAGACTTGGAACTAAATCAATTTGACCTTATCAGAGATGACATAGTTTCAACTGTTTATTCTTCGAGACTTTGAAGTAAAGAAATCTGACCTCCTTCTATTGGTATTGAGTAGTACTTGAGTGAGTTACTTTCGTATACTCTTTTATTACTTTTGTAGTCTGTTGATGTGTGACTATGGTATAGGGTATTATTATGGTATTTGGGCTTTTTATACTTTTGTTTTTGTTGTTTTGTTAGAATGGATAAAATATTTTTATTGTGTATTTATTTGTTCAAAAGTTTTCGTTCAAAACATGCTAGTTCTATCGTATCATAGTGTAAGTTTTGCAATAAAATTGAGCTTTTAATATTAATTTATGTATATATTCATCCTTATGTCATGTACCTATGCTATTTATAACCATAATTTTAGTAGCCAATACTAGTAGTTTTAAAAAAAATATTTTACTGTTTCAATAAATACATTTACAATTGGATATTTTTAATGCTAACATTTGTATGTAAATAAAATGTTTGAAACGTAGGATTTTATTTATTTTTTTCTATTTGGTCTATTTATAAGGGACAATTTTTTTTTAATAAAAGTTTGAAAGGAAAATATGTACCTAAATATTTAAATTACCTTAAATTCGTATCATAAAATTCCTAAAACCGAATTAAAAAAAAAATCTTTAACTATCTGCTATTACCTGATTATTTTTTAAGTATAAATGTATTATATATTAGGAACTGGCTCTAGCATCCAACGAAGATATGATTAAATAAAAATTACAACTCAAACCACATTCAAATTATATATTTATAGAAAAATTTTATGTATTTATAGCCGAATCTATTTAGGATTATTTTAGTAAAATTGAGAAATATTTCTTTAATGAGAATCCTTCATGCCACATAAAATTTCGCTAAAGTCTTTCCAGTAGTTTTGTTATTGTAATTATAGTTATAATGCAAATTATTATCAGTTCTCTAGTGAACATTAAAAGAACCCCTTGTTTAAGACTAAATTATTTTATGCTAAGTGTACCTACTACATTTATTAACCTTATCGAGAAAGAAAGCTTTTTAATTTTAAACCTCCTCACAATAGTACGGTCTATTTGTTACTTGAACCATAAGAACTTTTTTCTCTTAAGAAATTATAAAGTACAAAGTATTTAGTTTCTAAGTTGGTAAAGTTTGTGAGACATAACTTTGAAACATATTCTTTTATTTCGATTATGACAATAACATGTTATTAACACTATATTTTTATACACACACATGTTAACAGTGTTATCAAGTCAGTAACTAGTCAATGACACACCTCTAATATATATCATGGTTGTATCAATATGTTGACAATCAATCACGGTCCAGTGGCAGATATCATTATATTGAAATAGGTTAATTGACCACACATTATGTGTTCAAAGAAAAGTAATTATAAACATCTTTTGTAATTTTATAATTATGTCTTGATATCATAATAGACTGTCTAATGACATTCCTAAATAAAAATATAATTAAAAACTCAATAGCATATGCTTGAACCTCTCGGATGTCGTTGCGTTGCTCTGTTTATTGCTATCGAGTCGCTACCCGCCTCATTTATCTGGAATTCTATGTATATTTAAAAGTTAATAATTAATAATGTTTATATATATTTCATAGTTATAATTATATAAATTATTAATGATACTTTTACATATATTAATATAAAAAAAAACATTTCTTTTAATTTATTTACTTGAAAGCAAATTTACAACATGACGTTAGTAGTTCGATTATTACAGAGCCATTCCATTCACGCCATTCTATTTTACTTTAAACAGCATGTCGGAAAATGTCATACATTGGTGACTTCAAAATGTAATTAAACTTAGTATTTGTAGTCGTTCTAGGTCATCTATATTACTGACAAATAGAGAGACAAACAGGAAAAATAGATACTATATTTATAAGGAATAAAAAAAAATTCTTTATATATATGATTGAAACTTTTGTCAGAACTTAGTTTTTATTTAAAAAATTGATAAAATAAAAGGCGACGTAAAAGTGTAAAAATTCAAATTTTTTAAAATAATAATTTAAGGTAATTTAATAAATATTTTAAAAGAGAAAGTAATTTTAAAAAGGACACCAGTTTCAGTGATAAGAAAACAATGACAAGATCTCACTTAATTCACCTTTATGAAAAAGATCATTTACTAGTAACCTGTTGTAGTTATATTCTATTGGTATGTTTTAATAGATATATTAAAGTGCCCTAGATTACATGGATCATTTCGCTGTTATTAAATCATACAGTATACTATCTTATATACCAATTTTAATTTACTTTATTATACCAATTTTAGGGGCCAACTTTTTTAGTTTTTAAAATTGGTGGTAAGGTTGAAGTTTATTAAAACGAAAATATCATAAATATAAAAATGTATCATTGATATTGTGAGCTATAGATAAAAAATATTTATCATTCATTTTAAAAAGTGTAACATTTTTATTTGCTTAAAAAAGTGGGCTATACTTTTAACTTAGTCTCCAAATAACTTCATGATTACTTGAGATGCAATAAATATTCTGTAGGCATACTTGAATAATATATTAATCTAATTTTATTAATAATACATGCTTCTGGAACATATATTGGAACACAGCTTCATATATTGGAAAACTATAAAGATTAAATTATACTAACTCAACAGTCTACACTCGTACACAGAATGTTTTGTTTATCTGTTTAGTAATTTCAGTGAGTCCTAAATTGTGGTTGTTAACCTTGTTTTCCTTGTTTCAATGTTCTGGTCATGTTATGTTTAAAACATCTTAAAATAAACAAAGATAAGAAATCAATGTAAAGAACTTTAGTATACAGCTTCAATGCTATATTGATAGAAAAATAATATGTATAAATGTGGAAATGGCGATATTTTAAGGATATTTAATATCGAAATTGCATTACAGTTTAATATTATATATTTATTTATTTATTTATCTTTACGCCATATCCATTGCGGGGTAGCCAGAGACGACGTAACGCCAAAAGCTACGGTCCCTGCATACCTCTTTCGCCTCGGCCACAGACATCAACTTCTTCATACATGCCCTCCGGAGGGTCCTCATGCTTTTTACGTGACCTTCCTCCAGTATCATAGATACTGTGTTTTCTAAGTTCACTCGAGGTCCCCCCCTGTCCCTCTTACCACTCACTTTTAATATTATAATATTATACTCGTTCTAAGTGAATGGGTGAAGGTATGTTAGAAGTCAAAAGTTTGATATTTTCTGGGATTATTCATCACCTCAATTTGCATTTGCATTTGCATTTTTTTATTTGTCATAGGTATAAAATTTCTATTCTATTATGAATAAAAGTATATATATATACTTATATATGGATATATTATAGTTATAGACACTATTATTTTTTAATAATGTTTTTGTTTATTTGATTTGTAATAGGTGTCCTAGTTGGAGTTATTTTTCCAAGGCTGTAAGCCTTGCAAATGAATGATTTTGACTTTATCAGAGATTACATATTTTAACTGTTTATTCTATAAGACTTTGAAGTAAAGAAATCTGACCTCCTTCCAATGGTGCTGAGTACTCTCGTATAATTTTATATCGATTTTGTGATCTGTTGATGTTTGAGTTTTATCCAGAATATTATTATTTGGTCTTTGTATATTTTATTACTGGCTATTTTGCAATCTCGTAGTGTTGAAATGAATTAACAGTTTTTTTGACTTTATATATTTAAGGATAACTTTAACTTTATCTATGATAACAAGTTTAGTTTAGATTTTTTTTTCCAAATTTATTGATTGTTATCTATATATAAATTTTATAATGAAAGTTGAGTGAGCGAGAACGAAGCGTCTCCGTTTCAGCAATAATACTTCCGTATGTCTGTCCGGATGTATCCTGCTGTTCTCTTTTATAGGTCGTTTTTTGAACAGATGGCATTTTGTGACCGGGTTTGACAGAAATATCGATTTTTTTAATAATTTATTTTGTTTCTTCTATTGGGATTGAACTTTTTTAACCTAACATTTTTTCATACATTATATTATACAATTGCAAGTACAATTCATTTTATATTAATTTTTGAACTGTATGTTTATTTTTATAAAAAGTTCAATTTATACTATATTAAGTTTATAATATAAATTTTGTATTTAAAAATAGTATAATGTCTAAATGACGTGAGTGAAAATTCAAAATGTTTGTAACGTCTTCGAACATCTGCAGTGAATAAAAATGACGCCGAAAAAATAAATATAAAAAACAAAACAAAATTTCATATTTCAAAAGTATAAAATTGATTTTATAAAATAAATTTATTGGAAATTATTATTTTGTATGTGTATAATTTTAATATTATGTTGCAACATAAATTAAAACCGCTACTCGTGGCACGTTTCAGATATTACGAGAAGCTTGAAAAAACTGAAGAGCTTACCTGTTCTACGGAGCCATACTGTCTGCGAGAAAATACACCTCGTCTGGAGATGAGTTCACTCGCTGACGAGCTGTGGACAAAAATAAAACAAGTTAGGAGAGATTTATTAATGCACTTAGAAAAGGTCGTTATAAGATGTTTTATAATGTCATACTTGAGCAACTCCTGTATTTTACATTGAGAATAATGTAGGTCAGATAATTATATAACTTTTAACAATAGCGTGCTCTTAATAGGTGTTACTAACACCGATTTATGGAAATAAAACTCATTTGAGAGTTAGTTAGTTAGTTAAATGAGACTGCCTATCGTGGTATCAACCAATCAAAAAAGTTTGACAGAGACAAACAAGATTTTGACAGTGAAATAGTTTTCTTCTAATTAAGTTTAATTAAAACCAGGTGTGATCAAATCAACTACTACTTATCCTAAGACTAAGTTTTAGATATTTTAAATAAAACTAGATTTAATTAACTGTGGTTTCGTAATAGTTCATATCTATCCAATTCCATCACGAGTAGATGAAGTATAAAATACAATGTCATTTCATTACAAAGTTCTACCGTTAACATTTTAGGAGCAAATGTAATCAACGTATATTCAAAAGATTAAAGAAATAAACTTGTAATATATTCGTATTCATGATAGAAATATTGAAAACGTTTTTTCTGTTTTCAACAAGAAGAAAAAGTCTGTAAGAAGTCGTATTTTTTCATCACGTTTTGTTTAAACAAATATCTAAGAAAAAAAGGACATTATATATATATATATATATATATATATATATATATATATATATATATTTGTTAACATTTATAAGCCAACATTGAAAAATAATATAAAAAAATAATACGTCGCAAACCCCTTGTTAAGATTGTCAATTATCTATAGAATAATTGTTATTTAGATCAATAGTGATGTAAACAGTTTGGATTATTGCAATTAAATTAAATTAAAATGGATATACTCTTTTTTAAAACGATACATTTAAATTACTAAGAAAGGTTACTAACATTACCTACTTACAAATATTATTATACAAATTGAAATTTATAACAAACACACAAAAAATTCTATATATGTATCGTGATTATAATTTTTTAAGCAGTACAACTATTTTGTTTCACGAGTTCATCTAATGATACTGGGAATATAAAGTCTAACAAGTTTAATCAACAGTAATTTAAACTGTGATACTGAATTGAACTAAGTTAATTTGAACTGACTAGTTTTAGACTAGTGGGAGGTATCCTATATAATACACAAAATATAATTAACAACTTGTGTCGGATTTGTCGACCCCAAGTCAACTTCGAATTGCAAAATTACTTTTAATATTTCGGCACTTTCACAGACAGATTTTGATATACGAGTATTCTTTTGAAAAACTGTTAAAAACGTGGACGGAGAATGTTTTGTGGCAAAACATACAATGAAAATTATTTAACCTGAGTTAACTATTATAAATGTAATATATATATTTATTGCTTTACTTTTCAGTATAAACGACTTATTCATAGTTAAGCTGGACTTTGAAACAGGACGCTAAAATAATCGATAATTTTAATTGAATCATAATCGTACCATCAGACTTGGAAACAATTTAGAAAAATATAGGCATATTTTAAAAGACGATGACAGCGGTAGGTATTTTCTAACTATAATTGCGTTAAAAAGAATTATCAACTGATGTGACTATTTTGTAAATAATTTTAAGGACAATAAAATATTTTTCAAAGAAAAGTATAAGATTTACATTTAGATTATTATTGCTTCAATATTTTTAAGGATCTCTAGTGACCTTTTGCAGGGTGGTTTTGAAATACACCCAAAATAACAAGGTTGTTTGTTATATGTAGGTATCTGATTTTGGTTTATATTTCGATATGTTATAATAGATAATATTATATAATTGTATATAAGGAGACATACCTACTTACTACGTCTTTGATATAATAAGTATGTCAAAGATTGACGTGATTGTGTTGTGACAAATTAATTGCAGCATAAAAAAGTGTATACGGAACGAAGGGTCCCCGTACAAAAAACATGTCAATCTTGTTTCTTTATTCACAAAGGACACAATAAACAATTTTTTACATTAAAAATAACATTTAAAAAACTTCTACTAAAATTTCTATATATTTTCCTTTACAAAATTATCATGTAATATTAATTAAGTTTACTAAATCAAAAAAGTTTACAAACAGAATAATGTTCTCAATAAGAAATATATTAATACTTACATATTATTTATTATATTTGAACAATAGATGGAGTGTTTGATCTCTTTCTGTCACAAAAAGGACAAAATGGAGAGCAATCAAAACATCAAACAAATTCGTATTTTAATTTGTGTAAAGATTTGTTCGCCACTTCCCTTGTTATAAAAGAGCTGTTTCATTGAATCTTATCAAACACTCGAAGTATTTACATCAAAGAGTAAAAATGTAACAATAAAAAGGAACAATTACCTAACTTACAAATATTTTATTATAATATTTATAATTTTTTTATTGACATTAAATAAAAGAAAAAAAAATCCACTCACATGACTTATTATAAAAGGCGGAAGAAGGAAGTAACACATTCGGCTGCCCCCAAACAATTGAAAAAAATATAATACTGAGGTGTTCCTTGCAAATTGGTTTTAGATTTCAAGAATATGGTTCTTTTGAGGTTCTTCTTTTCGAGATATAGCTACTAGATATTCAACAATATAAATAGATATTGGATCTAATTACGTATAACAAGCTATTTTTTGTGGAAACTATTGTTTACAAACGTTGGCCACAGTTCTGAACAGATTTTGGTCGATAACCTTGAAAAACTTTGAATGTAGTTCCCTAATTAACTTTATTAAAAATTACAAAATAATATTAAAATTTATATAATATATTATTTATTAAACTGATTGAATCGAGATAATACTTTATTAATATTATTATATTCAACTATTTTCTTTAACTGAGAGCGAATGAAACGATAAAAAATGAGTTCTTACACATATTTATTGTCAATATTAATTGTGTTGTAGTTTTGCTGTTTGAAATAATTTCGATTTTATAATTATATGTAGTCGATTTTCTTGTTAATAATATGTTTTTATTTAAATTTTCATGGTTCATAAATATTATTCTATATATTAAACCAGCTTTATTCTTGTTTATTATACCGGCATTTTCCCGACTGGCTAGCAGTTCACGCTGCGGTGACGCCATACTCTGAGCTCATGAATAAGTACGTCAAATGGGTTCGAAACTATTCGGTTAAATAAATATAATAATTTGAGTCTACTTTTACAGATGTAAAAGATTATTTTTAAGTTAGTTGGAGTTAAAATGTTGCACATATTTTCCACAGATAAATATTAACACCCGTCCTCTATCATGCCTCAAAATCAATAACTGATCGGTAACACCTGATTGTCTAGATAAACCAGTTGCAAATTTATCTTAAATTACCTTAGTATGTCATGTTTGTTTTAATGAAGGTAAGATATTACATAAAATCATTGATTCAGAGAATATTTTAAGAATAATACATTTATAATATATGGTACAAAAAGGTTAGGGTTATTTCCTTACAGATAACAATCGTATATTCGACGCAGTGAAGACTTATGGCGGTGGGGTTGTTGATACTGTTATTGTCTCGTGTATGCGAAGGGATATAGTATAAGTACCACAAATTGAGGTCATTCTACATAATAAAGCGATTTCCATGTGAATGGACAGTCTATTTCAAAAGAAATATCCATTTTATCTTTATGTGGTATCATTTCTTTATATCCGTTATTATTTTAGAAATGTCTATGGACAATTTAGTTTCTAATCAAATTAAAAGATTTTAAGAGATTATTAAAAGGTTGTGATTAGATACATGTAACTATGTATCTATTAACTTTTGGTGTAATAGTTAATTAGCTTTTTTTATTAATCCTTTTCGAAGGCATCTGCATCATCAAAATATATCTAACCATAATAGTTCAAATAAAACTATAAAATATTATATTTAAGTTTAGTAATATAGTTTTCTATGTTATATCCTGTTACTTCACTTAAGCATAAAGTTTTAACGTTAACATTTTAGCAACAAATGTAACAGAAGTAAATTCAAAAAAGAAAAAGGTCACAACATAGTCTTATCTAAGATATATAGATAAAGATTGAAAACGTTTTTATCGACTACCTTTTTACAGAAATACTTTCTTTATTGGTTCATATTTTTTTTTACATTTTGATGAAATAAACGTATGTATTTTTGATATAACAACAATATTAAAACTAATATTTCTTATCCTAAGTGTCGTACTGCAACCATGATACCATTACTCCTTTATAGGATTGCCAATTATCTTAAGAGTAATAATTTAGATCAATATAGTCAGATAATGTTATGCATTCTATATGTTAACACATAAAATTTGAATAGTACAATCTTTGCTGAGTACTTAAAATGTATCCATGGTATAAATTAAATATATAAGAATTTATTTAATATTTAACAATGTCTTTGAGGATTAACTAAAAGACATTTTTTGTAACTGTAACTGCAACTAGTCATACTCAAACTGAACCTTGAAACTGCACGCTGGAATAATCGATAATTCTAATTGTATCGTTATCGTCCGTACCATCAACAACTTGGAACCATTTAGAAAAACACAGGTGTCACTTGAAAGACGACGACAGAACTAGTTTTTTTCTTGTCATAGTTTAATTAAATAATAATAATAAGAAACTGATACTGATACTCGCTTGTAAAATATTTTGAAGAAATAAATATTTTTATACAGAAAGAGTATAAAGCTTGTAAGAGTTGGTTTTTATTGTCAGTATTTGTAAGGGTCCCTGCAGCCTTTTTGGAAAGTTGTTTTGGAATAACGGTTATGGAGGTCAGGACGGAGTTTTTTACACTACTAAAGTCCAATATGATCGACACTTAAACTATTCGACGTTTTCAGTTGATTTGTGATAGTATTTCAATATATTTTGTAACTTTTTCATCTCTCTATATAAAAAAGACAGTTTTAGTAACTAAATGATTTATGTTCTAAGTATTTTAGGTAAGGTGACTTATTTATTAAATCTGTCGTCCTTATTTTCGCGATTGTGTTCCCGAGATAAATTAATCCTAGGATTAAAAAGTGTGTCATGAAAGAGTACCCGTACAAAACAGTAAAAAATTAACAAAATATGGCGAATTAAAATTTATATTTAACCTTATACAAAATCATAAAGTAAAATTAATTAGGTATCGTCCAATAAATAATTTTACGCAGAGAATATGTAAACAAAATTTTATGAAGTTAAAGATACCTCTGAACAATCGACGAAATCTTTTATGGCTATGATATTTGATCTTTTTCCGCCTGATAAAGGGTAATATAATATTAAATATAACATAGTAATGTTACATGTAATATTTGATTTACATGAAAATCCTTTATTTTATTGTGAACAATGTTTTTATCAAAATATCTAATAAATTCATGTCTTAATTTGTATAAAGATATGTTATTTTCTTATCACTTTCTTTATAAATCAAAGTTAATAAGTAAAGGTATTTCATTTGTCTTCACTTTAAGTATTTAGTTCTATCAAAGAGATAATATGACAATGAAAAAAAATTAATAACATAAGTTACAAATATTACAATGTTTGTATATTAAATATAACGCAAAGAAGAAAGCTTTTACTGAGATAACTTACTCTAGAACAGCGTTAAAGGAATTGATATATTGTATACCTTACATAGTTGGGATAAAGACAGTGCAACAAGACAATAATTTCTAAATTGACATGTATTTCAATTTTAACACATAAAAAGTGTCTCTAACATATACTTCAAACGTTTTATTGTAAACAGGAAAACATCAAACATAATGTAATTATAAATGCAAAAGTATTTTTACTCATATTTTCAACCAAAGTTTCCATCACTAATTAGACATAGAACCCTTGTTTAATATTTACTAAAGTTAAAGAGAGTCAAAAACTTGTGCTTTGAGGTTTACCACGAAAGTAAATGTACACAGAATTAGGAAATTACATCTAAATAAGGGAAAGTTTTTGATAAAATTTTGTTCAAAATGGTAAAGCTATGTACGATAGAAAATATTTATTCCTTGAAATGAATGCTTTACTTGAAACAATTTGCTAAGAATAATATACTTCACTAGTACTATAAAATCGAACGAAGAATGTACGCGTTTTCTGTAATTTACTGTAATTTAAAAGCAAATCTTGCAGGTTCTAAGGGTCGCTGGTTATATAATTATTTTCTTTACTTAGAAACTAATTCAACGATAAGAATGTCTTACTTATATTAGTCGGTATTGAAAACAATTTATAATCTTAAGTATTTACATATATATAATGTATAATATATAACTCACGTTTTATAGTAAACTGAATAATATAAATTTTCACATTATAAAATCTAATTTTTGATGTGTCTTTGTCGATAATTTAGATTCGAATTAAATTAAACAATTACGAGTGTTATGTGGGCAAAATAATCCTTTAGGAATAGCAAGCTTCTGAAAATGTGCTATAGCCGGTTTCTGGAAATAAAATAATTTCTCAGCAATTTTAAGGGTTGTGATTGTGTGAGTGTGAAGGGTTGAATCTATCACGCAATCAACCAATCAGAAAGTTTAACACGGGGTTTGATAGCCGATTAGTTTTCTATAACCACTTCTTATTAACCTATTACAATGTTACTTGACTTCTTCATAACCGTTAATATTTTAGGAGAAAATATAATCAACATATATTCAAAAGGTTCAAGAAATACCGATATAACATTTTAGTATTTAGGATTTAAATATTTTTTTCCTTTTATAATTGAGTTATGTGTTACAAAAAAGAAATCATTTATCAAGTTTTGCTTATACACATATACAATGTTAAAAAACATTATACATAATCTTGATACTATAACAACAACAACATTAATACCATATCTCATAAACCATGTACCATGTCATAGTACCATGCAACTGTAATACCATGAGTCTCAGTTAGGATTTCAAATTATCTTTAGAGAAACTATTATTTACATCAATATAGAGATTAATGTACTGTCTTGTAGAATGTGGTATTGTGACAGAAATAATTATAAGCTATTTTGAGTTTGTAATAATATCAAAAGCATCAAAAAATACAGCAAAAAATTTAGAACTAAAAATAGAAGATGAAAACAGTACTAAATTTTAATGATAACTTATTGAGATTTGAGATAATTCAATAATTGAACAGTAATTCAATTAGTAAGACTGAATTGAACTACGAGTAAGTTCAGTTAAACTAGTCTCTAGTGAGAATCTATCTATTATACAGTTTTGATGAACCCCAACTCTTGATTTTTATATTTTGACAATTTCATAAACATTTGATATCTTAATATATATAAATTATGTGTCACGTTGTTGGTCCGCGATGAACTCCTAAACTACTTAACCGATTTCAATAAAATTTTCACACCACGTGCAGTTTGATCAGACTTAAAAGAAAGGATAGTTTTCATCTCAATTCATAGTCGTAATATTATTTTATTGCAAATTATTTGTTTATTATTCTAATATCAGATGTTCTCTTACCGTTACCCCTTAAATAGTTTACTATAATGTAATATAACAAAAATCATAGTCACAGCAACGCGTGGCCGGGTCTGCTATTTGACATATAAAAATAATCAACGGAATGAATTTTAAGGGTCTCCAGTTCTCTTAGGGAGATAGGTTTATGAGGAGTGAAAGTGTTAATATCGCTTATAAGGCCCTCTGTCATGACGGAGTTCTTCACACTACTCAAATCCAATGTGGTCGACATTAGTATTTTTCTCCGACTTTTGTAGGTTACGGGGTTTCGTTTATATTTCGATACATGTTGTTATTTTGTTACCTTATCCTTGTATATAAAATACTGAGTTATAAATAATAAAAGATTTCTAAGAATTTCAGGTACAGAGATATATTTACTAAATCTTTCGTTTATTCTTCCGTGATTGTGTTTCTGAGATAAACTAAATCCAGGATAAAGAAATGTGTGTCGTAAAAAGAGTACCCGTACAAATCATCATTTCTTTGGAAGGTGAAAAAAGGGCAGAGTAAAAAATTTTTTGACATTAATAAATTTCAAAAACTTCTACAAGAAATTCAATAAATATATTTTCCGTTACAAAATTAAAACGTAAAAATAATTAAGCTTCCTCCAGTAAATATTCTTACAACAATAATATGTTTACCAAATTTTCTGACACTATTCTAAAATAATATTAAAAATAATACTTATTATTTCATCGGATGTACAATTGATGAAGTTTGTGATGGCTATAGTGTTTGACTTTTTTCCCAAAAAGGATAAAATACAGAGGAATCAAAACACCAAATAAATTCCTATTTGGGTATGTGTATTTTTTTATATTTTTACTATTCCCCTTGTTTCCTTCAAGTATTTAGTTATATCAAAGAGAAAAAAGTAACAATGAAAAAGAAACACTTTCATAACTTACAAGTACTATAACTTTTGTTTTTTTATTGATATTAAAAATAATGTAAAGACGAACATTTTAACTGAGTATTGAATTAAAATTGACGCCGAATAATTGGAATAACGACTGATAAGATGAACATGAAATATAATGCTCGTATAGTATTTATTTCACCATTGGGATAAATAAAATATATATACAACGATATAACGGTACGGATGATGTATATTGTACAACGGTACTTCAATTCATCAAATTAATTAATTAATTAATTCATTTAATTCATTCATAAAGTTTTTCTTTTAACATTTTAGTATCAAATATAATCAAGGTACATTCAAAAGATTAAAGAACGTGCTAACGCGTCTATTCCGGTACTCCTACCTTAAAGGCGTAGTCCCGGTCTCATGGAAGCGTGCCCTTGTCCATCCGATCCCTAAAAAAGGTGATAGCTCGGACCCAGCTAACTACAGACCTATCGCCATTACCTCTCTACTCTCCAAAGTAATGGAGAGTATCATCTATAAGCAGCTCCTAACCTTCCTCGAGGATCACCAGTTGGTCAATGACCGGCAATATGGCTTTCGCCATGGTCGATCGGCTGGTGATCTTCTTTTATATCTTACGCACCGTTGGGCAGCTGTTATTGAAAGCAAGGGAGAGGGTCTGGCAGTTAGTCTGGATATGGCGAAAGCCTTCGATCGTGTATGGCACAAGGGGCTTCTTTCGAAGCTACCTTCCTATGGGCTTCCCGAGAGTTTATGCAAGTGGATCACCAGCTTCCTCACTGGGCGGAGCATACAGGTCGTTCTCGACGGTTTTTGCTCGGACCCCAAGCCCGTGAACGCTGGTGTACCCCAAGGCTGCGTGCTATCCCCAACTCTGTTCCTCCTGCACATCAATGATATGTTGGATATCTCCAGCATACATTGTTATGCGGATGACAGTACTGGGGATGCGGTATATTCCGGCCGTGCAGGTCTCTCTCGGGAAAACGTCGACGAGTGCCGAAAGAAACTTGTGTCTTCTATAGAGACTTCCTTAGGGATAGTTTCTGAGTGGGGGGAACTGAACCACGTTCAGTTCAATCCCCAGAAGACACAGGTTTGCGCGTTTACCACTAAAAAAACCCCATTTGTCGTATCACCGCTATTCGAGAGCACTCCCCTTATTGCCTCGCCAAGTATCAGAATACTGGGTCTCGACATTTCGAGTGACTGTCGGTTTCGTGGTCATCTGGAGAGCAAGGCCAAGTTGGCCTCGATGAAATTGGGCGTGATCAATAGAGCAAGGCAGTACTTCAATCCTGGCCAAAGACTTGCGCTCTACAAAGCGCAAGTCCGGCCACACATGGAGTACTGTTCTCATCTCTGGTCCGGATCACCCCAATATCAGCTTCTACCATTTGACCGCGTACAACGGAGAGCCGTTCGGATTGTCGGGGACCCGGTGCTCTGTGAACGGCTGGACTCTTTGGCATTGCGTAGAGACGTTGCATCTCTGTGCGTCTTCTACCGCATTTACCACGGGGAGTGTTCCGAAGAGCTATTCGATCTGATGCCTACCGCCGAATTCCATCACCGCACAGCGCGCCATCGCCTCCAATACCATCCCTACCACCTGGATGCGTGGCGATCCACCACTGTGCGGTTCTCAAGTACATTTTTTCCTCGTACCACTCGAATGTGGAACGAACTCCCTTCGGCGGTATTTCCAGATCGGTACGACATGGGTACCTTCAAAAAAGGCGTTTACTCCCACCTTCAAGGCCGGCAACGCTCCTGTAAATCCTCGGATGTTGCAAGAGTTCATGGGCGGCGGTGATCACAAATCATCTGTGACCCGCCAGCTCGTTTGCCCTCCTATTCCATAAAAAAAAAAAAAAAAAAAAAAATGGCATAACATATTCGTATCTAAGATAAGCATTGAAAATTTTTAACTGAGTATCTTTTTACAAAAAAAATTTCTTTATTGGTTAATATATTTTCACATTTTGTTTAAATAAGTATGTTAAAAAGTATGTTAAGCTAAAAAGAATTTTGAATGTCATTTTGATGATATAATAACAATATAAACGAATGTCTCTTAAACAAAGTGTCGCTCTACAACCATAATACCATTTCTCTTCGTTAAGATTGCAAATTATCTGTAGATAAATTATTATTTAGATTAATATCAAAATGAATTATGTTACAAATAATAATTAGAGTGGAATGGGGTTTGTAATTATTTTTAAAGTATACAATTTAAATACCAAAACATGTTCAGAAATCTTAAATTAAAACTGAAAGAATGAAACACGGTATGAATTTTATTTTTAATCTATAGATTTCATATTAAATGAAATCTTACACATACGATGACATACAAATATTTAAATTAATAAAATATGATTTACGACTTTTAATAACTATGTAGACAAATTGAAAAATATTTACATTAAGTAAAAAATTAAAATATGTATAATGAATATAATTTTCAGACAGTTTAACTGTTTCGTACTACAAGTTGAACTTATTTAATTTAGTTGAACTACTGAGAATACAAAGTCTCACTGACGCTAGTTCAATAAATAGTTACTCAACTATTGAACAGTGATTTGAACAGTGAGACTGAATTGGATTGAGTTCAGTTGAACTAAACCTAGTGGGAAGTAAGTTAAATTATACTTAATATTATTATGTCTGATTTGTCAATCCCAATGTAACAACTGAATAACTTTTATATTTTGACAGATTTTCACAAAGATTTTTACATACACGTGTTTATTTATTTATTTATTATATTATATACATTTATTATAAATATGTATGCAAAGTTTTTCAGTATGAACGAGTTATCTTTATTGAATTAAACCTTAAAAGAGTATGCGGAAATAAACTATAATATTAATTGAAACTTTATCGTCCGTACCATTAACATTTGGTTGACGGTACGGACGCAAACCAATCTAGAACAACAAAAGTCACTTGAAAGACGAAGATGGATGTAGTTTTTTTTTGTTATAGTATTAAATAATAATAATAAGAAACTGATACTATTGCCATGAAAAAAATAAATAATATTCTTTGTTCACAAAGTATAAGATTTGCTTTGTAGATTTTAATTGTTTGTATTTTTAAGGGTCTAGGGTGACCTTTTGGAGGGTGCTTTCTAAATATGGCTTACAGACGTCCTCGGTCACGGCGGAGCTCTTAAAACTGCTCAATCTAATATGGACGACACTCAAAGTGCTCAACTTCTGTAGGTAACGGATTTTGTTATAATTTCGATATTTATTGTAATTTTTTCATGTACAAACTGTTGACTTTTACGTAACAAAAGAATTTTCTTCTAAGATTTCTAGGTCTGTATTTAATGTAAATATATTACATTAACATTACTAAATTTTTCATGTCTACTTAGGTGATTGTGTTTTTGAGAAAAATTAAACCTAGAATAAAGTGTATGTCTCAGGAAAGGTACTAGTACAAAATAAAACGTCAATCTTACTTTAGAGCGTGAAGAAGAAAACAGTAAACACTTTTTGACTTAAACAAAACTTTGTGAGGTGGTAGTTTAATTTCTAAACATTTACCATTATAAAATTATATATTTTTTTTTATAATTTAATTTTCTTTAATAAATAGTTTTTTATGAAGAGAAATTAAATGCTAACAGATTTTATAAAGTTTTCTATCTTTTTTTTAATAATATTAAAAAGTACGTGTATTTCTGAACAATGAATGAAGTGAAATAAGTTACTGAATACTAGTTATGTAAGATAAAGTAACAATAAAAATGGATTAATTACAAAAGGTTATCTCTAATAAGTAGTTTTACATGGAGTTTTATGAAGATAAATTATATGAAATTATCTAATTTTTTTTATTAATATTAAAAAGTGCGTCTACCTACCTATTTCTGAACAAGAAATGAAATCTTTAATGGTAACATGATCTGTGATCCCTACTGGGTCAAAAATTATAAAACGCAGAGTTGATTTTATTAAAGCCTTTATTTAACTGCGAAATATTAATGCAACATTTTTATAAAAATATCATATAAATTCTTTTTCTTAGCAATAAGTAAAAGTTGTGTTTTATTTGTCTTTATCAACAACAACAAAAAAACAAGGCACACTTATATTTGTATTAGTCAGCATTGAAAACGATTAAAATTTAATGACTAAGCTCTTGTAATGACCTAAATCAACATACGTACTGAAGCAACAAATGTGACCGCGAACCCGCACTGAATGAATAAACGCTGATCCGTCAATACATGATCTGCGACTGATAACAAGTATATTAATGTTTCATTTGGTAATACATTTATTTGTTTTTAGTAAGTTCTACTTCAATATGTATGTTATAGTACAGTTTTGTTACTAAGAAAATATAGTCGCATATATTAAAACTTGTCGCTCTAAGTAAACTTAAAATGTTCTGCAACAAATGAATAACTATTCATCAAATCAATACCTTAATATTTTATAAGCAAATTGTATATATGAAAAATAATTGCTATCATATGATATGATTATTATATTTATATAATGTGGCCGGAACTTTTTAACATATTACCTCATAAATAACAATCCTATGTTCGACTTACTGAGGACTTATTACAGTAGGGTAGTTGCTATCTCGTGTATGGAAAAACACGTAATATAAGTAACGAAATAATTTTAAAACTAAAGATGTTATTTTAATACTTTAAATAATAATAACATATTTTGTTACACATTAAAATAAACTTTATTATAAACAAAAATCGTTATATCAATAATGATTACAGTTATTTAATCAGTTCAACTATTTTGTCCCACTTATTCAACTCATCAAAAATAGTAGAACTACTGGGAATAAAGTTTCACATGTTTAATCAACAGTAGTTCAACTATGAACTAATGTGACTGAACTGAGTGCAGTTGAACTGCTTTGAATCAAGTAACTTATTACACACCAAACATAAATAACAACTTGGGTCTAATTTGTTAATCCCAGATCAACTCTTAACTACACAAAAATTTTTGGATTCTTACAAATTCACAGACAGATTTTTATATATTTTCTATCAAAATGAAAACAGGGAATCACAATACATACATATACACAAATTTTAGATAATTCTGTAATGAACATTGAAACAGCGCGCTGAAAGAATCGATAATTTTAATTGCCTCCTTATCGCCCGTACCATCAACAGACTTGGAACCTTGGAATTTAGAACAACACAGGTGTCACTTCAAAGCCGGAGTCAGTCTAGCTGATCGAATCCGCAATGAAGAGATCCACATAATGGCAGTTACTAGCGAAGATGTCACGGTGAGAATGAAGAAGAACGTGCTCAGGTGGTTTGGGCACGTCGAACGAATGAGTGATGAAAGAATGGTAAAAAAGATTTATATAAGAAAGGTGAGCGGTAAGTAACACAGTATGTATGATAATGGAGGACAGTCACATAAAAAGCATGAGGATCCCCCGGAGGGCATGTATGAAGAGGTTGATGTCTGTGGCCGAGGCGAAAGAGGTATGCAGGGATCGTAGTGTTTGGCGCTCCGTCGTCTCTGGCTACCCCGCAAGAGATATGGCGTGAAGCTAAATAAATAAATAAATATAATATTTGGTTTGTATTTTTTTCTCGATAGGTTTTTAAGGTTCTTTAGTGGTGGACTTGTGTGGACTTTTTTGACGGTACTTTTGAAATATTGCAACCCGTGACCCTCAGTCATGTTGGACATTATTTAAATTCAACAAATTGAATTTACCCATAGTCAATACTCAATTTTGTAATGTTTTCGTATGTTTATTTCTAAAATAGCAAGGTTTGCCTAATATAATACTTATTTCAATTTTTTTTTGTTAAAATTTATTGTTATACTTTCATTTCTACTTGCACGATTGTGTTCCCGAGACAAATTAATCCCAGGATAAAGTAGTGTATACCGTGAGAAGGGTGTCCATACAAAATAGCACGTCAATCTTGTTACTTTGGGACGTGAAAAAAGGAAATACTGAACAAATTTTGATTCTTGCTTTAATTTCCCCTAATAAATCGTTTCACGTGAAATTTTGCAGAGAGAGAATAAATATGTGTTAGTCTAATTTCATGAATCTTCAATCTGTACCCTGCTATGTTTCTAAGTCGCACATTCTAATTATATTGCTGAGAAATAATAGTCGTTTGCTTGTATTGCGTCTATTTCAAATAGGGTAAAATACAAAGCAATCAAAACATCAAATATATATTGGTAAGTAATCTAAATGACCAAATGTTTTATTGTATGTAAATAGAAAAACCTATAGCAGTTATAATATACATATAAATATACACAGCTATTTGTTATACATGTTTGTAAACAATGTTTGCCATTGTTGGTTTACCACGAAAAATATACGGATATAGATTTGATAAATTAAGTTTAAACATAACCATAAAAATAATGTTACAAATTGATATATTTTTAAAAGAACAAATGCGTAATCTTTATTACAAAGTCGTCCTATTGTTATGATTTTTGACCCACAGAGCACGCTAGGGATCTGATGTGGGATAAGTAAAGGAGAATATGTGAAATTTGTATAATTCAATAGTACATCTCCCTATGAGGGAGAGGAGAGTATCTAAAAGTGTCTAAAAATTTAATTACTTTCATTAAATAATAGAAATTTAACGAAGTTATACATATTTCATTAGCATGTAATTAAAACAATACAAAAAAAATTACGACGTAACTTTCGTAATGAACAGAATGGCCTAAGTCAACACACTGCGTCAACAAATCTAACCACACACCCTCATTTGTAAAGCGACATACATTTAATGTTAAGTTGTGTTTTTGCTCTTAAATAAATTTCGATTTTACAAATGTGTTTTTTTCAAACTAATATGTAATACTATATCTCATACTGATTACGTGGGGTTTGTTGTTCTTATATTTCCAGTGCATGCGATGGTGATAATTATAAGTACCATAAGTTAAGGTAATATATTAAAAAGAGTTATATGTAAAGAGACAGTTGATTTTAAAAACACTGTTTGTTTTAAGTATAATATATGAAAGCCCAAACCTTTTAAAAATTACAGAATCGATGTTTTTAGTTTTGAATCAAATTAAAAGATGGGAATAAAAGAGTTACACAGGTAATATTGTTAGATAACCTTTAAGAATAGCGTGTTGCTAATAAGTAAAAACAAATTGATTCCTTTAAGTATATTTTGGCTATGTTAGTTCAAGGTTGCAATTCGTTCGTCGAACCTGTCTATCACACTATCAACTAAACAGAAAGGTTAACACGGAATTATTATTATTTTTTAATTATTGAATTTATATTTAATTATTTAAATCGTTTACTTAACTTATCACATTCGTCAATATAAATATTCATTCAAATATTTGTAATTATAAAAAAAAAAAAAAATAATTTAATTAACTGTGGTTCTATAAAAGTTCATATCTATCCAATTCCATCGCGAGTGGATGAAGTATAAAATACAATGTTACTTCACTTCATCATAAAGTTCTACCGTTAACATTTTAGTAGAAAATGTAATCAACTTACTCAAAAGGTTAAAGAAAAAGGATCATAATATATTCGTATATAATATAAAAATGTTGAAAACATGTTTTTTATCCAAAAATGTATATAAAAAAACTTTATTTATAAGGTTTAATTTTTCATCAAATTTTGTGTTTACCAGTATGTACATGGTAAAGAATTTTATATGTATATATTATGATTCCTATTCAGGATTGTCATTTATCTATAAATAAATTATTATTTATATTAATAACGTGATAATTTTGATATTATCTTGCAGAATGTCGTATGTAACAAGTAACAGTCAGGACTGGTATGGGACACGCAATAGTTTGAAAGGTATTAATATTAAATAAATAAATAAAGTCACAGTTCTATTATTAAGAAATAAGTATGTAATTAATTTTAGTTATTTTAATTAACTTATACTCCTATATTCTCAATATTGTTGTGCGTTCTAGTGACCTTATGGACGGTGATTATCAAATATTGTTTATCGTGGTACTCGGTAACAACGGACCTCTTGAAATCCATTATGGTCAATACTCTAGTGTTCGACGTCTCTAGGTAACGGATTATTGTTTAAATTCCGACGTTATATTTTATTATTGCATGTATATTTATGTATATATCTTAATAAGTAAGGAAATTTCACCGAATAAAAGATTTTTCTTTGAAGAATTTTAGATAAGGTGATATGGATCTTGTCTCTACTCGCGTGATTGCGTTACTGGGATAAATTAATCCCAGAATAAAAAAATGTGTGTAGGAAGGGTACAATCTTGTTTCTTTGGTACGTGAAAAATAAACACATTCTTAATTTTTATATTATTAAAATTTTAAATATTAAAATTACATACATACACGAATAAATTTTGACAAGCTTATAAAGTAAAATATTAATATTTCTCCAATAAATAGTTATAAACAAATAATATGTTAACCTAATTTTATGGAACTATTTCGGCATTTAACAATAATATTAAAAATATTACTTACTTATTTATTATTACATCTGAACAATTGATTATGTCTATTATGATGTATATGATCAGTTTGTGCCAAAAATGATAAAACGACGAGGAATCAAAATGTTAAATAAGTTCTTATTTTGGATCGTAAAGAGATTTGTTATTTTTTACTCACTTTCATTGTATTCAAAATAAATGTATGCAAAAAGAGAAAGTTTGTACGTAGATGTCGTATGATAAAAAAACGTTAAAGAAATTGATATAATGCGCCGATTCCAAATAATAAGGGTAAAGACAGAGTGACTGAAGATTAAACAAAAAATAGTTAGTTAATTCCTTCGCCGATGATAAAGCTAAAATCAGTAATTATTTAAAGTTTCTATAAAAATGTTGTTGTCAAAACAAAAATAATTATAAATATATTCTTTTTCCTGGAAAGAAAACGCGGCTTAAGCAAAATAAAATCGTCTTATTGTTAGACTCTGCGACCCACAGAGCACACTAGGGATCCAATGTGCGATAAGTAACGAAGAATGTTTAAGATTTCTGTAATTTAATCGCAAAGCCCTCGTGGTATCAGGGTGCTGATAATGGAAATATTTTGTTGAAATGGGACAAAAACGAATAGAAAGTATATATTCGTATTGATATTAGATACACAATTAAAACAATTGAAAAAAGTATAATTCCAATATATGTATTGACAGAATGATCATATATTTATTGAATGATGACAATGATTTAATGAACAGAATGACCTAAATCAACACATTGTATAAACAAATCCAACCGATTACAAAGTTAAATAAGTTGTAGTTTTATTTTACAAAATATCGATGGCGGTTTTTTAGTTAATAATATGATTTTGTTTTAAAGCTTACGTGGTTAAAATTATTTTGCATGTTGCATGAAGTCAAAATGTGAGATATAAATTCCAGGCACACGTCTTAACCGATCCCTCTCATACCTCAAAAAACAATTGTCACTGACCGGTTAACACGTTGTCTGTAAGATAAACTAGATGCACTCTTAGAAATACAAATAAATTATAATCTGCTATAATGTTTAATTTATGTTTTGTTATAGTTCATTTTAAAAAAGTATATTATACGTGGTTATAATGTAGGAATTATAAAATCTTTATTTCTAAGTTAATTTACAACGAGTATAACGTTGTAAAATACTATAAAAATAATTATTTGACAAATCAATGCTTTATAATCTTTATAATAAGCATAATGTGATAGAAATTTTTTAAAATATTTCCACAATGATTTTCATCGTTCGTTCGTTCGTGTTCGAAACACTAAGAATTTTTTATGACAGGGTTCCTAGTACTAGCTACTGCTATTTTTTTTTGTATTTGCGAAAGAACATATATTCATACTATAAACACCACAAATTGATGTCATTCTAGATAATAAAGTATGCAGTAACTGTATTAAATATAATATAAAACTTTTACTAATTACAAACTTTATTATGAGAGTAATCGGAAAATAATTAATTGTAAACATTGTTTTTAATTAATTTAAGAACAATTTTAATTTAAAAATAATATGGTTAAACTTTACATTGTATATTATTCAATATAAAAGGAATAATTATATTTTTTTTAATATAAAGTACAACTCATATAATGTAATTAACTGCGGTGTATAAAATTCTCACCAATATTCAACCCTAAGTTACATAGTGAAACTGAATTGACTAAATAGTTTACTTTAACTAGTCACTATTGGAACACAGCGAATAACTTGTGTGTAATTTGTCAATTTCAAGTTAACTTTTAACTACGGAATAACTTTTATATTTTGAATGAATTACAGATACATTCAAAATTGTCAAAACGTAGACAGAGAATGTCATTCATTCATTCATTCATTCATGCTGTAAGTCAAAAATATAGTTTAATTAGTTAAATTATATACTTATTATAAATGACATTTGTATTTGTACATGTGCATGTATGTGTCAGAATATCATTAAAAAAACCTAGATTCTTATAATCTTGTGAGTATAAATATATATGCATACTTTTTAGTACAAACGAGTTTCTCCTACTTCAGCTGAACCTTGAAACAACAAGTTGGTACAATCGATAATTTTAATTGCACCATTATCTTGCATACCATCAACAGACTTGAGTCCATTTTCTAATAACACAGACAAAGAGGTAGGTTTTTTCTTCTTATATTGTATTAAATAATAATTATATACTGATCCCTGTAAAATATTTTAAAGACAGAAAAATATTTCTCACAATAAAGTAAGATTTACTTACAGATTCTATTTTGTCAGTATTTATAAGGGTCTCTTGAGACCTTTTGGAGGATTTTTTTAAATATCGCTTACCGCTGCCCTTGGTCACGACTCACACTAACTAACACAGAACTCTTGACACTATTCAAATCCAATATGGTCGACATTCAAAGTGTTCGATTTCTGTAGGTAAAGAATTTTTGTTTAAATTTCGATACATGTAGTATTTTTATATTTATGAATAAAATAGTAACTTTTATCTAAATAAAAGTAAGATTTTTAGGTAAGATGATCATTTACTTGGTCTTTCCTCTGTACTCGAATATTTGTGTTTCTGAGATAAAATAATTCCAGAATAAAGAAGTGGTTCATATAAAGCTTTGTTATTTTCTTGCCACTTCGTAACTCAACCTTTGTAACTCAAAGGTAATAAGTAAATTCCGTGGTTTTCTTTTATAAAACACGATAAATATTTCGTTATTACAAACAGGTAAAAATGATAAAGAACCAATTATATGACATACAAATATTATAACATTTGAATTTTATATTGAGATTAAATATAATGCAAAGAAAAAAGGTTCCACTGAGGCGACTTATTATAGAACAGCTGGGAATTCACATATTGCGCCGACCTTAAATAATTGGGTTAAAGATTAATTAGTTTCCATACTCATTTCAACCACATTGAAAATCAGGAATATTTAAACAATACGGCTCGTTTATGTCTGTTTCCGAGATTTTATATTGGTCGTAGTTCTCGACAAAATAGGTCTATGCCCTTGAAAAGTCAACTTTGGACGCAGTTTGGTAATTAACAAGATGGTGGTGTTTTAATCGATGGAGTGTAAAACTGTTAAAAATACAAAATTATAGTAAAATATTAATTTTGCATTTTTGTGTTAAAATTTCGGTATACAGTATAGTATATAGTATACGTTGTAATGTTTTCATGTACGAGATGTTGAGTTTTACGTAACAAAAGATTTTATTTCTAAGAATTATTCTTGATCCGTACCTTAGAGTAAATATATTACATAAATATATTGCTATTCATATTCAAACTTTTTAATGACCTGTTTTTTTTATTCAGATGCAAGCATAATTATAACTTAATTTTTTATTCATACTTAAACTTTTCGTTGATTGAAGTTTTTTTTAGTTCTGATGCAAGCAGTGATGACCAATCAAATGTTGGATGGACATATTATAACAAAGTTATGGTAATTAACATACCATATAATAATTTCATTAGTTGTAGTAAGTTAAGTTTAAAGTACACATTATTTCAGACTCATGTTAACGGAATGCTTCAAGATTCAGACATGCCTTCTTCGGCGAGTGCTTTGTACAGAAACGCCAGACAAAAATGTTTGCAGATGCTAATAGACAAAACTAATATTAGTGTAGCAAAAAGGTTTGTTATATATTTAGATATATATTTTTTTTATTATAAGATCTTAGCTTTTTTTTCGCATCTAAAGTTTGATGTATATGTACTCTTTCTCTAGGGTAACATTTGGCGATGATGTAGCCATACAGCAACATATGCAAATACCTATTCCCTCTACTGACACCAGCCTCAAGATGAACCAACTAGCAGCTAAATATCTTAAGGATGCTCCAGTATTACCTTCGAATCCGAGAAGTCCTAAGGCTGTTGTTGATATGTCACTCGCTACTAGGAATTACATGGAGAAACATAATATATTACAAGCAAAAAATAAGAAATGTATTATTCATTGACTAAGGTAGGATTTGAACCTTAGACCTTTTGAAGAATATTGAAAAAACCCTAATAGATTTAACGGCCCCAGAATAGGTGGTTATTGTATAAATATTTATCCAAAAATTCCTCTATTACAGGTAAACAATATTTAGGGTCACAACCGCAGCCAGAGATTCCGAAGTTCTTGGACATAACAGCTTTGAAACAGCAACCCAAATTCTTATGATTTTTTTAATTTTATTTAATACGATTTTGACTTTTTATTGAGTGACATATGGTAGTGATTATGTTATTATTAATGTATGAAGTTAATTAAATATTAGTGCTGTTTAGTATAATTTGTAATAAGTGTTGATATTAAATAAAATATATTTTATTAAACAGACATTTATTTAAACTTTACATAATATTGTAACAGAGTAAAATCTTAAGTCAGTACATATTTTTATAGAAACAGTTGAGATTTTAACACATATTTGCTACTGTTACTATATAATGGGGCAATGTTACATAGACTAATAGTAATTGTACTATTATTTATATAATAGAAGTATTATTAGTCTATTAAAGAAACTACACAAAATTTAAGGATGAGTGACTCGTATCATAATTATAAGTACATATATTTCACGGATTAAATACAGCAAGAAAAAATATACACTAACACTAATGAAACCTACTCATTCATATTAAGATAACCTCAACAGTGACACCTATAGGCCACAAACGATACTAAACAATACATATTTTTAAACACTATTGTTTAAATACATATATATTTTGAAGGCATCGAAATTTTTCCCATACTTGTACTTTACTCCTTTAAATTTAATGTTGTATTAATAATTAATATTAAATCAGTTTTATATTGCACTTAATTGGTATAAACATAGGCCCTAGCTATGAATATATAATATCTAAGGTGACTAGAACAATAAAGTAACTACAAATATATTAGCAATTTGGATATCCATTTTATGCAATATAATATGAATTTCAACGCATTGTATATCACAATCCGAGTTCTAAGCAATCAGATGTTTTAATATCTAAAGACTGAAATATTTTCAAGAATTTTAGCTAAATGAAAGTAAATGAACAGTGAAGGAACATTTTAAATACATGGTAGTTACATTTATTCAATAAATGTTACTTTCAAGGTAACTTTCATTTAAAAATTAAAACTAATTTGACAATCACGTTATCTGCTGGTGAATACTTATGTAACTATGTTATAGAAGTACCGATCAGTTATATATTACCTATATACATTTTATCGAATTTTATAACTAATTAAATATAAATAAAAATTAATTTATAACATTTATAACCTTAAAAATTGTAGATATATTTTGTAATTTTCTCATGTTTGTTTCGAATAACTATACCAACATTCTAATTTCTACTTAACAATTTTAGAATAAATTTTGCCAATTATCATTTGGTTCTTTCATTTCATAATATCTACGAAACATTCATATAGTAATGATTATTAATATGTCTATGTTTTAAGAATTTTAATATCTAATGTAATATGCTATTTTATTACAAGAGTAATATAGATTAATTTTATGATACGGCTGTAACTCGAAATCCGGTTATAAGGTGGTAAATCAAGTTGTAGTCAATTTTTTATATCCGTACCTGCTGACGTGACCGTAAAGTTATTTTTACGGAAATTTCTGATTAAGCCGTAATAGAGAAATTTATGATTTATTTATATATTTACAAATGTATTTTAACCTTAAACAATACATCAATTCTCTTGCATCGCAAAAAGTTAATTTAAATTTAAATCTACAAAATGGTAACCAATTCATTGGATGGCACATTTTATTTTATTTTAAAATGCATTGATTTTATAAAATTTCTACTAGGAATATCTATGATACATCACTTTATGTCTTGCATGTCTTCGATTAGACTAGAATAAGTATAAGAACATCTACACCTGGTTTCTAGAAGGCTGATTAAAAAAAACAATAAAATTTGTGAATGATGTCGCTACAGCAAATCAAAACTCTTGAGAGTTCTGTAATTTTTATGGATCTAATTCATTATTCAATTTACCGAGCCAGGGCAACTAGCTTATTGGGCAAAGTGAGTTATTACTTTCTAGTAAGTATTAGTCTGTGAACATTTTTGAAGCCTATTTTTTGTTGTCAAATAGTGCTATTACATTTAGGTAAAGAAAATGATGTCTCAAATTAATCAACCTGCCAGAAATCGGCTAGTCTATCTTTAAATGAATAATATATGTTTAATTGAAAACTACTTATATTATAATAGTAACTTATTACTATTTTATGAAAATATTTCTAAATATACAATTTCCATGCATAATTAAATTATAAATATATCATTTTTCTGTTCTTCGCTAAATATTTGGTATGTAATACGAAAATATGATAAATGCCATCCGATTTATTATAAAACATTAAAAAAATATCTGTCACTTTTTCATTTACTAAAAAAATATTTTTTGACCAATAATACTCTTTAGCAAATGACACAAATGCAAATAGATTAAGATATTACTGTTTAATATAAAAATAAATATCTTAAAGAAAAATAAAGAATCTCTGATTAAAAAATATAATTTCACATTATGATGCAACCTCACTTTAATATATAATTAATAATATGTTATTATGCATTTTGTGAAAACGAACAATTAATAATATAACTTATAAATTCTTATTTTTATTCATATTAAGGAATTTAGGTTATTTGGATTCTGATTAATTAAGTTCTATATCCATTTCAACGACAATTATATCAGAACATTTTATTTTATAATTATTTTTAAACCACTTAACTTTTATATTATTATTATTTCAATAACATGTTTTCATAGTTATCGCAATTATTTTGATTTATACTAAATATTAAAACATTTAATTTTAAGTTTGGACAAGAATAAACATTACGAATCAGTCAAAACATCGTATATTTTGTCTGTATATAGAATATACTATCATTGTTTTATATATCTGTCATTTAAGAACTCTAACAGTGTTTCCAAAAAGTTTTGAAATACATTATAAATAAAGAATTGTATTCTTTATTATAAAATATTAATTATTTATTTTAATAGGTGTGCTATATTATACTTCGTCCATTTTATTATTTTTCTATGATAGTTATGTGATATATTTTATTACTAATCGATTTTTATCTATGCAAACTTTTTTATAAATTGTGACTTAGAATTGAAATTAAATAATAATTTAAATGTAATTATTTTGTTATTTAAAAAATACTAGTTTTTTTTAAAGATACTTTTATTTTAAATTTACCGGACATTTCTAAATGAAATAGAAATCTTAATAGACGTGCAAAGGTCATAGAAAAATAACTTAATGGACGGAGTAGTGGTTCAGGTGTTAGTAATTAGGTAATAGATATTACGGCTGATAATTTGTTATATCTAGAGATTCTTCTTCACCACCGCCTCTTGATTTGCTGTCCAGTCTTAATTCCGCGAGCCTTTGTCTAATACTATTTGGTCTGAAAAAAAAAGTTATATTTTTGTAGGCAAAATAAATATATAATATAACGAAAAGCCACGAAATGAATAAATAATGAATACGTGTTAGAATTTTCAAGTCTTTCAAATTGTTAAGACTAACTTGACTTTAACTATTTGACGCTGGGTACATTAATTTATTTTTTTTAAACAGCATAATATAATATATAAATGTCTATCATATAGGTATAATGTATATAATATAAAGTCTAATAGGAATAGATAGTTTTGTGTATGATCTGTAAAAAAGGTGCCACCTATCAGAGAAGTATGAGGTGACGACGTGGTCTGCTGACACGGACTGTCGCTGGTAGGTGGCGGCGCTCAGGTTGCTCTGCGGCAGTTTATAGATACGGACACACCTGCCACTGTTCTCTGGCAGCACTGGCAAAAATATTTTTACAGTGTTCATATTATGCATTTTGTTTTGGTTTTTAATAAGATCATTCAATCTCGTCAGTTAATCAATCAATCCAATCCTACCTTGTGGTGAAGTGGGTGGTGAGATCGGCGTCATCCTCTGCAGTGGAGGGCGGATGTTTTCTTGTTCGGAGGAGATGGAACTGCTGCGGCTGGATGCTGAGTTATTCTCAGAGGTTTTGTTATTTTGACTGTCACCCCTTGGAAATAAAAAGATTGAGAGAAATGAAAAAAAAAAAGAAACACCATAACCAATAAAATGGTTATAAGAAATTGGCGACCGGAGAAGATTTGGTTAGAGTGTGTGTAAATTGGGATAAGAGCTGAAAGTTAACAAAGCTAACAAATTTAATTCTAAGGAACATCGTTTCGTATCGTATCGTACTTGTCGGCGTCGTCGTCTTCCACGGAGTATCCACATTTGTTCAAGTGCCTGACGAGCTCGTAGCTGTCGTGTAGCGCGAAGCACGGGTCCATCTCCCGTGACAGAGGCACGTACTCCGGAGCGCACGCCACATAGAATATATCCTGGGTTAAGAATTTTTGCTAGTCTTATATATATTGTTTGAGTTGGAACATATATAACAAAATATTTTAGAGTACCTGTAGATGGGTTCTTATTGTATACATACAATTTTTGTTTGATTGTAATATAGATTTCTTTAACTTACCCGTCGTCCGCAAAGCATCTTCAGTCCAGGTATGCAAGCTGCGTGTACTAATGACCCATTCGCTACCAACCGGATTTCTAATAGGTCTTCAGCAAACGCCATAATGTAAGGGAACGCGCACACTAAAATTTTAACAAAGCACAATAAACATGTATACCGTTCTATAATTTCTTTAAAAAATATTTTGTTATCAATTTCAGTACTCTTACCTACAGCAGTGGGTACTGTGGTCCAATGGAAATCATATTCACTATCACTTTCCAGGCCCTTTGAAGTTAATCTCTCAAAATGACATGTATCTGAAAGACATTTATATTTTGTAGATATTGATATAATTTGGCTTATTTTTATCGTTTTCAAACTTACGGTTATAGCATAAGATAATTTGTCCATCTCTTTCGTCTCCAATGCGTAAGGCGTTGACTAAAGTACCACGCTGTGGTCCACAGTCTTCTGAGCCTTCAGCTCTTTTTACCGTCTATAAAAGGTAGAAATGTTATGTGTTTAGAGTTCATATAAAGTGTGTATAGAATTGTCTGGTTGTGGATTCAATGGTTATTAAAAATGGTTGATAAAATGATCTTTCAATACTAACTATTTAAAAGAAATTATTCATACAATTGCTAAAATATTCGAAAAATTGTGACGCACTTATATAAAAAAGTTATTTAATACCAATTAATTATGATTAGAAACTATTAATTTAATTATACTTTACCTGTGCCGTGTTCAGTTCTAGAAGTTCCCAATGGTGTTTATAACCCACCACCATTACTTCGACTTCACTTTCAATTAACTTTATGAGTATTGGCGATTCGCTCAATTGTATATCCTGGAAAATATTACAATTATATTCTACTTTACTTTTTGGTACTCTGAAATGACCAAAAAGTATATAAATAGATACCTTGACATGAGTGTATTCGAATCCCATTTCATTTTCGGCGTTAGCTTCTTCTATCATTAAAAGGACTCTCCTTCCAATCGCCACAGCCAGATATGTCTTCCCACCCTCACCTAATTGATGTTCCATTGGTTAAGATAGATACTATGGCAAAAAAAGTCTTTGCCATCCATATTAATTTGTATAACCTATATGAATTCAATTATAATAAAAACCTTGTTCAAGGACATCAAAGAAGTGTGCAGTCTTAGTCCTGGGCAGTCTTGCATGTTTGCAGTCTTGTAGCGGGCGCATGGCCCAGGCGCCAGCGCACAGCTCGGGTAAAGGCAACGCGTACAGCCCCGCGCCCCCCGAGCCCCCCGTCGTGGATCCTCCCCCTGCAGTCGCCCGTGCGCCCACACGGAATAGACCCGCACGCTCGGACACACGAGCTGACCGCACGCACCCTTCCCAGCGGAGGACTACCTTCGTTGTACCGCTCTCTGTGTGTTGATGTATGAAGGTGGAGCATGTAAAATTAGTGAAGAACCGATCATTCAAATTCAAATTCAAAAATAAACATATACCATATTTTTTTTTATCATTATGGTTATGGATTGCCTAATTAATGGCAAATGATAGATTTGTTACTGCCTAAGTTGTAATGAATTTATTATTTTTAATTATTGTTGTATCGAATTGTGCAGCAGAAATATCCACTCCATTGTATCTGCTATTGGGCAAAAATATACTTTAACACTTGCAACTTCTTTTAAGTTGGAAGTTAAGAATGGTTTACTCATACTAGGGAAGGTTAGAATTTTCGCAGTTACATCAAAGACAAACCATTTTTATCACACGAACCTTCTAGAATGTATGTGTTGGAGGTAGTGAAGAGCAATAGCCTTCCTTCCGCCAGCTGTTCCGCACAAACTGGGCTGGCGGGGAGTGGAGCGGCGCGCCATACACGACCTTCCCAGGGCGCACGACGAGACCCTCCACTTCCTGGTTATATTTAGTAAAGCTTAATATTCACTATCAAATTACAAGCAAACGCTTACAAGGTGAATACCTACCACTGGATACTAAGCTGGTGGGCGCGTCACCGCGCAGAACCGCATCGAGTTTAAGGGCCTGTCCTACATGAAGGAATCTTTCTGTCCGAGCCGCACCAGCGCCCCCCGCGCCCGCACCCCCCGACCACACATCAGACAGAGCACGACGGGAGAGCATTGGCTAGGAATAACATACAACATAGCATTCTTGGTAACGATATTGGAAGATAGGAAAAAGTATATGCGATCTGGGGTAAAACATTGTTTGTAACATATGACTGAAAAAATATTTAAGAGTTAAGGTCTATTCCAGTTAAGTTGAGGCCATACAAATAATAGCTTACCACCTTGTGATCGGAACAGTGTTCTGAATATATATCCCGTATCAGAGTATCGAGAGTCCTTTGTCTTTTCAAAGCAAATGTGGGGGTTTGAAACGCAGCCTTTTCTCCGTTCATCAACTTTACCTGTAATAAAACGTTAAACCTTACAAATATTTTATAATAATAAACAAAATGTAACAATAATTTCTTATTTTTGAAACGAATTTCGCTAGCTTCGTCGGCACATCATGTCGTAATTCGATAAATACTGGCCCCTGTTGGTAATAAAGTTGTCAACCGAAAATTCCCTGAGGCTACTAAGAACGATTTCAGAAATGTTATTTTTTTAGAAATGGTATATTTTTTCTCCGCCTTTCGCAGAACACACCTAATATATTAGTAAACTCACAGTTTTTTAAAACTGAATCAAGATAATAATAAACTAAACTTAAGACTTATCTAAACTTTATTCTCTGTGGAAAACAAATTAACTTAAACTACACTTAAGTAAGAATACGTAAGCAAAACAGTTCGTTAACTTATATTTTGTTTTAAAACATAAGAAAGCGATTTAAATTGCAAAATCTTATCGAATTAAATTCAATTATATGATATAAATCTAATTACTGGTAAAACATTCAAACATCAAACATAAAAAAATAAAAAAACAACTTTTCATATAACATTATTTTAAAATACAAACAAAATTTCCAAAGATTAAAAATTACAATCTTTTGGGATCCCGAAAAGTTTTCAAAACGAGAGCATTTATATACTAAGGGAATGTTAAATAGAAATGATGTTACTTACAAGAAGGAATTCCCTGAACAGCTGAGGGTCGTTGAAGACGGGAGGGCAAGGTAGGGAGGGACCGAACGGAGGTACCGTGTCGTCTGTATACACACTCAGCCTATACTCTTCACCCTCCACTTCTGATACCACTGCAAATATATCTAAAGACTTTTAAGGAAATTAATTGTAAATATAATCTTATTCGTTTTTATTTAATGTTTTTATGAAAATTGTAATGAATAATAATAATATTAACATGAAATGAAATGTCTCGCTTGATGTGTATACAATAATAAAAACCTTTTCAATTTATATTTAATAGAATTGTGAATCACTTCATTCGTGTTGTATACAAAGTTGTTACACGTGCAGAGTATATTTTTTGATTGAATAGACTTCAATAAGCTTATTCTATAGAAATATATATAATAAATAATATCAAACGACATTCATTCCACACATAATTAACCACGATTGTTGATATTTACTTGCGATTGCTATTTATTTGCGATTGCAATTTATTAGCAAATGGATCGCAATAGTAATTTATATTAAAGGATACGAGTGAAGTGACTTTTCACACATTGTGGGTTAAATGTGTTGTGGGTTGAGTCCTCAGTGAAAATTATATTCACAATATCGTTGCCGATGTGACGTTTTCTTTCCAACTGAAACACAAAAACAGATTAATATTCTATACACACATTAAATCTTTTATTTTATTTATTATAATATAAAAGTTTGGACTAAATTAAAATGTTACTGTTATATTTTCATTATAAAGATCTGTTCACACTGTTACATGAGTCACATTAGCTATAAGTTATTTTTTTTAACAATTTTAAATTAATTTAGTTTGTAACAGTCCATAAATTAGATTCACACACACACACACACGCACACATTCTTAAAAATGTTCGGTTTTCCATATTTTTATTGTAAAGCTATTATATATTGTAAAAACTATATGTATTGCAATAATTGTTTTAATGACATTAGTCAAGTGTACCAAGTGAACCTAACATTGAACGGCTACGAACCTAATTATCGGTTCTAGTGGCTATTAAACTGTGGCCTTCCGTTGTTATCTGCATAGGTATGTAAACAATGTATACCCAGCCTTATATCAAAACAAATATTTTTGTATCAAAAACAGTGTGTAACCAGCCTTATATCGAAACAAAACAGTCTTATATCAATCAAAACATCTTTATATCAACAGTGTGTACCAAGCGTTATATAATCAAAATTTCTTTATATGTCAATAACAAGGGTTTGTTAAACAAAATTATGTTTTTTATGTCAAATAAAAAGAAAACCATGTGTGGATTAATTGAATATCAAAAGAAATCTAAATAGTTTATTATTATAAGGCAAATAAATAATACCTATTTTTGTTCTAACAAAGGTCGATCATGAATAAAACTATACACATCCTTCAATTATTGCTGTGCTAAATATTGAAATTACAAAAAAAAATCCGATCTTGATTTTAATTAATAGAGATTGATTTATTTATAAGGAAAGTATAAATAAGAGTACTTCTTTACCAAAATAGAAAACAAAATAGGAAATGAAGTGTTATTCTATATCTACATTACATAAAAAATACTAAGACAAAAAAAATATCAACATAAAATTAAATCAATCAAAGTCATTTCTTCCTTTGTGAATTATATAAAATAATATATTTATTGTATATTTTAAAACGTATTTTAATCCGATGATTTGAGTGAAAAATTAAAATTTTTGATTCATCGTTGAAAACATAAGGCATTATTTTTTAAAAAAGAGTATCAAATAGTTTTTTAAATATATTTTTTATATTATAAAATAACTGGTAAGACAGAGATAGTCATAATTGAATCTTAGCATAAAATTATAACATTTTCCGTAGTTGTATACTTTACCTATATTTGATGAAGGCTAAAATAAAAATATTCTTTGATTAAGAATTTTCATTAAAATTTCAAGGTACCTTTAACGTCGAGACCTCCACGAAAACGGTTCCAGCCTCTTAATCGAATCTTGTCCCCCAAAAGCGAAATAAATCGGTCCCATTTCTCGTTGCTCCTCTCTGAAAGATATGACCTTTACGTAATATTTCATCAAAGTGCTCTAAATGTAGTCTAGAGGTCAATGACACGTTTAATATTTTAGGTTAATACGGAAAAATGTATTGAATATACATATTTTCTATTTAAAAATAGGTAATAAAATTGTCTGTCGCAAAATAAGTCTAAACCTCTCTGGAATTATTGGTAATATACGTAATGCAGAAGTTGTAAGTTGAAATTGGTTAATTGGAGTTAAATAATACTTTTAATTAATATTTTCGTTAAAAAATTCGTTATAAAATGGTTTTTGGCAAATATATTCGTAAGATAAACGTATTAACTCTTGTTGGCAGTTCTATGGGATTTCTATTTGTTAGATTTGTACATTAACACTAAACCTACCAAGTACCGGTCAAATTGACCGTTTTTAAACTTTTGTAAAACTTACACATTTTTAAACGTTATAATATCGTTATCAAACTAAATGACAATCCTTAGAATATGCATATAATATTTTCTTCACTTTTTACTTTTTGTTACTTCCATTATTACCTGCGTTATATAATAAAATATTTTTTAATTACCGGTCAATTTGACGGCGTGCGGTAGGAATAGGTATACAAGAATTGTCGGTAAGTTTAGTGTTAAGGTTACACTGTAATAGTCTTATAAGTTATAAATATTACTGAAATTAAAATTAAATAATATATTATTTAAGTAACCATTTTATAACCCGGTCACGTATACCCGTTCTTAAGATTATTTTTTTTGAATTAAGCTAAAGCTGTTTACGTCTTTTAGATCTTACCATTAGAAAGCATCTCGTCGTCGGTCTTCTGTCCGGGCTTCATTATCATAACTCCTATTTTAAAATTCACCGAACCCTCCTGTTCTTCGAGTAGCAAAATATCTTTTTGTAAATCAGGACACGTTATCTATACCAATAATAAAAGCCTCTATAATGTTATAATTTTTATATTAATTGTGTATGAAATATTTAGATTTTAGTTCTTAATAAAAATATAAATTTAGCGGTTAGGGTGTCCCAATATTTTCGTCAAAAACTTCATTTTTAGAACATTCTCTAATAGCATGCTAATAATAATTCAAATTAAAATATTAAAAATTACCTCTCTAGGCATTTTATCGATACGCTCAATAGATGTAAACTGGGCTAAAATCTGTTTGAGGGTTGGTCTTGTGGGAGTTTGACCTCCGCCGCCGCTCCAGGCACTCGCTGGGAGGTATATTTTGTGTGCACCCTGAACAAAAACACAAATAGATATAATGAAAATTATATCAGTACAGTGATAGCGTCAGATATAATAATTGACTTATAAACGAAGTTATCGGACCTGACTAGATCCTACTTCTTAAAAATTCATGCCTTCAATCCAATACTTGAATTAGTTATGATAGCGTTTCATGAGTCAAGTGGGAAGCTGACTGCTGAAAACGACTTTTCCCTGGAGGATCCAGGAGAACAAACTCACTGTATCCTTCGCATTACACAGAGATCTGTATTTAATGATGAATATGATATTCAAGATGTTTTTTCCGTCTTAAATATAAGCGATAGTAATTACAATCTACCAAGTGTACCATCTATTTGCTTGCCAAAATATATGAACATAATATCTTCAAAATCTTATTAAAATCAACGATGAAATGGAACGGAGCCAAATCAAACTTATAACGACTAAAATGTTATAGAAGGTAACGAATTAGGGACCAAATCAAATTTATTGTTCCGGAAATTTAATTGATCGTTATTCGAAAATAAACATATTTGTTTTTATTATAATAGAGTTTTTAAAATCATTGGATTTTAAAAATAGATTTGATTGTTTAAGTTGGACGGATGCTCGGTCGTGTTCTATAACAAACATTTCCCATGAGTGTGTGAAACGACTCACATTCTAAAGTATTTTCATTTGGGTTTAAAATAAACCTGTCATTTTTATTTATAACTTGAGTATTTCGCAATATTTTTTTATATTACTTATAGTATATGATAATCGATATTTGAAATGCATTTCATTTTGCATTTGCATTTAAAATATTATTAATATTTAATATTTGAAATTGAATGAAAGAATACCATTACCAAATATATTAATAATATTCTTGAAGGGCAATGTTGCATGAAGTTAAATGATCCAGAAGTTTTGATAGATAGATAATATAAAATAAAGGTGAGATTATACAAAGTATATAATAAAATGAACTATAATAGAAATAGATATTATTAGATAGACCTTTAACAGTGTTATTCTTGTAAAGGTATTCATAGTCTTATGGATATTTACCATTTTGTTGAAGAGTATAGCCCGTAAAAGTCCAGCTCCTTCCTGAACCACGCTCAGGAGGTAAGGCTCCCTCGCTCCATCCACCCCGATGTAGTTTTGATGCACTGTCATAAAATATTTTATTGTTATTACTTTTAACCGTTTGGGAGACCTCTTTTTGTGTTTAGTTGTCTCCAGAATACGACGAGATAATTAGCTAAAAATTTTTTTATGTATGCTTGAGCCAAACGCGGATGTTATAGCGAAAACAGATTGAAAAAATGTTTAGCCATTCAAAAGTTATCAAGAAAAGAAGAAAGGAGAGGGGGTCAGCTCAACACCCGCCGCGCACGGTTGGTGAATACTAGTATATTTGTTTATTGCTCTTTAAATTTAATATACGGTTATGTATAAAATTTAGTGTAAAATTACAGTTTAAATTGTGATTTAATAAACATTAATACACTATGATACATAATAATATTAGTTGTATGTTTAATTTAATATACGCACTAACGTATTAATTATAACTATAACAAATATATGTATGTATGATGTAACATAAAAAGTCTCAATAGCTACGCAATATTAATATAAGAGGTAGTATAATGCCGGTATAACCGATTGAAGCGAGAAATATTTACAGACTAATATGTTTCGCTCGAAAGCTTTTATTAAATCCCGGGAGGAAGTTTGTGGCACTGGATATATAGCTCGGATTAGCACCAAGCTATCTATGTGTATGTTACGAGATTTATGTATACATTTTATAATATATTTTGAAGGAAATTGTTATTTTATCAAAACGTTTTAAATAAAATGTAATATATAACATTTTAATATATTTTTTTCTCTTTATCCACCATCAACAATACTCCATTATAAAATTTGATGTATTTTATATAAAAAAGATTTATTATAAATATCATCTTATTGACATGATTATATTGATATTATATTTTAATACTAGTTGTGCCCGCGACACTGTCCGTGTCCTTTTTATGGCAGCTTGACTGACAAACTACATTTTAAATGAAGAATACCACGATATTACCGTGAAAACTGCATTCTAATCGGACAAGTAGTAACAGGCATAAATTCTAAAAATCATATTTATGAATTCTATTATTTGTTACTCGTTACGTTAAAACAGACCGATAATTGTTCCCAAATATCTTCTATGTACTAAAGCGAACAGGTATAGATTTATTATATGTATAGATTATTATAAATGACACTATTATTATTATTAATCGTATCATCTTAAAAGACACATTATATACTTAGAGTATAAAGGTACAACGGAATTTCCATAGTCGAGACCTCACAAAGCCCTCTCGAGTTCGCAATAATGCTACTTAATTCCTCTTTACGGAGGCGATTAAAGATTTAATATATAAGAGCACTTGCTTAAATGTGATTATAACATAAGACGAACTAGACTATAGGGAACTCGGACAACGAGCAAAATATAAAATAAAATCTCACCCAGGGTGATACAAGTTCATAACTAAATTTATCATACTTTTATTATCAAACTATAAGTGTTTTATCGGTTAGAAATATTATATCTGGTTGAAGTTATATGTATTTTACTGTATTTTGGGTGTTTTTGTCGAATAATATTGAGTAATATTGGATTATATTTTTTGTTATTATTAGCAAAGTTATTAATTAATTCTATAGTTCAATAGATATTCATAAAGTCTTGCCAACAACATTATTATGAATAACAATATGAAACTTCAAATAATAAATACAATTTAGTATCCACGAAATACAAGACTAGAAAATATTTAACTATTTATCAACAAAATATCAAAGGTTTACAGAAGCATAACTTACAATATTGAACAATAGTCTAATATATTTAAACAATAGTCTTAAGTATAGTCTAGTCAATAGACTTCAAAAGAAAACTACTCAAATATTTTTGTAGATAGATTTAGACATAACTTAAACTTTATTTTATTATCAGAAATTCTGAATAAAAAATACAAAACATAATAAAATATTAATTTGTTAGGATTCGTGTTGTAGACCCAACAAAATAAGTTATTATAGTGACATAACTTTAGTTGCTGTCTATTAGTTTCTTGACAAAACTAATCTTAATAGACAGTAACAAAATAACAATAAAAGAGATTAAATAACATGTTCCATCCAAAATAAAAGTGAAAAACCCTGATCCAAGTAACTGTTTATTAGCACATGTATTATTCTCATAGAAGTCCCCCCGGGCGCTACAGAACATTGCAGAAAAACCTTCTTTAAGCTACGAATGTTGAGTTTTGGCAAACAGAAAATAAATAAAATATACTATATTCTATATTCTAAGAATCACACAAAATAATCTCATCATATCAAATATTTGACGCTTACAGAAGTGCGGGTTCTTAGTTACAAATTATGGCATTATATAATTACTATTACTCCGAATCCATTGTAAATGTAAGAGCATCATAGAAGTAGAATTGTCGCGTTTATTGTGGTTTATTTTAGTATTTACTTTATTTTAATTCTAATTAGTGCTTAATAACATTTATATCTGTGACTCAACAGTCAATACTTCAAAAACGATAAGTTAACAGAGTATCCATGGAGTAACCTACCGATTCTTATTTATGGACCTTACTTACCCTTTGGAATCGTGCAACTAGTTTCTGGCATTTAATAAGTGGAATGTGTTATTTTATTTCAAATAAAATTACAATTTTTTATATCCTAATGATAAGAAGAAAAAAACTGTCTTTAACGAATCTAAAGCAACTATAATTTTACGTTACGTAAATTGATTGTTTGCTTTTTTTGAAATAAATAACTTTGACTTTGAGCTTAGTTTGACTTTGAATTACTTTGACTTAACTTGATTTGAATTGACTCTTTTATTTGATATAATATTAAAATCTGCATTTATTTTATTATAAACCACTATTTATAAACTTCAATTAGTCTTTTGGAATCTTTTATTTTTAGTAAGAAATATTTTTATTACATTATATTTTTTAAATCTATGGAAATATATATTTATTATTTGTTAATTTCAGATATATCTATAGATTATGTAATATTTTTATTGTGTATTTATATTAATAATGCCAAAGATAAGGACTGTCTTAAAAAATTCAGACATATGTAATAGGAGATTCATAATATTTTATTAATTTCGAAAATATTAATCCTTTTTCGAATCCTTCCTCCACGAGGTCGGTTAAAAATAGAAAGTAAATAGAAAATATTATTTGTAAGTGTCGTTTTAACTGAAAATGTATTTATAATTACAAACACAATTTTCTACCACAAAATTAAAGTTAATTCCACTGAATGTTTTTAATAAAAAGTTAGCACTCTCTGCCCATGCGTTACTTATATATGAACGTATTTTTAATATAATAATTGTAGGTGAATGAACTCTCATTGTATTTTATTATTTGAAATAAATCCTCCTGAAAGTCGAATGGCTTATTATGGTTTCAGTTTAAAAACATCAAATACAATTTATTTTTCCAACTCTTATAGAAACTCTTATATTAAACTTTTATAGAAATATATATTTCTTGTAATGAGAAATAAAAGGATTTTTAGTTTTGGTTTTTTCACAAAACGAAGTAAATATATATGTTGGGTAATTGTGTTTCGATTTTATCAATTTCGTACCAGACACCGTCCTTAAATAATTATAATTGACTACTCAGAGCCTTACTATATCTTAGTATTGTAGCAACTATCTACGCTCATACAATTAGTATTATTCAGTGCCTATAGCTAACATTTTTTAAATTATAGTTAGTATTCGTTATCAATAAGTTTTCGTCATATCATGTGCCAAATTTCTAAGACGGTTTGATAAAAATAATTGTTTTTTGTATAAAATATATATATTTTTTGACACTTAGAAAGTGTTGTTGCCATATGAATTTTGGCACTAGCTCATTTTTGACGATCATCTTGCGCAGTGCGGTATTGCACTATCGTGTAACTAACTAATAAGAACTGAAAAAGTACTATTCATCATAGTTGGACATTTCAAATAGTGATTGTTGTAAAATCTAATTATTCACTGAAAATATCTGAATTCATTGGCTCGGATGTTAGCACTTCAAAGAGAACTATCCCGAGATTATTCTGCCAAGAGCCCTGTTGTAGTGTAAAGCTGCCTTGGCTGTACGTCGTGGTGATTAATTCTCCTTTTTTTACTTTAGATTATCACAGAGGACCCATTTTTAACATCCTGTGATCAAATGAATATTTTTTAAGGTAATAAGACAGTTCGTATAGAGCATACGCATATGTATATATGCACGTTATATATGCATATATTAATATATTATGGGATTTGTGTGTATATATATATGTATATGTCCATACCAACTGTAACTGTTTCAAATGAAATGGTAAAAAAACAAATTAATAGTGTTTTTAATATTTCGAAACTGCTTTCTTTCTTTACATAACCCAGTTCCGCATGCGATTTTGCGAATAAATATTTTAAATTTATCTTATTAGGTATAACAATATGTATATTACTATATACAGTCAATTTTCACATGCAAGAACTACAGCAGTATTTTAGATTAATTGAATAAAATTATTTTGAGTTACATGAAATTACACTACAATATTGTTTATATAAATGGCATGTGATACATTTTCATATCATTAATCGTATCACATCAAAATACTTAGCAAATATTCCTCAGAGTATCGAGGCACAATGTTCGGAATTTCCATAGAGATCTCACAAAGCTCTCCGAACTCCGCAATAATGTTACTTAATTCCTTTGTTACGGAACTTACAGATTTAGTATATAAGAGCACTTGCTCAAATGTGATTATAACAAAAGACTCTCGAACTGGCTATAGGAAACTCGGACTATGAGCAAAGCTTCTAAAATAAACCCTCACCCAGGGTGATAAGTTCTTAACTAAATGTATTATGATTTTATTCAACTATAACTGATGTTATTAACTAGAAATATTATATCTAGTGGAGATATTGTGGTCATTTCTTTTTTTTAATGTTTTTTTGTAGTGTATTATTGACTAATATTAGATTCTATTCCAGTCGTCCTTAAGTCATATATAGCTATACGAACAATGACAAATATAGCTATTATTTTAATTATGTGACGGCCTGTTGATCTAGTGGTTAGTAGTTGGTAGTAGACTGCTCCGGGTGAAACAAAGATTAGCTCTAACGCAAGAGTTGTTCTTTTTTTCAGAAACAATAATAATTTTAAGATAGGCATGTGTTGATGTAGCAGATTTGATCATATTTGTTGAATGAACTTTTATTGTACCTTTTTTTATGTTAGAAGTCGGTCATTGATGATACGTGATCACCGCCGCCCATGAACTCGTGTAACATACGTGAAATACCGTCGAAGAGAGTTCGTTTCACAGTCGAGTGGTTCGAGGAAGAAAGGCCCGATGGTATTAGAGGCGATAACGTATTGTGCGGTGATGAAATTCGGCGGCAGGCATTAGATCCAATAGTTCTTCGCTACACTCTCAGTTTTAAATGCGGTAGAAGACGCACAATAAGTCACGTCTGTACTCTTTGGCAATCGCCAAAGAGTCCAGCCGTTCGCAGAGCACCGGGTCCCCAACAATCCAAACGGGTCTCCGTTGTGTGTGACCACCAAACGGTAGAAGCTGATATTGGGGTGATCCGGACCAGAAATGAGAACAGTACTCCATGTGTGGCCGCACCTGCACCTTGTTAGAGCGCAAGTCTTTGTCCAGGCCTGAAATATTACCTCGCTCTATTAATCACTCCCAATTTCATCGAGGACAACTTTGCCTGGCTCTCCAGATGATCACGAAACTGACAAATGCTTAAAATACCGAGACCCAGTATATTGATACTTGGCGAAGCATTGAGAGGAGTGCTCTTGAAGAGTGTGCTGATACGACTAATAGGGTTTTCTCAATAGTAAACTTGTGTCTTTTCTTGAATTAAACTGAATGAGGTATAGTTCACCCCATTCTGAGAACAAAAAGTTGCAATTCTCGGAAAGGCCATAAGAAGGAAGCTTCGAAAAAATCTAGAAGAAGAAGCTTGTGCCATACACGATCGAAGGCTTCTATCATATCCCTAACTACTAGACTTACTCTCTTGATTTCAATAACCGCTGCATAACAGTGCGCGCTGCACAACAGACATAATAGAAGATTACCAGCTGATCGAACATGGCGAAATCCATATTGCCGGTCATTATTCTATTGGCGATCCTCGAGGTACGTTCGAAGCTGTCGGTTAAGCTGATGTTCTACATTATTTCAGAGAGGTGAGTAGTAATGGGGATAGGTCCTTAGTTAGCTGGATCCAAGCTATCACCAGTGTTTGAGGCAAAAAGAGTGCATAAGAGATCGTTTTTCTCTCTTGCCGTATGGGCCAGAGAGTCATTCTCCATATGCAACGGCTTCTATATTATTTGGTATATATTTCCAAAAACCCGAAAGTTTAATCAAGATTATAATTAAAGTCATGAAAAACATTTTTTTATAGAACACTAAATGAAATATTTAAAAAGTGGACACAATAGGATATCGGTTATTGTTTTCTGAACTAAACACAAAGGAAATTTTTCAGTATTCAAAAATATTTTCTACAAAACTATAAACAACAAAGGTTGTAAATAACAAAGAGAGTATTGAACATGAAAAAAGAAAATTACGACAATAACTATAACTATATAATGACTTTTATAGTTTTATTTAATCTGCATAAATACACATGAAAAAAAGGTATATTTTATATGTATATTTAAACGACGTACGTATAAAAACGTGTCAGGCGAAAGTAATAATAGCTTTTTCGTCTGAAATATTCTGATTAATAATATTTTAATTTAGTTTTATACCAAATGTGATTTGGTATGAAACTATAGCCTTCTTGGTGTTATAAATTTATAGCACGCAAGTTATTTATACTAATATTATTAAAAGGATTTTTTTGTTTGCTAGCCTGTTGTATCTTTGATTGTAACAAACTATCAGCGAATAACACGGGCTATTAGTTACCACGATATACCAAAGTTTGCGGGAACTACGAGAATAAAACTGGAGTTTGTCGTAAAAAACGAGAATAGCTGGATAGCAATTGTATGTTTTCTTATCTCTAGCTGGAATTCCAGAAAAATATTACATTTATCTACCAAAAACAGTACAATTTTTTTGACACTTAGCGAAGTGAGCACGAATCACTATATTTTCTTTAGATTTATAATTATGTTCCTTTCTAATATACATACATAAATTTGTTTGTTAATTTGTAAAAAAAACTACTTTTTTATATTTATATATCGTTGCGCCAGCAGTGTCTCATGTAAGTTTGTGTGTATCTGTCATGTAAGTTTGCCTGTAAGACGTTGTCTGTTACCAGAGTTCAATTAATATTTAAATAAGTTATCATGAAGTAAATATAATTTTCCGTCTGTGAACAATTGTAGTTTGATGAAAATATTTAATAATTCCGAAAAGATCGCTTGGTTTTGAGTAAAACAATTATATATTTCTAGTATAATTTAGTTTTATTTATTTATTTATTTATACAATTCTACAGAAGATACGTTAAAAGGTCATTCAGTTACAGTTATTTTATTTAAAGTACCGGACAAGAAAGAGTCGGAATCACCCATTGAGGGTTTTGTACAAATGTGTTGTTTAGGTTAGGACGGACGTAGCAATAGAAAACAAAGTGATCCTATATCGGTTCCGTTTTTTTTTAAACGGAACCCTAAAATTGTTCAATTGTCCTCCTTTGGAAAATTGTAGAGACTTTTCTATTAATAATCATACTTTTAAATCTTCATTCTTTTGTTCTCGTCCATTGTTCTATATGAGGCTCCACCATCAAAACCACTCTAGTATAAAGAGTAGATTTGACTGAGTTTTAATCTCAATCATATTAATTAAACGTTATATATTTCTAAAGATCGCAATAAAATGAACATTTAACGCCTGCGTATATCACAATTGAATAACTATACCGAAACTCTATTTCCAATACTTAATATGTGATAACATTTTAAATCTAAGACACAGGAAGTTAATATGAAGTTACTTCTATATTATTATTATTATTATTATTCATTTTAAATTAATTATTAAACAAGTTTGACCACACTAAAATAATTCACTCCTATTTCTTACCTTACCATCACTTTTTATGATGATTAATAAACAAAGCTGCAAACTTATATATTGATTTGTTGGTTTCGTCATTGTCATATATATATCAAATATTTATTTATTTTTTTTACTCTCAACTTGTTAAAAAGAAAACACTGATATAATATATTTAAAGCAACAAATAAAATATGCATTAAATAAAAATCTAACTAAGGTAAATTACATTTTTAAGAAACTACTTGAAAGTTGAAATTAGAACTTTTCAGAAATAAATGCAGATTCTTGAAGTTATATTAAAGAAAAGAAGATAAGTTAAAGTTTTATTCTTTAAGAAGCATGATTCTTATATCTGCTAAATATGTACATACCTAAGAATTGGGGTAGAAAAAAGTAAACCGTCCTATTTTATTACGAATAGGGATACATTTCATTTATGGATATATATTTATCAAACTTCAAACTATCAAACGTCAAAATTATTGCCATTCTTTTAACTCATTTATTAATGGAATGTTTCATAGTATTGAATATAGAGTTACACCCAAAATATAATATTGAGAAGAAATTGGAATTCAAATACAGTGTGGTATAAAAAAATACAATTACTAATTACCTCACTACTACGAGTAGGTAGGTAGTAGGAGTAGGATTTTAATATAAAAATTATAAAAGATTTCCCATCTTAACAATTCGAATAGTAATTATATAATGCCCTATTTTCTTATCATTTTATTAGACCAAGACTTTTTATAAATATAAAATGTACATAATAAGGTGAACAATGTTATTTATATACTCGTAGAGTACTAAATAACCCGTGTCCATTTTGCTTTCCGTGAAACGTTTACTACTAAGGTGTTTAATCGTATCTAGTACGGTTTTTAGGACTGAGTGTTTTTATTTTATATTTATTATATTTCTTATGAGCTGCTAATATGTATGCTTGAATGTTAATTGTTTAAGACTTTTCTGTATATTATGTTTGAGTTCGTGGCTTTATATAATAAAAAAATAATAGTATTGGTTTTCTAGATTTTCAACTCCAGATAATCCAATATATAAATGCCCAGGAAAAAACTCTTTTAGCATTTTGTTCCGACTTCTTTCGATTTCGCGTATGTCACATAGCCTTGGGAATATCGGGATAAAAAGTAGCCAAAGTTACTCACTTATTATGTGTCTATTGACAGGTAAATAGAGGTTCTAATCGTTATAGCATGACGTATTTAATAATAAAATAATATAAGATAAATCTATTAGCTTTAAGCAATTTTGTAACTTAGCGTTATCTAACTTTAACTTAAACAAAGTCAAAGTTAGCATAAAGTACCACGTGTGTAACATCCACATTACATTATGCAAAGGTACTTTTAAAAACTTGATTCTTTTGTAGAAAACTTTACCAAAACTCCACTTTAATACTCGTAGTTTAAAAACGTTTGCTGCAATGTTCTGTAGCGCAGGAGGGGACTGCTATGAGAACGTTACATGCAGTAATAAACAGTCATACCAATTTTATCTCTTATCTCTTATCTTATCTTTTTTTATTTCATTTCTTTACTCTCTATTCAAATAGGTTTCACCACAAACAAACATCATAAGATTAATTTGCTATTAAGATTTGTTCAATATAATAATTTATTTTGTTTGTAGTGGAAGATACTCCTAAATATTTTTTTTCTATTTTTATAGTATTTCGGAATCAGTATTTCTGTCAGTTTAAAAAGTAAAATAATTTTAACTTCAATCTTTATTTGAATAGATTTTTTTAAAAGCTGTTTGTTTTTACAAATTACTATCTTGGAATAGTGTTTGTTACCTTTAGAACGTCTATGCAATATAATTATTTATTGAACTATAGAACTATGCAAATAATACACAAAAATATTATCTAATGTTACTCAAAAATCTCTACAAAAAACAAACGAAAAACAGTAAAATAGAAACAACCACATTATTTCCACTAGATATCATATTTCTAGTCGATAGCATCGGTTATAGTATAATAATAATTTAGTTAAGAACTTATATCAGCCTGGGTGAGATCTTGTTTTAGAAGCCTAGCTCATTGTCCGAGATCAGTGGAGTCTAGTTCGTCCTTTGTTATAATCACTTTGGGGCAAGTGCTGAATCTGTAATCTCCTCCGCAGAGAGGAGTTAAGTGGCATTATTGCCGGAAAGCATTATGAGATCTCGACTATGGAAATTCCGGACATAGTACTTTGATATTCTAAGGAATATTTGCTGTGTATTTTGATCAATTAATGAAAGTTTTTACTTGTTGTCAAACATTGAATAATCATACAAAATATATTAAAATTTGTGATTGAATATAGCTGGCAATTAAAAATGACAGTATATATTTTAATATATATCTTGTTATGTCTAATAAAATATATTTAAAATTTTCAATCAAACTTCAAAATTTATATAACCCTACAAGCAGTTAGGGCACGATCCTGAAATATTTTATATATTACATTAAAACGTATGAACGTTCCAATAAAAATTTAAACTTTTCAAAGAATTATATATTAAAGCGACCAATCGGTGTCATAATACGTACATACACAAATCACGTGACTCATTTCTATATGTGTTTATTCAGAATAAATAAAACTATAAATGTTATCGCGGCCGTTATATAGCTATACTTATATAGTTATATAGTTATAAAGATGTATAGTTCTATAGTTGTATAGTTGTATTGTTATATAGTTATATTTATTTTAGTTTTTTTTTCCATACTTATTTTTCTTTTTGTTATAAACATATCCAAAGATAAATAAAAATATTTTTAACCCCTAGACCTTTGCTCTGTTTTTGGAAAACAATTACAAATTTCTCATTCATTCGCATTGTTTCATAAAATAACATTTTTATAACAAATAACAATAAACTATATTCGATATTTTTAATTTGAATTTAATTTCACAACTTATTATTTATTTTAATTAAAAAAATTCAATGAAAGTTTATTCACTCGCAGTTATCACGTCGGGAATACAGTGGGACTTACTTTAATAATCATCCAAAGGGATCGTTTGTTTTAGTTTTGCGTCAGGAAATTAGATTCCATTCTTCTATTTCCGTTCTTTCCTCCGTTCTCGCTTTCCTTTCTTGTTCTTTACCGGGTTCAAGAATAAAAAACCATTCTAGGTTAAATCCCAGTCAATTGAAATGTTAATGTATAATAACTATCAAAATAAAAACTTCTCAACGAAGCAAATATCGAGTGACGAAAGCGAATCCACTGACACAAAACTCCTGATATGAATTTTGTGACGAAAAAAAACACGAACATTTTTATACACAAACGTAAACAAACACAAAAAATGTGAATGTGCTCGAAACATTGCACAAATTGCATTTTTGTTTTTATTTTATTAGATTGATCAAGGCAATTTGGCAGAAGGTCTCCTGTATAAAAAAAATCGATATTGCGCGTGTATATACCCGAGTTAGACTTTCAGCACTATGGGTGCTTTCGTCACTCGGAGCTAGCTGACGCCCGCTTTGATATGACATCAAGTTAACAAAAATCATATGTAAAATCATCTAAGTGTAAAGAAAACAGACAATTAGTAGTATGAAAATTATTTTCCAGTTTTATTCATCAAGTATCGATAAAATTTTATACCGTTTTAAAAATTATCGCACCTTTTTTACCTCATCGTATGTTCACATACGAGTAAATTATATACACAATGCTGCAAATTAATATATTAATTTGTGTATTTTGACGATGTTATATTAAATATTTTATTTACTATTCCTCTCAACTATTTATTGATCCGTCAGCAAATATTAACAACGAAGCATTCCATCCAAAGTCACGCGAGTATTACAAATAGAATTTCATTTAAAATTAGGCAAAAAAGCACTATTTGCTATTTTATTACAATTTCATTTGATTTCGAAAAAGATTAAGTAAATGTTAAATAATAAATGTAACCAAGTTTTCAGGAATATAATATATATAAAACAAATACTAGGATAACTAACAAGAAAAAGTAAAGTATTGGGTTTACAAGAAACTTACTTGAAGGTTGTAAACAATTTTATTTTAATAACTGCAGGTTATCAGGGTTGTATTAAAAAATAAAGATTACTTAAACATAATATAACCCTCTATATTATGAACCTCTTATTAGCATATTGTAGCGAGTCTGAAGTTTTGTTTGTTATTTTATCTAGACGTATATTACACTTAGGTGTCAGATGTTTCACCGAACCAAAGATAGATCCATGGAGTATAACTCGCAAGATACTCAATGGACGCTCTTACAGCTTATTTATTGTTTTTAATTTTTAAGGCATTGACAATTGAGACACAGATATAATTAACATGTGAGAATAAATTATAATTCAAATAAAACGAGTTACTTCCGAGCATACAAGAGACGACATCCCGTGTAAATTATTATATTTATTATTGCCTACATATTGAACCTTCATGGTATAATATTTTCTAATGTTGGTAATGTAATAATATAATTACTTATATAACTATTTCATTCTAGTAAATCTACGTAATATAATCGTGTTAAAATTTATTGATATTATATCAATTAGATTTAAAAAATATATATGTTAAGGTGGTAAAAGTTATTCATTTGAGTTATTGGCAGAAGCCATCTTTATGATATTATATTATGATATTCTTATATTTAAGTATGTTAAACACAAAAGTGTGAAATATGGTACAAATATATTTAGGACTTTAGTATCGTTCAGAATAACTGTTTTGTTGTTATTAAACTTATTGAAACGTATAAAGATACTATTATGACCGAATGCACTAAAGGCTGCTGGCGCCTGTAGCTGTTGAAAATATTTTAAATATGGCTACGACCCGCATTGTATTTTTAATATTTATATTGCTATTAATATTATATCTTACCTATTGTGTAAAGAATTGTAAACTTCTATATTCTTTTAAATAAGTTGGAACTAATATTCTTTGTTATTGGGCAGTGTAATACAAACACGTGCATTCACCTATGAAACCTACATAGATTTTTGTTTTGTCTGAATGTATCGTCACAGTCCTAGTAAATATAGTCGGCATAGCGGATATATATACATATATTAAATAATATGTATAGTATATATATGCTTGAAGCGAGGAATCAAAAGATAATTAGATAGTTTTTTTTAAGTAGCAAGCACTATCATTGAATTTTTTTATAAATTAAATTAAATCTATTCTTATTTTAAAAAAGTGGTTATATTCCATACAAAGAAACTTGAATTATATAAAAACATATATTTATATAGAACACGGTATATATTTGATAATATTAAATAATAATGAACTACTACTCATAATAGAAAAACTGCGGAAGTTATTACAATGAAACAAAACTTATCAAATGTACAAAAACATTACATTATTATTGTAAATTAACGTTCATAGTATTATCGCTTCGAATGACGCAGAATATAAAATAATTTTCACTCTAAGTCTGCTATCAACTGCCCACACGTAGTAAGTCCACACGTAGGTCACTGTACTCTTTTGGGTTTATCATTTTCATAGCACTCACTACCCTAAAATAATTCCAATTGACTTGACTTTTTATTAACCTATATTTTATATCATACCGGTAATCCGGTAAAAACCACTCTACTTATATAAAACAGTACTTTCAGTTAATTATGTTTTTAATCGTAATTAAGTCCTCATATAACATTTAATGTCTTACGGAAATTACGAAAGTGCCATAAAATTTCATCACCTATTTAAGACCTTTAGGAGTGGTATTTTCTGTGATCCTGTAGTAAGTACTAACAGTAAAAATAAATCCCTCCGCAAAATTCAATATTAGTTACTGATTGGACAACGAGCTTTATTCTTTAATAATATACTCGTATATAGTTAACCTGTGCTTATATTTTGATATGGAAAATATAATAATGTTGTCTCTATAGTAAATCAAAATTTACACAATTGCTTAAATTTTTATTAATATAAAAAAAAATCTAAAATTTCATTATGCGACTTTTTAATTAACCTATTATGGGGTGAATAAACTTTTGTTCAACTCGTTTCGCAATGGGGACTTTTTTTATAGTTATAAGTAATATCATCACACTTCAAATAATAAAAGACTATCATTTTAATAAATTAGAACAACGTAGAACGTAATGCGTTCAATATATTACGATTAATTTCCATGACGAAAAATGTCGTCATACCCGTTGTAGTGGGGTTTTATGTATGACGAAATATTTCGTCATACCCCGTTAACAGGTAAAATCAATGTTAATAAATAATTATTACAATAGCTGCCTTTGAATTATAATATAATTATTGAATATAGTTTCAAATTACTTAGACATTTTATCATTGTTATTTATATTCCTATAATATAAAATGGACAAAGCATATATTATTTATGTATACACATAATACATATATGTAAGTATATAATAGAATATAAAACAGTGCGTTGATCGAGAGCCTTAAGTTTTAGTAGTATCTTATCTGAAGTGGCGTATCTTCATGATCTATGGCGGCCATTAAATAAATCAAGTTATCTTTAAGAGTTTGTGGCTCCAGAAGACAAAAAACTTTCCGCAAAGAAACGGATGACATGTCTATTTGCACTTTGTTACTTTCAGGTTATCTGCAGACTTCTTTCGTGAAATATACCAGCTATAAAATAACTTATAAATATTGATAAATAAATTTAAAAGAATTGTGCTCAACTTCTACAAGTACAATTCAAATAAATCTTTAAATTACTATAAATTAAATATTTATGTCATTTTTATTACATTGCCTTTTATTATAAGTAAATTGGCCAAAACTGTACTTAATGTTAGATTTATCTGTTATGTAATGATATACTTAACAAGAGGTATATAAGAGAATATTTTTCATAATTCATCACCAGGGGTGGTTAAAGGAGGTCACGACCCAGATAAATAAGTTTGCTTGTAGTTTTTATACCGGAAAAACGCACATTTCCTTAAGGGTAACAAAGAACCTTCCAGTATTCTGATAACCGATTATTCTTAGTCTATGATAAAAAATGTAACAATACTTACTTTTACCGAGAAAATATTTGAAATACCATCGCGTTTGGAACTCAGGATTTTCAAGAACTGGGGCGCTGGGCGGCCCGAATAACTGTAATAAAAGGGAGAAGGTTAAATTGCGACAGTGACATATTAGAATTATGATAAAATATGTAGGTCGCTACCTACTTGATCACCTTGACAAATATCGTTACAATAACCTTTGTCCGCTTTTTATCAGTCTCAAAACTTAATGTTGCGGACTTGATAACGGTTGACGGATGACAGACATCATGCCCATGACGGACTTAGTGACGGGTCCGTCTTTAGAGAGACATATTTTTACACTTACTCATACTGAAATATCGATCTCAATGTCGTTTGTCAACATAAAGGTATCCATATTTTTAAATTATTCTGATTTCTTTTTATTTTATTTTACAATTTTAATTTGATTGAATAATATGTTTATTAATAATAAATGATGTCACAATCTCACGCGTTATAAAATATATGCTAGAAGAGCCGCGGGAATAGTTAGTTTTATCAAAATAACTGAGATTTGCTTAAATATTTCATAATAATTTATTGATTACTCAATAACCAATTACAAAATAATAAATGAATAAATAAATTTAAATTGAGTTTTCCTTAAACAATAGGATAGCTTTTACAATAGAATTATTTAGGACTATAAATAAATCTTTATACTTAAACAGCGCAATAGATACGAAAGTTGAGAACAAATTGCATTTGCGATAGCAAAATAAATAATGGCATCGTGTAAAAAAAACGCCAAATAAAGAAGGTTATCCATTCGACTAATAACATAGTTAAGTTATATAGTATAATAGAAATTTTATTTAATTTACGGAATTTTGTATATTTTATATATATAATACATGTTTACTATATTATGTAATCAATACAATAATCCCACTCCACAAGGTAAAATTTCCAGGCAATCTCATTAGGAAAATTTCATTATCCCAGTCGAGGCTTGCTTCATTCGTTGCAAATAAATAGCAAAATTTTAATCTCCATCCTCAATTTAAATTAAAGCTTTTAAATTTGACAATTTAAATAAATTTTATATACATTTATACATTTAATATCTACTACAAATTGAGAAAAATAGTAAAGCGAAATTTTTATCTAGATTTTGAAGAAATAACAAAACTTACCATACTTATGGTTAAGTTTATAGAAAACTTGAAAGATTTATTGAATATCACAACTGAATATGTAATACCCATTATAACAGGGATCAGGTGAAAGATCATGTTAACTGTATAATAAATTCTTACCTCGTCCTTTTCGCCGAGGGAATTGCCATTCTCCAGGCGGTACCGGCGCACTACAGCGTCAGCCGCGCCACCGGCCTCGCCCGGCGCAGATAACTGCAATAATAATTTAATTAAAATTTTCGATTCTTTTTAACAAAAAATATAATAAAATATAATGATACGACAGGTTTGAACCTGTGACCTCTGTGGAAACAGTGGGATCTCCGTATTGATTTTTAAAAATTTTTTAATTTTAAATACGCTTAACAGGGCTTAATATGTTATAAATACTCGTTTTGCCTTTACTCGCATCTGCGGCCTCTTTGAAAACATCTTATTGCTACCAATTGAGCTGTCTGTATACTTGACTTATTATTATCTATATCTCCCTTGTTTATCTTTTTCATTCATATTTTTTACTTTACAGAATAATATTGAATATTTTTTTTTAAATTTTGTTGACGAAATTTTAAAGTAATAAAATTTCTTTCGGCAATCACAATAGCTGTTACAAAGTAGCTGAAAGAGTATAACTTGAATATTTATGATGTTTCCGATGTCTTATGTTATCAAAATAATATACCACCTATACACGCATTGTAATATTATGTAGATATTAATTATTATGTCATTAATTAGTTTAGAAATAACTTACTGAATAAGGTAACAAAAGAGAATATGTATTTGATAAAATCAAGTTTGTTACCAGGCCTTGTTTCTTGAACCATAATTGAATTGATCTCCGAAATATTGAAAACGCTTTTTCTTTCCTTTCGTAGTTATAATGGTTAGAAAATATAAATTACCACGGGTAATTTCCTGTTAATACTATTTTGAATTACATTTGACATTTGGAGGTGATTTATTCTTATAATAGGTAATCTCCACTCTCTTATGGTGTATAATCCGGAGACATTTAGGAATATATGAGCCTTTTATTTTGAAAGTGACCTAACTCCATTTTTCAACTTTTTGACCGTTACCATATTTACATGTACAACTTCATGCTATCAGTGAAACATTTTAGGTTGCTTATATTCAGAGCAAATAAAATAAATTTTTTACACATAAGTTTTCGGAGTTAATTAGATAACTGAGCCGTGAAGTTTGAAAGTGGCCCAACTCCATTAATACGTCTTACTTCAAGATTTACTATTGATAATGTCAGAAATCATAGATCATAAATTTTTAATATCAGGGCATTCGTTCTTACCAAATGATAGAGATTTTTGCGTGGTAGAAACGGCATTAAAAAAATAATTTATTGTTCGTTCCCCAAGATTATTACAAGATTGCTAAAAAGTGTCGGACGGGAGAATCAGTTAACTGAACCATATAAAATTGTCTATAAGTTATCAATAAAAGAGAATGAAAATTTCAAAGTCCTGAATTTTTTACCACGTCGGGGTAGACCAAGAAAGTTCGAAAATATTGTATTGACACCATTGTATAAAAATATTAGACAAATCACAACAGCAAAATTTAAGGACATAATTGACCTATACGGATACATACCACCAGAACATCATGATTTCTTCAAATCTTTTTCACACCCACAAAATGTAGACGAATAGTACATTTTTTTGTAATAAATTTATGTTCGTAATTTTCTTTATTCTGTAATAAATTAAAAAATGTTTTGAATCGGAGAAATTGTGTTTCCGAAGTGTTTTCAACATATGTAAAACAAATTCAGTATTATTTTTTTCAATTTGAAACATCTTAAATTATGTTGAATAGACTTGGGCACTTTCAAATTTTATAATGAATCTAGCTGTTAATTCTGAAAGTGGCCCAACTTCATTTCTGTTAAGAAAACGCACGTTATTTACTTTATAATTGCCACTATTTTAACAGGAACTTTAAATTTAACAGCCTTAGATACGGTTAAGGAATATAAATCATTACTATCCTATACATATATTTTTAAATTCATTGAAACGCAAACCTTTAAATATTTCGATTTGAAGATAAATGATATGAGATAAATAATTCACTTTCAAAATAAGCGGCTCATATATTACATAAAAGAAATCTATTGAGCATGAAAATGAATATCCCAAATTGTCAAAGACATTGGTCTAAAAGGTCCGTGATGTTTGCCGGCACTGGATCATTGGGTACGTCCTCGACCTCGCTGACCCCACATGCTTGATGAAGCAATTCAGAGTTTGGTCGCTTGAAAGGCTTGCTATTATGTTTTTCACATACTTATTTTTTGGACAATATACCGTTGGAAAACTCTACGTTTTTCATTTATTTTTAAATTAAGTTATTCTATACGTGTTAAACTTAATGATGACACGAATAAAGTACGTTTGACATAAAAAGATTTCTAACATAAAGATCTTAATTACAGTTATTCCAAGAATCATTAAGAAGCTATTTACTAATGCATTAAAAATTAATATAAAAGCAAGAGGATTTTCTGAGAGCTAATAAAAAAACCTGAGTTGCTCAGTTTTATATAAAAAACATTTGCTATTTATATAAAATATATATTTGAATATATCATAATATATATATATTTAGTTAGATATATAGTATATATATTGATCTATTTCACATTTGGACTAAAAAAAAATTGTAACATGTATAAGATTAGTAAACCGAATATGTATAAAAGAAATCGAAATTATTTATTATTTTAGAAAAAAATATTCCTTATTACCATAACTGTGGACACACACTTGTAGTATTAAAAATAATGTTAACTGACTACAGAAATACATTTTATAATTTTATATTTTAGAAAATATTTACATGAACATATATTAAACGAAACGTGCGATTATAGTTATATTTTTGCTTTTGAAATTTTTATAATACATTAAATTATATAATGAAAATTTGAAAAGAGAACATGTATTTAAATACTTTTAAATGGGTATTATAAAATGGTTAAATATTCGTTATAAAATATTTCTTATTGCCTCTTTTGGTCTCACTTGATTATTTTTTAAATAATAGGATTAGTATAGTAAAGTCTATGATTACATAAAATTATATATATATATATATATATATATATATATATATATATATATCTCTATATATTTGGCGGCGTTGGGGACCGCCAACCAACACGCACTGTTCCGAACGGCGGGAGGTGGAGGACGGAGCTACAAATAGCTACGTGGAACGTAAGAGGAGGAATGGAACAGAAGATGAATGAATTATTAGATGTGATGGATGACAAGGATCTGGATGTTATTTGTGTGTCTGAGACCAAGCGAAAAGGCAATGATACGACCGATTTGCCTGGCAACCGGGTCGCTTTCTGGGCTGCGGTTCCAGAGGGTGAGCGAGGTTGCTAAGGTGTAGGCGTGTTGTTGTCTTCTCGAATGGTTAATGCAATGGTAGAATACAAGGCCATCAACCCGAGGGTTCTTTGGGTTCATTCGCTACGCGCCAGTATCATCAGCTCCACTAAGCGAGCTCGAGGAGTTCTGGGAGAGTGTTAGGGATGTTCTAAGTGATGTCAAAGATAATGAAAAGTTGAAAGTATGTGGAGATATGAATGGATGGGTTGGAACCGCGCGAAGTGCTTACGAAAGCGTGCTAGGCAAGTACGGTGATAAAAGAGTAAATGAGGCTGGAAAGCTTATTTTGGAATTTTGTAAGGAGAAAAATTTGTTTGTGGCAAACACGATGTTTGGTCACAAACAAATTCACATGTACACATGGGAGCGAGCGGAAGAAAGAAGTATGATTGATTTATTCCTAGTGGATCAGCGTATTCAAAGTCAAGTTATGGACATGCGAGTGTTCAGGGGTGCTGATCTGGGAACGGACCATTGTCTAGTCGTTGCTAGAATAAGAGGTCTGTTTGCAGGTTGGCGCAGCCGCACGACGTGTCCAAGCTTGGCGTCGAATTATCGCATAAGAAGCTGGAAGCTTCAAGATCCACCGATCAGAGAGGAATATCAAGAAAGGGTTTCCAAGAAGCTTGAAAGCTGTGATTCTGGCAGAACCTTAGGAATGGTATGGTGAAAGTAGCGACAGAAGTTTGAGGAAAAAGGAAAAGAGGTTTTAGTAAAAAGCGCGATGAATGGTGGGATGATCAAGTGAAAGACGCTGTAGAGTTAAAGAAGAAAGCATGGCTGGATTATAAAGCCTCTAGTAAGGATAAAAGTATGAGAGAGATAAGAAAAAGAGCGTACAAGCTGTAAAAGCACAAAACGAAAGCACTTATAAAGATGAAGCGTGAAAATTCTGAGAGAGAAAGGGATGAAAAGTTGACGAACAACTTACGGGAAACCACGAAGCTTTTCTGGCGAGAAGTTAGTGGTTCCCGGGGTTGTTCGGTAACCTGTAGAATGAAAGGGGTGCTTTCAAAGAGCGGTGAAATTTTAACTGAGCAAGCACACGTTTTGCAGCGGTGGGCGGAATTCTACAAGGAGATGTATGAACGATGAACGTGATGCTGAGTCAAGATGTAGCCGATGGTGAAATCAGTTTGGAAGAAGTGGAGAGCGCGATTCAAAGTCTGAAATGTGGTAAAGCTGCGGGAGCAGATAAAGTTACTGCCGAGATGATCAAATATGGTGGGCCACGCGTCTTGGACTTGTTCTGGCTTTTGTGCAACTTATGCTGGAAATCAGGAGAGGTCCCAGACGATTGGCGAGGTGCAGTCATCGTGCCTTGGTATAAATGCAAAGGTTCACAGATAGACTGTGCAAGCTATAGGGCCATCAGTTTGATTAGCTTGTGCGGTAAAGTTTATGCTAAAATTTTAGCGAGAAGAATGCAAGAGAGATTTGAAAGGCTGTTGTGGGAGGCCCAAGGAGGTTTTAGACCTGGAAGAGGGTGTTTAGATCAGATCTTTTCCCTCCTCATGATCACGGAAAAGTTTTTGGCCCTAAACCAAAAAGTTTTCTGTGCTTTGTGGATTTGGAAAAGGCGTTTGACAGGGTTGTGAGAAAAAAGTTATGGGAGATACTGCCCCGATACAATGTGAACGGACCCTTGCTACAGGCTGTAAAGTTCCTTTACAGAGATCACTCAGCCTGTGTGCGAGTAGGAGCTGACATGTCGCCCTGGTTTGACATCCAATCGGGTGTTAAGCAAGGTTGCGCTACGTCAGCTTGGTTGTTCAACTTGTATTTGGATAGTTGTCTCCAAGGCGTGAAAGACAGTGACATAGGAGTGAAAGTAGGTGACCTTAAAGACAATTGCTTGCTATACGCAGATGATGCAGTGCTCATTGCATCATCAGAATGCGATCTGCAGGCATTGGTCACCACTCTGAAAGATGGGTGTGAAAATAATGGTCTAAACCTGAATGCAGATTAGACGAAGGTTCTGATATTTGAAAGAAATGAAGAAAGAACAGAATGTAAGATCAACGTGAATGGTAAGATAATAGAACAAGTGAATGAAGTGGTATATTTGGGAAGTATGTTTAGCAGAGACGGAAGATACGAAATGTATGTGGAAAGACGTATTGCTGCTGGTAACAGAGTTAACCGTGCTTTGGTTGAGACGGCGAAACGTCAGCATAGCTGCACCATTGGCTGTACACAATGCGGTTTTGCTACCGATGCTGTTATACGGCAGCCAAAAGTGGGTAACGCAGAAGAAGAATGTAAGAAAGATGAATGCTGTGGAGATGCGATCTCTTCGCTGAATTTTCGGAGTCAGTTTAGCTGACCGAATCCGCAATGAAGAGATCCACAGAATGGCAGGTACTAGCGAAGATGTCGCAGTGAGAATGAAGAAGAACGTGCTCACGTGGTTTGGGCACGTCGAACAAATAAGTGATGAAAGAATAGTAAAAAGGATTTATAAAGGAAAAGTGAGCGGTAAGAGAGACAGGGAGAGGCCTCGAGTCACTTCGAGGCCTTCGAAAACACAGTAGCTACGATACTGGAGGAAGGTCACGTATAAAGCATGAGGACCACCCGGTGGGCATGTATGAAGAGGTTAATGTCTGTGGTCGAGGCGAAAGAGGTATGCAGGGACCGTAGCGTTTGGCGCTCCTTCGTCTCTGGCTACCTCGCAAGGGATATGGCGTGAAGATAAGTTAAGTTAAGTTATATATTTTGTCAAGAGTATTATCTATTTAGAGCTTGAATCCATTTTATTTTTTTTATGAAAATGAAAAATATATCTTAAATCAGAATGTTTCTATATGTTGACTAATATAATGAGGTAACATCACATCAAATTTAAGTAAACACCTGTCCAGTAGTTATATTATATTGTATATATATAGCAAATTAAATTTGTTTTCTCATGAACATGACTGTTTCATTACTTTCTATTTAGTGTCTAAAAAAATACTTTTAATGAATCTATGGTTTTATATACTGTATAAAATGAATTTGTATTATTTACAGAACGGAAAAAGAGGAAAGATTTTCAAAGTTAAACTTACTCTCAATCAATAATACAATTGTTACCGAACCGCAAGAAGTACTTATTTTCTTAAGAACGTATGAACTAGAAACTACTTAGTTTGTAAGTTGAGGAAACGTTAGTAAGCATACCGTGAGAAATCTTGGAATATATACTTTTATTCATATTATGAGAATAGCGTATTTCTCAATATCAAACATTTTTATCTATAAGACTAAAAAGAAAATTAAGAGGAAGAATACTTTTATTATTATTACAAGATAGTACATCTAAACTCAAAATAACAATCTATGAATTATGCTTGGTAATATATAACATAGAAATTGAACTGATGACCTTGGGCTCAGATGTCACACCACCACCATTAGAACCACCGTCAGAATGTCTTAATAAATGTCAAAGCTACTAAATTCATACAATTTTTAATGCCATTTAAATCAAGTCAAATGAAAATCTTTATTGAAAGTAAGTTTTATACAAAACGTTTTTTCATTGTCACCAGTTCGGAAAGTTATTTGCTACAGACTTGAGAAGAGCTTGCGACAGGAATGCATAGAGCTTGTCTTATGTTCTTTTTTATGGTATATTTCAATCGTAAATTACATTACAATAATATTATTAAGAGGAAACATTTTTTATTTATTTGTTTGTGAAATAGGCTCCTCCTAACTTACTACTGTACAGATTTTAACAATTTTTTCACTTATAGAAAACTACATTATCAGGAAGTAACATAGACTATAAATTATTTGTAAAAAAAATGTCGAGTTATGTTATTAAAAAACAAGTTATATTAACCATAATAGGAAAATGTCTTTAAAAATTTTCTTATTTGGCGTGCGATGATTAAATGGTTAAAGATATTTTGAAATGATGAACTAATGAACTGTACTTAAAAGAACTACAAAGAAGTTTTATGATAATATGCTGGAATATCTATCCATAACAGGTAAGCTAGAAAAAGTGTTTTTATATTTAAAAATTATATAAATAATTAGATTCTTTACATGCCTCTTTTCATGTAATAGAATGAATTCTTATAAAAGTAATTAAATATAATTTCAGGTAGATAATATTTTGTCTTTACATCATCAAAATTGCTAAATTTATTGAGCAGATATCATTTAATTATGAATACTTAATTCCGAAGTTGTCATTAGAATAAAAATACGCGACGTTTTATTTTGATACAGTAAGTAAGCCGAATTTTATTTTGATACAGTAAGTAAGCCGAATTTTATTTTGATACTGTAAGTAAGCCGAAAAGAGGAAGATCATAGCTTCGAATGTGATTTAGTACACAAATAGAATGTGACATAGAATAACACATAGGTTAGTTTTTACAGTGAGCCATTTAGCCGTTTATACTGTTAGGTTTTATATAAAATTCTCGCGAGAGCAAAGCTGGGTGGGTCAGTTTCATTAGAACTCATAATTTTATTTCTACCCATTTGTTTTTCTGTTAACTGGTTTTTAAATCTTACAAAATTGCCCCACTAAAAAGCCTCAGCGGGTCGGTGGAATAAAATAAAAACGGCATATTTTCTGTTTTATCGTACAAATTAGAACTGACAGATGTCAAATGAGGCAGAGTTAAATAAAATTACCCTAAATTGCACACGCGTCAAACGCGACATAGATGGCCAGTGAGGACGCTAATTGCTTAATTAGAGTATATCAATAAACGACACACCTACTATATATCGTAGATACATTAACGTGTTGACAATAAATCAGGGTCCAGTGATAGATGTCATTATTGTGTGGACAATATAAGAGTATTTGTAAGAATCTATTGTTGTTTCATAATAATGTCTTAATGTTATTATGGCACACTTAATGTTTATCTTTTAGATAAATAAGTTAAAATGTCATTAACTCAAACTGGAACCCACGACCTCTGGGATACCTTTCCCAAAAGGAAAATGTGTTCCCGAAAATTGAACTACGGCTTTGCTACCTGCCATGACGAGTATCATTATATAAACATATAATCGTTCATAACAAGAATAAGGAAACATTTGTAAGGATTTTTCCGAAAATAATAACATAAATTCCTATACGTGTTCCTGAATTTTTAATTTTTAATTTGTTAAAATTTTGAATATGCTTAAAAACTATTTCAAATAATATTAATTAAATTGTAATTGATTGTTTTCAGATTCATTGATATTTAGTACAGAGAGTATATTACAATTATTTGCATATGGACATTTATAAAATAGTATACGAACATCGCTACGTGTTTGATGATAAGCTTACTTTATAATCTTTAGCATGTATTATGTATTTCATTCATTTTATCAAGTAATAAAAAAAACACTGTTTTTAAATAATCTATAGTTATATAACGACAATAACATAAAGCTTAATCCTGCCACTAAATTAACATAAGTCTATTCGTTCTCTCTCTCTCTCTCTCTCTCTCTATTTTTGTCTATTACTTATTACTTGAAAGTAATTATCAATATAATATCAGTTACTTGAATATAAAAAAAATATTCTTGAACTCTTGCCGTACCATTGTATTTTAGGCGGTAAATGATGAACATGTGAGCTCGTTATAATGTTTGTATAATAACATCCAGTACTTTTTAAAATCACTTATTCATCTAAATTTAACGTGTGTCAATAGTCAGATAAACAATTTTCGAAATACAATGAAAGAGACAAATCGAGATAGAAGCAGGCAAACATAGATCCTAGGTCTATAATAATTAAGAAAGGAAAGAAAAGGAAGAAAAGCCGTGATATAAAACAATAAAATTTTTGACAAAACGTTTATTATTTTAAAACTTGCATAAAATAAAGAGGAAAGATTAAAAGTGTAAAAGTCCAGATAGTTTTTACAAGAAACTTAAGCAATAAGTAAAACTTTAAACGAGAATGTAATATAAAGCTGAGAAAACAATGACAAGATATCACTCACTCCACTCTTATGAGAAAGATCGTTTACTGGCAACTTATGGTATCTTTGTTGGTATGTTTTAATATATAAGTTGAAGTGCCCTAGATTGCGGAGATCGTTATTTTGCTGTTATTATAAATTATCGTAACTTATAGTGAGTTTGATTTTTTACATATTGATTTGGATTCTCAGCCTTCTATATAATATGTAATAACTATTTAATTGAAATATTTTTTTCTAAGGAATCGACGGTAAGACAAAAGTGAATATTTTGTATTGGTACGTTGTATTTGAAAGAATACAATTTTAAATTAGTAACTTAATAAAAAAGATAAAAATCATTTTACCCTTAAAAAAGTAATAATATGAGTTTTAAAGCATAAGTTTGAATGACTTCATGGAAATGTACTGATACTTTATTTTTGGTGAAATATTACTTTTATTTAAAACATTTTATTGCACTTTATAACATAAAAAATAACTAGAATAAACAGTAAAACAAAAATATAACCCTTGCAAAGACGGTATTATTGCTTGAAGCGATCTCTTACAGACAACCTTTGAAGATGATTAACAATAAGAGATCAGAAGGGATAGCGCAAAGGCTAATACACGTTAATATCATAGATGATAAACATACTTGTACTAGAAACAATATATACTTATATACCTACATACATATATATATACATTTATACTTTATATATATAAATAATGTTGCTTTAAAAGTTTTTTAAAAACTGATAAAGTGGGTGATTTTCTAATAATCAAAGGAAGAGTATTCCAGAGTCTTACAGATTTTACAGAATAAGAGTTAAAATAAGTGTGTGTGTAATATGTCGGTAGTTTCAATTTCAATTCATTAAGAGAACGAGACTGAGAACCAAAGTATGTAAAACGCTCTTTAAAGTAGGAAGAATTTAGAGGATGAAAGAGGAGGGAGAGAGAGAGAGAGATACATGTGATTTTCCTAGCTTTCTGTATTTAATGGTATTGTCACTGTAAGCTAAATTTGGTAAAAAATGTTTATCACTCACCTTCATTAACTTTCAAAAGTAAGAAGTAAGCGAGTCGTAAGCATTCAAATTCTTACTTGGTATTTTTCCATGATTATAGAACTGTGTAATAATTTATGCTTCTTGAATTACATTAACATACTGACCTAAATAATTAAAGGTATAGATTAATATTATAATTAAATTAAATATTTTAAATAAATTGGTGTTTTAAATTATCAAAGATGCTGAGATGTCGGTGAACATAAAATTTAAAGATGGAATAAATAAAAAAGCTTTTCTTTCTAAAAAATAAGGGAACTAGATAAATTACAAAATGCAGGGAAAAAAACGCCACAAGATCAATATAAATGAAAATCTTTACAAGAAAAAGTAAAGTGGATAAGTATTTGATAAATGATCCCAAATTGATTTTAATAAATAATTTATTACAAAATTCAAATAAAAAATATGATGTTTGTAAAAAAACAATATTTGTCAGATCTTTTAAGTGGAACCCTAAAAATGGTATGAGAGGGTTCAAGTTAATTAAAAACTTTTAATTGACACTTTGATCATAGCTTTAAATGACTTTACAGTAAAACACTAATAACATATATAGGTAAATGGTAATAGGTTTTCTACTTTAAACATATATTATATCCTTGGCTTTGTGTGTTTAATTTCATTGTCATTGTGATCTATATATTAAAAATTTTATGATTTATTTTCATTCAATTTAAAAAGTTCACTCTAAAAAGTGGTACGTAAGTAGTAATAAGTATGCAAGTTTAATTTTCAATTTTTAACCCATACTAAAACATTTAATATGCTCTTATACTTATAACACAGCACGACTTACTTAAACCGTTTTCTGGTAGTTTAATGTATCTTTTAATATGCTGTTCATGTTATGTTGAAAAGATTTGTAAAATAATCATAATAAAAGAACTTAGAAAAAATATAAAATATATTTTAAAGATTTTTATTTGCTTTGAAATAGCTGTCCTAGTTTGACTTATTTTTGCCAAGGCTTTAAACTTGAAACTAAATCAATTTGACCTTATCAGAGATGACATAGTTTTAACTGTTTATTACTTGAAGTATAGAAATCTGAACTCCTTCTATTAGTGCTGAGTGTAGTCTAGTATATTATTATATCGGTTTTGTGATCCGTTGATGTTTGTGTGATGTTTAGTTTACTACCTTATGATTTTTAATTCGGAAATATTTAAGGATATATAAAATATGATATAAATATTTATTACATGTATGTATGTATGTGTTACATGAACCGCAAAAGGAACTTATTTCTCTTAAAAACTTATAAACTACAAACTACTTAGCTTGTAAGTTGAAGAGGTTAGTGGGCCTTAACTTTATAACATATAACGTATTTTTATATATGAGAGTAAGAATAAAGAGAATAAGCGTTAATTATTATTATTTTTTAATATAAATCCGGGTTAGAGCAGTAATACCAAGCGCAAACATTCTATGAACCAAACTTTGAATTATCACTATTATTGAGTTAGTAAATATAAAGGTCCAAAATAAAATACACGCAACCAAAAATTTCTAACATTCTTTAGTATTGTTATACAAAAGAAAGCAGTGGTGTCCGATTGTGAAGTAATTCCACATTAATCGCATTGTTTTCTATCTGTTCCATTTTATCTATTCTTTTCAACTCTCTTCAAAGGATATTTTTTCTTATGAAGGAATGAAGGAAGGAATCACCTTGAGTAATCTTGATTGATAAACAACATTTCACGAATAAAAATGTGATATTAAATTATAGTTTAATTTTTATTTCGCCCTTTGAGATATTTTGGTACTTAACAGTGTATTTTATAAATAGATTTTGACGTTTAAGTAATTTATACAGATAAATAATGTAAATTAAAGGAAATTCAAAGCAGATATTTTGGTTTTTCTATTTTAATAAATACTTAATACTCGTTACTGTTAAAATAAAGCTTAAATAGATTTAAAATAAAGCGAAACTAAATAAATTGATGTAAATTTATCGTACGATTACAAGCTTCTGGACGCTTTGTAAACCACATTTCTAACTCGTAAGAATCCTCATCGGGTAAGTAGAGAAAAGTATAAACAAATTATTTTCCTGTCTCATAGCAATAATTAGAACGGACAGACGTTGGACGAGGCAGAGTTAAATTATATTTCCATAACTACGCAAATGGCACATAAGTTAAATGGGACATGAAAACTGTGAGGACGTTAATTGCCTAATTAGTGAATATCAATCAACAACGCACCTCTGTTATATATCATGGTTATATCATTATATTGAAATAGGTTAATTGACCACAAAAGTGTGTTCAAAGAAAAGTATTTATAAATCTTATTCTTATCTATTATCTTTTGTAATTTTATAATCATGGTTTGATATGGCATAATTAATAATAATCTTTTAAATAAATATAGTATGAAAAGTCATCAATGCAAGCTCGAACCTGCGATCTCTGGGATACCGTTCCGTCCCTCTACCAATTAAGCTATATGTTGCTACTTGTCACAAATCTAACATTATTTATATAATCGTGCATAACGACATGGAGGCAACATTTATAAGGTTTCTTTTGAAAACACCAATCTTCAGACTTGTACGTATTGATGAATGTTAATTGTTTGATTTAAAATTCATGGATACGTAGTACAGAAAGTTTATTTAATAATATTTTGCATATGAACATTTTTAAAATAGTATACAAACATCGTTACATGTTTGGAGATATGCGTTCTTTATAATTTTCGAGACGAATTAAATTTCAATAATTTAATTACGTAATAAAAATAATACTACTTGCGAAACTATAGTTCTGTATAATGAAAATAGCATAAATCTTAATATTGCCTATGAATTAACAATGTCTATTCGCTCCCTCTCTCTCCTTCTGTCTCTCTACTACTTATTACTTGAAAGAAAATGTCCAACAAAATATTAGGTATTCAAAAATTAATTTCGTTGTCATTGGATTCTTGCCGTTTCATTTCACTTTAGGCGGAAAATGTCGTACATTTGGGCTCTGTATAATCATATTGTAATAAAGCGATGTACTTCGAGATGATTTTAATCTAGTAAATCAGTGTGTCAATAGAATTTCCATCCAATAAACTAATACATTTATTTTTATTATTATTATTATTATTATTATTATTATAACTTCGAATGACTTTATAGTAAAATATTTTTATACAAATAATATGTTACTTTGTATTTGATGGAATTCCTGTTATTTTCGTGGATTTATTTAGTTAAAATGTTTATCATTCACCTTCATTTACTTTAAAAAAGTTTAAATGTTCATTTACTTTAAAAAGTGATTAGTAAGTATTAAATTGTTACTCGTTATTTTTCCGTAACAAGCAATAAATACACACACACTCAAATTTGGATACTTCTCTTTAAATGTAGGCTTTATGAGCTTTATTTATTCGTTTAGAAATTTCATTTACTCTTAAATTGTAGATGATACACATGTTTTCATTAGTTTAACTATGCTGGCCATGTTATGCTTAGAAAATGAAAAAATAAGGATTAAAAAAATATTAAACGGAAGAACTTTACATTTTAAATATACAGTTGATTTTATAGTCAGTCAATGGTATAATTTTATTGATATAAATAGAAGAACATTTAATATGAATTGTATAGATGTCATAGTTACAATTGTTCATTCTTTGAGAGTTTCAAATAAAGCAATCTGACCTCCTTCTATAGGTGCTACTGAATAGTCTACTGTCGTATACTTTTGTATCGATTCTGTGTGATGTTGAGTTATCTGGTCTTTGTCACATTTAGTCTACGGAACTATTTTTATGTCTTTATTTATATAAGAGCTTTTGCTTTCATAACACCCAGTCCTATCGTGTCTTATTCTAAGGTATACAACTAACTAACTAACTTTTATATTTCCCATAACCCTTGCCTTGTCTAAAGTTGGGGAGAGGACAAGTAAAAATTGTATACATGTGATATACAAAATCCCTACAATTATATTAAAAAATGATACGTGAATATTGAATAGGTTGTCAGTTATTTTTTTAATCTATTATTAGATTATCCTAATTATAGAGGACTATGAGGTTGATATAGTTTCTTATGTAATTAAATAGTGATAACTTACTGTCATCTTTTTATTTTGCACTTCCTGGCAAATTTTAAAATCTGTACTTTTACTTCAGAGATTGAAAAAAATGTTCCAACATTAGTTATTGCTATCTTGACCTGAATCAACTTTAATATTAAGCAATATTTTTTTCAATAAGTTGTTATATTGCTTGGACATAGTATTTTTATACTAATTCATATTAATTTTTAAACTTATGTATCCGACTTGTTCTCTCTAAAATATAACAACAGTGGTAATAAATCCAGTAAAGATCTTTATTTCCAAACCCATTTTATATGGTTTATAAAATGTTAGTTGAACGAGCGGAAGCGAAACGTCTCTGTTATACCTTGACCAAAAATACTTCCGTAAGCAAATCAGGAAGTTCGGATTTCCGAATATCCAACTGTTACTGTCAGTTTGTTACAACAGATCGTATATTTGAATAGATTCTTGTGAAATTTTGTAGATTCAATAATAAAATTTTGTTGATTGAGTTTTTTGGACGTTTTCCAAATTGCTGCGATGTTACCGCTAAAACGAACGTAGTTGAGCTATTTTGAATAATGTTCTAAAAATTCAATATCTTTTTATTCTTTTTAAGATTTTTGGTTTCTCTAAATAAAATTTTTGTGTAGAAATGAGATATTTTCATTGTTTTCTAAGCGCTTAATATTTTAAAGACTTTCTCTTTTAATATATTTATATTTATAGCTTAGGATTATTATAAAACCATTTTGAACTTTTACAGTTTTAATCCTTCATTATCTTTATTTTATCCAAGTTTTAGAATTATAAAACGTTCTGACAAAAGTTGCATTCTTTTATATGTCTTTCCCTTTCTCTTTCCTCTCTTAATAATTAAAGACCTAATATCTAGTCTTGTCTTCACATAACTTAAATATTTTATAGAAGTAATATGTTTATTCAAACAAAATTATAAAAAGCTCAATTTTATCTGTAATATTGCTTGTATAGAATTATATTTAAATTAATTCAATTGTATAAGCAATGTATTATTTTTTTTTACTTAATTAAATAAATCAAACTCATAATTTATCCTGAAAATTAAGTAAGCATACATCAATTTGTATTTACAAAGAGATGTTTGTACACTAAAATTAAATAAACTTTCAGTGCTAAATATCCATAATGCGGAAACAAACATTTTTATCTGTTATGTTTGAAAATAATAATACAAGTATTTTGTCTGTTATGTTTGAAAATTCAGAGGGATTGTTGATGTAATTTATATAAAATGAAGAATATAACAATACCTTATTTATATTATGTGAATAATGTAATATATTCCAAACCTTTCCAACTTACAAACTAAGTAGGTTATAGTTTATAAGTTCTTAAGAGATATAAGTTCTTCTTGCGGTTCAAGTAACAAGTAGGTCGCACTATTGTGTATAGGTTTTAGTTTGAAAACCTTTCCTCTTACTCAATAACTTTAATAACCTCCGTACATTTAGTATAACATACATTAGTCTTAGTAGACTAAAAAAAAACGTTTTTCCTGTGTCATTGTAATCATTACAAATGACAGACGTCAAATGAAGTAGAGTTAAATTAAATTTCTATAACCTCACAAATGGTATGTAGGTTACAGGTGACATAAAAACGGCAATGAGGACGTTAATTGCTTAATTAGAGGATACCAATAAACGACACACCTCTGCTATATATCGTGGATACATTAACGTGTTGACAATCAATCACGGTCCAGTGGCTCGTGATTGATTGTTTTGTTGATTGATTGCTACCAGTGGGCAAGTATCATTATATTGAAATAGGTTATTCGATCTTATATTTTGTGATTAAATAAAAATATTTATTAACATCTATTGTTGTTTTATAATAATATTTTAATTTTAATATGGCACAACTAATAATAATCTTTTAAATAAATATAGTATGAAAGGCATTAACGCGAACTCGAACCTGCGACCTCTGTGATAACGATCCGTAGCTCTGTCAATTGACCTACCGTATTATGACGAATAGCATTGTTTATATAATCGTTCTTAATGAGATGGAGGCACTTCTTAGGCTTCTTACGAAAGTCCTAACCTCAGGTCACGCACATGTTGATGAAGTTTTCGATCTAATTTTATTTACAATTTAAATATGATTAACATGATTAAACCTGTTTATAGCCAGTTTGAAATAATATTATCTAAAATGTTTGTTTCATTATTATGAATATTTAGCACTGAAAGTTTATTTAATTTTAGTGTATAAACATCTCTTATTGTAAATACAAATTGATGTATGCTTACTTAATTTTCATTATAAATTATGAGTTTCATTTATTTAATTAAGTAATAAAAATAATACATTGCTTATACAATTTAATTAATTTTAATATAATTCTATACAAGCAATATTACAAATAAAATTGAGCTTTTTATAATTTTGTTTGAATAAACATATTACTTCTTGAAAAAGATTTAAGTTATGTGAAGACAAATCTAGATATTAGGTTTTCAATTATTAAAAAAGGTAAGAGAAAAGGAAAGACATATAAAAAAATGCAACTTTTGTTACAACATTTTATAACTCTAAAACTTGGATAAAATAAAGATAATGAAGGATTAAAACTGTAAAAGTTCAAAATGGTTTTATAATAATCCTAAGCTATAAATATAAATATATTAAAAGAGAAATTCCTTTTTAAAATATTAAGCGCTTAGAAAACAATGAAAATATCTCATTTGATCATTTTTGTTGGTATGTTTTAATATATGTTGAAGTATCCTAGATCGTCATTTTGCTGTTATCATAAATTGATAAATATGGTAAGAATAATTTGACCTTTTACTTATTCCTATGGATTCTCATCCTCCGATTTAATATGTAAAAACGGTATAAATGAAAAATGTTTTTTTAAAGAATGGAAGGTAAATGATACGACGGTACATAAGTGAATATTTTATGAGTTTATTAACTTTAAGGAAAACAATTTTAAATTGGTATAAACTTAATATTAAAACAAAATGAACATTAAATAGATAAATTTAAATTGATATCAAATAAAAATAAAAATAAAATAAATAAAAATGTCCATTAAAATGATATGCATTTTATTTTAATGGAACCCTAAAATTGGTATGAGAAGGAAGAAGGTCATAAAATACTTCTAATTTTCACGTTTTAGTAAATTATTGATATTTAGATAATACTTAGCATTTGATCGGTTTTCTACCTTAAACATATATATTATATCCGTGGCTTTGTGTTTAATGTCATTGTCATAGTAATCTATATTTAGAGAGTTAAACCTTCATTCCATTTTAAAAGTTTAAAATGTTGATTTACTTTAAATAGTATTAAAAGTATTTCATACCCTACTTCGTGTTTTTCCACGAGATACAATAAATGTTTTTAGACTTAGTTAAATTTGTAATTTACTCTAATATAACTGTTTAATACTGCAGGTTTTAAGTACATAAGATTTAAACAAAAATTGAACCACTTGATCACTGATTTTTATTGAAATCAACATATTTTTCAAAACTCTTATACACAGTTTGTTTACATCAGACTTTAAACAATTTTTGTCAATGTCAAATTCTGTTTGATAAACATGTTTTCTCGTAGTTCAACGTATCTTTTAACATGTTGGTCACGTTATTTTAATCATCATCTTAAGATAAATAAATAAAAAAGAAGAAATTGACAGTTTGTCAATGCTATAATTTTAATATTATTATCTAAAACAAAATATATATAATGTAATACTGGTGGAATTTGAAAGATATTTATCTCATATGGAATAGCTGTTCTAGTCCAAACTGTTTCTCCAAGACTTTGAGACTAGAAAATAAACCAATTTGACCTCTAATTTGACCTGGTTTTAACTGCTCATTCTTTGAAGTAAAGAAATGTGATCACTTTCTGTTAGTTATTCTGGAGGAGTTAGAATTAATAATGTTTTTTGTCTTTATTTATTGAAGAGTTTAAGTTTAATAGCTTAAACTTATATATTACCCATTACCTATAGCTCCGATGAAGTTGAGGGGAGAACCGGCAAGGTTATTATTATATGACGGTAATCAAAAGAATATCATAATTTTAGATGTCTACTAGATTTTAATATTTTATGACGTAATATAAAAGCTATAAATGATTGTCATCTTTTTATTTTTCTCGTCCTAGCTAATCTTTGTGGCTAAAGATCTCAACTTTCACTCGAGAGAATAAAAATGTTTGGAACAAGAGTTATTGATGTTTTTAAATATTTTTTCAAGTTATTTATTATGTAAACTCTTTTTTTATACTTTGACAGTTTATATTCATTCGTAGAAATAACAACATTGATAATAAATTCAGTAAAGATTCTTTTATTTTCAAATCCAAATGTTAGTGGACCGAGCGAGACCGAAAGGTCTTTGTTTCACCTTGGACAAAAATGTTTCTGTTAGACCGTCCGGATGTCCGGATTTCAGGATATCTGACTGGTCTTTACTACAGGTCGTATGTTTTTGTTATTCTCGTGCAAGTTTGTGAGTAGATCCGATCATTAAATATGTATTTATATATCGATTAATTTTTTTTAGATTTCTTTTTTAGGTTTCTTTCGAAAATCCTTACCTCATCCGTGATGATTATTTTGTATAGTATATTTATTTACAATTTTAATGAACTTAAAATGAAAAAACATTATAATAGACAATTTTAAATTATATTATTATAAATGTTTGTTCTCAGATTTAAAGTACATACAGTCAAAATTTAGTTAACGTTATAAACGTATGACCACAGTCTACAAACATGTGTGTTATATATAATAATTTACTTTTAAAGCTACTTGCAAGCTTCTTAATTAATTTAATGATAATGCGCATACGATATATAGGACACAAATGGGTTTTCAAGATAAAAATCTTTATTACATTTACTCTAAGAATCATTACTGCCGTATTAACGTTTAGTTTTAAGAACTTTTCCCATTCACTAATGCACTTTATATGGATATAGTACTTTGCGTAGAGGATCTTTTGAGAGCTAATAAAATGCGTAAGCGACTTCAGCTCAATATGAAGCATCACTTGATAAATATAAATACAAATAAAAATTAAAACTAAAATGTAATTGAAGATATATACTAAAACGTTACGTTATGTTAAAAATACCAAGGATTCGAGAATAATTCCACAAATATATATTAAAACCAAAATTTGAAATTACATATATTTTTTTATTTGTAATTCATTTATTTGTAAACCAACATAGTAAACTTCAGTAAACTTCACCCATTTACACAGATCAAAGCGTTTGAATCAGAAAATAAAGAGCGGACTTACAAAGATCTCATCGAGAAGAGATAAATAAAGAATACTTGAATATAAGAAGGTCAAGATTTTTTTTTTTGTGTTAGAGGAGGGCAAACGAGCTTGCGGGTCACCGTTGGTATGTGATCACCGCCGCCCATGAACTCTTGCAACATCCGAGGATTCACAAGAGCGTTGGCGGCCTTGGAGAAAGGAATATATGCCTTTTTTGAAGGTACCCATGTCGTATTGATCTGGAAATACCGCCGAAGGAAGTTCGTTCCACATTTGAGTGGTACGTGGGAAAAAAGTCCTTGAAAACCGCACAGTTGAAGATCGCCACGCGTCCAGGTGGTATGGATGATAAAGGAGGCGATGGCGAGCTGTGCGGTAGTGAAATTCGGCGGTAGGCATCAGATCGAATAGTTCTTCGGAACACTCCCCGTTGTAAATGCGGTAGAAGACGCACAAAGAAGCCACGTCTCTACGCAATGCCAAAGAGTCCAGCCGTTCGCAGAGCATTGGGTCCCCGACAATCCGAACGGCTCTCCGTTGTACGTGGTTGTAAATGGTAGAATCTGATATTGGGGTGATCCGGACCAGAGATGAGAACAGTACTCCAGTGTGGCCGGACCTGCGCCTTATAGAGCGCAAGTCTTTGGCCAGGTTTGAAGTAATGTCTCGCTCTATTGATTACTCCCAATTTCTTCGAGGCCAACTTGGCCTTGCTCTCCAGATGACCACGAAACCGACAGTCGTTCGAAATGTCGAGACCCAGTATTTTGATACTTGGCGAGGCAATAAGAGGAGTGCTCTCGAAGAGCGGTGATACGACAAATGGGGTTTTCTTAGTGGTAAATGCGCAAACCTGTGTCTTTAGGGGATTGAACTGAACGTGGTCCAGTTCACCCCACTCAGAGACCATCCCCAGGGAGGTCTCTATTGAAGACACAAGTTTTTTTCGGCACTCGTCGACGTTTTCCCGAGAGAGACTTGCACGACCGGAATATACCGCATCCCCAGTGCTGTCATCCGCATAACAATGTATGTTGGAAATATCAAAACATATCATTGATGTGCAGGAGGAACAGAGTTGGGGATAGCACGCAGCCTTGGGATATACCAGCGTTCACGGGCTTAGGGTACGAGCAAAAACCGTCTAGAACGACCTCTATGCTCCGCCCAGTGAGAAAACTGGTGATCCACTTGCATAAACTCTCGGGAAGCCCATAGGAAGGTAGCTTCGAAAGAAGCCCCTTGTGCCATACACGATCAAAGGCTTTTGCCATATCCAAACTAACTGCCAGACCCTCTCCCTTGCTTTCAATAACCGCTGCCCAAAGGTGCGTAAGGTATAACAGAAGATCACCAGCTGATCGACCATGGCGAAAGCCATACTGCCGGTCATTGATCAACTGGTGATCCTCGAGGTACGTTAGGAGTTGTCGGTAGATAATAATCTCCATTATTTTGGAGAGAAGGGAGGTAATGGCGATAGGTCTGTAGTTAGCCGGGTCCGAGCTATCACCTTTTTTAGGGATCGGATGGACAAGGGCACGCTTCCATGAGACCGGGACTACGCCTTTAAGGTAGGAGTACCGAAATAGACGCGTTAGCACTGGAGTCAACTCAGGGGCACACGTTCGTAGCACTAATGGAGAAATGCCATCCGGCCCACTCGACTTATGAACGTCCAAGGAAAATAGAGACTGCCTGATAGTTTTTTGCCGAAAAACTATTTCCGGCATTGAACTCTGACACCGCGGGATGATAGGCGGTGTCTTCCCTTGGTCGTCCAAAGTCGAGTTGGAGGCGAAAAGAGTGCCCAAGAGATCGGCTTTCTCTTTTGCCCTGTGGGCGAGAGAGTCATTCCCCATGTGCAACGGCGGTAGGGACGGCTGGCTAAAGTTGCCCAGAGTGGCCTTGGAAAGCGCCCAGAATTTGCGCGTGCCAGGCGGGTACTTTGCCAGCTGATCCCCAATTTTGACGATATGCTTGAACTTTGCTCTAGCGATTAGCCGTTTAAAGAATCTGGAGGCACGGTTGTATTTTCTCTTCAGAACTCTAGAGTTCGGATCCTTAGTGACTAACGCATTAGCCCAAGCTTGATAAGCCTGCCGTTTGCCAGCTGCTGCAGCCCTGACAGACGCATCAAACCAAGGCCGCGATCTGCCGCCAAGTAGTACCACAAAGCTTGGTACAAATAGTTCCATGCCCTGTAGTATCACATCAGCTACAGCCGCAGCGCAGTCACTAGGATCATTGGAAGGGAAACAAATCGGCCCCCATGGGTAGGATGCAAAAAAGGACCGCATTCCATCCCAATCCGCTGAATTGTAGTGCCAAACGCGTCGAGTCGCAGGTCTTGTGCGAGCAGGACGTTGAATGGGCACTACACTCCGTACCAGACAGTGATCAGAGGAACCTACGGGAGCCTCGACAGTGATCTGGTACTTTTCTGGATGTGTAGTCAGCAGAAGATCCAACAAAGAGGGCGTGTGGCTGTCCACGTCCGGTAGACGAGTGTGCGTCTTTACCAGCTGGGACAGACCATTTGCCAGAGCAAAGTCAAACACAGATCTCCCCGCGTAGTCGGTGGAACGTGACCCTAGCCAATCGGCATGGTGCGCATTGAAATCCCCGAGGACTACGACTTCGGCGGAGGGATTCTGTGAAAGCAGATCGTCAATCTTCGCCTGAACATGGCTCAAGAGTTGATCCGTTTCTGCATTACCACTATGGGACCTGTAGAGGCACGCGTAGACTCTGACATGGTCGTCCATGTCCACGCGCAGCCAGAGTACAGACAGGTCCCGACCTTCAAAAACCTGAATGCGACGGTAGCAGATATCCTCCCTTACGAACACAGATACCCCGGCGTGTGGTATAAAATGATGTTCTAGTTTATACCCGGGGTATGATAGGTACGCTGTGTCGCTAGGTTTTTTTTATTTTTTATTTTTTTATTTTTTTTATTTTTATTTTTTTTTCTAATGCCTCCTACATAATAGGAGCCTTTTTAAATCTACTCTTTCATTCCAGTTCTCGCATTTTTACATCGGCACTCATTCCTCATACTAATTCTTTCTTTCATCCATCCGCTTGCATCAATACATTGGTGGGATTCCAATGCTATTTCTATTTATCCCTAATTTTTATATAGTGTGGGTTAATTAAACAAATAAAACGAAGAGACCTATTCCTAATGATTACGCTAATACTAACTTTTTATAAAGGTTTGTTATATACCTATATAGTTTGATAAATACAATCTTTTATATTATTATTACAAGAAAAGCTATCTATTTACATTTTAAATACTCTATTGCTACTATTACATTACTAATTTTCTTGCTCGGATTTAGTTACATAAGATTAGAATTTGAATGCAATTTAACTTAAATTTTTTATTAAAGTGCCTACGTACTAATTGTCTATTTTATGATATTAACCTAAGTCTTATAAATATAATATTTTATTCATTTATTTTTAATTCTTACTAACTCTACTATCTTTTTACAATACTCTATAAACTTATCTCTACTTTCTTTATTATTTACAATTTCTGCTATACTACTTATATTTATACATACTCCCAGCTCTTCCTCTATTTGTAATCTTCTGTATTCATAAACCGGACATTCTGCCAATAGGTGTAGGATGCTTTCTTCCACGTCTGGGTCGCATCTGCACGAGGGGCTCTCCCTGCACCGGAATCGGTGCAGATAAGCGGCGAACCCTCCATGTCCTGTCATCAGTTGCGTAAGGGTGGCATCCACGTTCATCTTTTTAATCGTAGGGTATGCTGCCACGGCGTCCGGAAAGAACATTTTCGTGACCGATGCGGTGTTTCCGGTCTTATAGCGACGATCCCATTCATCAAGCGACTCCAGGCGAATCTGTCGCTTCACGTATGACACCGGGCATTTATCGTAGGCTGGTTTGACTTTAAGTCGAAGGGCAGCTGTTTTGGCCAACTCATCCGCTCGTTCGTTGCCTACTAGCCCTGCGTGCGCCTTGATCCAATAGAGGCTTACTGTTTTACCTATCTCAGTTAGAAGGTTCATGTTCTCCCTTATCTGTACAGCCAAGGGGTGACGTGAGGTGACGTTTGAGAGGGTTTCTAAGGCGGCTCTTGAGTCGCTATAAACCTTAACCTCTGTTGGTTTGCACTGCAGGGCTAGGCGAGTGGCCTCCAGCAAGGCGAGCATTTCAGCTTGGTACACAGTGCAGTACGCCTCCAGTTTCAATTTTCTGTGTCTGGTCTCTTCTCCATTTGCCCATACCGACACCGCTGCTCCGACTTTCCCTTCGATCTTGCTACCATCTGTGTATAATTTGATATCGTTCCCATTGTTTCTCTCCAGCGACGCTCCGTCAGTGACGCATTTGAAGAGAGGCGCCGTTTGTTTCGCTGGGTGAGTTGACTTCTTGAAGGCCACCGGGCTCTCCATCTCCCGGTCTCCCACTACTCGCCGGGTGAAGCCTTTCTTTATGATGTATAACGATGCTGCTTCTCGGACTCTGATGTCCAGGGGAAGCAGCCCCGCGAGTAGTAGTGCCGAGTTGAGGGAGACTGTCTTGTACGCCTTAACTATTTTCTGTACGAAGCCACGCTGTACCGCATCGAGGCGTTTTCTCACGCAAAGCTTGTTAGAGGCGGGTGCCCATGCACTTGCAGCGTACATGATGGTTGGCTCCACTACTGCAATGTAGATGCTCCGGATGACCTCTGGCTGCAGACCCCACTGCACCTTGGCAGTTCTGGAAAGTTGCTTATAGAAATTTAGAGCCTTTCGGCAGACATTCCTAACATGTTTGTTAAAAGTCAACTTATTGTCGATGGTGAGGCCCAGTAACTTAATTTCGTCTGATATGGCGATCTCTACCCCGCCCATACTCAACCGCGGGGTGTCATACTTTAATTTCCTCGTTATGACCATGGCGCAAGTCTTATGTGGCGCGAACTTCAATTTGTTTGTGATGCCCCATCTCCGAACAAAACTTAGTGTTTCGTTCGCACGGAGTTGTATATCGGAGCCCGAACTTCCTGCGAACACCAATACCACGTCGTCTGCAAATGCTTGCGCGTAATCTCCTCTGCCTTCTAGACCCTTAAGAAGAGGGTCGAGCAGCAAGTTCCACAGTATGGGGCCCCCTATAGAGCCCTGCACACAGCCTTTCGTGGTGTTCTTTTCGCATTCCTCCCCGGCATAGCGAACCTTGACCCTTCGATCGCTCAAATAGCCATCGAATACTCGTCTCATATTTATGGGGCATCCCTCCTCAGCTAGACGAACTCTAATGGCTGGCCACCATGTCAAAAGCTCCCTCTATATCCAAAGAGATCAGAGTTACAATCATCTTTTTCTCGATTTTTCCTCGTACATATTGAATGAGGGTGTAGAGGGAGTCCTCCGTGCCCCGCTGTGGCATAAATCCATATTGATGGACGCTCATTTTTGGGATCAAGTGGTACTTTAGTCTGGCCACCAGCATTTTCTCAAAGATTTTTCCCAATACAGGAAGGAGCCCGATTGGTCTATATGCTTTTGGAGAGTCATACTTATCTTTCCCTGGCTTACGTAAAATGATCACTATTGCCTGCTTCCAGACACTTGGGAAGTGGTACAGTTCCAAACACTTATTTGCAAGTGCCTGGAATACCCCTGGATCGCACCTTATAGCTCGGCTGCAAATATCCGAGGTCAGCCCATCTTGTCCTGGAGCCTTCTTTGGGTTGAAGGACTCCATTGCCACGAAGAGTTCGGTCCGAGTGAATGGTGGGTCGCAAGTGTCACCTTGTTCCCCGGCATTGACTCTTTCCGCAAGATCCCTTATCAGCTGGTGTTCCTCCCCTTCGCCTTCCGCCGAGTCTTCCGGGTAGAAAGTATTAGCAAGTAGTCGGACAGACTCTTTGCTGTCCAGGATTTGGCCCTGATCTTGCAGGAGTTGATCCTCTTCTCTATTTTTCGTTCTTCCTATCACTCTATAAATTCCTTCCCACATCCCTTCCCTGTCCTGCTTCCTACAAAACTCTTTCCAACTGTCCACCTGTGCTTTTCCTGCCGCTAACTTATACTCTTTTTTCTTTTCCAGGTACTCGTCCACGACCATCGCTCTTCGGACTGGCGCAGCGCAGCGGATCCGATTTTTCCTGGTGCGTACTTCTTTCTTCAGTCTCTCGAGTTCTTCAGACCACCAAGGTACAGTAAACACTTCTTCTTTTTTCTTTTTTGGCATGGTAGAGTTGCATGTTTCCGTGATTGCTTTTGTATAGTTCCCGATTGCTGTGTCTATCTGCTCCTTGCTGTTGATATTTTGTATGTGCTCTGTTCTCAGGTTGTTTTCTAGGATTATTTGCTTCAGCTTTTCATCGAACTCAAACCAGTTGGCTTTTTTCGTATTGTAGATGCGGGTGGTCCTTAGGATTCTCGACCCTTTCGATCTTCTAAGTTGTATTTCGAAGGATATTGTGTTGTGATCTGAGCTTGTTATATTTTCTTCCACCTTCCAGCCTTCCACATAGCTCAGCAGGTCCGCAGAGCATGCCGTGACGTCCACGAAGCTATGGTACCTTCTATTCCCTCTGATCGTATCGAAGGTTGGAGTGTTGCCTGCGTTTAACACTTGCAAGTTCAACTCTTCAAGGGTTCCCACCATATCCTCTCCTCTGTGGTCAGTCTTAGGGCTTCCCCACCACGGGCTCTTGGCGTTGGCATCTCCGCCAATCAGCAACCGCCGAGGGCCTCTCTTCTTTACGATGTTTGCAATATGTTCCAAGTACGGGGCTATGGGTTGATCAGGCTCAAAGTAGTATGACACCAGCGTGATCTCCCAGGCTTGTGTTCTGGCGCTAACCACCACGATGTTATTGGTGGTTAGATCCGGGTATTGGATAATGTCCAGGGTAGCGTCCAACACGACTATCGCCGCCTTAACTGTTCCCTCGTCTTGGGATTTGCTCTGGAAGACCCTTACGCCCTGGTGTGTTCTCATACGCTTTTCCCCCCCCCACGTATCGTTCCTGCAGCAGAGCCGCTGCTACTTTCTGCTAATATCTTGTGGACAACTTCCTCAGCAATAGGCCACGGCGCTTCTGGCTAGGGCCTCCCATCTTCGCCTCACTGTGCATTCAGTACTAAAAGTGTTGTGGTCCACCTTTTCCAGTTTTGCCCTTACGCAGTTTGTGCAGCTTGGGGGAGTATCTGCAAGCCATTTTGGACATTCTGTCCTCATGTGCTCACCTCCACAGTGACTGCACAAATCCACAGTGTGTCGCTAGGTTGAGATATCTGCATCTCCGTCAAAAACAACAAGGCCGGCTGCGACGTTTCAAGGTGGTAGTGGACGGTGTTAAGGTTCGAGTGAAACCCCCGGATGTTGCAAAAGTCCACATCTAGAGTGGAACGGGGTGCCGCTGTTTGCCGTCGTTTGCCCTCAGAAAACACAACAGGCGATACTTTGCCCGCCCCAGATACGACGGCCAGAGCAGAGCAGAGCAGAGCAGAAGATAGCGAATTATCTAATACACATTGGACATATTTATGAGAACGTCTCTTACAGGATTAGGAATCAAACACAAAGGCTTGCTAAGCCTATGAAGATAACTGTTGTTCCAAAATCAATAGACGTCTTATGAGTGAGAGAATTCCGGTGATGGATGCTACATAGATTTGGACAGCAAAAGATATTAACGAATTATTCGTGTAAGTGGATAACAAACGACGCTTTTAAGGTTGGAAATATTGCTCATAGTTAAATATTTCGATATATTTTTTTTTATTTGTTTTTTATTGATTAGTGTAGCAGATATTTTAATATTAAACTCTTATTTATTTATTTATTTAATAATAGTTTATATTAATTACTGACACTTTCTTCTAATATGGCAGTTTATGATGACTTACAATTTCAACAAATTTATATTTTAACAAGAGTTTTTCGTATTTTGAGTCAAAAGCAAATTTTCTAGTGAAAATAAGAGTCATTTTGAAAATGAGAATCAATTTCTGTATTTTTTCGTGAACATGACTTTATTTAATTATGAAGTAGAACGTAAAAGAAAACTAGTTTTAGGGAGTTTATAATTAATATATTCCTGAAAGATGAGACCTAAAAATCGGACTTGGGGCAATACCATTAAAACCCCCTGTTAGTGTCAGATTCTTTTGCTAATGAGAGCACTGTCCGTTTAATCAGTCAAATTCTTAAATTCTGATAGTTAATTAAAAAGCTCGCATTACATTTCGTAATTATATGATTCTTTAAGATTAGTTTTGTTTTGTAATATTATTAAAAAATTAAATATTGATGTAGTGTATAAGTGATTATTATAATTTTTTTATTCATTTTCCACCTTTGGTCTCTAAGAATATTTTAAAAATGTATGGCATTTGTTATACCTTATCCAATAAGGGAAAAGTTTTGGAAACTATAGGCTACTCTCAATAAAGCAATTTAGTTGCTGCTTGAACCCGCAAAAAGAACTTATTTCCCTTAAATACTTATAAACTACAAACTACTTACTTTGTAAGTTTGAAATATATTCTTTTATTTACATTGTGTGAATTAAATATGTATTATTAAGACTACAATAAAAATTTCTGCTTCCTACTTACTACTTATTACTTCAACATTAGAGGAAAAATATCAATTTATAAATATAATAGATAAATTACATCCAGATTTCACACAACCAACTATGAATCACAAAAAGTATTACCTCGTCTGCGAATCGAACCCATTACCTTCGAATCAGTAGTCAGGCACACCAACTGTGAGATTAACACGCTTTCCAAGTATGACTAAATGTCAAAGCTACTATTATTGAATCAGTTTATATAAATGGAGGTAAAATCAAAATACACAGTATTTAAAGAATTCATTTAGTATTATTATACAAACGAAAGCAGCACATTAATAGTACTGTTTTCTATTTGTGCTATTTATTAACTATACTTGTTAACTTTACTAAAAGAAAATGTCATTACTTATAATGGAAAATGTCATTTAGTCTTGATTAATGCATAATGACAATTATTTTATGTGGATAAAATAAGTCAAGTCAGGACAAAATTGTGTTTTAAATTACTTGGTAAGTTTTGCGAGATTTGTGTTACTTAAAAATATTTTATAAATTAATTTTGACATTGAAGGCATATAATATATTTTTTATTTCTATATTATCAAAATACAAGCAATAGTTTTTTATTTAATTCTTCTTTCTCTGTCTTCTTTAATTATGTTCAGATTTGATGGAATGCAAAACCAAAGAAATTGTCTCAATTTAAAGCACAGTTACAAGCTACTGGATACTTTTTAAGCTTAATTGCCCAACATTACCAAATTGCACCCCTGAGAAACCTAGTACAAAACATAAACCAAAATTGTTTTCTATTCCATTGTACTAATTAGAATTGATAGACAGAAATGGAAGAGTTAAATTAAGTCACCATTCCCACACGAATAGAACAAGTGTTAAATGCGACGTAAAGACGGACAGTGAGGACGGTAATTGCTCAATTATTGAATATCAATCAACGACACACCTCCACAATATATCGTGGATACATTAACGTGTTGATAATCAATCGCGGTCCACCGGCAGATATCAATATATTGAAATAGGTTAATTAACCACATATTGTGTGGACAAACAAAAGTATTTATAAACATCTTTTGTTATTTGATAATAATATCTTCATATAGATATTGGCAATGTTTTAAATAAATAAAGTGTGAAAAAAACATCAACATCGCTCGAACCTGCGACCATTTGGATATAGTTCCGACGCTCAATTATTGAGCTACCGTGTCACTAATGCTATGAATCTAGTATTCTATATATAATGTCATTATTGAGACGGAGGCAAAATATATTACCTTCCAAATCCTGTAAATGTTGATTACTTTTTACTTTATATTTGTTTAAAATTTAAACATACAATTATGTGAACAATTTCTCATAATATATTCAACATTTGTTTTCAGATTATTTAATATTTATCAAAAAGTTTGTGAAACATTCTTATCACATAAATATTAATATAATAGTATACTAACTAACTTACTACTATTTGAAGGTATGTTTATTATTAAATTTTTAGAATAAGTCATAAAACTGTAAGCATTAAATTAAGGCTAAAAGTTAATAGTAATAATAATGCTCATAAAAATAAACATCCAACATAATATTAGTTATTCAAAAATTGAAAAATTCTCAATGGACTTTTCTTTGAGCGGAAAATGTCGTCTTTTGAGCTCTTTGTAGTCTTTGTAATATAAAAACTGTTATTTAGAAAAAAAAATTTAGTCATCTGATATTACTGATAATAATATTTTTGATGTATCGCTTTTTAACAATGTTTAATAAACCAAAAATAATTAATTGGAAATATAAAAGATATTTAACAATCATTATCATAAAAAAAATATGTTGAATTTCATTTATTTACTTTCAGTTTGCATGCTAAATACTATAATGTGCAGTGGAAAGCGTTATGTATTCACAATTTTTTTAACATATATTTATGTAAAAAAGTGTAATAACCTAACTTAGTAATAATACAAAATTGAGAAAAAAAACTATTCCTTTGGTTTTCTATAGAATTTCTATTTGTAAGAAGGTTGTTTTTACTTTAATTATAAATTGAGAATTACGGTAAAAAATGAATTGAGCTTTCAGAACATTTTGTGTTTTTAAGATATATTTATAATCTAATATTATTATAATATACTAGTTTGTTGTACTAAATCAAGCTAAGCTAAATTAAGCTAAGACAGTGTAAAAATATGTAACAATTGTATAAAAGAAAAGTAATCCACAAAATAGAGTTTAAATAATAAATTGTAATAAATTGTATTTATTCGTAATATTACAATGATTAAAGTATCTTTAAAGCGGTATTTGACAAATGAATCCAAATTTAAATGAATAATTTATTACAAAACTCAAATATAAAATAAAGTCAATTGACAAAAAATATGCATCATAATTTTTCTTTTCTAAAAATAGCGGAAGTGTATAATTTGCGCGAGAGGGTTGAGCTTCATTAAAAACTTTTAACTATCTCTTCCTGATCACAACTTCGGATGACTTTGTAGTAATATTCTGATATACAAATAATTTTTGTAATTGAAGGATTTTCTTCTGTATTTTGTTCTTACCTTCCGTGATATTTTTGTGCTTATATTTTGAGCTCAAAATCTATAGCTATAGATAGCTTAAAATATAACGTTCATACAATTTAAAGATAAGAAAGTAACAATTAGTTATTTAATTCTTTCTTGTTTTTTTCCATAACATAGTTAAATATGTAATTTACTCATATTACTCTTTAATAACGTAGGTGTCTTTAACTACAGTGATATCTAAACATAATAAATATTTAAATATATTAAGGTATAGTCAATGATTAGTCGTTATCGTTAACTTCAATTGATATTAATATGCTTCAAAACACTCGTACACAACAGTTTTATTAAGACGTTCAGTAAATTCCGTCAGTCTCAAATTATTGTTGATAAACATGTTTTTCTGTAGTTTAACTGATATTTTAAAGTGCTGTCCATAATATGTTGAAGACATTATAAAATATATGTTAAAATAACTACAATAACTAATTTATTATATCATAAAAATATATATAATGTTAAACTAAAGATATCATTTAATATCAGAATTATATTACAATTATATATTTAACACATTTTATCTGCAGTTTCGTTATCCATTAAGAGTATTTTTATTATATTTATTATTTTACAGGCTTTTCGAGTTGATTTTGTTGTGATTTTTTGTCACTTATCATTTAATTGGAATAATAGATACGAAAATTACTTTCTATAGTAAAAATAAGTACAAATAACAATTTCCAATTTTAATATATCACAATTAGTAAATAAAGGAGAGGCAGTATTTCTTTTTACATTGCTGTTATTTATGTGATTTGAAACAGCTGTCCTAGTTCGAGCAATTTTTCCAAGGCTTTGAGACTTGGAACTAAATCAATTTGCCCTTATCAGAGATGACATAGTTTCAACTGTTTATTCTTTGAGGCTGTGAAGTAAAGAAATCTGACCTCCTTCTATTGGTGTTGAGTAGTAGTTGAGTGAGTTACTCTCGTATACTCTTTTATTACTTTTGTAGTCTGTTGATGTGTGACTATGGTATAGGGTATTATTATGGTATTTGGGCTTTTTATACTTTTGTTTTTGTTGTTTTGTTAGAATGGATAAAATATTTTTATTGTGTATTCATTCGTTCAAAACATGCTAATTCTATCGTATCATAGTGTAAGTTTTACAATAAAATTGAGCTTTTGACATTAATTTATATATTGCCCTTGTCTCCTCTGAATTTGGGAAGTAAAGGATAATAAATTATTGTTTTTTGATTTCAAATATTTGCATGTAAATAATCTGTATGAAACGTAGAATTTTATTTATATTTTTCTCTTTAATTTATTTATAAGAGGCATTTTTTTTTAAATAAAAGCATGTAACGCGAACATGTACATATATATTTAAATAATCTTAAATTCCAAGATTTGTGTTTTATGCTAAGTGTACGACATTTATTAACCTTCTCGAGTAAGAGGAATGCTTTTCAATTTAAAATCAACACACAATAGTGCGGTCTATTTGTTACTTGAACCATAAGAACTTATTTCTCTTAAGAACTTATAAACTACAAAGAATTTAGTTTGTAAGTTGGTAAAGTTTGTGAGTCGTTACTTTGAAATATATACTTTTATTTTGATTATGAGAATTATTAACACTATATTTTTCCTATAAGAGCGAGAAGAAGAATAAAAAGGAAAGTATTCTTTTATATGTTTACAACTTTCTTATAAAAATAGAGCAATATAATTCACGAGATTTTAAAATATAACAGATACAAAGTATGCACAGAGTTAAAACAATAATCTATGAATCACTTAAAGAAATAGGCCGTGTGTCTTCGAACCACCAACCACTACTTTTATTGAAACACTATATATAGATCTACATACAAAACTAAAATAAACAATATTTAGTATTATTATTTAAACGAATGCCAACGTCAAGTTAATCTACATTATTGGTATTGTTTTCTATCTTTGACGTTTATTATACATACTTTTCAACTCTCTCTAAAGGAATATCATATCTTATAAGGGAAAATTTATTGGTAGTTAATTTTGTTTGATAAACAATAGCAATTGTGGTATGAAAACTAAATGTTATACCAATTTTTTTTATTGTGCACTTTTGGGATATTTGTGTTGCCTAACAGTGAATTATATACCTAATTAAAAGTTTATACAATACAGTTTATACTAACAAAAATATACATTAAAGGCTATCAAAGGATGAAATATAAGGATAAAAAAAAAACTTTAACTCATATTTCTATTTCTTTCTAACCAACAGTTTAACAAGAGTTCTTTATAATTTTTACATTATTTTCTTCTTTATTCGCGATAAGTTGTTATAATTATGCCTATGGTTTTTAAACTTACTTATCGCCACATTCGTGACTTGCACCCCTGAGAATCAGTCAGAATAGAAAATAAACAACATATTTTCCCATTTCATTGTACTAATTAGCACTGACAGATGTCAGACGACGCAGAGTTAAATTATATTTCCATAACCACACGAATAGAACACATACACACACATGTTAACCGTGATATCAACTGGTTAACTAGAGAATGACACACCTCTATTATATATCATGGCTGTATCAACGTGTTGATAATCAATCACGGTCCAGTGGCAGATATCATTATATTGAAATAGGTTAATTAATGTTATGGTATGGACAATATATAAGTATTGATAAACATACATACTGTGTGTTCAAAGAAAAGTATTTATAAACGTCTTTTGTAAGTTTATATTGATGTCTTGATACTATAATAGCATGTCTAATGACATTCTTAAATAAAGATATAATTAAAAACTCAATAACACATGCTTGAACCTCTCGGATGCCGTCGTCCGTCGCTCTGTTTATTGAGCTATCGAGTCGCTACCCGCCTTAATTAGTCTGGAGTTCTATATATATTTAAAAGTTAATACTTATATATAATTTTTATTTATAATTATAAAAATTAGTAATAATATTTTTACATATATTAATCTTAAGAAAAACACATTACTTTTGGCTTAAAGAAGATTTCCAACCACGTTACTAACGTGGTTGGAATTTGATTATTAAAGAACCATTTAGTCTATTCACGCATTTCTATTTTACCTTAAACAGTAGGTCGGAAAATGTCATCATTAGTGACTTTACAAATGTAATGAAACTAACATTTGTAGTCGTTTTAGGTCATCTAAAATACTGACAAATAGGGATACAAATGGACGGAAATAGGTACTAGGTATAATGTACAAAAAATAAAGAAGACAAAACTTTACTTTTATAAAAAAAAACAAAATAAAGATGAAAGGTGGTGCAAAACTTCAAAAAGTTAAGTTATAATAATTTTAAGTTAGAAGTATAAATATTTTAAAAGGGAAGTAATTTTAAAAAGCCAGTATTTTAAGTGCTGAGAAAACAATGACAAGATCTCGTTTCGTCTTTACGAAAAATATCATTTACTGGCAACCGGTCGTAATTTTATTGTTTTGGTATATTTTAATACATATATTGAAGTAACCTAGATTACAGGGATCATTTTGCTGTTATTAAATCATACAGTATACTTTCTTATCTTTTTAGTTGGCCTCTAAAATTGGTGGAAAGGTTGAAGTTTATTAAAAAGAAAATATCAAGAATATAAAAACATGTCATTGTTATTGTGAGCTATAGATAGTTAATATAATTCACTTTAAAAAGTTTAAAATTTTTATTTATTTAAAAAATGTGGGCAATAGGTAATTATTTAGTTTCCAAATATCTAAACGATTACTTGAGATGCAATAAATATTCTGTAGGTTTACTTATATAATATATTATTCTAATTATATTAATAATACATGCTTCTGAGGCCACAGTTTCATATATTTGAACATTATAAAGTTTAAATTATACTAACTCAACAGTCTACACGTACACAGAATGTTTTGTTTATCTTTTGAGTCATTTCAGTGAGTCCTAAATTGTGGTTGTTAATCTTGTTTTCCAGTGGTTTTAATATTCTGGTCGTGTTATGTTTAAAACACCTTAAAATAAACACATATAAGATATCTTTAGTTTGATTTCTTTAACTTTAGTATACAGTTTCAATGCTACATTGATATAAAATAATGTACGTAAAAATGTCTGGCTGGCGATATTTTACGGATATTTAATATCGAAACTGCATTACAGTTTAATATTATATATTTATTTATCTTCACGCCATATCCCTTACGGGGTAGCCAGAGACGACGGAGCGCCAAACGCTACGGTCCCTGCATACCTCTTTCGGCTCGGCTACAGTCAGCAGCCTCTTCATACATGCCCTCCGGGGGGTTCTCATGCATGTTCTCTTTTATAGGTCTCTTTGTGAACAGATGGCATTTTGTGACCGGGTTTGACAGAAATGTCGATTTTTTTTTAATAATTTATTTTGTTGCTTCTATTGGGATTTAACTTTTTTAACCTAACATTTTTTCATACATTATATTATACAATTGCAAGTATAACTCAACTATAATTCATTTTATATTAATTCTTGAAATGTATGTTTATTTAAAAAAAATGGTCAATTTATACTATATTAAGTTTATAATACTATACAATTATAAAATATTGTATTTAAAAATAGTATTATATATAGACGACGTGAGTGAAAATTCAAAATGTTTGTAACGTCTTTGAACATCTGCAGTAAATCAAAAAAGAGCCGAAAAAATAAATGATATTCAGATTTTAAAAATATAGAAGCAAATAAAAAAACAAAACAAAATTTCATATTTCAAAAAAAGTATAAAATTGTTTTTATAAAATAAATTTATTGGAAATTATTCTTTTGTATGTGTATAATTTTAATATTATGTTGCCAAATAAATTAAAACCGCTACTCGTGGCACGTTTCAGATATTACGAGAACCTTGAAAAAACTGAAGGGCTTACCTGTTCTACGGAGCCATACTGTCTGCGAGAAAATACACCTCGTCTGGAGATGAGTTCACTCGCTGACGAGCTGTGGACAAAAATAAAACAAGTTAGGAGAGATTTATTAATGCACTTAGAAAAGGTCGTTATAAGATGTTTTATAATGTCATACTTGAGCAACTCCTGTATTTTACATTGAGAATAATGTAGGTCAGATAATTATATAACTTTTAACAATAGCGTGCTCTTAATAGGTGTTACTAACACCGATTTATGGAAATAAAACTCATTTGAGAGTTAGTTAGTTAGTTGAATGAGACTGTCTATCGTGGTATCAATCAATCAAAAAAGTTTGACAGAGACAAACAAGATTTTGACAGTGAAATAGTTTTCTTCTAATTTAGTCTATTTAAAACCAGTTGTGATCAAATCAACTACTACTTATCCTAAGACTAAGTCTTAGATACTTTAAATAAAGTTAGATTTAATTAACTGTGGTTTCGTAATAGTTCATATCTATCCAATTCCATCGCGAGTAGATGAAGTATAAAATACAATGTCATTTCATTACAAAGTTCTACCGTTAACATTTTAGGAGCAAATGTAATCAACGTATATTGAAAAGATTAAAGAAATAAACTTGTAATATATTCGTATTTATGATAAAAATATGATATGTTCTTTTTTAAAACGATATATTTAAATTACTAAGAAAGGTTACTAACATTATCTACTTACAAATATTATTATACAAATTGAAATTTATAACAAACACACAAAATATTCTATATATGTATCGTGATTATAAATTTTTAAGCAGTACAATTATTTTGTTTCACGAGTTCATCTAATGATACTGGGAATATAAAGTCTAACAAGTTTAATCAACAGTAATTTAAACTGTGATACTGAATTGAACTAAGTTAATTTGAACTAGTCACTAGTGGGAGGTATCCTATATAATACACAAAATATAATTAACAACTTGTGTCTGATTTGTCGACCCCAAGTCAACTTCGAATTGCAAAATAACTTTTAATATTTCGACACATTCACAGATAGATTTTGATATACGAGTATTCTCTTGAAGAACTGTTAAAAACGTGGACGGAGAATGTTTTGTGGCAAAACATACAATGAAAATTATTCAATCTGAGTTAACTATTGTAAATATAATATATATACATTTATTACTTTACTTTTCATTTAAATTTTAAGTATCAAATATTACTTGACCAAAAAATATCTGTCCATTCATACTTTTCAGTATAAACGAGTTATTCATAGTTGAGCTGGACTTTGAAACAGGAAGCTAAAATAATCGATAATTTTAATTGTATCATAATCGTAACATCAGACTTGGAATCATTTTAGAATACGCAGGTATCTTTTAAAAGACGATGACAGGGGTAGGTATTTTCTAATTATAATTGCGTTAAAAAGTATTATCAACTGATGTGACTATTTTGTACATAATAATAATAAGGTCAATAAAATATTTTTTATAAGAAAAGTATAAAATTTACTTTTAGATTATAATAATAATCTAAAAGTAAATTTTAATATTTTTAAGGGTGACCTATTGCAGGGTGGTTTTGAAATATTGAGTATCTATTCTCTTAATATGGTTGGCACCAAAAATAACAAGGTTGTTTGTTATCTGTAGGTATCTGATTTTTGTTTACATTTCGATATGTTATAATAGATAGTATTATATAATTGTATATAAAGAGACATACATATTTACTACGTCTTGATATAAAAAGTATGTCAAAGATTGACGTGATTGTGTTGTGACAAATTAATCGCAGCATAAAAAAGTGTATACGGTAAGAAGGGTCCCCGTACAAAAAACATGTCAATCTTGTTTCTTTATTCTCAAAGGACACAATAAACAATATTTTTCATTAATAAATAACATTTAAAAAACTTCCACTAAAATGTCTATATATTTTCCTTTACAAAATTGTCATGTAATATTAATTAAGTTTCCTAAATCAAAAAAGTTTACAAACAGAACAATGTTCTCAACAAGAAATATATTAATACTTACATATCATTATATTTGAACAATAGATGGAGTGTTTGATCTCTTTCTGTCACAAAAATGACAAAATGGAGAACAATCAAAACATCAAACAAATTCGTATTTTAATTTGTGTAAAGATTTGTTCGCCACTTCCCTTGTTATAAAAGCGCTGTTTCATTGAATCTTATCAAACACTCGAAGTATTTACATCAAAGAGAAAAATGTAACAATGAAAAAGGAACAATTACCTAACTTACAAATATAGTAAAGTAATTTATATTGACATTAAATAAAAGAAGAAAATTTCCACTCACATGACTTATTATAAAAGGCGGGAGAAGGAAAAGACATATTCGGCTGACCACGAATAATTGAAGAAATATAATACTGAGGTGTTCCTTGTAAATTGGTTTTAGAATACAAGAATATGGTCCTTTTCAGGCTCCTCTTTCCGAGATATAATAACTACTAGATATTCAACAATATAAATAGATATTGGATCTAATTACTTATAACAAGCTATTTTTTGTGGAAACTATTGTTTACAAACGTTGGCCGCAGTTCTGAACAGATTTTGGTAGATGACTGAACAGATTTTGGTCGATGACCTTGAAAAACTTTGAATGTAGTTCCCTAATTAACTTTATTAAAAAAATTATAAAATAATATTAAAATTTATATAATATATTATTTATAAAACTGATTGAATCGAGATAATACTTTATTAATATTATTATATTAATAATATTAATAATGCAACTATTTTCTTTAACTGAGAGTGAATTAAACGATAAAAAATCCGTGCCCGCAGGGGGACACGCGTGGGTAGACCTCGTGTGTAACTCGTTTAAAATATAACTTACTACCTAAGAATAACACATGATGTCGTTGTTTACATCAAAAATTTTCAAGCAAAAAGTGGTTTTTATTTTTTTTCTCGGAAAAGGTATCTTTTTTGGAAATACTTTTGATACTTAAATTTAGAGTAAAAAATAACCTTTCTATTAAAAATATTTGCGAGGAGGGAATGTTTACCAGAAAAAAGTTGCCGTGGTTTTACCTACCTAACATTTTCAAGCTAAAAGTGGTTTTTATTTTTTTTCTCAAAAACGGTACCTTTTACGGAAAAACTTTTGGTATCTAAATTTAGAGTAAAAAATAACCTTTCTATTAAAAATACTTGTAATGTACGAATGTTTACCAGAAAAAAGTTATGATTTTTTTTCCAAAAATTTTCGTTTTTTTTACCCCCACCCCTAAGTTATTGAAGTGAGGTTTTCGGTTTAACTACATTAGTTATAGGTATTCATCAAAGACATCATATAATATGAACGCGATTGATCTACTTCGTATAGGGAAAAAGTTATGGTCGAAAAACTGAAATCAGAAAAAGTGAGGCCCTAGCGCCCCCTGTGGCCGGGTTTCTCTGGTTAACGAACTTGACCTTCATTTTTGGATTATTGATTTTTGTGCAAAGTTTGAAAGCGATCCGAGCGAAACTGCGGCCGCTATCGTGCTGACAAAACTGAATCTGGACGCACGCACGCATATATATATGTATATATATATATATATATATATATATATATAAACTTTTTGACCAATGGTCATTTCGGACTCAGGGGGTCATAAGAAGACCTCCTGTGAAGAAATTTTTCCAAAATTCGAAAGTCGGGTACAAATGAATGGGCAGACCGAATTCTTCGAGGTCTACCCAAAAATGAGTTTTTACACATATTTATTGTCAATATTAATTGTGTTGTAGTTTTGCTGTTTGAAGTAATTTCGATTTTATAATTATATGTAGTCGATTTTCTTGTTAATAATATGTTTTTATTTAAATTTTCATGGTTCATAAATATTATTCTATAAACTAAACCAGCTTTATTCTTGTTTATTATACCGGCATTTTCCCGACTGGCTAGCAGTTCACGCTGCGGTGGCGCCATACTCTGAGCTCATGAATAAGTACGTCAAATGGGTTCGAAACTATTCGGTTAAATATATATAATAATATGATTTTACTTTTACACATGTAAAAAATATTTTTAAGTTAGTTGGAGTTAAAATGTTGCACATAATTCCCACAGATAAATATTAACACCCGTCCTCTATCATACCTCAAAATAAATAACTGATCGGTAACACCTGATAGTCTAGATAAGCCAGTTGCAAATTTATCTTACATTACCTTAATATGTCATGTTTGTTTTAATGAAGGTAAGATATTACATAAAATCATTGATTGAGAGAATATTTTAAGAATAATACATTCATACCATATGGTACAAAAAGGTTGGGGTTATTTCCTTACAGATAACAATCGTATATTCGACGCAGTGAAGACTTATGACGGTGGGGTTGTTGATACTGTTATTGTCTCGTGTATGCGAAGGGACATAGTATAAGTACCACAAATTGAGGTCATTCTACATAATAAAGCGATTTCCATGTGAATGGACAGTCTATTTCAAAAGAAATATCCATTTTATCTTTATGTGGTATCATTTCTTTTTATCCGTTATTATTTTAGAAATGTCTATGGACAATTTAGTTTCTAATCAAATTAAAAGATTTTAAGAGATTATTAAAAGGTTGTGATTAGATACATGTAACTATGTATCTATTAACTTTTGGTGTAATAGTTAATTAGCTTTTTTTATTAATCCTTTTCGAAGGCATCTGCATCATCAAAATATATCTAACCATAATAGTTCAAATAAAACTATAAAATATTATATTTAAGTGTAGTAATATAGTTTTGTATGTTATATTATGTTATTTCACTTCAGCATAAAGTTTTAACGTTAACATTATAGCAACAAATGTAACAGAAGTAAATTCAAAAAAGAAAAAGGTCACAACATATTCTTATCTAAGATATATAGATAAAGATTGAAAACGTTTTTATCGACTACCTTTTTACAGAAATACTTTCTTTATTGGTTCATATTTTTTTTTACATTTTGATGAAATAAACGTATGTATTTTTGATATAACAACAATATTAAAACTAATATTTCTTATCCTAAGTGTCGTACTGCAACCATGATACCATTACTCCTTTATAGGATTGCCAATTATCTTAAGAGTAATAATTTAGATCAATATAGTCAGATAATGTTAACACATAAAATTTGAATAGTAAGTAAGTAGATAATGTTAACACATAAAATTTGAATAGTACAATCTTAGCTGAGTACTTAAAATGTATCCATGGTATAAATTAAATATATAAGAATTTATTTAATATTTAACAATGTCTTTGAGGATTAACTAAAAGACATTTTTTGTAACTGTAACTGCAACTAGTCATACTCAAACTGAACCTTGAAACTGCACGCTGGAATAATCGATAATTCTAATTGTATCGTTATCGTCCGTACCATCAACACCTTGGAACCATTTAGAACAACACAGGTGTCACTTGAAAGACGACGACAGAACTAGTTTTTTTCTTGTCATAGTTTAATTAAATAATAATAATAAGAAACTGATACTGATACTCGCTTGTAAAATATTTTGAAGAAATAAATATTTTTATACAGAAAGAGTATAAAGCTTGTAAGAGTTGGTTTTTATTGTCAGTATTTGTAAGGGTCCCTGCAGCCTTTTTGGAAAGTTGTTTTGGAATAACGGTTATGGAGGTCAGGACGGAGCTTTATACACTACTAAAGTCCAATATGATCGACACTTAAACTATTCGACGTTTTCAGTTGATTTGTGATAGTATTTCAATATATTTTGTAACTTTTTCATCTCTCTATATAAAAAAGACAGTTTTAGTAACTAAATGATTTATGTTCTAAGTATTTTAGGTAAGGTGACTTATTTATTAAATCTGTCGTCCTTATTTTCGCGATTGTGTTCCCGAGATAAATTAATCCTAGGATTAAAAAGTGTGTCATGAAAGAGTACCCGTACAAAACAGTAAAAAATTAACAAAATATGGCGAATTAAAATTTATATTTAACCTGATACAAAATCATAAAGTAAAATTAATTAGGTATCGTCCAATAAATAATTTTACGCAGAGAATATGTAAACAAAATTTTATGAAATTAAAGATACCTCTGAACAATCGACGAAATCTTTTATGGCTATGATGTTTGATCTTTTTTCCGCCTGATAAAAGATAATATAATATTAAATATAACATAGTAATGTTACATGTAATATTTGATTTACATGGAAAGCCTTTATTTTATTGTGAACAATGTTTTTATCAAAATATCTAATAAATTCATGTCTTAATTTGTATAAAGATATGTTATTTTCTTATCACTTTCTTTATAAATCAAAGTTAATAAGTAAAGGTATTTCATTTGTCTTCACTTTAAGTATTTAGTTCTATCAAAGAGATAATATGACAATGAAAAAAAATTAATAACATAATTTATAAATATTAAAATGTTTGTATATTAAATATAACGCAAAGAAGAAAGCTTTTACTGAGATAACTTACTCTAGAACAGCGTTAAAGGAATTGATATATTGTATACCTTACATAGTTGGGATAAAGACAGTGCAACAAGACAATAATTTCTAAATTGACATGTATTTCAATTTTAACAAATGAAAAGTGTCTCTAACATATACTTTAAACGTTTTATTGTAAACAGAAAAATATAAAATATAATGTAATTATAAATGCAAAACCAAACATATTTTCAACCAAAGTTTCCATTATTAATTAGACATGGTATCCTTGTTTAATATTTACTTAAGTTAAAAAGCAGAGTCAGAAAACTTGTGCTTTGAGGTTTACCACGAAAGTAAATGTAAATAGGAAATTACGTCTAAACAAGGGAAAGTTTTTCACAAAATTTTGTTGAAAAATGATAAAGCTACGTACGATAAAAAATATTTATTCCTTTAAATAATTGCTTGACTTGAAACAATTTGCTAAGAATAATATACTCCACTAGTAATATAAAATCGTCGTATTGTTAGGCTTTGCGATCCACAGAATACGTTACTTACCGCACATTGGATTCCTAGGATCTAAAGTGCGATAAGTAACGAAGAATGTACGAGATTTCTGTAATTTACTGTAATTTAAAAGCAAATTTTGCAGGTTCTAAGGGTCACTGGTTATATAATTATTTTCTTTACTTAGAAACTAATTCAACGATAAGACTATCTTACTTATATTAATCGGTATGGAAAACAATTTATAAACTTAAGTATTCACATATACTTAATGTATAATGACCCATGTAGCTTTCATAATAAAAAGAAACAAAATAATATAAATTTACATATTATATACAGCAATTCTAATCATATAGTTAACTATTTACCAAGTTAATCATTCTAATAAGTATATAATTAATACTATATATTAATAATTACTATTATAATACTTTATAAAATATTTCCTCTCAAATAACTACCGTATGTTCGACTTACTGGTGGGTTTGGTGGTATGACGGTGGGTTTCTTCATACTGACATTGTCTCGTATATGCGAAAGGGCATAATATACATAGTACAATAAAGTGATGAATGGACAGTGGTTTTTAATGTTATTTATAATTTTATAAACATACAGTATAAATCCTTTCTATACTTGCAATTTTAGATAATTTGTTTATAACTTAAGATTCGAATTCAATTCAATAATTAGGATTGTTATGTGAGTAAGATAAACCTTTAGGAATAGCAAGCTTCTAATAGAGATGCTATAGCCGGTTTCTGGAAATAAAATTTAATAGATAGTAAATTTAAGAGTAGTGATTAAGTGGTTGAATCTATCACGCTATCCACCAATCAGAAAGTTTAACACAGGGTTTAACAGCCGATTAGTTTTCTATAATCACTTATTAACCTACTAGTCGTTCTGTGAACAGTAGACCTCAGAAAGATAGGGGATGAGACAATGTTGGGAAATTATTTAAGTGTCTTTTCCAAAAAGGAATAAGTATAGTATATAGTATGTATGTAGGTACATAACTACCGAACAAAATTTGGGGCCACTAAATAACAACGGAGTTATTCAGCTTTAAAGTTTTTGATAATTCGCTATGGCCGCCATTTTGGATTTTGAAAAAACAAAAAAACACCTTAGGTTTCGGCAAAGAATACTTAGACAAAATTTCAGCCCGCTAGCTGCCGCAAAGTCCGTTTTTGTGGTACGGATCAGAAATCCGCCATTTTGAAATTTTTCGCCCAAGCAAAAAAACGGCTCGACATAAAAATTTTAATAATTCAAAGAACACACCTACCCATTGTCGTGACGATTGTAAAAAATACCTCTGCTACGCCAAAACAAAAACTTAAATCCCGTTTCGTTTTCGTTTTTAGAACATAACTATTTTTTTTCGATTTATAATCGAGTTATGTTGTACAAAATATAAGTTGAATCATTTATTAAGTTTTGCTTATACAAATATACAACAAAAAAAAATATTTTATATAATCTTGATACAATAACAACAACAACAACAACATTAATAGGCATATATCATAAACTGTACCATGCAACTGTAATACCATGAGTCTCCATTAGGATTGCAAATTATCTTTAGAGATACTATTATTTACATCAATATAGAGATTAATGTACTGTCTTGTAGAATGTGGTATTGTGACAGAAATAATTATAAGTTATTTTGAGTTTGTAATAATATTAAAAGCATAAAAAAATACAGCAAAAAATTTAGCAAAAAACTAAGAAGTTACACAGTACTTAATTTTAATGACATTTAATTGAGATTTGAGATAATTCAATAATTGAACAGTAATTCAATTAGTAAGACTGAATTGAACTGAGTTCAGTTAAACTAGTCTCTAGTGAGAATCTAGCTATTATACAGTTTTGATGAACCCCTACTCTTGATTTTTATATTTTGACAATTTCATGGGCATTAGATATTCGCATATTAAAAATTATCAACGAAATGAATTTTAAGGGTCTCCAGTGATCTTTGAGAAATAGATTTATGAGGAGTGAAAGTGTTAATATCGGTTTTCTGGCCCTCTGTCATGACGGAGTTCTTCACACTACTCAAATCCAATGTGGTCGAACATTAAGTATTTTTCAACGACTTTTGTAGGTTACTCGTTTTCGTTTACATTTCGATACACTGTAATTTTGTTTATCTTATCCTTATATATAAAATACTGAGTAGTAATAAAAGATTTCTAAGAATTTCAGGTAAAGACATATATTAACTAAATCTTTCGTTTACTCTTCCGTGATTGTGTTTCCGAGATAAACTAAATCCAGGATAAAGATGTGTGTCGTAAAAAGAGGACCCGTACAAATCATAACGTCTCTATGGAAGGTGAAAAAAGGACAGAGTAAATAATTTTTTGACATTAATAAACTTTTCCACTAGAAATTCTCCTCCAGTAAATAGTTTTATAACAATCAAAGGAATCAAAGCACCAAATAAATTCCTTTTTTGATTTGTGTAAATTTGTTATATCTTAATATATATAAATTACGTGTCACGTTGTTTGACTGCGAAGGACTCTTAACCTACTTAACCGATTTAAATAAAATTTACACACTACGTGCAGTTTGTAATTGAGCTGAGCCTAAGCGAAGCTCTTAACCGTTTGGGAGACACATTTTTTGTGTTTAGCTGTCTCCAGAATGCGACGAAATAATTAGCTAAAAATTTTCTCATGTAAGTTTGAGCCGAACGCGGATGTTATAGTGAAAACAGATTGAAAAAATTGTTTAGCCATTCAAAAGTTATCAAAAAAAGATCACTCTTGCTATAGACAATACATTAGAGCTGCCCTGCGCGTGCGAGCAATGTGCTGAGCTAGAAGGTGACAATTAGTCCTAATAAATCGATATTTCCTGTAGCTATTCAGATGAAAGAAGAGGGGCTCAGCTCAACATCCGCCGCGCACGGTTGGGTGGTCCTAGTTATTTTTTAAGTATACAATTTAAACACCAAAATATGTTCAGAAATCAAGAATTAAAAGTAAATTAAAATTTTATATTATATGAAATCTTATACATAAAATGACATTTAATTAATATAATATTAGTTAAGATTTAATAACTATGTAGACAAACTGAACAATATTTACATAAAATAAAAAAAATTTAATACTTATAATGAATATAATTTTCAGACAGCTTAACGGTTTCGTACTACAAGTTGAACTTATTTAATTTAGTTGTGTTACTGAGAATACAAATGCTTACTAGTTCAATAAATAGTTATACAACTATTGAACAGTAATTTAAACAGTGAGACTGAATTGGATTGAGTTCAGTTGAACTAAGCCTAGTGGGAAGTAAGTTATATTATACTTAACATAATTACCAACTTATGTCTGATTTGTCAACCCCTATGCAACAACTGAACAACTTTTATATTTTGAAAGATTTTCAGAAAGATTTTGACGTACATGTGTTTATTTATTTATTTAATTTTTGAGCACATGCCATAAATATCTATGCGTAGTTTTCAGTATGATCGAGTTAGCTATATTGAAATGAATCCTAAAAGAGCATGGGAATATAAACTATAATATTAATTGAAACCTTATCGTCCTCACCGTCCACATCAACCAATCTAGAACAACAAAAGTTTCATTTAAAAGACGGAGATGGAGGTCGTTTTTTTTTTGTTATAGCCTTAAATAATAATAATAAGAAACTGATACTATTGCCATGTAAAAATAAATAAATAACATTCTTTGTTCACAAAGTATAAGATTTGCTTTGTAGATTTTAATTGTTTGTATTTTTAAGGGTCTAGGGACCTTTTGGAGGGTGCTTTTGAAATATGGCTTACAGACGTCCTCGGTCACGGCGAAGCTCTTAAAACTGCTCAATCTAATATGGACGACACTCAAAGTGCTCAACTTCTGTAGGTAACGGATTTTTGTTAAAATTTTGATATTTATTGTAATTTTTTCATGGACAAACTGTTGAATTTTACGTAACAAAAGATTTTTCGTCTAAGAATTCTACGTCTGTACTTTAATGTAAATATATTAAATTAACTTTACAAAATTTTTCATGTCTACTTACGTGATTGTGTTTTTTGAGATAAATTAAACCTAGTATAAAGTGTATGTCGCATGTGGTAATAGTACAAAATAAAACGTCTATCTTACTTTAGCGCGTGAAGAAGAAAACAGTAAACACTTTTTGACCTAATAAAACTTTGTGAGCTGATAGTTTAAGATCGAATAGCAAGGATAATTAAACAATATGGTTCGTTTGTCGTTTGTATGATACAACTGAATATTCAATAGTATTAACAGATACCGGATCGGAATACGTATTAGCAGAATAAGCTTTCCAATTTAAATTGTTGATTACATTGACCGTAGTTCTTAACAAATGAATCTATAACCTCGAAAAGTCAACTTTGAACATGGTTTCCTAATTCACATGATTGCAGTATGTTGTTTTAGGCGATAGGGAGTAAAGCTGTAAAAAATAACAAAATAATATTTAAATATAAACGACGTATTATTTATCAAAACTGATTTTACACCAATAAATTATTAAATGATTATATCACCGTTCTAACAGTAACAATTCCGACAGTGTATCTACTATTTTGCTAAGAAAAAAATGATTAATCTTCTATATAAAATCTTCCGGTTGTTACGATTGTCAATATATAGAGTAAATTCACCAATGTGCGATAAGTAACGAAGGATATACGAAATTTATTAAATCTAATAATAAATTTATCAGGGTGCAAGGATCGCTGATGATGTAATAGTTTGTTTTAATAAGAACCAATTCGCCGATGGCATACTTATATTTGTACTAGTCAGCATTGAAACGATTAAAAAGTTAACGACTCAGCTCTTGTAATGATCAGAATGACCTAATTCAAGAAATGTACTGAAGCAACAAATGTAACCGCGAACCCGCATTGAATGAATAAACGCTGATCCGTCAATACAGGATCTGCGAGTGAAAACAAGTATATTGCTTTAATATTTCGTTTTGTAACACATTTATTTGTTTTTTAAAAATTCAACTTAAATATGTATGTTATAGTACAGTATTATAACGAAGGGTATAAAGTCACATGTATTAAAACCTGTATATCTAAGTAAACTTTCAATGTCCTGCAACATATGAATAACTATTCTTCATATAAATCGTTAATATTTTATAAGCATATTGGATATATTAAAAATAATTGCTATAACATGTTATTTTTATATTTGTATAATGTGGCCGAAACTTTTTAACATATTTCCTCATAGGTAACAATCCTATGCTCGACTTACTGATGACTTTTGACAGTAGGGTAGCTGCTTCTGTTACCGTCTCGTGTAAGCAAAATACATAGAAGTAGCGATACTATCTTAAAACCAAGATGTTAATTTAATACTTTAAGTAATTATAAAATATTTTGTTACATATACTAAAATAAACTTAATTATAAACAAAAATCAATATACTCAATAATGATTATACTTATTTAAATAGTTCAACTATTTTGTCCCACTTATTCAACTCATCAAAAATAGTAGAACTACTGGGATTAAAGTTTCACGTGTTTAATCAACAGCAGTTCAACTATGAACTAGTGTGTCTGAACTGAGTACAGTTGAACTGAGTTGAAGCTAGCAATTTATTACACACGAAACAGAAATAACAACTTGGGTCTAATTTGTTATTCCCAAATCAAATGTTAACTACACTAAAATATTTGTATTTTTACAGTTCTAGAACTTTATCATAAACCTCTATACACAATTTTAAGATAATTCTGTAATGAGCGTTGAAACAGCTCGCTGAAAGAATCGATAATTTTAATTGCCTCCTTATCTTCCGTACCACCAACAGACTTGGACCAATTTAGAACAACACAGGTGTCACTCCAAAGCCGGTGAAGGTGCTAGGTTTTTCCTCATCGTAGCTGCATTAAATAATAATGATTACAAACTGATGCTATTTTCTTGTTTAACATTTTAAAGATAGCATGATTTATAAAAAGAAAGAATAATATTTGCTTTGTATTTTTTTCTAGACAGGTTTTTAAGGTTCTCTAGTGGTGGACTTGTGTGGACTTTTTCGAAGGTACTTTTGAAATATTGCTACTCAGTCACATTATCTAAATTCAACAAATTGAATTTGACCATAGTCAATACTCAATTTTGTAATTTTTTCGTATGTTTATTTGTAAAATAGCATGGTTTGCCTAATATAATACTTATTTATTATTTTTTTGATAAAATTTATTTTTATTCTTTCATTCCTGCTCACATGATTGTGTTCCCGAGACAAATTAATACCAGGATTAAGAAGTGTATACCGTGAGAAGGGTCCCCATACAAAATAGCACGTCAATCTTGTTACTTTGGGACGTGAAAAAAGGAAACACTAAACAAATTGTGACACTTTCTAATATAAAATTGCTATAGTTTCCCCTAACACATCGTTTCACGTGAAATTTTACGAAGAGAGAATAAATATATGTCAACCTAATTTCAAGAATCTGCGATCTGTACCCTGCCATGTTTCTAAGTGGTACATTCTAGTTACATGGCTGAGAAATAGTTGTCGTTTGCTAGAATTACGTTTATTTCACAAACTAGAAAAAAAAACCAAACAAAGTTAAATTAATAACAGTGTTAAAAACGTTTGAATTTAATAATTGCAAATCCGTTTTATATTTGAACTCTTCTGAATACCTGTAAGAGTAAAATGTGCATCGCGTCGCTTACAATTATAAAATAGATATAGATTATAGTTCTGTCCCAAATAGGGTAAAATACAGAGTAATCAAAACATCAAATATATTGGTAAGTAATCTAAATGTTTATTGTGTGTATATAAGAAAAACTATAGCAGTTATATAATACTTATAAATACACATCTATTCGTTATACATATTTGTATACCATGTTTTACATTGCTTAAATTTTTATAGCTGAATCAAAAACCTTGCCATTGTTGGTTTACCACGAAAAATAAACGCAGAGAGATTTGATAAATTAAGTTTAAACAAATACCATAAAAATCGTAACCAAACGCATAATCTTTATTATAAAGTCGTCCCATTGTTATGATTTTTCACCCACAGAGCACACTAGGGATCTGATATGGGATAAGTAACGAAGAATGTATGAGATTTTTATAATTTAATAGTACATCTCTCTAGGAGAGAGAGGAGAGTGTCTAAAAGTCACTGAAAATGTAATTAATTTCATTAAATAGTAGAAATTTAACGAAGTCATACATATTTGTATTAGCATGTAATTAAAACAATAAAAAAAAAATTACGACGTAACTTTCGTAATGAACAGAATGGCCTAAGTCAACATACTGTGTCAACAAATCTAACCACACACCCTCATTTGTAAAGCGACATACTAATAATATAATAATAATAATATAATTTCGATTTTACAAATGTGGTTTTTTAAAACTAATATGTAATACTATATCTCATACTTATTACGTGGGGTTTGTTGTTCTGATATTTCCGGTGCATGCGATGATGAAAATTATAAGTACCATATATGAAAGCCCAAACCTTTTAAAAATTACAGAATCGATGTTTTTAGTTTTGAATCAAATTAAATGATGGGAATAAAAGAGTTACACAGGTAATATTATTAGATAACCTTTAAGAATAGCGTGTTGCTATTAAGTAAAACAAATTGATTCCTTAAAGTATATTTTGGCTATGTTAGTTCAAACTGTCTATCACACTATCAACTAAACAGAAAGGTTAACACGGAATTATTATTATTTTTTAATTATTTAATTTATATTTAATTATTTGAATCGTTTACTTAACTTATAACATTCGTCAATAAAGATATTCCATTCAAATATATGTAATTATAAAAAAAAAAACAAAACTAAATTTAATTAACTGTGGTTCCAAAATAGTTCATATCTATCCAATTCCACCGCTAGTAGATGAAGTATAAAATACAATGTTACTTCACTTCGTCATAAAGTTCTACCGTTAACATTTTAGGAGAAATCTTTATTTCTAAATTAATTTACAACGAGTATATCGTTGTAAAATAATTATTTGACAAATCAATGCCTTATAATCTTTATAATAAGCATAATGTGATAGAAACTTTTTAAAATATTTCCACAATAGTTTTCATCGTTCGTTCATTCCTGTTCGAAACACTAAGAGTTTTTTATGATAGGGTTCCTAGTACTAGCTACTGTTATTTATTTATTTGTATTTGCGAAAGAACATATATTCATACTATAAACACCACAAATTGATGTCATTCTAGATAATAAAGTATGCAGTAACTGTAGTAAATATAATATAAAACTTTTACTAATTACAGATTTATTATGAGAGTAATCGGAAAATAATTAATTGAAAACATTGTTTTTAATAAATTTAAGAACAATTTTAATTTAAAGATAATATGGTTAAACTTTACATTGTATATAAAAGGAATAATTATATTTTTTTAATATAAAGTACAACTCATATAATGTAATTAACTGCGGTGTATAAAATTCTCACCAGTATTCAACCCTAAGTTACATAGTGAAACTGAATTGACTGAATAGTTTACTTTAACTAGTCACTATTGGAACACAGCGAATAACTTGTGTGTAATTTGTCAATTTCAAGTTAACTTTTAACTACGGAATAACTTTTATATTTTGAATGAATTACAGATACATTCAGTCTTATTCCGTAAAAAATTGTCAAAACGTAGACAGAGAATGTCATTCATTTATTCATTCATGCTGTAAGTCAAAAATATAGTTTAAGTAGTTATATTATATACTTATTATAAATGACATTTGTATTTGTACATGTGCATGTATGTGTCAGAATATCATTAAAAAAACCTAGATTCTTATAATCTTGTGAGTATAAATATATATGCATACTTTTTTAGTGCAAACGAGTTTCTCCTACTTCAGCTGAACCTTGAAACAACACGTTGGTACAATCGATAATTTTAATTGCACCATTATCTTGCATACCATCAACAGACTTGAGACCATTTTCTAATAACACAGACAAAGAGGTAGGTTTTTTCTTCTTATATTGTATTAAATAATAATTATATACTGATCCCTGTAAAATATTTTAAAGACAGAAAATATTTCTCACAATAAAGTAAGATTTACTTACAGATTCTATTTTGTCAGTATTTATAAGGGTCTCTTGAGACCTTTTGGAGGATTTTTTTAAATATCGCTTACCGCTGCCCTTGGTCACGACTCACGACAGAACTCTTGACACTATTCAAATCCAATTTGGTCGACATTCAAAGTGTTCGATTTCTGTAGGTAAAGAATTTTTGTTTAAATTTCGATACATGTAGTATTTTTATATTTATGAATAAAATAGTAACTTTTATCTAAATAAAAGTAAGGTTTTTAGGTAAGATGATCATTTACTTGGTCTTTCCTCTCTACTCGAATATTTGTGTTTCTGAGATAAAATAATTCCAGAATAAAGAAGTGGTTCATATAAAGCTTTGTTATGTTCTTGCCACTTCGTAACTCAAACTTTGTAACTCAAAGGTAATAAGTAAATTCCGTGGTTTTCTTTTATAAAACACGATAAATATTTCGTTATTACAAAGTAAACAGGTAAAAATGATAAAGAACCAATTATATGACATACAAATATTATAACATTTGAATTTTATATTGAGATTAAATATAATGCAAAGAAAAAAGGTTCCACTGAGGCGACTTATTATAGAACAGCTGGGAATTCACATATTGCGCCGACCTTAAATAATTGGGTTAAAGATTAATTAGTTTCCATACTGATTTCAACCACATTGAAAATCAGGAATATTTATACAATACGGCTCGTTTATGTCTGTTTCCGAGATTTTATATTGGTCGTAGTTCTCGACAAAATAGGTCTATGCCCTTGAAAAGTCAACTTTGGACGCAGTTTGGTAATTAACAAGATAGTGGTGTTTTAATCGATGGATTGTAAAACTGTTAAAAATACAAAATTATAGTAAAATATTAATTTTGCATTTTTGTGTTAAAATTTCGGTATACAGTATAGTATATAGTATACGTTGTAATGTTTTCATGTACGAGATGTTGAGTTTTACGTAACAAAAGATTTTATTTCTAAGAATTATTCTTGATCCGTACCTTAGAGTAAATATGTTACATAAATATATTGCTATTCATATTCAAACTTTTTAATGACCTGTTTTTTTTATTCAGATGCAAGCAAAATTATAACTTAATTTTTTATTCATACTTAAACTTATCGTTGATTGAAGTTTTTTTTAGTTCTGATGCAAGCAGTGATGACCAATCAAATGTTGGATGGACATATTATAACAAAGTTATGGTAATTAACATACCATATAATAATTTCATTAGTTGTAGTAAGTTAAGTTTAAAGTACACATTATTTCAGACTCATGTTAACGGAATGCTTCAAGATTCAGACATGCCTTCTTCGGCGAGTGCTTTGTACAGAAACGCCAGACAAAAATGTTTGCAAATGCTAATAGACAAAACTAATATTAGTGTAGCAAAAAGGTTTGTTATATATTTAGATATATATTTTTTTTATTATAAGATCTTAGTTTTTTTTTTCACATCTAAAGTTTGATGTATATGTACTCTTTCTCTAGGGTAACATTTGGCGATGATGTAGCCATACAGCAACATATGAAAATACCTATTCCCTCTACTGACACCAGCCCCAAGATGAACCAACTAGCAGCTAAATATCTTAAGGATGCCCCAGTATTACCTTCGAATCCGAGAAGTCCTAAGGCTGTTGTTGATATGTCACTCGCTACTAGGAATTACATGGAGAAACATAATATATTACAAGCAAAAAATAAGAAATGTATTATTCATTGACTAAGGTAGGATTTGAACCTTAGACCTTTGGAAAAATATTGAAAAAACCCTAATAGATTTAACGGCCCCAGAATAGGTGGTTATTGTATAAATATTTATCCAAAAATTCCTCTATTACAGGTAAACAATATTTAAGGTCACAACCGCAGCCAGAGATTCCGAAGTTCTTGGACATAACAGCTTTGAAACAGCAACCCAAATTCTTATGATTTTTAAAATTTTATTTAATACGATTTTGACTTTTTATTGAGTGACATATAGTAGTGATTATGTTATTATTAATGTATGAAGTTAATTAAATATTAGTGCTGTTTAGTATAATTTGTAATAAGTGTTGATATTAAATAAAATATATTTTATTGAACAGACATTTATTTAAACTTTACATAATATTGTAACAGAGTAAAATCTTAAGTCAGTACATATTTTTATAGAAACAGTTGAGATTTTAACACATATTTGCTACTGTTACTATATAATGGGGCAATGTTACATAGACTAATAGTAATTGTATTATTATTTATATAATAGAAGTATTATTAGTCTATTAAAGAAACTACACAAAATTTAAGGATGAGTGACTCGTATCATAATTATAAGTATATATTTCACGGATTAAATACAGCAAGAAAAAATATACACTAACACTAATGAAACCTACTCATTCATATTAAGATAACCTCAACAGTGACACCTATAGGCCACAAACGATACTAAACAATACATATTTTTAAACACTATTGTTTAAATACATATATATTTTGAAGGCATCGAAATTTTTCCCATACTTGTACTTTACTCCTTTAAATTTAATGTTGTATTAATAATTAATATTAAATCAGTTTTATATTACACTTAATTGGTATAAACATAGGCCCTAGCTATGAATATATAATATCTAAGGTGACTAGAACAATAAAGTAACTACTATTATATTAGCAATTTGGATATCCATTTTATGCAATATAATATGAATTACAACGCATTGTATATCACAATCCGAGTTCTAAGCAATCAGATGTTTTAATATCTAAAGACTGTGAAATATTTTCAAGAAATTTAGCTAAATGAAAGTAAATGAACAGTGAAGGAATATTTTAAATACATGGTAGTTACATTTATTCAATAAATGTTACTTTCAAGGTAACTTTCATTTAAAAATTAAAACTAATCTGACAATCACGTTATCTGCTGGTGAATACTTATGTAACTATGTTATAGAAGTACCGATCAGTTATATATTACCTATATACATTTTATCGAATTTTATAACTAATTAAATATAAATAAAAATGAGTTAATAACATTTATAACCTTAAAAATTGTAGATATATTTTGTAATTTTCTCATGTTTGTTTCGAATAACTCTACCAACATTCTAATTTCTACTTAACAATTTTAGAATAAATTTTGCCAATTATCATTTGGTTCTTTCATTTTATAATATCTACGAAACATTCATACAGTAATAATTATTAATATATCTATGTTTTAAGAATTTCAATATTTAATATAATATGCTATTTTATTACAAGAGTAATATAGATTAATTTTATGATACGGCTGTAACTCGAAATCCGGTTATAAGGTGGTAAATCAATTTGTAGCCAATTTTTTATATCCCTACCTGCTGACGTGACCGTAAGGTTATTTTTACGGAAATTTCTGATTAAGCCGTAATAGATAAATTTATGATTTATTTATATATTTACAAATGTATTTTAACCTTAAACAATACAGCAATTCTCTTGCATCGCAAAAAGTTAATTTAAATTTAATTCTACAAAATGGTAACCAATTCATTGGATGGCACATTTTATTTTATTTTAAAATGCATTGATTTTATAAAATTTCTACTAGGAATATCTATGATACATCACTTTATGTCTTGCATGTCTTCGATTAGACTAGAATAAGTGTAAGAACATCTACACCTGGTTTCTAGAAGGCTGATTAAAAAAAACAATAAAATTTGCGAATGATGTCGCTACAGCAAATCAAAACTCTTGAGAGTTCTGTAATTTCTATGGATCTAATTCATTATTCAATTTACCGAGCCATTGCAACTAGCTTATTGGGCAAAGTGAGTTATTACTTTCTAGTAAGTATTAGTCTGTGGACATTTTTAAAGCCTATTTTTTGTTGTCAAATAGTGCTATTACATTTAGGTAATGAAAATGATGTCTCAAATTAATCAACCCGCCAGAAATCGGCTAGTCTATCTTTAAATGAATAATATATGTTTAATTGAAAACTACTTATATTATAATAGTAACTTATTACTATTTTATGAAAATATTTCTAAATATACAATTTCCATGCATAATTAAATTATAAATATGTCATTCTGTTCTTCGCTAAATATTTGGTATGTAATACAAAAATATAATAAATGCCATCCGATTTATTTAAAAACATTAAAAAAATATCTCTCAATCTTTCATTTACTAAAAAAATATTTTTCGACAAAAAAATACTCTTTAGCAAATGACACAAATGCAAACAGATTAAGATATTACTGTTTAATATAAAAATAAATATCTTAAAGAAAAATAAAGAATCTCTGATTAAAAAATATAATTTCACATTATGATGCAACCTCACTTTAATATATGATTAATAATATGTTATTATGTATTTTGTGAAAACGAACAATTAATAATATAACTTATAATTCTTATATTTATTCATATTAAGGAATTTAGGTTATTTGGATTTTGATAAATGAAGTTTTATATCCATTTCAACGACAATTATATCAGAATATTTTGTTTTTAATTATTTATATCCCACTTAACTTTTATATTATTGTTATTTGAATAATATTATATAGTTATCGCAATTATTTTGATTTATACAAAATATTAAAACATTTAATTTTAAGTTTGGACAAGAATAAACATTACGAATCAGTCAAAACATCGTATATTTTATCTGTACATAGAATATACTATCATTGTTTTATATATCTGTCATTTAAGAACTCTAACAGTGTTTCCAAAAAGTTTTGAAATACATTATAAATAAAGAATTGTATTCTTTATTATAAAATATTAATTATTTATTTTAATAGGTGTGCTATATTATACTTCGTCCATTTTATTATTTTTCTATGATAGTTATATGATATATTTTATTACTAATCGACTTTTATCTATGCAAACTTTTTTATAAATTGTGACTTAGGATTGAAATTAAATAATAATTTAAATGTAATTATTTTGTTATTTAAAAAATACTAGTTTTTTTAAAGATACTTTTATTTTAAATTTACCGGACATTTCTAAATGAAATAGAAATCTTAATAGATGTGCAAAGGTCATAGAAAAATAACATGATGGACGGAGTAGTGGTTCAGTTTTTAGTAATTAGGTAATAGATATTACGGTTGATAATTTGTTATATCTAGAGTTTCTTCTTCACCACCGCCTCTTGATTTGCTGTCCAGTCTTAATTCCGCGAGCCTTTGTCTAATACTATTTGGTCTGAAAAAAAAGTTATATTTTTGTAGGCAAAATAAATATATAATATAACGAAAAGCCATGAAATGAATAAATAATGAATAAATAATGAATACGTGTTAGAATTTTCGAGTCTTTCAAATTGTTAAGACTAACTTGACTTTAACTATTTGACGCTGGGTACATTAATTTATTTAAACAGCATAATATAATATATAAATGTCTATCATATAGGTATATAATATAAAGACTAATAGGAATAGGTAGTTTTGAGTATGATCTGTAAAAAAGGTGCCACCTATCAGAGAAATATGAAGTGACGACGTGGTCTGCTGACACGGACTGTCGCTGGTAGGTGGCGGCGCTCAGGTTGCTCTGCGGCAGTTTATAGATACGGACACACCTGCCACTGTTCTCTGGCAGCACTGGCAAAAATATTTTTACAGTGTTCATATTATGCATTTTGTTTTGGTTTTTAATAAGATCATTCAATCTCGTCAGTTAATCAATCAATCCAATCCTACCTTGTGGTGAAGTGGGTGGTGAGATCGGCGTCATCCTCTGCAGTGGAGGGCGGATGTTTTCTTGTTCGGAGGAGATGGAACTGCTGCGGCTGGATGCGGAGTTATTCTCAGAGGTTTTGTTATTTTGACTGTCACCCCTTGGAAATAAAAAGATTGAGAGAAATGAAAAAAAAAGAAACACCATAACCAATAAAATGGTTATAAGAAATTGGCGACCGGAGAAGATTTGGTTAGAGTGTGTGTAAATTGGGATAAGAGCTGAAAGTTAACAAAGCTAACAAATTTAATTCTAAGGAACATCGTTTCGTATCGTATCGTACTTGTCGGCGTCGTCGTCTTCCACGGAGTATCCACATTTGTTCAAGTGCCTGACGAGCTCGTAGCTGTCGTGTAGCGCGAAGCACGGGTCCATCTCCCGTGACAGAGGCACGTACTCCGGAGCGCACGCCACATAGAATATATCCTGGGTTAAGAATTTTTGCTAGTCTTATATATATTGTTTGAGTTGGAACATATATAACAAAATATTTTAGAGTACCTGTAGATGGGTTCTTATTGTATACATACAATTTTTGTTTGATTGTAATATAGATTTCTTTAACTTACCCGTCGTCCGCAAAGCATCTTCAGTCCAGGTATGCAAGCTGCGTGTACTAATGACCCATTCGCTACCAACCGGATTTCTAATAGGTCTTCAGCAAACGCCATAATGTAAGGGAACGCGCACACTAAAATTTTAACAAAGCACAATAAACATGTATACCGTTCTATAATTTCTTTAAAAAATATTTTGTTATCAATTTCAGTACTCTTACCTACAGCAGTGGGTACTGTGGTCCAATGGAAATCATATTCAATATCACTTTCCAGGCCCTTTGAAGTTAATCTCTCAAAATGACATGTATCTGAAAGACATTTATATTTTGTAGATATTGATATAATTTGGCTTATTTTTATCGTTTTCAAACTTACGGTTATAGCATAAGATAATTTGTCCATCTCTTTCGTCTCCAATGCGTAAGGCGTTGACTAAAGTACCACGCTGTGGTCCACAGTCTTCTGAGCCTTCAGCTCTTTTTACCGTCTATAAAAGGTAGAAATGTTATGTGTTTAGAGTTCATATAAAGTGTGTATAGAATTGTCTGGTTGTGGATTCAATGGTTATTAAAAATGGTTGATAAAATGATCTTTCAATACTAACTATTTAAAAGAAATTATTCATACAATTGCTAAAATATTCTAAAAATTGGGATGTACTTATATAAAAAAGTTATTTAATGCCAATTAATTATTCTTAGAAATTATTAATTATACTTTACCTGTGCCGTGTTCAGTTCCAGAAGTTCCCAATGGTGTTTATAACCCACCACCATTACTTCGACTTCACTTTCAATTAACTTTATGAGTATCGGCGATTCGCTCAATTGTATGTCCTGGAAAATATTACAATTATATTCTACTTTACTTTTTGGTACTCTGAAATGACCAAAAAATATATAAATAGATACCTTGACATGAGTGTATTCAAATCCCATTTCATTTTCGGCGTTAGCTTCTTCTATCATTAAAAGGACTCTTCTTCCAATCGCCACAGCCAGATATGTCTTCCCACCCTCACCTAATTGATGTTCCATTGGTTAAGATAGATACTATGGCGAAAAAAGTCTTTGCCATCCATATTAATTTGTATAACCTATATGAATTTAATTATAAAAAAACCTTGTTCAAGGACATCAAAGAAGTGTGCAGTCTTAGTCCTGGGCAGTCTTGCATGTTTGCAGTCTTGTAGCGGGCGCATGGCCCAGGCACCGGCGCACAGCTCGGGTAAAGGCAACGCGTACAGCCCCGCGCCCCCCGCGCCCCCCGTCATGGATCCTCCCCCTGCAGTCGCCCGTGCGCCCACACGGAATAGACCGGCGCGCTCGGACACACGAGCTGACCGCACGCACCCTTCCCAGCGGAGGACTACCTTCGTTGTACCGCTCTCTGTGTGTTGATGTATGAAGGTGAATGGAGCATGTAAAATTAGTGAAGAACCGATCATTCAAATTCAAATTAAAAATTTTTTTTTATCATCATTTTTATGGATTGCCTAATTAATGGCAAATGATAGATTTGTTACTGCCTAAGTTGTCATGAATTTATTATTCTTAATTATTGTTGTATCGAATTGTACAGCAGAAATATCCACTCCATTGTATCTGCTATTGGGCAAAAATATACTTTAACACTAGCAACTTCTTTTAAGTTGGAAGTTAATAATGGTTTACTCATACTAGGGAAGGTTAGAATTTTCGTAGTCTCATCAAAGACAAACCATTTTATCACACGAACCTTCTAGAATGTATGTGTTGGAGGTAGTGGAGAGCAATAGCCTTCCTTCCGCCAGCTGTTCTGCACAAACTGGGCTAGCAGGGAGTGGAGCGGCGCGCCATACACGACCTTCCCAGGGCGCACGACGAGACCCTCCACTTCCTGGTTTTATTTAGGAAAGCTTAATATTCACTATCAAATTGCAAGCACAACGCTCACAAGGTGAATACCGACCACTGGATACCAAGCTGGTGGGCGCGTCACCTCGCAGAACTGCATCGAGTTTAAGGGCCTGTCCTACATGAAGGAATCTTTCTGTCCGAGCGGCACCAGCGCCCCCCGCGCCCGCACCCCCCGACCATACATCAGACAGAGCACGACGGGAGAGCATTGGCTAGGAATAACATACAACATAGCATTCTTCGTAACGATATTGGAAGATAGGAAAAAGTATATGCGTTCGGGGGTAAAACATTGTTTGTAACATATGATTGAATAATTATTTAAGAGTTAAGGTCTATTCCAGTTAAGTTGAGTCCATACAAATAATAGCTTACCACCTTGTGATCGGAACAGTGTTCTGCATATATATCCCGTATCAGAGTATCGAGAGTCCTCTGTCTCTTCAAAGCAAATGTGGGCGTTTGAAACGCAGCCTTTTCTCCGTTCATTAACTTTACCTGTAATATAACGTTAAGCCTTAATAATATTTTTAGACAAATAACCTCATAATAATAAACAAAATGTAACAATAATTTATTATTTTTGAAACGAATTTAGCCAGCCTCGTCGGCACATCATGATGTAATTCGATAAATACTGGCCCCTGTTGGTAATAAAGTTGTCAACCGAAAATTCCCTGAGGCTACTAAGAAAGATTTCAGTATTTTTTTTCTCCGCCATTCGCAAACACATAATATATTTATAAATTCTCAGTTTTTTAAAACAAAACAAGAGAATAATAAATAAATGCACAAAACTTAAGACTTTTTTCTAAGCTTATCATAAAGTAACTTAAACTACACTTAAGTAAGAATACATAAACAATAGGTCGTTAACATATACTTTGTTTTAGAACACAAGAAAGCGATTTAAATTGCAAAATCTTTTCGATTCAGTTCAATAAAACATACTAATACAAAAAGCTTAATCACGTTTAGAAGATACCAATCTAATAACTGATAAAACATACAAACACCAAACATAAAAAAACAACTTTTTATATAACATTATTTTAAAATACAACCAAAATTTCGACAAATTAAAAATTAAAACCTTTTGGGATCCCGAAAAGTTTTCAAAACGAGAGCTTTTATATACTAAGGGAATGTTAAATAGAAATGATGTTACTTACAAGAAGGAATTCCCTGAACAGCTGAGGGTCGTTGAAGACGGGAGGGCAAGGTAGGGACGGACCGAACGGAGGTACCGTGTCGTCTGTATACACACTCAGCCTATACCCTTCACCCTCCACTTCTGATACCACTGCAAATATATCTAAACACTTTTAAGGGAATTAATAGTAAATATAATCTTATTTTATTTAATGTTTATATGAAAATTGTAATGAATAGCAATATATGAAATGTCTCGCTTGATGTGTATACAATAATAAAAACGTTTTCAATTTATATTTAATAGAATTGTGAACAATATCATTCGTGTTGTATACAAAGTTGTGACACGTGCAGAGTATATTTTTTGATTGAATAGACTTCAATAAGCTTATTCTATAAAAATATATATAATAAATAATATCAAACGACGTTCGTTCCACACATAATTAACCACGATTGTTGATATTTACTTGCGATTGCTATTTTTTTGCGATTGCAAAATATTTGGCATTGAATCGCAATAGTAAATTATAGTAGGTAAAGGATACGAGTGAAGTGACTTTTCACACATTGTGGGTTAAATGTGTTGTGGGTTGAGTCCTCAGTGAAAATTATATTCACAATATCGTTGCCGATGTGACGTTTTCTTTCCAACTGAAACACAAAAACAGATTAATATTCTATACACAACGTAAATATTTTATTTCATTTATTATAATAAAAAAGTTTGTACTAAATTAAAATGTTACTGTTATATTTTCATTGTAAAGATCCGTTCACACTGTTACATGAGTCACATTAGCTATAAGTAATTTTTTTTAACAATTTCAAATTCATTTAGTTTGTAAAAATAGTCCATAAGTTAGATTCACACACACACACACACGCACACATTCTTAAAAGTGTTCGGTTTTCCATGTGTTTATTGTAAAGTTATTATTATATATTGTAAGATAGATACGAGTATGTATTGCAATAGCTGTTTTAATGACATTAGTCAAGTGTACCAAGTGAACCTAACATTGAATGGCTACGAATCTAATTATTCGGTTCTAATGGCTATTAAACTGTGGACTTCCGTTGTTATCTACATAGGTATGTAAACAGTGTATATCCAGCCTTATATCGAAATAAAACAGCCTTATATCAATCAAAACATCTTTATATCAACAGTGTGTACCAAGCGTTATATAATCAAAATTTATTTATATGTAAATAACAAGGGTTTATTAAACAAAATTATGTTTTTTGTGTCAAATAAAAAGAAAACCATGTGTGGATTAATTAAATATCAAAATAAATCTAAATAGTTTATATTATAAGAAAAATAAATAATACCTATTTTTGTTTTAACAAAGTTCGATTATGAATAAAACTATACACAACATTCAATTATTGCTCTGCTCAATATTGAAATTACAAAAAAAAAAAATCCGATCTTGATTTTAATTAATAGAGATTGATTTATTTAAAATGAATCATGAGAGGGAAAGTATAAATAAGATTACTTCTTTACCAATGTAGAAAACAAAAATGGTACATGAACTGTTAATTCATAACTACATTACATAAAAAATACTCAGACAAAAAATTATCAACACAAAATTTAATCAATCAAAGCCATTTCTTTCTTTGTGAATTATATAAAATAATATATTTTTTGTATATTTAACACTAAACCTACCAAGTACCGGTCAAATTGACTGTTCTTAAACTTTTGTAAAATTTACACATTTTTAAACGTTATAATATCTTTATCAAACTATATGACAATTCTTAGAATATGCATATAATATTTTCTACACTCTTTACTTTTGGTTATTTCCATTATTACCTGCGCTATATAATAGAATAACTTTTAATTACCGGTCAATTTGACGCCGTACGGTAGGAACAGATATACAAGAATTGTCGGTAGGTTTAGTGTTAAAAACGTATTTCAGTTAATAACGACGTCTTGAAATGACAGAAACGTTTAAATATTCTGAGAGACAAGCTTAATTCATTTCCGAAGAGGAAATTGAAAAGTATTTAAATGAAATAAACAATCATCTAAGAATTTTGTTATTATTTTCTATTGAGTGAATATTATTTTGATTGTCAATATAAATTATTACTATAATAATAAAATCATACATTGTATAACATCTGTTAATATAATTAGAGAGAGAGAGAAAGAGAGAGAGAGAGATACATATATATAACTATAACAAGCAGATTCAGTTTTCTTTACTATGTTCGGTTTTATAACATTAAACACATGTATTTTAAATTTAGGACAGAGTTAGAACAAGAATATACAAATATAATATTATGCTCCCTTTATCGCAAAAGGCAGTTTAATTGAACATAGCAACATACATGCTTTTATTCTTAACCAAAACATGAGTTGAGTAATTACGTGGAATAGCTCATGAATTATGTGTAAACGTGTTGAACCTTATGCGGGTAAAGTATTTACAATTTAAATAGGTACTTTGTTTTTCTACCTAATTTTTTATTCGGAAAGATGTTCATGAAAATAATGGCGGTAAATTAAATGTCGACGATTAAAAATGTCAAAGTATTCTTCTAGAATAAAATAGAAAGCAATTAAAGTTATCGTTCTTACCGTTAAGAATATAAACTTTTGAACAATTGTACAACAAAAATAATAATTGGTGTTATTGTCTATGGCAGAGTTTTTTTAATACGTTAGAACTGATATATGTATTAATGTCAGTTCATCTCATATCGGATTATTCGGCCAATGTTTGATCAAATTCCACCCAATATTATAATACAATAAAATTAAATTGTAGATTATTTTTGTAAAAAACATCCACTGACCTGTTGTTTGTTGTCTTTTGAAAATGGTAACATTGTTGAGACGTGAAACATAATTTCGTGTCCTTGGTGCATCGTGTAAATGGAATGGCTGCCGGTCATGTCACCTGTCAACATTCAAATATATGTCAAATTTTACAGTAAATCTTTTAACCTAATGATTTTATAAGCCCCATACTGAAGCAGTGTAAAATTAAAATTTCTGATTCGTCGTTGAAAACATAAGGTTGGCATTATTTATATTTAGAAAAGGCTATCAAATATGTTTTCTAAGACATTTTTTATATGATAAAATAACTGGTAAGACATATAGATAGAATAAATGAATTTTAGCATAAGATTATAACATTTTCCGCAGTTGTATACTTTACCTATATTTGACGAAGGCTAAAATAAAAATTTTCTTTGATTAAGAATTTTCAATTAAATTTCATGGTACCTTTAACGTCGAGACCTCCACGAAAACGGTTCCAGCCTCTTAATCGAATCTTGTCCCCCAAAAGCGAAATAAATCGGTCCCATTTCTCGTTGCTCTTCTCTGAAAGATATGACCTTTACGTAATATTTCATCAAAGTGCTCTAAATGTAGTCTAGAGGTCAATGACACGTTGGATATTTTGGGTTAATATAGAAAAATGTATTAAATATACATATTTTCTATTTAAAAATAGGTAATACAATTTTCTGTCGCAAAATAAGTCTAAACCTGTCTGGAATTATTGGTAATATACGTAATGTAAAAGTTGTAAGTTGAAATTGGTTAATTGGAGTTAAATAATACTTTTAATTAATATTTTCGTTAAAAAATTCGTTATAAAAAGGTTTTTGGCAAATATATTCGTAATATAAACGTATTAACTCTTGTTAGCAGTTCTATGGGATTTCTATTTGTTAAGTGGAGAAAAAAAGTATATTGAGATTTGTACATTAAGGTTACACTGTAATAGTTTTATAAGTTATAAATCTTACTGAACAAAAGAATTAAATAATATATTATTTAAGTAACCATTTTATAACCCGGTCACATATACCCGTTCTTAAGATTATTTTTTCTGAATTAAGCTAAAGCTGTTTACGTCTTTTAGATCTTACCATTAGAAAGCATCTCGTCGTCGGTCTTCTGTCCGGGCTTCATTATCATAACTCCTATTTTAAAATTCACGGAACCCTCCTGTTCTTCGAGTAGCAAAATATCTTTTTGTAAATCAGGACACGTTATCTATAACAATAATAAAAGCCTTTATAATGTTATAATTTTTATATTAATTGTGTATGAATATGAATACTTGCACGTGACAGGTTGGGGTTTTGTACCACTATCTAAAATAATTTACGTTATTTAGTTACGGTGAAGAAATAAAAGATTACGATAGTAATATTATTTAATAGCAACAATGTTAAAACAGCTGTCTCAATACCTATCCCCAATGGCGGCCGATTATTGTTTCTCAAGATTAGCAAATGACAACATTTTACGCAATGTCGCTTGTCTGTCAGACAAGAATGTAGATTTTAGAAAGCAAATCTGAAAAATGTTATAAATAGAAGTCACCTCGAGAGACATTACTTTGCATTCTGTTTCAATAATATTTTAATATATAAGTCGTTATATATTTGTGCCGTGTATATATTTTGTTAATTAATATATTGTTATCATGGTCATTCAGGAATTGAAAATAACGAGTTTGTTGATCAGTTAGCTAAAGAGGCTTCTTTAATTAGTTGCTCAAAATACAATATGGCATATTCTCAAGATGTTCCGGATATTGGTTGTAAAAAGAGCCTTTTAACAATGTATCTTGTGATGACAGTCAACCACTAGTAAAGTTAGAATCTCATGGTGAGAACGGACACGATATCTGCAATGAATCATTTGATATGTTATCTGATCCCAGCACTGTTAGTGAATTCATTGCTGATGGCGAGAGGGAATCTGATGAGGAGTCTGATGAACCCGTAATACAAAGTATATACCCAAAATGGTTAATAGAAGTTGAAAAAACACGAGCCGAAGCTGATCTAACTCGTGCCAGAGCTGACGAGCAAAGAGTCACAATCGCTGCAAAGAATGCCGAGGCAGCTCTTCTACAAGCTGAGGGATTGAAAAAGATGGCCGAAGCAGCAACTACCCAGGCAGAAGCTTTGACAAGGATAGCTTGTTTGCTAGAAAATAAAATACAGAAGGAAAAGTCACCTATTTGATTTGATAAACGGGGTGATTGGTTTCACCCTCAATATAGTTAAAAAAAACAAATCTGTCTCAATATAATTAAATCTGCCATTAAATATTGCAGATTGTTTTGACTGATGAATGACAGATGGAGAAACAAAATGTTTCTTTTCATCTCAAAAAGTGCTTAATCTATCTTAATCTAGTGCTTTCCCAACACACACAAACACACACAGACATTGGTAAATAAAATTTGTATTATATTTAAATATAAGTTTTCCCAAGGAGGGTTGGCGTCAGGCAGGCGGCCGGCCGTAAAACTAAGCCAAATCTTTAAAGCAGTATGGTAATACCGGTGCCACGCGAGAAGCTAGCCCGGGAACAAAGAAACATACTGTGCCGACCCCAAAATGGGATAAGGGCAGGAAGATGATGATGATTAATTGTGTATGAAATGTTTAGTAATATTTTAGTTTTTAAACTTTTTCAAAAAATATAAATTTAGCGGTTAGGGTGCTCCAATATTTTCGTCAAAAACTTCATTTTTAGAACATTCTCTAATAGGATGTTAATAATAATTGAAATGAAATTATTAAAAATTACCTCTCTAGGCATTTTATCGATACGCTCAATAGATGTAAACTGGGCTAAAATCTGTTTGAGGGTTGGTCTTGTGGGAGTTTGACCTCCGCCGCCGCTCCAGGCACTCGCTGGGAGGTATATTTTGTGTGCACCCTGAACAAAAACACAAATAGATATAATGAAAATAATATCAATATAGTAATATTGTCAGATATAATAATTGACTTATAAACGAAGTTATCGGACCTGACTAGATCCTACTTCTTAAAAATTCATGCCTACAAGCCAATTCTTGAATTAGTTATGATAGCGTTTCATGAGGCAAGTGGGAAGCTGAATACTGAAAACGACTTTTCCCTGGAGGATCCAGGAGAACAAACTCACTGTATCCTTCGCATTACACAGGGATCTGTATTTAATGATGAATTTGATATTCAAGATATTTTTTCCTTCTTAAATATAAGCGATAGTAATTACAATCCACCAATTATCTCATCTACTTGCTTGCCAAAATATATGAACATAATACCTTGAAAAAATTATTAAAATCAACGATGAAATGGAACGGTGCCAAATCAAACTTATAACGACTAAAATTTTATAGAAGGTACCAAATTAGGGACCAAATCAAATTTATTGTTCCGGAAATTTGATTGATCGTTATTCGAGAATAAATATATTTGTTTTTATTATAATAAAGTTATTAAAATCATTGGATTTTAAAAATAGATTTGATTGTTTAAGTTGGACGGATGCTCGGTCGTGTTCTATAACAAACATTTCCCATGAGTATGTGAAACGACTCACATTCTAAAGTATATTCAATAGGGTTTAAAATAAACCCGTCATTTTTATTTATAACTTGAGTATTTCGCAATATTTTTTTATGTTACTTACCTATAGTATATGATATTCGATATTTTAAATACCTTTGCATTTCATTTTGCATTTGCATTTTTAATATTACTAATATTTAATATTCGAAATTGAATGAATGAATCTTAATATTTAATTTAAATTTAAGAATAACAGTTATAAAATATGCAAATATTCATTTTATTATCAAATATATTAATGATATTCTTGAAGGGTAATATTGCATGAAATTAAATGATCCAGAAGTTTTGATAGCTCTAAATATATATATAATAAATATAAAATAAAGGTGAGATTATAAAGTATATAATAAAATGAACTATAATAGATATAAATATTATTAGATAGACCTTTAACAATATTATTCTTGTAAAGGTATCCATAGTTTTATTTACCATTTTGTTAAAAAGTATAGCCCGTAAAAGTCCAGCTCCTTCCTGAACCACGCTCAGGAGGTAAGGCTCCCTCGCTCCATCCACCCCGATGTAGTTTTGATGCACTGTAATAAAATATTTTATTGTTATTATTTTAAATTGAGCTGAGCGTAAGCTAAGCTCTTAACCGTTTGGGAGACCTCTTTTTGTGTTTAGTTGTCTCCAGAATGCGATGAGATAATTAGCTAAAAATTTTCTTATGTATGCTTGAGCCGAACGCGGATGTTATAGCGAAAACAAATTGAAAAAATGTTTAGCCATTCAAAAGTTATCAAGAAAAGAAGAAAGGAGAGGAGCTTAGCTCAACACCCGCCGGGCACGGTTGGCGGATCCTAGTATATTTGTGTACTGCTCTTTAAATTTAAAGTATTTCGGTTATGTATAAAATTTAGTGTAAAATTACAGTTTAAATTGTGATTTAATAAAAGAACATTAATACACTATGATATATAATAATATTAGTTGTATGTTTAATTTAATATACGCACCAACGTATTAATTATAACTATAATAAATATATTTGATGTAACATAAAAAATCTCAATAGCTACGCAATATTAATATAAGACGTAGTATAATGCCAGTATAACAGATTGAAGCGAGAAATATTTACAGACTAATATGTTTCGCTCGAAAGCTTTTATTAAATCCCGGGAGGAAGTTTGTGGCACTGGATATATAGCTCGGATTAGCACCAAGCTATCTATGTGTGTGTTACGAGATTTATGTGTACATTTTATAATATATTTTTAAATAAAATGTTTTATATAACATTTGAATAATTTTTTTTCTCTTTATAATAACAAATAAGCAATAACACTATCACAAAATTTGATGTATTTTATATCATTAAAAATGTGAATAGAATCTTATTGACGTATTGTATTGAAATTATATTTTAACACTACTTGTGCCCGCGACTCTGTTCGTGTCCTTTTTTATGGCAGGTTGACTGACAGAAATAAATTCTAAAAATCATTATTTTCAGTTCTATTCGTTACTCGCTACGTTGAAATACTCAGAATGTTTCCCAAATATCTTGTGTTCAAACAGCGAACAGGTATATTTATTATATGTATAGATTGTTATAAATAACACTATTATTATTAATCGTATCATCTTAAAAGACACATTATATACTTAGAGTACAAAGGTACAACGGAATATCCATAGTCGACACCTCACAAAGCCCTCTCGAGTTTGCAATAATGCTACTTAATTCCTCTTTACGGAGGCGATTACAGATTTAACTTGAGAACTTGCTTAAATGTGATTATAACATAAGATAAAATATGAAATAAAACCTCACTCAGGGTGATATAAGTTCTTAACTAAATGTATTATGATTTTATTAGTAAACTATAAGTATTTTATCAGTTAGAAATATTTTATCCAGTGGAGATTATGAGTATTTTACTGTATTTTGGGTGTTTGTTTGCCAAATAATATTGAGTAATATTGGATTATATTTTTTGTTATTATTAGCAAAGTTACATAGTTCAATAGCTATTCACAAAGTCTTGCCAACAACATTATTATGAACAATAATATGAATATTCAAATATTAAATAAAATTCAGTATCCACGAAATACAAGACTAGAAAATACTTAACTATTTATCAATAAAATTTCAAAGGTATGAACTTTACAGAAACATAACTTACAATATTAAACAATAGTCTAATACATTTAAACATTAGTCTTAAATATAGTCTAGTCAATAGACTTTAAAAGAAAACTACTCAAATATTACTACTTTAGTTGCTGTCTATTAGTTTCTTTACAAACCTAATGGTCATAGGTACAGAATAATGATAAAAGAGATTAACTAATATGTTCCATCCAAAGTAAAAGTGAAAAACTCTAATCCAATAGTAACTATTTATTACCATATGTATTGTTATCGTGAAGTACCTTCGATCGAAGTACCTTCGGACACTACAGAGCATTGCAGAAAGACCGTCTTTAAGCTACGAATGTTGAGTATAGGTAAACAGAAATTAAATAAAATATACTATATTCTATATTCTAAGAATGACACAAAATAATCTCATCGTATCAAATATTTGACGCTTACAGAAGTGCGGGTTCTTAGTTACAAATTATATAATTACTATTGCTCCGAATCTATTGTTAATGTAAGAGCATCATAGAAGTAGAATTGACGTTATTTTTTGTAGTTTATTTTAGTATTTACTTTATTTTAATTCTAATTAGTGTTTCATTTATATCTGTGACTCAACACTCAATACTTCAAAAATGATAAGTTAACAGAGTATCAATGGAGTATGTTGCCGATTCTTATTTATGGACCTTATTTACCCTTTGGAATCGTGCAACTAGGTTCTGGTATTTAATAAGTGGTATGTGTTATTTTATTTCAAATAAAATTACAACTTTTTATATCCTAATGATAAGAAGAAAAAAACTGTCTGTAACGAATCTAAAGCAACTATAACTTTACGTTACGGACTTTCATTGTTTGCTTTTTTGAAATAAAAAACTTTGACTTTGAGCTTAGTTTGACTTTGAATTACTTTGACTTGATTTGATTTGAATTGACTCTTTTATTTGATATAATATTAAAATCTGCATTTATTTTATTATAAACCACTATTTATAAACTTCAATTAGTCTTTTGGAATCCTTTATTTTTAACAAGAAATATTTTTATTACATTATATTTTTTTAGATCTATGGAAATATATATTTATTTTTTGTTAATTTCAGATATATCTATAGATTATGTAATATTTTAATTGTGTATTTATATTAAGAATGGCAAAGATAAGGACTGTCTTAAAATAAAATTCAGACATATGTAATAGGAGATAGGATTCATAATATTTTATTAATTTTGAAAATATTAATCAATTTTCGAATCCTTCCTCCACGAGGTCGGTTAAAAACAGAAAGTAAATAGAAAATATTATTTGTAAGTGTCGTTTTAACTGAAAATGTATTTATAATTACAAAAACAATTTTCTACCACAAAATTAAAGTTAATTCCACTGAATGTTTTTAATAAAAAGTTCCCACTCTCCGCCCACGCGTTACTTATATCTGAACGTATTATTAATGTAATAATTGTAGGTGAATGAACTCTCATCGTACTTTCTATATTATTTGAAATAAATTTTCCTGAAAGTCGAATGTCTTATTATGGCTTCAGTTCAAAAGCATCGAATACAATTTGTTTTTATCGAACACTAAATATAATATTTTATTTTATTTTTATAGAAATATATATTATTTATACTAAGAAATAAAAGGAAATTTATTATTACCCATATGCAGTGCCTATAGATTTTTGTTTTAATATTCATTATCAATAAACTTTTGTTATATTATGTGCCAAATTTCTAAGACGGCTTGATAAAATTGGTTTTTATACAATATGTACATATATATTTTGTCACTTAGAAAGTGTTGTTGCCATCTGTTTATTTCGAATTTCAGCACTAGCTACTAGGTATTGCATTATTGTGTAACTAACTAATAATAACAGAAAAAGTACTATTCATCATAGTTGGATATTTCAAATAGTGATTGTTATAAAATCTAATTATTCACTGAAAATATCTGAATTCATTGGCTCGGGTGTTAGCACTTCAAAAAGAACTATCCAGAGATTATTCTGCCAAAACCCCGTTGTAGTGTAAAGCTGCCTTGGCTGTACGTCGGGATGATTATTTTTCCTTTTTTTACATTAGATTATCACAGAGGACCCATTTTTCACATCCTGTGATCAAATGAATATTTTTTAAGGTAATAAGACAGTTTGTAAAGAGCATACGCACATGTATATATTACGATACACTTTATGTAGGCATATAATTAATATATTATGGGATTTGTGTGTATGTATATATGTATATGTCCATACATATTTTAATTGTTTCAAATGAAATGATAAAAAATATATATATATTTCGAAACTGTTTTCTTTTTTTACACAACCCAGATCCGCATGCGATTTTGAATAAATATTTTAAATTTATCTTATTAGGTATAACAATATGTATATTACTATATACTTACATTTTTCACATGCAACAACTACAAAAGTATTTTAGATCAATTGAATAAAATTATTTTGAGTTACATGAAATTACACTTAAATATTCTTTTTACAAATAGCATGTGATATATTTTCATATTATTAATCGTATCACATCAAAATACTTAGCAAATATTCCTCAGAGTATCGAGGCACAATGTTCGGAATTTCCATAGAGATCTCACAAAGCTCTCCGGACTTCGCAATAATGTCACTTAATTCCTCTGATACGCTTACAGATTAAGTATATAAGAACACTTGCTCAAATGTGATTATAACAAAAGACTCACGAACTGACTATATGAACATGGACAATGAGGAAAGCTTCTGAAATAAACCCTCACCCAGGGTGATATGAGTTCTTAACTAAATGTATTATGATTTTAATAAATTATAAATGAGATATAGACTAGAAATATTATATCTAGTTGAAATATTGTGGTCATTTCTTTTTCATGTTTTTTTTGTAGTGTGTTATTGACTAATATTAGTTTCTATTCCAGTCGTCCTTAAGAAATTGACAATACGATAGTGAACTAATTGAAGGTTAGATAATAACTGTATAAGAATATTATAACATACATAATAAATTACTTTTATTAAATAAAATTTACTAGACGAGATCAATTTAATAATTAACAAAATATCAATCATAATAATTTACAGAATGAGCAGAAAACTTATAATATAATATTAGAAATTATAGAAAGGTATTAGGACGAAAGGTATTTTAAGATGATAGTTGATGATCAAAATAAACAATAATAATAAAATATATTGTGTTACGAAAGCATAGCAAGGGCAAATTCATATATTAAAGACCAAGTCAATTCGGACGATAAAAGTGCAGAACCTTCATGTGAAGTGATGACGACACCGCCCGCGTTGCAGCGATCGGTGGGATACTATCTAGAAATTACTGGCATTACAGGCATTTTTGGATCAATCGCTGACCTGGAATCACCTTTTTTATCATTAAGTATTTATAAGTTTTAATTGTATTTCTTTATTATTACTTTTGAAATTAATTGATTTTCATTGCAATCTTTGCTGCCACCAAATCCTAGTTATTGTAAAAACAGATTTTGAAATAAAATATTTTTTTAATTATCAGATATTCTAATTAAGAAATACTTTAAAAATATAAAAATATTAATACGTAAGGAGTGGCGTTGTAGACCTAACAAAATCTATTACTACGTTTATTTCTTTTTTCACAAAAGACAAAAGAGATTCACTAAAATGTTCCATCCAAAGTAAAAGGATAAACATGGATTCAGTTGTTCAGCTCTTTATTACCACAAGTACAGGTAATGTTCTTGCAGAACTCCTACAAAGCATTGCTACTATAGCGCTACAACAACAATTCGAAAAATAAGAGACTTCATTTGAGACAAAAATATACATATAATAGTAGATTGTCAATTTTTTCTAATTATACTATTTCAGTTCAAATAAATTTTTAAACCCTCCCTTTTCGAAGTCGGCAAAAATAGAAATTAAATGCATAGTCTTTTTGCAAATGTCAATGTAACTGAATGTATTTGTAATAGTAATTCGTATGTATTGTTGTTGTGAATATTTGCTGAATAAACGAAAAATATTTTGCTGACGGTAAGGATAATTAAATGTAAAATATGTGTAAAACGTGAAAATAGGACATTTTTTGGTTGATTGAGTTGAACGTAAGCGAAGCTCTTAACCGATTGGGAGACCTTTTTAGGTAGATTCCATAGATGAATCTACCTATTGCAATCGATGCGATGACGGGACCCAGACCCTAGAGTAGGGCGCTACGCCGTTTATGAACTGGAGATTGAGAATCCGTCGAAAAAAATAAATTTAACTATCCCTCTATATATATATATGTATATATGATCCATCAGTCCAAATTCATCGTAGGCAAAATCTGACTTCACAGGTCGATAGGATAAATTAGTAAGATAAACGCAGCATCTCGTTTTTTTGGAAAAAGTGAAAGGGGGGACTGGGAGGGGGGGTGAAAGTGCAAACCTTTGGGACACGCTACAGGTCGCAAATATTGACGGAGGATTTTCAAACTCGGTATACACATTCTTAAGGACAGAATGAAGGTTAAGTTCTTGAACGGGGGAAATCGGTGGGGGGGTTGAGGGGCTGGGGAGGTTGAAAGTTAAAAACTGAAAAAAGTCACAGAAGGAGGTAAAATTTTAGCGTCGGAAAAATCTTAGAAAATTAATAAATTAAAAGAGGCAACTTTTTTGTCCGAAAAGTTTTTTGATGCGACCCCCCGTTTAGGAGATAGGAGTGGGAGGTGGTTCCCCGCTCACCCAATATATGCAGAGTGACCCGTCATAAGACTCATAATGACCAGTAGAATACTGTTGGCTAATTTTTCTGTCGATCCGACCGACGGGAATCTACCTTACACCTTACACCTTACCTGTCGAACGAGGTATTTTGTGTTTAGTTTTCTCCTGAATACGACGAGAGAATTAGCTAAAAATGTTTTCATGTATGTTTGATTCGAACACGGATGTTGTAGCGTAAACAGATTGAAAAAATGTTAAGCCATTCAAAAGTTATCAAGAAAGGAAGAAAGGAGAGGTTCTCAGCTCAACACCCGCCGCGCACGATTGGCGGATCCTAGTATATATGTATATAAAATTGGTTGCTTTTGGTTTAGTATGTTTTTTTTCGGTAATTGAGGAAAAACAAATAAAAGCAATAATAATATAAACAGAAATATGGTAAAATAACATCAATTGCTTGTTGGCTACATTAGACAAATCAAAAATAAATCTCAATAGCGTTGTTCGTATAGCTATGATTTTAATTATATGACGGCCTGTTGATCTAGTGGTTAGTAGCTGGTAGTAGACTGCTCCCGGTGAAACAAGGATTAGCTCTAACACAAGAGTTGTTCTTTTTTCAGAAACAATAATAATTTTAATATAGGCATGTGTTGATGTAGCAGATTTGATCATATTTGTTAGATATAAAAACTGTGAATGACTGACCTTTTATTATACCTTTTTTATGTTAGAGGTCGGGAATCTACCTTGACGGTCATTGATGATACGTGATCACCGCCGCTATTGATGATATGAATCCAGCTGTTCGCAGAGCACCGGGTCCCCAGCAATCTAAACGGGTCTCCGTTGTATGTGGTCAAACGGTAGAAGCTGATATTGGGGTGATCTGGACCAGAAATGAGAACAGTACTCCATGTGTGGCCGGACCTGCACCTTGTAAGACTGCAAGTCTTTGGCCAGGCCTGAAATATTATCTCGCTCTATTGATCATTCCCAATTTCATCGAGGCCAACTTTGCCTTGGTCTTCAGATGACCACGAAACTAACAAACGCTTAAAATACCGAGGCCCAATATATCGATACTCGGTTAAGCATTAAGAGGAGTGATCTTGAAGAGTGCTGATACGACTAATAGGGTTTTCTCAATGGTAAACTTGTGTCTTTCCTGGAATTAAACTGAACGAGGTTCAGTTCACCCCATTCTGAGACCAAAAAGATCTTTATATTCTATAATGATGAACACCTGGAGAAAATTGGTAATCGAATTGCAGTTGCGATTCTCGGAAAGGCCATAAGAAGGAAGTTTCGAAAGACGCTAGAAGTAGAAGTTTGTGCCATATACGATCGAAAGCTTTAGTCATAACCATAACTACTAGACTTTCTCTCTTGATTTCAATAACCGCTGCACAACAGTGTGTAAGACATAACAAAAGATTACCAACTGATCGACCATGGCGAAAGCCATATTGCTGGTCATTATTCAACTGGCGATCCTCGAGGTACGTTCGAAGCTGTCGGTTAAGCTGATGTTCTCCATTATTTCAGAGTGGCGAGTAGTAATGTGGATAGGTCCTTAGCTGGATCCAAGCTATCACCAGTGTTTGAGGCAAAAAGAGTGCTCAAGATATCGTTTTTCTCTCTTGCCGTATGGGCTAGAGAGTCATTCTCCATATGCAATGGCTTCTATATTATTTGGTATAATTTCCCAAAAACCCGAAAGTTTAATTAAGATTACAATTAAAGTCATCAAATACATGTTTTTTAGAACACTAAATGAAATATTTAATTGTATAAAAAGTGGAAATAATAGGATATCCATCGGTAATTGTTTTCTGAACTGAACACAAAGGAAATTTTTCAGTATTCAAAAATATTTTCTACAAAACTATAAACAACAAAGGTTGTAAATAACAAAGAGAGTATTGAACATGAAAAAAGAAAATTACGACAATAACTATAATTATATAATATCTTTTATAGGTTTATTCAATCTGCATAAATACGCATGGAAAAAAGGTATATTTTATATGAATATTTGAACGACGTACGTATAAAAACATGTCAGGCGAAAGTAATAATAGTTTTTTCGTCTGAAATATGCTGAATAATAATGTTTTAATTTCGTTTCATACCAAATCCTTACGCGTAGGTCACCATAGCCTTCATGGTGTTATAAATTTATAGCACGCAAGTTATTTATACTAATATTATTAAAAGGAAATTTTTGTTTGCTTGCCTGTTGTATGTATGATTGTAACACATTATCAGCGAATAACACAGGTTACTTTTTATCACGATATTCCAATGGTTTCGGGAACTACGGGAATAAAACTGGAGTTTGTCGTAAAAAAAAAGAGAATAGCTGGATACCAATTGTATGTTGGCTTATCTCGAGCTGGAATTCCAGAAAACCATTACATTTACCTACCAAAAACAGTAAAAATTTTTTGACGCTTACTTTATTTTCTTCATAAATAAAATACCATACATAAATTTATTTGGTATGGTATTTTACATGGTACATACATAAATTTATTTGTTAATTGTTAAAAAAACGACTTTTGACTTTGCTTTCTTAATAAAAGTATATTTATGTATCTACTTATTTATCGTTGCGTCAGCAGACGTCTGTCATGTAACTTTGTCTGTATGACGTTATCTATTACCCGAGTACAAATAAGAGTTAAATAAGTTATCATTCAGTAAATATAATTATCCGCCTGTGAACAATTGCAGTTCGATGAAAATATTTAATAATTCTGAAAAGATTGAGAAAAACAATAATAAATTTCTAATAATGTAAATTAATTTCGTTTTGTTTGTCAAAATAACATATTTTGTTTAATGTCCAACAAGAAATAAATTATATTCTATGTATATAAATCTCAGTCACAATTAAATCCATGACTTCGTTTATCAAATAATACAGAAGATACGTTAAAAGGTCATTCACTTACAGTTATCTATACTTATAATAAATCTGTAGAGAGGTCAATTCTGTACATGAAATATATTTACAAAATAAGTAGCAGGGGGTGATTAGTGTTCGATACTGATGCCAAAAATGCAGTTAAAAAAATTTTTGTCTGTCTGTCTGTCTGTCTGTCTGTTTGTATGTTATTTATAGAAAAAAAAACTACTCGACGGATTTTAACGAAACTTAGTACAATTATTCTTTATACTCCTGGGCAGGTAATAGTATACTTTTCATCACACTACAATGAATAGGAGCAGAGCAGTGAAAGGAAATGTTGAGAAAATGGGAGAAGTTGCTTGATTTTTTAAGCTTCCGTCGCGTGTGCAGCCTTAATGGTTAGAGCTACATAGAAACTATGTATAACGGAAATATTCTACATAAAAATACACGAAAAATATTCCAAGACAGCATATCTACCTTTTATAGTTAACTCACAATAACACGCATAACTCTCGATAGCTTAGCAGTTCGGAGATTTCTTATTATATTTGTTTACTTTTACGTTTTATAAAACCAATAATGCTCACCATCATTCCTAATTAAAAAAAAAATAAACATTAGCACCAATTCAATAAAAAAAGAATCATTGAAATCGGTATAGAAACACCAAACTTATACTTACATGAAATACGCCAACAAGACATCGCGCGTGAATAGTGAATCAAGCTATAAGGATTATTTTTGCGTAACGGTTGCCGCGCTCGACGGGGCTCGCGGCGGCAGAGTATAAAAGGGGCGGGAGGCGAGCGCAAGCGTCATTCAATATTTGGCTGTTGATGCGTTCAGAGTGTTGAACTTTATTGACAGACAATAATTGTTGTTTTATAAACCGTGCTTATCAGCGCGACTTTTTGTCTTTAAATAGTTTATTTTAATTTCTTTTGTTGTTATTTTCTAAATTAGTTTTAGTTTTGTTTAAATTCTTAACTATTAATAGTTCCTATTTTATTTCTTTTTAAGTAGATTTTGATTCGATTTTTAGATTAGATAATAGATAGATAGATTAGATTATTGTTAGATTTTTAGTTACTGATAGGTTAGTTTTGGGCATTTTATGTTTAGTTTTTTTTGTATTGAGTAGATAAAAGCGTAGGTAGGTACTTTTATTAATTATAGTATTCATAGGTATTTTTTATTTATTTTTAAGTGAAGTAGGTATAGGTAGATATTGCCTACTATCTACCTATACTGCACACGTGTTTTAGCTTTATTTTCATTTCTTTTTTTTTTGTACCTAAGTTGTAGGTAGGTAGGTACATATTTCTTAGTTTAATTCCATTAGAATATTAGGTATTTAAGTTTAAATAGGCACTTAGATTTATATTTTTTTATTATATAGCAGCTGTACTTAGAACATCTAAGGTTTTTTTTGTATTAGCATAGGTACTTTGATTAATTACAGTAGTTGTAGGTATTTCTTATTATTCATTTTTAAGTGAAGTAGGTAAGTGTAGATAGTATTGCACACGCATTAAGTATAGCTTTATTTTCATTTTTTATTCTTTTGTAATTTGTAGGTACCTACGTACATATTTATAATTCGATTAGAATATTATTTTAGTTTTAATAGGCACTTAGATTTATATTCTATTTATTATATACTTAGCTATAGTTAGGACCTCTGACGTAAGTTTTTTGTTGGGTAACTAAATAGAATTTAAGTTACCGTCGATTAAAAATAAAATAAACGATGCCACCTAAAAAACGACCATCTTTATCTCGAACTTCGAGTCAAGCTAGGAGAATGAGAATGACGCGTTCTCAAGAATCGGAAGAGGAAAGAGCACATCGGTTAAACTCTATGAGAGTTAGTGCCTCAACATCTCGAGCTAATGAAAGCTCTCCAGAAAGAGAGATGCGATTAGCAGCTGAAAGAGCGAGACGAGCTACAACACGGGCTTCTCAAAGCTCTTCTCAACGAGAGCTAAGGCGTTCCATTGACCGGGAACAACATGCGTTATCCCGAGAAGCTGAAACTGCTTTACAACGAGAATTGCGACACAGCTGACCGCGAACGGCATACATTATCTCGCGAGTCTGAAACCTTCACTGAGAGGGAATTACGGCTTACAGCTGACCGCGAACGTCATATTTTATCTCGCGAGTCCGAAACCTTCACTGAGAGGGAATTACGGCTTACAGCTGACCACGAACGTCATATTTTATCTCGCGAGTCCGAAACCTTCACTGAGAGGGAATTACGGCTTACAGCTGATCGCGAACGTCATATTTTGTCTCGAGAATCTGAAACTTTTACTCAATATCAAGACCGTTTGACAAATGATAGGGCGCACCATAACATGATTCGATCTCTTGAAGATGAACATGAGCATGAACAACGACTAGAGTCGGGACGCGATTATTACAATTCTTTGAGACAAGAACAATTGATTACTTTATCTAATGAAAGATTAAGAATTGAAAATATTCGGTCGCTTGAAACAGAAGAACAGCGAGAGGCCCGTCTTACTGCAGATAGATTTCGACATGGTCTTAATGACTTAGATATACACGTGGTAGATCAATCTACAAATTCGGTGGCGTGGTCCGATAAATATAAAAGTGGGTTTGCTTATAACCTCACAATTGATTACAGATCATCTTCTGAAATAGGCGATATGAACGTAGTATGTTCCTTTTGTAATGCTTCGAAGTGGAGGAAGGAGTCTGCTGGTTTCTGTTGTTCTGGAGGTAAAATAAATTTGCCTTCGTTCGAAGACCCACCGGAACCTTTAAAATCACTACTTTTAGGGGAACATTTGCAATCCAAACAGTTTTTAGATAATAATCGCACTTATAATAGTGCATTCCAAATGACATCCTTTGGTGCTAAACAAATCTCAGAAGGCCCTTTCATGCCTACTTTTAAGGTACAAGGTCAGGTTTACCATTTGATAGGGTCCCTTTTGCCTGAAGAACAACCTAAATTTCTTCAAATATATTTTGTATCCGATTACAACGAACAGTCGAATATAAGAAATCAATATTTTCCGAATTTAAATACTGAACTCATTTCACAACTTCAGAACATGTTACATCAGGTTAATTCGTACGTATGCAGTTTTAAATCGGCATTAGAAGCCCTTTCTCAAGATGGTAATAACAATTATAAAATTGTTATAAATGCCGATAAGCGTCCAACTGAGGAACACCCTGGGCGTCATAACGTTCCATCCACGAATGAAGTTGCTGTAGTACTGGTCGACCAGGAATGTGATAGGCGTGATATCGTTATACGTTCCAGAGACAATCGTTTGCAACGTATTTTCGAAACCCACAGGGCTTACGACAGTTTGCAATATCCTATGATATACTGTCGAGGGGAAGATGGTTATAATTTCGCTGTATACCAAACCGATCCGCGCACAGGCGCACCTAATTATAATAAAAAGGTGTCATGCCTTCAATTTTATTGTTACCACCTGCAAGTGAGACGGAATAGATTGGTATACTTTCAACGTTTTCGTGGCTTATTTAATCAGTTTATTGTTGACATGTACGCAAAAATTGAAACCGAAAGATTAGTTTATATACGATCTAATCAAAGGCAGCTGCGCGCTGAAGAATACGTGCACCTTCGCGATGCCATGCAGCAAGATAACGATACTGTGAATATGGGTCGTTTAGTTATTTTACCCTCTTCTTTTACTGGTGGTCCACGCTACATGCATGAACGTACTCAAGACGCTTTTTGTTACGTAAGAAAATATGGACGTCCCGACTTATTTGTTACTGTAACTACCAATCCCAAGTGGGATGAAATCACTCGGGAGCTTCTTGAGGGTCAGGCACCGCATGACCGCCATGATATTATTGCAAGAGTGTTTCATTTAAAATTAAAATCAATGATAGATCTTCTTACCAAAGATAACATTTTTGGAGAAGTATTGTGTTATATGTATAGTGTTGAGTGGCAAAAACGCGGCTTACCTCACGCACATATCTTGCTTTGGTTAAAAGATAAGGTTCGACCTAATGATGTAGACAGATTAATCAGTGCTGAAATTCCAGATCCGACTGCAGATCCCCTGTTATACGACATTGTTAAAACTCATATGATACATGGTCCATGTGGTGCATTTAACGCAAATGCTCCTTGCATGCAAGACGGTCGTTGCACTAAAAGGTATCCAAAAGCATTAGTGGATGAAACTGTAACAGGACATGATGGATACCCATTATATCGTCGCCGTTCAAGAGACAATGGTGGTTTTACTGTTGAAAAGCGAATGTCTGGACAACAGGTTACTTTAGATAATAGGTGGGTCGTTCCGTATTCGCCTGTATTGTCCAGAGCATTTCAAGCTCACATAAATGTAGAAATGTGTAATAGTGTAGAGTCAATTAAATATATTTGTAAGTACATTAACAAGGGCAGTGACCAAGCTACGTTTGCGTTAAGAAATGAACATGATGAAGTTACTAGATTTCAGTCAGGCAGATATATCAGCTCTTCAGAAGCTGTGTGGCGGATCTTAAGTTTTAATATTCACGAAAGATATCCACCTGTGACCCATCTGGATGTTCATCTGGAAGGCGGTCAACGTATATATTTTAACGCCGAAAATGTTACAGAACGATTAGAGAACCCTAGACAAACAACTTTATTGGCATTCTTTCGACTTTGGGAAACTGATAATTTCGCAAAGTCTCTTTTGTATGAAGAAGTTCCATCGTATTATACCTACGATAAACAACGAGGTGTCTTTAACCGTAGACGCCGAGGCAGGCCTGTAGATGGCGAGACAGGTATTTTCAAAGAACATGTTCTTGGTAGAGTGTATACTGTTCATCCTAACAACGCAGAGTGTTTTTATTTGAGATTATTATTACATACAGTGCGAGGACCAACATCATTTATAGATTTGAGAAAAGTAGACGATGTTGTTTATCCAACTTATCATGCAGCTTGCCAAGCGCGTCATTTGCTTGAAAATGATCAACATTGGGATGACGCTTTAGCAGAATCCTGTGTTAGTGATAATCCACGACGGTTACGCCATTTATTTGTAACATTACTCACATTTTGTAATTTATCTGATCCTGTCCAATTATGGGAAAAATATAAAGAAAAATTTGCAAAAGACTTTCTTCGGAATTTATCTCACAATAATGAAGGCGCAACTAATGATAATTTTCGAGATCTGGCTATAAATCAGTGCTTATTAGCTCTTCAGGAAGACTTAACAGCAGTAGGCGGTAAATCACTTTGTGAATATGGTTTGCCAACGCCAACCTCAGTCGGAGAGGTTACCAATAGGGAATATTCCGCAGAGATTGGTTACAACCCAATGGAACTGCTGGTAACATTAGAAAACGGTGTCCCAATGATGACTGCAGAACAACGCTTAGTCTATGATCGCGTGTGCGAGAGTGTGCAGAATAATTTAGGAACAATATGGTTTTTAGATGCACCTGGAGGAACTGGGAAAACTTTTTTGACTAAATTAATATTAGCTTATGTTCGAAATCAGCGTAAAATCGCTCTTGCCGTGGCTTCATCAGGTATAGCTGCAACATTGCTACCAGGAGGTAAGACTGCTCACACTATGTTTAAAATACCAATTAATTTAGATCGCACGGAAAGTCCAACCTGTAGTATTTCAAGAAATAGCGACAAAGCTAAGGTATTGCGTGAGTGTAATTTAATCGTATGGGATGAATGTACGATGGCCCATCGAAAAGGAGTAGAAGCAGTAGACAGAACTCTAAGGGACATAAGACAAAATGATCGACCAATGGGCGGTATTACGGTTTTATTTTGTGGTGATTTCCGACAAACCTTACCGGTAATACCACGGGGAACCCGAGCTGATGAGATTAGGGCTTACCTGAAAAGCTCTTATTTGTGGCGTGATATACAATCGGTGCATTTGACTATAAATATGCGAGTGAGAACTGGAGACAACGCAGATAATCGTGAATTTTCTGATACATTATTGAAGATTGTTGAAGGTACCTATCCACAACTACACCAAGGAAAACTTATTCTGACACCTGAGTTATGTTGTATAGTGCAATCCCAACAACATCTTATATCTTCGGTTTACGGTGACATAACAATTATATTAAATAGGGACAATTCTTGGCTTTGCGAAAGGTCCATTTTGACTCCTCGCAATGACCAGGCATCTGAAATTAATAATAAAATACTGTCTAATATACAGGGAGAAAGCAAAGTTTATAGTTCAATAAATAGAATGGTTGATGAACAAGAAGCCACTAATTACCCGATAGAATTTTTAAATTCTTTAAGTATGCCTGGACTACCTTCTCATATAATTTGTTTAAAAATTGGCATACCGATAATTCTGCTCCGAAATTTAAGACCACCTCAACTTTGCAATGGAACTCGGCTAAAAGTAACCCAGTTGCAACAAAATGTAATCGAGGCTCAAATTTTAACAGGTTGCGGTGCAGGAGAAACTGTCTTTATTCCCAGAATTCCCATAATACCAAATAATTTTCCATTCCAATTTAAAAGAACGCAATTCCCAGTATCGGTGTGCTATGCCATGACTATCAATAAAGCTCAAGGGCAGACTTTTCGTGTTGCTGGAGTAGATCTCGGTGTTAGCTGTTTCTCGCATGGTCAATTATACGTCGCTCTTTCCCGGGTTAGCAATTCTAGGAATCTTTACGTTCACGTGCCGGACGGGTCGACTCTTAACATAGTCTACCCAGAAGCTTTGCGCTGAAACATTTTAATTTGATCTAAAAATATTAGCAATATATTATCTTAATAAAAAACAAGGAGTTACACGCTGACCGAGTCGTGGGTATAGCGTGGGTATATTATAATATTCTGCGGTTACTTATATTTTTCAACAGTTTTGTGGATTGGCATATTATATTACTATTGCCCTTCTAAAATACGAAAGTGAATCTGCCTGTTACGTCAAAACTATGAGGGAGGACATCTGCTAATTTTTTTTCGAAAAACGACGGAAACGCGGACGAAGTAGCGGGCAAAAGCTAGTTTTAATTAAAGCATCAGGCAAGAAAGGGTCGGAGTCTCCCATTAAGAGTTTTGGACAAATTTGTTGTTTAGGTTAGGACGGACGTAGCAATAGAAAACAAAGTGATTCTACATGAGCTCCGTTTTTTTTTTAAACGGAACCCTAAAACCATTCAATTGTCCTCTGGGAAAGATAATAGAAACTTTTTATTAATAATCATACTTTTAAACCCTCATTGTTCTCCTTTCCTTTTTGTTCTCCTTCATTGTTTTGTATAAGGCTCCACCATCAAAACCACTCTAGTATAAAGAGTAGATTTGACTGAGGTTTAATCTCAATCATATTATTAGTTAATATGTTATATATTTTTAAAGATCGCAATAAAATGAACTTGTAACGCCTGCGTGTATTACAATTGAATAACTATACCGAAACTTTATTTCCAATACTTAATATGTGATATCATTTTAAATCTAAATAACAGAAAGTTAAAATTATGTTACTTCTATATTATTATTATTATTTTTCATTTTACATTAATTATTATTCCATTTTCACACCATACTAAAACCAGTTACGCCTATTTCTTACCTTACGTTCACTTTTTACATTATGACGGTTAATAAACAAAGCTGTTAATTCATATATTAATTTGTTGAAATCGATGTCGTTACATATATATCAAATATTTATTTATTATCACTCTCAACAAGCTGTTTATTGATCAGTCAGTAAATATTTACAACAAAGCACTTCATACGAATATATTACAACTCAAATGCTTTTTACTATTTACTTTCTGTTTGTAACTGAACTAAAAATGTGGTTTTAAGTAAATCGTCCTAAATTGGTGTACGAATTTTAAGCAACTCAATTTTTATTTTATAAAAAATATATAAAAAACAACTATTTCAGTGTCTGGAAAATTCTGATATTAAGAAAACACTGTAATATATTTAAAGCAACGAATAAAATATGCATTAAAATAAATTTCTTACTAAAAGTAAAGTATTATATTTCCAAGAAACTACTTGAAGGTTGAAATTAGAGCTTTTCATAAAATATATACGGATTCTCGAGGTTATATTAATTTTTTTTTTTCTAAAGCATGAATCTTGTATCTTCTAAATATATACATAGCTGATAATTGGGATAGAAAAAGTAAACTATTCTCCTATACTCATATTCTATTTCTAACAGGGATACATTACATTTATGGATATATTATATTTATGAAACGTCCAACTCTAGTTGCACTCTTCAAAAGTATAAATATAGAGAAGAATTGACAAGAAACTATTGTCATTCTTTTAAATTGCTTATTAATGGAATATTTATAGTATTAAATAAGTTACAGGCAAAATGTTTATATTGAGAAGAAATTGGAATTCAAATACAGTGCGGTATCAAAAAAAAAATACCTCACTACTAAGTCTATGATTCTTTTTAATATAAAAATGATAAAAGCTTTAAAATCCTAACAATTCGAATAGTAATTATATAATATCATTTATTGTTATCATTTTATTAGACCAAGACTTTATACAAATATACAACGTACATAATAAGGTGAACATTTGTATTTATATATTCGTAGAGTATTAAATAACCCGTGTCCATTTGCTTGCCGTGAAACGCTTATTACTGAGGAGTTTACTCGTATCTGGTGTGGTTCTAAGTACTGAGTGTTTAGTTTTATTTATTATATTTCTTATCGGCTGCTAATATGTATGCTTGAATGTTAATTATTTAAGACTTTTCTGTATATTATGGCTGATATCGTGGCTTTAAATAATATAAAAAGCAAATATTGATTTTCAACTCCAGATAATCCAACATATAAATGCTCATAAGAAAAACACACCTTTTGCATTTTTTCCCACTTCTTTCGATTTCGCGTACGTCACATACTCTTAGGAATATTAAGATAAAAAGTGACCCAAGTTACCCACTTATAATGTGACTTTTAACAAGTAAGTAGAGGTTATTTTTTCGAAAAACCACCCAAACAATTACGAGATCATTACAGCATAGCGCATTTAATAATAAAATAATATAAGATAAATTTATTAGCTTTAAGCAGTTTTGTAACTTATCTAACTTTAACTTTATCTAACTTTAACTTAAACAAAGTCAAAGTTAGCATAAAGTACCACGTGTCTAACATCCACATTACATTATGCAGAGGTACTTTTAAAAACTTGATTCTTCTATAGAAAACTTTACCAAAACTCCACTTTCGTAGTTTAAAAACGTTTGCTGCAATGTTCTGTAGCGCTGAAGGGGACTGTTATGAGAATATTACATGTAGTAATAAAAAGTCATACCACTTTTATGTCTTATCTCTTTTTATTTCATTTCTTTAGTCTTTATTCAAATAGATTTCACCACAAACAAACATCATAAGATAAATTTGCTATAAAGGTTTATCCAATATAATAATTTATTTTGTTAGTAGTGATAGATACTTCCAACAATTTTATTTTCTAGTTCTACAGTATTTCGGAATCAATATTTCTGATAGTTTAAAATTTTCTTTAAAAATTTGTTTTTAAAAATTACTATCTTGGAATAATTTTAGTTTATAATTTACTATCTTGGAACAGTGTTTGTAGCCTTTGGACACAATATAAATATCTATTAATCTATAAAACTATGCAATAATACACAAAAATACAATCCAATGTTGTTGTTGTTGACGAAAAGCAGTTAAATAGAAACGACCATATTATTTTTAGTAGATATAATATTTCCAGTCGATAGCATCGGTTATAGTATGACAATAAATTTAGTTAAGAACTTATATCAGCCTGGGTGAGATCTTGTTTTATAAGCCTTGCTCATTGTCCGAGATCAGTGGAGTCTAGTTCGTCCTTCGTTATAATCACTTTCGGGCAAGTGCTAAATCTGTAATCTGCTTCGGAGAGAGGAGTTAAGTGGCATTATTGCTAAGTCCGGAGAGTTTTATGAGATCTCAACTAAGGAAATTCCGCAACTTTGATACTCTATGAAATATTTGCTGTGCATATTGAGATAATACGAATAATCAAAGTTTTCACTTGTTATCAAACATTGACTAAACTTACAACACATATTTTATTTATATAAAATTTGCAATCAAAATTCAAAATGGTTATCTAACCCTACCTGCAGTTACGGAACGATCCTGAAATATTATATTTATTACATAAAAAACACTTATGAAGATTCCAACAAAAATATGTTTTTTTCAATCAATAATATATTAAAGTAACCAATCGGTGTGTACATACACAGATCCCGTGTCTCATTTCCATACGTGTTTTTACAGAATAAATAAAACTATAAGAGTTATTACCGCCATTATATACCTATGTTATATTTATATAGTTATGTAGTTATATAGTTATAATTATTGTATTTTTTAAATTTTTACTATCATAATATTATAGTTCGTTTTGTTTGTTTCTTTGATATATTTTATTTTTTATGTTGGTGTATGTTTGGATATAGATTTTATTATTATTATTATTATTGTCTTTATTTGATTTATCATAATAATGTTTGTATTATTGTTAGCTTTCATTTTCGCTCATCATATTGTAGTAATTATTATATTTGGTATGCCTGGGGTATATATCTTAATTTATTATTATATCTGTACACTAAAATCTGTAAGAATTTTCGGAGAGGTCACTTATATTATAATGTGATAGATGTTTATGTCATATTGATTTACTTAAACAATGGGTTCGTTTGAACTCTCTATTTATTACCAAAACGTGCGTGGGCTTCGTACTAAGACTAGTACGTTCTTTAGTAACTTAATGTGCAATGATTATGACATTGTTTGTTTGAGCGAGACTTGGTTGATTCATGGAATTTACGACGCTGAATTATTTGATAGCCGTTACAACGTTTACAGATGTGATCGTGATTATATTACTAGGGGGGATCGGATGGGTGGAGGAGTGCTTATAGCAGTTAGACGTGGCTTCATAGTTGTTGAATCAAGAACTGTAGAATTTCCTGGTGCTGTTGCAGATGTTATACAGGTTACATTAAGGATTAGCAAGCTATCGCGTCAGCTGTGTTGCAATTGTTTTGTTGCTATTTTCCTCATGGTCCTTGTCATTCTGATGCTTTGATTGAGTTTTTTGAATCCATTTCAAATTATTATTTGAATAAACCTTGCGATCACTTTTTAATACTAGGTGATTTTAACATTAGTAGTGCTAGGTGGAGCTGCTCTGACTGTTGTACTAATCAAATTTTAAATATGAATAATGATAATATCTCAGTTCAGTCACTTTACACTTTTCTGCAACTTACAGGCTTTAACCAATTTAATGTTGTTCCGAATATTAATGAAAGATTTCTTGATTTAGTGATTGCAGATGTAAACTGTTACGTTACCCATTGTCAGGAACCGTTGGTTGTTGAGGATTCTTATCATCCGGCTTTGCTTGTATCTCCCCGCTTTTTAAGTGTTCTGGAGTTGCGCCCTCCAAGTCGTTTTGTGTCTGTTTTTCGTGCTGCTGACTACGATGCCATAAATTTAGAATTGTCTACTATTGATTGGACTATGGTTTTGGATACATGTGATGTGGACGTAGCACTGAATAAATTCTACGAAGTAGTTAATTTAGTTATTCAAAAATATGTTCCAACGAAAAAGTGTAAAAGTGCACGATATCCTCCGTGGTATACTAAATCGCTCATGAAAATAATAAACGAGAAGTTAAAATTTCATAAAAAATGGAAAATATATGGGAGAGAGAGTGATTATAGCACTTTTAACCTTTTACGCGATCGTCAAAAACGTGTCCAGTCGGATTGTTATGATAAATATATCGAAAGGGCTGAAAGTAGTATCAAGCGTTGCACCAAGTTATTTTGGTCTTTTTTTAAGTCCAAAAAAGCCTCATCCGTTATTCCGGACATAATGTTTTCTGACGGAATTCAATCATCTAATGGTAGCGAAATCTGTCAGCTTTTTAATTCTCATTTTCAATCTGCCTTTGCATCTGACTCACCTTGTTATAGTGACAGTGATACTTTGCGGTTAAACCACAGCCGTGACACTCAAACAGTATCTAGTGGTTCAGTTGATCTCTCCACTAAATTAGTCAGGAAATACTTGAAATGTTTGGATATTGGGAAAGGGAGTGGTCCTGATGGTGTCCCTCCGTTTTTTCTTAAATCTTGCTACAATAATTTGGATGTTCCTCTATCTATATTATTTAATATTTCTCTCCGTACAGGTAAAATGCCTAAAATATGGAAACAATCTTTCGTAGTACCTGTTTACAAAACCGGAGACAGACAGAATATACAGAATTATAGACCTATATCTAAACTAAGCACTATTGCAAAACTATTTGAAAAGATAATTTATGATCAGTTATATCCGGTTGTAAGACCATTGATCATTGATCAGCAGCATGGATTTATCGATGGTAGATCGACTGAAACAAACCTTTGTGAACTGACTCATCAACTTACAATGACAATGGATATGGGTGGGCAGGTGGATGTTGTGTACACGGACTTTTCAAAAGCCTTTGATAGGATTTCTCACGATCTGTTAGTCAGAAAACTTTGCGGTATTGGTATACACGGTGATTTGCTTCGTTGGCTTGAATCTTATTTGAGGGATCGCAGTCAAGCTGTTGCTGTTAAGGGTTTTTGTTCGTCATTTGTGCCCGTTACTTCCGGGGTACCCCAGGGCTCTCATCTAGGACCATTATTGTTTAATCTTTTTATCAATGACGTAACAGGATACATTCATAATTCTAGTGTTTTACTTTATGCTGACGATATGAAGGTTTTTAAGGTTATCGAATCTCATCAGGACTGCGTTTTGCTTCAGAACGATCTCGAAAACTTGGAGAATTACTGTAAGTATAATCTTTTAAAATTGAACATAAAAAAGTGTAGCGCTATAACATTTACAAGAAAGAGAAGGGCTATACCATTCGACTACAAATTACAGAATACCGTTTTGTCTAGAGTCTCTGAGATTCGAGATTTGGGTATTTTCTTGGATCAAAAGTTAAGTTATGCGTATCATATAGATTATGTAACATCTAAGGCCTATCGAATGCTTGGATTTATTCTTAGATCTACAAGGGAGTTTAAAGATTGCCGCACGCATATTCTACTTTTTAACGCTTATGTAAGGTCCCTCTTGGAATATGGTTCAACGGTTTGGAGCCCATTTTATAAAAAATATATAAATAAAATTGAAAAAATTCAATCAAAATTTTTAAAACATTTGCGATTTAGAGATGCCTGTTCCGACTATTCCAACAGTAAAGTTCTTGATAATGTTACCCCATTGAGTATACGTAGAGGCTTGAGAGATCAATTATTACTTTACAAAATTGTCCATAATCTTGTTGATTCTAAAAGCCTCCTTAGTAAAATTTTATTTGAATGTCCACGTCTTAGTTCAAGAAATCGACCATTATTTTTTGTACCTCGTTGTAGAAATGATTATGCAAAAAATGTGTTCTTGTTACGTGCGTGTAATAATTATAATAAACACTGTAAAACTTTAGACATATTCAACATGAAAATTAGTAATTATAAGAAAACTTTGTGTAAATTGTCATAGGCTGTAATATTTAAACGGTTTCATAGTTTTGCTTTCTGTTTTTATTTTTTGTATTTTTTGTATTGAGTTTCAATTATTTGTTTTAACTTTCTGTGGAAACTTAATTGATTTATGTTAAACATTTTGTAATTTTTTTTTTTTATTGTATAGGTGCTATTATAATTGTATGTTTCCCAAATAAATAAATAAATAAATAAATAAATAAATAAATAAACTTTTTGGAGGATTTCTTTTAATTAATACAGGAAATACAATAGAAGTTCGTTCATTCGCAGTTATTACGTTGAGAATACAGTGGGGGTTATTTTAATAACCATCCAAAGGGATCGGTTGTTTTAGTTTTATGTCAGGAAATTAGATTTCATTCTTCTGTTTCCGTTCTTTCTTCCGTTCTCGCTTTCCTTTCTTTGTTTTTTACTGAGTTCAAGAATAAAATACCATTCTATGTTAAATCCCAGTCAATTGAATATGTTAAAGATAGTAAAAGAATAATGATATTTCACTATGTATACATATGGTGCTCATTTTATAATTGAATAAATATATGACATTATGTTAACAAAAATCATACGTAAAATTATCTAGGAAAGAAGAAAACAGACAATTAGTATGAAAATTATTATCCATTTTGTTTACCACCATTTTAAAACTATTCCCATCTCTGTTACCTCATCGTATGTTAACACTACTTATATAAATTAAGCTGCAAATTAATATATTAATTTGTGTATTTTGACGTTGGTATATATTAAATATTTTATTTACTATTCCTCTCAACGAACTATTTACTGATCCGTTAGCAAATATTTACAACAAAGCATTCCATCCGAAGTTATACGAGTATTACTAATAGAATTTCATTTAAAATTATGCAAAAAAGCACTATTTGCTATTTCATTACAGTTTTATCAGATTTTGAAAAAGATTAAATAAATGTTAAATAATAGATGTAATCGAGTCTTGACATCTGACTGATGTTTCACCGAAGCAAAGATAGATCCATGGAGTAGAACTAGCAAGAAACTCAATGGACGGTTTTTCAGCGTATTTATAATTTTTTAAGGTATTAACAATTGTCACACTGACATAATTATTATGTGGGACAAAATTAGAATTCAAATAAAACGAGCTACTTCCGAGCACACTAGAGACGCAGTCGCGTGTGTGTTATTATATGTTTTATTGCCTACATATTGAACTTTTATGATATCATATTTTATAATGTGGGTGTTGCAATAACATCCTTGATCATATAACTATATAATTCTAATAAGACCACGTAATATACAATTGTATTGATTAGGTTAAAAATAAACAATTACTTGTAATAATTGTTATTATTTAACGTATTATGTTAAAATGGTAAAAAGTTATTGATTTGAATTATTGAATAAATAGTAAAACGCTGTGTAAAGAATTGTGAACTACTATATATTTTTTATAGGTACATTATACGTACGTATACTTATTAAATATGTTATTTGGTATTGATTCTTTTAAATAAGTTCGAACTAATGTTTCTTTGTATATTGCCTTTTTACTGCACAGTGTAAAATAGTTTGATTAATGGATTTTCTTAATTTCTTAGTCATCTTTATTTTTAGAGTTTTAAATAATCGAACATTCATATATGAAACCAACATTGAATGATTTGTTTTGCCTAAGTGTATCGTCACAGTTCAAACAAAAAGAGCGGCGTACTGCGTAGGTATAGATATATATATATCTTGCATAATATGATAAATATTCTACTTTGTAGTGAAAGCGAATGAACTTGCATTATAAATATAATATATATATATATATATATATATATATATATATATATATATATATATATATATATATATATATATATTATATGCTTGAAGCGAGGAACCAAAAGATAATTAGATACTTTTTCAAATTATCACGAAATATCATTATATTGAAAAATTTTTATAAATTAAATTGAATCTATTCTTATTTTTAATATAAATATGTTCATATTCCATACAAAGAAAACTTGAATTATATAAAAAACATATATATTTATATAGAATACGGTATACCTTTAAAAGTTATTAAAGGATTATAGCATTAAAATCAATAATTAATTGTGTATCATTTTTAAAAACTAAGACTCCTAATTGACAAAACCTTGGAAATGGTTACAATGAAGCAAATATGCATAAATTGACTTAAATAAAAACCTATAGGAACAAACTATATTCTATATGTATTATAATAAAAATATATAAAACTTATCAAATGTACAAAAACATTACATTATTATTGTAAATAAAAATTCATAGTATTATTGCTTCGAATGCCGCCGAATATAAAATAATTTTCACTCTAAGTCTGCTATCAACTACCCACACGTAGTAAGTCCACACGTAGGTCGCTGTACCCTTTTGGGTTTATCATTTTCATAGCACTCACTACCCTAAAATAATTCCAATTGACTTGACTTTTTATTAACCTATATTTTATATCATACCGGTAATCCGGTAAAAACCACTCTACTTATATAAAATAATAGTTACTTAACAGTGCTTTCAGTTAATTATGTTTTTAATCGTAATTAAGTCCTCATATAACATTTAATGTCTTACGGAAATTACGAAAGTGCCATAAAATTTCATCACCTATTTAAGACCTTTAGGAGTGGTATTTTCTGTGATCCTGTAGTAAGTACTAACAGTAAAAATAAATCCCTCCGCAAAATTCAATATTAGTTACTGATTGGACAACGAGCTTTATTCTTTAATAATATACTCGTATATAGTTAACCTGTGCTTATATTTTGATATGGAAAATATAATAATGTTGTCTCTATAGTAAATCAAAATTTACACAATTGCTTAAATTTTTATTAATATAAAAAAAAATCTAAAATTTCATTATGCGACTTTTTAATTAACCTATTATGGGGTGAATAAACTTTTGTTCAACTCGTTTCGCAATGGGGACTTTTTTTATAGTTATAAGTAATATCATCACACTTCAAATAATAAAAGACTATCATTTTAATAAATTAGAACAACGTAGAACGTAATGCGTTCAATATATTACGATTAATTTCCATGACGAAAAATGTCGTCATACCCGTTGTAGTGGGGTTTTATGTATGACGAAATATTTCGTCATACCCCGTTAACAGGTAAAATCTATGTTAATAAATAATTATTACAATAGCTGCCTTTGAATTATAATATAATTATTGAATATAGTTTCAAATTACTTTGACATTTTATCATTGTTATTTATATTCCTATAATATAAAATGGACAAAGCATATATTATTTATGTATACACATAATACATATATGTAAGTATATAATAGAATATAAAACAGTGCGTTGATCGAGGGCCTTAAGTTTTAGTAGTATCTTATCTGAAGTAGCGTATCTTCATGATCTATGGCGGCCATTAAATAAATCAAGTTATCTTTAAGAGTTTGTGGCTCCAGAAGACAAAAAACTTTCCGCAAAGAAACGGATGACATGACTATTTGCACTTTGTTACTTTCAGGTTATCTGCAGACTTCTCTCGTGAAATATACCAGCTATAAAATAACTTATAAATATTGATAAATAAATTTAAAAGAATTGTGCTCAACTTCTACAAGTACAATTCAAATAAATCTTTAAATTACTATAAATTAAATATTTATGTCATTTTTATTACATTGCCTTTTATTATAAGTAAATTGGCCAAAACTGTACTTAATGTTAGATTTATCTGTTATGTAATGACATACTTAACAAGAGGTATATAAGAGAATATTTTTCATAATTCATCACCAGGGGTGGTTAAAGGAGGTCACGACCCAGATAAATAAGTTTGCTTGTAGTTTTTATACCGGAAAAACGCACATTTCCTTAAGGGTAACAAAGAACCTTCCAGTATTCTGATAACCGACTATTCTTAGTCTATGATAAAAAATGTAACAATACTTACTTTTACCGAGAAAATATTTGAAATACCATCGCGTTTGGAACTCAGGATTTTCAAGAACTGGGGCGCTGGGCGGCCCGAATAACTGTAATAAAAGCGAGAAGGTTAAATTGCGACAGTGACATATTAGAATTATGATAAAATATGTAGGTCGCTACCTACTTGATCACCTTGACAAATATCGTTACAATAACCTTTGTCCGCTTTTTATCAGTCTCAAAACTTAATGTTGCGAACTTGATAACGGTTGACGGATGACAGACATCATGCCCATGACGGACTTAGTGACGGGTCCGTCGTTAGAGAGACATATTTTTACACTTACTCATACTGAAATATCGATCTCAATGTCGTTTGTCAATATAAAGGTATGGGTATCCATATTTTTAGATTATTCTGATTTCTTATTTTATTTTACTATTTTAATTTAATTGATATGTTTATTAATAATAAATGATGTCACAATCTCACGCGTTATAAAATATATGCGAGAAGAGCTGCGGGAATAGTTAGTTTTAATCAAAATAACTGAGATTTGCTTAAATATTTTATAATAATTCATTAATTACTCAATAACCAATTACAAAATACTAAATAAATTTATATTGAGTTTTCCTTAAACAATAGGATAGCTTTTAAAATATAATTATATACAAATAAATCTTTATACTTTAACAGTGCAATAGATACGAAAGTTGAAAACAAATTGCATTTGCGATAGCAAAACAAATAATGGCATCGTGTAAAAAAAACACCAAATAAAGAAGGTTATCCATTCCACTAATAACATAGTTAAGTTATATACTATAATAGAAATTTAATTTAATTTACAAAATTTTGTATATTTTATATATATAATACATGTTTACTATATTATATAATTAATACAATAATTCGACTCCATAATGTAAAATTTCCAGGCAATCTCATTAGGAAAATTCATTTCATTATCCCAGTCGAGGCTTGCTTCATTCGTTGCAAATAAATAGCAAAATTTTAATCTCCATCCATAATTTAAATTAAAGCTTTTAAATTTGACAATTTAAATAAATTTTATATAATCTACGATAAATGAAAAAAATAGTTAAGCGAAATTATCATCTACATTTTGAAGAAATAACAAAACTTACTTATGGTTTAGTTTAAAGAAAACTTGAAAGATTTATTGAATATCACAACTGAATATGTAATACCCATTATAACAGGGATCAGGTGCAAGATCATGTTAACTGTATGATAAATTCTCACCTCGTCCTTTTCGCCGAGGGAATTCCCATTCTCCAGGCGGTACCGGCGCACTACAGCGTCAGCCGCGCCACCGGCCTCGCCCGGCGCAGATAACTGCAATAATAATTTACTTAAAATATAATTATACATCTTCTGTAATGAGAACTAATTATCTATAATAATAACAAGCATTTACTTCAGATAATTAATCCATATACAAATTATGTGTTAGTAACAATTAAATAAATAAAATTAAGGTTAGTAAAATTTATATAATTTGAGATTAATTTAAAATTTGTGTTTTCTGGTGAGACTCCTGTACTAAAGCTGATGGTTAGCAGCAGGTGGTATGAAGTCTTTTGTAAATAATAATTTAATTAAATTTTGTGGAAATAGTTTTTTCCATACTTTTTAACTAAAGATACAATAAAAAAATAATAAAAATATAGGTTTCAACCTGCGAGTTCTGGGAAAAAGTAGGGTCTCCGTATCGATTATTTTTTTATTTTATATTTTGTTTATATTTTAAATATGTTTAACAGGGTTTTTCAATACTCGATACCTTATATTCATCGATACTCGTTTTGGTTTTATTCGCATCTGCGACCTCTGTTAAAGCATCCTATTGCTCTACCAAATGAGCTATCCTGTGTGTGCTCGTCTCGATAAATTTGGCTTTGTCTATACTTTTCGTATTTATCTTTTTATCAATGTGTTTTACTTTACAGAATAATAAGAATAACTAATAGAAGAATAACTAATGTATATTTTGTAAATTAAATTTTAAAGTAAAAAACTTACATTTGGCAATCACAAACACTTTTACTTATAAAATAGCTGAAAGTGTTATTTGAATATTTATTGTATTTCCGATGTCTCATGTCATCAGAGCCCTATATCCAGAACACTCATTGCCCTCAACTTGCAACAATAAACATAATGTAGTTACATTAATTAGTTTAGAAATAGTTTACTAAATAAGATAACAAAAAAATTGTGTTTGATATACACAAGTTTGTTACCAGACCTTGTTTCTTGAACCATAATGGAATTGATCTCCGAAATATTGAAAAAGCGTTTGATATCCCATCGTAGTTATAATGGTTAGAAAATATAAATTACCACGAGTAATTTCCTGTTAATACTATTTTGAATTACACTTGACATTTGGAAGTGATTTATTCTTATAATAAGTAATCTCCACTCTCTTATAGTTTATAATCCGGAGACGTTTAGGAATATATGAGCCGTTTATTTTGAAAGTGACCTACCTCCATTTTTCAACTTTTTGACGGTTACCATATTTACATGTTATACATCAGTGAAACATTTTAGGTTGCTTATATTCAGAGCAAATACAATAAATTTTTACACATAACTTTTCGTAGTTAATTAGATAACTGAGCCGTGAAGTTTGAAAGTGGCCCAACTCCATTAATACGTCTTACTTCAAGATTTACTGTTGATAATGTGGAAATCATAGATCATACATTTTTAATATCAGGGCATTCGTTTTTACCAAATGATAGAGATATGGCATTAAAAAAATAATTTATTGTTCGTTCTCCAAGATTATTACAAGATTTCTAAAAAGTGTCGGAAGAGAAATAATTTTATTGTAAATGAAATGAGACAGGAAGATTTTGTATCAACAAAATTATTAGAAGATGCAATTTTTAAAAAGATAAAGAATTCAGATGGAGAATCAGTAAACTGAACCATATAAAATTTTCTATAAGACATCAATGAATGAGAATGAAAATTTCAAAGTCCTGAATTTATTACCACGTCGGGGTAGACCGAGAGAGTACGAAAATATTGTATTGACACCATTGTATAAAAATATTAGACCAATTACAACAGCAAAATTTAAGGACATAATTGACCTATACGGATACATACCACTAGAACATCATGATTTCTTCAAATCTTTTTCACACCCACAAAATGTAGACGTATAGTAATTTTTTTTGTAATAAATTTAATAATAAATTTTCTATATCCTGTAATAAATTAAAAAATATTTTGAATCGCATAAATTATGTTTCCGAAGTGTTTGCAACATATGTTAAATAAATTCAGTATAGTTTTTTTCAATTTGAAACATCTTAAATTATGTTGAATGGACTTTGGAACCTTCAAATTTTATAATAAATCTAGCTGTTAATTCTGAAAGTGGCCCAACTCCATTTGTGGTAAGAAAACGTACGTTATTTACTTTATAATTGCCACTATTTTAACAGGAACTTTAAATCTAACAGCCTTAGATACGGTTAAGGAGTATAAATCATTACTATCCTATACGTATATTTTTTAATTCATTGAAACGCAAAACTTTAAATATCTCGATTTGAAGATAAATGGCGTTATGCCACTTTCAAAATTAGCGGCTCATATATTACATAAAATAAATCTATTGAGCATGAAAATGAATATCCCAAATTGCCGAACACATTGGTCTAAAAGGTCCGTGATGTTTGTCGGCACTGGATCATTGCGTACGTCCTCGACCTCGCTGACCCCACATGCTTGCTGAAGCAATTCAGAGTTTGGTCGCTTGAAAGGCTTGCTATTATGTTTTTCACGTACTTATTTTTTTTACAATATACCGTTAGAAAACTCATGTTTTAAATTAAGTTATTCTATACTTGTTAAACTTAATGATGACACGAATAAAGTACGTTGGACATAAAAAGATTTCTAACATAAAGATCTTAATTACAGTTATTCCAAGAATCATTAAGACGCTATTTACTAATGCATAAAAAATTAATATAAAAGCAAGAGGATTTTCTGAGAACTAATAAAAATGCCTGAGTGGCTCAGTTTTATATAAAAAAACATTTGCTATTTATATAATATATATATATATATATATATATAGAATGGTAGGTACTAGCGAAGATGTCGCAATGAGAATGAAGAAGAACCCGCTCAGGTGGTTTGGGCACGTCGAACAAATGAGTGATGAAAGAATGGTAAAAAAGATTTATAAAGGAAAAGTGAGCGGTAAGAGAGGCAGGGGGAGGCCTCGAGTGACCTTCGATATCACAGTAGCTACGATACAGGAGGAAGGTCTCGTAAAAAGCATGAGGACCCCCCAGAGGGCATGTATAAAGAGGTTAATGTGGTCGAGGCGAAAGAGGTATGCAGGGACCGTAGCGTTTGGCGCTCCGTCGTCTCTAGCTACCCCGCAAGGGATACGGCGTGAAGATAAGTTAAGTTAAGTTAAGTTATATATTTTGACAATAGTATTATCTATTTAGAGCCTGAATCCATTTTCTTTTTGTGAAAATGAAAAATATGTCTTAAATCAGAATGTTTCTGTATGTTGACTTATAAGGTAACTAATGAGGTAACATCACATCAAATTTAAGTAAACACCTGTCCAGTAGTTATATTATATTGTATATATATATATAGCAAATTAAATTTGTTTTCTCATGAACATGACTGTTTAATTACTTTCTATTTAGTGTCTAAAAAAATACTTTTAATGAATCTATGGTTTTATGTACTATATAAAATATATCTGTTTTGTTTACAGATTGGAAAAAGAGGAAAGATTTTCAAAGTTAAACTTACTCTCAATAGTACGATACAATTGTTACCGAACCGCAAAAAGTACTTACTTTCTTAAGAACGTGTGAACTAAAACTACTTAGTTTGTAAGCTGAGGAAACGTTACTAAGCAGACCGTGAGAAATCTTGAATTATATATTTTTATTCATATTATGAGAATAGCGTATTTCTCAATATCAAACATTTTTTTGCTACAAGACTAAAAAGTTAATTAAGAAGAAGAATACTTTTATTATTATTACAAAACAGTACATCTAAACTCAAAACAGCAATCTATGAATTATACTTGGTAGTATATACCATGAAAATCGAACTGATGACCTTGGGCTCAGATGTCACCACCATTAGAACCACCGTCAGAATGTCTTAATAAATGTCAAAGCTACTAAATTTATACAATATTTAATGTCATTCAAATCAAGTCAAATGAAAATCTTTATTGAAAGTAAGTATTATACAAAACGTTTTTTCATTGTCACCAGTTCGGAAAGTTATTTGACAGACTTGAGAAGAGCTGGCGACAGAAACTCATAGAGCTTGTCTTATGTTCTGTTTTATGGTATATTTGAATCGTATATATAAATACGTGACGTTTTCTTCTCTCTCCGCACCCGAATAAATTTTTTTCAAAGTATCTTTATTTGAATTAAAACAACTTATTAACTTTATTTTCTTAATTACTTAGTTTTTATTTAATTTAATTTTTTATGTAATAGAATTAATTCTTATGAAATAAAAGTATTTCAATATAATTTCAAGTAGATAATATCTTGTCTTTACATCATCAAAATTGGTAAATTTATTGAGCCGATATCATTTAATTACGAATACTTAATTCCGAAGTTATCATTAGTATAAAAATACGCGGCGTTTTCTTCTCTGTCCTCAACCGAATTGAATTTTATCAAGGTAGCTTTATTTGAATTAAAACAACTTATTTACTTAATTTTCTTAATTATTTAGTTTTTACTTAATTTTATTTTAATACAGTAAGTATGAAGAAAAAAGGAAGATCATAGCTTTGAATGAGATTTAGAACACAAATAGAATGTGATCTGTAATAACACATAGGCTACTTATTGTAATAAGAAATACCAAATTATTCAGTATTTGGTAACAAGATGGAGCCATTTATACTGATAGGTTTTATATAAAATTCACGCGGGCAAAACCGGGTGGGTTAGTTTCATTTGAACTCATATTTTTATTTCTACCCATTTGTCTTTCTGTTAACTGGTTTTTAATTCTAATTGCTGCCACATTATAAAATTGCATCACTGAAAAGACTCAGCGGGTCGGTAGAAAAAAATAAAAACGGCATATTACCCGTTCTATCGTATAAATTAGAACTGACAGATGTCAAATGAGGCAGAGTTAAGTAAAGTTACCCTAAATTGCACGCGCATCAAACGTGACATAGATGGCCAGTGAGGACGCTAATTGCTTAATTAGAGTATATCAATAAACGACACACCTACTATATATCGTGGATACATTAACGTGGTGATAATCAATCACGGTCCACTGGCAGATATTATTATTGTGTGGACAATATAAAAGTGTAAGAATCTATTGTTGTTTCATAATAATGTCTTCATATTGTTATGGCACACGTAATGATAATCTTTTAAATAAATTAGTGTAAAAAGTCATTAACGCAAGCTGGAACCTAGGACCTCTGGGATTCCGATCTCGGAGGTCGTAGGAAAATATCGTTCCCGAATTTTGCTACGGTGTTGCTACTTGCTATGACGGATATGATTATGTAATCGTTCGTAACAAAAATAAGGCAACATTTTTTGGGATTCTATCGAAAATCCTAACCACAAGTCCTACATGTGTTTCCGAATTTTCATTCTATATTTGTTTATAATTTATTTTATGCTTAAAAACTTTATTATTAAAACTTATTCCAAATAATATTATTTTAATTGTTTGTTTTCAGATACATTGATATTTAGTACCAAAAGTATATTACAATTATTTGCATATGGACTTTTGTAAAATAGTATACGAACACCGCTACCTACCTGTTTGGTGATAAGCTTACTTTATAATCTTTAACATGTATTATATATTTCACTCATTTTATCAAGTAATAAAAATAACACTGCTTATAAATAATCTATAGTTATATAACGACAATAGCATGAATCTTAATCCTGCCACTGAATTAACATTCTATTCTAATTCTAGTCTATTCGCTCTCTCTCTCTCTCTCTCTATTTCTGTCTATTACTTATTACTTGAAAGTAGTTATCAATATAATATCAGTTATTTAAATATAAAAAAGTTATCATTGAAATCTTGCCGTACCATTGTATTTTAGGCGGTAAATAATGAACATTTGAGCTCGTTATAATTTTTGCATAATAACATCCAGTACTTTTAAAAATGACTTATTCATCTAAATTTAATGTGTGTCAATATAAACAGTTAGATAAACAGTTTTCGAAATACAATAAAAGAGACAAATAGACACAGAAGCAGACAAAGCTAAATACTAGGTCTATAATAATTAAGAAAGGAAAGAAAAGGAAGAAAACCGTGATATAAAGAAAGACAATTTTTGACAAAACGTTTTTTATTTTATAACTTAGATAAAATAAAGAGGATGGATTAAAAGTGTAATGTGTAAGTTCGGAAAGTTCTTAAAAGAAACTTAAGCAATAAGTAAAACTTTAAACGAGAATGTAATAATACTAAGCTGAGAAAACAATGACAAGACATCACTCACTCCACTCTTATGAGAAAGATCGTTTACTGGCAACATATCGTATCGTTGTTGGTATGTTTTAATATATATGTTGAAGTGCCCTAGATTGCGGAGATCGTTATTTTGCTGTTATTATAAATTATCGTAACTTATAGTGAAAAGTGTTTTGACTTTTTATATATTGGTATAGATTCTCAGACTCCTATATAATATATAAGAACAATAAAATTGAAATATTTTTTTCTAAGGAATCGATGGTGAGACAAAAGTGAATATTTTTTGTATTGGTACGTTGAATTTGAAAGAATACAATTTTAAATTAGTAACTTAATAAAAAAGATAAAAATATACGTATCATTTTACCCTTAAAAAAGTAATAATATGAGTTTTAAAGCGTAAGTTTGAATGACTTCATGGAAATGTTCAGTACTTTGTTTTTGGTGAAATATTAATTTTAAAAATATATTTTTTTAAATTTTTTTATTTGAAACATTTTTTGCACCTATAACATTAAAAAAATCCGTGTCCGCAGGGGGACACGCGTGGGTAGACCTCGTGTGTAACTCGTTTAAAATATAACTCACTACCTAAGAATAACACATGATGCCGTTGTTTACATCAAAAATTATCAAGCAAAAAGCAGTTTTATTTTTTTTTCTCGGATAAGGTATCTTTTTTGGAAATACTTTTGGTACCTAAATTTAAAGTAAAAAATAACCTTTCTATTAAAATTATTTGCGAGGAGGGAATGTTTACCAGAAAAAAGTTGCCGTGGTTTTACCTACCTAAATTTTCAAGCTAAAAGTGGTTTTTATTTTTTTCTCGGAAACGGTACTTTTTACGGAAAAACTTTTGATACCTAAATTTAGAGTAAAAAATATCCTTTCTATTAAAAATACGTGTGATATAAGATTGCTTACCAGAAAAATGTTATGAATTTTTTTCCAAAAATTTTCGGTTTTTTTACCCCAACCCCTAAGTTATTGAAGTTAGGTTTTCGGTTTATCTACATTAGTTACAGTTATTCATCAAAGACATCATATAATATAAACGCGATTGATTTACTTTGCATAGGGAAAAGTTATGGTCGAAAAACTGAAATCAGAAAAAGTGTGGCCCTCGCGCCCCCCGTGGCCGGATTTCTCTGGTTAACGAACTTGACCTTCATTTTTGGATGGTTGATGTTTGTTTGTTTGAAAGTTTGAAAGCGATCCAAGCGAAACTGCGGCCGCTATCGCGCTATCGACTCAGGGGGTCATAAGAAGACCTCCTGTGAAGAAATTTTTCCAAAATTCGAAAGTCGAGTACAAATGAATGGGCAGACGGAATTCTTCGAGGTCTACCTAATAACCCAATAATGATAAACATACTTGTACTAGAAACAATATATACTTATAAACCTACATACATATATATATAAATAATGTTGCTTTAAACGTTTTTTAAAAACTGATAAAGTAGGAGATTTTCTACTAACCATTCTAACCAAAGGAAGAGCATTCCAGAGTCTTACAGATTTTACAGAAAAAGAGTAAAAATAAGTGTGTGTGTTATATGTCGGTAGTTTCAATTTTTTAAGAGAACGGGACTGAGAGCCAAAGTGTTTAAGACGCTCTTTAAGGTAGGAAGGAGTTAGAGGATGAAAGAGGAGAGGGAGAGAGAGAGAGAGAGAGAGAGAGGGATGTGATTTTCCCGGCTTTCTGTAATATGGTAAAAAATGTTTATCACTCACTTTCATTAACTTTCAAAAGTAAGAAATAAGCGATTCGTAAGCATTCAAATTCTGACTTGGTATGTTTCCACGGTTTTCCGTTTCCGGCATGAAAACAGTCCACACTGCGGCGATAATTGTCTACCAAAATCAAGTGAATTAAAATAGTTATAGCAATCTTTGGATACAACAGTTGTCAAAACTCACTAGTGAAACTACTGTGGAGTGTGTGCAAATAACCAGAATTGTACAACGAACAGAGATTTTTGTGAAATTAGAAGATGAATATCGACATTAAGTGAAGGTTAGAATAACGAAAAGTCATTTGTTTGACAATTGATACAAAACGTCAAACTAACAGCGACAAACAACGTCACGTCTGACACTACAAAAAGTGTTGCCAGCCGTGAAAATATTTTTCTACCATTTTTTTTACAATAACGTTCCGATCTAAAAAACCAAACCTCATACTAATAACATGGAAGGTCAATTTCAAATATTATATGACAAAATGAAAATTTAGATGCAAAACCAAACTGCTGAACTGAAGGATTCTATCACAAAAAGTATTATGGACAAAATGGAAGAGAAATTAATCCCGTTAGTGGAAGAAAACAAAACCCTAAAAATCAAAGTAGATAAATTAGAGAAAGAAATTGAGTACCTTAAGAGAGGGGAAAGGAGTAACAACATCATAGTATTTGGCCTAGAAGAAAAAGAAAAATCCTCCTTTGAATTATTACAAAAAGTAAAAGAGAAGCTGAAGCATGACCTAAACATTGCTGTAGAAGACTGCGATGTTAAAAAAATCTATCGCCTAGGAAATAAAAGCATAGAAGGTAAACAGAGGCCGATACTATGTTCATTTGTGAATAATTGGAAGAAGACCGAAATAATTAAAAACAAAAAGAACCTAAAAGAAATTTATATAACTGAAGATTGCTCAAAGGAAGTGTTAGAAAAAAGGAAAACTTTGCAAGCGGAGCTTGTTAAAGAGAAAGAGAAAGGGAATATAGCATTCTTGAAATATGACAAACTAATAATCAGGCAAAATAGTAACAGCCAAGAGAAGAGAAAACGGGAGATATCCACGTCACCCGCTTCACTGCCCTCTTCTTGCAACAACCAGCCTAAAAAACAACACATTATATCTTCACATAAGGCAAATAGAACAAATGCTTTTGATTTGATGCTGTCTAGATCAAGCTCTCTTTCTAATACCTCTAGTGCGTCGAATATAACTACAACCAACCAACAATAGCAACTAAAAACCGGCAAAGGAATACCAAAACCGAATGAGGAAACTATCAACAAAGAAACAGAAAATCAACACCCTCCCCCAAGGCGACTGGTCCTCGTGGGGGAAAAAGACAACAACCCTCCAACGAGAAGCGAAAGCAAAACTCATAACAGCAACCATAATCAAAACAACAACACAAATCATAACAGAAACCGTAAGCAACAGAAGAATAAAATATTTATTGCAGCTCTCAATGTACTTACCCTGAAAAATGAAGAAAACCTGACGGAATTAATGTATGCGTTAAAAGACATCAAATGGGATATTGTAGGCTTGAGTGAAGTGAGAAGATTGGATGAAAATATCTTGTCTTACTCAGACTACATACTTTATCATATAGGCGAAACCCCGGGCCAACATGGAGTTGGATTTATGGTTAAGGAACATTTAGCAAAATATGTAGAAGGATTCGTCGGAATCTCAGAGCGTATTGCGATTATGAATATAAAACTAACTGGATATAAAAGCCCTTGGTCTATAATACAAATATATTCGCCAACAGAACAATCGAATCTAGAAACAATGAACACATTTTACCTGGAGTTAAACAAAGCAATCGAAGAATACAGCCACAAAAACCTTATTGTGATGGGTGACTGGAATGGGCAAATTGGTGATAGGCGCCATGGAGAAAACAAGATACTAGGACCATTCACATATAACAACAAAACTAGAAGTAGAAATGGAGAACTTATCACGAACTTTGCACTAAGAAATAATCTCACCATCTTAAATACTGTATTTATGAGGAAGAATAAAAACATGTGGACGTGGATCTCACCAGACGGGAAAACAAAAAACCAAATCGATTTTATTATGACGAACAGAAACAAACACTTCACTAACTTCACCGAAATCAATAAGCTGAATTTTAACACTAATCATAAACTTATTAGAGCGGAACTAGTCGTAACACCCATGAAAAAGCCTAGACCCAAGCCAAACTCCGCAGCTCTAAAGTTAGGGAAATATCAGTTAGAAAAAATAACAACATCACTGAAAGACCTATTAAACAACTTCAAATATATCACACAAGGATTAGGTACACAAGCAAAATATGACTGGCTAGAGAATACTATCAAAACCACAACCCAGAAGCAACTCACTACAAATAACAAAATGAAACCAAAGGAATGGCTGACAACAAATACCATTAGACTCCTGTAAACAAGAAACAACTTAATAAATAATAGGGACACTCAAGACAGGAGGAAACATTTAACAAATATTAGCAAGGAAATCAAGGGCAGCATAAAAAAGGATAGGAAACAAAACAGAATGCAAATAATAGAAAAGTACATAGGTAAAACGGGAGGAGTCAAAAAAGCATACAAAGAACTGAGAAATTCAATGAATTGGATCGTGGAAATGAAAAGTCGTAACGGGAAATGGAATCACGGCAGAACAGATATACTAAAAACAGTTGTATCCTATTACAAGGAACTGTATAAAAACGACATAAAAGAAAAGGAAATTGTTTTGGCTGAACTCTCAGATATTCCTACTATCATGCAAGCTGAAGTAGAAGAAGCTATAAATACCCAAAAGATAGACAAAACACCAGGTCCCGATAGAATAAATAATGAAATACTAAAACATAGGAAGGAAGTTTTAATACCTGCCCTTACGGGTATGTTTGACGATATCGTGGATACTGAAATAATACCTCAGCAATGGACAGAGTCCAATATAATCCTATTACATAAGAAAGGAGATAAACACGATATAGGGAATTATCGACCAATCAGTCTCACATCAAACATATACAAAACATTCTCTAAAATCATTTTAAAACGGATGGAAAGAACATTAGACGAACACCAACCTATCGAACAAGCTGGATTTCGGAAAGATTACTCGGTGATTGATCATATACACGTTGTACGTCAAGTGTTAGAGAAATACAATAAACACCAGCTAACGTACTACATTGCATTTATTGACTACAACAAAGCATTGGACTCCTTACTACATAGTAACATATGGGAAGCTCTGATGGATCAAGGGATTGAACATAAATATATTCGATTAATAAGGAATATATATAGAAATAATACAGCAAGAATCCAATTGGAAAGGAAAAGTGATTCATTCAAAGTAGGGAAAGGAGTCAGACAGGGAGATCCCCTATCTCCGAAACTATTCTCGGCGGTATTAGAATCAATTTTTGGGCGACTCAGTTGGGAAAACCTCGGGATCAATATAGACGGTACATCGCTGACGAACCTAAGATTCGCGGATGATATAGTGCTATTCGCTAAAACACCGGAAGAAATAAGCAGAATGATCGAAGACCTAGCGACAGAAGGTGGAAAAGTAGGTTTAAAATTGAACCCGGAAAAAACTAGAGTGATGACCAATGGGGAAAAAATCACGATAAAGTTAAAAGACACCGAAATTAACTACGCAGACGAATATATATACCTGGGACAGCTTATAACTCAAAAAGAGCCTATGAAAAAGGAAATAGAGAGGAGAATCACGAACGGCTGGAAAAGTTACTGGAGCTTGAAGGAGATTATGAAAAACAAACAACTACACATAAACTTCAAAGGTAAATTGTTCAACACGCAAGTGTTCTACCTGTTCTTATGTACGGTTACCAATTATGTGCGCTTACCCAGGAAACGACTAACAAACTCTCAACCTGTCAATACGCTATGGAAAGGAGTATGTTGAATGTAAAAAAAAACAGATAAAATGAAAAACCGTGTCATTAGGAACAAAACAAAAGCCATAGATATAACCCTTAAAATCAGAAGACTCAAATGGAGATGGGCAGGACACATGATCAGAGGCCATGATAAATGAAGTAAGAGGGTAACAAGTGGGTATCCTAGAGAAGGTAAAAGGAAAAGAGGAAGACCACAGAAGAGATGGGATGACGATATCAGGGAAGTGGCAGGAGTGACGTGGAACATAGTGGCACAGGAAAGAGTAGAGTGGAAAAGGTTGGAGGAGGCCTTTGCCGATTGGCAAACAGATCTACAGAAAATTAATAAGAAACAAATATTAGATATATAGATATTAGATATAAGTAAGTTTATATTTTATAAGAAGATTGTTTTAGTTTAAGTTAATCTGAATAAAAGGCTATATTATTATTATTATATTATATGTTTCCACGATTATAGTACTGTTTAATATATGCTTCTTGAATTACAGTAACATATTGACATAAATAATTAAAGGTATAGATTAATATTATTATTAAATTAATTATTTTAAGTAGGTTCTTATTTTAAATTGATAAAGATGCTGAGATGTCGGTGAATCTAAAATGTAAAGACCGGATAAATGAAAAAGGTTTTCTTTCTAAAAAAATAAGCGAATTATATAAATTACAAAATGCAGAAAAAAGAACGCAACAGGATCAATATAAATGAAAATTGTATGTATTGTACTTTTAAAATAATACATCTCTACAAGAAAAAGTAAAGCGGATAAGTATTTGATGAATGATTCCAAATTGAAATGAAAATATAATTTATTATAAAATCCAAATTAAAAGCAGTTTTTTTAAAAAAAATCCATATATTTTATATATTTTTAGTGGAAGCCTAAAATCGGTATGAGAGGGTTCAGTTCATTAAAAACTTTTAATTGACACTTTCATCATAGCTTTGAATGACTTTTCAGTAAAACACTCATATATAGATAATACTTAGTATTTGGGTTTTCTACTTTAAACATATACTCGTATGTTAGGTCCATGACTTTGTGTGTTTAATGTTAATGTCATTGTGATCTATATTTAGAGTTAAAAATATTTATGATTCACTTTCATTCATTTTAAAAAGTTTAAAATGTTCACTTTAAAAAGTGGTACGTAAGTAGTATTAAGTATGTAAGTTTAATTTACAATGTTTAACCCATACTGAAACATTTAATTTGCTCTTATACATTTATCACTTTTACACAAGACGCCTTACTTAAACCGTTTTCTGATAGTTTAATTTATCTTTTAATATGCTGTTCATATTATGTTGAAAAGATTTGTAAAGATAATCATAATAAAAGAACTTTAATATACAGTTAAGTCAGTAAGTCATTCCTATAACTTTATTGATATAAAAAAAATATTAAATATAGAAAAAATATAGAATATATTTTAAAGACTTTTATTTAATTTGAAATAGCTGTTCTAGTATGAGTTATTTTCCCAAGGCTTTAGACTTGAAACTAAATCAATTTTACCTTAAGTCGCTGTATTAACGATTTGCTTAAAAACTTTTGCCATTCGCAAATGCACTGTATAGAGATATTAAAAGTCCATTTCAAAGCGTTATAGCTTAGTTATATAATGCAATGTGGAGAAGGTCTTCCGAGAGCTAATAAAAATGCTTGAACGCGTTTAGCTTGATATAAAACACTGTAACATTTGATGTTTATAAAAAAAAAAATACGACAATTAGAAAAATCTATTCAAACGTTTTACTATTTATTTTTAAGGAATGGCAAAGATTTAACAAACAGATTACATACAAATCCAAAAATAAAAATTTTTAGTCAACCTTTTTTGTCCGCTAACAAAAGAAACTTTAACCTATTTATACAGAACAAAGCGTTATTATAAAATAAAGAACCGACTGATAAACATATGACAGAAAAACGTACCAGAATAGTTGAAAGGTCAACAAAATTTTGTCTAATTTTAAATTAAATATAAAACAAATTACGTCGAAACATATTTATGATCATGTCTTATTATATAATTAGAATCTTGTGATCTCGAATATCAAACATAATATGTATTGTGCAACTGTAAAACTGTAAAACGATAATACCTTTCAAGATTAATATATATTGCACTAGATGTATGGCCTTATTAACCTTGTTGAGTCCTAATTCAACATACATTACACATATACATTATTTTGGAAAACATTTCAAACTAAAACCTATACTGAATAGTACGTGTTACATGACCAGCAAAAGGAACTTATTTCTCTTAAGAACTTATAAATTACAAACTACTTAGTTTGTAAGTTAAAGAGGTTAGTGGGCCTTAACTTTATAACATATAACGTATTTTTTTATATGAGAGTAAGAATAAAGAGAATAAGCGTTAATTATTATTATTTTTTAATGTAAATCCGGATTAGAGCAGTAATACCAAGCGCAAACATTCTATGAATCAAACTTTGTATTATCACTATTATTGAGTTAGTAAATATAAAGGTCCAAAATAAAATACACGCAACCAAAAATTTCTAAAATTCTTTAGTATTAATATACAAAAGAAAGCAGTGGTGTCTGATCGTGAAGTAATTCCACATTAATCGCATTGTTTTCTATCTGTTCCATTTTATCTATTCTTTTCAACTCTCTTCAAAGAATATTTTTTCTTATGAAGGAAAATATCACCTTGAGTAATCTTGATTGATAAACAACATTTCACGAATAAAAATGTGATATTAAAAAATTATAGTTTAGTTTACTTAACAGTGTATTTTATAAATAGATTTTGACGTTTAAGTAATTTACACAGATAAATAATGTAAATTAAAGGAAATTCAAAGCAGATATTTTGGTTTTTCTATTTTAATAAATACTTAATACTCGTTACTGTTAGAATAAAGCTTAAATAGATTTAAAATAAAACGAAACTAAATAAATTGATGTAAATTTATCGTACGATTACAAGCTTCTGGACGCTGTAAACCACATTTCTAACTCGTAAGAATCCTCATCGGGTCAGTAGAGAAAAGTATAAACAAATTATTTTCCTGTCTCATAGCAATAATTAGAACGGACAGACGTTGGACGAGGCAGAGTTAAATTATATTTTCATAACTACGCAAATGGCACATGAAAACAGTCAAAATGGGACATAAAAACTGTGAGGACGCTAATTGCCTAATCAGTGAATATCAATCAACGACGCACTTCTATTATATATGATGGTTATATCATTATATTGAAATAGGTTAATTGACCACATACTGTGTGATCAAAGAAAAGCATTTATAAACATCTTTTGTTATTTGATAAAAATGTTTTAATAGATATAGAATGAAAAGTCATAAATGCAAGCTTGAACCTGCGACCTTTGGGATACCGTTCAGCCACTCTACCAATTAAGCTATGATATCGCGAACTGTCATGAATCTAGCATTATTTATATAATCGTGCATAACGACATGGAGGCAACATTTATAAGGCATCTTTTGAAAACACCAATCCTTAGACTTGTACGTATTGATGAATGTTAATTGTTTGATTTTAAATTCATGGATACGTAGTACAGAAAGTTTATTTAATAATATTTTGCATATGAACATTTTTAATATAGTATACAAACATCGTTACATGTTTGGAGATATGCGTTCTTTATAATTTTATTGTTCTTATTACGGAATTAAATTTCAATAATTTAATTACGTAATAAAAATAATACTACTTACGCAGAATCTATAGTTCTGTATAATGAAAATAACATAAATCTTAATATTGCCTATGAATGAACAATCTCTATTCGCTCCCTCTCTCTCCTTCTGTCTCACTACTACTTATTACTTGAAAGAAAATGTCCAACACAATATTAGGTATTCAAAAATTTTTATTTCGTTGTCATTGGATTCTCGCCGTTTCATTTCACTTTAGGCGGAAAATGTCGTACATTTGGGCTCTGTATAATCATATTGTAATAAAACGATGTACTTCGAGATGATTTTAGTCTTTAAAATCAGTGTGTCAATAGAATTTTCATTTGTTAGAAACTGGAAGACATATTTTTTTAATGAATGGAGGGTAAATTATAAGATAGTATGAGTTTAAATGAATATTTTACGTATTCGTAATTTAACCTGAAAAAAAAGAAATTTTAAACAAGTAATTTTTCATAATAATACAGTGAATACAATACATATTACATAATACAGTGAATAAAAAAAATAAAATTATTTTCTGGTATCTTTTGAGTTGAACCTTCAACCTTCAACCTTGGCATTAGATGGATGAGGTTCATTGAAAAACAATAATTATCTCGTTTAATCATAACCATGAATGACTTTATAGTAAAATATTGTTATACAAATAATAATAAAAATAATAACTAGGATCCGCCACCCGTGCGCGGCGGGTGTTAAGCTGAGCCCCTCTCCTTTCATCTTTTCTTAATAACTTTTGAATGGCTAAACATTTTTTCAATCTGTTTTCGCTATAACATCCGCGTTCGGCTCAAACATACGAGTACATGAGAAAAATTTTAGCTAATTATCTCGACGCATTCTGGAGACAACTAAATACAAAAAAAAGCTCTCCCAAACGGTGAAGATAGACAATTAACTTATACATTTATTTTTATTATTATTATTATAACTTCGAATGACTTTATAATAAAATATTGTTATACAAATAATACTTTGTTTTTAATGGAATTCCTGTTATTTTCGTGGATTTATTTAGTTAAAATGTTTATCATTCACCTTCATTTACATTAAAAAAGTTTAAATGTTCATTTACTTTAAAAAGTGATAAGTAACTGATAAGTAAGTATTAAATTGTTAGTCGTTATTTTTCGGTAACAAGCAATAAATCTACACACACTCAAATTTGGATAGTTCTCTTTAAATGTAGGCTTTATGAGTTTTATTTATTCGTTTAGAAATTTCATTTAATCTTAAATTGTAGCTGATACACATGTTTTCATTAGTTTAACTTTTTTTTTACTATGCTGGCCATGTTATGCTTAGAAAATGAAAAATAAAGATTAAAAAAAATATTAAACGGAAGAACTTTATATTTTAAATATACAGTTGATTTTATAGCCAGTCAATGGTATAATTTTATTGATATAAATAGAAGAACATTTAATATCAATAGTATAGATGTCATAGTCACAATTGTTCATTCTTTGAGAGTTCAAATAAAGCAATCTGACCTCCTTCTATTGGTGCTACTGAATAGTCTACTACCGTATACTTTTGTATCGATTTTGTGTGATGTTGAGTTATCTGGTCTTTGTCACATTTAGTATACGGAACTATTTTTATGTATCTTTATTTAGTTAAGAGCTTTTGGTTTCATAACACCCAGTCCTATCGTGTCTTATTCTAAGGTATACAATAGAATGAAACTATCAAAACAAACTTCTATATTACCTATAACCCGTGCCTCTACTAAAGTTGGTGAGGGATAGGTAAATATTTGTATATTTGTGATAAAAAAAAGTCCTTGTATTAATATAACCTATAGGTAAAAAAATTATATGTGAATATGGAAAATATTATTAGTATTTTTTAAATCTATTATTAGATTATCCTAATTATAGAGGACTATGAGGTTGACATACATTCTTATGTAATTAAATAGTGATAACTTACTGTCATATTTATATTTTCTCTTCCTAGCTAATATTTTTTAATCTTAAATTTACTTGAGAGAATTAAAAAATGTTTCAAACATGTGCTATTGCTATCTTGACCTGAATCAACTTTAATATTATGCAATATTTTTTTCAATAAGTTGTTATATTGCTTGGACTTAGTCTTTTTATACTAATTCATATTAATTTTTAAACTTACGTATCCAAATAGTTCTTTCTGGAATATAACAACAAAAGTTATAAATTCTGCAAAGATTTCTTTATTTCTAAACCCATTTTATATTACTATATGGTTTATAAAATGTTAGTTGACCGAGCGGAAGCGAAACGTCTCTGTTATACCTTGACCAAAAATGCTTCCGTAAGCTCATCCGGAAGTTCGGATTTCCGGATTACCGACTGTTCTTTACTACACATCGTATATTTGAATCGATTCTTGTGAAATTTTGTGAGTAGATTTAATAATTAAATTTTGTTGATTGAGTTTTTTTGACGTTTTCCAGATTCCTGCGATGTGAGCGCTAAAAACGTAAAAAGGACGTAATTGATGAATTGATTGAATTAAATTTTGAATAATGTTTTAAAAATTCAAGATCTTTTTATTCTTTTTAAGATTTTTGGTATCTCTAAATAAAATTTTCTTTTAATAAACTACACAGGAGTTGAGGGTGTGAGAGGATAAAAAGTATGGAAAAAAACACGCAAATTATTAGTATCATATGAAATCACAAGGTATACAGCTCTCCAAGCGACTAGTATAATTCATATTTTTATATAATTATATGTAAAAAATCAACTACACTTCGTTTTATAACTGCAATGTATGTCTATTTAAAGTTAGAAATGTCAATTCTATATGTACAAAATTTACAAAATAATTAAATATTTTTTTTTTAGTTTTTTTATATAGACGATGGTGATAGTGAGGGAAAATTCAAAATATTCAAATGTACAAAATATCTGAAAAACTTAAAAAAACAGTAAAGTAAGTGGTAATTTTCCGTCGGTCCCTAAATTAATATATATTATTATATATGATATTGGCGTTCTATTTATTATATAATTGTCATTATCGGGTCGGAGACAGCAGTTGTTTTGTTTCTAACTTTACAGTATGGAATAATATTGAAATGATAAAATATAATACAAAATGTATTAACCAATAAAACCATATAAATTTATTGAATGGAATAAAGGTGGCAAAAAAAGAATTTGTCTTTGATAGAATCAAGTATGCTGCCAGACTTAGTTTCCCGCACCAAAATTCAATTGAATTCCGAAATATTTAAAAAATGTTTTAGTTTCTATCGGAGGTATAATGGTTAGATAGTTATTTAAATAAATTCAAAATTTAATTGAGTTTTCAAGATCTTTATTACAGTCATCAAGTCGCCGTATTAACGTTTAGTTTTAAGAACTTTTCCCATTCACTAATGCACTTTATGCAAATATAGTGTAGAGGATCCTTTAAGAGCTAATAAAATACATGAGCGCGTTTGACTCCAGATAAAACGTCACTTGATAAATAAATATAGACATAAAAAAATTACAAGACTGGGAAAAATGTACTGAAACGTTTTATTACAACAAGAAAACAAGAAAGATTCCACAAACATAGATTAAATGCAATATCCTAAATTACATATTTTTCGTCAATTTGTAAACCAATAAAACGAATTTCATCCATTTACACAGCTTTTGATAGAAAATATAGAGCGGACTGACAAAAACAACAGAGAAATAAGAACAGATAAAAAAGAACAATTCAGTGTAGTTGCTTATGGGAAGATCAAGATAGTGAATTATCTAACATACATTGAATATATTTGTGAGATTGTGTGATTGAATATATTTCTCTTACGGAATTAGGCATAAAACACTAAGGCTTGCTAAGCCTATGAAGATAAATGTCCCAAAATCAATAGACATCTCGTGAGTGAGAGAATTCCGGTGATGGATGTTACACAGATTTGAATGAAGAAAACAACTAAAAAACTAATAAATTATTTGCGTAAGCGGGTAACAAAACAGGCTTTTATGGTTGAAATATTACTCTTTATTAAATACCAATATACAACCTAAATATAAAAAAAAAATATTTCATTTAAAATTAGTGGTGGTAAAAATACTATTTGTTATAGTTAACTAATAGTAAATTACTAGCAATAGTTAGTTGACATTGATAATAATAGATCTTTATATTAATATTAAACTCGTTCGTTTGGAGTTCCTAAACGTGACGTCACAGTTCAAATAAAAAGAGTGCATGTTTACACATATTATATGGTAAATGTTTTTAGTCGAGGAAGTTGAAATTGCTGTATTAATAAAAATAGTTTATACAACTAAATATCGATTTATTTTTGCCTAAATGTTACGCCAAAATGTCATGAACATGTTGGTTTCAATGTATCTTCGCTATGCCGTCTCTAGTATGTGAATGCTCGAAGGGTCTACTCGATTGCTATATTTTCTTACGTTATAAAATAGTTATCATCTACTCATCATATTTTTATTTATTTTTTGAACCTAAACTCTGTGACTAAGATCAGATCTTAACTTTTACTTGAGAATATTTTAAAAACGTTCTAAACGAGAGTTATTGGATAATAATAATATGTTTGAAGCAAGTTTGTGAGCAGACTTTTTTTCCTAAACCATAATTAAATTGATCTCCGAAATATCGAAAAAGCGTTTTATTTCCCAACATACTTAGATATTAATTATCATTGGTGATTTTTTAAGTATATTATTTTGAATTAAATTTAATATTTGAAAATGATTTATTGTTATAAATGTTAATTCTGACTTCCCGTAGTTCTTAATTCCAAGATATTTAAGGATATTTAATTTGGAATGTAAGTCTTTTGAGCGTGAAAAGAGATTTCCGAAGTGCGTCAAAGACATATGTCTAAAAGGTCCATGATGGTTGTTATGATTGTCCTCGACCTCATCAATAACACGTGCTTGATGAATTCGTATGATAGTCAATATAATTCTGGTGCTGAATGTTACGTAGATTTTGATGGAATATTTATTATTTGAGTAAGTGGACAGCCGAAATAGATTACATTGAAAATAATACTCGTTAATACTTTAATCTAAATTTTGTTATTTCTGCTGCCAGTGTTGGCTATAAAGTATATCATAGTGACTTATTCTATACTATACACATTGACATATGTAAGACATCTAGTGTCATTGGAAATTATGAGCGCTTTCGCCTTTTATGCTCTGAGTAATGTAAAAAAGGTTAAACCTATTAAAATAAATGTTGCTGATTGACAGTAAGCAGTATTACATAAATTATTATATATATATTTTTTAACAATAAACCTGCTCTTATTTGGAATTGTAATTGAAGATGTGTTTTAATAAAATACCTCTAAATGATATAGAATTTCATTTCTATTTTATGATCATATTTCTATAACCCTAACTAATACGTAATTTTTGAAACAAATAGTAAAAATAATTTTCTGTAAAAAAAATATATTTAATTGGATATATTTGTTGAAACAGTTTAATATAAATAAATTGTATGAAATTTTTTATTACATACAAACGTATATTAACATATTAAAATAAATTAACGGAAGCTAGAAACGAGAACATGACATGTTTGAATACTTTTAAATTGCCATCATTAAATATTAAAATCCTCATTATAAAGTATTTCCTTAACATTTCGCTAACATTTTATTATTTTTTAATATCTACATTGGTACTGGCTCTTGCACCCAATTCAAACAATAAGTGTAGTATAATAAAGTATATAATCATAGAAAATTTACATAAATTGCTATATTTTAACGACAGTTTTTATGTAAATATAACTTGAGTTATTTTCTAATTATATCAGTGAAAATGAGATATTTGTTAAATCAAATTCATACTATACGTTGAGACAGATAATGACAGATAATGATTTATTTTTATTTTACAAATAAAAAATATAAATTGGACGCACTTACAACAATTTAAAAATATTTTCTTATATAACTTTTTAATTTTGGTACCTATTCAAAATTCAAAATATTTTTTGTCTTTAAACTCCGAATAACGGATTAAAACTGGTAAAATAAAGCTAAAATAGATTTATAGTAAAGCGAAAACAAATAAATTGTAAATTCATAGTATCGTTTAGCTACAGGATACTTTTTAAACCTAATTGCCACTTTACTAAGTTGCATTACTATGAAGCCTCATCGGGTCAGTAGAATAAAAAAAAAGTTTTTTCCTGTGTCATTGTAATAATTACAAATTAAATAAATTAATTAAATTAGATTTCTATAACCTCGCAAATGGTACGTAGGTATATATTTAGGTATAAAAACGGACAGTGAGGACGTTAATTGCTTAATTAGAGGATATCAATAAACGACACACCTCTGCTATATATCGTGGATACATTAACGTGTTGACAATCAATCACGGTCCAGTGGCTCGTGATTGATTGTTTTGTTGATTGATTGCTGCCAGTGGGCAAGTATCATTATATTGAAATAGGTTATTCGATCCCATATTGTATGATCAATTAAAAATATTTATAAATATCGATTGTTGGTTCATAATAATATTTTAATTTTAATAAGGCACAACTAATAATAATAATCTTTTAAATAAATATAGTATGAAAGGCATTAACGCGAACTCGAACCTGCGACCTTTTTGCTCTGTTCCGTCGCTCTGTCAATTGAGCTACCGTATTATGATGAATAGCATTGTTTATATAATCGTTCTTAATGAGATGGAGGCAATTGTTAGGCTTCTTCCGAAAGTCCTAACCTCAGGTCACGCACACGTTGATGAAGTGTACGATCTATATTTATTTAGAGTTTAAATATGCTAAACATGTTTATCTAGAATGTTTGTTTCAGATTTATGGATATTTAGCACTGAAAATTATTTAACTTTAGTGTACAAACATCTCTTTGTAAATACAAATTAATGTATGCTTATTTAATTTTCAGGATAAATTATGAGTTTCATTAATTTAGTTAAGTAATAAAAATAATACATTGCTCATACAGAATCTATAATTCTATATAAGCAACAATAAACATAATATTGAGATCTTTATAATTTTGTTAAATAAACCTATTGCTTCTAAAAAGGATTTAAGTTATGTGACTTTACCATGTGTAGGTTTATTTGAAAACGTGTGTATATACTTTAATTATTTGTTTTTCAAAATTTAAAAACAGAAACAAATACAGACAAAAATAGATACTAGGTCTACAATAATTAAGAAAGGAAAGAAATGGTCGAAAAACCATCAGATAAAAGAATGTAACTTTTGTCAGAACTTTTTTATTATAACACTTGGATAAAAGAGAAAGAACAATTAAAACTGTAAAAGTTCAAAAAGTTTTAAAATATAGGATTATTTTAAAACTTTTTTTAAAGCTATAAATATAAATATTTTAAAAGAGAAAGTCATTTTTAAAGGGCCACCAGATTGAGAACTCACTTGATCCGCGTTTATGACAAAGGTTACTGAAAACCTATCGTATCTTTGTTGGTATGTTTTAATCTATATATATATATATATATATATATAAGCGATTCACCACTCACAGAATCATCACGAAATCTCCGAAACTATCATTCCGATTAACTTACAATTTTACATAGTTACTTCTTTTGTGACGTAGACGTCCACTAAGAACGGATTTTACGGAATTCCTATCCCAACGGATTTCAACTTTTTGCATTTCGCCCAGTTTTAAACCTGTAGGAGCTATATACTTAACGAGGTTACCATAGCCGCGATTACCATGGAAACCACAGTTTAGATGAGTTTGGGGGTTGAGGTGGTGGAAAAAGTTTAAATTGGAAAATTAAAAATTGTCATAAACAAAAAACCAAGGACGTAAAAAACATAATTGGTTACGAAATTGAATTATATATATTTGAAAAATAAATAAATATTATTCAAACAAAATTCCAATTTTTTTTGTGGTGTAGACCTACTGGAGATTCTGCCACATTAAATAACGGGAATGCATCCCAATATACAGTACCTAATAGGTGATGTGGAAGTTAAACAAAAAAAAAAAAAAAAAAAAAGTTAAACAAAACATAAGATAGAAATAAAACATTCTGTCAATACAAGAAGTCTAAGTTAGTTAGTTAGTAGTCTAATCTAAGTCGGTGGCTTTGTGTGTTTAATGTTATTGTGATCTATAGATACAGTTAAATATATATATTACCTTCATAATATTATTAATATGTTCATTCACTTCAAAAAGTGTTACGCTAGTAGTAACTAAGTATTTAAATTCCTGCTATTTTTGGACGAAATTCAATGCTATAATTTTAATGTTATTATCTAAAACAAAATATATATAATGTTATACTGGTGGAATTTTAAAGATATTTATCTGATATGGAATAGCTGTTCTAGTCCAAGCTGTTTCTTCAAGACTTTGAGACCAACCAAGCAACCAATTTGACATAGTTTTTATTAGTACTGAGTGGTCTGTTGATATTGGAGTGAAGTTGAATTATTAATTAGTTTTTGAATATTTTTGCAATTTGTTCTCGAGGTGTTAGAATTAATAATAATTTTTGTCTTTATTTATTGAAGAGTTTTTGTTTTCTAAACATACAGCCGCATCACATCTTATTGTAAGGTACACCACAAAGTATTAGTATAAAATTAAGCTATTGAACTTATATATTTCCCATTACACATGGCTCTTCTGAAATTGAGGGGAGAATCGGCAAGGTTATTATTATATGACGTTAATCAAAAGAATATCATAATTTTAGATGTCTACTAGATTCTAATATTTTCTGACGTAATAAAAAATTTTCATTGATTGTCATCTTTTTATTTTTTTCGTCCCAGCTAATCTTTGTGACTAGAGATCTCAACTTTCACTTGAGAGAATAAAAATGTTTGGAACAAGAGTTATTGCTGTTTTTAAATATTTTTTCAAGTTATTTATTATGTAAACTCTTTTTTTATACTTTGACAGTTTATATTTATTCGTAAAAATAACAACATTGATAATAAATTCAGTAAAGATCTTTTATTTTCAAATCGAAATGTTAGTTGACCGAGCGAGACCGAAAGGTCTTTATTTCACCTTGGACAAAAATGCTCCTGTTAGACCGTCCGGATGTCCGGATTTCCGGATATCTGACTGGTCTTTACTACAGATCGTATGTTTTTGTTATTCTCGCGAAATTTTGTGAGTAGATCCGATCATTAAATATATATTTTTATATCGATTAAGTTTTTTTGTACTTTTTTTTAAAGTTTCTTTCGAAAATCCTTACCTCATTCGTGATAATTATTCTGTATATTATATATATATATTTATTTATAATTTTAAAATACTTAAAATGAAAAAAACATTATAATAGACAATTTTAAATAATAATATTATAAATATTTGTTCTCAGATTTAATGTACATACATACTGTCAAAGTTTAATTAACGTTATAAACGTATGACAACAGTCTACAAACATGGCAATGTCTTTGAAGGTGTACTTACTTATATTAGTTTAAAAATTAATTATAGTGTAAATTGCGATCTATGTGAAAAATTAAGTTTAGTTAAAATTGTGGTGACTTTTTTATTATTATTTAGTAGTAATTATTTCTGTTTATTCTTTCAAATTACACGGATTCTTAGTCTTTAATATACGTTATAACGGTCATGTAAAAGATTTTCTTTTAATAAAGAATGAAGAGAAAATAATAGAATACAAATGATAAAGCCATTGAATGATGAAAAGGGATTCCTGAATTGCGTCAAAGACATTTCTCTAAAAGACCATGGATGTTTGTCGGTATCGGATCAATGAGTACGTCCTCTTCCTCGTCGCTAACAACACGTGCTTGATGAACCAATTTACTTTTTAGCCTTTAGTAACCTATAAGGCTTATTTATTACGCCTTTTACATGATTATCTAATATTGTGTTGAAATATTCATACATTTCTAATTGCCTTTATGTGTTATATATAATAATTAACTTTTAAAGCTACTTGCAAGCTTCTTAATTAATTTAATGATAATGCGCATATGATATATTGGACACAAATGGGTTTTCAAAATAAAAATCTTTATTACTTTCACTCTAAGAATCATTAAGCCGCCGTATTGACGTTTAGTTTTAAGAACTTTTCCCATTCACTAATGCACTTTATATGCATATAGTACTTTGCGTAGAGGATCTTTTGAGAGCTAATAAAATGTGTAAGCGACTTCAGCTCAATAGAAGCATCACTTGATAAATATATATACAGATAGAAATTAAAACTAAAATGTAATTGAAGATATATAATAAAACGTTACGTTATTTTAAAACTACCAAGGATTCGAGAATAATTCCACAAATATATATTAAATACAAAATTTGAAATTATATATATTTTTTTATTTGTGATTCATTTATTTCTAAACCAACATAATAAACTTCACCCATTTACACAGATCAAAGCGTTTGACTCAGAAAATAAAGAGCGAACTTACAAAGATCTGACCGAGAAGAGATAAGTAAAGAATACTTGAATATAAGGAGGTCAAGATAGCGAATTATCTAATACGCATTGGACATATTTATAAGAACGTCTCTTACAGGATTAGGAACTAAACACAAAGGCTTGCTAACTAAGCCTATGAAGATAAATGTTGTTCCAAAATCAATAGACGTCTTATGAGTGAGAGAATTCCGGTGATGGATGTTACATAGATTTGGATAGCAAAAGATATTAACGAATTATTCGTGTAAGTGGATAACAAAACGCGCTTTTAAGGTTGAAAATATTGCTCATAGTTAGATATTACGATATATATATTTTTTTCATTTGTTATCCGTTTTAAGATTTTAAGATGGCTAAAAACAGAGTATAAAAACAAATATTTGTTATAGTTAACTATTACTAGTTGACATTGATTAGTGTAGCGGACATACGTTTTATTTTCATATTATTTATTTGTTTAACTAGTCCTTCTGTGAACAGTAGACCTCAGTACGTTAGGGGATGAGACAATGTTTTAAGTGCCTTTTCCAAAAAGGAATAAGTATACTTATGTATGTATGTAGGTACATAACTACCGAACGAATGCCGCCAGTTTGGATTTTGAAATAACAAAAAAACACCTTAGATTTTGGCAAAGCATACTTAGACGAAATTTCAGCCCGCTAGCTGCAAAGTCCGTTTTTGTGGTACGGATCAAAAATCTGCTATTCTGCAATTTTTCGACCAAGCAAAATAACGGCTCGACATAAAAATTTAAATAATTTAAAGAACACACCTACCAATTCTCGTGACGATTGCATAAAAAATACGTCTGCTACTCCAAAACAAAAACTTAAATCACCGCCATTTTGGATTTTTCCTCCCAGTAAGAAAAATGGCCGGACAAAAAAAAATTACATAACTCAAAGAACATGTTCACCAATTTTTGTGGCGATCGGATGAAAATTGCTCCTGCTACTCCAAAAACAAAACTAAAAAACGCCGCCATTTTGGTATTTTTCGCCCAATCTAAAAAAATAGCTTTTTTTATGGAATAGGAGGGCAAACGAGCTGGCGGGTCACAGATGATTTGTGATCACCGCCGCCCATGAACTCTTGCAACATCCGAGGATTTACAGGAGCGTTGCAGGCCTTGAAGGTGGGAGTAAACGCCTTTTTTGAAGGTACCCATGTCGTACCGATCTGGAAATACCGCCGAAGGGAGTTCGTTCCACATTCGAGCGGTACGAGGAAAAAAATGTACTTGAAAACCGCATAGTGGTGGATCGCCACGCATCCAGGTGGTAGGGATGGTATTGGAGGCGATGGCGCGCTGTGCGGTGATGGAATTCGACGGTAGGCATCAGATAGAATAGTTCTTCGGAACACTCCCCGTGGTAAATGCGGTAGAAGACGCACAGAGATGCAACGTCTCTACGCAATGCCAAAGAGTCCAGCCGTTCACAGAGCATCGGGTCCCCGACAATCCGAATGGCTCTCCGTTGTACGCGGTCAAATGGTAGAAGCTGATATTGGGGTGATCCGGACCAGAGATGAGAACAGTACTCCATGTGTGGCCGGACTTGCGCTTTGTAGAGCGCAAGTCTTTGGCCAGGATTGAAGTACTGCCTCGCTCTATTGATCACGCCCAATTTTATCGAGGCCAACTTGGCCTTGCTCTCCAGATGACCATGAAACCGACAGTCACTCGAAATGTCGAGACCCAGTATTCTGATACTTGGCGAGGCAATAAGGGGAGTGCTCTCGAAGAGCGGTGATACAACAAATGGGGTTTTCTTAGTGGTAAACGCGCAAACCTGTGGCTTCTGGGGATTAAACTGAACGTAGTTCAGTTCATCCCACTCAGAAACTATCCCTAAGGAAGTCTCTATAGAAGACACAAGTTTCTTTCGGCACTCGTCGACGTTTTCCCGAGAGAGACCTGCTGGAATATACCGCATCCCCAGTACTATCATCCGCATAACAATGTATGTTGGAGATATCCAACATATCATTGATGTGCAGGAGGAACAGAGTTGGGGATAGCACGCAGCCTCGGGGTACACCAGCGTTCACGGGCTTGGGGTCCGAGCAAAAACCGTCGAGAACGACCTGTATGCTCCGCCCAGTGAGGAAGCTGGTGATCCACTTGCATAAACTCTCGGGAAGCCCATAGGAAGGTAGCTTCGAAAGAAGCCCCTTGTGCCATACACGATCGAAGGCTTTCGCAATATCCAGACTAACTGCCAGACCCTCTCCCTTGCTTTCAATAACAGCTGCCCAACGGTGCGTAAGATATAACAGAAGATCACCAGCCGATCGACCATGGCGAAAGCCATATTGCCGGTCATTGACCAACTGGTGATCCTCGAGGAAGGTTAGGAGCTGCTTATTGATGATACTCTCCATTACTTTGGAGAGAAGAGAGGTAATGGCGATAGGTCTGTAGTTAGCTGGTTCCGAGCTATCACCTTTTTTAGGGATCGGATGGACAAGGGCACGCTTCCATGAGACCGGGACTACGCCTTTCAGATAGGAGTACCAAAATAGACGCGTTAGCACTGGTGTCAATTGTTTGCAGCACAACTGAAGAGATACCATCTGGCCCACTCGATTTATGAACTTCCAAGGAAAGGAGGGCTTTTTGGATGAGTTTTTGCCGAAAAACTATTTCCGGCATTAAGCTCGGACACCGCGGGATGATAGGCGGTGTCTTCCCCTGGTCGTCCAAAGTCGAGTTTGAGGCAAAAAGAGTGCCCAAGAGATCGGCTTTCTCTTTTGCCGTGTAGGCCAGAGAGTCGTTCCCAGTGTGCAATGGCGGTAGGGATGGCTGACAAAAGCTTCCCAGCGTGGCTTTAGACAGCGCCCAGAACTTGCGCGTGCCAGGCGGGTACATTGCCAGCTGATCTCTAATTTTGACGACATGCTTGAACTTTGTTCTAGCAATTTTCCGTTTGAAGAATCTGGAGGCACGATTATATTTCCCCTTCAGAAGTCTAGAGTTCGGGTCCTTAGTGACTATCGCATTAGCCCAAGCTTGATAAGCCTGCCGTTTGCCAGCTGCTGCAGCCCTGACAGACGCATCAAACCAAGGCCGCGATCTGCCACCAAGTGGTACCACAGAGCTTGGTACAAGTAGTTCCATGCCCTGAAGTATCACATCAGCTATAGCCGCAGCGCAGTCACTAGGATCATTGGAAGGGAAACAAATCGGCCCCCATGGGTAGGATGCAAAAAAGGACCGCATTCCATCCCAATCCGCTGACTTGTAGTGCCAAACGCGTCGAGTCGCAGGTCTTGTGCGAGCTGGGCGTTCAATGGGCACTACAATCCGTACCAAGCAATGATCAGAGGACCCTAAGGGAGCCTCGACTGTGACCTGGTACTTTTCTGGATGTGTAGTCAGCAGAAGATCCAACAAAGAGGGCATATGGCTGTCCACGTCCGGTAGACGAGTGTGCGTCTTTACCAGCTGGGACAGACCATTTGCCAGAGCAAAGTCAAACACAGATCTCCCCGCGTAGTCGGTGGCACGTGACCCTAGCCAATCGGCATGGTGCGCATTGAAGTCCCCGAGGACTACGACTTCGGCGGAGTCTGTGAAAGCAGATCGTCAATCTTCGCCTGAACAGGGCCCAAGAATTGAACCGTTTCTGCATTACCACTATGGGACCTGTAGAGGCACGCGTAGACTCTGACATGGTCGTCCATGTCCACGCGCAGCCAGAGTACAGACAGGTCCCGACCTTCAAAAACCTGAAGGCGACGGTAGCAGATATCCTCTCTTACGAACACAGATACCCCGGCGTGTGGTACAAAATGGTGTTCTAGTTTATACCCGGGGTATGACAGGTACGCTGTGTCGCTAGGTTGAGATATCTGCATCTCCGTCAGAAACAACAAGGCCGGCTGCGCCGTCTCTAGGTGATAGTGGACGGCGTTCAAGTTGGAATGAAGTCCCCGGATGTTGCAAAAGTCCACATTTAAAGTGGGTCGGGGTGCCGCTGCTTTAACTCGTCGTTTGCCGTCAAAAAACACAAAAGGCAATACTTTGCCCGCCCCAGATACGACGGGCAGCCCGAGCAAAATCCGAGAATCATTTCCCCGATTTTGCTCGGGGAGGGGGTCCCCGGCTTCATCAAAGCCGGTACCCTCCTGGGGTATTTTTCTTTTCGGCATCGCTTTCATGTTTGGCGGGGGGGGGGGGGGTTGGGCTTCCGGACTCTCAATCACCGACGGAACCTAACCAAATGAGTTTGATTACTACGCGTCGGTTTTCTGTGAGACATAAAAATTCAAATAATTCAAAGAATACGCCTGCCGATTTTCGTGACGATAGGATGAAAAATACGCCGGAACAAACGTACTGAAATACAAACGGAAAAATAGCAGAATAGGCCTATCAAGTGGAATCGTAGTCCTTCGGATAAACGCTTCGCTATGCTCAGAATTCGTCCTTCGGTCAATAAAAATTATTATTGGTAATTTTTTAAGTATATTATTTTGAATTAAATTCAATATTTGAAAGTGATTTATTGTTATGAATGTTAATTCGGACTTTACTTCCCGTGATTCCTAATTCGACTATACTTAATATGGAATGTAAGTCTTTTGAGTGTGAAAATGGATTTCCGAAGTGCGTCAAAGATATATGTCTAAAAGGTCCATGCTGGTTGTTGTGACCAGCCTCGATCTCATCAATAAAAACACGTGCTTGATGATGTCGTATGATAGTCAATATAATTCTAGTGATGGATGTTACATAGATTTTGATCGAATATTTTAATGAATTATCTATGTATGTGGACAGCGGAAACAGATTACACTGAAAATAATACTCGTCGTTAATACTAAGATCTAAATTTTGTTATTTCTGCTGTCAGTTCAGAGTGTTGACTCTAAAGTCTATTATAGATACTTTGAAATATATAAGATATCTAGTGTCATTGGAAATTATGAGCGATATTGCCTTTTATGCTCTGAGTAATGTGAAAAAAGGTACTTATTGGAAATAAATGTTGCTGATTGACAGTAAGTAGTATTACATAAATTATTATATATATTTATATACTAATAAATCTCTTCATATTTGGAGTTGCAACTGAAGTTGTTTATGTATGATAAAGATATAAAATACAGTACCTCTAAATGATATAGAAATTCATTCTTATTTTATCATCTTATTTCTATAACCATAAATAGGAATTAATTCCTGATACAAGTATTAAGAATAATATTCTGTTCAAAAATATATATAATTGGATATATTTGTTGAAACAGTTCTATATAATTAAATTGTATGAAATTTTTGATTACATACAAACGTATATTAACATATTAAAATAAATTAACTGAAGCGAGAAACGAGAACATGACATTTGAATACTTTTAAATTGTCATCATAAAATTTTAAAATCCTCATTATAAAGTATTTCCTTAACATTTCGCTACGATTTTATTATTTTTTAATATCTACATTGGTACTTGCTCTTGCACCCAACTAAAATAATAAGTATAATATATTAAAGTATATATTCATCTAAAGTTTACAAGAATTTCTATATTTTAACGACAGTAATGTAAATAAAGCCCGGTTAATTTTCTAATTGTCTCAGTGGAAATAAGAGATGTTTCTTAAAACAAATTCATGCTATACGTTGACATAGATAATGAACTAATATCACTTCAAATTGTATCAAAATCTAGTAGTCGTTATATTATAATTGCAACGCAAATCAGTTTCTCTGTTTTTGAACACTTAAAGTCAACATGGCTGTTTAATTACACACTACAGTATGCAAAAAGAGCACTCCTTTTAAGACTAATGTATGTTATACTAAATGTATGAAGGTTATTAAAGTTATTGAGTTAGAGAAAGCTTTTCAAACTAAAACCTATACACAATAGTGCGACCTACTTGTTACTTGAACCACAAGAAGAACTTATATCTCTTAAGAACTTATAAACTATAACCTACTTAGTTTGTAAGTTGGAAAGGTTAGTGAGATATTACTTTGGAATATATTTCATTATTCACATTATATCTATAAGGTATTGTTATATTCGTCATTTTATATAAATTACATCAATAATCCCTCTGAATTTTCAAATGTAACAGACACAAAATACTCCGAGTTACAAAACTTGATCATAACTAGACTATAAACTTCACTATGACTTTATAAATATCAAAGCCATTATTATTAAATTAGAATATATATAAAGTAATACAAAATAAATACACACAAAACATGGAATACCTTACTATTGTTATACAAAAGAAAGCAGTGGAAAGCAATGTATTCTACATTCACAATCAAACAGATTGTGAATGTAGAATACATTAATCGCATTGTTTTCTATCTGTTACGTATTATCTTTACTTTTTAACTCTCTTTAAGGAAATGTTATTTCTTCTGAAGGAAAATTTTATAATGGATCTTGATTGATAAAGAACAACATTCCATAAATAAAAATGTAATATCCAAAAACCTTTGTTTAAATTTTATTTCGCCCTTCAAGATATTTCTGTTATTTAACAGTGAATTTTATTTTTATTTTACAAATAAAAAATGCAAATTCGACGCATTTATAACAATTTAAAAATATATTTTTTTCTATAACTTTTTAATTTGTATCTATTCAACATTCAAAATATTATTTGTCTTTTTACTCTGAATAACGGATTAAAACTAGTAATTAAAATAAAGCTAAAATAGATTTATAGTAAACCGAAAACCGGTTACCATAACCGCGATTACGATGACAACGATTACTATGACAACGATTACCATAGCAACGATTACCATGGTAACCAGAGTTTAAATGAGGTTGGGGGGGAGGAGGGTTTGCAAAAAGTTTAAATAGGAAAATTAAAAATTGTTATAAACACAAAACCAAGGATATAAAAATATAATTGGTTACGAAATTGAATTATATATATATATATTTGAAAAATAAATAAATATTATTTAAAAAACAAAATTCCAAATTTTTTCGTGGTGTAAGCCTACTGGATATTCCGCCACATTAAATAACGGGAACTCACCCCAATACACAGTACATAATTGGTGATGTGGAAATCTAGGTGTTCACTGACTGGCATTATATTTCTCTACTTAAAATTTAAAAAAGTTAAATCAAACATAAGATACAAATACAACATTCTGTCAATACAAGAAGTCTAAGTTCACATCCAAATGAAAAGTTTGCCCAGAGAAGGGGGCGGGAATCAGCTAGTACTGATGTATAGATAATACTTAGTATTTGGGTTTGGGTTTTCTTTAAACATATATATTATGTCCGTGGCTTTGTGTGTTTAATGTCATTGTGATCTATATATACAGCTAATTATATATATATTACCTTCATTACATTATTAATATGTTCATTCACTTCAAAAAGTGTTACGTTAGTAGTAACTAAGTATTTCAATGACTGCTATTTTTGGACGAAATGCAATAATTGTTTTTATACGTAGTAAAATATGTAATTTACAATATAACTGTTTAATACTGTATGTTTTAAGTACACTGACATCTAAACATAAGATTTCAATAAACTTAATCAAATTGTAGTTAATGATCACTTGATCACTGATTTTTATTGAAATCAACATATTATTCAAAACTCTTATACAGAGCTTGTTTACTTAAGACTGACAATTTCAGTCATAAACATGTTTTCGTGTAGTTTAACTTATCTTTTAACATGCAGGTCACGTTATTTTCAAAGCATCTTAAGATTAATATATAAAAAAAGAAGAAATTGACAGTTTATCCATGCTATAATTTTATTAATATTCATATTTAATAAAAAAATAGTATTGGTATGCTGGTATTTCAAAGATATTTATCTGATATGGAATAGCTGTCCTAGTTTAAGCTGTTTCTCCAAGACTTTGAGACTAGAAACTGAACCAATTTGACCTCTAATTTGACATAGTTTTAACTGCTTATTCTTTGAAGTTAAGAAATCTGATCTCTTTTTATTAGCGCTGAGTGGTCCGTTGATATTGGAGTGAAGTTGAGTTATTAATTAGTTTTTGCATATTTTTACAAACCTAATATATTTGTTCTCGAGGTGTTAGAATTAATTGAGCTGAGCGTAAGCGAAGCTCTTAAACGTTTGGGAGGCCTTTTTTTGTGTTTAGTTGTCTCCAGAATGCGGCTAGATAAATAGCTAAAAATTATCTCATGTATGTTTGAGCCGAACGCGGATGTTATAGCAAAAACAGATTGAAAAAATGTTTAGCCATTCTAAAGTTATCAAACAAACATCACTCCTGCCATAAACAATACAATAGAGCTGCCCTGTGCGTGCGAGCAATGTGCTGAGCTAGAAGGTGACAAAAAGTCCTAATAAATCGATATTTCCTGTAGCTATTCAGATGAAAGGGGAGAGGCTCAGCTCAACACCCGCCGCGCAAAGTTGGCGGATTCTAGTAATATGTTTTTGTTTTTTTGTTTTGAAAAGTTTTGTTTTCTAAACATACAGCTGCATCACATCTTCTTGTAAGGTATTTATTCCTATATAATCAAAAGATAAGCAATAGTTTTTTATATAATTCTTCATTCTCTGTCTTCTTTAATTATGTTCAGATTTAATGGAATGCAAAAACAAAAAAAATGTCCCAATTTAAAATACAGTTACAAGCTACTGGATGCTTTTTAAGCTTAATAGCCCAACATTACCAAATTGCACCCCTGAGAAACCTAGTACAAAATATAAACCAAAATTGTTTTCCATTCCATTGTACTAATTAGAATTGATAGACAGAAATAGAAGAGTTAAATTAAGTCACCATTCCCACACGAATAGAACACGTGTTAAATGCGACGTAAAGACGGACAGTGAGGACGGTAATTGCTCAATTATTGAATATCAATCAACGACACACCTCCACAATATATCGTGGATACATAAACGTGTTGATAATCAATCACGGTCCACCGGCAGATATCATTATATTGAAATAGGTTAATTAACCACATATTGTGTGGACAAACAAAAGTATTTATAAACATCTTTTGTTATTTGATAATAATATCTTCATATAGATATTGGCAATGTTTTAAATAAATAAAGTGTGAAAAATATAAACATCGCTCGAACCTGCGACCATTTGGATATAGTTCCGACGCTCAATTATTGAGCTACCGTGTCACTAATGCAATGAATCTAGTATTCGACCTATTATGCGATTATGGAGACGGAGGCAACATATTCCGAAAATCTTTACGTTAAATCTTGTCTATGTTGATTACTTTTTACTGTATAATTGTTTAAAATTTAAACATACATATATATGAACAATTGCTTTCAGATCAATCGATCCTAAACATTCAATGTATGTTCTCAGATTATTCGATATTTATCAAGAAGTATATGAAACATTCTTATCATATAAATGTACTAACTAACTATACTAACTAACTAACTACTATTTAAAGGTATCTTTATTATTAAAGTTTTAGAATAAGTCATAAAACTGTATGCATTAAATTAAGGCCAAAAGTAAAAGTATAGTAATAATAATGCTCATAAAAATAAACATCCAACAAAATATTAGTGATTCAAATATTGAAATATTCTCATTGGACTTTTTTTTAAGCGGAAAATTTTCGTCTTTTGAGCTTTTTAGAATCTTTGTGACATAAAACCTGTTATTTAATAAAGAATTTTAATCATCTGATATTACTGATAATAATATTTTAATGTATCGATTTTTTAACAATGTTTAATAGAACAAAAATAATTAATTTGATGTATAAAAGGTTTTTTATGTAATGCGATGAGGGTTTAACAAGTTATTAGTATTAAAACAATATGTTAAATTTCTTTTGTTTACTCTCAGTTTGCATGCTAGATACTAAAATGTGTAGTTGAAAACGTTATGTATTTACATTTTTTTTATCATACATTTATGTAAAAAAGTATAATAAACCAGCTTAGTAACAACAAAAAGAGGAATAAACTATTCCTTTGCATAATCTATAGAATTTCTATTTGTAAGATCGTTACTTATGCTTTAATTATAAATTGAGAATTACGGTAAAAAAATGAATTGATCATTCAGAAGGTTTTCTTTTAAGATAAATTTATAGTCTAATATTATTATAATATACTAGTTTGCTGTACTAAATCACACTGATGGTGAGAACGTGTTAAAATATGTAACGATTGTATAAAGGAATAAAAAACCACAGAATAGGGTAAATGATAAAATTGGATATATTTGTACTTTTACAATGATTATATAGTAGCTTTAAAGTATTGCATACAGAGTATTTGGTAAATGAATCCAAACTAAAATGATTAATTTAATACAAAGTCCAAATTAAAAATAAAGTCAATTGACAAAAAATATGAAATATGATTATTCTTTTCTAAAAATAGCGGAATTGTACAATTTGCGCGAGAGGGTTGAGCTTCATTAAAAACTTTTAATTATCTGTTCCTGATCACAACTTCGGATAACTTTGTAGTAAAATACTGATATACAAATAGTACTTTGTATTTGAAGGATTTTCTTCTGTATTTGTGTGTTACCTTCTGTGTTATCTTTGTGGTTATATTTTATTTAATTTATTTTATATTTTATATTATAGCTCAAAAGCTATAGATAGCTAAAAATATATATAACTTTAATTCAATTTAAAGATAAGAAAGTGACAATTAGTTATTTAATCCCTATTTGTTTTTTTTCCATAACATACTTAAATATGTAATTTACTCGTATTAATCTTTGATAATGTAGTTGTCTTTAACTACAGTGATATCTTAACATAATAAAGATTCATATATATTAAGGTATAGTCAATGATTACATATTTAATTAAGGTATAAATAGTAAATACGTTATCGCTGACTTCCATTGATATTAATATATGTTTCAAAATACTCGTATACATAAGTTTTGATTAGACGTTCAGGAATTTCAGTCAGTCGAAAATTGTGGTTGATAAAATATTTTCCCGTTGCTTAACTTATATTTAAATGTGCTGGCTATTTTTTTTGAAAACATTAAAAATATCAAAATTACTAAGTTTATAAACATATACATATATAAAGTAAAACTGACGGTATCATTTAATAAAAAATTGTATTACATATATATTCAACACGTTTTATCTGCAGATTCGTTATCCATTAAGAGTATGTATGATTTCCGAGTTGATTTTCTTGTGATTTTTTGTCACTTATCATTTAATTATGCCAATTGGTACGAAAATTATATTTTATAGTCAAAAGAAGTATAAATAACAAATTTCATATTTATCACAATTTGTTAATAAAAAGGCAGTATATATTTTTTTATATTGCTGTTATTTATCTGATTTGAAACAGCTGTCCTAGTTCGAGCAATTCCAAGGCTTTGAGACTTGGAACTAAATCAATTTGATCTTATCAGAGATGACATAGTTTCAACTGTTTATTCTTTGAGGCTTTGAAGTAAAGAAATCTGACCTCCTTCTATTGGTGTTGAGTGTACTATCCTATACTTTATTATAGCCTTTGTAGTTTGTTGATGTGTGTTTATTGTAAAGGATATTGGGCTTCATATACTTTTATTTTTATTGTCTTGTTAGAATGGATTAAATATTTTTATTGTGTATTTATTGTTCAAGAGCTTTCGTTCAAAACAAGGTAATTCTATCGTATCATAGTCTAAGTTTTACAATAAAATTGAGCTATTAAAATTAATTTATATATTGCCATTGTCTCCTCTGAATTTGGGAAGAAAAGGATAATAAATTATTGTTTTTTTGATTTCAAACATTTGCATGTAAATAATCTGTTTGAAAAGTAGAATTTTATTTATATTTTTCTCTTTAATATATTTATAAGAGCCAATTTTTTTAAATAAAAGTGTGAAACGAGAACATGTACATATATATTTAAATAATTTTAAATTCCTAAATTTGTGTTTTATGCTAAGTGTACAACATTTAGTAACCTTATCGAGTAGGAGGAATGCTTTTCAATTTAAAATCAACAATAGTACGGCCTATTTGTTACTTGAACTATACGAACTTATTTATCTTAAAAACTTATAAACTATAAAGTAAGGTTTTGTAAGTTGGTAAAGTTTGTCAGACATTATTTTGAAACATATTTTTTTATTTTCACATCTTATTAAAACTATATTTTTGATATAAGAGCAAGAAGAATAAAAAGAAAAGTATTCTTTTATATGTTTTTAAATATTCTTTTGAAAATAGAGCAATAATCTCACGAGATTTTGAAATATAACAGTCACAAAGTACACAACTATATAACAATCTATGAATCATTTAAAATCATTTAGCCCATGTGGAATCGAACCACCAACCACTACTTTTATTGAAACACTATATTTAGATCTACATACAAAAATAAATTAACCAATATTTAGTATTATTATTTAAACGAAAGCAAACATGATTAATATACATTAATGGTATTGTTTTCTATCTATGTCGTTTATTATATATACTGTTCAACTCTCTCAAAAGAAATATCATATGTTATGAAGGAAAAATTCTTGGTAGGTAATTTTTATTGATAAGCAACACCAAAAGTTTTATGAAAAAAATGTAATACCTGTTTTTTTGTTGTGCAGTTTTGGGATATTTGTTACTTAACAATGTATTATATAAATAGAATTTGCAATTTAAGTAGTTTATGCAAACGAAAATATTTATTGAAGAAAGGCACTTATAAGGATTAAAAAAAATAATTTATTGAATTAATAATTCTATTTCTTTCTAACCAAAACTTTAACAAGAGTTCTTTGTAATTTTTACCTCATTTTCTTTTTTATTTCGGATAATTTGTTCTAATTACAAGCCAATGTTTTTTTTGACCTACTTATCGCCACACTAGTGACTTGCACCCCTGAGAATCACTCATCGGGCCAGTAGAATAAAATATAAACAAAGTTTTTTCCCATTTCATTGTACTAATTAGAACTGACAGATGTCAGATGACGCAGAGTTAAATTATATTTCCAAAACCACACGAATAGAACACATGTTAACCGTGATACCAAGTCGCTAATTAGTCAATGACACACCTCTACTGTATATCATAGTTGTATCAACGTGTTGATAATCAATCACGGTCCAGTGGCAGCTATCATTATATTGATATAGGTTAAATAATATTATTGTGTGGACAATATAAAAGTATTTATAAACGTCTTTTTAAATTTAATAATTATGTCTTGATATTGTAATAACATGTCTAATGACATTATTAAAATAAAAATATAATTAAAAACTCAATAACACATGCTTGAACCTCTCGGATGCCGCTCCGTCTCTCTGTTTATTGAGCTATCGAGTCACTACCCGCCTTATTTATTTGGAATTCTATATATATTTTAAAGTTAATAATTAATCATGTTTATATATATTTCATATTTGAAAGCAAATTTCCAACATGACGTTAGTAGTTCGATTATTAAAGAGCCATTCCATTCACGCCATTCTATTTTACTTTAAACAGCATGTCGGAAAATGTCATACATTGGTGACTTCAAAATGTAATTAAACTTAGTATTTGTAGTCGTTCTAGGTCATCTATATTACTGACAAATAGAGAGACAAACAGGAAAAATAGATACTATATTTATAAGGAATAAAAAAAAATCTTTATATATATGATTGAAACTTTTGTCAGAACTTAGTTTTTATTTAAAAAATTGATAAAATAAAAGGCGGCGTAAAAGTGTAAAAATTCAATTTTTTAAAATAATAATTTAAGGTATAAATATTTTAAAAGAGAAAGTAATTTTAAAAAGGACACTAAGTTCAGTGATAAGAAAACAATGACAAGATCTCACTTAATTCACCTTTATGAAAAAGATCATTTACTAGTAACCTGTTGTAGTTATATTCTATTGGTATGTTTTAATAGATATATTGAAGTGCCCTAGATTACATGGATCATTTTGCTGTTAAATTAAATCATACAGTATACTATCTTATATATCAATTTTATTTTACTTTGTTATACCAATTTTAGGGACCAAGTTTTTTAGTTTTTAAAATTGGTGGTAAGGTTTAAGTTTATTAAAACGAAAATATCATAAATATAAAAATGTATCATTGATATTGTGAGCTATAGATAAAAAATATTTATCATTCATTTTAAAAAGTGTAACATTTTTATTTGCTTAAAAAATTGGGCTATACTTTTAATTTAGTCTCCAAATAACTTCATGATTACTTGAGATGCAATAAATATTCTGTAGGCATACTTGAATAATATATTAATCTAATTTTATTAATAATACATGCTTCTGGAACATATATTGGAACACAGCTTCATATATTGGAAAACTATAAAGATTAAATTATACTAACTCAACAGTCTACACTCGTACACAGAATGTTTTGTTTATCTGTTTAGTAATTTCAGTGAGTCCTAAATTGTGGTTGTTAACCTTGTTTTCCTTGTTTCAATGTTCTGGTCATGTTATGTTTAAAACATCTTAAAATAAACAAAGATAAGAAATCAATCTAAAGAACTTTAGTATACAGCTTCAATGCTATATTGATAGAAAAATAATACGTATAAATGTGGAAATGGCGATATTTTAAGGATATTTAATATCGAAATTGCATTACAGTTTAATATTATATATTTATTTATTTATTTATCTTTACGCCATATCCATTGCGGGGTAGCCAGAGACGACGTAACGCCAAACGCTACGGTCCCTGCATACCTCTTTCGCCTCGGCCACAGACATCAACTTCTTCATACATGCCCTCCGGGGGGTCCTCATGCTTTTTACGTGACCTTCCTCCAGTATCATAGATACTGTGTTTTCTAAGTTCACTCGAGGTCCCCCCCTGTCGCTCTTACCACTCACTTTTAATATTATAATATTATACTCGTTCTAAGTGCAGTTCGTCATCTATTAAAGGTATGTTAGAAGTCAAAAGTTTGATATTTTCTGGGATTGTTCATCACCTCAATTTGCATTTGCATTTGCATTTTTTTATTTGTCATAGGTATGAAATTTCTATTCTATTATGAATAAAAGTACCATATATATAATAGTTATGGACACTATAATTTTTTAATAATGTATTTGTTTATTTGATTTGTAATAGGTGTCCTAGTTGGAGTTATTTTTCCAAGGCTGTAAGCCTTGCAAATGAATGATTTTGACTTTATCAGAGATTACATATTTTAACTGTTTATTCTATAAGACTCTGAAGTAAAGAAATCTGACCTCCTTCCAATGGTGCTGAGTACTCTCGTATAATTTTATATCGATTTTGTGATCTGTTGATGTTTGAGTTTTATCCAGAATATTATTATTTGGTCTTTGTATACTTTATTACTGGCTATTTTGCAATCTCGTAGTGTTGAAATGAATTAACAGTTTTTTTGACTTTATATATTTAAGGATAACTTTAACTTTATCTATGATAACAAGTTTAGTTTAGAATTTTTTTTCCAAATTTATTGATTGTTATCTATATATAACTTTTATAATGAAAGTTGAGTGAGCGAGAACGAAGCGTCTCCGTTTCAGCAATAGTACTTCCGTATGTCTGTCCGGATGTATCCTGCTGTTCTCTTTTATAGGTCGTTTTTTGAACAGATGGCATTTTGTGACCGGGTTTGACAGAAATATCGATTTTTTTAATAATTTATTTTGTTTCTTCTATTGGGAATGAACTTTTTTAACCTAACATTTTTTCATACATTATATTATACAATTGCAAGTATAATTCATTTTATATTAATTTTTGAACTGTATGTTTATTTTTATAAAAAGTTCAATTTATACTATATTAAGTTTATAATATAAATTTTGTATTTAAAAATAGTATAATGTCTAAATGACGTGAGTGAAAATTCAAAATGTTTGTAACGTCTTCGAACATCTGCAGTGAATAAAAATGACGCCGAAAAATTAAATATAAAAAAACAAAACAAAATTTCATATTTCAAAAGTATAAAATTGATTTTATAAAATAAATTTATTGGAAATTATTATTTTGTATGTGTATAATTTTAATATTATGTTGCAACATTAATTAAAACCGCTACTCGTGGCACGTTTCAGATATTACAATAAGCTTGAAAAAGCTGAAGGGCTTACCTGTTCTACGGAGCCATACTGTCTGCGAGAAAATACACCTCGTCTGGAGATGAGTTCACTCGCTGACGAGCTGTGGACAAAAATAAAACAAGTTAGGAGAGATTTATTAATGCACTTAGAAAAGGTCGTTATAAGATGTTTTATAATGTCATACTTGAGCAACTCCTGTATTTTACATTGAGAATAATGTAGGTCAGATAATTATATAACTTTTAACAATAGCGTGCTCTTAATATGTGTTACTAACACCGATTTATGGAAATAAAACTCATTTGAGAGTTAGTTAGTTAGTTGAGATTGTCTATCGTGGTATCAACTAATCAAAAAAGTTTGACAGAGACAAACAAGTTTTTGACAGTGAAATAGTTTTCTTCTAATCAAGTCTAACTAAAACCATGTGTGATTAAATCAACTACTACTTATCCTAAGACTAAGTCTTAGATACTTTAGATAAAGCCAGATTTAATTAACTGTGGTTTCGTAATAGTTCATATCTATCCAATTCCATCACGAGTAGATGAAGTATAAAATACAATGTCATTTCATTACAAAGTTCTACTGTTAACATTTTAAGAGCAAATATAATCAACGTATATTGAAAAGATTAAAGAAAAAAACTTGTAACATATTCGTATTTATGATAAAAATATTGAAAACGTTTTTACTGTTTTCAACATGAAGAAAAAGTCTGTAAGAAGTCGTATTGGGTAGACCTCGAAGAATTCGGTCTGCCCATTCATTTGTACCCGACTTTCGAATTTTGGAAAAATTTCTTCACAGGAGCTAGCTTTTTCTTTCTTATGACCCCCTGAGTCCGACATGACCATTGGTCAAAAAGTTTATATATAAATATATATATATATATATATATATATATATATATATATATATATATATATATATGCGTGCGTGCGTCCAGATTCGACTTTTGTCAGCACGATAGCGGCCGCAGTTTCACTCGGATCGCTTTCAAACTTTGCACAAAAATCAACCATCTAAAAATGAAGGTCAAGTTCGTTAACCAGAGAAATCCAGCCACAGGGGGCGCTACGGCCTCATTTTTTCCGATTTCAGTTTTTCGACCATAACTTTTTCCCTATACAAAGTAGATCAATCGCGTTTATATTATATGATGTCTTTGATAAATACCTATAACTAATGTAGATAAACCGAAATCCTAACTTCAATAACTTAGGGGTGGGGATAAAAAAACCGAAAATTTTTGGAAAAAAAATCATTACTTTTTTCTGGTAAACATTCTTACATCACAAGTATTTTTAATAGAAATGTTATTTTTTATTCTAAATTTGGGTACCAAAAGTTTTTCCGTAAAAGGTACCGTTTCCGAGAAAAAAAAATAAAAACCACTTTTAGGTTCAAAATTTAAGGTAGGTAAAACCACGGAAACATTTTTCTGGTAAGCATTATCTCCACGCAAATATTTTTAGTAGAAAGGTTATTTTTTACTCTAAATTTAAGTATCAAAAGTATTTCCAAAAAAGATCCCTTTTCAAAGAAAAAAATAAAAACCGCTTTTTGCTTGAAAATGTAAACAACGGCATCATGTGTTATTCTTAGGTAGTGAGTTATATTTTCAACGAGTTACACACGAGGTCTACCCACGCGTGTCCCCCTGCGGGCACGGATTTTTTTTATTTACATTTTGTTTAAAAAAATATCTAAGAATAAAAGGACATTATATATATTTTTTTTAACATTTATATGCCACGATTGAAAAATAATATAAAGAAAATAATACGTATTAAGATTGTCAATTATCTATAGAATAATTGTTATTTAGATCAATAGCGATGTAAACGGTTTGGATTATTTCAATTAAATTAAATGAAAATGGATATATTCCTTTTTAAAACTATACATTTAAATTACTAAGAAAGGTTACTAACATTATCTACTTACAAATAATATTATACAAGTTGAAATTTATAACAAACACACAAATTATTATATTCTATACATGTATCGTGATTATAATTTTTTAAGCAGTACAATTATTTTGTTTCACGAGTTCATCTAATGATACTGGGAATATAAAGTCTAACAAGTTTAATCAACAGTAATTTAAACTGTGATACTGAATTGAACTAAGTTAATTTGAACTGACTAGTTCTAGACTAGTGGGAGGTATCCTATATAATACACAAAATATAATTAACAACTTGTGTCTGATTTGTCGACCCCAAGTCAACTTCGAATTGCAAAATAACTTTTAATATTTCGACACATTCACAGACAGATTTTGATATACGAGTATTCTCTTGAAAAACTGTTAAAAGCGTAGACGGAGAATGTTTTGTGGCAAAACATACAATGAAAATTATTTAACCTGAGTTAATTATTATAAATGTAATATATATATTTATTACTTTACTTTTCAGTATAAACGACTTATTCATAGTTAAGATGGACTTTGAAACAGGACGCTAAAATAATCGATAATTTTAATTGAATCATAATCGTACCATCAGACTCGGAAACAATTTAGAAAAATATAGGCATATTTTAAAAGACGATGACAGCGGTAGGTATTTTCTAACTATAATTGCGTTAAAAAGAATTATCAACTGATGTGACTATTTTGTCAATAATTTTTAGTACAATAAAATGTTTTTCATAAGAAAAGTAAAAAGATTTACTTTTAGATTACTATTGCTTTAATATTTTTAAAGGTTTCTAGTGATCTTTTGCAGGGTGGTTTTGAAATATTGAGTATCCATTCTATTAATATGGTTGGCACCCAAAATAACAAGGTTGTTTGTTATCTATAGGTATCTGATTTTTGTTTATATTTCGATATGTCATAATATATAGTATTATATAATTGTATATAAGGAGACATACCTACTTACTACATCTTTGATATAACAAGTATGTCAAAGATTGACGTGATTGTGTTGTGACAAATTAATCGCAGCATAAAAAAGTGTATACGGTAAGAAGGTTGTTAACAAGACAAAACAAGATTGACATGTTTTTTCTACGGGGACCGTAGAAAAAACATGTCAATCTTGTTTCTTTATTCACAAAGGACACAATAAACAATTTTTTACATTAATAAATAACATTTAAAAAACTTCCACTAAAATGTCTATATATTTTCCTTTACAAAATTGTCATGTAATATTAATTAAGTTTCCTCCATCAAAAAAGTTTACAAACAATGAACAATGTTCTCATCAAGAAATATATTAATACTTACATATTATTATATTTGAACAATAGATGGAGTGTTTGATCTCTTTCTGTCACAAAAATGACAAAATGGAGAGCAATCAAAACATCAAGTAAATTCGTATTTTAATTCGTGTAAAGATTGGTTCGCCACTTCCCTTGTTATAAAAGCGCTGTTTCATTGAATCTTATCAAACGCTGGAAGTATTTACATCAAAGAGAAAAATGTAACAATGAAAAAGGAACAATTATCTAACTTACAAATATAGTAACGTATTTTTAATTGATATTAATAATTTATAATAAATAACAAGCTATTTTTTGTGGAAACTATTGTTTACAAACATTGGCCGCATTTCTGAACAGATTTTGGGTGATAACCTTGAAAAACTTTGAATGTAGTTCCCTAATTAACTTTATTAAAAAAAATACTAAATAATGTTAAAATTTATATAATATATTACTTATAAAACTGATTGAATCGAGATAATACTTAATTAATATAATTATATTATTATCTATACTTATAATAAATCTGTAGAGAGGTCAATTCTGTACATGAAATATATTTACAAAATAAGTAGCAGGGGATGATTAGTGTTCGATACTGATGCCAAAAATGCAGTTAAAAAAATTTTTGTCTGTCTGTCTGTCTGTCTGTCTGTTTGTATGTTATTTATAGAAAAAAAAACTACTCGACGGATTTTAACGAAACTTAGTACAATTATTCTTTATACTCCTGGGCAGGTAATAGTATACTTTTCATCACACTACAATGAATAGGAGCAGAGCAGTGAAAGGAAATGTTGAGAAAATGGGAGAAGTTGCTTGATTTTTTAAGCTTCCGTCGCGTGTGCAGCCTTAATGGTTAGAGCTACATAGAAACTATGTATAACGGAAATATTCTACATAAAAATACACGAAAAATATTCCAAGACAGCATATATCTACCTTTTATAGTTAACTCACAATAACACGCATAACTCTCGATAGCTTAGCAGTTCGGAGATTTCTTATTATATTTGTTTACTTTTACGTTTATAAAACCAATAATGCTCACCATCATTCCTAATTTAAAAAAAAATAAACATTAGCACTAATTCAATAAAAAAAGAATCATTGAAATCGGTATAGAAACACCAAACTTATACTTACTTACATGAAATACGCCAACAAGACATCGCGCGTGAATAGTGAATCAAGCTATAAGGATTATTTTTGCGTAACGGTTGCCGCGCTCGACGGGGCTCGCGGCGGCAGAGTATAAAAGGGGCGGGAGGCGAGCGCAAGCGTCATTCAATATTTGGCTGTTGATGCGTTCAGAGTGTTGAACTTTATTGACAGACAATAATTGTTATTTTATAAACCGTGCTTATCAGCGCGACTTTTTGTCTTTAAATAGTTTATTTTAATTTCTTTTGTTGTTATTTTCTAAATTAGTTTTAGTTTTGTTTAAATTCTTAACTATTAATAGTTCCTATTTTATTTCTTTTTAAGTAGATTTAGATTCGATTTTTAGATTAGATAATAGATAGATAGATTAGATTATTGTTAGATTTTTAGTTACTGATAGGTTAGTTTTGGGCATTTTATGTTTAGTTTTTTTTGTATTGAGTAGATAAAAGCGTAGGTAGGTATTTTTATTAATTATAGTATTCATAGGTATTTTTTATTTATTTTTAAGTGAAGTAGGTATAGGTAGATATTGCCTACTATCTACCTATACTGCACACGTGTTTTAGCTTTATTTTCATTTCTTTTTTTTTTGTACCTAAGTTGTAGGTAGGTAGGTACATATTTCTTAGTTTAATTCTATTAGAATATTAGGTATTTAAGTTTAAATAGGCACTTAGATTTATATTTTTTTATTATATAGCAGCTGTACTTAGAACATCTAAGGTTTTTTTTGTATTAGCATAGGTACTTTGATTAATTACAGTAGTTGTAGGTATTTCTTATTATTCATTTTTAAGTGAAGTAGGTAAGTGTAGATAGTATTGCACACGCATTAAGTATAGCTTTATTTTCATTTTTTATTCTTTTGTAATTTGTAGGTACCTACGTACATATTTATAATTCGATTAGAATATTATTTTAGTTTTAATAGGCACTTAGATTTATATTCTATTTATTATATACTTAGCTATAGTTAGGACCTCTGACGTAAGTTTTTTGTTGGGTAACTAAATAGAATTTAAGTTACCGTCGATTAAAAATAAAATAAACGATGCCACCTAAAAAACGACCATCTTTATCTCGAACTTCGAGTCAAGCTAGGAGAATGAGAATGACGCGTTCTCAAGAATCGGAAGAGGAAAGAGCACATCGGTTAAACTCTATGAGAGTTAGTGCCTCAACATCTCGAGCTAATGAAAGCTCTCCAGAAAGAGAGATGCGATTAGCAGCTGAAAGAGCGAGACGAGCTACAACACGGGCTTCTCAAAGCTCTTCTCAACGAGAGCTAAGGCGTTCCATTGACCGGGAACAACATGCGTTATCCCGAGAAGCTGAAACTGCTTTACAACGAGAATTGCGACACAGCTGACCGCGAACGGCATACATTATCTCGCGAGTCTGAAACCTTCACTGAGAGGGAATTACGGCTTACAGCTGACCGCGAACGTCATATTTTATCTCGCGAGTCCGAAACCTTCACTGAGAGGGAATTACGGCTTACAGCTGACCACGAACGTCATATTTTATCTCGCGAGTCCGAAACCTTCACTGAGAGGGAATTACGGCTTACAGCTGATCGCGAACGTCATATTTTGTCTCGAGAATCTGAAACTTTTACTCAATATCAAGACCGTTTGACAAATGATAGGGCGCACCATAACATGATTCGATCTCTTGAAGATGAACATGAGCATGAACAACGACTAGAGTCGGGACGCGATTATTACAATTCTTTGAGACAAGAACAATTGATTACTTTATCTAATGAAAGATTAAGAATTGAAAATATTCGGTCGCTTGAAACAGAAGAACAGCGAGAGGCCCGTCTTACTGCAGATAGATTTCGACATGGTCTTAATGACTTAGATATACACGTGGTAGATCAATCTACAAATTCGGTGGCGTGGTCCGATAAATATAAAAGTGGGTTTGCTTATAACCTCACAATTGATTACAGATCATCTTCTGAAATAGGCGATATGAACGTAGTATGTTCCTTTTGTAATGCTTCGAAGTGGAGGAAGGAGTCTGCTGGTTTCTGTTGTTCTGGAGGTAAAATAAATTTGCCTTCGTTCGAAGACCCACCGGAACCTTTAAAATCACTACTTTTAGGGGAACATTTGCAATCCAAACAGTTTTTAGATAATATTCGCACTTATAATAGTGCATTCCAAATGACATCCTTTGGTGCTAAACAAATCTCAGAAGGCCCTTTCATGCCTACTTTTAAGGTACAAGGTCAGGTTTACCATTTGATAGGGTCCCTTTTGCCTGAAGAACAACCTAAATTTCTTCAAATATATTTTGTATCCGATTACAACGAACAGTCGAATATAAGAAATCAATATTTTCCGAATTTAAATACTGAACTCATTTCACAACTTCAGAACATGTTACATCAGGTTAATTCGTACGTATGCAGTTTTAAATCGGCATTAGAAGCCCTTTCTCAAGATGGTAATAACAATTATAAAATTGTTATAAATGCCGATAAGCGTCCAACTCAGGAACACCCTGGGCGTCATAACGTTCCATCCACGAATGAAGTTGCTGTAGTACTGGTCGACCAGGAATGTGATAGGCGTGATATCGTTATACGTTCCAGAGACAATCGTTTGCAACGTATTTTCGAAACCCACAGGGCTTACGACAGTTTGCAATATCCTATGATATACTGTCGAGGGGAAGATGGTTATAATTTCGCTGTATACCAAACCGATCCGCGCACAGGCGCACCTAATTATGATAAAAAGGTGTCATGCCTTCAATTTTATTGTTACCACCTGCAAGTGAGACGGAATAGATTGGTATACTTTCAACGTTTTCGTGGCTTATTTAATCAGTTTATTGTTGACATGTACGCAAAAATTGAAACCGAAAGATTAGTTTATATACGATCTAATCAAAGGCAGCTGCGCGCTGAAGAATACGTGCACCTTCGCGATGCCATGCAGCAAGATAACGATACTGTGAATATGGGTCGTTTAGTTATTTTACCCTCTTCTTTTACTGGTGGTCCACGCTACATGCATGAACGTACTCAAGACGCTTTTTGTTACGTAAGAAAATATGGACGTCCCGACTTATTTGTTACTGTAACTACCAATCCCAAGTGGGATGAAATCACTCGGGAGCTTCTTGAGGGTCAGGCACCGCATGACCGCCATGATATTATTGCAAGAGTGTTTCATTTAAAATTAAAATCAATGATAGATCTTCTTACCAAAGATAGTAATGTATGTATGTATCAATTTTAACACATAAAAAGTGTCTCTAACATATACTTCAACCGTTTTATTGTAAACAGGAAAACATCAAACATAATGTAATTATAAATGCAAAAGTATTTTTACTCATATTTTCAACCAAAGTTTCCATCACTAATTAGACATAGAACCCTTGTTTAATATTTACTCAAGTTAAAGAGAGTCAAAAAAATCCGTGCCCGCAGGGGGACACGCGAGGGTAGACCTCGTGTGTAACTCGTTTAAAATATAACTCACTACCTAAGAATAATACATGATGCCGTTGTTTACATCAAAAATTTTCAAGCAAAAAGCGGTTTTTATTTTTTTTCTCGGAAAAGGTATCTTTTTTGGAAATACTTTTGATACTTTAATTTAGAGTAAAAAATAACCTTTCTATTAAAAATATTTGCGAATTGCGAGGAGGGAATGTTTACCAGAAAAAAGTTGCCGTGGTTTTACCTACCTTAAATTTTCAAGCTAAAAGTGGTTTTTATTTTTTTTCTCGGAAACGGTACCTTTTACGGAAAAACTCTTGGTACCTTAATTTAGAGTAAAAAATACCCTTTCTATTAAAAATACTTGTGATGTAAGAATGTTTACCAGAAAAAAGTTATGAATTTTTTTCCAAAAAATTTCGGTTTTTTTACCCCCACCCCTAAGTTATTAAAGTTAGGTTTTCGGTTTATTTACATTAGTTATAGGTATTCATCAAAGACATCATATAATATGAACGCGATTGATCTTCTTTGTATAGGGAAAAAGTTGTGGTCGAAAAACTGAAATCAGAAAAAGTGAGGCCCTAGCGCCCCCTGTGGCCGGATTTCTCTGGTTAACGAACTTGACCTTCATTTTTGGATGGTTGATTTTTGTGCAAAGTTTGAAAGCGATTCGAGCGAAACTGCGGCCGCTATCGTGCTGACAAAAATCGAATCTGGATGCACGCACGCATATATATATAAACATTTTGACCAATGGTCATTTCGGACTCAGGGGGTCATAAGAAGACCTCCTGTGAAGAAATTTTTGCAAAATTCGAAAGTCGGGTACAAATGAATGGGCAGACCGAATTCTTCGAGGTCTACCCAAAACTTGTGCTTTGAGGTTTACCACGAAAGTAAATGTACATAGAATTAGGAAATTACATCTAAATAAGGGAAAGTTTTTGATAAAATTTTGTTCAAAAATGATAAAGCTACGTACGACAGAAAATATTTATTCCTTTAAATGAATGCTTTACTTGAAACAATTTGCTAAGAATAATATACTTCACTAGTAATATAAAATCGTCGTTTTGTTAGTCTTTGCGATCCACAGAATACGTTACTTACCGCACATTGGATTCCTAGGATCTAAAGTGCGATAAGTAACGAAGAATGTACGAGATTTCTGTAATTTAAAAGCAAATCTTGCAGGTTCTAAGGGTCGCTGGTTATATAATTATTTTCTTTACTTAGAAACTAATTCAACGATAAGAATGTCTTACTTATATTAGTCAGTATTGAAAACAATTTATAATCTTAAGTATTCACATATATTTAATGTAATGTATATAACTCACGTTTTATAGTAAACTGAATAATATAAATTTTCACATTATAAAATCTAATTCTAACCATATGACTAACTATTTACCAAATCAAACTATTTAATAAGTATACAATTAATACTATATATTAATAATTTTTATTGTAATACTTTTTACTATAATATAATAATGACGGTGGGTTTTTTCATATGTCTTCATTACATTTTTCATTGTTTCGTGTATTTGAAAGGACATAGTCAAACTACCAAATACTGAGATAATTCTATACAATAAAGTGACGAATGGACAGTGGATTTTAAAGTTATTTATTATTTCATGAACATACAGTATAATTCCTTTTATTATTTAAAATTTTTGAAGTGTCTTTGTCAATATTTCGAATCAAATTAAACAATTACGAGTGTTATGTGGGCAAAATAATCCTTTAGGAATAGCAAGCTTCTAATAGAGGTGCTATAGCCGGTTTCTGGAAATAAAATTAATTTGACAGCAATTTTTAGGGTTGTGATTAAGTGGTTGAATCTATCACGCTATCAACCAATCAGAAAGTTTCACACGGGGTTTGATAGCCGATTAGTTTTCTATAACCACTTCTTATTAACCTATTACAATGTTACTTGACTTCTTCATAACCGTTAATATTTTAGGTGAAAATTTAATAAACCTATACTCAAAAGGTTTAAGAAAAAGTGATATAACATTTTCGTTTTTAGAACATAACAATTTTTTTAGATTTATAATCGAGTTATGTTGTACAAAATATAAGTTGAATCATTTATCAAGTCTTGTTTGTACAAATATACAACATTAAAAAACATTATATACAATCTTGATACTATAACAACAACAACATTAATACGCATATCTAATAAAGTGTACCATGCAACTGTAATACCATGAGTCTCCATTAGGATTGCAAATTATCTTTAGAGAAACTATTATTTACATCAATATAGAGACTAATGTATTGTCTTGTAGAATGTGGTATTGTGACAGAAATAATTATAAGTTATGATGAGTTTGTAATAATATCAAAAGCATCAGAAAAATACAGTAAAAATTAAAACTAAAAATAGGAGATGAAAACACAGTACTGAATTTTAATCAAAATATAATTGAGATTTGAGATAATTCAATAATTGAACAGTAATTCAATTAGTAAGACTGAATGAAACTAAGTTTAGTAAAACTAGTATCTAGTGAGAAGTAATTTATCTATTAAAAAGTTTTAATGAACCCCAACTCTTAACTTTATATTTTGACAATTTGATGGAAATTGCATATTGACATATAAAAATAATGAACGGAATGAATTTTAAGGGTCTCCAGTGATCTTTGAGAAATAGGTTTATGAGGAGTGAAATTGTTAATATCGCTTATCCGGCCCTCTGTGATGACGGAGTCTTCACTTTCGTTTATATTTCGACACATGTTGTAATTTTGTTTATCTTATCCTTATATTTAAAATACTGAATAGTAATAAGAGATTTCTAAGAATCTCAGGTAAAAAGATATATTTACTAAATCTTTCGTTTATTCTTCCGGGATTGTGTTTCAGAGATAAACTGAATCCGGGATAGAGAAATGTGTGTCGTAAAAAGAATACCCGTACAAATAATAATTTCTTTGGAAGGTGGAAAAAGGACAGAGTAAATAATTTTTGACATTAATAAACTTGTCTACTAGAAATTCTATAAGTATATTTTGTGTCACAAAATTAAAACATAAAAATAATTAAGCTTCCTCCAGTAAATAGTCTTACAACAATAATATGTTTACCAAATTTTGTGAAACTATTCAAAAATAATATTTAAAATAATACCTATTTATTGTTCCGTCTAATGAACAATTGATGAAGTTTGTGATGCCTATAGTCTTTGATCTTCTGTTCCAAAAAGAATAAAATATTTTTTGGATACAATATTGGAATCAAAACACCAAATAAATTCCTATTTTGATTTGTGTACATTTGTTATTTTCTTACCATTCCCTTTGTACCACTTCAAGTACTTAGTTATATCAAAGAGAAAAACGTAACAATGAAACAGAACTGCTTTCATAATTTACAAATTTACTATCATTTTTAATTTTTTTATTGATATTAAAAATAATGTAAAGACAGACATTTTAACTGAGTATTGAATTAAGATATAATTGGAATAACGACTGATGAAATGAACGTGGAATATAATGCTCGTATAGTATTTATTGCATATTTATTTCACCATAGGAATAAATAAAATATATCATAATTTAAATAAAATAAAATTTTATTACCGATTATTATTATTATATAAAAGTTGATATTTATTTTATTCCATCGCGAGTAGATGATGTATATTATACAACGGTACTTCAACTCATCATAAAGTTCTTTAACATTTTAGCCAAATCTAATCAACATATATTCAAAAGGCTGAAGAAAAGGGGCATAACATATTCGTAACTAGAATAAGTATTGAAAAGTTTTTTATCGAGTATCTTTTTACCAAAAAACTTTATTTATTATCTAATACATTTTCACGTTTGTTTGAAATAAGTATGTTAAAGTTAAAAGAATATTTAAAACCGTATGTAATTTTGACGATACAATAACAATATAAACGAATATCTCTCAAACAAAGTGTAACGCTGCAATCATAATACCATTTTTTTTCGTTAAGATTGCAAATTATCTATAGATCAATTATTAATTAGATTAATATCTAAATGAATTATATTACACATAACAATCAGAAGTGGAATAAGTTTTGTAATTATTTTTTAAGTATACAATATAAACACCAAAGTACGTTAAGAAATCAAGAATTAAAAGTAAAAGAATGAAATACGTATGAATTTTATTTTTAATCTATATATTTTATATTAAATGAAATCTTATACATACAATGACATATAAACATTTAACTAAATATAATATTAGTTAAGACTTAATAACTATGTAGACAAACTGAAAAATATTTACATAAAATAAAAAATTTAAATACTTCTAATGAATATAATTTTCAGACAGTTTAACCATTTTGTACTACAAGTTGAACTTATTTAATTTGTTAAACTACTGAGAATACAAAGTCTCACTAGTTCAATGAATAGTTACTCAACTATTGAACACTGATTTAAACTTGAGACTGAATTGGATTGAGTTCAGTTGAACTAAACCTAGTGGGAAGTAAGTTAAATTATACTTAACATTATTATGTCTGATTTGTCAATTCCAATGTAACAACTGAACACCTTTTATATTTTGACAGATTTTCAGAAAGATTTTGACGTACATGTGTTTATTTATTTATTTAATTTTTGAGCACATGCCATAAATATGTATGCGTAGTTTTCAGTATGATCGAGTTATCTTTATTGAATTAAACCTTAAAAGAGTATGCGGAAATAAACTATAATATTAATTGAAACTTTATCGTCCGTACCATTAACATTTGGTTGACGGTACGGACGCAAACCAATCTAGAACAACAAAAGTCACTTGAAAGACGAAGATGGATGTAGTTTTTTTTTGTTATAGTATTAAATAATAATAATAAGAAACTGATACTATTGCCATGAAAAAAATAAATAATATTCTTTGTTCACAAGTATAAGATTTGCTTTGTAGATTTTAATTGTTTGTATTTTTAAGGGTCTCGGGTGACCTCTTGGAGGGTGATTTTGAAATATGGCTTACAGACGTTCTTGGTCACGGCGGAGCTCTTAAAACTGCTCAATCTAATATAGACGACACTCAAAGTGCTCAACTTCTGTAGGTAACGGATTTTTGTTAAAATTTCGATATTTATTGTAATTTTTTCATGTACAAACTGTTGAGTTTTACGTAACAAAAGATTTTTCGTCTAAGAATTCTAGGTCTGTACTTTAATGTAAATATATTACATTAACTTTACAAAATTTTTCATGTCTACTTACGCGGTTGTGTTTTTTGAGATAAATTAAACCTAGAATAAAGTGTATGTCTCAGGAAAGGTACTAGTACAAAATAAAACGTCAATCTTACTTTAGAGCGTGAAGAAGAAAACAGTAAACACTTTTTGACTTAAACAAAACTTTGTGAGCTGGTAGTTTAATTTCTAAACATTTACCATTATAAAATTATAATTTTTTAAAAATAATTTAATTTTCTTTAATAAACAGTTTTTTATGAAGAGAAATTAAATGCTAACAGATTTTATAAAGTTTTCTATCTTTTTTTTAATAATATTAAAAAGTACGTGTACCTATTTCTGAACAATGAATGAAGTGAAATAAGTTACTGAATACTAGTTATGTAAGATAAAGTAACAATAAAAATGGATTAATTACAAAAGGTTATCTCTAATAAGTAGTTTTACATGGAGTTTTATGAAGATAAATTATATGAAATTATCTAATTTTTTTTATTAATATTAAAAAGTGCGTCTACCTACCTATTTCTGAACAAGAAATGAAATCTTTAATGGTAACATGATCTGTGATCCCTACTGGGTCAAAAATTATAAAACGCAGAGTTGATTTTATTAAAGCGTTTATTTAACTGCGAAATATTAATGCAACATTTTTATAAAAATATCATATAAATTCTTTTTCTTAGCAATAAGTAAAAGTTGTGTTTTATTTGTCTTTATCAACAACAACAAAAAAACAAGGCACACTTATATTTGTATTAGTCAGCATTGAAAACGATTAAAATTTAATGACTAAGCTCTTGTAATGACCTAAATCAACATACGTACTGAAGCAACAAATGTGACCGCGAACCCGCACTGAATGAATAAACGCTGATCCGTCAATACATGATCTGCGACTGAAAACAAGTATATTGATATAATGTTTCTTATTGTTTATAATACATTTATTTGTTTAGTAGTAAACTTAAAACGTCATGCAACATATGAATAACTATTCATCAAATCAATACCTTAATATTTTATAAGCAAATTGTATATATGAAAAATAATTGCTATCATATGATATGATTATTACATTTATATAATGTGGCCGGAACTTTTTAACATATTACCTCATAAATAACAATCCTATGTTCGACTTACTGAGGATTTATTACAGTAGGGTAGTTGCTATCTCGTGTATGGAAAAACACGTAATATAAGTAACGAAATTATTTTAAAACTAAAGATGTTATTTTAATACTTTAAATAATAATAACATATTTTGTTACACATTAAAATAAACTTTATTATAAACAAAAATCGATATATCAATAATGATTACAGTTATTTAATCAGTTCAACTATTTTGTCCCACTTATTCAACTCATCAAAAATAGTAGAACTACTGGGAATAAAGTTTCACATGTTTAATCAACAGTAGTTCAACTATGAACTAATGTGACTGAACTGAGTGCAGTTGAACTGCTTTGAATCAAGTAACTTATTACACACCAAACATAAATAACAACTTGGGTCTAATTTGTTAATCCCAGATCAACTCTTAACTACACAAAAATTTTTGGATTCTTACAAATTCACAGACAGATTTTTATATATTTTCTAACAACGAAAACAGGGAATCACAATACATACATATACACAAATTTTAGATAATTCTGTAATGAACATTGAAACAGCGCGCTGAAAGAATCGATAATTTTAATTGCCTCCTTATCGCCCGTACCATCAACAGACTTGGAACCTTGGAATTTAGAACAACACAGGTGTCACTTCAAAGCCGGAGTCAGTCTAGCTGATCGAATCCGCAATGAAGAGATCCACATAATGGCAGTTACTAGCGAAGATGTCACGGTGAGAATGAAGAAGAACGTGCTCAGGTGGTTTGGGCACGTCGAACGAATGAGTGATGAAAGAATGGTAAAAAAGATTTATATAAGAAAGGTGAGCGGTAAGTAACACAGTATGTATGATAATGGAGGATAGTCACATAAAAAGCATGAGGATCCCCCGGAGGGCATGTATGAAGAGGTTGATGTCTGTGGCCGAGGCGAAAGAGGTATGCAGGGATCGTAGCGTTTGGCGATCCGTCGTCTCTGGCTACCCCGCAAGAGATATGGCGTGAAGCTAAATAAATAAATAAATATAATATTTGGTTTGTATTTTTTTCTCGACAGGTTTTTAAGGTTCTTTAGTGGTGGACTTGTGTGGACTTTTTTGACGGTACTTTTGAAATATTGCAACCCGTGACCCTCAGTCATGTTGGACATTATTTAAATTCAACAAATTGAATTTACCCATAGTCAATACTCAATTTTGTAATGTTTTCGTATGTTTATTTCTAAAATAGCAAGGTTTTCCTAATATAAAACTTATTTCAAATTTTTTTTGTTAAAATTTATTGTTATACTTTCATTCCTACTTGCACGATTATGTTCCCGAGACAAATTAATCCCAGGATAAAGTAGTGTATACCGTGAGAAGGGTGTCCATACAAAATAGCACGTCAATCTTGTTACTTTGGGACGTGAAAAAAGGAAATACTGAACAAATTTTGATTCTTGCTTTAATTTCCCCTAATAAATCGTTTCACGTGAAATTTTGCAGAGAGAGAATAAATATGTGTTAGTCTAATTTCATGAATCTTCAATCTGTACCCTGCTATGTTTCTAAGTCGCACATTCTAATTATATTGCTGAGAAATAATAGTCGTTTGCTTGTATTGCGTCTATTTCAAATAGGGTAAAATACAAAGCAATCAAAACCTTCCCGGTGGTAGACCATAACATCGAGTCGCCGGCAAGGTTACCACCCATCGGGCAAAGTCGTGCCGCAAAGCGACCTAGTCGTATTCCGGCACGTTGTTCGATGAAGCCGTCTATATGGGAAATGGGTCTGAACAGTTGCGTTGCGTTGGCGAACCGGTTTGGCGTTGAGTTGGTGCTTATTGTGTCGGGTGTCTAGTCGAGGAGGGTAGCGGGATCCGAAGCGACGGCTTTCCGCTGGCCGCCCGCAGATAGTTGGGGGCCCAATTAGTGGGCCAGCCACCCACGAAAGGCTGCCCCGCCAGCTGCGTAAAATCCCAGGGTGGCTCCATCGTGCTGGTTGGCGACCAGATGAGCAGGCCCGATGGCGATCCCTGGGGGGGTTCGGGCGTCCCCGCAGTCTCCAGACTAGCCTCCCAGTGGCATGACATCACCAATTTCGGCGCCGGGTTTGATACGTACCGCCTCGTTCAACTGCCATTTCTCATCCTATTCACTCTTTTATTTTATTTTTTATTATGAAAAAGTCCAATAAAAAGAAAAAGTTTTTACAGCGGTTGCACTCCTCCTCATTTAAAGTGCACCTCACTAACATCAGGGGCTTGCACTCTAATCTCTTACCTGTCCACCACCACCTGGAGACAGAGCAACCGCACTTGCTCTTTTTGACGGAGACACAGATACAATGTCCTCTAAGCGCTGCGTACCTGGATCATCCCGGTTACTCGTTAGAGTACAACTTTCGCTCACGTGCCGGGGTCTGTGTATACGCACGGAACGACCTCTGTATCCTGCGTCTCCGTCACCTTGAAGACCCCACTTTTTCTTCCTTATGGATTTTAGTAGACACAGGAAACGAAAAAATCCTGTATTGCTGTGTCTACCGTTCGCACAGCGGTGATCAGGAGACAACTAAATTATTTGAGTATCTCGGTGAGGCTGCTGATATGGCTCTGCATCAGTACCCTTCAGTGCAGCTCGTCTTTCTGGGGGACTTTAATGCCTGTCATCAGGACTGGCTGTTCCCGTACCAGAAGACCGACCATGCTGGAAGAGAAGCGCGGAATTTTGCGTTGTCTTTCGACCTCTTTCAGCTGGTGAGGCAAGCGACAAGGGTACCAGATGTAGTTGGCCATACAGCCAATTGCCTGGACCTTTTGCTGACAACTGATCCGGACAGGTATCGTGTTGAGGTGACCTCCCCCTTGGGAACCTCCGATCACTGTCTGGTGAAATCTGTATTTACATATTCCCCACCAGCTTTCGAACCACCTGGTGTTAGGCGAGTATGAAAATACAAGTCAGCAGATTGGGATGAGATGCGGCACTTCTTTGCGTCTTATCCTTGGCGGCAGATCTGCTTCTCTTCTTTGGATCCGTCGAGTTGCGCGGATGCTATAACCGATGTGGTACATCAGGCAATGGAGTACTTCATTCCTTTTGCTGACGTACCCATCGGTGGCAAAGCTCGCCCATGGTTTAATGCCGAATGTGGTCATGCTGAAGACCGAAAACATTCGGCATACCTAATTTGGGCTGATGCTCGAAGCCGCAAAGTTCCGGATGTAAGTTTAAAGAAGAGAGCCTTTAACCAAGCTGCCAAGTCCTATAAAAAGGCATTACGGAAGGCTCGTCGCGATCGTATCGCTAAGAATGGCGAAAAACTCTCTGTCAGACCTACTGGCAGTCGAGTTTTCTGGTCTCTTGCCAAAGCGATCGAGTCGAACTTCTGCCAACCCTCACTACCTGCTCTGCTGAAGCCGGATGGATATCTGGCCTATACAGCGACAGAGAAAGCGAATGTATATGCTTCTCTGTTCGCTGATAATTCACGTCTAGATACTGGCAATGCTTCTCCAGCATATCTTCTTTACTGCGGTATTTCGATGCCTGAAATCCGCATCACTAACAAAGAGGTATGGAGAGCATTGTGTCGTCTTGATGTGAATAAAGCCAGTGGTCCTGATGGTATACCAGCCATTCTGCTCAAGACATGTGCAGCTGAGTTGTCTCTTGTATTGACACGTCTGTATCGCCTCTCTTTCAAATCTGGAATCGTGCCGAAATCTTGGAAGCTTGCTAACGTGCAACCAGTGCCCAAAAAAGGCAGTCGTGCCAATCCTGCCAACTATAGACCGATTTCAATCACCTCCATACTCTGCAAGATTATGGAGCGTGTATTGAACTCGCGCCTTTTAGCGTACCTTGAAGGTAACGATCTCCTCAGTGACCGACAGTACGGGTTTCGCCGAAATAGGTCCACTGGGGACCTTCTAGTGTACGCTACGCACATTTTAGGCGAGGCCATCGAGAAGAACGGAGAAGCGGTCGCCGTCTCTCTTGCCGTCTCGAAGACATTTGACAGGGTTTGGCATGCGAGCCTTATAAGCAAGCTTTCAACATACGGCATATCTCCTGGTCTGATCGGCTGGGTAACGGACTTTCTGAACCAAAGATCTCTCCGAGTAGTTGTCGACGGGTATTCCTCGGAACCCTTGACAATAAATGCCGGAGTGCCTCAAGGTTCCGTTCTTTCTGCAACTCTCTTTCTGCTGCACGTTAACGATCTGCTGAAGCCCGGTATCTATGGGTATGCAGATGATAGCATAGTTGTAGAAAGATACCTGCCTAGTAGTCGGGCTAGTAGAGATCAAGTACAGTCTGAAAGAGAAGCCATGGTGCAACGTTTGAATGACAAACTTCAGGCAGTCTCCGCATGGGGCAAAGCCAATCTTGTCAAATTCAACGCCACCAAAACGCAGACGTGTCTGTTCACCGCCAAAAGGAGCCCTTTCAAGGTGAAAGGGCTTCTACTTTCCAGAGTGTATCTTTGGAATACAGTGATCGGCTTCAGTTGTTAGGCTTAGAGATTTCCTCGAACCTCAACTTTGGTCGGTGTATTGAGTCCAGAGCAAGAGCAGCTGCAGGAAAGCTTGCCGTTCTTGCGAAGGTCCGTCAGTACTTTACACCGGGATAGCTACTTGCATTATACAAAGCACAGATCCGGTCGTGTGTGGAGTACTGTGGGCATATATTCGCTGGTGCCGCTAAGACTCATCTTGCGGTTCTGGACTCAATTGAGAGGCGAGCAAAGAGGCTTATAGGCGACCCTGAATTGGTTGAAGCCAACCTCCACAGCCTTGAACACAGGCGTAGAATTGCTAGCCTCTCAGTATTCTATAGGATACATTTTGGTGAGTGTGCGCAGGAATTACATGATTTAATTCCTCCATCCCCCTTCCATCACAGGACGTTCCGACGCACGGCAGATATCCATCCTTACGTTGTGGACATTCCCCCTGTCCGAACAAAGCGCTTTGCTTCGTCTTTTTTAGTTCGTACAGCGAAGGACTGGAACAGCTTGCCTGCGTCGGTATTTCCGTCCCAATACGATGTGGGTGTCTTCAAGAAAAGAGTGAATAGGTTACTGGGTTAATGCGCCTTACCATCTATGACTACATTTCCACTTTCCATCAGGTGGAATGTAGTCAAGCACTAACCCAGAGGGTATAAAAAAAAAAAAAAAAAAAAAAAAACATCAAATACATATTGGTAAGTAATCTAAATGACCAAATGTTTTATTGTATGTAAATAGAAAAACCTATAGCAGTTATAATATACATATAAATATACACAGCTATTTGTTATACATGTTTGTAAACAATGTTTGCCATTGTTGGTTTACCACGAAAAATATACGGATATAGATTTGATAAATTAAGTTTAAACATAACCATAAAAATAATGTTACAAATTGATATATTTTTAAAAGAACAAATGCGTAATCTTTATTACAAAGTCGTCCTATTGTTATGATTTTTGACCCACAGAGCACGCTAGGGATCTGATGTGGGATAAGTAAAGGAGAATATGTGAAATTTGTATAATTCAATAGTACATCTCCCTATGAGGGAGAGGAGAGTATCTAAAAGTGTCTAAAAATTTAATGACTTTCATTAAATAGTAGAAATTTAACGAAGTTATACATATTTCATTAGCATGTAATTAAAACAATACAAAAAAAATTACGACGTAACTTTCGTAATGAACAGAATGGCCTAAGTCAACACACTGCGTCAACAAATCTAACCACACACCATTTGTAAAGCGACATACATTTAATGTTAAGTTGTGTTTTTGCTCTTAAATAAATTTCGATTTTACAAATGTGTTTTTTTAAAACTAATATGTAATATCTCATACTTATTACGTGGGGTTTGTTGTTCTGATATTTCCGGTGCATGCGATGGTGATAATTATAAGTACCATAAGTTAAGGTAATATATTAAAAAGAGTTATATGTAAAGAGACAGTTGATTTTAAAAACACAGTTTGTTTTAAGTATAATATATGAAAGCCCAAACCTTTTAAAAATTACAGAATCGATGTTTTTAGTTTTGAATCAAATTAAAAGATGGGAATAAAAGAGTTACACAGGTAATATTATTAGATAACCTCTAAGAATAGCGTGTTGGCAATAAGTAAAAGCAAATTGATTCCTTTAAGTATATTTTGGCTATGTTAGTTCAAGGTTGCAATTCGTTCGTCGAAACTGTCTATCACACTATCAACTAAACAGAAAGGTTAACACGGAATTATTATTATTTTTTAATTATTTAATTTATATTTAATTATTTAAATCGTTATCACATTCGTCAATAAAAATATTCCATTCGAATATATGTAATTATAAAATAAAAACAAAACTAAATTTAATTGACTGTGGTTCCATAATAGTTCATATCTATCCAATTCCATCGCGAGGGGATGAAGTATAAAATACAATGTTACTTCACTTCGTCATAAAGTTCTACCGTTAACATTGTAGGAGAAAATGTAATCAACTTACTCAAAAGGTTAAAGGAAAAGGATCATAATATATTCGTATATAATATAAAAGTATTGAAATCATATTTCTTCTCCCAAAAATATATATAAAAAAACTTTATTTATAAGGTTTAATTTTTCATAAGATTTTGTATGTACATTGAAAAGAATTTTATATGTATATGTTATTATTCCTAATAAGGATTGTCATTTATCTATAAATATATTATTATTTATATTAATAACGTGTTAATTTTGATATTATCTTGCAGAATGTCGTATGTAACAAGTAACAGTCAGGAGTGGTATGGGATACGCAATAGTTTGAAAGGTATTAATATTAAATAAATAAATAGAGTAATAGTTCCATAACTAAGAAAATAATATGTAATTATTTTTATTTATTTAATTAACTTATACTCCTACATTGTCAATATTGTTGGGTGCTCTAGTGACCTTATGGACGTTGATTTTGAAATATCGCTTAACGTGGTCCTCGGTAAAGACGGACCTCTTGAAATCCAATGTGGTCAATATTCAAGTGTTCGACTTCTCTAGCTAACATATTTTTGTTTAAATTCCAACGTTATATGTTATTGTTGCATGTATATTTACGTATGTATGTAAATAAGTAACGAAATTCACCGAATGAAAGATTTTCCTTTGAATAATTGTAGATAAGGTGGATGGATGGATGGATGGATGGACATGGATCTACTAGATATCTTGTCTCTACTCGCGTGATTGTGTTACTAAGATAAATTAATCACAGAATAAAAAAGTGTGTGTAGTAGAAAGGGTACAATCTTGTTTCTTTTGTACGTGAACAAATTTCACAATACTTTTTTTATATTAATAAAACTTTGAAAATTAAAATTACATACATAAATATACATTTTGTCAAGCTTATAAATTAAAACTTATTAATTTTTATCCATTAAATAGTATGCAGCAGATAATATGTATGTAAATCTAATTTTATGGAACTATTAGGCATTCAAAATAATAATAAAAATAGTACCCACCTATTCATTATTACATCTGAACAATGATTATGCCTTTGATGTATATGATCTTTTTTGTGCCAAAAACGATAAAACGACGAGGAAATAATATGTTAAATAAATTCTTATTTTGTTTTGTAAAGAGATTTGTTATTTTTTTATCACTTTCATTGTATTCAAAATAAATGTATGCAAAAGAGAAAGTTTGTACTGAGATGTCGTGTGATAAAAAACCTAAAAGAAATTGATGTAATGCGCCGATTCCAAATAATAAAGATAAAGACAGAGTGACTGAAGATTAAACAAAAAAATAGTTAGTTAATTCCTGCGCCGATGATAAAGCTAAAATCAGTAATAATTTAAAGTTTCTATAAAAATGTTGTTGTCAAAATAAAAATAATTATAAATATATTCTTTTTCCTGGAAAGAAAACGCTTAAGCTGCAAAATAAAATCGTCTTATTGTTAGACTCTGTGACCCACAGAGCACACTAGGGATCCAATGTGCGTTAAGTAACGAAGAATGTTTAAGATTTCTGTAATTTAATCGCAAAGCCCTCGTGGTATCAGGGTGCAGATAATGGAAATGTTTTGTTTAAATGGGACAAAAAAACGAATAGAAAGTATATATTCGTATTGATATTAGATACACAATTAAAACAATTGAGAAAAGTATAATTCAAATATATTTATTGATATAATGATCATCTATTTAATGAATGTTGACAATGATTTAATGAACAGAATGACCTAAATCAACACATTATATAAACAAATCCAACCGATCAAAGTTAAATAAGTTGTAGTTTTATTTTACAAAATATCGATGAAGGTTTTTTAGTTAATAATATGATTTTGTGTTACACCTTATGTGGTTAAAATTATTTTGCATGTAGCATGAAGTCAAAATGTTAGATATAAATTCCAGGCACACGTCATAACCGATCCCTTTCATACCTCAAAATCAATTGTCACTGACCGGTTAACACGTTGTCTGTAAGATAAACTAGATGTACTGTTAGAAATACAAATAAATTATAATCTGCTATAATGTTTCATATTTGTTTGTTGTAGTTCATTTAAAAAGAAGTATGTTATATACAGTACATGGTTATAATGTAGGAATTATGTGAAAATCCTGTTAAAATCTTTATTTCTAAGTTAATTTACAACGAGTATATCGGTGTAAAATACTATCAAAATAATTATTTGACAAATCAATGCCTTATAATCTTTATAATAAGCATAATGTGATAGAAACTTTTTAAAATATTTCCACAATGATTTTCATCGTTCGTTCGTTCGTTTTCGGAACACTAAGAATTTTTTATGATAGGGTTCCTAGTACTAGCTACTGTTATTAATTTTTTTGTATTTGCGAAAGAACATATATTCATACTATAAACACCACAAATTGATGTCATTCTAGATAATAAAGTATGCAGTAACTGTAGTAAATATAATATAAAACTCTTACTAATTACAAAATTTGTTATGAGAGTAATCGGAAAATAATTAATTGAAAACATTGTTTTTAATAAATTTAAGAACAATTTTAATTTAAAAATTATATGGTCAAACTTTACTTTATATATTATTCAATATAAAAAGAATAATTATATTTTTTTTAAATATAAAGTACAACTCATATAATGTAATTAACTGCGGTGTATAAAATTCTCACCAGTATTCAACCCTAAGTTACATAGTGAAACTGAATTGACCGAATAGTTTACTTGAACTAGTCACTATTGGAACACAGCGAATAACTTGTGTGTGATTTGTCAATTTCAAGTTAACTTTTAACTACGGAATAACTTTTATATTTTGAATGAATTACAGATACATTTAGTCATATTCCGTAAAAATTTGTCAAAACGTAGACAGAGAATATCATTCATTGATTCATTCATGCTGTAAGTCAAAAATATAGTTTAAGTAGTTAAATTATATAGTTATTATAAATGACATTTGTATTTGTACATGTGCATGTATGTGTCAGAATATCATTAAAAAACCTAGATTCTTATAATCTTGTGAGTATAAATATATATGCATACTTTTTAGTACAAACGAGTTTCTCCTACTTCAGCTGAACTTTGAAACAACACGTTGGTACAATCGATAATTTTAATTGCACCGTTATCATGCATACCATCAACAGACTTGAGATCATTTTAAAATAACACAGATGCCTTTTGTAAGACGACAAAGAGGTAGGTTTTTTCTTCTTATATTGTATTAAATAATAATTATATACTGATCCCTGTAAGATATTTTAAAAACAGAAAAATATTTCTCACAATAAAGTATAAAATTTACTTACAGATTCTATTTTGTCAGTATTTATAAGGGTCTCTTGAGACCTTTCGGACGTTTTTTTTTTAAATATTGCTTACCGAGGCCCTTAGTCACGACTCACGACAGAACTCTTGACACTATTCAAATCCAATATGGTCGACATTCAAAGTGTGCGACTTCTGTACGTAAAAAAATTTTGTTTAAATTGCGATATATGTAGTATTTTTATATTTATGAATAAAATAGTAATTTTTACCTAAATAAATGTAAGGGTTTTAGGTAAGATGATCATTTGTTAGGTCTTTCCTCTCTACTCGAATGTTTATGTTTCTGAGATAAAATAATCCTAGAATACTGAAGTGGTTCATTAGAAGGTTCATATAAAACTCTGTTATTTTCTTGCCACTTCGTAACTCAAACTTTGTAATTCAAAGGTAATAAGTAAATTCCGTGGTTTTCTTTTAAAAAACATGACAAGTATTTCGCAATTACAAAGTAAAAAGGTAAAAATGATAAAGAACCAATTATATGACATACAAATATTACACTTGAATTTTATATTGAGATTAAATATAATGCAAAGAAAAAAGTTTCCACTGAGGCAACTTATTATAGAACAGCTTTGAATTCACATAATGCGCCGACCTTAAATAATCGGGTTAAAGATTAACTAGTTTCCATACTCATTTCAACCACATTGAAAATCAGGAATATTTAAACAATACGGCTCGTTTATGTCTGTATCCGAAATTTTATATTGGTCGTAGTTCTCGACAAAATAGGTCTATGCCCTTGAAAAGTCAACTTTGGACGTAGTTTGGTAATTAACAATATGGTGGAGTTTTAATCGATGGAGTGTAAAACTGTAAAAAATACAAAATTATAGTAAAATATTAATTTTGCATTTTTGTGTTAAAATTTCGATATAGGTTGTAATTTTTTCATGTACGAGATGTTGAGTTTTACGTAACAAAAGATTTTCTTTCTAAGAATTATTCTTGATCCGTACCTTAGAGTAAATATATTACATAAATATATTGCTATTCATATTCAAACTTTTTAATGACCTGTTTTTTTATTCAGATGCAAGCAAAATTATAACTTAATTTTTTGTTCAAACTTAAACTTTTCGTTGATTGAAGTTTTTTTTAGTTCTAATGCAAGCAGTGATGACCAATCAAATGTGGGATGGACATATTACAACAAAGTTATGGTAATTAACATACCATATAATAATTTTATTAGTTATAGTAAGTTAAGTTTAAAGTACACATTATTTTAGACTCATGTTAACGGAATGCTTCAAGATTCAGACATGCCTTCTTCGGCGAGTGCTTTATACAGAAACGCCCGACAAAAATGTTGTCAGATGCTAATAGACAAAACTAATATTAGTGTTGCAAAAAGGTTTGTTATATATTTAGATGTATTTTTTTTTATTGTAAGATCTTAGGTTTTTTTCACATCTAAAGTCTGATGTATATGCACTCTTTCTCTAGGGTAACATTCGGCGATGATGTAGCCATACAGCAACAGATGCAAATACCTATTCCCTCTACTGACACCAGCCTCAAGATGAACCAACTAGCAGCTAAATATCTTAAGGATGCTCCAGTATTACCTGCGAATCCGAGAAGTCAGTCACTCGCTACTAGGAATTACATGGAGAAACATAATATATTACAAGGTAAAATAAGAAATGAATTATTCATTGACTGAGGTAGGATTCGAAACTTAGACCTTTAGAAGAACATTCAAAAAACCCTAGTAGATCTACCAATGGCCCCAAAATAGGTGGTTATTGTATAAATATTTATACAAAAATTCCTCTATTACAGGTACACAATATTTAAGGTCAAAACCGCAGCCAGAGTTTCCGAAGTTCTTGGACATAACAGCTTTGAAACAGCAACCCAAATTCTTATGATGTTTTTAATTTTATTTAATACGATTTTGACTTTTTATTGAGTGACATATAGTAATGATTATGTTATTATTAATATATGAAGTTAATTAAATATTAGTACTGTTTAGTATAATTTGTAATAAGTGTTGACATTAAATAAAATATATTTTATTGAACAGACATTTATTTAAACTTTACATAATATTGTAACAGAGTAAAATCTTAAGTCAGTACATATTTTTATAGAAACAGTTGAGATTTTAACACATATTTGCTACTGTTACTATATAATGGGGCAATGATATCATAGACTAATAGTAATTGTACTATTCCTTTTTTTATATAATAGAAGTATTATTAGTCTATTAAAGATTACACAAAATTTAAGGATGAGTGACTCGTATCATAATTATAAGTATATATTTCACGGATTAATTACAGCAAGAAAAAATATATAATAACACTAATGAAACCTACTCATTCATATTAAGATAACCTCAACAGTGACACCTATAGGCCACAAACGATACTAAACAATACATATTTTTAAACACTATTGTTTAAATACATATATAGTTAGAAGGCATCGAAATTTTTCCCATGCTTGTACTTTACTCCTTTAAATTTAATGTTGTATTAATAATTAATATTAAATCAGTTTTATATTGCACTTAATTGGTATAAACATAGGCCCTAGCTATGAATATATAATATCTAAGGTGACTAGAACAATAAAGTAACTACAAATATATTAGCAATTTGGATATCCATTTTATGCAATATAATATGAATTACAACGCATTGTATATCACAATCCGAGTTCTAAGCAATCAGATGTTTTAATATCTAAAGACTGTGAAATATTTTCAAGAATTTTAGTTAAATGAAAGTAAATGAACAGTAAATAAATATTTTAAAAACATGATAGTTACATTTATTCAATAAATGTTACTTTCAAGGTAACTTCATTTAAAAAATTAAAACTAATCTCACGATTACGTTATCTGCTGGTGAATACTTATGTTACTATGTTATAGAAGTACCGATCAGTTATATATTACCTATATACATTTTATCGAATTTTATAACTAATTAAATATAAATAAAAATGAATTTATAACATTTATAACCTTAAAAGTTGTAGATATATTTTGTAATTTTGTCATGTTTGTTTCGAATAACTATACCAACATTCTAATTTCTACTTAACAATTTTAGAATAAATTTTGCCAATTATCATTTGGTTCTTTCATTTTATAATATCTACGAAACATTCATACAGTAATAATTATTAATATATCTATGTTTTAAGAATTTCAATATTTAATATAATATGCTATTTTATTACAACAGTAATATAGATTACTTTTATGATACGGCTGTAACTCGAAATCCGGTTATAAGGTGGTAAATCAATTTGTAGCCAATTTTTTATATCCCTACCTGCTGACGTGACCGTAAGGTTATTTTTACGGAAATTTCTGATTAAGCCGTAATAGATAAATTTATGATTTATTTATATATTTACAAATGTATTTTAACCTTAAACAATACATCAATTCTCTTGCATCGCAAAAAGTTAATTTAAATTTAATTCTACAAAATGGTAACCAATTCATTGGATGGCACATTTTATTTTATTTTAAAATGCATTGATTTTATAAAATTTCTACTAGGAATATCTATGATACATCACTTTATGTCTTGCATGTCTTCGATTAGACTAGAATAAGTATAAGAACATCTACACCTGGTTTCTAGAAGGCTGATTAAAAAAAACAATAAAATTTGTGAATGACAATTCGCTACAGCAAATCAAAACTCTTGAGAGTTCTGTAATTTTTATGGATCTAATTCATTATTCAATTTACCGAGCCAGGGCCACTAGCTTATTGGGCAAAGTGAGTTATTACTTTCTAGTAAGTATTAGTCTGTGGACATTTTTAATGCCTATTTTGTGTTGTCAAATAGTGCTATTACATTTAGGTAATGAAAATGATGTCTCAAATTAATCAACCCGCCAGAAATCGGCTAGTCTATCTTTAAATGAATAATATATGTTTAATTGAAAACTACTTATATTATAATAGTAACTTATTACTATTTTATGAAAATATTTCTAAATATACAATTTCCATGCATAATTAAATTATAAATATGTCATTTTTCTGTTCTTCGCTAAATATTTGGTATGTAATACAAAAATATGATAAATGCCATCCGATTTATTATAAAACATTAAAAAAATATCTGTCACTTTTTCATTTACTAAAAAAATATTTTTTGACAAATAATACTCTTTAGCAAATGACACAAATGCAAATAGATTAAGATATTACTGTTTAATATAAAAATAAATATCTTAAAGAAAAATAAAGAATCTCTGATTAAAAAATATAATTTCACATTATGATGCAACCTCACTTTAATATATAATTAATAATATGTTATTATGTATTTTGTGAAAACAAACAATTAATAATATAACTTATAAATTCTTATTTTTATTCATATTAAGGAATTTAGGTTATTTGGATTTTGATAAATGAAGTTTTATATCCATTTCAACGACAATTATATCAGAATATTTTGTTTTTAATTATTTATATCCCACTTAACTTTTATATTATTGTTATTTGAATAATATTATATAGTTATCGCAATTATTTTGATTTATACAAAATATTAAAACATTTAATTTTAAGTTTGGACAAGAATAAACATTACGAATCAGTCAAAACATCGTATATTTTATCTGTACATAGAATATACTATCATTGTTTTATATATCTGTCATTTCAGAACTCTAACAGTGTTTCCAAAAAGTTTTGAAATACATTATAAATAAAGAATTGTATTCTTTATTATAAAATATTAATTATTTATTTTAATAGGTGTGCTATATTATACTTCGTCCATTTTATTATTTTTCTATGATAGTTATATGATATATTTTATTACTAATCGACTTTTATCTATGCAAACTTTTTTATAAATTGTGACTTAGGATTGAAATTAAATAATAATTTAAATGTAATTATTTTGTTATTTAAAAAATACTAGTTTTTTTAAAGATACTTTTATTTTAAATTTACCGGACATTTCTAAATGAAATAGAAATCTTAATAGATGTGCAAAGGTCATAGAAAAATAACATGATGGACGGAGTAGTGGTTCAGTTTTTAGTAATTAGGTAATAGATATTACGGCTGATAATTTGTTATATCTAGAGATTCTTCTTCACCACCGCCTCTTGATTTGCTGTCCAGTCTTAATTCCGCGAGCCTTTGTCTAATACTATTTGGTCTGAAAAAAAGTTATATTTTTGTAGGCAAAATAAATATATAATATAACGATAAGCCATGAAATGAATAAATAATGAATACGTGTTAGAATTTTCGAGTCTTTCAAATTGTTAAGACTAACTTGACTTTAACTATTTGACGCTGGGTACATTAATTTTTTTTTTTTAAACAGCATAATATAATATATAAATGTCTATCATATAGGTATATAATATAAAGTCTAATAGGAATAGGTAGTTTTGAGTATGATCTGTAAAAAAGGTGCCACCTATCAGAGAAGTATGAAGTGACGACGTGGTCTGCTGACACGGACTGTCGCTGGTAGGTGGCGGCGCTCAGGTTGCTCTGCGGCAGTTTATAGATACGGACACACCTGCCACTGTTCTCTGGCAGCACTGGCAAAAATATTTTTATAGTGTTCATATTATGCATTTTGTTTTGGTTTTTAATAAGATCATTCAATCTCGTCATTTAATCAATCAATCCAATCCTACCTTGTGGTGAAGTGGGTGGTGAGATCGGTGTCATCCTCTGCAGTGGAGGGCGGATGTTTTCTTGTTCGGAGGAGATGGAACTGCTGCGGCTGGATGCTGAGTTATTCTCAGAGGTTTTGTTATTTTGACTGTCACCCCTTGGAAATAAAAAGATTGAGAGAAATGAAAAAAATTAAACACCATAAGTAATAAACTGGTTATAAGAAATTGGCGAACGGAGAAAATTTGGTTAAAGCGTGTGTAAATTGGGATAAGAGCTGAAAGTAAATAAAGCTAACAAATTTAATTCTAAAGAACGTCGTTTCGTATCGTATCGTACTTGTCGGCGTCGTCGTCTTCCACGGAGTATCCACATTTGTTCAAGTGTCTGACGAGCTCGTAGCTATCGTGTAGCGCGAAGCACGGGTCCATCTCCCGTGACAGAGGCACGTACTCCGGAGCGCACGCCACGTAGAATATATCCTGGGTTAAGAATTTTTGCTAGTCTTATATATATTGTTTGAGTTGGAACATATATAAAAAAATATTTATGAGTACTTGTAGATAGGTTCTTATTGTATAAATACAATTTTTGTTTAATTATAATATAGATTTCTTTAAAACAACTTACCCGTCGTCCGCAAAGCATCTTCAGTCCGGGTATGCAAGCTGCGTGTACTAATGACCCATTCGCTACCAACCGGATTTCTAATAGGTCTTCAGCAAACGCCATAATGTAAGGGAACGCGCACACTAAAATTTTAACAAAAGCACAATAAACATGTATACCGTTTTATAATTTCTTAAAAAAATAATTTTGTTGTCAATTTCAGTACTCTCACCTACAGCAGTGGGTACTGTAGTCCAATGGAAATCATATTCAATATCACTTTCCAGGCCCTTTGAAGTTAATCTCTCAAAATGACATGTATCTGAAAGACATTTATATTTTGTAGATATTGATATAATTTGGATTATTTTTATCGTTTTCAAACTTACGGTTATAGCATAAGATAATTTGTCCATCTCTTTCGTCTCCAATGCGTAAGGCGTTGACTAAAGTACCACGCTGTGGTCCACAGTCTTCTGAGCCTTCAGCTCTTTTTACTGTCTATAAAAGGTCGAAATGTTATGTGTTTAGAGTTCATATAAAGTGTGTTAAAAATTGTCTGGTTGTGGATTCAATGGTTAATAAAAAATGGTTGATAAAATGATCTTTCAAAAATAACAATTTTACAGAAATTATTTATACAATTGCTAAAATATTCGAAAAATTGTGACGCACTTATATAAAAAAGTTATTTAATACCAATTAATTGTGCTAAGAAACTATTAATTATGCTTTACCTGTGCCGTGTTCAGTTCTAGAAGTTCCCAATGGTGTTTATAACCCACCACCATTACTTCGACTTCACTTTCAATTAACTTTATGAGTATCGGCGATTCGCTCAATTGTATATCCTGGAAAATATTACAATTATATTCTACTTTACTTTCTGGTACTCTGAAATGACCAAAAAGTATATAAATAGATACCTTGACATGAGTGTATTCGAATCCCATTTCATTATCGGCGTTAGCTTCTTCTATCATTAAAAGGACTCTCCTTCCAATCGCCACAGCCAGATATGTCTTCCCACCCTCACCTAATTGATGTTCCATTGGTTAAGATAGATACTATGGCAAAAAAAGTCTTTGCCATCCATATTAATTTGTATAACCTATATGAATTCAATTATAATAAAAACCTTGTTCAAGGACATCAAAGAAGTGTGCAGTCTTAGTCCTGGGCAGTCTTGCATGTTTGCAGTCTTGTAGCGGGCGCATGGCCCAGGCGCCAGCGCACAGCTCGGGTAAAGGCAACGCGTACAGCCCCGCGCCCCCCGCGCCCCCCGTCGTGGATCCTCCTCCTGCAGTCGCCCGTGCGCCCACACGGAATAGACCCGCACGCTCGGACACACGAGCTGACCGCACGCACCCTTCCCAGCGGAGGACTACCTTCGTTGTACCGCTCTCTGTGTGTTGATGCATGAAGGTGGAGCATGGAAAATTAGTGAAGAACCGATCATTCAAATTCAAATTCAAAAATGAATATATATACCATATTTTTTTTTATCATTATGGTTATGGATTGCCTAATTAATGGCAAATGATAGATTTGTTACTGCCTAAGTTGTAATGAATTTATTATTTTTAATTATTATTGTATCGAATTGTGCAGCAGAAATATCCACTCCATTGTATCTGATATTGGGCAAAAATATACTTTAACACTTGCAACTTCTTTTAAGTTGGAAGTTAAGAATGGTTTACTCATACTAGGGAAGGTTAGAATTTTCGCAGTTACATCAAAGACAAACCATTTTTATCACACGAACCTTCTAGAATGTATGTGTTGGAGGTAGTGGAGAGCAATAGCCTTCCTTCCGCCAGCTGTTCCGCACAAACTGGGCTGGCGGGGAGTGGAGCGGCGCGCCATACACGACCTTCCCAGGGCGCACGACGAGACCCTCCACTTCCTGGTTATATTTAGTAAAGCTTAATATTCACTATCAAATTACAAGCAAACGCTTACAAGGTGAATACCTACCACTGGATACTAAGCTGGTGGGCGCGTCACCGCGCAGAACCGCATCGAGTTTAAGGGCCTGTCCTACATGAAGGAATCTTTCTGTCCGAGCCGCACCAGCGCCCCCCGCGCCCGCACCCCCCGACCACACATCAGACAGAGCACGACGGGAGAGCATTGGCTAGGAATAACATACAACATAGCATTCTTGGTAGCGATATTGGAAGATAGGAAAAAGTATATGCGATCTGGGGTAAAACATTGTTTGTAACATATGACTGAATAATTATTTAAGAGTTAAGGTCTATTCCAGTTAAGTTGAGGCCATACAAATAATAGCTTACCACCTTGTGATCGGAACAGTGTTCTGCATATATATCCCGTATCAGAGTATCGAGAGTCCTTTGTCTTTTCAAAGCAAATGTGGGGGTTTGAAACGCAGCCTTCTCTCCGTTCATCAACTTTACCTGTAATAAAACGTTAAGCCTTACAAATATTTTATAATAATAAACAAAATGTAACAATAATTTCTTATTTTTGAAACGAATTTCGCTAGCTTCGTCGGCACATCATGTCGTAATTCGATAAATACTGGCCCCTGTTGGTAATAAAGTTGTCAACCGAAAATTCCCTGAGGCTACTAAGAAAGATTTCAGAAATGTTATTTTTTTAGAAATGGTATATTTTTTCTCCGCCTTTCGCAGAACACACCTAATATATTTATAAACTCGCAGTTTTTTAAAACTGAATCAAGATAATAATAAACTAAACTTAAGACTTATCTAAACTTTATTCTCTGTGGAAAACAAAGTAACTTAAACTACACTTAAGTAAGAATACGTAAGCAAAACAATTCGTTAACTTATATTTTGTTTTAGAACATAAGAAAGCGATTTAAATTGCAAAATCTTATCGAATTAAATTCAATTATATGATATAAATCTAATTACTGGTAAAACATTCAAACATCAAACATAAAAAAACAACTTTTCATATAACATTATTTTAAAATACAAGCAAAATTTCCAAAGATTAAAAATTACAATCTTTTGGGATCCCGAAAAGTTTTCAAAACGAGAGCATTTATATACTAAGGGAATGTTAAATAGAATTGATGTTACTTACAAGAAGGAATTCCCTGAACAGCTGAGGGTCGTTGAAGACGGGAGGGCAAGGTAGGGAGGGACCGAACGGAGGTACCGTGTCGTCTGTATACACACTCAGCCTATACCCTTCACCCTCCACTTCTGATACCACTGCAAATATATCTAAAGACTTTTAAGGAAATTAATTGTAAATATAATCTTATTCGTTTTTTTTAATGTTTTTATGAAAATTGTAATGAATAATAATAATATTAACATGAAATGAAATGTCTCGCTTGATGTGTATACAATAATAAAAAACCTTTTCAATTTATATTTAATAGAATTGTGAATCACTTCATTCGTGTTGTATACAAAGTTGTTACACGTGCAGAGTATATTTTTTGATTGAATAGACTTCAATAAGCTTATTCTATAGAAATATATATAATAAATAATATCAAACGACATTCATTCCACACATAATTAACCACGGTTGTTGATATTTACTTGCGATTGCTATTTATTTGCGATTGCAATTTATTAGCAAATGGATCGCAATAGTAATTTATATTAAAGGATACGAGTGAAGTGACTTTTCACACATTGTGGGTTAAACGTGTTGTGGGTTGAGTCCTCAGTGAAAATTATATTCACAATATCGTTTCCGATGTGACGTTTTCTTTCCAACTGAAACACAAAAACAGATTAATATTCTATACACAAATTAAATCTTTTATTTTATTTATTATAATATAAAAGTTTGTGCTAAATTAAAATGTTACTGTTATATTTTCATTATAAAAATCTGTTCACACTGTTACATGAGCACATTAGCTATAAGTAATTTTTTTTAACAATTTTAAATTAATTTAGTTTGTAAAAACAGTCCATAAGTTAGATTCACACACACACACACACACACACACACACATATTCTTAAAAGTGTTCGGTTTTCCATCTGTTTATTGTAATGCTATTATTATATATTGTAAGATAGATATGTATTGCAATAACTGTTTTAATGACATTAGTCAAGTGTACCAAGTGAACCTAACATTGAACGGCTACGAATCTAATTATTCGGTTCTAGTGGCTATTAAACTGTGGACTTCCGTTGTTATCTACATAGGTATGTAAACAGTGTATATCCAGCCTTATATCAAAACAAAATAGCATTATATCAATCAAAACATCTTTATATCAACAGTGTGTACCCAGCGTTATATAATCAAAATTTCTTTATATGTAAATAACAAGGGTTTATTAAACAAAATTATGTTTTTTGTGTCAAATAAAAGGAAAGCCATGTGTGGATTAATTGAATACCAAAAGAAATCTAAATAGTTTATTATTATAAGGAACATAAATAATACCAATTTTGTTCTAACAAAGGTCGATAATGACATAAAATTATATAAAATATTTAATTATTGAAATTAGAAAAAAAATCCGTTCGTGATTTTAATTTATAGAGATAGATTTATTTAAAATGAAATATTAGAGGGAAAGTATAAATAAGATTACTTCTTCACCAATATAGAAAACAAAAATAGGACATGAACTATTAAAAAATACTCAGACAAAAAAATATCAACACAAAATTAAATCAATCAAAATCTTTTCTTTCTTTATGAATTATATAAAATAATATATTTTTGTATATTTAAAAACGTATTTCAGTTAATAACGACGTCTTGAAATGACAGAAACCTTTAAATATTCTGAAAGAGAAGCTTAATTCATTTCCGAAGAGGAAATTGAAAAGTATTTAAATGAAATAAATAATAATCTAATTATGTTATTATTTTTTATTCAGTGAATATTATTTTAATAGTCAATATAAATTATTACTATAATAATAAAATCACATAAAATATAACATCTGTTAATATAATTAGAGAGAAAGAGAGAAAGAGAGAAAGAGAGAGAGAGAGAGAGAGAGAAGGAGAAAGAGAGAGAGATACATATATATAACTATTACAAGCAGATTCAGTTTTCTTTACTATGTTCAATTTTATGACATTAAACACATGTATTTTAAATTTAGGACAGTTAGAACAAGAATATACAAATATAATATTATGCTCCCTTTATAGCAAAAGGCAGTTTAATTGAACATAGCAACATACATGCTTCTATTCTTAACCTAAACATGAGTTGAGTAATTACGTGGAATAGCTCATGAATTATGTGTAAACGCATTGAAACTTATGCGGGTAAAGTATTTACAATTTAAATAGGTACGTTGTTTTTCTACCTAATGTTTTATTCGGAAAGGTGTTCTTGATAATAATGGCGGTAAATTAAATGTCAAAGTGTTCTTCTAGAATAAAATAGAAAGCAATTAAAGTTATCGTTCTTACCGTTAAGAATATAAACTTTTGAACTATTGTACAATAGAAATAATAATTGGTGTTATTGTCTATGGTAGAGTTTTTTTAATACGTTAGAACTGACATATATATTAATGTCAGTTCATATCATATCGGATTATTTGGCCAATGTTTGATCAAATTCCACCCAATATTATAGTATAATTATTTTTGTAAAATACACCCAAACTGACCTGTTGTTTGTTGTCTTTTGAAAATGGCAACATTGTTGAGACGTGAAACATAATTTCGTGTCCTTGGTGCATCGTGTAAATGGAATGGCTGCCGGTCATGTCACCTGTCAACATTCAAATATATGTCAAATTATACAGTAAATCTTTTAACCCAATGATTTTATAAGCTCCTTATTGAAGCAGTGTAGTATCAAAACATTAGTTTCATCGTACGTACGTAGCATAAGATTGGTATTATTTATATTTAAAAAAGATTATCAAATTTTTTTTCTAAGATATTTTTTATATGATAAGACATATGAACTGGTAAGATAGATAGTCATAATTGAATTTTAGCTTAAGATTATAACATTGTCCGTAGTTGTATACTTTACCTATGTTTGACGAAGGCTAAAATAAAAATTTTCTTTGATTAATAATTTTTATTAAAATTTCAAGATACCTTTAACGTCGAGACCTCCACGAAAACGGTTCCAGCCTCTTAATCGAATCTTGTCCCCCAAAAGCGAAATAAATCGGTCCCATTTCTCGTTGCTCCTCTCTGAAAGATATGACCTTTACGTAATATTTCATCAAAGTGCTCTAAATGTATTCTAGAGGTCAATGACATATTTGTTAATTTAGGTTAATATGGCAAAAATATATTCATAATACATATTTTCTATTTAAAAATAGCTAATACAATTGTCTGTCGCAAAATAAGTCTAAACCTGTCTGGAATTATTGGTAATATACGTAATGTAAAAGTTGTAAGTTGAAATTGGTTAATTGGAGTTAAATAATACTGATAATTAATATTTTCGTTAAAAAATTCGTTATAAAAATGGCAAATATATTCGTAATATAAACGTATTAACTCTTGTAATTTCTATTTGTGTAAGTGCGGAAAAATCGTATATTGAGATTCGTTACATTAAGTTTACACTGTAATAGTCTTATAAGTTATAAATCTTACTGAGCAAAAGAATTAAATAATATATTATTTAAGTAACCATTTTATAACCCGGTCACGTATACCCGTTCTTAAGATTATTTTTTCTGAATTAAGCTAAAGCTGTTTACGTCTTTTAGATCTTACCATTAGAAAGCATCTCGTCGTCGGTCTTCTGTCCGGGCTTCATTATCATAACTCCTATTTTAAAATTCACCGAACCCTCCTGTTCTTCGAGTAGCAAAATATCTTTTTGTAAATCAGGACACGTTATCTATAACAATAATAATATTATAATTTTTATATTAATTGTGTATGAATATGAATACTCGCACGTGACAGGTTGGGGTTTTGTACCACTATCTAAAATAATTTACGTTATTTAGTTACGGTGAAGAAATAAAAGATTACGATAGTAATTTTATTTAATAGCAACAATGTTAAAACAGCTGTCTCAATACCTATCCCCAATGCCGGCCGATTATTGTTTCTCAAGATTAGCAAATGACAACATTTTACGCAATGTCGCTTGTCTGTCAGACAAGAATGTAGATTTTAGAAAGCAAATCTGAAAAATGTTATAAATAGAAGTCACCTCGAGAGACATTACTTTGCATTCTGTTTCAATAATATTTTAATATATAAGTCGTTATATATTTGTGCCGTGTATATATTTTGTTAATTAATATATTGTTATCATGGTCATTCAGGAATTGAAAATAACGAGTTTGTTGATCAGTTAGCTAAAGAGGCTTCTTTAATTAGTTGCTCAAAATACAATATGGCATATTCTCAAGATGTTCCGGATATTGGTTGTAAAAATCAGCAATCTTCTTGGAAGAATTGATTGGAGTCTTCTATAATTTCAAAAGATAGATATTATAGTAACATCCAAAAACGTAGCGCTGATAAACAAGTCAACTTTAGTAAATAGAGATATTAAGTGGAACATATGAAAAAACTGAACGTTATAATTTCAAGTAATATGAGTGACTCTCGTCCCGCGCGTCACGTGTCTTACGAACAAGTAAAAACAATAATAGATTTCATGGGGCAACGTATAGAGTTTGCTTCTGGAAGCTTAAGATCATTGGAGGCGAGGCATACCTCAAAACGGTTATGGAGCGAACTTACTAAAATTCTAAATAATTCTCGATTAGGGGCAAAGAAGACCTCAAATGGTTGGAGTAAGTACTGGAGTGACTTTAAAAACAAACTTAAGAATAAAGTAACATATCTGAAAAAGAGAAGGAAATGTGGATCATTATCAAAGAAATGCATTAAACCATTATCAAGATTGGAGAAAAGAGCTCTGGTTATTCTCGGACCTAACTTTGAAAAGAAGATCTGCAAAGTGTCTAAAGAGCCTTTTAACAATGTATCTTGTGATGACAGTCAACCACTAGTAAAGTTAGAATCTCATGGTGAGAACGGACACGATATCTGCAATGAATCATTTGATATGTTATCTGATCCCAGCACTGTTAGTGAATTCATTGCTGATGGCGAGAGGGAATCTGATGAGGAGTCTGATGAACCCTTAATACAAAGTATATACCCAAAATGGTTAATAGAAGTTGAAAAAACACGAGCCGAAGCTGATCTAACTCGTGCCAGAGCTGACGAGCAAAGAGTCACAATCGCTGCAAAGAATGCCGAGGCAGCTCTTCTACAAGCTGAGGGATTGAAAAAGATGGCCGAAGCAGCAACTACCCAGGCAGAAGCTTTGACAAGGATAGCTTGTTTGCTAGAAAATAAAATACAGAAGGAAAAGTCACCTATTTGATTTGATAAACGGGGTGATTGGTTTCACCCTCAATATAGTTAAAAAAAACAAATCTGTCTCAATATAATTAAATCTGCCATTAAATATTGCAGATTGTTTTGACTGATGAATGACAGATGGAGAAACAAAATGTTTCTTTTCATCTCAAAAAGTGCTTAATCTATCTTAATCTAGTGCTTTCCCAACACACACAAACACACACAGACATTGGTAAATAAAATTTGTATTATATTTAAATATAAGTTTTCCCAAGGAGGGTTGGCGTCAGGCAGGCGGCCGGCCGTAAAACTAAGCCAAATCTTTAAAGCAGTATGGTAATACCGGTGCCACGCGAGAAGCTAGCCCGGGAACAAAGAAACATACTGTGCCGACCCCAAAATGGGATAAGGGCAGGAAGATGATGATGATTAATTGTGTATGAAATGTTTAGTAATATTTTAGTTTTTAAACTTTTTCAAAAAATATAAATTTAGCGGTTAGGGTGCTCCAATATTTTCGTCAAAAACTTCATTTTTAGAACATTCTCTAATAGGATGTTAATAATAATTGAAATGAAATTATTAAAAATTACCTCTCTAGGCATTTTATCGATACGCTCAATAGATGTAAACTGGGCTAAAATCTGTTTGAGGGTTGGTCTTGTGGGAGTTTGACCTCCGCCGCCGCTCCAGGCACTCGCTGGGAGGTATATTTTGTGTGCACCCTGAACAAAAACACAAATAGATATAATGAAAATAATATCAATATAGTAATATTGTCAGATATAATAATTGACTTATAAACGAAGTTATCGGACCTGACTAGATCCTACTTCTTAAAAATTCATGCCTACAAGCCAATTCTTGAATTAGTTATGATAGCGTTTCATGAGGCAAGTGGGAAGCTGAATACTGAAAACGACTTTTCCCTGGAGGATCCAGGAGAACAAACTCACTGTATCCTTCGCATTACACAGGGATCTGTATTTAATGATGAATTTGATATTCAAGATATTTTTTCCTTCTTAAATATAAGCGATAGTAATTACAATCCACCAATTATCTCATCTACTTGCTTGCCAAAATATATGAACATAATACCTTGAAAAAATTATTAAAATCAACGATGAAATGGAACGTTGCCAAATCAAACTTATAACGACTAAAATTTTATAGAAGGTACCAAATTAGGGACCAAATCAAATTTATTGTTCCGGAAATTTGATTGATCGTTATTCGAGAATAAATATATTTGTTTTTATTATAATAAAGTTATTAAAATCATTGGATTTTAAAAATAGATTTGATTGTTTAAGTTGGACGGATGCTCGGTCGTGTTCTATAACAAACATTTCCCATGAGTATGTGAAACGACTCACATTCTAAAGTATATTCAATAGGGTTTAAAATAAACCCGTCATTTTTATTTATAACTTGAGTATTTCGCAATATTTTTTCATGTTACTTACCTATAGTATATGATATTCGATATTTGAAATACCTTTGCATTTCATTTTGCATTTGCATTTTTAATATTACTAATATTTAATATTCGAAATTGAATGAATGAATTTTAATATTTAATTTAAATTTAAGAATAACAGTTATAAAATATGCAAATATTCATTTTATTATCAAATATATTAATGATATTCTTGAAGGGTAATATTGCATGAAATTAAATGATCCAGAAGTTTTGATAGCTCTAAATATATATATAATAAATATAAAATAAAGGTGAGATTATAAAGTATATAATAAAATGAACTATAATAGATATAGATATTATTAGATAGACCTTTAACAATATTATTCTTGTAAAGGTATCCATAGTTTTATTTACCATTTTGTTAAAAAGTATAGCCCGTAAAAGTCCAGCTCCTTCCTGAACCACGCTCAGGAGGTAAGGCTCCCTCGCTCCATCCACCCCGATGTAGTTTTGATGCACTGTAATAAAATATTTTATTGTTATTATTTTAAATTGAGCTGAGCGTAAGCGAAGCTCTTAACCGTTTGGGAGACCTCTTTTTGTGTTTAGTTGTCTCCAGAATGCGATGAGATAATTAGCTAAAAATTTTCTTATGTATGCTTGAGCCGAACGCGGATGTTATAGCGAAAACAAATTGAAAAAATGTTTAGCCATTCAAAAGTTATCAAGAAAAGAAGAAAGGAGAGAAGCTTAGCTCAACACCCGCCGCGCACGTTTGGCGGATCCTAGTATATTTGTGTACTGCTCTTTAAATTTAAAGTATTTCGGTTATGTATAAAATTTAGTGTAAAATTACAGTTTAAATTGTGATTTAATAAAAGAACATTAATACACTATGATACATAATAATATTAGTTGTATGTTTAATTTAATATACGCACCAACGTATTAATTATAACTATAATAAATATATTTGATGTAACATAAAAAATCTCAATAGCTACGCAATATTAATATAAGACGTAGTATAATGCCAGTATAACAGATTGAAGCGAGAAATATTTACAGACTAATATGTTTCGCTCGAAAGCTTTTATTAAATCCCGGGAGGAAGTTTGTGGCACTGGATATATAGCTCGGATTAGCACCAAGCTATCTATGTGTGTGTTACGAGATTTATGTGTACATTTTATAATATATTTTTAAATAAAATGTTTTATATAACATTTGAATAATTTTTTTTCTCTTTATAATAACAAATAAGCAATAACACTATCACAAAATTTGATGTATTTTATATCATTAAAAATGTGAATAGAATCTTATTGACGTATTGTATTGAAATTATATTTTAACACTACTTGTGCCCGCGACTCTGTTCGTGTCCTTTTTTATGGCAGGTTGACTGACAGAAATAAATTCTAAAAATCATTATTTTCAGTTCTATTCGTTACTCGCTACGTTGAAATACTCAGAATGTTTCCCAAATATCTTGTGTTCAAACAGCGAACAGGTATATTTATTATATGTATAGATTGTTATAAATAACACTATTATTATTAATCGTATCATCTTAAAAGACACATTATATACTTAGAGTACAAAGGTACAACGGAATATCCATAGTCGACACCTCACAAAGCCCTCTCGAGTTTGCAATAATGCTACTTAATTCCTCTTTACGGAGGCGATTACAGATTTAACTTGAGAACTTGCTTAAATGTGATTATAACATAAGATAAAATATGAAATAAAACCTCACTCAGGGTGATATAAGTTCTTAACTAAATGTATTATGATTTTATTAGTAAACTATAAGTATTTTATCAGTTAGAAATATTTTATCCAGTGGAGATTATGAGTATTTTACTGTATTTTGGGTGTTTGTTTGCCAAATAATATTGAGTAATATTGGATTATATTTTTTGTTATTATTAGCAAAGTTACATAGTTCAATAGCTATTCACAAAGTCTTGCCAACAACATTATTATGAACAATAATATGAATATTCAAATATTAAATAAAATTCAGTATCCACGAAATACAAGACTAGAAAATACTTAACTATTTATCAATAAAATTTCAAAGGTATGAACTTTACAGAAACATAACTTACAATATTAAACAATAGTCTAATACATTTAAACATTAGTCTTAAATATAGTCTAGTCAATAGACTTTAAAAGAAAACTACTCAAATATTTTTGTACCTAACTAATTTTTAACCTAATTTTGAACCTAACAAAATAAGTTATTACAGTGACATAACTTTAGTTGCTGTCTATTAGTTTCTTTACAAACCTAATGGTCATAGGTACAGAATAATGATGAGATTAACTAATATGTTCCATCCAAAGTAAAAGTGAAAAACTCTAATCCAATAGTAACTATTTATTACCATATGTATTGTTATCGTGAAGTACCTTCGATCGAAGTACCTTCGGACACTACAGAGCATTGCAGAAAGACCGTCTTTAAGCTACGAATGTTGAGTATAGGTAAACAGAAATTAAATAAAATATACTATATTCTATAATGACACAAAATAATCTCATCGTATCAAATATTTGACGCTTACAGAAGTGCGGGTTCTTAGTTACAAATTATATAATTACTATTGCTCCGAATCTATTGTTAATGTAAGAGCATCATAGAAGTAGAATTGACGTTATTTTTTGTAGTTTATTTTAGTATTTACTTTATTTTAATTCTAATTAGTGTTTCATTTATATCTGTGACTCAACACTCAATACTTCAAAAATGATAAGTTAACAGAGTATCAATGGAGTATGTTGCCGATTCTTATTTATGGACCTTATTTACCCTTTGGAATCGTGCAACTAGGTTCTGGTATTTAATAAGTGGTATGTGTTATTTTATTTCAAATAAAATTACAACTTTTTATATCCTAATGATAAGAAGAAAAAAACTGTCTGTAACGAATCTAAAGCAATTATAACTTTACGTTACGGACTTTCATTGTTTGCTTTTTTGAAATAAAAAACTTTGACTTTGAGCTTAGTTTGACTTTGAATTACTTTGACTTGATTTGATTTGAATTGACTCTTTTATTTGATATAATATTAAAATCTGCATTTATTTTATTATAAACCACTGTTTATAAACTTCAATTAGTCTTTTGGAATCCTTTATTTTTAACAAGAAATATTTTTATTACATTATATTTTTTTAGATCTATGGAAATATATATTTATTTTTTGTTAATTTCAGATATATCTATAGATTATGTAATATTTTTATTGTGTATTTATATTAAGAATGACAAAGATAAGGACTGTCTTAAAATAAAATTCAGACATATGTAATAGGAGATAGGATTCATAATATTTTATTAATTTTGAAAATATTAATCAATTTTCGAATCCTTCCTCCACGAGGTCGGTTAAAAACAGAAAGTAAATAGAAAATATTATTTGTAAGTGTCGTTTTAACTGAAAATGTATTTATAATTACAAAAACAATTTTCTACCACAAAATTAAAGTTATTTCCACTGGATGTTATTAATAAAAAGTTCCCACTCTCTGCCCACGCGTTACTTATATCTGAACGTATTATTAATGTAATAATTGTAGGTGAATGAACTCTCATCGTACTTTATTATTTGAAATAAATCCTCCTGAAAGTCGAATGTCTTATTATGGCTTCGGTTTAAAAACATCGGATACAATTTATTTTTATCGAACATTAAATATAATATAATATTTTATTTTTATAGAAATATATATTATTTATACTGAGAAATAAAAGGAAATTTATTAATACCCATATGCAGTGCCTATAGATTTTTGTTTTAATATTCATTATCAATAAGCTTTTGTTATATTATGTGCCAAATTTCTAAGACGGCTTGATAAAATTGGTTTTTATACAATATGTACATATATATTTTGCCACTTAGAAAGTGATGTGGCCATCTGTTTATTTCGAACTTCGGCGCTAGCTCATCTTTTACGATCATCTTGCGCAGTGCGGTATAGGCATAGGTATAGGTATAGGAAAAAATACTATTCATCATAGTTGGACATTTCAAATAGTGATTGTTGTAAAATTTAATTATTCACAAAAAATATCTGAATTCATTGGCTCGGGTGTTAGCACTTCAAAGAGAACTATCCTACTAGCCAAAACCCCGTTGTAGGGTAAAGCTGCCTTGGCTGTACGTCGGGATGATTAATTTTCCATTTTTTACTTTAGATTATCACAGAGGACCCATTTTTCACGTTCTATGATCAAATGAATATTTTTTAAGGTAATAAGACAGTTCGTATAGAGCATACGCATATGTATATATGCACGTTATGTATGCATATATTAATATATTATGGGATTTGTGTGTATGTATATATGTATATGTCCATAACTGTTTCTTTTAATATTTCGAAACTGTTTTTTTTTTAAACAACCCAGATCCGCATACGATTTTGAATAAATATTTTAAATTTATCTTATTAGGTATAACAATTTGTATATTACTATATACTGAAATTTTTCACATGCAACAACTACAGCAGTATTTTAGATCAATTAAATATAGTCATTTTGAATTACATGAAATTATAATTGAATGTTGTTTATATAAATGGCATGTGATACATCTTCATATCATTAATTGTATCACATCAAAATACTTAGCAAATATTCCTCAGAGTATCGAGGCACAATGTTCGGAATTTCCATAGAGATCTCACAAAGCTCTCCGGACTTCGCAATAATGTCACTTAATTCCTCTGATACGCTTTCAGATTAAGTATACAAGAGCACTTGCTCACATGTGGTTATAACAAAAGACTCTCGAACTGACTATATTAACATGGACAATGAGCAAAGCTTCTAAAATAAACCCTTACCCAGGGTGATATGAGTTCTAAACCAAATTTATTATTATATTTTATTAAACTACTAGCAGACCCGGTCACGCGTTGCTGTGACTATTGTTTTTGATATATTACATTGTAGTAAACTATTTAAGGGGTAACGTTCAGAGTACTTCTGTCATGAAAACCATAATGTTTTCTTATAGTCGATATTAAGCAAAAATCAAAACAATATAATTATAATTATTTTTTAAATTTTAATCCAAGTTTATAACACTATTTGTATATTACAAAGTTTTTAGTAAATAACTTGGAACACTAAACTTTAACACATACCGCCATCTTTTAAAATCGTTAGGAACTAATTGCAAAATAATAAACAAATAATTTGCAATAAAATAATATTGCGACAAACAAACCTGATAGAAAAATAATCTAAAGGGATAGTGGGAACCTAAAAGTGACAAATATTTATAAAGTGGTTGCTTCAATGACAAAACATGGAGATAATTAATTATTTATTACTATTATTATTAACATTAGGGTTAATAACCGATGAAATAAAGAATAATGAAATAAATCGTATATAAGTATTTTCAGTAATCGTATTAATAACAAAAATCTGTTTTATTTTTATTGTAGTGCTTTGTGATACACATTTTTTGTTTGATTACCTGGTGAATATACAAACAAATCTGATGGTTTTCCAACACGGGAACAGGCAACATACAATTGACCATGTGAGAAGCATGGGTTTATATGGAAGCATATTAATACCACAAACACCTAATGATTGCTCCTGGGACTTATTATGACTCATAGCAAAAGCAAGCCGCACTGAACACTGCAGTCGTTTAAATTCAAATGGTACATCAGTCGGAATCATTGGGATACGTGGTATCAAAACGTCTTCTTCTTTATACTTTCCTTTCAGTATGGTTGCTTCTATCACGTTATTCAATAATTTTTTTATCGCTAACCATGTGCCGTTGCAAAAGACGCGGTTGGTTGATATTTCTCAATATTATAACTACCGATCCAACCTTTCGTTGAAGATTGTGAGGTGGCAATCCTGGTAAATCCAGCGAGTTTAAGAATTCAAGCGTATAGTTGACGACATCATCTTGGTTAGTAGCCGAATCAACTGATGTATATATCCTCAATTCGCCTGTAATTTGTTCCTGAATTTTGAAATTTAATTCATTTACATCTATGTTTTTTGGAGCCAATATAGCCCGTTCGCTTAACCAATCATGGTTTCTGTAATTTTGAGCAACATCTGGAAACACATTTTAAATAAGTTCATCTTGTGATCTAGTTAACTGAAAAAAACTTTGAGGAAAGTTAATGCAACCGGTCAAGGTGTCTATAGGAAATTTTCTATTACCAATGTCAATGAGTTGTTTAGATGTCTCCAGATTGGTCATTTTGCAACTTGACATGCATATTCTTGCTTAAGTGTAATTAATACCTTCACATGTTTCCACAAATTGGAGGACTTTAAACATGCATTAAGTTCATCAGCTGGCGTTGATCGTTGAATCACTGGCAATGTTTGACGAAAATCTCCTGCTAATAAAATCATTGCACCACCAAATGGGTAACGATTGCTCCGTAGATCTTGTAAGGTTCTATCTAAAGCCTCCAAAGATTTTTTATGTGCCATCGTGCATTCATCCCAAACAATCTTTTTACATTGATGCAAAACCTTTGCCATTGCAGAGTTCTTCGAAATGTTGCAGGTTGGAGTTTCATTGCTTTGCATGTTTAATGGTAATTTTAGTGCTGAATGAGCTGTTCTACCACCTTCAAGCAAAGTTGCTGCGATTCCCGACGAAGCGAGTGCAAATGCAATTTTATTTTGTGAGCGTATTGTTGCTAATATCAATGAAAACAAAAAAGTTTTTCCTGTACCACCAGGTGCATCTAAGAAGTAAAACCCTCCTCTTTCATAATTTATTACTTTCATAACTGTATCAAATACATACTTCTGTTGTTCATTCTATAGTGGAAGATTTGTTTGAATTAATTCTTTCAAAGTGTTGAAAACATACAGTTTTTCTTGGTGCAACTCTTGGTTAAAAGCATCATGCATTGGACGATTGGGCGCGGCCAGGCCTAATTGAAATTATAGTTTGTTTGACATCATTAAGCACATGTCCTCAATTGAAATCAATACTTCATTGTAAATTTCTTCTCTTATTTGTATATTTGGATTTTCCCTTCTAATCCGTATTTGATACAAAATATCATCACACATATTATCTTTGTACTTGTATCTATCCACAAATCCTTTGGATTTGATGGGAAGCATGTAGATATGATTATAGAAATGTTCGTATTTGATGAGCTTGTGATGATATTACAGCATCATTGAGATCCCGATGATCCCAATGAGCATCATTTTCTAGCAATCGCAAACGTTGGCAAGCTTATTTGTATGATGCACACAAATCACCATCAACAGTTTGTACATGTTGGAATGATGTTGAGCCACGTACATTGACTGAATAATGTAATTTGGTATTGGGTAACTTCATCACTGGAATTCTCTGCATTAATACTAATCACAGCCATATCACTCCCTTTGGTTACATATTTCCAAATGTATTTAATAGAATTTACTGAATGGCAAGATTCAACGTCGATGTGCGCTTTGAAAGTCTTTGATAAAATGGGTGAATATGGAACAATCCAGCGATTATCTATTTCAATATCTTGTTGATTTAATTTGACAATTGTTGATCTTCCATTGTCTGCTGTCGACCGGCGACGAAACAAAGGATAACCGTCATTACCAGTGATTGTTTCAGATATTAATGTCCGTGGATATTCCTTTGAACATTTACCATCCACCATACACGGTGAACTTTGATTAAGAGTTCCACAGGGACCATGTATCATGTTTTTGATAACTTATATGGTTATCAAAAACAGGATCTACTTCTACTTTAGGGAATTTAGCTAATATTACTGCATCAACTTCATTTGGCCTTATCTTTTCAACTAACCAAGTCAAAATAAGTGCATGTGGCAATCCCCGTTTCTGCCACTCCACAGAACACATCTAGCAACGTGTCTCTCTAAACACATAATGTTTCACAATGAAATCCATTAAAGATTTCAACTTTTGTCTAAAGACTCTGGCTGTAATATCATGACGATCAATGGGCGATTGCCCAGGGAATAACTCCTGCTTGATTTCTATTCAGTGTGGATTGCATGTAAATGTGATGAACAAATCTTCTGTACCATAACGACGAACATATGACATGGCATCTTGAGCATATTCATGCATATGTCGAGGGCTTCCGATGTATGTTGCTGGAAGAATAGTCATCCGACCAACATTCTGTGCATTTCCATCTGTATTAATCGCATCTAGAAGGTGAATATACTCTTCAGATCTGAGTTTGGTCTGATTCAACCTGATGAATGTTAATTTCTCCTTTTCAATTTTAACATACTTGTCTACAACATACTTGTGATACAATCGCCGACATTTGAGTATGTGATTGTCTTCATTTTCACGAATCATTAGGCGGTAGGAATATTAGTTCATTGAACTGACTTTTTTATTGGTTTCAGAACCTGAAAATAGATTTTTGTTTTCATAACAATGAAAATAAAAAAAATAATAATATAAAGACTGATAATGTATCTCCATAGCTAAACTAATATTTTTTATTACCTGTAATGGGATTTATCATCTTGTTTGAGAAATCATAGCCATCTTCACCTTGCCAAAATATAATGGGATATTGCAGTGCGTCATATGAGCGGTGTGTTTCCTTTATATGTTGTAATTGATCATTCCGGCGATGTAAAACAATATCACGGGATTCCACGTTTTCTCCAACTACAACGATGGCAACTTCATGAATAGTTGGTGTATTAAATCGTCTTGCATGTTGGCCAACAGGTGTTTTATCAGCTTTGATTACAATTTTGTGATTATCAGATGGCATCAAATCCAGTGCCGTCTTAAACAACATAATCAATTGATTGTGCTCATGAAATAAAGTTTGTAATTGTTCTACAATAGACGTCTTTAGTGAATTGTTATGTGAACAACGCATATCAATTTCTTGTGGTGAATCGCCCATGAAATAAACCTGCGCTATGATATATTTGGCCTTGTAAATTAAAAAAAATAATTTTTGCCAAATATAAATAATATTTGTTCCTTAAAAGTATATCTGTCTCCTAATTTGAATCACCAAATAATAATTGATATGCTTAGGTATGTCAGTATGTAATAATTAGTTGTAACTAATATCTATCATCAAATAATTATATTGTGTTTCAAAATAATAAAAGTGTTGCTAATACCGAATCACCAAATAATATTATGACTAAGTAATATATGTGTTGGGGTTAAGGGAACTGAAGGTTAATGACACATATTTACTTAGTTAACAGGAAATTTTGTTCATTAAAATAATAATGATTAACTGCTATAATACATACCTTAAAAGTTGGCATGAAATTTTCCCGAACTACGTTTGTTGCCCCAAATGACGTCATTTGAAAGCAATTGTTATACTGTTGGATATTTGACAAAAAGTGTATGGAATCTGGTTCTATTCGTGAAACCAATGAGTACAATGTCTCTTGTGGTGGATCCAATGGTATCAGTTTCAGTTTCCCATTTGCGCAACACAATCCATTGGCGTCATTTTTGTATTTCAATGCCTTACAATGAAAGCAAACCAAGTTCATGGATCCAATAGTAACATATTGGTGGTTACTGTAGTCAATTTACAAATCGTAATTAAAAGCAGCTCGATTCAAACTTTCGTGATTATAAGTTGTAGTTTTTCGGGTAGGTAGCATTTCGGGTTCTTCTACCTAAATTATTTCGTCTTATAGGAGCCATATTGAATATACTTACCTAAATTATGTCACATGCTATAATTATTAATCACAGGTATTAAAACACTTTGCACAAAACACGATATAAAATAATCAAAATTAATTATTAAATATTATAAACGCTTTTTAACGTGGTTTGTTTGACAGATGCAATGACTTGAAAACTGATGACAATTTATGTCGAAAGAATATTCCAAGGCCAATCAAATCTATAGCTCTTACATTTTTTGACTTTTCAATTTGGTCGGGTTCACGATATCACTATGATTATCACTTTTGCGTGAGCACGAACACATATATATTTGATTGAATTTGAACTTTGTGCAGCGACAATAAAGCGCGAATTGACTCTTCGACGTTAGCGTGTTGCTACATTGTTTAGACAACAATGAGTGCTTGTAATTTAATATGAACTTTATTGTATAGCAATACAGTTCAAATTGACTCTATATTTAGTTAGAAAATATTTGTATAGGAAAAGAAAAGGGCTCTTTTAAGGGTTTTCCTGGAAATTATTCGAATTTTTCTCGCCGTAAGAACCATCCTTGGGATTCAAGGAATATTTTACAAAAAGAATTGTTAAAATTGGTCCATGCGTTGTTGAGTTGTGCGCTTACCAACACATTTTGCGATTCATTTTTATATAATATAGAAGATAACTGATGATATCGACTAGAAATATTATATCTAGTGGAAATATTGTAGTAATTTTTTTTAATGTTTTTTTTTTGTGTAGTATATTATTGACTAATATTAGATTCTATTCCAGTCGTACTTAAGAAATTAACAATATGATAGTGAACTTATTGAAGGTTATATAATAACTGTATTAGAATATAATAATATACATAATAAATTACTTTAATCAATTAATTAGTGCACAAAATATCAATAATAATAATTTACAGAATGAGCAGAAAACTTATAATAGAAATTATAGAAAGGTATTAATTAGGACGGACGGTAATTTTAAGATCATAGTTGATGATCAAAATATAAACAAAGATAATAAAATATATTGTAAAAATTTTGAAATAACTGATTTTTTTTATTATCAGATATTCCAATTAAGAAATACTTTAAACATTATAAAAATAATAATACATTAGGAGTGTCGTTGTAGACCTAACAAAATCTATTATTACGTTTATTTGTTTTTAACAAAAGCCAAAAGAGATCCACAAACATGTTCCATCCAAAGTAAAAGGACAAACCTGGATTCAGTTGTGTGACTGTTTATTACTACGAGTACATGTTATGTTCTCGTAGAACTCTTACAAAGCATTGCTACTATAGCGTTACAGAGCTTTGTAGAGAAACATTTTTAAGCTACAACTTTACCATAACTCGGTAAAGTTAATGTAATATAGTCAAAAGTACCTTTGCATAATACGGATGTCATACACGCGGTACTTATACTAACTTTGGCTTTGTTTAAGATAAAGTTAAATGATGCTAAGTTATAAAATTTGTGAAATCTGTCAGATTAATTTAATATTCCTTACTCTTTAATGTTCATGTCTGTAATTTTCAAGTAATTAGTTATTTAATTAGCTACTGTTCCAAAGTGGAACAGTGCAAGATAAACTAGACAGATTCAAACTTTTCAAGTGTCCAAACTTTGTCGTAAAAAATTACTATTTATTTTCTTCTTACATTTTATAACCATGAGAATCTGTATTTTTATGATAAAAATCTTTTTGATGATGTTCTCTATTATTATGGAGAGACAAGAGGTAAAGGCGATAAGTCTGTAGTAAGCTGGATCAAAGCTATCACCAACGTCTTCCCTTGATCGTTCAAAGACAAGTTTGAGGCTAAAAAAGTGCTCCAGAGATCGGTTTTCTCTCTTACCGTATGGGCCAGAAAGGCATTTTCCATGTCAATAGCTTCTATATTATTTGATATAATAAACCCGAAAACCCCGAAAACCCGAAAACCCAAAAACCCGAAAGTTTAATTAAGATTACAATTAAATCATCAAATACATTTTGTCATAGAACACTAAACGAAATATTTTATTGTATGATAATATGAAACAATAGGACATCGGTAATTGTTTTCTGAACACAAAGGAATTTTTTCAGTATTCAAAAATATTTTCAACAAAACTATAAACAACAAAGGTTGTGATTTACAAAGAGAGTATTGAACATGAAAAAAGAAAATTACGACAATAACTATAACTATATAATGACTTTTATAGTTTTATTTAATCTGCATAAATACGTATGGAAAAAAGGTATATTTTATATGTATATTTGAACGACATACGTATAAAAACATGTCAGGCGAAAGTAATAATAGCTTTTTCTCTCTGAAATATTCTGAATAAAAATGTATTAATTTAGTTTCATACCAAATCCTTACGAGTAGGTCACCATAGCCTTCTTGGTGTTATAAATTTATAGCACGCAAGTTATTTATACTAATATTATTTAAAGGAAATTTTTGTTTGCTTGTCTGTTGTATGTTTGATTGTAACACATTATCAGCGAATAACATATGCTACTTTTTATCACGATATTCCAATGGTTTCGGGATCTACGAGAATAAAACTGGAGTTTGTCGTAAAAAACGAGCTGAAAAAAAATAGCTGGATAGCAATGGTATTTTCGCTTATCTCGAGCTGGAATTCCAGAAAACCATTACATTAATTTACAAAGCGAAGTGAGCACTAACCACTTTATTTTTTTTATAAATAAATTATCTACCTCAATATACATACATAAATTTATTTGTTAATTATTAAACAAAACGACTTTTGATGTTGCTTTCTTAAAAAAAGTATATATATGTATATATTTATCGTTGCGCCGGCAGGTATCTCTCAAACATAAAACAGGAAACTCAAATAGAAAACAAAGTGATCTTATATCGGATCCGCTTTTTTTTAAACGGAACCCTAAAATCATTCAATTGTCCACCTGGGAAGATAATAGAGACTTTTTATCATCAATTTTCTGGTAGCAAATTAAGTTCTATACTTTTAAACCCTCATTCTTTTGTTCTCGTTCATTGTTTTATATAAGGCTCCACTACCAAAAACCACTCTAGTATAAAGAGTAGATTTGACTGAGGTTTAATCTCAATCATATTATTAGTTAATATGTTATATATTTTTAAAGATCACTATAAAATGAACTTGTAACGCCTGCGTATATTACAATTGAATAACAATACAGAAACTTTATTTCCAATACTTAATATGTGTTATCATTTTAAATCTAAATAAGAGAAAATTAATAATAAGTTACTTCTATATTATTATTATTCATTTTACATTAATTATTAAACAATTTTCACTCCACACTAGAACCGGTCACGCCTATTTCTTACCTTATGATCACTTTTTATGATGATTAATAAACAAAACTGCAAATTCATATATTAATTTGTAGGTTTCGTCTTTGTTACATATATATCAATAATTATTTATTATTACTCTCAACAATGTATTTATTGATCAGTCAGCAAATATTTACAACAAAGCACTTCATACGAATATATTACAACTCAAATGCTATTTACTATTTACTTTCTGTTTGTAACCGAACTATAAAGGTGGTTTTAAGTAAATCGTCCTAAATTTGTGTACGGATTGCAACTCAATCTTTATTTTACATAAATTTATAAAAAAATCTGTTTGAGGGTCTTGAAAATTGTGATATAAAGAAAACACTGATACAATATATTTAAAGCAACAAATAAAGTATGCATTAAATAACTTACTAAAAGTAAATTACATTTCTAAGAAACTACTTGAAGGTTGAAATTAGAGCCTTTCATAAAATAAATGCAGATTCTCGAGGTTATATTAAATAAAAAAATATTAATTAAAGTATATTTTTATCTAAAATCGCATAAGCCTGAATCTCTTATCTTTTAAATATGTACATACCTAATAATTGGGATAGAGAAACTAAGCTACCCTATTCTATTACTGATAGGGATACATTGCATTTATGGATATATATTTATAAGAAGTCAAATTAATTGCTTTGTTTAAAAGTATAGATACATAGAGAGGAACTGGCAATAAACTATTGTCATTCTTTTAACTCATTTATTAATGGAATGTTTTATAGTATTGAATATTGAGTTACAGCCAAAATATTTATATTGAGAAGAAGTTTGAATTGAAATATAGTGTGGTATAAAAAAAAAATACAATTACTAATTACGTCACTACTAGGTCTAGGATTCTTTTTAATATACAAATGATTATTGGTTTCCAATCTTAACAATTCGAATAGTAATTTTATAATGCCCTATTTTCTTATCATTTTATTATACCAAGAGTTTTTATAAATATACAACGTACATAATAAGGTGAACGTCTGTATTTATATACTCGTAGAGTACTAAATAACCCGTGTCCATTTTGTTTGCCGTGAAACGTTTACTACTGAAGAGTTTACTCGTATCTGGTGTTGTCAGTACTGAGTGTTTAGTTTTCGTTTATTATATTTCTTGTCGGCTGCTAATATGTATGTTTGTATGTTAATTGTTTAAGATTTTTCTGTATATTTTGTTTGATATATTATATAATATAAAAAGTAATAGTATTGGTTTTCTAGATTTTCAACTCCAGATAATCCAACATATAAATGCTCATAAGAAAAACACTACTTTTGCGTTTTTTTCCTACTTCTTTCGATTTCGCGTATGTCACATACGCTTGGGAATATCGGGATAAAAATAGCCAAAGTTACTCACTTATTATGTGGCTATTGACAGGTAAATAAAGGTTCTAATCATTATAGCATGGCGTATTTAATAATAAAATAATATAAAATAAATCTATTAGCTTTAAGCAATTTTGTAACTTGACGTTATCTAACTTTAACTTAAACAAAGCCAAAGTTAGCATAAAGTACCACGTGTGTAACATCAACATTACATTATGCAAAGGTACTTTTAAAAACCTGATTCTTTGTAAAAAACTTTACCAAAACTCCACTTTCGTAGTTTAAAAACGTTTGCTGCAATGTTCTGTAGCGCTGGAGGGGACTGCTATGAGAACATTACATGTAGTAATAAACAGTCATACCACTTTTATCTCTTATCTCTTATCTTATCTCTTTTTATTTAATTTCTTTACTCTCTATTCAAATAGGTTTCACCACAAACAAACATCATAAGAGAATTTTGCTTTTAAGGTTTGTTCAATATAATAACTTATTTTGTTAGTAGTGAAAGATACTCCCAAATTTTTTTTTTCTAGTTTTACAGTATTTCGGAAGCAGTATTTCTGATAATTTAAAATTTTCATTAAAAATTTGATTTTAAAAATTACTTGGAATAGTTTGAATTTAAAAATTACTATCTTTTAATACTCTTGAAATATAAATATGTATTGAACTAACTAATATTATTTATTTATTTAGCTTCACGTCATATCCCTTGCGGGATAGCCAGAGACCACGGAGCGCCAAACGCTACGGTTTCTGCATACCTCTTTCGCTTCGGCCACAGACATCAACCTCTTCATACATGCCCTCCGGGGGGTCCTCATGCTTTTTCCATACGTATTTTAACTAACTAATACTCTACAAAAAAGATATGAAAAGCAGTAAAATAGAAACGACCACATTATTTCCAGTAGATATAATATTAATATGATAATAAATTTAGTAAAGAACTTATATCAGGCTGGGTGAGATCGTGTTTTATAAGCCTTGCTCATTGTCTGAGATCAGTAGAGTCTACTAGTTCGTCCTTTGTTATAATCACTTTCGGGCAAGTGCTGAATCTGTAATCTCCTCGCAGAGAGAGGAGTTAAGTGGCATTATTGCTAAGTCCGGAGAGCTCTATCAGATCTCAACTATGGAAATTCCGAACATTGTACTTTGATACTGTATGAAATATTAGCTGTGCATTTTCAGATGATACGAATAATCAAAGTTTTCACTTGTTATCAACAATGAATAAACTTACAACACATATTTAAATTTATATAAAATTTGCAATCAAACTTCAAAATGGTTATCTAACTCTACATGCAGTTACGGAACGACCCTGGAATATTATATTTATTACATTAAAAACACTTATGAAGATTCATAAGTGTTTTTAATATATTATAAGAATATAATAAAGCAACCAATCGGTGTGTACATACACAGCTCCCGTGTCTCATTTCCATACGTGTTTTTTCATAATAAATGAAACTATAAGAGCTATTACCGCCATTATATAGTTATATTTATAGAGTTATCTAGTTATATAGTTATAATTTTTGTCGTATTTTTTTTCATACCTATTTTTCGTTTTGTTATAAACTAAATGTCCAAAGATATCAATAAATAAAAATATTTTTAACCTCAAGATCTTTGCTTTGTGTTGTGAAAACAATTACAAATTTCTCATTGATTTGCATTGTTTCATAAAATAACATTTTGAAACAAATAAAAATAAACTGTATTCAACATTTTTAAATTGAAGTTAAACTCACAACTTTTTGGATTTATTTTAATACAAAAAAATCAATGAAAGTTTATTCACTCGCTGTTATCACGTTGAGAATACAGTGGGATTTATTTTAATAACCATCCAAAGGGATCGGTTGTTTTAGTTTTACGTCAGGAAATTAGATTTCATTCTTCTGTTTCTGTTCTTTCCTCTGTTCTCGCTTTCCTTTCTTGTTCCTTACTGGGTTCAAGAATAAAATACCATTCTATGGTAAATCCCAGTCAATTGAATATGTTAAAGATAGTAATAGAATAATGATATTTCGCTAATGTATACATATGGTGCTTATTTTATAATTGACATTATGTTAACCAAAATCATATGTAAAATCATCTAAGTGTGAAGAAAACAGACAATTAGTATGAAAATTATTATCCATTTTATTCACCACCATTTTAAAACTATTCCCATCTCTGTTAACTCATCGCATGTTAACATGAATTATATAAACTAAGCTGCAAATTAATACATTAATTTGTGTATTTTGACGTTGGTATATATTAAACATTTTATTTACTATTCCTCTCAACGAACTATTTATTGATCCGTTAGCAAAGCATTCCATCCGAAGTTATGCTAGTACTACTAATACAATTTCATTTAAAATGAGGAAAAAAAGCACTAATGGCTATTTCATTATTAGTTTTATCGGATTTTGAAAAAGATTAAATAAATGTTAAATAATAAATGTAACCAAGTTTTCAGCAATATAATTTATATTAAACAAATATTAGGAGAACTAACAGAAAAAGAAAAGTATTAGGTTTACAAGAAACTAGTTGAAAATTGTAAACAGAGTTTTATTATAATAACTGCAGGTTATCAGGGTTGTATTAAAAAAAGGAGATTACTTATACATAATATAACCCTCTATATTATAAACCTATTATTAGCATATAAAAGTCTGAAGTTTTGTTTGTTATTTCAACTAGACGTCGTTACACTTAGATGTTGGATGTTTCACCCAACCAAAGGATACATCCATGGAGTAGAACTCGAAAGAAACTCAATCTACGCTCTATTAGCTTATTTATTATTTTTAATTTTTTAAGGTATTGACAATTGAGACACTGACATCAAAGCGGACGTCAGCTAGTTCCGAGTGACGAAAGCACCCATAGCGCTGAAAGTCTAACTCGGATATATATACGCGCAATATCGAACTTTTTATACAGGAGACCTTCTGGTATGAGTGTGGTATTTTTAGAAAACCCTTGGCCCATAGACCCAGAAAATGTATTTATACTTAGCAATATACCCACCGCCTCCACCTCTACGGCCATTTGAAAAATGAGACTAAAATTTAGTTTTTGGCTCCGCACCAGTATAAAATCATTATTTCCACCTTGAGGTTTTCTGAAGGTTCTCGTCGAGACCTTTCCAACAATCAGTCCAAGCCCAAAAATGCCAAAATCCGAGCACCGGTTGATGTGATATGACATTTTGAAAATTTTGACTGGCGCCTCCATCGAAGATTTCTTGTCTGTTTGTGTGTATGTTCGTAGTTTCAACTGATTTTGTTAAAACTTTCAGGGATTGAAGTACATCAAAAATCAAGACTTTTTTGTTTTACGACTTTTCGATTTGGCCCCCATGTTGGCCGTGGACGGCCCTCGAAAGGCTAAAAATGGCCATTTTTCGTAGAGGCACTGTGGCCAAACCAATTGATGTACATTGACAAATTGGGCATCATTAGAAAGGTCTTAAGCTCATCTTTTGAATGATATCCATTTTGATGACAAAAACATTAGTGTCACGCCATGACATTTTTGGTCAAAAACCAAAAAATGGCCGACTGGCCGGGGACATATCGGCCATTTTCTCGAAAACGGCGCCAACGATTTTTTCCAAAATTTCCCCATTTGTAGCCCCAAATTAGAGCTAAAATTTGGTATATAGCACATATCTGGGAAAACTCATTATTTCGAGATATGGCCGTGAGAATTTCAAAAAATCATGAAAAATGACTTTTAAAGCCAGAATCGTACTCACAACACGGTTAAAATTCAATTGGCATCGAAAAAATATATATTCCATAAAATACCAATTCCCACTCATGTGTGTTTCTAACAAACACCAACTAATGAGCAGCATAAAAACTCACTAACGCATTGCCGACTGTGAAAATAAAACAAAATTTACAGAAAAAAATCCGAATGCTGAAGAAAATCAGTTTTGAAGCAATGAGTTAAAAAAATAAATGGAAACTGAAAAAATCAAATGAAAACAAAAATCGGGCACCTGTGGGAATCGAACCCGAGGTCTCTGTCATTACAACGCTCATCCCCTGAGCCAAAACACTCTCATTTGGTCAGAGGCAACTATTCCATATAAATGAGTATATATTTGCATGAAAAATAATCGCACAGCATTTTGTTTCCAATCCTTTCACAAAACTATTGATATCAAAACAAAAACTTCTCAACGAAGTAAATACCGAGTGACGAAAGCGAATCCACTGACACAAAACTCCTGATATGAATTTTGCGACGAAAATACCACAAACATTTTTATTTACAAACGTAAACAAACACAAAAAATGTGAATGTGTTCGGAACGTTGCCAAATTGCCTTGATCAATCTAATAAAATAAAAACAAAAATGCAATTTGTTCAAACTTATTGAAATGTGTGAAGATTATGTGTGACTATTATGACCTAATGCACTAAAGACCGCTGGCGCCTGTAGCTGTTAAAAATATTTTAAATATGGCTACAACCCCCATTGCATTTTTAATATTTATATTGCAATTAATATTATATCTTACCTGTTGTGTAATTACTAAATCACTGTGTAATAAATTCTGAAGTTCTATATTCTTTTAAAAAATATACTTCATTTATACTTATAAAATATATTATTTAGAATTGATAAGTTGGAACTAATGTTCTTTGTTATTGGGCAGTGTAATACAAACTCGTGCATTTACCTATTTACGTGCATTTATAAATTTTTGGTTGGCCTGAATGTATCGTCACTGTCCTAGCAAAAAGAGCGGTACAGCGGGTATATATACATATATTAAATAATATGTATAGTATATATATGCTTGAAGCGAGGAATCAAAAGATAATTAAGTTAAACCTTTTCTTATTTTAAAAAAGTGGTTATATTCCATACCAAGAAACTTGAATTATATAAAAACATATATTTATATAGAATACGGTATACATTTGATAATATTAAATAATAAACTACTAATAGAAAAACCGCGGAAGTTGTTACAATGAAGCAATATTACGTCTGGAAATAAATTATATTTTACATGTATTAGTATAAAAATGTACAAAAGTTATCAAATGTACAAAAACATTACAATATTATTGTAAATTAACGTTCATAGTATTATTGCTTCAAATGCAAAAGAATATAAAATAATTTTCAATAAGTCTGCTATCAACTACTCACACGTAGTAAGTCCACGCATAGGTCGCTGTACCCTTTCAGGTTTATCATTTTCATAGCACTCACAACCTTAAATAATTCCAATTGACTCTTTTTTTATTAATGTTTTTTATTTTATATTATAATAATTAACTAATTTTATTTTATATTATACCGGTGATCCGGTAAAAACCACTCTACTTATATAAAATAATGGTTACTTAACAGAACTTTCAGTTAATTATGTTTTTAATCGTAATTAAGTCCTCATATAACATTTGATGTCTTACGGAAATGACGAAAATGTCATAAAATTTCATCACCTATTTAAGCCCTTTAGGGGAGGAATTTTCTGTGATCCTGTAGTAAGTAATAGCAGTAAAAATAAAGTCCTCCGCAAAATTCAATATTAGTTTCTGATTGGACAGCAAGCTTTATTAGGTAGATTCCATAGATGAATCTACCTATTGCAATCGATGCGATGACGGGACCCAGACCCCAGAGTAGGGGCTCTACGCCGTTTATGAACTGGAGATTGAGAATCCGTCGAAAAAAAAAAATGTATATATCCCTCTATATATATATATATGTATATATGATCCATCAGTCCAAATTCATCGTAGGCAAAATCTGACTTCACAGGTCGATAGGATAAATTAGTAAAACAGACGCAGCATCTCGTTTTTTTGGAAAAAGTGAAAGGGGGGACTGGGAGGGAGGGTGAAAGTGCAAACCTTTGGGACACGCTACAGGTCGCAAATATTGACGGAGGATTTTCAAACTCGGTATACACATTCTTAAGGACAAAATGAAGGTTAAGTTCTTGAACGGGGGAAATCGGTCAGGGGGTTGAGGGGTTGGGGGGGATTGAAAGTTAAAAACCGAAAAAAGTCACAGAAGGAGGCAAAATTTGGCGTCGGAAAAATCTTAGAAAATTAACAAATTAAAAGAGGCAACTTTTTTGTCCGAAAAGTTTTTTGATGCGACCCCCCGTTTAGGAGATAGGAGTGGGGGGTGGTTCCTCGCCCATCCAATATATGCTGAGTGACCCGTCATAAGACTCGTAATGACCAGTAGACTACTGCTGGCTAGTTTTTTTTTGTCGATCCGACCGACGGGAATCTACCTAACACGATCGACCCTGTCGAACGAGGTATTGGGTAGACCTCGAAGAATTCGGTCTGCCCATTCATTTGTCCTCTACTTTCGAATTTTGGAAAAATTTCTTCACAGGAGGTCTTCTTATGACCGCCTGAGTCCGAAATATATGTATATATATATATATATGCGTGCGTGCGTCCAGATTCGACTTTTGTCAGCACGATAGCGGCCGCAGTTTCACTCGGATCGCTTTCAAACTTTGCACAAAAATCAACCATCCAAAAATGAAGGTCAAGTTCGTTAACCAGAGAAATCCGGTCACAGGGGGCGCTAGGGCCTCACTTTTTCTGATTTCAGTTTTTCGACCATAACTTTGTCCCTATACAAAAGAGATCAATTGCGTTCATATTATATGATGTGTTTGATAAATACCTATAACTAATGTAGATAAACCGAAAACTTAACTTCAATAACTTAGGAGTGGGGGTAAAAAAACCGAAAATTTTTGGAAAAAAAATCATAACTTTTTTCTGGTAAACATTCTTGCATCACAAGTATTTTTAATAGAAAGGTTATTTTTTACTCTAAATTTAGGTACCAAAAGTTTTCCGTAAAAGGTACCGTTTCCGAGAAAAAAAATTAAAACCACTTTTAGCTTGTAAATTTTAGGTAGGTAAAACCACGGCAACTTTTTTCTGGTAAACATTCCCTCCTCGCAAATATTTTTAATAGAAAGATTATTTTTTACTTTAAATTTAAGTACCAAAAGTATTTCCAAAAAAGATACCATTTCCGAGAAAAAAAATAAAAACCGCTTTTTGCTTGAAAATTTTTGATGTAAACAACGGCATCATGTATTATTCTTAGGTAGTGAGTTATATTTTAAATGAGTTACACACGAGGTCTACCCACGCGTGTCCCCCTGCGTGCACGGATTTTTTTTTAATGATATAGTTAATCTGTGCTTATTTTTTAATTGGAAAATATAATTATGTTTTCTCCATAGTAAACCAAAATTTATACAATAGCCTCAATTTTTATGCTGTCTCCTTAATATTAAAAAAAAAAGAAATTTGTAATAAATAATTATTTCAATAGCTGCGTTTGAAATATAATATAATTATATGACATACGAGTAGTTTCGAAATTACTTTGACATATCCTTATTTTTATTTATATTCTTATAATATGAAATAGATTTAGTAAATATATATTATGTATACACATAATAAATGTATGTAAGTATATAATAGAATATAAAACAGGACGTTGATCGAGGGCCTTATGTTTTAGTAGTATCTTATCTGAAGTGGCGTATCTTCATGATCTATGGCGGCCATAAAATAAATCAAAATATCTTTAAAAGTTTGTGGCTCCAGAAGACAAAAAACTTTCCGCAAAGAAACGGATGACTCGTCTATTTGGACTTTGTTACTTTTAGGTTATCTTCAGACTTCTTTCGTAAAATATACCAGCTATAACATAACTTATTATATATTTATATATTGTTAAATGTTTTTCAAAGAATAATGCTCAACTTCTGTAAGTAGAATTCAAATAATTCTTAAAATTACTATAAAGTAAATATTTGTCACTTTTATTACATAGCCTTTTATTTTATTTAAATTGGCCAAAACTGTATTTAATGTTAGAATTATCTGTTATAATGACATACCTAACAAGAGCTATATAAGAGAACAATTTTCATAATTCATCACCAGGGGTGGTTAAAGGAGGTCACGACCCAGATAAATAAGTTTGCTTGTAGTTTTTATACCGGAAAAACGCACATTTCCTTAAGGGTAACAAAGAACCTTCCAGTATTCTGATAACCGACTATTCTTAGTCTATGATAAAAAAATGTAACAATACTTACTTTTACCGAGAAAATATTTGAAATACCATCGCGTTTGGAACTCAGGATTTTCAAGAACTGGGGCGCTGGGCGGCCCGAATAACTGTAATAAAAGGGAGAAGGTTATATTGCGACAGTGACATATTAGAATTATGATAACATATGTAGGTCGCTACCTACTTGATCACCTTGACAAATATCGTTACAATAACCTTTATCCGCTTTTTATTAGTCTCAAAACTTAATGTTGCGAACTTGATAACGGTTGACGGATGACAGACATCATGCCCATGACGGACTTAGTGACGGGTCCGTCATCAGAGAGACTAATTTTTACACTTACTCATACTGAAATATCGATCTCAATGTCGTTTGTCAATATAAAGGTATGGGTATCCATATTTTTAAATTATTCTGATTTCTTTTTATTTTATTTTACAATTTTAATTTAATTGAATAATATGTTTATTTATAATAAATGATGTCACAATCTCACGCGTTATAAAATATATGCGAGAAGAGCCGCAGGAATAGTTAGTTTTATCAAAATAACTGAGATTTGCTTAAATATTTCATAATAATTTATTGATTACTCAATGACCAATTACAAAATACTAAATAAATAAATAAATTTAAATTGAGTTTTCCTTAAACAATAGGATAGCTTTTAAAATAGAATTATTTAGGACTATAAATAAATCTTTATATAATACTTAAACAGTGCAATAGATACGAAAGTTGAAAACAAATTGCATTTGCGATAGCAAAATAAATAATGGCATCGTCTAAAAAAACCCCAAATAAAGAAGGTTATCCATTCGACTAATAACATAGTTATGTTAAATACTATAATAGAAATTTTATTTAATTTACAGAATTTTGTATATTTTATATATATAATACATGTTTACTATATTATATAATTAATACAATAATCCGACTCCATACGGTAAAATTTCCAGGCAATCTCATTAGGAAAATTCATGTCATTATCCCAGTCGAGGCTTGCTTCATTCGTTGCAAATAAATAGCAAAATTTTAATCTCCATCCTTAATTTAAATTAAAGCTTTTAAATTTGACAATTTAAATAAATTTTATATACATTTATACATTTAATATCTACTACAAATTGAGAAAAATAGTAAAGCGAAATTTTTATCTAGATTTTGAAGAAATAACAAAACTTACCATACTTATGGTTAAGTTTATAGAAAACTTGAAAGATTTATTGAATATCACAACTGAATATGTAATACCCATTATAACAGGGATCAGGTGCAAGATCATGTTAACTGTATAATAAATTCTTACCTCGTCCTTTTCGCCGAGGGAATTGCCATTCTCCAGGCGGTACCGGCGCACTACAGCGTCAGCCGCGCCACCGGCCTCGCCCGGCGCAGATAACTGCAATAATAATTTAATTAAAATTTTCGATTCTTTTTAACAAAAAATATAATAAAATATAATGATACGACAGGTTTGAACCTGTGACCTCTGTGGAAACAGTGGGATCTCCGTATTGATTTTTAAATTTTTTTTAATTTTAAATACGCTTAACAGGGCTTAATATGTTATAAATACTCGTTTTGCCTTTACTCGCATCTGCGGCCTCTTTGAAAACATCTTATTGCTACCAATTGAGCTGTCTGTATACTTGACTTATTATTATCTATATCTCCCTTGTTTATCTTTTTCATTCATATTTTTTACTTTACAGAATAATATTGAATATTTTTTTTTAAATTTTGTTAACGAAATTTTAAAGTAATAAAATTTCTTTCGGCAATCACAATAGCTGTTACAAAGTAGCTGAAAGAGTATAACTTGAATATTTATGATGTTTCCGATGTCTTATGTTATCAAAATAATATACCACCTATACACGCATTGTAATATTATGTAGATATTAATTATTATGTTATTAATTAGTTTAGAAATAATTTACTGAATAAGGTAACAAAAGAGAATATGTATTTGATAAAATCAAGTTTGTTACCAGGCCTTGTTTCTTGAACCATAATTGAATTGATCTCCGAAATATTGAAAACGCGTTTTCTTTCCTTTCGTAGTTATAATGGTTAGAAAATATAAATTACCACGGGTAATTTCCTGTTAATACTATTTTGAATTACATTTGACATTTGGAGGTGATTTATTCTTATAATAGGTAATCTCCACTCTCTTATGGTGTATAATCCGGAGACATTTAGGAATATATGAGCCCTTTATTTTGAAAGTGACCTAACTCTATTTTTCAACTTTTTGACCGTTACCATATTTAGATGTACAACTTCATGCTATCAGTGAAACATTTTAGGTTGCTTATATTCCGAGCAAATAAAATAAATTTTTTACACATAAGTTTCCGGAGTTAATTAGATAATTGAGCCGTGAAGTTTGAAAGTGGCCTAACTCCATTAATACGTCTTACTTCAAGATTTACTATTGATAATGTGGAAATCATAGATCATAAATTTTTAATATCAGGGCAGTCGTTTTTACCAAATGATAGAGATTTTGGCGTCGTAGAAACGGCATTAAAAAAATAATTTATTGTTCGTTCCCCAAGATTATTACAAGATTGTTAAAAAGTGTCGGACGGGAGAATCAGTAAACTGAACCATATAAAATTTTCTATAAGACATCAAGGAATGAGAATGAAAATTTCAAAGTCCTGAATTTATTACCATGTCGGGGTAGACCAAGAAATTTCGAAAATATTGTATTGACACCATTGTATAAAAATATTAGACAAATTACAACAGCAAAATTTAAGGACATAAAAATTTACCTATACGGATACATACCACCAGAACATCATGATTTCTTCAAATCCTTTTCACACCCACAAAATGTAGACGAATAGTAATTTTTTTTGTAATAAATTTATGTTTGTAATTTTCTATATTCTGTAATAAATGAAAAAATATTTTGAATCGCATAAATTATGTTTCCGAAGTGTTTTCAACATATGTAAAACAAATTTAGTATTGTTTTTTTCAATTTGAAACATCTTAAATATTTGTTGAATGGACTTGGGCACTTTCAAATTTTAAAATGAATCTAGCTGTTAATTCTGAAAGTGGCCCAACTCCATTTCTGATAAGAAAACGCACATAACTTTATAATTGCCACTATTTACAGGAACAGGAACTTTAAATTTAACAGCCTTAGATTATAAGCCTTAGGTTAAGGAGTATAAATCATTACTATCCTATACGTATATTTTTAAATTCATTGAAACTCAAAACTTTAAATATCTCGATTTAAAGATAAATAGCGTTATGCCACTTTCAAAATAAGCGGCTCATATATTACATAAAATAAATCTGTTGAGCATGAAAATGAATATCCCAAATTGTCAAAGACATTGGTCTAAAAGGTCCGTGATGTTTGTCGGCACTGGATCATTGGGTACGTCCTCGACCTCGCTGACCCCACATGCTTGATGAAGCAATTCAGAGTTTGGTCGCTTAAAAGGCTTGCTATTATGTTTTTCACATACTTATTTTTTTGACAATATACCGTTAGAAAACTCTATGTTTTCATTTATTTTTAAATTATGTTATTCTATACGTGTGAAACTTAATGATGACACGAACAAAGTACGTTGGATATAAAAAGATTTCTAACATAAAGATCTTAATTACAGTTATTCCAAGAATCAGTAAGACGCTATTTACTAATGCATTAAAAATTAATATAAAAGCAAGAGGATTTTTTTTTTTTTTTTTTTTTATGTAAGAGGAGGGCAAACGAGCTGGCGGGTCACGGATGGACGTGATCACCGCCGCCCATGAACTCTTGCAACATCCGAGGATTTACAAGAGTGTTGCCGGCCTTGTAAGTAGGAATAAACGCCTTTTTTGAAGGTACCCATGTCGTACCGATCTGGAAATACCGCCGAAGGAAGTTCGTTCCACATTCGAGTGGTACGTGGAAGAAATGTCCTTGAGAACCGCACAGTGGAGGATCGCCACGCATCCAGGTGGTAAGGATGGTATTGGAGGCGATGGCGCGCTGTGCGGTGATGAAATTCGGCGGCAGGCATCAGATCGAATAGTTCTTCGGAACACTCCCCGTTGTAAATGCGGTAGAAGACGCACAAAGAAGCCACGTCTCTACGCAATGCCAAAGAGTCCAGCCGTTCGCAGAACACCGGGTCCCCGACAATTCGAACGGCTCTCCGTTGTACGCGGTCAAATGGTAGAAGCTGATATTGGGGTGATCCGGACCAGAGATGAGAACAGTACTCCATGTGTGGCCGGACCTGCGCCTTATAGAGCGCAAGTCTTTGGCCAGGTTTGAAGTACTGCCTCGCTCTATTGATCACTCCCAATTTCTTCGAGGCCAACTTGGCCTTGCTCTCCAGATGACCACGAAACTGACAGTCGCTCGAAATGTCGAGACCCAGTATTTTATTTATTTTTTATTATTTTCTGAGAACTAATAAAAATGCCTAAGTGGCTCAGTTTTATATAAAAAAGCATTTGCTATTTATATAATATATATATTTTATGGTATATAACTATATATATATATATATATATATATATATATATATAGTTATACTTCACATTTAGACTAGAAAAAATTGTAACCTGTATAAGATTAGTAAACCGAATATGTATAAAAGAAATCGAAATTCATTATTATTTTAGAAAAAAATATTCCTTAGTTATGGTTAAACTATGGATACAAACACTTGCAGTATTAAAAATAATGTTAACTGACTACAGAAATATATTTTATAATTGGATATTATTCTAGAAAATATTTGCATGTACATAAATTAAACCAAACGTACGATTAGAGTTATATTTTTGCTTTTGAAATATTTATTTATAATACATTAAATTTTATAATGAAAGTTTGAAAAGAGAACATGTATTTAAATACTTTTAAATGGGTATTGTAAAATGGTTAAATATACGTTAGAAAACATTTCTTATTTCCTTTTTTCAGAAATACCATACATATATTTATTAGACTTATATTCATTGTACATTTAAAACTGGTAACCGATACTGTTGAACGAGAAGGTCCATTATTTTAATAATTTTAAAATGACAATATAACGTATATTTTTTTTACTTAAACTGTTGCTACGAGGCGATTTATTTTATATCTAATATATATATAGCTTATTTAGGTGCTTATAGCTGCTAGAAATTTCTTTTTCTGACTCAAAATAAGAAGCTTACTATTATAATATATTTAAAAGGTACACAAAAAATAATATATTTGTTTTTTGTAATTAATTAATATATAATGAAATATATAGATTATTTAATGAAATAATTTTGTGTTATTATATAAACAGCAGTGGTATCTGAGAGTGGTAGTGACAGTAATCCACACTGTTTTCTCTCTGCTGTTTATTATATATTTTTGTACATTTTCTTAAAATAAATTTCTTATAAAGAAAAATTTGCGAGTAATCTTGATAAACAATATTTATTTTTACATGAATGGAAACGAAATAATCAAATTATTTTTACTTATATATATATATTTTGTTATATTTTGCGTATATTTTCAGTTATCTATATTTTTGAGCGAAGCGAGCAGAGCGCTCTACTGGAGACTTTTTCACATTCTTTGTTACGAATAGGCTCGAAAACTACTTGATGGAAAATTATAAAATTTTGCAATCAAAAAGATACACATTGGTGATGGTTAAAAAAAATGTTTGAAAAATAGCATGTCGTTGAGGAATAATCGTCAAAAAACTGATATCCCATTGAAGTCGATGGGAATCGATGAATCATTACACTGGGTTCGCTTCGCTCAATATGCGAACGGCACCCAAGATTTCGCGAGCGCAGAGAGTCGAAATTGAAGGTCCGTTGGCGCCACACACACCATTTAAATAGACTGTGTTATTTAAGTAAATTCTAGGAATAATTTATTTTATTTGGAACTCTATCAATGACTTAAAAATTATTTTTTTAACTCGTGTTTTTATTTCTACCAAAAAAAATAAACAAGATATATTTATTGTAAGGTTTTTAAATCTAATTGCTGCCACATTACGAGACTGCCTAAAAAGCCTCAGCGGGTCAGTAGAATAGAATAAAAATGACACATCTTCCAGATTCATTAATCACATTACAACTCGCAGACAGAAGAGGCAGACTTTCAGATTCAACTTTAATACGAATAGCACACATTTAAAATATTAAAGATGGACATCGAGGACGCTTATTGCTTAATTAGTGAATATCAAGTAAAGAAATAATTCTAATATATTGCGGATACAGTAACTTATTGACAATCAATAACGGTCCAGTGACAGCTATCATGATATTGAAATAGCTTAACCTCACATTGTGTCTTGATCATAACATCGTATGACTTTATAGTATAACACTGGTAGAAAAATAATACTTTGTATTTGATAAAATATTTATTTTAAATATACATGTGTTTTAGATATTTAATACTGACAAAATTCTGAACTATAGATATTTAAAAATATTTATCATTCACCTTCACTCCCCTAAAAAGTTTAAAATGTTAATTTACTTTAATAAGTGATTACTAATTATTAAATTCTTACTACAAATTTTTCAATAACAAGCAATAAATATACACATACACAAATACTCTTTGCATGTGAGCTTTTTGAGGTTCAGTTGCATTAAACAGAAAACATAATAAGGTTTACATTATATTAACTCCAGGTATAGTTGATGATTGATTTTCATTGTAATTGTTTTATTCATCCGTTCAGAAATTTCAATTCGTCTCATATTGTGTCTGATACACATGTTTTCCCTCAATTTGCCTTATGTTCAAAAATGCTGGCAATGTTATGGTCAAAACATAAAAATATAAAGATAAAATAAAATATCACAGTGAAGAACTTTTGATTTAAAATATACATTTAATGTTATAGTCAGTCTTATCTGATATTATACAAAACTTTCGGTATTCTAACAACATTTAATATCATAATTGTATAGATGTCATAGTGTCAACTGTTTATTCACGGCTTGTATATATAATCACTTGGAAGTAAATCAATCTGACCTTATCAGATATGACATAGTTACAACAGTTTTCTTTGAGACTTTAAAATTGACTACATTCTATTGGTACTGTCGTATAATTTTATATCGGTTTCGTTGTCCGTTGATATTTGTGTGATGTTTAGTTATTACTTGATCTTATCACATTTAGTGTACTGATTATATTTTTCTTAGTGTTAGAATGATTTCTTCTTCTTTATTTATTTAAGAGCTTTGTTTTCAAAACGTCCAGCCGTATCGTGTCTTATTCTAAGGACAACAATAAAATTAAGGTAATAAAGCAAATTGATTGACCCTTTACCCATGCCTTCCCTGACATTGGAGGAAGAAGTAAATATTTGTATACATGTATTAAATAATGTTCTTGTATTAATAAAATATAAGTGAATATTAAAAGGCATGTTAGGTATTTTTTGACATTAATCTACTCTTCGATCATACACATGATGGAGACGGCATCACGTGCAATCAACGTTGAATATATTTTGCCTTAACATGACGTCACAGTTTAAATAAATGAGTGCATGTTTACATATATTACATAATATGGTAAATGGTCTGGTTTTTAGTCAAAGAAGTTGTAATTGCTGTATTAATACAAATAGTTTATACACTTAAATACTTAAAATAATATTCTGTACAAAAAATATATATAATTAGATATTTTTGTTGAAACAGTTTAATATAAATAAATTGTATGAAACGTTTAATTTGACATTTATAAAAATATATTAACAAATTAAATTAAATTAACGTAAGCGAGCAACGAGAACATGACATGTATGAATACTTTTAAATTGCCATCATTAAATTTTAAAATCGCTATCATTTGATTATTTTTAATATCTACATTGATACTTGTTCTTGCACCCAACTCAAATAATAAGTATAGTATAATAAAGTAAACAATTCTACCATTACTACCAAACAACAAAACCTACCATTTAAACAAATTTACATATTTTAACGACATTTTATATGTAAATTTAACCTGGGTTATTTTCTAATTATATCAGTGGAAATGAGATATATTTGTTAAATCAAATTTATTCCATACGTTGACACAGATAATAAGCAAACATCGCCTCAAATTTTATAAAAATCTAGTAGTCGTTACAATAAAATTGCAACTTCACTGTTTTTGAATAGTTAAGGTCAACATGGCTGTTTAATTACTAACATACTAAACTGTGTAAAAAGAGCACTCCTTTTAAGACTAATGTATATTATACTAAATGTTGGGAGGTTATTAAAGTTATTGAGTAAGAGGAAAACTTTTCAAACTAAAACCTATACACAATAGTGCGACCTACTTGTTACTTGAACCGCAAGAAGAACTTATATCTCTTAAGAACTTATAAACTATAACCTACTCAGTTTGTAAGTTGGAAAGGTTAGTGAGATATTATTTTGAAATATGTTTCATTATTCACATTATATCTATAAGGTATTGTTATATTCTTTATTTTATATAAATTACAACAATAATCCCTCAAAATTTTAAACGTAACAGACAAAATACTCCCAGGTTCAATTTCAATTTTACTATGACTTTAGAAATATCTGTCATTATTATTAAGTTAATTCTAATTCGTATATAAAGTAATACAAAATAAAATACACACAAACAAAAATTTTTGGAATACCTTACTATTGTTATAAAGAAGAAAGCAGTGGTGGTGGTGATGGTGGTAATCGTGAAGTAATTTCACATTAATCGCATTGTTTCCTATCTGTTACGTGTTATCAGTACTTTTTAACTCTCTTCAAGGAAATGTTATTTCTTCTGAAGGAAAATTTCCTGATGGATCTTGATTGATAAAGAACAACATTCCATAAATAAAAATGTAATATCCAAAAACCTTTGTTTAAATTTTATTTCGCCCTTCAATATATTTCTGTTATTTAAAAGTGAATTTTATTTTTATTTTACAAATAAAAAATATGAATTGGACGCACTTATAAAAATTTAAAAATATTTTTTTTTAATAACTTTTTATTTTGTACCTATTAAAAATTCAAAATATTTTTTTGTCTTTTTACTCGGTATAACGGATTAAAACTGGTCATTAAAATAAAGCTAAAATAGATTTATAGTAAAAAAACAAATAAATTGTAAATTTATCGTATAATTTCAAGCTACAGGATACTTTTTAAACCTAATTGCCACTTTACTAAATTGCATTACTATGAAGCCTCATCGGGTCAGCAGAATAAAATAAAAACGTTTTTTCCTGTCTCATTGTAATAATTACAAATGACAGACGTCAAATGAAGTAGAGTTAAATTAAATTTCTATAACCTCGCAAATGGTATCTAGGTTACAGGTGACATAAAAACGGCAATGAGGACGTTAATTGCTTAATTAGAGGATACCAATAAACGACACACCTCTGCTATATATCGTGGATACATTAACGTGTTGACAATCAATCACGGTCCAGTGGCTCGTGATTGATTGTTTTGTTGATTGATTGCTGCCAGTGGGCAAGTATCATTTTATTGAAATAGGTTATTCGATCTTATATTTTGTGATTAAATAAAAATATTTATTAACATCTATTGTTGTTTTATAATAATATTTTAATTTTAATATGGCACAACTAATAATAATCTTTTAAATAAATATAGTATGAAAAGCATTAACGCGAATTCGAACCTGCGACCTCTGTGATAACGATCCGTCGCTCTGTCAATTGAGCTACCGTATTATGACGAATAGCATTGTTTATATAATCGTTCTTAATGAGATGGAGGCACTTCTTAGGCTTCTTACGAAAGTCCTAACCTCAGGTCACGCACATGTTGATGAAGTTTTCGATCTAATTTTATTTAAAATTTAAATATGATTAAACCTGTTTATAGCCAGTTTGAAATAATATTATCTAAAATGTTTGTTTCATTATTATGAATATTTAGCACTGAAAGTTTATTTAATTTTAGTGTACAAACATCTCTTTGCAAATTGATGTATGCTTACGTAATTTTCATTATAAATTATGAGTTTCATTTATTTAATTAAGTAATAAAAATAATACATTGCTTATACAATTTAATTAATTTGAATATAATTCTATACAAGCAATATTACAAATAAAATTGAGGTTTTTATAATTTTGTTTGAATAAACATATTACTTCTTGAAAAAGATTTAAGTTATGTGAAGACAAATCTAGATATTAGGTTTTCAATTATTAAAAAAGGTAAGAGAAAAGGAAAGACATATAAAAAAATGCAACTTTTGTTACAACATTTTATAACTCTAAAACTTGGATAAAATAAAGATAATGAAGGATTAAAACTGTAAAAGTTCAAAATGGTTTTATAATAATCCTAAGCTATAAATATAAATATATTAAAAGAGAAATTCCTTTTTAAAATATTAATCGCTTAGAAAACAATGAAAATATCTCATTTGATCATTTTTGTTGGTATGTTTTAATATATGTTGAAGTATCCTAGATCGTCATTTTGCTGTTATCATAAATTGATAAATATGGTAAGAATAATTTGACCTTTTACTTATTCCTATGGATTCTCATCCTCCGATTTAATATGTAAAAACGGTATAAATGAAAAATGTTTTTTTAAAGAATGGAAGGTAAATGATACGACGGTACATAAGTGAATATTTTATGAGTTTATTAACTTTAAGGAAAACAATTTTAAATTGGTATAAACTTAATATTAAAACAAAATGAACATTAAATAGATAAATTTAAATTGATATCAAATAAAAATAAAAATAAAATAAATAAAAATGTCCATTAAAATGATATGCATTTTATTTTAATGGAACCCTAAAATTGGTATGAGAAGGAAGAAGGTCATAAAATACTTCTAATTTTCACGTTTTAGTAAATTATTGATATTTAGATAATACTTAGCATTTGATCGGTTTTCTACCTTAAACATATATATTATATCCGTGGCTTTGTGTTTAATGTCATTGTCATAGTAATCTATATTTAGAGAGTTAAACCTTCATTCCATTTTAAAAGTTTAAAATGTTGATTTACTTTAAATAGTATTAAAAGTATTTCATACCCTACTTCGTGTTTTTCCACGAGATACAATAAATGTTTTTAGACTTAGTTAAATTTGTAATTTACTCTAATATAACTGTTTAATACTGCAGGTTTTAAGTACATAAGATTTAAACAAAAATTGAACCACTTGATCACTGATTTTTATTGAAATCAACATATTTTTCAAAACTCTTATACACAGTTTGTTTACATCAGACTTTAAACAATTTTTGTCAATGTCAAATTCTGTTTGATAAACATGTTTTCTCGTAGTTCAACGTATCTTTTAACATGTTGGTCACGTTATTTTAATCATCATCTTAAGATAAATAAATAAAAAAAGAAGAAATTGACAGTTTGTCAATGCTATAATTTTAATATTATTATCTAAAACAAAATATATATAATGTAATACTGGTGGAATTTGAAAGATATTTATCTCATATGGAATAGCTGTTCTAGTCCAAACTGTTTCTCCAAGACTTTGAGACTAGAAAATAAACCAATTTGACCTCTAATTTGACCTGGTTTTAACTGCTCATTCTTTGAAGTAAAGAAATGTGATCACTTTCTGTTAGTTATTCTGGAGGAGTTAGAATTAATAATGTTTTTTGTCTTTATTTATTGAAGAGTTTAAGTTTTCTAATTAAGCTATTAAACTTATATATTACCCATTACCTATAGCTCCGATGAAGTTGAGGGGAGAACCGGCAAGGTTATTATTATATGACGGTAATCAAAAGAATATCATAATTTTAGATGTCTACTAGATTTTAATATTTTATGACGTAATAGAAAAGCTATCAATGATTGTCATCTTTTTATTTTTCTCGTCCTAGCTAATCTTTGTGGCTAAAGATCTCAACTTTCACTCGAGAGAATAAAAATGTTTGGAACAAGAGTTATTGATGTTTTTAAATATTTTTTCAAGTTATTTATTATGTAAACTCTTTTTTTATACTTTGACAGTTTATATTCATTCGTAGAAATAACAACATTGATAATAAATTCAGTAAAGATTCTTTTATTTTCAAATCGAGCGAGCGAGAGCGAAAGGTCTTTGTTTCACCTTGGACAAAAATGTTTCTGTTAGACCGTCCGGATGTCCGGATTTCAGGATATCTGACTGGTCTTTACTACAGGTCGTATGTTTTTGTTATTCTCGTGCAAGTTTGTGAGTAGATCCGATCATTAAATATGTATTTATATATCGATTAATTTTTTTTAGATTTCTTTTTTAGGTTTCTTTCGAAAATCCTTACCTCATCCGTGATGATTATTTTGTATAGTATATTTATTTACAATTTTAATGTACTTAAAATGAAAAAACATTATAATAGACAATTTTAAATTATATTATTATAAATGTTTGTTCTCAGATTTAAAGTACATACAGTCAAAATTTAGTTAACGTTATAAACGTATGACCACAGTCTACAAACATGTGTGTTATATATAATAATTTACTTTTAAAGCTACTTGCAAGCTTCTTAATTAATTTAATGATAATGCGCATACGATATATAGGACACAAATGGGTTTTCAAGATAAAAATCTTTATTACATTTACTCTAAGAATCATTACTGCCGTATTAACGTTTAGTTTTAAGAACTTTTCCCATTCACTAATGCACTTTATATGGATATAGTACTTTGCGTAGAGGATCTTTTGAGAGCTAATAAAATGCGTAAGCGACTTCAGCTCAATATGAAGCATCACTTGATAAATATAAATACAAATAAAAATTAAAACTAAAATGTAATTGAAGATATATACTAAAACGTTACGTTGTTGTTAAAAATTGTCGTTAATGTTAAAAATACCAAGGATTCGAGAATAATTCCACAAATATATATTAAAACCAAAATTTGAAATTACATATATTTTTTTATTTGTAATTCATTTATTTGTAAACCAACATAGTAAACTTCAGTAAACTTCACCCATTTACACAGATCAAAGCGTTTGAATCAGAAAATAAAGAGCGGACTTACAAAGATCTCATCGAGAAGAGATAAATAAAGAATACTTGAATATAAGAAGGTCAAGATTTTTTTTTTTTGTGTTAGAGGAGGGCAAACGAGCTTGCGGGTCACCGTTGGTATGTGATCACCGCCGCCCTTGAACTCTTGCAACATCCGAGGATTCACAAGAGCGTTGGCGGCCTTGGAGAAAGGAATATATGCCTTTTTTGAAGGTACCCATGTCGTATTGATCTGGAAATACCGCCGAAGGAAGTTCGTTCCACATTTGAGTGGTACGTGGGAAAAAAGTCCTTGAAAACCGCACAGTTGAAGATCGCCACGCGTCCAGGTGGTATGGATGATAAAGGAGGCGATGGCGAGCTGTGCGGTAGTGAAATTCGGCGGTAGGCATCAGATCGAATAGTTCTTCGGAACACTCCCCGTTGTAAATGCGGTAGAAGACGCACAAAGAAGCCACGTCTCTACGCAATGCCAAAGAGTCCAGCCGTTCGCAGAGCATTGGGTCCCCGACAATCCGAACGGCTCTCCGTTGTACGTGGTTGTAAATGGTAGAATCTGATATTGGGGTGATCCGGACCAGAGATGAGAACAGTACTCCAGTGTGGCCGGACCTGCGCCTTATAGAGCGCAAGTCTTTGGCCAGGTTTGAAGTAATGCCTCGCTCTATTGATTACTCCCAATTTCTTCGAGGCCAACTTGGCCTTGCTCTCCAGATGACCACGAAACCGACAGTCGTTCGAAATGTCGAGACCCAGTATTTGATACTTGGCGAGGCAATAAGAGGAGTGCTCTCGAAGAGCGGTGATACGACAAATGGGGTTTTCTTAGTGGTAAACGCGCAAACCTGTGTCTTTAGGGGATTGAACTGAACGTGGTCCAGTTCACCCCACTCAGAGACCATCCCCAGGGAGGTCTCTATTGAAGACACAAGTTTTTTTCGGCACTCGTCGACGTTTTCCCGAGAGAGACCTGCACGACCGGAATATACCGCATCCCCAGTGCTGTCATCCGCATAACAATGTATGTTGGAAATATCAAAACATATCATTGATGTGCAGGAGGAACAGAGTTGGGGATAGCACGCAGCCTTGGGATATACCAGCGTTCACGGGCTTAGGGTACGAGCAAAAACCGTCTAGAACGACCTCTATGCTCCGCCCAGTGAGAAAACTGGTGATCCACTTGCATAAACTCTCGGGAAGCCCATAGGAAGGTAGCTTCGAAAGAAGCCCCTTGTGCCATACACGATCAAAGGCTTTTGCCATATCCAAACTAACTGCCAGACCCTCTCCCTTGCTTTCAATAACCGCTGCCCAAAGGTGCGTAAGGTATAACAGAAGATCACCAGCTGATCGACCATGGCGAAAGCCATACTGCCGGTCATTGATCAACTGGTGATCCTCGAGGTACGTTAGGAGTTGGCGGTAGATAATAATCTCCATTATTTTGGAGAGAAGGGAGGTAATGGCGATAGGTCTGTAGTTAGCCGGGTCCGAGCTATCACCTTTTTTAGGGATCGGATGGACAAGGGCACGCTTCCATGAGACCGGGACTACGCCTTTAAGGTAGGAGTACCGAAATAGACGCGTTAGCACTGGAGTCAACTCAGGGGCACACGTTCGTAGCACTAATGGAGAAATGCCATCCGGCCCACTCGACTTATGAACGTCCAAGGAAAATAGAGACTGCCTGATAGTTTTTTGCCGAAAAACTATTTTCGGCATTGAACTCTGACACCGCGGGATGATAGGCGGTGTCTTCCCTTGGTCGTCCAAAGTCGAGTTGGAGGCGAAAAGAGTGCCCAAGAGATCGGCTTTCTCTTTTGCCGTGTGGGCGAGAGAGTCATTCCCCATGTGCAACGGCGGTAGGGACGGCTGGCTAAAGTTGCCCAGAGTGGCCTTGGAAAGCGCCCAGAATTTGCGCGTGCCAGGCGGGTACTTTGCCAGCTGATCCCCAATTTTGACGATATGCTTGAACTTTGCTCTAGCGATTAGCCGTTTAAAGAATCTGGAGGCACGGTTGTATTTCCTCTTCAGAACTCTAGAGTTCGGATCCTTAGTGACTAACGCATTAGCCCAAGCTTGATAAGCCTGCCGTTTGCCAGCTGCTGCAGCCCTGACAGACGCATCAAACCAAGGCCGCGATCTGCCGCCAAGTAGTACCACAGAGCTTGGTACAAATAGTTCCATGCCCTGTAGTATCACATCAGCTACAGCCGCAGCGCAGTCACAAGGATCATTGGAAGGGAAACAAATCGGCCCCCATGGGTAGGATGCAAAAAAGGACCGCATTCCATCCCAATCCGCTGAATTGTAGTGCCAAACGCGTCGAGTCGCAGGTCTTGTGCGAGCAGGACGTTGAATGGGCACTACACTCCGTACCAGACAGTGATCAGAGGAACCTACGGGAGCCTCGACAGTGATCTGGTACTTTTCTGGATGTGTAGTCAGCAGAAGATCCAACAAAGAGGGCGTGTGGCTGTCCACGTCCGGTAGACGAGTGTGCGTCTTTACCAGCTGGGACAGACCATTTGCCAGAGCAAAGTCAAACACAGATCTCCCCGCGTAGTCGGTGGAACGTGACCCTAGCCAATCGGCATGGTGCGCATTGAAATCCCCGAGGACTACGACTTCGGCGGAGGGATTCTGTGAAAGCAGATCGTCAATCTTCGCCTGAACATGGCTCAAGAGTTGATCCGTTTCTGCATTACCACTATGGGACCTGTAGAGGCACGCGTAGACTCTGACATGGTCGTCCATGTCCACGCGCAGCCAGAGTACAGACAGGTCCCGACCTTCAAAAACCTGAATGCGACGGTAGCAGATATCCTCCCTTACGAACACAGATACCCCGGCGTGTGGTATAAAATGATGTTCTAGTTTATACCCGGGGTATGATAGGTACGCTGTGTCGCTAGGTTTTTTTTTTTTTTTTTTTTTTTTTTTTTTTCTAATACCTCCTACATAATAGGAGCCTTTTTAAATCTACTCTTTCATTCCAGTTCTCGCATTTTTACATCGGCACTCATTCCTCATACTAATTCTTTCTTTCATCCATCCGCTTGCATCAATACATTGGTGGGATTCCAATGCTATTTCTATTTATCCCTAATTTTTATATAGTGTGGGTTAATTAAACAAATAAAACGAAGAGACCTATTCCTAATGATTACGCTAATACTAACTTTTTATAAAGGTTTGTTATATACCTATATAGTTTGATAAATACAATCTTTTATATTATTATTACAAGAAAAGCTATCTATTTACATTTTAAATACTCTATTGCTACTATTACATTACTAATTTTCTTGCTCGGATTTAGTTACATAAGATTAGAATTTGAATGCAATTTAACTTAAATTTTTTATTAAAGTGCCTACGTACTAATTGTCTATTTTATGATATTAACCTAAGTCTTATAAATATAATATTTTATTCATTTATTTTTAATTCTTACTAACTCTACTATCTTTTTACAATACTCTATAAACTTATCTCTACTTTCTTTATTATTTACAATTTCTGCTATACTACTTATATTTATACATACTCCCAGCTCTTCCTCTATTTGTAATCTTCTGTATTCATAAACCGGACATTCTGCCAATAGGTGTAGGATGCTTTCTTCCACGTCTGGGTCGCATCTGCACGAGGGGCTCTCCCTGCACCGGAATCGGTGCAGATAAGCGGCGAACCCTCCATGTCCTGTCATCAGTTGCGTAAGGGTGGCATCCACGTTCATCTTTTTAATCGTAGGGTATGCTGCCACGGCGTCCGGAAAGAACATTTTCGTGACCGATGCGGTGTTTCCGGTCTTATAGCGACGATCCCATTCATCAAGCGACTCCAGGCGAATCTGTCGCTTCACGTATGACACCGGGCATTTATCGTAGGCTGGTTTGACTTTAAGTCGAAGGGCAGCTGTTTTGGCCAACTCATCCGCTCGTTCGTTGCCTACTAGCCCTGCGTGCGCCTTGATCCAATGGAGGCTTACTGTTTTACCTTTCTCAGTTAGAAGGTTCATGTTCTCCCTTATCTGTACAGCCAAGGGGTGACGTGAGGTGACGTTTGAGAGGGTTTCTAAGGCGGCTCTTGAGTCGCTATAAACCTTAACCTCTGTTGGTTTGCACTGCAGGGCTAGGCGAGTGGCCTCCAGCAAGGCGAGCATTTCAGCTTGGTACACAGTGCAGTACGCCTCCAGTTTCAATTTTCTGTGTCTGGTCTCTTCTCCATTTGCCCATACCGACACCGCTGCTCCGACTTTCCCTTCGATCTTGCTACCATCTGTGTATAATTTGATATCGTTCCCATTGTTTCTCTCCAGCGACGCTCCGTCAGTGACGCAGGTGAAGAGAGGCGCCGTTTGTTTCGCTGGGTGAGTTGACTTCTTGAAGGCCACCGGGCTCTCCATCTCCCGGTCTCCCACTACTCGCCGGGTGAAGCCTTTCTTTATGATGTATAACGATGCTGCTTCTCGGACTCTGATGTCCAGGGGAAGCAGCCCCGCGAGTAGTAGTGCCGAGTTGAGGGAGACTGTCTTGTACGCCTTAACTATTTTCTGTACGAAGCCACGCTGTACCGCATCGAGGCGTTTTCTCACGCAAAGCTTGTTAGAGGCGGGTGCCCATGCACTTGCAGCGTACATGATGGTTGGCTCCACTACTGCAATGTAGATGCTCCGGATGACCTCTGGCTGCAGACCCCACTGCACCTTGGCAGTTCTGGAAAGTTGCTTATAGAAATTTAGAGCCTTTCGGCAGACATTCCTAACATGTTTGTTAAAAGTCAACTTATTGTCGATGGTGAGGCCCAGTAACTTAATTTCGTCTGATATGGCGATCTCTACCCCGCCCATACTCAACCGCGGGGTGTCATACTTTAATTTCCTCGTTATGACCATGGCGCAAGTCTTATGTGGCGCGAACTTCAATTTGTTTGTGATGCCCCATCTCCGAACAAAACTTAGTGTTTCGTTCGCACGGAGTTGTATATCGGAGCCCGAACTTCCTGCGAACACCAATACCACGTCGTCTGCAAATGCTTGCGCGTAATCTCCTCTGCCTTCTAGACCCTTAAGAAGAGGGTCGAGCAGCAAGTTCCACAGTATGGGGCCCCCTATATAGCCCTGCACACAGCCTTTCGTGGTGTTCTTTTCGCATTCCTCCCCGGCATAGCGAACCTTGACCCTTCGATCGCTCAAATAGCCATCGAATACTCGTCTCATATTTATGGGGCATCCCTCCTCAGCTAGACGAACTCTAATGGCTGGCCACCATGCGCTGTCAAAAGCTCCCTCTATATCCAAAGAGATCAGAGTTACAATCATCTTTTTCTCGATTTTTCCTCGTACATATTGAATGAGGGTGTAGAGGGAGTCCTCCGTGCCCCGCTGTGGCATAAATCCATATTGATGGACGCTCATTTTTGGGATCAAGTGGTACTTTAGTCTGGCCACCAGCATTTTCTCAAAGATTTTTCCCAATACAGGAAGGTCCGATTGGTCTATATGCTTTTGGAGAGTCATACTTATCTTTCCCTGGCTTACGTAAAATGATCACTATTGCCTGCTTCCAGACACTTGGGAAGTGGTACAGTTCCAAACACTTATTTGCAAGTGCCTGGAATACCCCTGGATCGCACCTTATAGCTCGGCTGCAAATATCCGAGGTCAGCCCATCTTGTCCTGGAGCCTTCTTTGGGTTGAAGGACTCCATTGCCACGAAGAGTTCGGTCCGAGTGAATGGTGGGTCGCAAGTGTCACCTTGTTCCCCGGCATTGACTCTTTCCGCAAGATCCCTTATCAGCTGGTGTTCCTCCCCTTCGCCTTCCGCCGAGTCTTCCGGGTAGAAAGTATTAGCAAGTAGTCGGACAGACTCTTTGCTGTCCAGGATTTGGCCCTGATCTTGCAGGAGTTGATCCTCTTCTCTATTTTTCGTTCTTCCTATCACTCTATAAATTCCTTCCCACATCCCTTCCCTGTCCTGCTTCCTACAAAACTCTTTCCAACTGTCCACCTGTGCTTTTCCTGCCGCTAACTCATACTCTTTTTTCTTTTCCAGGTACTCGTCCACGACCATCGCTCTACGGACTGGCGCAGCGCAGCGGATCCGATTTTTCCTGGTGCGTACTTCTTTCTTCAGTCTCTCGAGTTCTTCAGACGACCAAGGTACAGTAAACACTTCTTCTTTTTTCTTTTTTGGCATGGTAGAGTTGCATGTTTCCGTGATTGCTTTTGTATAGTTCCCGATTGCTGTGTCTATCTGCTCCTTGCTGTTGATATTTTGTATGTGCTCTGTTCTCAGGTTGTTTTCTAGGATTATTTGCTTCAGCTTTTCATCGAACTCAAACCAGTTGGCTTTTTTCGTGTTGTAGATGCGGGTGGTCCTTAGGATTCTCGACCCTTTCGATCTTCTAAGTTGTATTTCGAAGGATATTGTGTTGTGATCTGAGCTTGTTATATTTTCTTCCACCTTCCAGCCTTCCACATAGCTCAGCAGGTCCGCAGAGCATGCCGTGACGTCCACGAAGCTATGGTACCTTCTATTCCCTCTGATCGTATCGAAGGTTGGAGTGTTGCCTGCGTTTAACACTTGCAAGTTCAACTCTTCAAGGGTTCCCACCATATCCTCTCCTCTGTGGTCAGTCTTAGGGCTTCCCCACCACGGGCTCTTGGCGTTGGCATCTCCGCCAATCAGCAACCGCCGAGGGCCTCTCTTCTTTACGATGTTTGCAATATGTTCCAAGTACGGGGCTATGGGTTGATCAGGCTCAAAGTAGTATGACACCAGCGTGATCTCCCAGGCTTGTGTTCTGGCGCTAACCACCACGATGTTATTGGTGGTTAGATCCGGGTATTGGATAATGTCCAGGGTAGCGTCCAACACGACTATCGCCGCCTTAACTGTTCCCTCGTCTTGGGATTTGCTCTGGAAGACCCTTACGCCCTGGTGTGTTCTCATACGCTTTTCCCCCCCCACGTATGGTTCCTGCAGCAGAGCCGCTGCTACTTTCTGCTTTTTGGCCTCCATGAGTAACTCGGCGGTTGCTAATTTCTTTCTCTGAAGGTTTGCTTGTAATATCTTGTGGACAACTTCCTCAGCAATAGGCCACGGCGCTTCTGGCTAGGGCCTCCCATCTTCGCCTCACTGTGCATTCAGTACTAAAAGTGTTGTGGTCCACCTTTTCCAGTTTTGCCCTTACGCAGTTTGTGCAGCTAGGGGGAGTATCTGCAAGCCATTTTGGACATTCTGTCCTCATGTGCTCACCTCCACAGTGACTGCACAAATCCACAGTGTGTCGCTAGGTTGAGATATCTGCATCTCCGTCAAAAACAACAAGGCCGGCTGCGACGTTTCAAGGTGGTAGTGGACGGCGTTAAGGTTCGAGTGAAACCCCCGGATGTTGCAAAAGTCCACATCTAGAGTGGAACGGGGTGCCGCTGTTTGCCGTCGTTTGCCCTCAGAAAACACAACAGGCGATACTTTGCCCGCCCCAGATACGATGGCCAGAGCAGAGCAGAGCAGAGCAGAAGATAGCGAATTATCTAATACACATTGGACATATTTATAAGAACGTCTCTTACAGGATTAGGAATCAAACACAAAGGCTTGCTAAGCCTATGAAGATAACTGTTGTTCCAAAATCAATAGACGTCTTATGAGTGAGAGAATTCCGGTGATGGATGCTACATAGATTTGGACAGCAAAAGATATTAACGAATTATTCGTGTAAGTGGATAACAAACGACGCTTTTAAGGTTGGAAATATTGCTCATAGTTAAATATTTCGATATTTTTTTTTTTATTTGTTTTTTATTGATTAGTGTAGCAGATATTTTAATATTAAACTCTTATTTATTTATTTCTTTAATAATAGTTTATATTAATTACTGACACTTTCTTCTAATATGGCAGTTTATGATGACTTACAATTTCAACAAATTTATATTTTAACAAGAGTTTTTCGTATTTTGAGTCAAAAGCAAATTTTCTAGTGAAAATAAGAGTCATTTTGAAAATGAGAATCAATTTCTGTATTTTTTCGTGAACATGACTTTATTTAATTATGAAGTAGAACGTAAAAGAAAACTAATTTTAGGGAGTTTATAATTAATATATTCCTGAAAGATGAGACCTAAAAATCGGACTTGGGGCAATACCATTAAAACCCCCTGTTAGTGTCAGATTCTTTTGCTAATGAGAGCACTGTCCGTTTAATCAGTCAAATTCTTAAATTCTGATAGTTAATTAAAAAACTCGCATTACATTTCGTAATTATATGATTCTTTAAGATTAGTTTTGTTTTGTAATATAATTAAAAAATTAAATATTGATGTAGTGTATAAGTGATTATTATAATTTTTTTATTCATTTTCCACCTTTGGTCTCTAAGAATATTTTAAAAATGTATGGCATTTGTTATACCTTATCCAATAAGGGAAAAGTTTTGGAAACTATAGGCTACTCTCAATAAAGCAATTTAGTTGCTGCTTGAACCCGCAAAAAGAACTTATTTCCCTTAAATACTTATAAACTACAAACTACTTACTTTGTAAGTTTGAAATATATTCTTTTATTTACATTGTGTGAATTAAATATGTATTATTAAGACTACAATAAAAATTTCTGCTTCCTACTTACTACTTATTACTTCAACATTAGAGGAAAAATATCAATTTATAAATATAATAGATAAATTACATCCAGATTTCACACAACCAACTATGAATCACAAAAAGTATTACCTCGTCTGCGAATCGAACCCATTACCTTCGAATCAGTAGTCAGGCACACCAACTGTGAGATTAACACGCTTTCCAAGTATGACTAAATGTCAAAGCTACTATTATTGAATCAGTTTATATAAATGGAGGTAAAATCAAAATACACAGTATTTAAAGAATTCATTTAGTATTATTATACAAACGAAAGCAGCACATTAATAGTACTGTTTTCTATTTGTGCTATTTATTAACTATACTTGTTAACTTTACTAAAAGAAAATGTCATTACTTATAATGGAAAATGTCATTTAGTCTTGATTAATGCATAATGACAATTATTTTATGTGGATCAAATAAGTCAAGTCAGGACAAAATTGTGTTTTAAATTACTTGGTAAGTTTTGCGAGATTTGTGTTACTTAAAAATATTTTATAAATTAATTTTGACATTGAAGGCATATAATATATTTTTTATTTCTATATTATCAAAATACAAGCAATAGTTTTTTATTTAATTCTTCTTTCTCTGTCTTCTTTAATTATGTTCAGATTTGATGGAATGCAAAACCAAAGAAATTGTCTCAATTTAAAGCACAGTTACAAGCTACTGGATACTTTTTAAGCTTAATTGCCCAACATTACCAAACTGCACCCCTGAGAAACCTAGTACAAAACATAAACCAAAATTGTTTTCTATTCCATTGTACTAATTAGAATTGATAGACAGAAATGGAAGAGTTAAATTAAGTCACCATTCCCACACGAATAGAACACGTGTTAAATGCGACGTAAAGACGGACAGTGAGGACGGTAATTGCTCAATTATTGAATATCAATCAACGACACACCTCCACAATATATCGTGGATACATTAACGTGTTGATAATCAATCGCGGTCCACCGGCAGATATCAATATATTGAAATAGGTTAATTAACCACATATTGTGTGGACAAACAAAAGTATTTATAAACATCTTTTGTTATTTGATAATAATATCTTCATATAGATATTGGCAATGTTTTAAATAAATAAAGTGTGAAAAAAACATCAACATCGCTCGAACCTGCGACCATTTGGATATAGTTCCGACGCTCAATTATTGAGCTACCGTGTCACTAATGCTATGAATCTAGTATTCTATATATAATGTCATTATTGAGACGGAGGCAAAATATATTACCTTCCAAATCCTGTAAATGTTGATTACTTTTTACTTTATATTTGTTTAAAATTTAAACATACAATTATGTGAACAATTTCTTATAATATATTCAACATTTGTTTTCAGATTATTTGATATTTATCAAAAAGTTTGTGAAACATTCTTATCATATAAATATTAATATAATAGTATACTAACTAACTTACTACTATTTGAAGGCATGTTTATTATTTAATTATTAGAATAAATGATAAAACTGTAAGCATTAAATTAAGGCTAAAAGTTAATAGTAATAATAATGCTCATAAAAATAAACCTCCAACATAATATTAGTGATTCAAATATTGAAAAATTCTCAATGGACTTTTCTTTAAGCGGAAAATGTCGTCTTTTGAGCTCTTTATAGTTTTTGCGACATACAAACTGTTATTTAGAAAAAAAAATTTAGTCGTTTGATATTACTGATAATAATATTTTTATGTATCGCTTTTTAACAATGTTTAATAAACCAAAAATAATTAATTGGATATATAAAAGATAGTTAATGTAATGAGATACGGGGTTAACAATCATTATCATAAAAAAAATATGTTGAATTTCTTTTATTTACTTTCAGTTTGCATCCTAGATAATATAATGTGCAGTTGAAAGCGTTATGTATTCACAATCTTTTTAACATATATTTACGTAAAAAAGTGTAATAACCTAATTTAGTAATAATACAAAATTGAGAAAAAAAGTATTCCTTTGGTTTGTCTATAGAATTTCTATTTGTAGGATCGTTGTTTTTGCTTTAATTATAAATTGAGAATTACGGTAAAAAATGAATTGAGCTTTTCGAACATTTTGTGTTTTTAAGATATATTTATAATCTAATATTATTATTATATACTAGTTTGTTGTATACTAAATCATATTTAAGCTAAGACAGTGTAAAAATATGTAACAATTGTATAAAAGAAAAGTACTCCACAAAATAGAGTTTAAATGATAAATTGTAATAAATTGTATATATTCGTACTTTTACAATGAGAGGGTTGAGCTTCATTAAAAACTTTTAATTATCTCTTCCTGATCACAACTTCGGATGACTTTGTAGTAATATTCTGATATACAAATAATACTTTGTAATTGAAGGATTTTCTTATGTATTTGTTCTTACCTTCTGTGTTATTTTTGTGATTAGATTTTGAGCTAAAAATATTTATTAATTCAATTTAAAGATAAGAAAGTGACAATTAATTATTTAGTTCTTACTTGTTTTTTTTTTCCATAACATACTGAAATATGTAATTTACTCGTATTTCTCTTTAATAAAGTAGGTTTCTCTAACTACAGTCATTTCTAAACATAATAAAGATTCAAATATATTAAGGTATAGTCAAATACTACGTATTTAATTAAGTTATAAATAATGAACATCTTATCGCTGACTTCCATTGATATCAATATAATATGTTTCAAAACATAAAATATGTATTAAAATAACTAATTGTATGAATTATAAAAATATATTTAATGTTAAACTGACGATATCATTTAATATTAAAATTGTATTACAATTATATTATATTCAACACGTTTTATCTGCAGATCGTTATCTATTAAGAGTATGAATGATTTTCGAGTTGATTTTGTTGTGATTTTTTGTCACTTATCATTTAATTGGCATAATTGGTACGAATATTATGTTCTATAGCCAAAAGAAGTATAAATAACAATTTTCATATTTATCACAATTTGTAAATAAATAAGGCAGTATATTTCTTTTTTACATTGCTGTTATTTATCTGATTTTGAAACAGATGTCCTAGTTGGAGCAATTTTTCCAAGGCTTTGAGACTTGGAACTAAATCAATTTGACCTTATCAGAGATGACATAGTTTCAACTGTTTATTCTTTGAGACTTTGAAGTAAAGAAGAAAGAAGACTCTAGGTGGTAGAGCCTAGCTGCAGTTAACTGACTGCAGCTCGTATTGGGCTGGCTCGACCGGGGAAGGACCACCCTCTCACAGAAGACCGACGTATAGTAATCAAACTCATTTGGTTATGTTCCGTCGGTGAGTGAGAGAATCCGGAAGCCCAACCCCCCCCCCCCCCCCGCCAAACATGAAAGCGATGCTGAAAAGAAAAATACCCCAGGAGGGTACCGGCTTTGATGAAGCCGGGGACCCCCTCCCCGAGCAAAATCGGGGAAATGATTCTCGGATTTTGCTCGGGCTGCCCGTCGTATCTGGGGCGGGCAAAGTATCGCCTTTTATGTTTTTTGAGGGCAAACGACGAGTCAACGCAGCGGCACCCCGACCCACTCTAAATGTGGACTTTTGCAACATCCGGGGACTTCATTCCAACTTGAACGCCGTCCACTATCACCTAGAGACGGCGCAGCCGGCCTTGTTGTTTCTGACGGAGAGGCAGATATCTCAACCTAGCGACACAGCGTACCTGTCATACCCCGGGTATAAACTAGAACACCATTTTATACCACACGCCGGGGTATCTGTGTTCGTAAGGGAGGATATCTGCCACCGTCGCCTTCAGGTTTTTGAAGGTCGGGACCTGTCTGTACTCTGGCTGCGCGTGGACATGGACGACCATGTCAGAGTCTACGCGTGCCTCTACAGGTCCCATAGTGGTAATGCAGAAACGGTTCAACTCTTGGGCCATGTTCAGGCGACGATTGACGATCTGCTTTCACAGATTCCCTCCGCCGAAGTCGTAGTCCTCGGGGACTTCAATGCGCACCATGCCGATTGGCTAGGGTCACGTGCCACCGACTACGCGGGGAGATCTGTGTTAGACTTTGCTCTGGCAAATGGTCTGTCCCAGCTGGTAAAGACCCACACTCGTCTACCGGACGTGGACAGCCATATGCCCTCTTTGTTGGATCTTCTGCTGACTACACATCCCGGAAAGTACCAAGTCACTGTTGAGGCTCCCTTAGGGTCCTCTGATCATTGCTTGGTACGGAGTGTAGTGCCCATTGAACGCCCAGCTCGCACAAGACCTGCGACTCGACGCGTTTGGCACTACAAGTCAGCGGATTGGGATGGAATGCGGTCCTTTTTTGCATCCTACCCATGGGGGCCGATTTGTTTCTCTTCCAATGATCCTAGTGACTGCGCTGCGGCTGTAGCTGATGTGATACTTCAGGGCATGGAACTATTTGTACCAAGCTCTGTGGTACCACTTGGTGGCAGATCGCGGCCTTGGTTTGATGCGTCTGTCAGGGCTGCAGCAGCTGGCAAACGGCAGGCTTATCAAGCTTGGGCTAATGCGTTAGTCACTAAGGATCCGAACTCTAGAGTTCTGAAGAGGAAATATAATCGTGCCTCCAGATTCTTCAAACGGAAAATTGCTAGAGCAAAGTTCAAGCATGTCGTCAAAATTGGGGATCAGCTGGCAAAGTACCCGCCTGGCACGCGCAAGTTCTGGGCACTGTCTAAAGCCACGCTGGGAAACTTTTGTCAGCCATCCCTACCGCCATTGCACACTGGGAACGACTCTCTGGCCTACACGGCAAAAGAGAAAGCCGATCTCTTGGGCACTCTTTTTGCCTCAAACTCGACTTTGGACGACCAGGGGAAGACACCGCCTATCATCCCGCGGTGCCCGAGCTTAATGCCGGAAATAGTTTTTCGGCAAAAACTCATCCGAAAAGCCCTCCTTTCCTTGGAAGTTCATAAGTCGAGTGGGCCAGATGGTATCTCTTCAGTTGTGCTTCGAACATGTGCCCCTGAATTGACACCAGTGCTAACGCATCTATTTCGGTACTCCTACCTTAAAGGCGTAGTCCCGGTCTCATGGAAGCGTGCCCTTGTCCATCCGATCCCTAAAAAAGGTGATAGCTCGGACCCAGCTAACTACAGACCTATCGCCATTACCTCTCTTCTCTCCAAAGTAATGGAGAGTATCATCAATAAGCAGCTCCTAACCTTCCTCGAGGATCACCAGTTGGTCAATGACCGGCAATATGGCTTTCGCCATGGTCGATCGGCTGGTGATCTTCTTTTATATCTTACGCACCGTTGGGCAGCTGTTATTGAAAGCAAGGGAGAGGGTCTGGCAGTTAGTCTGGATATGGCGAAAGCCTTCGATCGTGTATGGCACAAGGGGCTTCTTTCGAAGCTACCTTCCTATGGGCTTCCCGAGAGTTTATGCAAGTGGATCACCAGCTTCGTCACTGGGCGGAGCATACAGGTTGTTCTCGACGGTTTTTGCTCGGACCCCAAGCCCGTGAACGCTGGTGTACCCCAAGGCTGCGTGCTATCCCCAACTCTGTTCCTCCTGCACATCAATGATATGTTGGATATCTCCAACATACATTGTTATGCGGATGACAGTACTGGGGGTGCGGTATATTCCGGCCGTGCAGGTCTCTCTCGGGAAAACGTCGACGAGTACCGAAAGAAACTTGTGTCTTCTATAGAGACTTCCTTAGGGATAGTTTCTGAGTGGGGGGAACTGAACCACGTTCAGTTCAATCCCCAGAAGACACAGGTTTGTGCGTTTACCACTAAAAAAACCCCATTTGTCGTATCACCGCTCTTCGAGAGCACTCCCCTTATTGCCTCGCCAAGTATCAGAATACTGGGTCTCGACATTTCGAGTGACTGTCGGTTTCGTGGTCATCTGGAGAGCAAGGCCAAGTTGGCCTCGATGAAATTGGGCGTGATCAATAGAGCAAGGCAGTACTTCAATCCTGGCCAAAGACTTGCGCTCTACAAAGCGCAAGTCCGGCCACACATGGAGTACTGTTCTCATCTCTGGTCCGGATCACCCCAATATCAGCTTCTACCATTTGACCGCGTACAACGGAGAGCCGTTCGGATTGTCGGGGATCCGGTGCTCTGTGAACGGCTGGACTCTTTGGCATTGCGTAGAGACGTTGCATCTCTGTGCGTCTTCTACCGCATTTACCACGGGGAGTGTTCCGAAGAACTATTCGATCTGATGCCTACCGCCGAATTCCATCACCGCACAGCGCGCCATCGCCTCCAATACCATCCCTACCACCTGGATGGGTGGCGATTCACCACTGTGCGGTTCTCAAGTACATTTTTTCCTCGTACCACTCGAATGTGGAACGAACTCCCTTCGGCGGTATTTCCAGATCGGTACGACATGGGTACCTTCAAAAAGGGCGTTTACTCCCACCTTCAAGGCCGGCAACGCTCCTGTAAATCCTCGGATGTTGCAAGAGTTCATGGGCGGCGGTGATCACAAATCATCTGTGACCCGCCAGCTCGTTTGCCCTCCTAATCCATAAAAAAAAAAAAAAAAAAAAAAAAAAAAAAAAAAAAAAAGAAATCTGACCTCCTTTTATTGGTGTTGAGTGTACTCTCGATTACCCTTTTATTACTTTTGTAGTCTGTTGATGTGTGAGTATGGTAAAGGATTTTATTATTTGGGCTTCTTATACTTTTGTTTTTATTGTCTTGTTAGAATGGATAAAATATTTTTATTGTGTATTTATTTGTTCAAAAGTTTTCGTTCAAAACATGCTAGTTCTATCGTATCATAGTGTAAGTTTTGCGATAAAATTGAGCTTTTAACATTAATTTATGTATATATTCATCCTTATGTCATGTACCTATGCTATTTATAACCATAATTTTAGTAGCCAATACTAGTAGTTTTAAAAAAATATTTTACTGTTTCAATAAATACATTTACAATTGGATATTTTTAATGCTAACATTTGTATGTAAATAAAATGTTTGAAACGTAGGATTTTATTTATTTTTTTCTATTTGGTCTATTTATAAGGGACAATTTTTTTTTAATAAAAGTTTGAAAAGAAAATATGTACCTAAATATTTAAATTACCTTAAATTCGTATCGTAAAAAATCTTTAACTATCTGCTATTACCTGATTATTTTTTAAGTATAAATGTATTATATATTAGGAACTGGCTCTAGCATCCAACGAAGATATGATTAAATAAAAATTACAACTCAAACCACATTCAAATTATATATTTTATAGAAAAAATTTATGTATTTATAGCGGAATCTATTTAGGATTATTTTAGTAAAATTGAGAAATATTTCTTTAATGAGAATCCTTCATGCCACATAAAATTTCGCTAAAGTCTTTCCAGTAGTTTTGTTATTGTTATTATAGTTATAATGCAAATTATTATCAGTTCTCTAGTGAACATTAAAAGAACCCCTTGTTTAAGACTAAATTATTTTATGCTAAGTGTACCTACTACATTTATTAACCTTATCGAGAAAGAAAGCTTTTTAATTTTAAACCTCCTCACAATAGTACGGTCTATTTGTTACTTGAACCATAAGAACTTTTTTCTCTTAAGAAATTATAAAGTACAAAGTATTTAGTTTCTAAGTTGGTAAAGTTTGTGAGACATAACTTTGAAACATATTCTTTTATTTTGATTATGACAATAACATGTTATTAACACTATATTTTTATACACACACATGTTAACAGTGTTATCAAGTCGGTAACTAGTCAATGACACACCTCTAATATATATCATGGTTGTATCAATATGTTGACAATCAATCACGGTCCAGTGGCAGATATCATTATATTGAAAAAGGTTAATGGACCACACATTATGTGTTCAAAGAAAAGTAATTATAAACATCTTTTGTAATTTTATAATTATGTCTTGATATCATAATAGACTGTCTAATGACATTCCTAAATAAAAATATAATTAAAAACTCAATAGCATATGCTTGAACCTCTCGGATGTCGTTGCGTTGCTCTGTTTATTGCTATCGAGTCGCTACCCGCCTCATTTATCTGGAATTCTATGTATATTTAAAAGTTAATAATTAATAATGTTTATATATATTTCATAGTTATAATTATATAAATTATTAATGATACTTTTACATATATTAATATAAAAAAAACATTTCTTTTAATTTATTTACTTGAAAGCAAATTTCCAACATGACGTTAGTAGTTCGATTATTACAGAGCCATTCCATTCACGCCATTCTATTTTACTTTAAACAGCATGTCGGAAAATGTCATACATTGGTGACTTCAAAATGTAATTAAACTTAGTATTTGTAGTCGTTCTAGGTCATCTATATTACTGACAAATAGAGAGACAAACAGGAAAAATAGATACTATATTTATAAGGAATAAAAAAAAATTCTTTATATATATGATTGAAACTTTTGTCAGAACTTAGTTTTTATTTTAAAAATTGATAAAATAAAAGGCGGCGTAAAAGTGTAAAAATTCAAATTTTTTTAAATAATAATTTAAGGTATAAATATTTTAAAAGAGAAAGTAATTTTAAAAAGGACACCAGTTTCAGTGATAGGAAGACAATGACAAGATCTCACTTAATTCACCTTTATGAAAAAGATCATTTACTAGTAACCTGTTGTAGTTATATTCTATTGGTATGTTTTAATAGATATATTGAAGTGCCCTAGATTACATGGATCATTTTGCTGTTAAATTAAATCATACAGTATACTATCTTATATACCAATTTTATTTTACTTTGTTATACCAATTTTAGGGGCCAACTTTTTTAGTTTTTAAAATTGGTGGTAATGCTGAAGTTTATTAAAACGAAAATATCATAAATATAAAAATGTATCATTGATATTGTGAGCTATAGATAAAAAATATTTATCATTCATTTTAAAAAGTGTAACATTTTTATTTGCTTAAAAAAGTGGGCTATACTTTTAATTTAGTCTCCAAATAACTTCATGATTACTTGAGATGCAATAAATATTCTGTAGGCATACTTGAATAATATATTAATCTAATTTTATTAATAATACATGCAAAATCGGGGAAATGATTCTCGGATTTTGCTCGGGCTGCCCGTCGTATCTGGGGCGGGCAAAGTATCGCCTTTTATGTTTTTTGAGGGCAAACGACGAGTCAACGCAGCGGCACCCCGACCCACTCTAAATGTGGACTTTTGCAACATCCGGGGACTTCATTCCAACTTGAACGCCGTCCACTATCACCTAGAGACGGCGCAGCCGGCCTTGTTGTTTCTGACGGAGAGGCAGATATCTCAACCTAGCGACACAGCGTACCTGTCATACCCCGGGTATAAACTAGAACACCATTTTATACCACACGCCGGGGTATCTGTGTTCGTAAGGGAGGATATCTGCCACCGTCGCCTTCAGGTTTTTGAAGGTCGGGACCTGTCTGTACTCTGGCTGCGCGTGGACATGGACGACCATGTCAGAGTCTACGCGTGCCTCTACAGGTCCCATAGTGGTAATGCAGAAACGGTTCAACTCTTGGGCCATGTTCAGGCGACGATTGACGATCTGCTTTCACAGATTCCCTCCGCCGAAGTCGTAGTCCTCGGGGACTTCAATGCGCACCATGCCGATTGGCTAGGGTCACGTGCCACCGACTACGCGGGGAGATCTGTGTTAGACTTTGCTCTGGCAAATGGTCTGTCCCAGCTGGTAAAGACCCACACTCGTCTACCGGACGTGGACAGCCATATGCCCTCTTTGTTGGATCTTCTGCTGACTACACATCCCGGAAAGTACCAAGTCACTGTTGAGGCTCCCTTAGGGTCCTCTGATCATTGCTTGGTACGGAGTGTAGTGCCCATTGAACGCCCAGCTCGCACAAGACCTGCGACTCGACGCGTTTGGCACTACAAGTCAGCGGATTGGGATGGAATGCGGTCCTTTTTTGCATCCTACCCATGGGGGCCGATTTGTTTCTCTTCCAATGATCCTAGTGACTGCGCTGCGGCTGTAGCTGATGTGATACTTCAGGGCATGGAACTATTTGTACCAAGCTCTGTGGTACCACTTGGTGGCAGATCGCGGCCTTGGTTTGATGCGTCTGTCAGGGCTGCAGCAGCTGGCAAACGGCAGGCTTATCAAGCTTGGGCTAATGCGTTAGTCACTAAGGATCCGAACTCTAGAGTTCTGAAGAGGAAATATAATCGTGCCTCCAGATTCTTCAAACGGAAAATTGCTAGAGCAAAGTTCAAGCATGTCGTCAAAATTGGGGATCAGCTGGCAAAGTACCCGCCTGGCACGCGCAAGTTCTGGGCACTGTCTAAAGCCACGCTGGGAAACTTTTGTCAGCCATCCCTACCGCCATTGCACACTGGGAACGACTCTCTGGCCTACACGGCAAAAGAGAAAGCCGATCTCTTGGGCACTCTTTTTGCCTCAAACTCGACTTTGGACGACCAGGGGAAGACACCGCCTATCATCCCGCGGTGCCCGAGCTTAATGCCGGAAATAGTTTTTCGGCAAAAACTCATCCGAAAAGCCCTCCTTTCCTTGGAAGTTCATAAGTCGAGTGGGCCAGATGGTATCTCTTCAGTTGTGCTTCGAACATGTGCCCCTGAATTGACACCAGTGCTAACGCATCTATTTCGGTACTCCTACCTTAAAGGCGTAGTCCCGGTCTCATGGAAGCGTGCCCTTGTCCATCCGATCCCTAAAAAAGGTGATAGCTCGGACCCAGCTAACTACAGACCTATCGCCATTACCTCTCTTCTCTCCAAAGTAATGGAGAGTATCATCAATAAGCAGCTCCTAACCTTCCTCGAGGATCACCAGTTGGTCAATGACCGGCAATATGGCTTTCGCCATGGTCGATCGGCTGGTGATCTTCTTTTATATCTTACGCACCGTTGGGCAGCTGTTATTGAAAGCAAGGGAGAGGGTCTGGCAGTTAGTCTGGATATGGCGAAAGCCTTCGATCGTGTATGGCACAAGGGGCTTCTTTCGAAGCTACCTTCCTATGGGCTTCCCGAGAGTTTATGCAAGTGGATCACCAGCTTCGTCACTGGGCGGAGCATACAGGTTGTTCTCGACGGTTTTTGCTCGGACCCCAAGCCCGTGAACGCTGGTGTACCCCAAGGCTGCGTGCTATCCCCAACTCTGTTCCTCCTGCACATCAATGATATGTTGGATATCTCCAACATACATTGTTATGCGGATGACAGTACTGGGGGTGCGGTATATTCCGGCCGTGCAGGTCTCTCTCGGGAAAACGTCGACGAGTACCGAAAGAAACTTGTGTCTTCTATAGAGACTTCCTTAGGGATAGTTTCTGAGTGGGGGGAACTGAACCACGTTCAGTTCAATCCCCAGAAGACACAGGTTTGTGCGTTTACCACTAAAAAAACCCCATTTGTCGTATCACCGCTCTTCGAGAGCACTCCCCTTATTGCCTCGCCAAGTATCAGAATACTGGGTCTCGACATTTCGAGTGACTGTCGGTTTCGTGGTCATCTGGAGAGCAAGGCCAAGTTGGCCTCGATGAAATTGGGCGTGATCAATAGAGCAAGGCAGTACTTCAATCCTGGCCAAAGACTTGCGCTCTACAAAGCGCAAGTCCGGCCACACATGGAGTACTGTTCTCATCTCTGGTCCGGATCACCCCAATATCAGCTTCTACCATTTGACCGCGTACAACGGAGAGCCGTTCGGATTGTCGGGGATCCGGTGCTCTGTGAACGGCTGGACTCTTTGGCATTGCGTAGAGACGTTGCATCTCTGTGCGTCTTCTACCGCATTTACCACGGGGAGTGTTCCGAAGAACTATTCGATCTGATGCCTACCGCCGAATTCCATCACCGCACAGCGCGCCATCGCCTCCAATACCATCCCTACCACCTGGATGGGTGGCGATTCACCACTGTGCGGTTCTCAAGTACATTTTTTCCTCGTACCACTCGAATGTGGAACGAACTCCCTTCGGCGGTATTTCCAGATCGGTACGACATGGGTACCTTCAAAAAGGGCGTTTACTCCCACCTTCAAGGCCGGCAACGCTCCTGTAAATCCTCGGATGTTGCAAGAGTTCATGGGCGGCGGTGATCACAAATCATCTGTGACCCGCCAGCTCGTTTGCCCTCCTAATCCATAAAAAAAAAAAAAAAAAAAAAAAAAAAAAAAAAAAAAAAAAGAAATCTGACCTCCTTTTATTGGTGTTGAGTGTACTCTCGATTACCCTTTTATTACTTTTGTAGTCTGTTGATGTGTGAGTATGGTAAAGGATTTTATTATTTGGGCTTCTTATACTTTTGTTTTTATTGTCTTGTTAGAATGGATAAAATATTTTTATTGTGTATTTATTTGTTCAAAAGTTTTCGTTCAAAACATGCTAGTTCTATCGTATCATAGTGTAAGTTTTGCGATAAAATTGAGCTTTTAACATTAATTTATGTATATATTCATCCTTATGTCATGTACCTATGCTATTTATAACCATAATTTTAGTAGCCAATACTAGTAGTTTTAAAAAAATATTTTACTGTTTCAATAAATACATTTACAATTGGATATTTTTAATGCTAACATTTGTATGTAAATAAAATGTTTGAAACGTAGGATTTTATTTATTTTTTTCTATTTGGTCTATTTATAAGGGACAATTTTTTTTTAATAAAAGTTTGAAAAGAAAATATGTACCTAAATATTTAAATTACCTTAAATTCGTATCGTAAAAAATCTTTAACTATCTGCTATTACCTGATTATTTTTTAAGTATAAATGTATTATATATTAGGAACTGGCTCTAGCATCCAACGAAGATATGATTAAATAAAAATTACAACTCAAACCACATTCAAATTATATATTTTATAGAAAAAATTTATGTATTTATAGCGGAATCTATTTAGGATTATTTTAGTAAAATTGAGAAATATTTCTTTAATGAGAATCCTTCATGCCACATAAAATTTCGCTAAAGTCTTTCCAGTAGTTTTGTTATTGTTATTATAGTTATAATGCAAATTATTATCAGTTCTCTAGTGAACATTAAAAGAACCCCTTGTTTAAGACTAAATTATTTTATGCTAAGTGTACCTACTACATTTATTAACCTTATCGAGAAAGAAAGCTTTTTAATTTTAAACCTCCTCACAATAGTACGGTCTATTTGTTACTTGAACCATAAGAACTTTTTTCTCTTAAGAAATTATAAAGTACAAAGTATTTAGTTTCTAAGTTGGTAAAGTTTGTGAGACATAACTTTGAAACATATTCTTTTATTTTGATTATGACAATAACATGTTATTAACACTATATTTTTATACACACACATGTTAACAGTGTTATCAAGTCGGTAACTAGTCAATGACACACCTCTAATATATATCATGGTTGTATCAATATGTTGACAATCAATCACGGTCCAGTGGCAGATATCATTATATTGAAAAAGGTTAATGGACCACACATTATGTGTTCAAAGAAAAGTAATTATAAACATCTTTTGTAATTTTATAATTATGTCTTGATATCATAATAGACTGTCTAATGACATTCCTAAATAAAAATATAATTAAAAACTCAATAGCATATGCTTGAACCTCTCGGATGTCGTTGCGTTGCTCTGTTTATTGCTATCGAGTCGCTACCCGCCTCATTTATCTGGAATTCTATGTATATTTAAAAGTTAATAATTAATAATGTTTATATATATTTCATAGTTATAATTATATAAATTATTAATGATACTTTTACATATATTAATATAAAAAAAACATTTCTTTTAATTTATTTACTTGAAAGCAAATTTCCAACATGACGTTAGTAGTTCGATTATTACAGAGCCATTCCATTCACGCCATTCTATTTTACTTTAAACAGCATGTCGGAAAATGTCATACATTGGTGACTTCAAAATGTAATTAAACTTAGTATTTGTAGTCGTTCTAGGTCATCTATATTACTGACAAATAGAGAGACAAACAGGAAAAATAGATACTATATTTATAAGGAATAAAAAAAAATTCTTTATATATATGATTGAAACTTTTGTCAGAACTTAGTTTTTATTTTAAAAATTGATAAAATAAAAGGCGGCGTAAAAGTGTAAAAATTCAAATTTTTTTAAATAATAATTTAAGGTATAAATATTTTAAAAGAGAAAGTAATTTTAAAAAGGACACCAGTTTCAGTGATAGGAAGACAATGACAAGATCTCACTTAATTCACCTTTATGAAAAAGATCATTTACTAGTAACCTGTTGTAGTTATATTCTATTGGTATGTTTTAATAGATATATTGAAGTGCCCTAGATTACATGGATCATTTTGCTGTTAAATTAAATCATACAGTATACTATCTTATATACCAATTTTATTTTACTTTGTTATACCAATTTTAGGGGCCAACTTTTTTAGTTTTTAAAATTGGTGGTAATGCTGAAGTTTATTAAAACGAAAATATCATAAATATAAAAATGTATCATTGATATTGTGAGCTATAGATAAAAAATATTTATCATTCATTTTAAAAAGTGTAACATTTTTATTTGCTTAAAAAAGTGGGCTATACTTTTAATTTAGTCTCCAAATAACTTCATGATTACTTGAGATGCAATAAATATTCTGTAGGCATACTTGAATAATATATTAATCTAATTTTATTAATAATACATGCTTCTGGAACATATATTGGAACACAGCTTCATATATTGGAAAACTATAAAGATTAAATTATACTAACTCAACAGTCTACACTCGTACACAGAATGTTTTGTTTATCTGTTTAGTAATTTCAGTGAGTCCTAAATTGTGGTTGTTAACCTGGTTTTCCTTGTTTCAATGTTCTGGTCATGTTATGTTTAAAATATCTTAAAATAAACCAAGGTAAGAAATAAACTAACTAACTTTGTTATACATATTCAATGCTATATTCATATAAAAAAAAGTTAGGAAAAATGTCTTGCTGGCGATATTTTAAGAATATTTAATATCGAAATTGTATTACAGTTTAATATTAAATTCATCTTAAGTGCAGTTCATTAGTTGTCTATTAAAAGTATTAGATAAGTGAAAAGATTGATTTTTTCTGGAACTGTACATCATCTAACACTCTCTGAATGTAGTAGTATGAAAATTCTATACTGTAGTGAAAATACATATAACAATTATTATAATATTATAATTAGGGACACTAATATTATTGTTGTTATTTATCTGATTTGTAATAGTTGTCCTAATTGGAGTTATTTTTAAGGCTTGGAAATAAATTAGTTTGACTTTATCAGAGACGACATATTTTAATTGTTTATTCTATAAGTAATTTTGAAGTAAATAAATCTGACCTCCTTCCAATGGCGCTGAGTGTACTCTCGTATAATTTTATATCGATTTTGTGATCTGTTGATGTTTGAGTTTTATAAATATTATTTGGTCTTTGTATACTTTACTACTGGCTATTTTTGCATTCTCGTAATGTTGGAATGAATTAACTCTTTTTTTACTTAATTTATTTAAAGACAGTCCTGTAGTACTTTATTCAAAGTATTACAATAAAATTAAGCTATTAAATTTTATTTATATTTTACCCATTACCCTTGCGTCCTATGAAAGTAGAGGGAGGAAAGGAAGATGATAAATAAAGTTCTTATATTCGGACTAATAAATTATATTCACTTTATTATGTAAAATTTAATCTATTTTATTTGTAATATTTTTTCTTATATAACAATGATTTTTACTGTCGTCTTTATATTTTTTGTTGTTTATTTTATCCCTGTTCCTTGAGAGTATTCAAAAAACTGTTATTATTATCGGGACCTGAAACAACTTATTTGAGTTATGGAATTTAGTATTATGGAATATTTTTTCAACATATTTGTTGCTTTTGTATACTCATTGTTTTACTACATTTTGTCTATTTACATTAATTCATCTTTGTCTTTAACTTTATCTATGATAACAAGTTTAGTTTAGTATTTTTTTTCAAATTTATTGATTGTTATCTATATATATATATAGCTTATATAATGTAGGTTGAGTGAGCGAGAACGAAGCGTCTCCGTTTCAGCAATAATGTTTCCGTATGTCTGTCCGGATGTATACTGCTGTTCTCTTTTATAGGTCGCCTTTTTGAACAGATGGCATTTTGTGACCGGGTTTAACAAAAATTACGAAATAAAAAAAAATATATATTTTGTTGCTTCTATTAGGATTTGAAATTTTAAACCTAACATTTTTTTCATACATTATATTAGACAATTGCAAGTACAACTCAACTATAATTCATTAATTCTTGAAATGTATATGTATTAGAAAAATAGGTCAATTTATAGTAAGTAGTACTATATTAAGTTTACTTTATAATAATTAAATATTGTATTTAAAAATAGTATTATGTCTAGATGACGTGAGTGAAAATTCTAAATGTTTGTAACGTTTTCGAACATCTGCAGTAAGTAATAAAATTAATGATATTGAGATTTTAACATATAGACATAAATAAAAAAACAATACAAAATTTCATATTTCAAGAAAAGTATGAAATTGATTTTATAAAATAAAATTATTGGAAATTATTATTTTGTGTGTGTATAATTTTAATATTATGTTGCAACATTAATTAAAACCGCTACTCGTGGCACGTTTCAGATATTACGAGAAGCTTGAAAAAACTGAAGGGCTTACCTGTTCTACGGAGCCATACTGTCTGCGAGAAAATACACCTCGTCTGGAGATGAGTTCACTCGCTGACGAACTGTGGACAAAAATAAAACAAGTTAGGAGAGATTTATTAATGCACTTAGGGCAGGTCGTTATAAGATGTTTTATAATGTCATACTTGAGCAACTCCTGTATTTTACATTGAGAATAATGTAGGTCAGATAATTATATAACTTTTAACAATAGCGTGCTCTTAATAGGTGTTACTAACACCGATTTATGGAAATTAAACTTATTTGAGAGTTAGTTAGTTGAATGAGACTGTCTATCGTGGTATCAACCAATCAAAAAAGTTTGACAGAGACAAACAAGATTTTGGCAGTGAAATAGTTTTCTTCTAATTAAGTCTAATTAATACCAGGTGTTATCAAATGAACTACTACTTATCCTAAGACTAAGTCTTAGATACATTAAATAAAGCTAGATTTAATTAACTGTGGTTTCGTAATAGTTCATATCTATCCAATTCCATCACGAGTAGATGAAGTGTAAAATACAATGTCATTTCATTACAAAGTTCTACCGTTAACATTTTAGGAGCAAATGTAATCAACGTATATTGAAAAGATTAGAAAAATAAACTTGTAATATATTCGTATTTATGATAAAAATATTGAAAACGCTTTTTCTGTTTTCAACATGAAGAAATAGTCTTTAAGAAGTCGTATTTTTTCATCACATTCTGTTAAAAAAAAAATCCAAGAATAAAAGGACATTATATATATATTTGTTAACATTTACATGCCAAGATTGAAAAATAATATAAAGAAAATAATACGTCGCAAAACCCCTTATTAAGATTGTCAATTATCTATAGAATAATTGTTATTTAGATCAATAGTGATGTAAACAGTTTGGATTATTTCAATTGAATTAAATTAAAATAGATATATTCTTTTTTAAACTTTACTTTACTTACTTTACTTTACTTTACTAAGAAAGGTTACGAACATTATCTACTTACAAATATTAATATCCAAATTGAAATTTATAACAAACACACAAAAAATTCTATATATGTATCGTGATTATAATTTTTTAAGCAGTACAACTATTTTGTCTCACGAGTTCATCTAATGATACTGGGAATATAAAGTCTAACAAGTTTAATCAACAGTAATTTAAACTGTGATACTGAATTGAACTAAGTTAATTTGAACTGACTAGTTCTAGACTAGTGGGAGGTATCCTATATAATACACAAAATATAATTAACAACTTGTGTCTGATTTGTCGACCCCAAGTCAACTTCGAATTGCAAAATAACTTTTAATATTTCGACACATTCACAGACAGATTTTGATATACGAGTATTCTCTTTAAAAACTGTTAAAAACGTAGACGGAGAATGTTTTGTGGCAAAACATACTCGTACAATGAAAATTATTTAACCTCAGTTAACTATTATAAATGTTATATATATATTTATTACTTTACTTTTCATTTAAACCTTAAGTATCAAATATTACTTGACCATAAATATCTGTCCATTCATACATTTCAGAATAAACAAGTTATTTAGAGTTAAGCTTGCCTTGAAACAGGACGCTAAAATAATCGATAATTTTAATTGAATCATAGTCATACCATCAGACTTGGAAACAATTTAGAAAAATATATATATACATTTTAAAAGACGATGACAGCGGTAGAAATTTTAATTGAATTAAAAATAATTATCAACTGATGTGGCTATTTTGTAAATAATTTTAAGGACAATAAAATATTTTTCATAAGAAAAGTATAAGATTTACATTTAGATTATTATTGCTTCAATATTTTTAAGGGTTTCTAGTGACCTTTTGCAGGGTGGTTTTGAAATATTGAGTATCCATTCTCTTAATATGGTTGGCACCCAAAATAACAAGGTTGTTTGTTATCTGTAGGTATCTGATTTTTATTTATATTTCGATATGTTATAATAGATAATATTATATAATTGTATACTAGGGGCGCCAACAAACCCTCAATTTCGACTCGCTGCGCTCGTGAAATCTCGGGTGCCGTGTGCATATTGAGCGAAGCGAGCCCAGTGTATTCAGTGTACTCATCGTTTCCCATTGACTTCAATGGGATATCAGTTTTTTGACATGATATGAAAAAAAATTTTTTTTTGACGAATTTTTTCAATTTTTTTTTTAAACCATTCCCTAATTTGTGTCTTTTTGATTGCAAAGTTTCATAATTTTCCGTCAATTCGTGACAAAGAATGTAAAAGTCTCCAGTTAAACGCTCCGCTCACTTCGTTCGCTTCGCTCAATAAAGAGACATACATACTTACTACGTCTTTGATATAGCAAGTATGTCGAAGATTGACGTGTTTGTGTTGTGACAAATTAATCGCAGCATAAAAAAGTGTATACGGTAAGAAGGGTACAAAAAACATGTGAATCTTGTTTCTTTGTTCACAAAGGACACAATGAACAATTTTTTACATTAAAAAATAACATTTAAAAAACTTCTACTAAAATGTCTATATATTTTCCTTTACAAAATTGTCATGTAATATTAATTAAGTTTCCTAAGTCAAAAAAGTTTACAAACAGAACAATGTTCTCAACAAGAAATATATTAATACTTACATATTATTATATTTGAACAATAGATGGAATGTTTGATCTCTTTCTGTCTTAAAAATGACAAAATGGAGAGCAATCAAAACATCAAACAAATTCGTATTTTAATTTGTGCAAAGATTTGTTCGCCACTTCCCTTGTTATAAAAGCGCTGTTTCATTGAATCTTATCAAACACTCGAAGTATTTACACCAAAGAGAAAAATGTAACAAAGAAAAAGGAACAGTTACCTAACTTACAAATATAGTAATGTATTTTTTATTGATATTAAATAAGAGAAGAAAATTTCCACTCACATGACTTTTATAATATAAAAGGGGGGAGAAGGAAGTGACATATTCGGCTGACCCCAAATAATTGAAGCAATATAATAAATACTGATATGTTCCTTGCAAATTGGTTTTAGAATTCAAGAATATGGTTCTTTTCAGTTTCCTCTTTCCGAAATATAACTACTAGATATTCAACAATATAAATAGATTTTGGATCTAATTACGTATAACAAGCTATTTTTTGTGGATGTTGCAGTTCTGAACAGAGTTTGGTCGATAACCTTGAAAAACTTTGAATGTAGTTCCCTAATTAACTTTATTAAAAAAATTACAAAATAATATTAAAATTTATGTAATATATTATTTATAAAACTGATTGAATCGAGATAATACTTTATTAATATTATTATACTGTTAATATTAATAATGCAACTATTTTTTTTAGCTGAAAGCGAACTAAACGATAAAAAATGAGTTTTTACACATATTTATTGTACAATTAAACCACGTAACACCTAAATTCAATATTAATTGTGTTGTAGTTTTGCTGTTTGAAGTAATTTCGATTTTATAATTATATGTAGTCGATTTTCTTGTTAATAATATGTTTTTATTAAAATTTTCATGGTTCATAATTATTATTCTATATACTAAACCAACTTTATTCTTGTTTATTATACCGGCATTTTCCCGACTGGCTAGCAGTTCACGCTGCGGTGGCGCCATACTCTGAGCTCATGAATAAGTACGTCAAATGGGTTCGAAACTATTCGGTTAAATATATATAATAATATGATTTTATTTTTACAGATGTAAGAGATTATTTTAAAGTCAGTTGGAGTTAAAATGTTGCACATATTTCCCACAGATAAATATTAACACCCGTCCTCTATCATACCTCAAAATCAATAACTGGTCAGTAACACCTGTTCTTCAAGATAAGCCAGATGCAAAATATATCTTATATTGCCTTAATGAGTCATTTCTCATGTTTATTTTAATGAAGATAAGATATTGTTATCATAAAGTAATAATTGCTAGAATATTTCAAAAATAATACATTTATACCTTATGGTAAAAAGGTTAGGGTTATTTCCTTATAGATAACAATCGTATATTCGACGCAGTGAAGACTTATGACGGTGGGGTTGTTGATACTGTTATTGTCTCGTGTATGCGAAGGGACATAGTATAAGTACCACAAATTGAGGTCATTCTACATAATAAAGCGATTTCCATGCGAATGGACAGTCTATTTCAAAAGAAATATCCATTTTATCTTTATGTGGTATCATTTCTTTTTATCCGTTATTATTCTAGAAATGTCTATGAACATTTTAGTTTCGAATCAAATTAAAAGATTTTAAGAGATTATTAAAAGGTTGTGATTAGATAGATGTAGCTATCTATTAACTTTGGATTTGATAGTTAGTTTTTTTTATTAATCCTTATTTAAACATAATAGTTCAAATAAAACTATAAAATACTATAATTAAATGTAATAATGTAGTTTCTATGTTATATTATCTTAAACCTCTTTAGCATAAAGTTCTAACGTTAATATTTTAGCAACAAATGTAAATGATGTAAATTCTTCAAGAAGTTAAAGAAAAAGGTCACAACATATCTAAGATGTATAGATAAATATTGAAAACGTTTTTATCGACTACATTTTTACAGAAATCTTTGGTTCATATTTTTTTTACATTTTGATGAAATAAACATATGTATTTTTTACGATATAACTACAATATTAATACTAATATAATTAAAATAAAGCGTTGTACTGCAACCATAATTCTACTCCCTCATAGGATTGACGGTTATTTAAAGAGTAATTACTTTGATCAATATTGCGATAATTGTAAAAATCTTCTAAAATCTCTTTGGTTGCAAGGAGCAATTAGGAGTGGTATGGGGTAAGCATTATTTTTAAAGGTATATATTAATAAATAAACAAAATACAGCCAAATTTCTACAATAAAAGATATTACCGATTATTACCTCAATAAAATTATAATTTATATAGTATTCGTTATTTTTAAATATTACGAATTTAGGACACTCAGTAATTATTTCAAAATAGGTAATTACTAAATTATTAAAAAAAGAATATTTGTATAGAGATTATAATTTTTAAACAGATCATCCATTTTGCCAACACATCAAATAAAAACGTTCTCCATTTCACTGGGTTCAATAAACTGTAATTCAAGTTTTTAAATAGTAAGTCAACTAATGCTACTGAATTGAACTGAGTTAAGTTGAACTAGTGGGAACTCATTTATTAATACACAAAATATAAATAAAAACTTATGCCTGATTTGTCAGTCAAAATCGACTTTTAACTAATATATTGTCTAGGATTCATAGACTCAACACGAAGACAGATAATGTTATGTATTCTACATTTTAACACATACAATTTAAATATTTCAATCTTGGCTGAGTATTTAAAATCGATACATGGTATAAATATAATATATAAGAATTTATTTATTATTTAACAATGTCTTTGAGGATAGACTGGAAGACATATCTCTTAGCTGCAACTATAGGTAGTCATACTCAAACTGAACCTTGAAAAAGCACGCTGGACTAATCGATAATTCTAATTGTATCGTTATCGTCCGTACCATCAACAACTTGGAACCATTTAGAACAACACAGGTGTCACTTGAAAGACGACGACAGAATTCGTTTTTTTTTGTCATAGCTTAATTAAATAATAATAATAAGAAACTGATACTGCTTGCCTTGTAAAATATTTTGTAGAAATCAATATTTTTATAGAAAAAGAGTATAAACCTTTTAAGAGTTGGTTTTTATTGTCATTATTTGTAAGGGTCCCTCCAGCCTTTTTGGAGAGTTGTTTTGGAATAACGGTTATGTAATGGTTAACGGTCAGGACGGAGCTTTTTACACTACTAAAGTCCAATATGATCGACACTTAAAGTATTAGACGTTTTCCGTTTATTTGTGATAATATTTCAATATATTTTGTAACTTTTTCATCTCTCTATATAAAATAGAGAGTTTTAGTAACTAAATGATTTATTTCCTAAGTATTTAAGCTAAGGTGACTTATTTATTAAATCTGTTATTTTCGAGATTGTGTTCCCGAGATAAAATAATCCTAGGATAAAAAAGTATATGTCATGAAAGGGTACCCGTACAAAACAGTCAACAATTAACAAAATATGGCAAATTAAATTTCTATTTAACCTGATACAAAATCATAAAGTAAAATAGATTAGGTATCGTCAAATAAATAATTTTACGCAGAGAATACGTAAACAAAATTTTATGAAATTAAAGATACCTATTATTATTTTCGAACGATGAAATCTTTTATGGCTATGATATTTGATCTTTTTCTGCCCGAAAAAGGGTAATATAATATTAAATATAACATAGTAATGTTACATGTAATATTTGATTTACATGGAAAGCCTTTATTTTATTGCGAAACAATATTTCTTATCATAATATTAAATAAATTAATGTTTTAATTTCAATTATAAAGATTTCTTATTTTCTTAACACTTTCTTTATAAATCAAATCAAAGAGAAAATATGACAATGAAAAAAAAATTAAATACATAACTGACATATATTTCAATTTTTGTATATTAAATATAACGCAAAGAAAGCTTTTACTGAGATAACTTACTACAGAACACACGATAAAGGAATTGATATATTGTATACCTTACATAATTGGGATAAAGACAGTGCAACAAGACAATAATTTCTAAATTGACATGTATTTCAATTTTAACACAAGTGTCTCTAACATATACTTCAACCGTTTTATTGTAAACAGGAAAACATCAAACATAATGTAATTATAAATGCAAAAGTATTTTTACTCATATTTTCAACCAAAGTTTCCATCACTAATTAGACATAGAACCCTTGTTTAATATTTACTCAAGTTAAAGAGAGTCAAAAAACTTGTGCTTTGAGGTTTACCACGAAAGTAAATGTACATAGAATTAGGCAATTACATCTAAATAAGGGAAAGTTTTTGACAAAATTTTGTTAAAAAATGATAAAGCTACGTACGACAGAAAATATTTATTACTTTAAATGAATGCTTTACTTGAAACAATTTGCTAAGAATAATATACTTCACTAGTAATATAAAATCGTCGTTTTGTTAGTCTTTGCGATCCACAGAATACGTTACTTACCGCACATTGGATTCCTAGGATCTAAAGTGCGATAAGTAACGAAGAATGTACGAGATTTCTGTAATTTAAAAGCAAATCTTGCAGGTTCTAAGGGTCGCTGGTTATATAATTATTTTCTTTACTTAGAAACTAATTCAACGACGACTAACGATACTTATATTAGTCAGTATTGAAAACAATTTATAATCTTAAGTATTCACATATATTTAATGTAATGTATATAACTCACGTTTTATAGTAAACTGAATAATATAAAATCTATAATTTTCACATTATAAAATCTAATTCTAACCATATGACTAACTATTTACCAAATCAAACTATTTAATAAGTATATAATTAATACTATATATTAATAATTTTTATTGTAATACTTTTTACTATAATATAATAATGACGGTGGGTTTTTTCATATGTCTTCATTACATTTTTCATTGTTTCGTGTATTTGAAAGGACATAGTCAAACTACCAAATACTGAGATAATTCTATACAATAAAGTGACGAATGGACAGTGGATTTTAAAGTTATTTATTATTTCATGAACATACAGTATAATTCCTTTTATTATTTAAAATTTTTGAAGTGTCTTTGTCAATATTTCGAATCAAATTAAACAATTACGAGTGTTATGTGGGCAAAATAATCCTTTAGGAATAGCAAGCTTCTAATAGAGGTGCTATAGCCGGTTTCTGGAAATAAAATTAATTTGACAGCAATTTTTAGGCTTGTGATTAAGTGGTTGAATCTATCACGCAATCAACCAATCAGAAAGTTTCACACGGGGTTTGATAGCCGATTAGTTTTTTATAACCACTTCTTATTAACCTATGACAATGTTACTTGACTTCTTCATAACCGTTAATATTTTAGGAGAAAATTTAATAAACCTATATTCAAAAGGTTTAAGAAAAAGTGATATAACATTTTCGTTTTTAGAACATAACAATTTTTTTAGATTTATAATCGAGTTATGTTGTACAAAATATAAGTTGAATCATTTATCAAGTCTTGTTTGTACAAATATACAACATTAAAAAACATTATATACAATCTTGATACTAAAACAACAACAACATTAATACGCATATCTAATAAAGTGTACCATGCTACTGTAATACTAGTACCATGCAATTGTAATACCATGAGTCTCCATTAGGATTGCAAATTATCTTTAGAGAAACTATTATTTACATCAATATAGAGATTAATGTATTGTCTTGTAGAATGTGGTATTGTGACAGAAATAATTATAAGTTATGATGAGTTTGTAATAATTTTAAAAGCATCAGAAAAATACAGTAAAAATTAAAACTAAAAATAGGAGATGAAAACACAGTACAGTACAGAGATAATTCAATAATTGAACAGTAATTCAATTAGTAAGACTGAATTAAACTAAGTTTAGTAAAACTAGTATCTAGTGAGAAGTAATTTATCTATTAAAAAGTTTTAATGAACCCCAACTCTTAACTTTATATTTTGACAATTTGATGGACATTGCATATTGACATATAAAAATAATGAACGGAATGAATTTTAAGGGTCTCCAGTGATCTTTGAGAAATAGGTTTATGAGGAGTGAAATTGTTAATATCGCTTATCCGGCCCTCTGTGATGACGGAGTCTTCACTTTCGTTTATATTTCGACACATGTTGTAATTTTGTTTATCTTATCCTTATATTTAAAATACTGAGTAGTAATAAGAGATTTCTAAGAATTTCAGGTAAAAAGATATATTTACTAAATCTTTCGTTTATTCTTCCGTGATTGTGTTTCCGAGATAAACTGAATCCGGGATAGAGAAATGTGTGTCTTAAAAAGAGTAATAATTTCTTTGGAAGGTGGAAAAAGGACAGAGTAAATAATTTTTGACATTAATAAACTTGTCTACTAGAAATTCTATAAGTATATTTTGTGTCACAAAATTAAAACATAAAAATAATTAAGCTTCCTCCAGTAAATAGTCTTACAACAATAATATGTTTACCAAATTTTGTGCAACTATTCAAAAATAATATTTAAAATAATACCTATTTATTGTTCCGTCTAATGAACAATTGATGAAGTTTGTGATGGCTGTAGTCTTTGATCTTCTGTTCCAAAAAGGATAAAATATTTTTTGGATACAATATTGGAATCAAAACACCAAATAAATTCCTATTTTGATTTGTGTACATTTGTTATTTTCTTACCATTCCCTTTGTACCAAGTATTCAAGTATTTAGATATATCAAAGAGAAAAACGTAACAATGAAACAAAACTGCTTTCATAATTTACAAATACTATCATTTTTAATTTTTTTATTGATGTTAAAAATAATGTAAAGACAGATTTTAACTGAGTATTGAATTAAGATATAATTGGAATAACGACTGATGAAATGAACGTGAAATATAATGCTCGTGTAGTACTTATTGCATACTTATTTCACCATAGGAATAAATAAAATATATCATAATTTAAATAAAATAAAATTTTATTACTGGTGATTCTACAAAAGTTGATATTTATTTTATTCCATCGCAAGTAGATGATGTATATTATACAACGGTACTTCAATTCATCATAAAGTTCTTCTTTTAACATTTTAGTATGAAATCTAATCAAGGTACATTCAGAAGGTTAAAGAAAAAAGCCATAACATATTCGTATCTACGATAAGTATTGAAAAGTTTTTAACCGAATATCTTTTTACAAAAAAACTTTCTTCATTGGTTAATATATTTTCACATTTTGTTGAAATAAGTATGTTAAAGTAAAAAGAATATTGTATGTCATTTTGATGATACAATAACAATAAACACGAATATCTCTCAAACAAAGTGTCGCACTCCAACCATAATACCATTTCTCTTCGTTAAGCTTGCAAATTATCTATAGATCAGAGACGAAGCTTCTTAGCATTCCATGGGTTCACCGTGCGGGTGCCGGGCCCATCGCGTTGCAAGAAGAGGAGCGCAAACTTGCGACCCAGGTGTAGGTTTAAGGGGACCTTCTACTATGAGCATTATTATTATTTAGATTATTTTAGAGATGAATTATGTTACAAATAATAATCAGAGCGGAAAAAGTTTTGTTATTATTTTTAAAGTAACAATTAAAACATCTAAATACGTTCAGAAATCTTGAATTAAAAGTAAAAGAATGAAATACGGTATGAATTTAATTTTTAATTTTGTATTAAATTAAAACTTATACGTACCATGATGTACAAACAAATAAATGAATATATGTATAATGAATATAATTTTCTGACAGTTTAACTGTTTTGTACTACAAGTTGAACTTATTTAATTTAGTTGTATTACTGAGAATACAAATGCAGTAAGCATTTGTATTCAAGTTCAATAAATAGTTATACAACTATTGTACAGTGTTTTAAACAGTGAGACTGAATTGGATTGGGTTCAGTTGAACTAGAACTAGTGGGAAATAAGTTATATTATACTTAACATAATTACTAATTTATGTCTGATTTGTCAATTCCAATGCAACAACTAAACAACTTTTATATTTTGACAGATTTTCACAAAGATTTTGACATACATGTGTTTATTTATTTATTATATTTTTTGAGCACAGCCATAAATATGTATGCACAGTTTTCAGTATCTACTATCTTTTTTGAATTAAACTTTAAAAGAGTATGCGGAAATAAACTATAATTTTAATTGAAACTTTATCGTCCGTACTATCAACATTTGGTTGACGGTACGGACGCCAACCAATCTAGAACAACAAAAGTGTCACTTGAAAGACGGAGATGAAGGTTATTTTTTTTTGTTATAGCATAAAATAATTATAATAAGAAACTGATATTATTGCCATGTAAAAAAAAAAAATTTTGTTCACGAAGTATAAGATTTGCTTTGAAGATTTTAATTGTTTGTATTTTTGAGGGTCTAGGGTGACCTTTTGGAGGGTGCTGTTGAAATATGGCTTACAGACGTCCTCGGTCACGGCGAAGCTCTTAAAACTGCTCAATCTAATATGGACGACACTCAAAGTGCTCAACTTCTGTAGGTAACGGATTTTTGTTAAAATTTCGATATTTATTGTAATTTTTTCATGTACTAAATGTTGAGTTTTACGTAACAAAAGATTTTTCTACTAAGAATTCTAGGTCTGTACTGTAATGTAAATATATTACATAAACATATTTACTAGATCTTTCATGTCTACTTACGCGATTGTGTTTTTTGAGGTAAATTAAACCTAGAATAAAGTGTATGTCTCATGAAGGGTACCCGTACAAAATAAAACTCAATCTTACTTTAACGCGTGAAGAAGAAAAGAATAAACACTTTTTGACCTAAACAAAACCTTGTGAGCTGGTAGTTTAAGATTGAATAGCAGGGATAATTAAACAATATGGTTCGTTTGTCGTTTGTATGGTACAACTGAATATTCAATAGTATTAACAGATACCGGATCGGAATACGTATTAGCAGAATAAGCTTTCCAATTCAAATTGTTGATTACATTGGCCGTAGTTCTTAACAAATGATTCACTTACACTTACCAGTGTGCGATAAGTAATGAAGAATATACGAGATTTCTGAAATTTAAAAACAAATTTATCGAGTACGAGGATCGGTCATGATGTAATAGTTTGTTTAAATGAGAACCAATTCATCGAAGGCACACTTATATTTGTATTAGTCAACATTGAAAACGATTAAAATCTTAACGACTCAGTTTTTGTAATGGTCAGAATGACCTAAATCAACATACGTACTGAAGCAACAAATGTGACCGCGAACCCGCACTGAATGAATAAACGCTGATCCGTCAATACATGATCTGCGACTGAAAACAAGTATATTGATATAATGTTTCTTATTGTTTATAATACATTTATTTGTTTAGTAGTAAACTTAAAACGTCCTGCAACATATGAATAACTATTCATCAAATCAATGCCTTGATGTTTTATAAGCATATTGTATATATGAAAAATAATTGCTATAACATGTTAAGATTATGATATTTATATAATGTGGGCGAAACTTTTTAACATATTTCCTCATAGGTAACAATCCTATGTTCGACTTACTGAAGACTTATAACAGTAGGGTAGCTGCTACTGTTACTGTCTCGTGTTTGCAAAAACACATAGTATAAGTAACGATATTATTTTAAAATTAAAGATGTTATTTTCATACTTTAAGTAATTATTCTTAATTATAAACAAAAAATTAATATATCAAAAATGATTATAAATATTTAAACAGATCAACTATTTTGTCCCATTTATTCAACTCATCAAAAATAGTAGAACTACTGGGAATAAAGTTTCACATGTTTAATCAACAGCAGTTCAACTATCAACTATGAACTAGTGTGAGTGAACTGAGTGCAGTTGAACTGCTTTAAAGCAAGCAATTTAGACACGAAACAGAAATAACAACTTGGGTCTGATTTGTTATTCCCATCCATTCCAATTTGTTATTCCCATCCATTCCAATCAAATCTTAACTATACTAAAATATTTGTATTTTTACAGATCTAGAACTTTATCATAAACATCTATACACAATTTTTAGATAATTCTGTAATGAACATTGAAACAGCTCGCTGAAAGAATCGGTAATTTTAATTGCATCCTTATCTTCCGTAACATCAATAGACTTGGAACCAATTAAGACCAACACAGGTGTCACTTCAAAGTCGGTGAAGGTGCTAGGTTTTTCCTTATTATAGCTGTATTAAATAATAATTATTATAAACTGATGCTATTTTCTTGTTTAACATTTTAAAGATTACAGCATGATTTATAAAAAGAAAGAATAATATTTGCTTTGTATTTTTTTCTAGACAGGTTTTTAAGGTTCTCTAGTTGTGGACTTGTATGGACTTTTTGGAAGGTACTTTTGAAATGTTGCTACCCGTGACGCTCAGTCATGATGGACATTATCTAAATTCAACAAATTGAATTTGACCGTAGTCAATACTCAATTTTGTAATTTTTTCGTATGTTTATTTGTAAAATAGTATGGTTTGCCTAATATAATAGTTATTTATAAATTTTTTGATAAAATTTATTTTTATTCTTTCATTCCTGCTCACATGATTGTGTTCCCGAGACAAATTAATCCCAGGATTAAAAAGTGTATACCGTGAGAAGGGTCCCCATACAAAATAGCACGTCAATCTTGTTACTTTGGGACGTGAAAAAAGGGAAACACTAAACAAATTGTGACACTTGCTAATATAAAATTGCTTCACTTTCCCCAAATAAATCGTTTCACGCAAAATTTTACGAAGAGAGAATAAATATATGTTGGCCTAATTTCATGAATTTGCGATCTGTACCCTGCCATGTTTCTAAGTGGCACATTCTAGTTACATGGCTGAAAAATAGTTGTCGTTTGCTAGAAGTATGTTTATTTCACAAACAAGAAAAAAAAACAAAACAAAGTTAAATTAATAACAGTGTTAAAAACGTTTGAATTTAATAATTGTAATCCGTTTTATATTTGAACTCTTCTGAATACCTGTAAGAGTAAAATGTGCATCGCGTCGATTACAATTATAAAATAGATATAGATTCTAGTTCCAAATAGGGTAAAATACAGAGCAATCTAAACATCAAATATATTGGTAAGTAATCTAAATGTTTATTGTGTGTAAATAAGAAAAACTATAGCAGTTATATTATACTTATAAATACACATTTACTTGTTATACATATTTGTTAACCATGTTTTAAATTGCTTAAATTTTTATAGCAGAATCAAAAACCTTGCCATTGTTGGTTTACCACGAAAAATAAACGCAGAGAGATTTGATAAATTAAGTTTAAACAAATACCATAAAAATCGTAACCAAACGCATAATCTTTATTATAAAGTCGTCCCATTGTTATGATTTTTCACCCACAGAGCACACTAGGCATCTGATATGGGATAAGTAACGAAGAATGTATGAGATTTTTATAATTTAATAGTACATCTCTCTAGGAGAGAGAGGAGAATGTCTAAAAGTCACTGAAAATGTAATTAATTTAATTAAATAGTAGAAATTTAACGAAGTCATACATATTTGTATTAGCATGTAATTAAAACAATTAAAAAAAAATTACGACGTAACTTTCGTAATGAACAGAATGGCCTAAGTCAACACACTGCGTCAACAAATCTAACCACACACCCTCATTTGTAGAACGACATACATTTAATGTTAAGTTGTGTTTTTGCTCTTAAGTAAATTTCGATTTTACAAATGTGGTTTTTTAAAACTAATATGTAATACTATATCTCATACTTATTACGTGGGGTTTGTTGTTCTGATATTTCCGGTGCATGCGATGGTGAAAATTATAAGTACCATAAGTTAAGGTAGTATATTAAAAAGAGTTATATGTAAAGAGACAGTTGATTTTAAAAACACTGTTTGTTTTAAGTATTATATATAAAAGCCCAAACCTTTTAAAAATTACTGAATCGATGTTTTTAGTTTTGAATGAAATTAAAAGATGGGAATAAAAGAGTTACACAGGTAATATTATTAGATAACCTTTAAGAATAGCGTGTTGCTAATAAGTAAAAACAAATTGATTCCTTAAAGTATATTTTGGCTATGTTAGTTCAAACTGTCTATCACACTATCAACTAAACAGAAAGGTTAACACGGAATTATTATTATTTTTTAATTATTTAATTTATATTTAATTATTTGAATCGTTTACTTATTTTATAACATTCGTCAATAAAGATATTCCATTCGAATATATGTAATTATAAAAAAAAAACTAAACTAAATTTAATTAACTGTGGTTCCAAAATAGTTCATATCTATCCAATTCCACCGCGAGTAGATGAAGTATAAAATACAATGTTACTTCACTTCGTCATAAAGTTCTACCGTTAACATTTTAGGAGAAATCTTTATTTCTAAATTAATTTACAACGAGTATATCGTTGTAAAATAATTATTTGACAAATCAATGCCTTATAATTTTTATAATAAGCATAATGTGATAGAAACTTTTTAAAATATTTCCACAATAGTTTTCATCGTTCGTTCATTCCTGTTCGAAACACTAAGAATTTTTTATGATAGGGTTCCTAGTACTAGCTACTGTTATTTATTTATTTGTATTTGCGAAAGAACATATATTCATACTATAAACACCACAAATTGATGTCATTCTAGATAATAAAGTATGCAGTAACTGTAGTAAATATAATATAAAACTTTTACTAATTACAGATTTATTATGAGAGTAATCGGAAAATAATTAATTGAAAACATTGTTTTTAATAAATTTAAGAACAATTTTAATTTAAAGATAATATGTTTAAACTTTACATTGTATATTATTCAATATAAAAGGAATAATTATATTTTTTTTAATATAAAGTACAACTCATATAATGTAATTAACTGCGGTGTATAAAATTCTCACCAGTATTCAACCCTAAGTTACATAGTGAAACTGAATTGACTGAATAGTTTACTTTAACTAGTCACTATTGGAACACAGCGAATAACTTGTGTGTAATTTGTCAATTTCAAGTTAACTTTTAACTACGGAATAACTTTTATATTTTGAATGAATTACAGATACATTCAGTCTTATTCCGTAAAAAATTGTCAAAACGTAGACAGAGAATGTCATTCATTTATCCATTCATGCTGTAAGTCAAAAATATAGTTTAAGTAGTTAAATTATATACTTATTATAAATGACATTTGTATTTGTACATGTGCATGTATGTGTCAGAATATCATTAAAAAAACCTAGATTCTTATAATCTTGTGAGTATAAATATATATGCATACTTTTTTAGTGCAAACGAGTTTCTCCTACTTCAGCTGAACCTTGAAACAACACGTTGGTACAATCGATAATTTTAATTGCACCATTATCTTGCATACCATCAACAGACTTGAGACCATTTTCTAATAACACAGACAAAGAGATAGGTTTTTTCTTCTTATATTGTATTAAATAATAATTATATACTGATCCCTGTAAAATATTTTAAAGACAGAAAAATATTTCTCACAATAAAGTAAGATTTACTTACAGATTCTATTTTGTCAGTATTTATAAGGGTCTCTTGAGACCTTTTGGAGGATTTTTTTAAATATCGCTTACCGCTGCCCTTGGTCACGACTCACGACAGAACTCTTGACACTATTCAAATCCAATATGGTCGGCATTCAAAGTGTTCGATTTCTGTAGGTAAAGAATTTTTGTTTAAATTTCGATACATGTAGTTTTTTTATATTTATGAATAAAATAGTAACTTTTATCTAAATAAAAGTAAGGTTTTTAGGTAAGATGATCATTTACTTGGTCTTTCCTCTGTACTCGAATATTTGTGTTTCTGAGATAAAATAATTCCAGAATAAAGAAGTGGTTCATATAAAGCTTTGTTATGTTCTTGCCACTTCGTAACTCAAACTTTGTAACTCAAAGGTAATAAGTAAATTCCGTGGTTTTCTTTTATAAAACACGATAAATATTTCGTTATTACAAACAGGTAAAAATGATAAAGAACCAATTATATGACATACAAATATTATAACATTTGAATTTTATATTGAGATTAAATATAATGCAAAGAAAAAAGGTTCCACTGAGGCGACATATTATAGAACAGCTGGGAATTCACATATTGCGCCGACCTTAAATAATTGGGTTAAAGATTAATTAGTTTCCATACTCATTTCAACCACATTGAAAATCAGGAATATTTAAACAATACGGCTCGTTTATGTCTGTTTCCGAGATTTTATATTGGTCGTAGTTCTCGACAAAATAGGTCTATGCCCTTGAAAAGTCAACTTTGGACGCAGTTTGGTAATTAACAAGATGGTGGTGTTTTAATCGATGAAGTGTAAAACTGTTAAAAATACAAAATTATAGTAAAATATTAATTTTGCATTTTTGTGTTAAAATTTCGGTATACAGTATAGTATATAGTATACGTTGTAATGTTTTCATGTACGAGATGTTGAGTTTTACGTAACAAAAGATTTTCTTTCTAAGAATTATTCTTGGTCCGTACCTTAGAGTAAATATATTACATAAACATATTGCTATTCATATTCAAACTTTTTAATGACCTGTTTTTTTTATTCAGATGCAAGCAAAATTATAACTTAATTTTTTATTCATACTTAAACTTTTCGTTGATTGAAGTTTTTTTTAGTTCTGATGCAAGCAGTGATGACCAATCAAATGTTGGATGGACATATTATAACAAAGTTATGGTAATTAACATACCATATAATAATTTCATTAGTTGTAGTAAATTAAGTTTAAAGTACACATTATTTCAGACTCATGTTAACGGAATGCTTCAAGATTCAGACATGCCTTCTTCGGCGAGTGCTTTGTACAGAAACGCCAGATAAAAATGTTTGCATATGCTAATAGACAAAACTAATATTAGTGTAGCAAAAAGGTTTGTTATATATTTAGATATATATTTTTTTTATTATAAGATCTTAGCTTTTTTTTCACATCTAAAGTTTGATGTATATGTACTCTTTCTCTAGGGTAACATTTGGCGATGATGTAGCCATACAGCAACATATGCAAATACCTATTCCCTCTACTGACACCAGCCTCAAGATGAACCAACTAGCAGCTAAATATCTTAAGGATGCTCCAGTATTACCTTCGAATCCGAGAAGTCCTAAGGCTGTTGTTGATATGTCACTCGCTACTAGGAATTACATGGAGAAACATAATATATTACAAGCAAAAAATAAGAAATGTATTATTCATTGACTAAGGTAGGATTTGAACCTTAGACCTTTGGAAAAATATTGAAAAAACCCTAATAGATTTAACGGCCCCAGAATAGGTGGTTATTGTATAAATATTTATCCAAAAATTCCTCTATTACAGGTAAACAATATTTAAGGTCACAACCGCAGCCAGAGATTCCGAAGTTCTTGGACATAACAGCTTTGAAACAGCAACCCAAATTCTTATGATTTTTTTAATTTTATTTAATACGATTTTGACTTTTTATTGAGTGACATATAGTAGTGATTATGTTATTATTAATATATGAAGTTAATTAAATATTAGTGCTGTTTAGTATAATTTGTAATAAGTGTTGATATTAAATAAAATATATTTTATTGAACAGACATTTATTTAAACTTTACATAATATTGTAACAGAGTAAAATCTTAAGTCAGTACATATTTTTATAGAAACAGTTGAGATTTTAACACATATTTGCTACTGTTACTATATAATGGGGCAATGTTACATAGACTAATAGTAATTGTACTATTATTTATATAATAGAAGTATTATTAGTCTATTAAAGAAACTACACAAAATTTAAGGATGAGTGACTCGTATCATAATTATAAGTATATATTTCACGGATTAATTACAGCAAGACAAAATATACACTAACACTAATGAAACCTACTCATTCATATTAAGATAACCTCAACAGTGACACCTATAGGCCACAAACGATACTAAACAATACATATTTTTAAACACTATTGTTTAAATACATATATATTTTGAAGGCATCGAAATTTTTCCCATACTTGTACTTTACTCCTTTAAATTTAATGTTGTATTAATAATTAATATTAAATCAGTTTTATATTGCACTTAATTGGTATAAACATAGGCCCTAGCTATGAATATATAATATCTAAGGTGACTAGAACAATAAAGTAATTACAAATATATTAGCAATTTGGATATCCATTTTATGCAATATAATATGAATTTCAACGCATTGTATATCACAATCCGAGTTCTAAGCAATCAGATGTTTTAATATCTAAAGACTGTGAAATATTTTCAAGAATTTTAGCTAAATGAAAGTAAATGAACAGTGAAGGAATGTTTTAAATACATGGTAGTTACATTTATTTAATAAATGTTACTTTCAAGGTAACTTTCATTTAAATATTAAAACTAATCTGACAATCACGTTATCTGCTGGTGAATACTTATGTAACTATGTTATAGAAGTACCGATCAGTTATATATTACCTATATACATTTTATCGAATTTTATAACTAATTAAATATAAATAAAAATGAATTAATAACATTTATAACCTTAAAAATTGTAGATATATTTTGTAATTTTCTCATGTTTGTTTCGAATAACTATACCAACATTCTAATTTCTACTTAACAATTTTAGAATAAATTTTGCCAATTATCATTTGGTTCTTTCATTTTATAATATCTACGAAACATTCATACAGTAATAATTATTAATATATCTATGTTTTAAGAATTTCAATATTTAATATAATATGCTATTTTATTACAAGAGTAATATAGATTAATTTTATGATACGGCTGTAACTCGAAATCCGGTTATAAGGTGGTAAATCAATTTGTAGCCAATTTTTTATATCCCTACCTGCTGACGTGACCGTAAGGTTATTTTTACGGAAATTTCTGATTAAGCCGTAATAGAGAAATTTATGATTTATTTATATATTTACAAATGTATTTTAACCTTAAACAATACATCAATTCTCTTGCATCGCAAAAAGTTAATTTAAATTTAAATCTACAAAATGGTAACCAATTCATTGGATGGCACATTTTATTTTATTTTAAAATGCATTGATTTTATAAAATTTCTACTAGGAATATCTATGATACATCACTTTATGTCTTGCATGTCTTCGATTAGACTAGAATAAGTATAAGAACATCTATACCTGGTTTCTAGAAGGCTGATTAAAAAAAACAATAAAATTTGTGAATGATGTCGCTACAGCAAATCAAAACTTTTGAGAGTTCTGTAATTTTTATGGATCTAATTCATTATTCAATTTACCGAGCCACGGCAACTAGCTTATTGGGCAAAGTGAGTTATTACTTTCTAGTAAGTATTAGTCTGTGGGCATTTTTAAAGCCTATTTTTTGTTGTCAAATAGTGCTATTACATTTAGGTAATGAAAATGATGTCTCAAATTAATCAACCCGCCAGAAATCGGCTAGTCTATCTTTAAATGAATAATATATGTTTAATTGAAAACTACTCTTATTATAATAGTAACTTATTACTACTTTATGAAAATATTTCTAAATATACAATTTCCATGCATAATTAAATTATAATACGTCATTTTTCTGTTCTTCGCTAAATATTTGGTATGTAATACAAAAATATGATAAATGCCATCCGATTTATTATAAAACATTAAAAAAATATCTGTCACTCTTTCATTTACTAAAAAAATATTTTTTGACAAAAAATACTCTTTAGCAAATGACACAAATGCAAATAGATTAAGATATTACTGTTTAATATAAAAAATAAATATCTTAAAGAAAAATAAAGAATCTCTGATTAAAAAATATAATTTCACATTATGATGCAACCTCACTTTAATATATAATTAATATAATGTTATTATGTATTTTGTGATAACGAACATTTAATAATATAACTTATAAATTCTTATTTTTATTGATATTAAGGAATTTAGGTTATTTGGATTTTGATAAATGAAGTTATATCCATTTCAACGACAATTATATCAGAATATTTTATTTTTAATTATTTATATCCCACTTAACTTTTATATTATTGTTATCTGAATAATATTATATAGTTATCGCAATTATTTTGATTTATACAAAATATTAAAACATTTAATTTTAAGTTTGGACAAGAATAAACATTACGAATCAGTCAAAACATCGTATATTTTATCTGTACATAGAATATACTATCATTGTTTTATATATCTATCATTTCAGAACTCTAACAGTGTTTCCAAAAAGTTTTGAAATACATTATAAATAAAGAATTGTATTCTTTATTATAAAATATTAATTATTTATTTTAATAGGTGTGCTATATTATACTTCGTCCATTTTATTATTTTTCTATGATAGTTATATGATATATTTTATTACTAATCGATTTTTATCTATGCAAACTTTTTTATAAATTGTGACTTAGGATTGAAATTAAGTAATAATTTAAATGTAATTATTTTGTTATTTTAAAAATACTAGTTTTTTTAAAGATACTTTTATTTTAAATTTACCGGACATTTCTAAATGAAATAGAAATCTTAATAGATGTAGAAAGGTCATAGAAAAATAACATAATGGACGGAGTAGTGGTTCAGTTTTTAGTAATTAGGTAATAGATATTACGGCTGATAATTTGTTATATCTAGAGATTCTTCTTCACCACCGCCTCTTGATTTGCTGTCCAGTCTTAACTCCGCGAGCCTTTGTCTAATACTATTTGGTCTGAAAAAAAAGTTATATTTTTGTAGGCAAAATAAATATATAATATAACGAAAAGCCATGAAATGAATATACTAGAATAAATAATGAACACGTGTTAGAATTTTCGAGTCTTTCAAATTGTTAAGACTAACTTGACTTTAACTATTTGACGCTGGGTACATTAATTTATTTTTTTTAAATAGCGTAATATAATATATAAATGTCTATCATATAGGTATATAATATAAAGTCTAATAGGAATAGGTAGTTTTGAGTATGATCTGTAAAAAAGGTGCCACCTATCAGAGAAGTATGAAGTGACGACGTGGTCTGCTGACACGGACTGTCGCTGGTAGGTGGCGGCGCTCAGGTTGCTCTGCGGCAGTTTATAGATACGGACACACCTGCCACTGTTCTCTGGCAGCACTGGCAAAAATATTTTTATATTGTTCATATTATGCATTTTGTTTTGGTTTTTAATAAGATCATTCAATCTCGTCAGTTAATCAATCAATCCAATCCTACCTTGTGGTGAAGTGGGTGGTGAGATCGGCGTCATCCTCTGCAGTGGAGGGCGGATGTTTTCTTGTTCGGAGGAGATGGAACTGCTGCGGCTGGATGCTGAGTTATTCTCAGAGGTTTTGTTATTTTGACTGTCACCCCTTGGAAATAAAAAGATTAAGAGAAATGAAAAAAATGAAACACCATAAATAATAAAATGGTTATAAGAAATTGGCGAACGGAGAAAATTTAGTTAAAGTGTGTGTAAATTGGGATAAAAGCTGAAAGTAAATAAAGCTAACAAATTTAATTCTAAGGAACATCGTTTCGTATCGTATCGTACTTGTCGGCGTCGTCATCTTCCACGGAGTATCCACATTTGTTCAAGTGTCTGACGAGCTCGTAGCTGTCGTGTAGCGCGAAGCAGGGGTCCATCTCCCGTGACAGAGGCACGTACTCCGGAGCGCACGCCACGTAGAATATATCCTGGGTTAACAATTTTTGCTAGTCTTATATATATTGTTTGAGTTGGAACATATATAACAAAATATTTTTGAGTACCTGTAGATGGGTTCTTATTGTATACATACAATTTTTGTTTGATTATAATATACATTTTTTTAAGGCAACTTACCCGTCGTCCGCAAAGCATCTTCAGTCCGGGTATGCAAGCTGCGTGTACTAATGATCCATTCGCTACCAACCGGATTTCTAATAGGTCTTCAGCAAACGCCATAATGTAAGGGAACGCGCACACTGAATTTTTAACAAAAGCACAATAAACATATTTATAATACAATTTCTTGAAGAAATATTTTTGTTGTTAATTTCAGCACTCTTACCTACAGCAGTGGGTACTGTGGTCCAATGGAAATCATATTCAATATCACTTTCCAAACCCTTGGAAGTTAATCTCTCAAAATGGCATGTATCTGAAAGACATTTACATTTTGTAGATATTGATATAATTTGGCTTATTTTTATCGTTTTATAACTTACGGTTATAGCATAAGATAATTTGTCCATCTCTTTCGTCTCCAATGCGTAAGGCATTGACTAAAGTACCACGCTGTGGTCCACAGTCTTCTGAGCCTTCAGCTCTTTTTACTGTCTATAAAAGGTCGAAATGTTATGTGTTTAGAGTTCATATAAAGTGTGTTAATAATTGCCTGGTTTTGGATTCAATAGTTAATTTTAAAACGAACTATTTTAAAAAGACTACTTAATAACAATTAATATTCTTAGATATTATTAATTATACTTTACCTGTGCCGTGTTCAGTTCTAGAAGTTCCCAATGGTGTTTATACCCGACCACCATAACTTCGACTTCACTTTCAATTAACTTTATGAGTATCGGCGATTCGCTCAATTGTATATCCTGGAAAATATCACAATTATATTCTACTTTACTTTCTGGTACTCTGAAATGACCAAAAAGTATATAGTAAATAGATACCTTGACATGAGTGTATTCGAATCCCATTTCATTATCGGCGTTAGCTTCTTCTGTCATTAAAAGGACTCTCCTTCCAATCGCCACAGCCAGATATGTCTTCCCACCCTCACCTAATTGATGTTCCATTGGTTAAGATAGATATAAGTGCGAAAAAATCTTTACCATCCATATTAATTTGTATAACCCATATGCATTTAATTATAAAAAAAACCTTGTTCAAGGACATCAAAGAAGTGTGCAGTCTTAGTCCTGGGCAGTCTTGCGTGTTTGCAGTCTTGTAGCGGGCGCATGGCCCAGGCGCCGGCGCACAGCTCGGGTAAAGGCAACGCGTACAGCCCCGCACCCCCCGCACCCCCCGTCGTGGATCCTCCCCCCGCAGTCGCCCGTGCGCCCACACGGAACAGACCCGCGCGCTCGGACACCCGAGCTGACCGCACGCACCCTTCCCAGCGGAGGACTACCTTCGTTGTACCGCTCTCTGTGTGTTCATGTATGAAGGTGGAGCATGTAAAATTATTGAAGATCCGATCATTCAAATTCAAATTCAAAAATGAGTATATATACCATATTTTTTTTTATCATCATGATTATGGATTGCCTAATTAATGGCAAATGGCGATTTGTACAGCAGAAATATCCACTCCATTGTATCTGCTATTGGGCAAAAATATACTTGAACACTAGCAACTTCTTTTAAGTTGGAAGTTAAGAATGGTTTACTCATACTAGGGAAGGTTAGAATTTTCGCAGTCTCATCAAAGACAAACCAGTTTTATCACACGAACCTTCTAGAATGTATGTGTTGGAGGTAGTGGAGAGCAATAGCCTTCCTTCCGCCAGCTGTTCCGCACAAACTGGGCTGGCGGGGAGTGGAGCGGCGCGCCATACACGACCTTCCCAGGGCGCACGACGAGACCCTCCACTTCCTGGTTTTATTTAGTAAAGCTTAATATTCACTATCAAATTGCAAGCGCAACGCTTACAAGGTGAATACCGACCACTGGATACCAAGCTGGTGGGCGCGTCACCGCGCAGAACTGCATCGAGTTTAAGGGCCTGTCCTACATGAAGGAATCTTTCTGTCCGAGCCGCACCAGCGCCCCCCGCGCCCGCACCCCCCGACCACACATCAGACAGAGCACGACGGGAGAGCATTGGCTAGGAATAACATACAATATAACATTCTTGGTAACGATATTGGAAGATAGGAAAAAGTATATACAATCTGGGGTAAAACATTGTTTGTAACATATGATTGAATAATTATTTAAGAGTTAAGATCTATTCAAGTTAAATTGAGGCCATACAAATAATAGCTTACCACCTTGTGATCGGAACAGTGTTCTGCATATATATCCCGTATCAGAGTATCGAGAGTCCTTTGTCTTTTCAAAGCAAATGTGGGCGTTTGAAACGCAGCCTTTTCTCCGTTCATCAACTTTACCTGTAATATTAAGCCTTAATCATATTTTTAGACAAATAACCTCATAATAATAAACAAAATGAAAAGATAATCTCTTATTTTTGAAACGAATTTAGCCAGCCCCGTCGGCACATCATGTCGTTATTCGATAAATACTAGCCCCTGTTGGTAATAAAGTTGTCAACCGAAAATTCCCTGAGGCTACTAAGAAAGATTTCAGAAATGTTATTTTTTTAGAAATAGTATTTTTTTCCCGCCTTTCGCAGAACACATCTTATATTTATAAACTCTCAGTTTTTTAAAACAAAACAAGATAATAATAAATAAACGCACAAAACTTAAGACTTTTTTCTAAGCTTAAAATAAAGTAACTTAAACTACACTTAAGTAAGAATACATAAACAACAGGTCGTTAACTTATACTTTGTTTTAGAACACAAGAAAGCGATTTAAATAATTGCAAAATCTTTTTTGGATTCAATTTGTTTAGAAGATACCAATCTAATTACTGATAAAACATTCAAACACCAAACATAAAAAAAACAATTTTTCATATAATATTATTTTAAAATACAACCAAAATTTCCATAAATTAAAAATTAAAACTTTTTGGGATCCCGAAAAGTTTTCAAAACGAGAGCTTTTATATAGTAAGGGAATGTTAAATAGAAATGATGTTACTTACAAGAAGGAATTCCCTGAACAGCTGAGGGTCGTTGAAGACGGGAGGGCAAGGTAGGGAGGGACCGAACGGAGGTACCGTGTCGTCTGTATACACACTCAGCCTATACCCTTCACCCTCCACTTCTGATACCACTGCAAATATATCTAAACACTTTTAAGGAAATTAATAGTAAATATAATCTTATTCGTTTTTATTTAATGTTTATATGAAAATTGTAATGAAATGTCTCGCTTGGTGTGTATACAATAATAAAAACGTTTTCAATTTATATTTAATATAATTGTGAATAACTTCATTCGTGTTGTTTACAAAGTTGTTACACGTGCAGAGTATATTTTTTGATTGAATAGACTTCAATAAGTTTATTCTATACAAAATATATATAATAAATAATATCAAACGACATTCATTCCACACAAAATTAACCAGAATTGTTGATATTTATTTGCGATTGCTTTTTTTTGCGATTGCAAATGAATCACAATAGTAAATTATAGTAAAGGATACGAGTGAAGTGACTTTTCACACATTGTGGGTTAAATGTGTTGTGGGTTGAGTCCTCAGTGAAAATAATATTCACAATATCGTTGCCGATGTGACGTTTTCTTTCCAACTGAAACACAAAAACAGATTAATATTCTATACACAAATTAAATATTTTATTTCATTTATTATAATAAAAAAGTTTGTACTAAATTAAAATGTTACTGTTATATTTTCATTATAAAGATCTGTTCACACTGTTACATGAGTCACATTAGCTATAAGTTATTTTTTTTAACAATTTTAAATTAATTTAGTTTGTAAAAACAGTCCATAAGTTAGATTCACACACACACACACACGCACACATTCTTAAAAGTGTTCGGTTTTCCATCTGTTTATTGTAATGTTATTATTATATATTGTAAGATAGATATGTATTGCAATAAGTGTTTTAATGACATTAGTCAAGTGTACCAAGTGAACCTAACATTGAACGGCTACGAATCTAATTATTCGGTTCTAGTGGCTATTAAACTGTGGACTTCCGTTGTTATCTACATAGGTATGTAAACAGTGTATACCCAGCCTTATATCAAAACAAAATAGCATTATATCAATCAAAACATCTTTATACCAACAGTGTGTACCCAGCGTTATATAATCAAAATTTCTTTATATGTAAATAACAAGGGTTTATTAAACAAAATTATGTTTTTTGTGTCAAATAAAAGGAAAGCCATGTGTGAATTAATTGAATACCAAAAGAAATCTAAATAGTTTGTTATTATAAGGAAAATAAATAATACCAATTTTGTTCTAACAAAGGTCGATAATGACATAAAATTATATAAAATATTTAATTATTGAAATTAGAAAAAAAATCCGTTCGTGATTTTAATTTATAGACATTGATTTATTTAAAATGAAATATTAGAGGGAAAGTATAAATAAGATTACTTCTTCACCAATATAGAAAACAAAAATAGGACATGAACTATTAAAAAATACTCAGACAAAAAAATATCAACACAAAATTAAATCAATCAAAATCTTTTCTTTCTTTATGAATTATATAAAATAATATATTTTTGTACATTTAAAAACGTATTTCAGTTAATAACGACGTCTTGAAATGACAGAAACGTTTAAATATTCTGAAAGACAAGCTTAATTCATTTCCGAAGAGGAAATTGAAAAGTATTTAAATGAAATAAATAATAATCTAAGAATTATGTTATTATTTTTTATTCAGTGAATATTATTTTAATAGTCAATATAAATTATTACTATAATAATAAAATCACACAACGTATAACATCTGTTAATATAATTAGAGAGAGAGAGAAAGAGAGAGAGAGAGAGAGAGAGAGAGAAGGAGAAAGAGAGAGAGATACATATATATAACTATTACAAGCAGATTCAGTTTTCTTTACTATGTTCAATTTTATGACATTAAACACATGTATTTTAAATTTAGGACAGTTAGAACAAGAATATACAAATATAATATTATGCTCCCTTTATCGCAAAAGGTAGTTTAATTGAACATAGCAACATACATGCTTTTATTCTTAACCTAAACATGAGTTGAGTAATTACGTGGAATAGCTCATGAATTATGTGAAAACGCATTGAAACTTATGCGGGTAAAGTATTTACAATTTAAATAGGTACGTTGTTTTTCTACCTAATGTTTTATTCGGAAAGGTGTTCTTGATAATAATGGCGGTAAATTAAATGTCAAAGTGTTCTTCTAGCATAAAATAGAAAGCAATTAAAGTTATCGTTCTTACCGTTAAGAATATAAACTTTTGAACTATTGTACAATAGAAATAATAATTGGTGTTATTGTCTATGGTAGAGTTTTTTTAATACGTTAGAACTGACATATATATTAATGTCAGTTCATATCATATCGGATTATTTGGCCAATGTTTGATCAAATTCCACCCAATATTATAATACAATAAGATTAAATTGTAGATTATTTTTGTAAAATACACCCAAACTGACCTGTTGTTTGTTGTCTTTTGAAAATGGCAACATTGTTGAGACGTGAAACATAATTTCGTGTCCTTGGTGCATCGTGTAAATGGAATGGCTGCCGGTCATGTCACCTGTCAACATTCAAATATATGTCAAATTATACAGTAAATCTTTTAACCCAATGATTTTATAAGCTCCTTATTAAAGCAGTGTAGTATCAAAACATTAGTTTCATCGTACGAAGCATAAGATTGGTATTATTTATATTTAAAAAAGATTATCAATTTTTTTTTCTAAGATATTTTTTATATGATAAGACATATGAACTGGTAAGACAGATAGTCATAATTGAATTTTAGCTTAAGATTATAACATTTTCCGTAGTTGTATACTTTACCTATGTTTGACGAAGGCTAAAATAAAAATTTTCTTTGATTAATAATTTTTATTAAAATTTCAAGATACCTTTAACGTCGAGACCTCCACGAAAACGGTTCCAGCCTCTTAATCGAATCTTGTCCCCCAAAAGCGAAATAAATCGGTCCCATTTCTCGTTGCTCCTCTCTGAAAGATATGACCTTTACGTAATATTTCATCAAAGTGCTCTAAATGTAGTCTAGAGGTCAATGACATATTTGTTAATTTAGGTTAATATGGCAAAAATATATTCATAATACATATTTTCTATTTAAAAATAGCTAATACAATTGTCTGTCGCAAAATAAGTCTAAACCTGTCTGGAATTATTGGTAATATACGTAATGTAAAAGTTGTAAGTTGAAATTGGTTAATTGGAGTTAAATAATACTTTTAATTAATATTTTCGTTAAAAAATTCGTTATAAAAATGGCAAATATATTCGTAATATAAACGTATTAACTCTTGTTAGCAGTTCTATGGGATTTCTATTTGTTAAGTGCGGAAAAATTGTATATTGAGATTTGTTACATTAAGGTTACACTATAATAGTCTTATAAGTTATAAATCTTACTGAGCAAAAGAATTAAATAATATAATATTTAAGTAACCATGTTATAACCCGGTCACGTATACCCGTTCTTAAGATTATTTTTTCTGAATTAAGCTAAAGCTGTTTACGTCTTTTAGATCTTACCATTAGAAAGCATCTCGTCGTCGGTCTTCTGTCCGGGCTTCATTATCATAACTCCTATTTTAAAATTCACCGAACCCTCCTGTTCTTCGAGTAGCAAAATATCTTTTTGTAAGTCAGGACACGTTATCTATAACAATAATAAAAGCCTTTATAATGTTATTATTTTTATATTAATTGTGTAGTTTTTAAACTATTTCAAAAAATATAAATTTAGCGGTTAGGGTGCCCCAATATTTTCGTGAAACCTTCATTTTTAGAACATTATCTAATCGCATGTTAATAAAAATTCAAATGAAAATATTAAAAATTACCTCTCTAGGCATTTTATCGATACGCTCAATAGATGTAAACTGGGCTAAAATCTGTTTGAGGGTTGGTCTTGTGGGAGTTTGTCCTCCGCCGCCGCTCCAGGCACTCGCTGGGAGGTATATTTTGTGTGCACCCTGAACAAAAACACAAATAGATATAATGAAAATGATATCAATATAGTGATAGTGTCAGATGTAAAAATTGACTTATAAACGAAGTTTCGGACCTGACTAGATCCTACTTCTTAAATATTCATGCCTTGAAGCCAATACTTGAATTAGTTATGATAGCGTTTCATGAGTCAAGTGGGAATGTGACTACTGAAAACGACTTTTCCCTGGAGAATCCAGGAGAACAAACTCACTGTATCCTTCGCATTACACAGGGATCTGTATTTAATGAGCAATACGACACAATGAAAATGTTTTTTCCTTCTCAAATATAAGCGATAGTAATCACAATCCACCAAGTGTACCATCTACTTGCTTGCCAAAATATATGAACATAATATCTTCAAAATCTTATTAAAATCAACGATGAAATGGAACGGAGCCAAGTCAAACTTATAACGACAAAAATTTTATAGAAGGTACCAAATTAGGGACCAAATCAAATTTATTGTTCCGGAAATTTAATTGATCGAGAATAAACATATTTGTTTTTATTATAATAAAGTTTTTAAAATCATTGGATTTTAAAAATAGATTTGATTGTTTAAGTTGGATGGATGCTCGGTCGTGTTCTACGAGTATAACAAACATTTCCCATGAATGTGTGAAACGACTCACATTCTAAAGTATTTTTATTTGGGTTTAAAATAAACCCTTGAGTATTTCGAAATAATTATTTTTTTTATGTTACTTATTAGTATATGATATTCGATATTTGAAATACCTTTGCATTTCATTTTGCATTTGCATTTAAAATATTACTAATATTTAATATTTGCAATTGAATGAAAGATATTTAATTTTAATTTAAGAATACCAGTTATAAGATATGCAAATTTTCTTTTTATTATCAAATATATTAATAATATTCTTGAAATGTTGCGTGAAGTTAAATGATCCAGAAGTTTTGATAGCTCTAAATATATATATAATAAATATAAAATAAAGGTGAGATCATACAAAGTATATAATAAAATGAACTATAATAGATATAGATATTATTAGATAGACCTTTAACAATGTTATTCTTGTAAAGGTATTCATAGTCTTATGGATATTTACCATTTTGTTGAAGAGTATAGCCCGTAAAAGTCCAGCTCCTTCCTGAACCACGCTCAGGAGGTAAGGCTCCCTCGCTCCATCCACCCCGATGTAGTTTTGATGCACTGTCATAAAATATTTTATTGTTATTACTTTTAATTGAGCTGAGCGTAAAAGAGGTCTCCCAAACGGTTAAGAGCTTCGCGCTCTTAACCGTTTGGGAGACCTCTTTTTGTGTTTAGTTGTCTCCAGAATGCGACGAGATAATTAGCTAAAAATTTTCTCATGTATGTTTGAACCGAACGCGGATGTTATAGCGAAAACAGATTGAAAAAATGTTTAGCCCTTCAAAAGTTATCAAGAAAAGAGAAAAGGAGAGGGGCTCAGCTCAACACCCGCCGCGCACGGATGGCGGATCCTAGAATATTTCTTTATTGGTCTTTAAATTTAATATACGGTTATGTATAAAATTTGATGATTATTTATGTTATGATATATAATAATACTAGTTGTTTAGTTTAGTTGATAGTTGATTAGTTATGATATATAATAATACTAGTTGTTTAGTTTAGTTGATAGTTGATTAGTTATGATATATAATAATACTAGTTGTTTAGTTTAGTTGATAGTTGATTAGTTATGATATATAATAATACTAGTTGTTTAGTTTAGTTGATAGTTGATTAGTTATGATATATAATAATACTAGTTGTTTAGTTTAGTTGATAGTTGATTAGTTATGATATATAATAATACTAGTTGTTTAGTTTAGTTGATAGTTGATTAGTTATGATATATAATAATACTAGTTGTTTAGTTTAGTTGATAGTTGATTAGTTATGATATATAATAATACTAGTTGTTTAGTTTAGTTGATAGTTGATTAGTTATGATATATAATAATACTAGTTGTTTAGTTTAGTTGATAGTTGATTAGTTACGATATATAATAATACTAGTTGTTTAGTTTAGTTGATAGTTGATTAGTTATGATATATAATAATATTAGTTGTATGTTTAATTTAATATACGCACTAACGTATTAATTATAACTATAACAAATATATTTGATGTAACATAAAAAATCTCAATAGCTACGCAATATTAATATAAGACGTAGTATAATGCCAGTATAACAGATTGAAGCGAGAAATGTTTACAGACTAATATGTTTCGCTCGAAAGCTTTTATTAAATCCCGGGTAGAAGTTTGTGGCACTGGATATATAGCTCGGATTAGCACCAAGCTATCTATGTGTGTGTTACGAGATTTATGTGTACATTTTATAATATATTTTGAAGGATATTGTTATTTTATCAAAACGTTTTTAATAAAATGTTAGTTATAACATTTCAATATATTTTTTTCTCTTTATCTACCAAGAACACTCACAAAACTTGATGTATTTTATATTAAAAAAATGTGAACTACGTCTTATTGACGTGATTGTAGTGAAATTAGTTTTTAATACTAGTTGTGACCGCGACCTTGCTCGTGTCCTGTTTTATGTCAGGTTGACTGACAAAAATAAATTCTAAAAATCATTATTTCCAGTTCTATTCGTTACTCGCTTCGTTAAAACCCTCAGATTTTTTTCCAAAATATCTTCTTTACAAACAGCGAACAGGTATAGATTTATTAGCGAAATGTATAGATTGTTATAAATGACACTATTATTATTAATCGTATCATCTTAAAAGACACATTATATACTTAGAGTACAAAGGTACAACGGAATTTCCGTAGTTGAGACCTCACAAAGCCCTCTCGAGTTCGCAATAATGCTACTTAATTCCTCTTTACGGAGGCGATTACAGATTTAATATATAAGAACACTTGCTTAAATGTGATTATAACATAAGACGAACTACACTTTAGGAAACTATTATACGGAATTCGGACAAGAAGGAAGGCTTATAAAATAAAACCTCACCCAGGGTGATACAAGTTCTTAACTAAATTTATTATGCTTTTACTATCAAACTATAAGTTTTATCGGTTAGAAATATTATATCTAGTGGAAATCATGTCTATTTTACTGTATTTTGGGTGTTTGTTTGTCGAATAATATCGAGTAATATTGGATATTTTTTGTTATTATTACCAAAGTTATATAGTTCAATAGCTATTCATAAAGTCTTGCCAACAACATTATTATGAATAACAATATGAATATTCAAATATTAAATGAAATTTAGTATCCACGAAATACAAGACTAGAAAATATTTAACTATTTATCAATAAAATATCAAAGGTATGAACTTTACAGAAGCATAACTTACAAAATTGAACAAAAGTCTTATACATTTAAACATTAGTCTTAAATATAGTCTAGTCAATAGCCTTTAAAAAGAAACTACTCGAATATTTTTGTACTTAACAAATTTTTAACCTAATTTTTAAACTAACAAAATAAGTTATTACAGTGACATAACTTTAGCTGCTGTTTATTAGTTTCTTTACAAAACTAATAGTCATAGGTACAAAATAACAATAAAAGAAATAAACTAATATGTTCCATCCAAAGTAAAAGTGAAAAACTCTAATCCAATAGTAACTGTTTATTACCACATGTATTCTCATAGACGTCCCCTCGGGCACTACAGAGCATTGCAGAAAGACCGTCTTTAGGCTACGAATGTTGAGTATTGGTAATTAGAAATTAAATGAAATAAACTATATTCTATATTCTAAATACAGTACTAAAAATCGCACGAGATATTCTCATCATATAATTTATCAAAATTCAAAAAATTCAAAATTCAAAATATCTTTATTCAAGTAGGCATTTACACGCACTTTTGAATCGTCAATTACTACAATACAAAAAAAGGTCAGTGTAGTCAGTCCGTAAGTAAATTACTACCGGCTCGGAATGCTGCTCTGTTGAGAAGAGCCGGCCAGAAACTCAACAGTTGCTCTTTTCAAAAGAAATATAACAATAGGTGATGTACATTATAAAATAAATCCTGCAAATGATTCAACAACTTAAGTTCCACATATTTCGATCCACTAAAAACTCTTGACCGTTATAATAAGCTTTATTTAACAATAAACTTTTGATTTTAGATTTAAAACTAAGAAATGGAAGGTCTAAGATATCTTGTGGAACTTTATTATATATGCGTATACTCAAACCCATGAAGGATTTATTAACTTTTTGAAGCCGAAACTTTGGCGTTACGAGTTTGTTTTTATTTCTCGTATTTATCGCGTGTTTGTCACTGTTTTTTATATAACTATTTAAATTTTGACGTATATATAATATGTTATTAAGTATGTATTGGGAAGCGACTGTAAGAATACCTATTTCTTTAAAAATATCTCTCAGAGAATCTCTAGCTTTTAAGTTATAAATAGTCCGCACAGCTCTTTTTTGTAAAATAAATATAGAATTAATGTCGACAGCACTGCCCCATAATAAAATACCGTAAGATAAAATACTGTGAAAATAACTAAAATAAACAAGTCGAGCCGTATTAATGTCCGTTAATTGTCTAACTTTTCTAATTGCAAAGACGGTAGTGGTTTAGTTTGCATAGCAACGTCCGATGGTCCACACAATCAAAGGCTTTGGACAAATCGCAAAACACCCCAATTGCATTCTGCGACTTCTCCTACGCGTCGTTAATGTGCTTAGGAAGCGCAGCACTCGCATCAGTTGTTGATTTGCCTTTGGTGAAACCATATTGTTCACTATGCATGATCCCACTGCTATACATAAACTCTGAAATCTGATTTAAAATAATTTTCTCGAAGACCTTACTCAAGGTCGGTAAAACCGAGATAGGCCTATAATTTTCGGGATCCAATCTATCGCCACTTTTAAACAAAGGAAGTATTTTACTGTTTTTCATCAAATCTGGAAATATACCAGTTTCGATACATTTGTTAAAAATAAGGGATAATTGAGGGGCAATATCATTTATAATAGTGCTAAGCAATTTAACTGACATACCCCAGAGATCACCGGTTTTCTTCGAATTTAAGGTTCTAAATGTGTTAACTATTTCATCTGATGAAACAGGTTTAAAAGCAAAATATTTATTATTGACTTTAACATTTTTGTTCAATTCCGCGATTGCAACAGATGATGAGGAATTTAAATTACGTGTGACTGTTATTGGGATTTCAGTAAAAAAGGTCTCAAAAACAGCCGCCACCTTTGATTCTTTATTTATTTCAATATTATAAATTTTTAACTGTATAGGTCCATTGGGAGCCCTAGATTTTCCAGTAAAACTAGATAAAACATCCCAAGTTGCCTTTATTTTATCTTCTGAATTTAAAATTTTATTTTTTATATAAATGGACTTGGCTTGACGTTCTTAAATATCGGTTCTTAGTTACAAATTATGGCATTATACAAGTACTATTACTCCGAATTCATTGTAAATGTAAGAGCATCATATAAGTAGAATTGACGTTGTTTGTAGTAGTTTATTTTAGTATTTACTTTATTTTAATTCTAATTAGTGTTTCAATTATATCTGTGACTCAACAGTCAATACTTTAAAAATGATAAGTTAGCAGAGTATCCATGGAGTATGTTGCAGATTCTTATTTATGGATCTTACTTACCCTTTGGAATCGTGCAACTAGGTTCTGGCATTTAATAAGTGGAATGTGTTATTTTATTTCAAATAAAATTACAATTTTTTATATCCTAATGATAAGAAGAAAAAGACTGTCTTTAACGAATCTAAAGCAACTATGATTTTACGTTACGTAAGTTGATTGTTTGCTTTTTTGAAATAAAAAATTTTGACTTTGAGCTTAGTTTGACTTTGAATTACTTTGACTTGACTTGATTTGAATTGACTCTTTTATTTGATATAATATTAAAATCTGCATTTATTTTATTATAAACCACTATTTATAAACTTCAATTAGTCTTTTGGAATCTTTTATTTTTAGTAAGAAATATTTTTATTACATTATACTTTTTAGATCTATGGAAATATATATAAATTTTTTGTTAATTTCAGATATATCTCTAGATTATGTAATATATTTATTGTGTATTTATATTAATAATGCCAAAGATAAGGACTGTCTTAAAATAAAATTCAGACATATGTAATAGGAGATTCATAATATTTTATTAATTTCGAAAATATTAATCAATTTTCGAATCCTTCATCCACGAGGTCGGTTAAAAATAAAAAGTAAATAGAAAATATTATTTGTAAGTGTCGTTTTAACTGAAAATGTATTTATAATTACAAACACAATTTTCTACCACAAAATTAAAGTTAATTCCACTGGATATTTTTAATAAAAAGTTCCCGCTCTTTGCCCACGCTTTACTTATATCTGAACGTATTTTTAATATAATAATTGTAGGTGAATGAACTCTCATCGTACTTTCTATATTATTTGAAATAAATTTTCCTGAAAGTCGAATGTCTTATTATGGCTTCAGTTCAAAAGCATCGAATACAATTTGTTTTTATCGAACACTAAATTTTATATTTTATTTTATTTTTATAGAAATATATATTATTTATACTAAGAAATAAAAGGAAATTTATTATTACCCATATGCAGTGCCTATAGATTTTTTTTTAACATTCGTTATCAATAAGCTTTTGTTATATTATGTGCCAAATTTCTAAGACGGCTTAACAAAATTGGTTTACAATATATACAATATGTACATATATATTTTGCCACTTAGAAAGTGATGTGGCCATCTGTTTATTTCGAATTTCGGCGCTAGCTCATCTTTTACGATCATCTTGCGCAGTGCGGTATAGGCATAGGTATAGGTATAGGAAAAAATACTATTCATCATAGTTGGACATTTCAAATAGTGATTGTTGTAAAATTTAATTATTAACACAAAATATATGAATTCATTGGCTCGGGTGTTAGCACTTCAAAGAGAACTATCCAGAGATTAATCTGCCAAGAGCCCCGTAGTGTAAAGCTTGCTTTGGCTGTACGTCGGGATGATTAATTCTCCTTTTTTTACTTTAGATTATCACAGAGGACCCATTTTTCACATCCTGTGATCAAATGAATATTTTTAAGGTAATAAGACAGTTCGTATAGAGCATACGCATATGTATATATTACGATACACTTTATGTAGGCATATAATTAATATATTATGGGATTTGTGTGTATGTATATATGTATATGTCCATACATATTTTAATTGTTTCTAATGAAATGATAAAAAATATATATATATTTCGAAACTGCTTTCTTTTTTTACACAACCCAGATCCGCATGCGATTTTGAATAAATATTTAAAATTTATCTTATTAGGTATAACAATATGTATATTACTATATACTTACATTTTTCACATGCAACCACTACAAAAGTATTTTAGATCAATTGAATAAAATTATTTTGAGTTGCATGAAATTACATTTAAATATTCTTTTTATAAATGGCATGTGATACATTTTCATATTATTAATCGTATCACATCAAAATACTTAGCAAATATTCGTCAGAGTATCGAGGCACAATGTTCGGAATTTCCATAGAGATCTCACAAAGCTCTCCGGACTTCGCAATAATGTCACTTAATTCCTCTGATACACTTACAGGTAGTATAAAAGAGCACTTGCTCAAATGTGATTATAACAAAAGACTCACGAACTGACTATATGAACATGGACAATGAGCAAAGCTTCTAAAATAAAACCTCACCCAGGGTGATATGAGTTCTTAACTAAATGTACTATGATTTTATTAAACTATAACTGATGATATCGACAAGAAATATTATATCTAGTGGAAATATTGTAGTCATTTCTTTTGTTCATGTTTTATTGTAGCATATTATGGACTAATTAGATTCTATTCCAGTCGTCCTTAAGAAATTAATAACACGATAGTGAACTAATTGAAGGTTAGATAATAACTGTATTAGAATATAATAATATACATAATAAATTACTTTAATCAATTAATTAATGCACAAAATATCAATAATAATAATTTACAGAATGAGCAGAACACTTATAATATTAGAAATTATAGAAAGGTATTAGGAGGGACGGTAATTCTAAGATCATAGTTGATGATCAAAATATAGACAAAGATAATAAAATAAATATATTGCAAACATTTTGAAATAACTTAATTTTTTTATTATCAGACATTCTAATTAAGAAATACATTAAAAATTATATAAATAATACTACAGTAAGAGTGTCGGTGTCTACAACAAAATCTATTAATAACCTAATAAAATCTATTAATACGTTTATTTGTTTTTTGACAAAAGACAAAAGAGATTCACTAACATGTGCCATCAAAAGTAAAAGGATGATCCAGGCTTCAGTTTTGTGGTTGGCTGTTTATTAGTACGAGTACATGTAAAGTTCTCGCAGAACTCCTACAAAGCATTGCTACTATAACACTACAGAGCATTGTAGAGAAACATTTTTAAGCTACAACTTTACCACAACCTGGTAAAGTTAATGTTACTGTAATATAGTCAAAAGTACCTTTGCATAATGTGAATGTCATACACGCGGTGCTTATAATAACTTTGTTTAAGATAAAGGTAAATGATGCCAAGTTACAAAATTTGGCAAATCTGACAGATTAATTTAATATTCCTTTACTCTTTAATGTTCAAGTCTGTGATGTTCACGTTATTAGTTATTTTAATCTAAATATATATATGTACATGTATATTCTTTATAGATACATTTAATTTAAATATTTCCAGGTGAGTGAAACTTAAGCTAGTCGTTTATGAAAAACAGCAAAAAGTATTTTTCTGTGGGCATTTTATGTTGGCTTTTGGTGTATTGAAACTCCAGAAAACTAATACATTTTGCTACCAGACAATAGCACATTAAACATTGTAAGCAGAGAAGTTTTAAACAATTAACATAATCAAAATAAACGAGTAGTACAAGAAATAAAATAAACATAAACTAAATACTAAACACTCAGTACTAAGAACAACACAGGATAATTTTGTTACTAGTTAAAATATTTGACGCTAAGCGAAGTCAACACGAATCATTTAGTATTTCTATATAAATAAAAATAAACGTCTTTTTATATATTACATTATAAAATTATTATCTTGAATTCTTATGTTTAGAAACTTTACTCCTTTGTAACAGAAAGGATCATAGACCAAGTAATCGCGTAATTAGTAATTGTAGTCTTTCATTGTAACACACCTTATTTGAAATTTAATTTGTTCTCAATATAAGAATTATATATATTAATCAATAGGCAATACTAGAAAATAATGGTAATTAATAAATAAGTTACAAAAGAGCCTATGGAGAACAATGGCTAAGAAACTTAGTCAGAATCTAGTTGTATCTCTTTGTCGTAAAAAAATACTACTTACTTTCTTCTTACTTTTTTAGAATTAGGTATGTACATATTTACAAAATAAGAAATTCATACTATATTAAGAAAAACTAATATTCTTTTATTTTTTATAACCATGAGAATCTGTATTTTTATGATAAAAATCTTTTTGATGATGTTCTCTATTATTATGGAGAGACGACAGGTAAAGGCGATAAGTCTGTAGTTAGCTGGATCAAAGCTATTACCAATGTCTTCAATTGATTGTTCAAAGACAATTTTGAGGCTAAAAAAGTGTGTGCAATGACTTCTATATTATTTGGTATAATTGCCCAAAAACCCGAAACTTTAATTAAGATTACAATTAAATCATCAAACACATTTTGTCATAGAACACTAAACGAAATATTTTATTGTATGATAATATGAAACAATAGGACATCGGTAATTGTTTTCTGAACACAAAGGAATTTTTTCAGTATTCAAAAATATTTTTAACAAAACTATAAACAACAAAGGTTGTGATTTACAAAGAGAGTATTGAACATGAAAAAAGAAAATTACAACAATAACTATAACTATATAATGACTTTTATAGTTTTATTTAATCTGCAAAAATACGTATGGAAAAAAGGTATATTTTATATGTATATTTGAATGACATACGTATAAAAACATGTCAGGCGAAAGTAATTATAGCTTTTTCGTCTCAAATATTCTGAATAATAATGTTTTAATTTAGTTTCATATCAAATGTGATTTGGTATGAAACTATAGCCGTCTTGGTGTTAAAAATTTATAGCACGCAAGTTATTTATACTAATATTATTAAAATAAAATTTTTGTTTGCTTGCCTGCTGTATGTTTGATTGTAACACATTATCAGCGAATAACATAGGCTACTTTTTATCACGATATTCCAATGGTTTCGGGAAGTACGAGAATAAAACTGGAGTTTGTCGTAAAAAAACAAGAATAGTTGGATATCAATTGTATGTTGGCTTATCTCGAGCTGGAATTCCAGAAAACCATTACATTTATCTACCAAAAACAATAAATTTTTTTTGACGCTTAGCGAAGTGAGCACGGCCCACTTTATTTTCTTCATAAATAAAATATCTACCTGTTTAATGGTACATACATAAATTTATTTGTTAATTGTTAAAAAAAACGACTTTTGACTTTGCTTTCTTAATAAAAGTATATTTATGTATCTATTTATTTATCGTTGCGCCAGCAGATGTCTGTCATGTAAGTTTGTCTGTAAGACGTTATCTATTACCCGAGTTCAAATAAGAGTTAAATAAGTTATCATAAAGTAAATATAATTATCCTCCTGTGAACAATTGTAGTTCGATGAAAATATTTAATTATCGAATCCATGACTTCATTTATTTCAAATAATACAGAAGATACGTTAAAAGGTCGTTCACTTACAGTTATTTTATTTAAAGTATCGGACAAGAAAGAGTCGGAGTCTCCCATCGAGAGTTTTGGACAAATGTGTTGTTTAGGTTAGGACGGACGTAGCAATAGAAAACAAAGTGATTCTATATCGGTTACGTTTTTTTTAAACGGAACCCTAAAACCATTCAATTGTTCTCCTGGAAGATAGTAGAAACTTTTTTTTATTAATAATCATACTTTTAAACCCTCATTCTTTTGTTCTCGTTCATTGTTTTATATAAGGCTCCACTACCAAAAACCACTCTAGTACAAAGAGTAGATTTGACTGAGGTTTAATCTCAATCATATTATTAGTTAATATGTTATATATTTTTAAAGATCGCAATAAAATGAATATGTAATGCCTGCGTATATTACAACTAAAAAATTATACAAAATCTTTTTTTTCAAATAATTATAATATGTAATATCATTCTAAATCTTAAAGACAGAAAGTTAATATTATGTTACTTCTATATTATTATTATTTTTATTATTCATTTTAAATTAATTATTAAACAAGTATCACACCATACTAAAACAAGTCACGCCTGTTTCTTACCTTACCATCACTTTTTATGATGATTAATAAATAAAGCTGCAAATTCATATTTTGATTTGTTGGTTTCGTCATTGTTACATATATATCAAATATTTATATATTTATATACTCTCAACAAGCTATTAGTAGCTTGCTTGATCAGTCAGCATATATTTACAACAAAGCACTTCATACGAATATATTACAACTCAAACACTATTTACTATTTACCGAAATACCTACTATATTCAAATACTATTTACTAGTAACCGAACTAAAAAGGTGGTTTTAAATAAATCGTCCTAAATTAGCGTACGAATTTTAAGCAACTTATTATTTTTTTCTAAATATATATATAAATAAAAAAAAACAATTTCAATGTCTGGAAAATTGTGATATAAAGAAAACACTGATATAATATATTTAAAGTAACAAATAAAATATGCATTAAATAAAAATCTTACTGAAAGTAAATTACATTTTTAAGAAACTACTTGAAGGTTGAAATTAAAACTTTTCAGAAATAAATGCAGATTCTTGAAGTAATATTAAATAAAAGAATATAAGTTAAAGTATTATTTTTTAAGAAGCAAGATTCTTATATCTGCTAAATATGTACATACCTAAGAATTGGGATAGAAAAAGTAAACCGTCGTATTTTATTGCGAATAGGGCATTTCATTTATGGATATATATTTATCAAACCTCAAACTATCAGACGTCAAACTCTAGTCAATAATATCAAACGTCTAACTCTTGTTGCACTGTTCAAAAGTGTAAATACATAAAAAAGACTCTGCAAAAAACTCTATTGTCATTTCTTCAACTCATTATTGTAATGTTTATTTATAGTATTGAATATTAAGTAACAGACAAAATATTTACATTGAGAAGAAATTTGAATTGAAATATAGTGTGGTATAAAAAAATACAATTACTAATTAACTCACCACTAGGTTTATGATTCTTTTTAATATACAAATTATTAAAGATTTCCAAAACTTAACGATTCGAAATAATAGTAATTATATAATGCCCTATTTTCTTATCATTTTATTGGACCAAGACTTTACACAAATATACAACGTACATGATAAAATGAACAATGTTATTTATATACTCGTAGAGTACTAAATAACCCGTGCCCATTTTTACTACTGATGAGTTTACTCTTATCTATACCAGTTAGGTTCTCAGTACTGAGTGTTTAGTTTTATTTTATATTTATTTTATTTCTTGTCGGCTGCTAATATGTATGCTTGTATGTTAATTGTGTAAGACTTTTCTGTACATTATGCATGATATCGTGGCTTTATATGCTAGAAAAAGTTATAATATTGGTTTTCTAGATTTCTAACTTCAGAACTCCAGATAATCCAACATATAAATGCTCAAAAGAAAAACACTCCTTTTGCATTTTTTCCTACTTCTTTCGATTTCGCGTAGTGCGCATGTCCTTGGTAATATCGGTATAAAAAGTAGCCAATGTTAATCTTTTTTCTTTTTTTTTTTTAATTTAGAGGAGGGCAAACGAGCTTGCGGGTCACCGTTGATATGTGATCACCGCCGCCCATAAACTCTTGCAAAAGCCGAGGATTCACAAGAGCGGCGTTGCCGGCCTTGGAAATAGGAATATATGCCTTTTTTGAAGGTACCCATGTCGTATCGATCTGGAAATACCGCCGAGGGAAGTTCGTTCCACATTCGAGTGGAACGTGGAAAAAAAATCCTCGAAATCCGCACAGTGGAGGATCGCCATGCATCCAGGTGGTATGGATGGTAAAGGAGGCGATGGCGAGCTGTGCGGTGGTGAAATTCAGCGGTAGGCATCAGATCGAATAGTTCTTCGGAACACTCCCCGTTGCAAATGCGGTAGAAGATGCACAGAGAAGCAACGTCTCTATGCAATGCCAAAGAGTCTATTGATAATGCTCTCCATTACTTTGGAGAGAAGAGAGGTAATGGCTATAGATCTGTAGTTAGCTGGGTCCGAGCTAACACCTTTTTTAGGGATCGGATGGACAAGGGCATGCTCCCATGAGACTGGGACTACGCCTTTAAGGTAGGAGTGCTGAAACAGATGCGTTAGCACTGGAGTCAACTCAGGGGCACACGTTCGTAGCACCAATGGAGAAATGCCATCCGGCCCACTCGACTTATGAACGTCCAAGGAAAATAGAAACTGCCTAATAGTTTTCTGCCAAAAAACTATTTTCGGCATTGAGCTCTGACACCGCGGGATAATAGGCGGTGTCGTCCCCTGGTCATCCAAACTCCACGTCCGGGAGACGAGTGTGCGTCTTGACCAATTGGGACAGACCACTTGCAGAGACCAGAGCAAAGTCAAACACAGATCTCCCGGCGTAGTCGGTGGCACGTGACCCTAGCCAATGGGCATGGTGCACATTGAAGCCCCCGAGGACTACGATTTCGGCGGAGGGAGTCTGTGAAAGCAGATCGTCAATCTTCGCCTGAACATGGCCCAAGAGTTGATCCGTTTCTGCATTACCACTATGTGTCTTGTAGAGGCACGCGTAGACTCTGACATGGTCGTCCATGTCTACGCGCAGCCAGAGTACAGACAGGTCCCGCCTTTCAACCCCAACCTCACTTATTATGCGGCTACAGATAGGTAAAAAGAGGTTCAAAGTTCCAAGAAACCACCCAACCAATTACGATATCATTATAGCATGGCGTATTTAATAATAAAATAATATAAAATAAATCTATTAGCTTTAAGCAATTTTGTAACTTGGCGTTATCTAACTTTAACTTAAACAAAACCAAAGTTAGCATAAAGTACCACGTGTGTAACATCCACATTACATTATGCAGAGGTACTTTTAAAAACTTGATTTTTTATAGAAAACTTTACTAAAACTCCACTTTCGTAGTTTAAAAACGTTTGCTGCAATGTTCTGTAGCGCTGGAGTGGACTGATATGAGAACATTACATGTAGTAATAGACAGTCATACCACATTTATCTCTTATCTTATCTCTGATTATTAAAATTTTTTAGTCACTATTCAAATAGGTTTCACCACAAACAAACATCATAAGAGAATTTTGCTATTAAGCTTTGTTCAATATAATAATTTATTTTGTTAGTAGTGGAAGATACTCCCAATTTTTTTCTAGTTTTACAGTATTCCGGAATCAGTATTTCTGTCAGTTTAAAAAGTAAAATAATTTTAACTTCTATCTTTACAATAATATTTGAATAGATTTTTTTTTAAACAGTTTGTTTTAAAAAAATACTATCTTGGAATAGTGTTTGTTACCTTTAGGACGTCTATGCAATATAAATATTTATTGAACTATAGAACTATGCAAGTAATGCACAAAAATATTATCTAATGTTACTCAAAAATCTCTACAAAAAACAAACGAAAAACAGTAAAACAGAAACAACCACATTATTTCCACTAGATATAATATTTCTAGTCGATAGCATCGGTTATACTGATAATAAATTTAGTTAAGAACTTATATCAGGCTGGGTGAGATCTTGTTTTATAAGCCTAGCTCATTGTCCGAGATCAGTGGAGTCTAGTTCGTCCTTTGTTATAATCACTTTCCGGCAAGTGCTGAATCTGTAATCTCCTTCGGAGAAAGGAGGTAAGTGGCATTATTGCTAAGTCCGGAGAGCTTTTTGAGATTTACACAATTTTCAGTTAGCTCCTAACGATTCTAACAAATGGCGGTATCTGTTGACTGGATTGAGTAATTACGAATGAGGAAGGCAGGACAGATGCCCTACCTACCTCATTCGTAAGTTTAGTGTTCCAAGTTATTTACTAAAAAATAGTAACAAATAGTAATATAAACTTGGATAAAATTTTAAAAAATAATTATAATTATATTGTTTTGATTTTTGCTCGATATCGACTGTAAGAAAATATTATGGTTTTCATGACAGATGTACTCTGAACGTTACCCCTTAAATAGTTTACTACAATGTAATATATCAAATCAATAGTCACAGAAATGCGTGACCAGGTCTGCTAGTATAGTTATAGTTATAAAGTTATGTAGTTATTAGATATATAGTTATAATTATTTTTTTCCATAACTATTTTTCGTTTTGTTATAATCAAAAATATTAATAAACTAAAATGTTTTTAACCCCAAGACCTTCACTTTGTGTTGGGAAAACAATTTGTGATTTTTAAAACAAATAAAAATAAACTATAATATACAACTTTTTTAGCATTTATTTTAATTAATACAGAAAATTCAATGAAAGTTCATTCACTCGCAGTTATCACGTTGAGAATACAGTGCTACTTATTTTAATAAGCATCCAAAGGGATCGGTTGTTTTAGTTTTATGTCAGGAAATTAGATTTCATTTTTCTGTTTCCGTTCTTTCCTCCGTTCTCGCTTTCCTTTCTTGTTCTTTACTGGGTTCAAGAATAAAATACCATTCTATGTTAAATCCCAGTCAATTGAATATGTTAAAGATAGCAATAGAATAATGATATTTCGTTAATGTATACATATGGTGCTTATTTTATAATTGACATTATGTTAACCAAAATCATATGTAAAATCATCTAAGTGTGAAGAAAACAGACAATTAGTATGAAAATTATTGTCCATTTTGTTCACCACCATTTTAAAACTATTCCCATCTCTGTTAACTCATCGCATGTTAACATGAATTATATAAACTAAGCTGCAAATTAATACATTAATTTGTGTATTTTGACGTTGGTATATATTAAATATTTTATTTACTATTCCTCTCAACGAACTATTTACTGATTCGTTAGCAAATATTTACAACAAAGCATTCCATCCGAAGTTACGCGAGTACTACTAATACAATTTCATTTAAAATGAGGAAAAAAAGCACTAATGGCTATTTCATTATTAGTTTTATCGGATTTTGAAAAAGATTAAATAAATGTTAAATAATAAATGTAACCAAGTTTTCAGCAATATAATTTATATTAAACAAATATTAGGAGAACTAACAGAAAAGGTAAAGTATTAGGTTTACAAGAAACTAGTTGAAAATTGTAAACAGAGTTTTATTATAATAACTGCAGGTTATCAGGGTTGTATTAAAAAAAGAAGATTACTTATACATAATATAACCCTCTATATTATAAACCTATTATTAGCATATAAAAGTCTGAAGTTTTGTTTGTTATTTCAACTAGACGTCGTTACACTTAGATGTTGGATGTTTCACCCAACCAAAGGATACATCCATGGAGTAGAACTCGAAAGAAACTCAATCTACGCTCTATTAGCTTATTTATTATTTTTAATTTTTTAAGGTATTGACAATTGAGACACTGACATCAAAGCGGGCGTCAGCTAGCTCCGAGTGACGAAAGCACCCATAGCGCTGAAAGTCTAACTCGGGTATATATACGCGCAATATCGAACTTTTTATACAGGAGACCTTCTAGTATGAGTGTGGTATTTTTAGAAAACCCTTGGCCCATAGACCCAGAAAATGCATTTACACTTAGCAATATACCCACCGCCTCTACCTCTACGGCCGTTTGAAAAATGAGACTAAAATTTATTTCCACCTTGAAGTTTTTCTGAAGGTTCTCATCGAGACCTTTCCAACAAGTAGAAAAACGCCAAAATCCGACCACCGGTTGATGAGATATGACATTTTGAAAATTTTGACTGGCGCCTCCATCGAAGATTTCTTGAAAGTACTTTGTCTGTTTGTGTGTATGTTCGTAGTTTCAACCGATTTTGTTCAAACTTTCAGGGATTGAAGAACATCAGAAACTTAGACTTTTTTCTTCTACGACTTTTCGATTTGGCCGCCATGTTGGCCGTGGCCGGCCCTCGAAAGGCCAAAAATGGCCATTTTTCGTAGAGGCACTGTGGCCAAACCAGTTGACGTACATTGACAAATTGGGCATCATTGCAAAGGTCTCAAGCTAATCTTTTGAATGATATCCATTTTGATGGCAAAAAAAATTGTTGCCGTGACTTTTTTGGTTAAAAACCAAAAAATGGCCGACTGGCCGAGGACATATCGGCCATTTTCTCGAAAACGGCGCCAACGATTTTTTCCAAAATTTCCCCAAATTAGAGCTAAAATTTGGTTTATAGCACATATCTGGGAAAATTCGTTATTTTGAGATATGGCCGTAAGAAGTTCAAAAAATCATGAAAAATGACCAAAAATTGTCAAAATAACCAAAAATGAAAAAAAAATCAAGCCTTTGTGGGGATTGAACCGATGGTCTCTCCTTGTTCGATGCGTAACTCATCCACTGAGTCATCTAGACTTATTCTGTGAGAGGCTATTGTTTCATTTAAATTGAAACACATCTGTATTGTAGTGAGTAGATTCATGAATGTCGGATTTTTTCCCGCTGAATTTTTTTATTTTTCAATTGTTCAATAGATATTGGTTTCAAAATTGATTTTTTTCAGCATTCTATTTTCTTTTTCTGTACATTTTGTTTTGTTTCTGACGTCGGCAAAATTTTCATGATAATTTTACTAGTTGCACAGTGAATAAACTCATTAACGCATTGGCGACTGTGAAAATAAACAAGATTTACAGAAAAAAATCCGAATGTTGAAGAAAATCTGTTTTGAAGCAATGAGTTAAAAAAAAAAATGGAAACTGATAAAATCAAATGAAAACAAAAATCGGGCACCTGTGGGAATCGAACCCGAGGTCTCTGTCATTACAACGCTCATCCCCTGAGCCAAAACACTCTCATTTTGTCAGAGGCAACTATTCCATATAAATGAGTATATATTTGCATGAAAAATAATCGCACAGCATTTTGTTTCCAATCCTTTCACAAAACTATTGATATCAAAACAAAAACTTCTCAACGAAGTAAATACCGAGTGACGAAAGCGAATCCACTGACACAAAACTCCTGATATGAATTTTGCGACGAAAAAACCACGAACATTTTTATTCACAAACGTAAACAAACAAAAAATGTGAATGTGTTCGGAACGTTGCCAAATTGCCTTGATCAATCTAATAAAATAAAAACAAAAATGCAATTTGTGCAAACTTATTGAAATGTGTGAAGATTATGTGTGACTATTATGACCGAATGCACTAAAGACCGCTGGCGCCTGTAGCTGTTAAAAATATTTTAAATATGGCTACAACCCCCATTGCATTTTTAATATTTATATTGCAATTAATATTATATCTTACCTGTTGTGTAATTAGTAAATCACTTTGTAATAAATTCTGAAGTTCTATTTTCTTTTAAAAAATATACTTCATTTATACTTATAAAATATGTTATTTAGAATTGATTCTTTGAATAAGTTGGAACTAATGTTCTTTGTTATTGGGTAGTGTAATACAAACATGTGCATTCACCTATGAAACCTACATAGATTTTTGTTTTGCCTGAATGTATCGTCACAGTCCTAGTAAAAAGAGCGGCATACCGGGTTTATAGACATATATTAAATGACATGTATAGTATATATATGCTTGAAGCGAGGAATCAAAAGATAATTAAGTTAAATCTATTCTTATTTTAAAAAAGTGGTTATATTCCATACAAAGAAACTTGAATTATATAAAAACATATATTTATATAAAATACGGTATACATTTGATAATATTAAATAATAACAAACTACTAATAGAAAAACCGAGGAAGTTGTTACAATGAAGCAATGTTACGTCTGGGAACAAACTATATTCTATATATATATGTGTTGGAATAAAAATATACAAAACTTATCAAATGTACAAAAACATTACATTATTATTATAAATAAAAATTCATAGTATTATTGCTTCGAATGCCGCAGAATATAAAATAATTTTTACTCTAAGTCTGCTATCAACTGCCCACACGTAGTAAGTCCACACGTAGGTCGCTGTACCCTTTTGGGTTTATCATTTTCATAGCACTCACTACCCTAAAATAATTCCAATTGACTTGACTTTTTATTAACCTATATTTTATATTATACCGGTAATCCGGTAAAAACCACTCTACTTATATAAAATAATAGTTACTTAACAGTACTTTCAGTTAATTATGTTTTTAATCGTAATTAAGTCCTCATATAACATTTAATGTCTTACGGAAATTACGAAAGTGCAGTACAGTAAAAATAAATCCCTCCGCAAAATTCAATATTAGTTACTGATTGGACAACGAGCTTTATTCTTTAATAATATACTCGTATATAGTTAACCTGTGCTTATATTTTGATATGGAAAATATAATAATGCTGTCTCTATAGTAAATCAAAATTTACACAATTGCTTAAATTTTTATTAATATAAAAAAAAAATCTAAAATTTCATTATGCGACTTTTTAATTAACCTATTATGGGGTGAATAAACTTTTGTTCAACTCGTTTCGCAATGGGGACTTTTTTTATAGTTATAAGTAATGTCATCACACTTCAAATAATAAAAGACTATCATTTTAATAAATTAGAACAACGTAGAACGTAATGCGTTCAATATATTACGATTAATTTCCATGGCGAAAAATGTCGTCATACCCGTTGTAGTAGGCTTTTAGGTATGACGAAATATTTCGTCATACCCCGTTAACAGGTGAAATCAATGTTAATAAATAATTATTACAATAGCTGCCTTTGAATTATAATATCATTATTGAATATAGTTTCGAAATTACTTTGACATTTTATCATTGTTATTTATATTCCTATAATATAAAATGGACAAAGCATATATTATTTATGTATACACATAATACATATATGTAAGTATATAATAGAATATAAAACAGTGCGTTGATCGAGAGCCTTAAGTTTTAGTAGTATCTTATCTGAAGTGGCGTATCTTCATGATCTATGGCGGCCATTAAATAAATCAAGTTATCTTTAAGAGTTTGTGGCTCCAGAAGACAAAAAACGTTCCGCAAAGAAACGGATGACATGTCTATTTGCACTTTGTTACTTTCAGGTTATCTGCAGACTTCTTTCGTGAAATATACCAGCTATAACATAACTTATAAATATTGATAAATAAATTTAAAAGAATTGTGCTCAACTTCTACAAGTACAATTCAAATAAATCTTTAAATTACTATAAATTAAATATTTATGTCATTTTTATTACATTGCCTTTTATTATATGTAAATTGGCCAAAACTGTACTTAATGTTAGATTTATCTGTTATATAATGACATACTTAACAAGAGGTATATAAGAGAATATTTTTCATAATTCATCACCAGGGGTGGTTAAAGGAGGTCACGACCCAGATAAATAAGTTTGCTTGTAGTTTTTATACCGGAAAAACGCACATTTCCTGAAGGGTAACAAAGAACCTTCCAGTATTCTGATAACCGACTATTCTTAGTCTATGATAAAAAATGTAACAATACTTACTTTTACCGAGAAAATATTTGAAATACCATCGCGTTTGGAACTCAGGATTTTCAAGAACTGGGGCGCTGGGCGGCCCGAATAACTGTAATAAAAGCGAGAAGGTTAAATTGCGACAGTGACATATTAGAATTATGATAAAATATGTAGGTCGCTACCTACTTGATCACCTTGACAAATATCGTTACAATAACCTTTGTCCGCTTTTTATCAGTCTCAAAACTTAATGTTGCGGACTTGATAACGGTTGACGGATGACAGACATCATGCCCATGACGGACTTAGTGACGGGTCCGTCGTTAGAGAGACATATTTTTACACTTACTCATACTGAAATATCGATCTCAATGTCATTTGTCAATATAAAGGTATGGGTATCCATATTTTTAAATTATTCTGATTTTATATATATAATACATGTTTACTATATTATGTAATCAATACAATAATCCCACTCCACAAGGTAAAATTTCCAGGCAATCTCATTAGGAAAATTTCATTATCCCAGTCGAGGCTTGCTTCATTCGTTGCAAATAAATAGCAAAATTTTAATCTCCATCCTTAATTTAAATTAAAGCTTTTAAATTTGACAATTTTAATAAATTTTATATACATTTATACATTTAATATCTACTACAAAATGAGAAAAATAGTAAAGCGAAATTTTTAACTAGATTTTGAAGAAATAACAAAACTTACCATACTTATGGTTAAGTTTATAAAAAACTTGAAAGATTTATTGAATATCACAACTGAATATGTAATACCCATTATAACAGGGATCAGGTGCAAGATCATGTTAACTGTATAATAAATTCTCACCTCGTCCTTTTCGCCGAGGGAATTCCCATTCTCCAGGCGGTACCGGCGCACTACAGCGTCAGCCGCGCCACCGGCCTCGCCCGGCGCAGATAACTGCAATAATAATTTAATTAAAATTTTCGATTCTTTTTAACAAAAAATATAATAAAATATAATGATACGACAGGTTTGAACCTGTGACCACTGTGGAAACAGTGGGATCTCCGTATCGATTTTTTTTTAATTTTTAATTTTAAATACGCTTAACAGGGCTTAATATGTTATAAATACTCGTTTTGCCTTTACTTGCATCTGCGGCCTCTTTGAAAACGTCTTATTGCTACCAATTGAGCTGTCTGTGTACTTGACTTGTTATTATCTATATCATCCCTGTTTATCTTTTTCATTCATATGTTTTACTTTACAGAATAATATTGAATATTTTTTTTTATTTTGTTAACGAAATTTTAAAGTAAAAAAAATTCTTTCGGCAATCACAATAGCTGTTACAAAGTAGCTGAAAGAGTATAACTTGAATATTTATGGTGTTTCTGATGTCTTATGTCATCAGAACCCTATACTACCTATACTCGCATTGTAACATTATGTTGTTACAGTAATTAGTTTAGAAATAATTTACTAAATAAGGTAACAACAGAGAATTTGTATTTGATAAAATCAAGTTTGTTACCAGACCTTGTTTCTTGAACCATAATTGAATTGATCTCCGAAATATTGAAAACGCGTTTTATATCCTATCGTATAATGATTAGAAAATATAAATTACCATTAGTGATTTCCTAATAATACTGTTTTGAATTACATTTGATATTTGGATTTGACTTATTCTTATAATAAGTAATCCTGACTCCACTCTCTTATGGTTTATAATCCGGAGACGTTTAGGAATATATGAGCCGTATATTTTAAAAGTGACCTAACTCCATTTTTCAACTTTTTGACGGTTACCATATTTACATGTACAATACCATACTTCATGTTATATATCAATGAAACATTTTAGGTTGCTTATATTCAGAGCAAATACAATACATTTTTTACACATAAATTTTCAGAGTAAATTAGATAACTGAGCCGTGAAGTTTGAAAGTGAGCCACTCCATTAATACGTCTTACTTCAAGATTTACTGTTGATAATGTCGGAAATCATAGATCAGGTAGAAATGGCATTAAAAAAATATTGTTCGTTCCCCAAGATTATTACACAATTGTTAAAAAGTGTCTGAAGGATAATAATTTTATTGTAAATGAAATGAGACAGGAAGATTTTGTATCAACAAAATTATTAGAAGATGCAATTTTTAAAAAGATAAAGAATTCAGATGGAGAATCAGTAAACTGAACTATATACATCAATGAATGAGAATGAAAATTACAAAGTCCTGAATTTATTATCATGTCGGGGTAGAACAAGAAAGTTCGAAAATATTGTATTGACACCATTGTATAAAAATATTATTATTTGAGAAAAAAGAAAAAGAAAGTTGACAAGTGTCAAGTAAAAAATTTTGAATATTATAATAATTTATTATTTTATTATTTCATAATAATTTAAAATTCCTGTGTTCCTGTGTTTTACAATACAAAAATATATTAAACCTTATTCGAAAAGTTAACAAAGCGAAAAGACTTTTGATGTGGCAATTCAGTTCAGCATCAAAGACTCCGTGGTGGAGTGACAAATAAAAGCTTAAGTGATCCGTATTCCAGACCTGTAACAGCCTTATTCATACAGCATCCGTTACTTTTAATTATAAATAAATCTCAGCAAGTGCAGTCACCGCAGTATGTGCTTAAACATTGTGTCAAGTGCTTAATCATTAAGTCCTGGTCCTGATGCAGTTTAGAAGCTTTCCAAAAGACTTACAGCAGAGTGAAAAATTTTAGTTTCGATATTATAATTATATATATATAATATATTAATTTCTTCTTTTTTTTTTACTAATCATAATATTATTGTATTTTTTTTGTATTATTGTTTAATTATAATTTTTATAATATGTTGTAATTATGTAATAACCAATTTTTAATGATTTTATTATAGAATGAACGAATGCGGCGTTGGGAACCGCCAACCAACACGCCATGTTCCGAACGGCGGAAAGTGGAGGACGGAGCTACAAATAGCTACGTGGAATGTAAGAGGAGGAATGGAACAGAAGATGAATGAATTATTAGATGTGATGGATGACATAGATCTGGATGTTATTTGTGTGTCTGAGACCAAGCGAAAAGGCAATGATACGACCGATTCACCTGGCAACCGGGTCGCTTTCTGGGCTAGGGTTCCAGAGGGTGAGCGAGGTTGCCAAGATGTAGGCGTATTATTGTCCTCTAGAATGGTTAATGCAATGGTAGAATACAAGGCGATTAACCCGAGGCTTCTTTGGGTTCGCTTTAAGCTGGGGATAACAAGAGTATTCTTGTCAGCCATGTATGCGCCAGTATCCTCAGCTCAAATGAGCGAGCTCGAGGAGTTTTGGGAGAATGTCAGGGATGTTCTAAGTAGTGTCAGAGATAATGAAAAGTTGATAGTATGTGGAGATATGAATGGATGGGTTGGAACCGCGCGAAGCGGTTACGAAAGCGTGCTAGGCAAATATGGTGATAAGAGGGTAAATGAGGCTGGAACGCTTATTTTGGAATTTTGTGAGGAGAAAAATTTGTTTGTGGCAAACACGATGTTTGATCACAAACAAACTCACATGTACACATGGGAGCGAGCGGAAGAAAGAAGTATGATTGATTTATTCCTAGTGGACTAGCGTATTCGAAGTCAAGTTATGGACACGCGAGTGTTCAGAGGTGCTGATCTGGGAACGGACCACTATCTAGCCGTTGCTAGAATAAGAGGTTTGTTCGCAGGTTGGCGCAGCCGCACGACGTGTCCAAGCTTGGCGTCGAATTATCGCATAAGAAGCTGGAAGCTTCAAGATCCACCGATCAGAGAGGAATATCAAGAGAGGGTTTCCAAGAAGCTTGAAAGCTGTGATTCTGGAAATGAAAGTGTTGAAGTATGCTGGCAGAACCTTAGGAATGGTATGGTGAAAGTAGCGACAGAAGTAAAAGGAAAAGAGGTTTTAGTAAAAAGCGCGATGAATGGTGGGATGATGAAGTGAAAGACGCTGTAGAGTTAAAGAAGAAAGCATGGCTGGATTATAAAGCCTCTGGTAAGGATAAAAGTATGAGAGAGATAAGAAAAAGAGCGTACAAGCTGCAAAAGCACAAAACGAAAGCACTTATAAAGATGAAGCGTGAAAATTCTGAGAGAGAAAGGGATGAAAGGTTGACGAACAACTTCCGGGAAAACACGAAGCTTTTCTGGCGAGAAGTTACTGGTTCCCGGGGTTGTTCGGTAACCTGTAGAATGAAAGGAGTGCTTTCGAAAAGTGGTGAAATTTTAACTGAGCAAGCACACGTTTTGCAGCGGTGGGCGGAATTCTATAAGGAGATGTATGAACGTGAGGACGCCTCGGTCTTGGCTACCAGCGTAATGCTGAGTCAAGATGTAGCCGATGGTGAAATCAGTTTGGAAGAAGTAGAAAACGTGATTCGAAGTCTGAAATGTGGCAAGGCTGCGGAAGCAGATGAAGTTACTGCCGAGATGATCAAATATGATGGGCCACGCGTCTGGGACTTTTTCTGGTTTTTGTGCAATTTATGCTGGAAATCTGGGGAGGTCCCAGACGATTGGCGAAGTGCAATCATCGTACCTTTGTATAAAGGCAAAGGTTCACAGATAGACTGTGCAAGCTATAGGGCCATCAGTTTGATTAGCTTGGGCGGTAAAGTTTATGCTAAAATTTTAGCGAGAAGAATGCAAGAGAGATCTGAAAGGCTGTTGTGGGAGACTCAAGGAGGTTTTAGACCTGGAAGAGGGTGTTTAGATCAGATCTTTTCCCTCAGCATGATCACGGAAAAGTTTTTGGCCCTAAACCAAAAGGTTTTCTGTGGATTTGGAAAAGGCGTTTGACAGGGTTGTGAGAAAGATGTTATGGGAGATACTGCCCCGATACAATGTGAACGAACCCTTGCTACAGGCTGTAAGGTCTCTTTACCGAGATCACTCAGCCTGTGTGCGAGTAGGAGCTGGCATGTCGCCCTGGTTTGACATCCAATCGGGTGTTAAGCAAGGTTGCGCTATGTCAGCTTGGTTGTTCAATTTGTATTTGGATAGTTGTCTCCAAGGAGTGAAAGATAGTGACATGGGAGTGAAAGTAGGTGACCTTAAGGTCAATTGCTTACTATATGCAGATGATGCAGTGCTCATTGCATCATCAGAATGCAATTTGCAGGCATTGATCACCACTCTGAAAGATGGGTGTGAAATTAATGGTCTTAACCTGAATGTAGATAAGACGAAGGTTCTGATATTTGAAAGAAATGAAGAAAGAACAGAATGTAAGATCAACGTGAATGATAAGATAATAGAACAAGTGAATGAAGTGGTATATTTGGGAAGTATGTTTAGCAGAGACGGAAGACACGAAATGGATGTGGAAAGGCGTATTGCTGCCGGTAACAGAGTCAATGGTGCTTCGACTGCATTGTTGAGACGGCAAAACGTCAGTATACCTGCACGTTTGGCTGTACACAATGCAGTTTTGCTACCGACGCTGTTATACGGCAGCCAAACGTGGGTAACACAGAAGAAGAATGTAAGAAAGATGAATGCTGTGGAGATGCGATCTCTTCGCAGAATATGCGGAGTCAGTCTAGCTGATCGAATCCGCAATGAAGAGATCCACAGAATGGCAGGTACTAGCGAAGATGTCACGGTGAGAATGAAGAGAAAAGTGCTCAGGTGGTTTGGGCACGTTGAACGAATGAGTGATGAAAGAATGGTAAAAAAGATTTATATGGGAAAAGTGAGTGGTAAGAGAGTCAGGGGGAGGCCTCGAGTGACCTTCGAAAACACAGTAGCTACGATACTGGAGGAAGGTCACGTAAAAAGCATGAGGACCCCCCGGAGGGCATGTATGAAGAGGTTGATGTCTGTGGCCGAGGCGCAAGAGGTATGCAGAGACCGTAACGTTTGGCGCCCCGTCGTCTCTGGCTACCCCGCAAGGGATATGGCGTGAAGGTAAATAAATAAATAAAATATAAAAATATTAGACAAATTACAACAGCAAAATTTATCACCAGAACATCATAATTTTTTAAAATCCTTTTCACATCCACAAATTGTAGACGAATAGTAATTTTTTTTGTAATAAATTTATGTTTGTAATTTTCTATATTCTGTAATAAAATAAAAAATGTTTTGAATCCCATAAATTATGTTTCCGAAGTGTTTTCAACATATGTAAAACAAATTCAGTATTGTTTTTTTTAATTTGAAACATCTTAAATTATGTTGAATGGACTTGGGCACATTCAAATTTTATAATGAATCTAGCTGTTAATTCTGAAAGTGGCCCAACTCCATTTCTGATAATAAAAAGCACGTTATTTACTTTATAATTGCCACTATTTTAACAGGAACTTTAAATTTAACAGCCTTAGATACGGTTAAGGAGTATAAATCATTACTATCCTATACGTATATTTTTAAAATCATTGAAACGCAAAACTTTAAATATCTCGATTTGAAGATAAATTGCGTTATGCCACTTTCATAATAAGCGGCTCATATATTACATAAAATAAATCTATTGAGCATGAAAATGAATATCCCAAATTGTCAAAGACATTGGTCTAAAAGGTCCGTGATGTTTGTCGGTACTGGATCATTGGGTACGTCCTCGACCTCGCTGACCCCACATGCTTGATGAAGCAATTCAGAGTTTGGTCGCTTAAAAGGCTTGCTATAATTTTTTTCACATACTTATGTTTTTGACAATATACCGTTAGAAAACTCATGTTTTTCATATTGTTTTTAATTCAGTTATTCTACATTATTAAGTTATTCTATACGTGTTAAACTTAATAATGACACGAATAAAGTACGTTGGACATAAAAAGATTTCTAACATAAAGATCTTAATTACAGTTATTCCAAGAATCATTAAGACGCTATTTACTAATGCATTAAAAATTTATTTAAAAGCTGTATGGAGAGTACAGTGAAGTAGGAAGAGGAATTTCTAAGAACTAATAAAAATGCCTGAGTGGCTCAGTTTATTAATTTTGAGCAATTTTGGTACGAATTTCGCGGCGACCCGTCTCATGCCCAAATCATTGATAAAAATCGAATGGCACGAGCCAATCGATATGTCTAGGACCTCAGCAACTTCTCTAATGGTGATTCGACGATTGGCCAATACCATTTTCTCCACTTCATTAATTTTTTCGTCTGTTGTTTAAGTGCTCGGCTCGGTTCCGGCACGCTCTTCGTCGTTCGCATCTTCTCGGCCTTCTGAGAACATTTTGTACCACCGATAAACGTTGCTTCGGTCCAAGGTAGCTTCTCCGTATGCCACAGTCAACATTCGGAATGCATCCGCGCACTTAATTTCGTTTTTCACACAAAATTTGATACAGGTTCTTTGCTCCATTTTTTTGAATAGGTAAAAATCGAAGACAATCCAAAACACGTGCAAGCAAAGCAGCTGTCAACAATTAAGTGAATATTCAAAATGGTAGAGCTTGTCGGCATAAATGAAAGACATGAGTACCAACATAACGCCACAAAAAAAATCGAAATTCGAATATACGTAACCCGCGAAAATTCAAAATTCGCGATATTTTTTGAACACACCTCGTATTTAGTTCTAGTTCACATTTGGACTTGAAAAAATTGTAACCTGTATAAGATTAATAAACCGAATATGTTTAAAAAAAATAAAAAATCATTATTATTTTAGAAACAAATATTCCTTATAATCATAACTATAAAAACAAATACTTGCAGTATTAAAAATAATATTGACTGACCACATAAATACATTTTGTAATCGGATTTTATTCTTGAAAATATTTGCATGTACATAAATACATATATAAATATTCTTAAATGAGCATCACAAAAAGGTTAAATATGCGTTATAAAACATGCCTTATTTCCTTTTTTTGGTCTCACTTGATTAATTGTTATATCTAAATATAGCTTATACTAGGTACTGTCTCTTGCACCCAACTTAAATAATGGAATTAGTATAGTAAAGTCTATGATTACATAAAATTATATATATATATATTTTGACAAGAGATTTATCTATTTAGAGCCTGAATCCATTTTTTTTGTGAAAATGAAAAATATATCTTAAATCAGAATGTTTCTATACATTGACTTATAATAAGGTAACATTACATCAAATAAAAATAAATACCTGTCCAGTAGTTTTATTATATTCTATATATAAAGCAAATCAATTTCGTTTTCTCGTAAACATGACCGTTTAATTACTTCTTATTTAGTGTCTAAAAATAGTTTTAATGAATCTATGGTTTTATATACTATATAAAATGTATTTGTTTTATTTACAGAATGGAAAAAGTGGAAAGGTTTTCAAAGTTAAACTCACTCTCAATTGTTATCGAACCGCAAGAAGAACTTACTTTCTTAAGAACTTATGAACTAGAAACTACTTAGTTTGTAAGTTGAGGAAACGTTAGTAAGCATATCGTGAGAAATCTTGGAATATATACTTTTATTCATATTATGAGAATAGCGTATTTCTCAATATAAAACATTTTTTTTTAAGAAGAAGTATACTTTTATTGTTATTACAGTACATCTAAACTCAAAACAACAATCTATGAATTATACTTGGTAGTATATAACATGGAAATCGAACTAATGACCTTGGGCTCAGATGTCACCACCCTTAGAACCACCGTCAGAATGTCTTAATAAATGTCAAAGCTACTAAATTCATACAATATTTTATGTCATTCAAATCAAGTCAAATGAAAATCTTTATTGAAAGTAAGTTTTATACAAAACGTTTTTTCATTGTCACCAGTTCGGAAAGTTATTTGATAAAGACTTGAGAAGAGCTGGCGACAGAAACACATAGGGCTTTTCTTACGAGTATGTTCTTTTTTATGGTATATTTGAATCGTAAATTACATTACAATAATATTATTTTTAAAGATTTTTTATTTCTTTGTTTGTTAAATAGGCTTCTACTAACTTACTACTGTACAGATTTTAACCATTTTTCATTTCATTTTTTTTATATAACTAATGTTGCTTTAAATATTTTTAAAAAAACTGATAAAGTAGGAGATTTTCTAATAACCAAAGGAAGAGCATTCCAGAGTCTTATAGATTTTACAGAAAAAGGGTTAAAATAAGTGTGTGTTATATGTCGGTAGTTTCAATTTCAATTCATTAAAAGAACGGGACTGAGAGCCAAAGTGTGTAAAACCCTCTTTAAGGTAGGAAGGAGTTAGAGGATGAAAGAGGAGAGAGAGAGAAAGAGAGAGATACATGTGAATTTACCGGCTTTCTGTATTTAATGGTACGAGTATTTTCGCTGTAAGCTATATATGGTAAAAAATGTTTATCACTCGCCTTCATTAACTTTTAAAAGTAAGAAGTAAGCGATTCGTAAGCATTCAAATTCTTACTTGGTATTTTTCCACGATTATAGTACTGTTTAATAATATATGCTTCTTGAATTACAGTAACATATTGACATAAATAATTAAAGGTATAGATTACTATTATTATTAAATTAAATATTTTAAATAAATTTGTGTTTTAAATTGATAAAGATTCTGAGATGTTGGTGAACATAAAATGTAAAGATGGGATAAATGAAAAGGTTTTTCTTTGTAAAAAAATAAGGGAACTAGATAAATTACAAAATGCAGGGAAAAAAACGCCACAAGATCAATATAAATGAAAATCTTTACAAGAAAAAGTACAGTGGTTAAGTATTTGATAAATGATCCCAAATTGATTATAATATATAATTTATTACAAAATTAAAATAAAATATGATTCAATATGATGTTTGTAAAAAAACAATATTTGTCAGATCTTTTAAGTGGAACCCTAAAAATGGTTTGAGAGGGTTCAAGTTAATTAAAAACTTTTAATTGACACTTTGATCATAGCTTTAAATGACTTTACAGTAAAATACTGATAACATATATAGGTAAATGGTAATAGGTTTTCTACTTTAAACATATATTATATCCGTGGCTTTGTGTGTTTAATGTCATTGTCATTGTGATCTATATATTAAAAATATTTATGATTTATTTTCAATCAATTTAAAAAGTTCACTCTAAAAAGTGGTACGTAAGTAGTAATAAGTATGCAAGTTTAATTTACAATTTTTAACCCATACTAAATCATTTAATATGCTCTTATACTTTCACACAGCACGACTTTACGACGACAGAACTTTAATATACAGTTAAGTCAGTAAGTCATAGCTATAATTTTATTGATATAAAAAAATATATAAGATATAGAAAAAATTTTGAATATATTTTAAAGACTTTTATTTAATTTGAAATGGCTGTCCTAGTATGAATTATTTTTCCAAGGCTTTAGACTTTAAACTAGATCAATTTTACCTTATCAAAGATGACATAGTTTTAAATGTTTATTACTTGATACTTAAAGTAAATATATCTGAACTCCTTCTATTAGTGCTGAGTGTAGTCCCGTATATTATTATATCGGTTTTGTGATCCGTTGATCTTTGTGTGATGTTTAGTTTACTACCTTATGGTTTTTAATTTGGAAATATTTAAGGGTATATATAATGTAATATATATCGTTTGAGCGTGAAAAGGGATTTCCGAAGTGTGCCAACGACATATGTCTAAAAAAGTCCATGACGGTTGTCGGTACTGTCCTCGACCTCATAAAAAACAACACGTGTTTGATGAAGTAATTTACTTTTAAGACTTTAGTGACCTAAAACGTTTACTGTAACGTTTTTCAATTAAGAACCTAAAGCTTTTTTTAAGCTTCTCAGTTAATTTGATACACAACTTCATTGAGTTATTTTATACATGTGTTAAACTTAATGATGACGCGCTATGACTATTATATGCAAATAGGTCGCTAACACAAAGATTTTTATTACAGTTATTTCAAGTCGCTGTATTAACATTTAGCTTAAAAAAGTTTTGCCATTCACAAATGCAGATATTAAGTCAATTTCAAAGCCCTATAGCTTATCTATATAATGCAATGTGGAGAAGATCTTTTGCGAGCTAATAAAAATGCCTGAATGCGTTTAGCTTGATATAAAACGTTGTAATATTTGATGTTTATAAAAAAAAAAAAAATTGACAATTAGAAAAATCTACTTAAACGTTTTACTGTTTATTCTAAAGGAATGGAAAAGATTTCACAAACAGATTACATACAAATCCAAAATTAAAAATTTTTAGTCGACCTTTTTTGTAAGCCAACAAAAGAAACTACCTATTTATACAGATCAAAGCATTATTATAAAATAAAGAACCGACTGATAAACATATGACAGAAAAACGTACCAGAATAGTTGAAAGGTCAACAAAATTTTGTCTAATTTTAAATTAAATATAAAACAAATTACGTCGAAACATATTTATGATCATGTCTTATTATATAATTAGAATCTTGTGATCTCGAATATCAAACATAATATGTATTGTGCAACTGTAAAACTGTAAAACGATAATACCTTTCAAGATTAATATATATTGCACTAGATGTATGGCCTTATTAACCTTGTTGAGTCCTAATTCAACATACATTACACATATACATTATTTTGGAAAACATTTCAAACTAAAACCTATACTGAATAGTACGTGTTACATGACCAGCAAAAGGAACTTATTTCTCTTAAGAACTTATAAACTACAAACTACTTAGTTTGTAAGTTAAAGAGGTTAGTGGGCCTTAACTTTATAACATATAACGTATTTTTTTATATGAGAGTAAGAATAAAGAGAATAAGCGTTAATTATTATTATTTTTTAATGTAAATCCGGATTAGAGCAGTAATACCAAGCGCAAACATTCTATGAATCAAACTTTGTATTATCACTATTATTGAGTTAGTAAATATAAAGGTCCAAAATAAAATACACGCAACCAAAAATTTCTAAAATTCTTTAGTATTAATATACAAAAGAAAGCAGTGGTGTCTGATCGTGAAGTAATTCCACATTAATCGCATTGTTTTCTATCTGTTCCATTTTATCTATTCTTTTCAACTCTCTTCAAAGAATATTTTTTCTTATGAAGGAAAATATCACCTTGAGTAATCTTGATTGATAAACAACATTTCACGAATAAAAATGTGATATTAAAAAATTATAGTTTAGTTTACTTAACAGTGTACTTTATAAATAGATTTTGACGTTTAAGTAATTTACACAGATAAATAATGTAAATTAAAGGAAATTCAAAGCAGATATTTTGGTTTTTCTATTTTAATAAATACTTAATACTCGTTACTGTTAGAATAAAGCTTAAATAGATTTAAAATAAAGCGAAACTAAATAAATTGATGTAAATTTATCGTACGATTACAAGCTTCTGGACACTGTAAACCACATTTCTAACTCGTAAGAATCCTCATCGGGTCAGTAGAGAAAAGTATAAACAAATTATTTTCCTGCCTCATAACAATAATTAGAACGGACAGACGTTGGACGAGGCAGAGTTAAATTATATTTTCATAACTACGCAAATGGCACATGAAAACAGTCAAAATGGGACATAAAAACTGTGAGGACGCTAATTGCCTAATCAGTGAATATCAATCAACGACGCACCTCTATTATATATGATGGTTATATCATTATATTGAAATAGGTTAATTGACCACATACTGTGTGATCAAAGAAAAGCATTTATAAACATCTTTTGTTATTTGATAAAAATGTTTTAATAGATATAGTTGAAAAGTCATAAATGCAAGCTTGAACCTGCGACCTTTGTGATACCGTTCAGCCACTCTACCAATTAAGCTATGATATCGCGAACTGTCATGAATCTAGCATTATTTATATAATCGTGCATAACGACATGGAGGCAACATTTATAAGGCATCTTTTGAAAACACCAATCTTTAGACTTGTACGTATTGATGAATGTTAATTGTTTGATTTTAAATTCATGGATACGTAGTACAGAAAGTTTATTTAATAATATTTTGCATATGAACATTTTTAATATAGTATACAAACATCGTTACATGTTTGGAGATATGCGTTCTTTATAATTTTATTGTTCTTATTACGGAATTAAATTTCAATAATTTAATTACGTAATAAAAATAATACTACTTACGCAGAATCTATAGTTCTGTATAATGAAAATAACATAAATCTTAATATTGCCTATGAATGAACAATCTCTATTCGCTCCCTCTCTCTCCTTCTGTCTTTTTACTACTTATTACTTGAGAGAAAATGTCCAACACAGTATTAGGTATTCAAAAATTTATTTCGTTGTCATTGGATTCTCGTTATTCATTTTACTCTATACGGAAAATATCGTATATTTGAGCTCTTTATAATCATATTGTAATAAAACGATGTACTTCGAGATGATTTTAGTCTTCCAAATCAGTGTGTGTTCACATAATTTACATTTATTAGAAAATGATACAGATATTTTTTTAAAAGAATGGAAGGCGAATATTAAGACAGTACAAGTTTGACATACTCGTAAATGCACATTTTACGTATTCGTAACCTAAACAAATTCAATTTTAAATAAGTAATTTTTCATAATAAATAATAGAGTGAATAAAAAAATGCAAATTATTTTCTGGTATCTTTTGAGTTGAACCTTCGAATTGGCACCAGAACCTTGAGGTTCATTGAATAATTATCTCATTTGATCATAACTTCGAATGACTTTATAGTAAAATACTTTTATACAAATAATACTTTGTATTCGATTGAATTTCTTCTGTAAACAAACATGTTATTCATAGTTTAAATGATACGTATAGTTAATTTAAAATTCACCTACGTTATCTTTTTTTTTAAGATTCAATTATTTTAAAAAGTGACAAGTAAGTGATTACTAAGTATTTAGAAGCAACTTCATTTAGTCTAAAATAGTAAAGTTAGTTAGTTCCTTAGTTTGACTTATTTATTAATTTATTTAATATGCTGGCCATGTTATGCTCCCATGTTGTGATTAAAAAGAATATCAAACAGAAGAACTTTACATTTTAAATATGCAGTTGATTTTATAGTCAGTCAATAGAATAATTTTATTGATATAAATATATATATATATTCATATGTATTTTAAAAACATTTAATATCAATTGTATAGATGTCATAGTTACTACTGTTAATTCTTTGAGAGTTTCAAATAAAAAAATCTGACCTTATATTGGTCCAATACTTTTGTAACGATTTTGTTGTTTGTTGATGTTTGTGTATGAGTTATCTGGTCTTTACATTAATATTTAAAAAATATAGGTGAATATGAAAAAATATTATAAGTAATTTTTTTAAATCTATTATTAGATTATCGTAATTATAGAGGACTATGAGGTTGATATATTTTTTTATGTAATTAAATAGTGATAACTTACTGTCATATTTATATTTTCTTAAATCTTTAAATCTTTACCTTTACTTGAGAGAATTTTTTTTAGGTGGTAGAGCCTAGCTGTAGTTATCTGACTGCAGCTCGTATTGGGCTGGCTCGACTGGGGAAGGACCACCCTCTCACAGAAGACCGACGTGTAGTAACCAAATTCATTTGGTTATGTTTCGTCGGTGAGTGAGAGAATCCGGATCTTCTGCTGACTACACATCCCGGAAAGTACCAAGTCACTGTCCAGGCTCCCTTAGGGTCCTCTGATCATTGCTTGGTACGGAGTGTAGTGCCCATTGAACGCCCAGCTCCCACAAGACCTGCGACTCGACGCGTTTGGCACTACAAGTCAGCGGATTGGGATGGAATGCGGTCCTTTTTTGCATCCTACCCATGGGGGCCAATTTGTTTCCCTTCCGGTGATCCTATTGGCGCGCTGCGTCAGTAGCTGATGTGATATTACAGGGCATGGAACTATTTGTACCAAGCTCTGTGGTACCACTTGGTGGCAGTTCGCGGCCTTGGTTTGATGCGTCTGTCAGGGCTGCAGTAGCTGGCAAACGACAGGCTTATCAAGCTTGGGCCAATGCGTTAGTCACTAAGGATCCGAACTCTAGAGTTCTGAAGAGGAAATATAATCATGCCTTCAGATTCTTCAAATCCCTAGAGCAAAGTTCAAGCATGTCGTCAAACTTGGGGATCAGCTGGCAAAGTACCGGCCTGGCATGCGCAAATTTTGGGCGCTTTCAAAGGCCACTCTGGGCAACTTTAGCCACCCGTCCCTACCGCCGTTGCACATGGGGAATGACTCTCTGGCCCACACGGCAAAACAGAAAGCCGATCTCTTGGGCACTCTTTTCGCCTCCAACTCGACTTTGGACGACCAAGGGAAGACACCGCCTATCATCCCGCGGTGTCAGAGCTCAATGCCTGAAATAGTTTTTCGGTAGAAAACTATTAGGCAGTCTCTATTTTCCTTGGACGTTCATAAGTCGAGTGGGCCGGATGGTATTTCGCCGTTGGTGCTACGAACGTGTGCCCCTGAGTTGACTCCAGTGCCAACGCGTCTATTTCGGTACTCCTACCTTAAAGGCGTAGTCCCGGTCTCATGGAAGCGTGCCCTTGTCCATCCGATCCCTAAAAAAGGTGATAGCTCGGACCCAGCTAACTACAGACCTATCGCCATTACCTCTCTGCTCTCCAAAGTAATGGAGAGCATTATCAATAAACAGATCCTAACCTACCTCGAGGATCACCAGTTGGTCAATGACCGGCAATATGGCTTTCGCCATGGTCGATCGGCTGGTGATCTTCTGTTATACCTTACGCACCGTTGGGCAGCTGTTATTGAAAGCAAGGGAGAGGGTCTGGCAGTTAGTCTGGATATGGCGAAAGCCTTCGATCGTGTATGGCACAAGGGGCTTCTTTCGAAGCTACCTTCCTATGGGCTTCCCGAGAGTTTATGCAAGTGGATCACCAGTTTTCTCACTGGGCGGAGCATACAGGTCGTTCTCGACGGTTTTTGCTCGGACCCCAAGCCCGTGAACGCTGGTGTATCCCAAGGCTGCGTGCTATCCCCAACTCTGTTCCTCCTGCACATCAATGATATGTTGGATATTTCCAACATACATTGTTATGCGGATGACAGCACTGGGCATGCGATATATTCCGATCGTGCAGATCTCTCTCGGGAAAACGTCGATGAGTGCCGAAAGAAACTTGTGTCTTCAATAGAGACCTCCCTGGGGATGGTCTCTGAGTGGGGTGAACTGAACCACGTTCAGTTCAATCCCCTGAAGACACAGGTTTGCGCGTTTACCACTGAAAAAACCCCATTTGTCGTATCACCGGTCTTCGAGAGCACTCCCCTCATTGCCTCGCCAAGTATCAGAATACTAGGTCTCGACATTTCGGGCGATTGTCAGTTTCGTGGTCATCTGGAGAGCAAGGCCAAGTTGGCCTCGAAGAAATTGGGAGTGATCAATAGAGCGAGGCAGTATTTCAAACCTGGCCAAAGACTTGCGCTCTATAAGGCGCAGGTCCGGCCACACATGGAGTACTGTTCTCATCCCTGGTCCAGATCACCCCAATATCAGCTTCTACCATTTGACCGCGTACAACGGAGAGCCGCTCGGATTGTCGGGGACCCGGTGCTCTGCGAACGGCTGGACTCTTTGGCATTGTGTAGAGACGTGGCTTCTTTGTGCGTCTTCTACCGCATTTACAACGGGGAGTGTTCCGAAGAACTATTCGATCTGATGCCTGCCGCCAAATTTCATCACCGCACAGCGCGCCATCATCGCCTCCAATACCATCCTTACCACCTAGATGCAAAGCGATCCTCTACTGTGCGGTTCTCAAGGACATTTTTTCCACGTTCCACTCGCTTGTGGAATGAAATCCCTTCGGCAGTATTTCCAGATCGGTACGACATGGGTACCTTCAAAAAAGGCGTCTACTCCTACCTACAAGGCCCGCAACACTCTTGTAAATCCTCGGATGTTGCAAGAGTTCATGGGCGGCGGTGATCACAAGCCATCTGTGACCCGCCAACTCGTTTGCCCTCCTCTTCCATAAAAAAATAAATAAAAAAGAAGTAAAAAAATGTTCCAAATAGGTGTTATTGTTATCTTGATCTAAATCAACATGAATATTATGCAATATTTTTTTCAATAAGTTGTTATATAGCTTGGACTTAGTCTTTTTATACTAATTTATATTAATTTTTAAACCTATGTATCAGAGTAGTTCTTTCTGAATTATAACAACAGAGGTAATAAATTCAGCAAAGATGTCTTTATTTTTAAACCAATTTTATATAACTATATGGTTTATAAAATGTTAGTTGACCGAGCGGAAGCGAAACGTCTCTGTTTTACCTTGGCCAAAAATGCTTCCGTAAGCTCATCCGGAAGTTCGGATTTCTGGATGTCCGAATGTTCTTTACTACAGATCGTATATTTGAATAGATTCTTGTGAAATATTGTAGGTAGATTCAATAATAAAATTCTGTTGATTGTGTTTTTTGGACGTTTTCCAAATTTCTGCGATGTGAGCGCTAAAAACGTTAAAAGGACGTCATTGAGCTATGTTCAAAAAATGTAATATATTTTTATTCTTTTTAAGATTTTTTTGTTTGTCTCAATATTTTTTCATCTAATAAACTACAAACGGGTCGAGAGTGTGAGAGGGTAAAATTATGGTAAAAAAACAACCAAATTTCGAGTATCATATGAAATCACTAGGTCTACTGCTCTTCATATGTTTATGCAATGTATGTCTATTTAAATTATTACTGCAATGTATGTCTATTTAAAGTTACAAATGTCAATTCTATACATACAAAATTTACAAAATAATTAAATATTCCTGGTGATTTTTTTTTAGTTTTTTTATATAGACGATGGTGATAGTGAGGGAAAATTCAAAATATTGAAATGTTATAAATATCTGAAAAACTAAAAAAAACAGTAAAGTAAGTGGTAATTTTCCGTCGCTCCCTAAATTAATATATATTATTATATATGATACAAGGGAACTTCCCGGCCCTTCGGGCCAGGAAGGGTCAAAGGTAACGTATGAGGTTGGCACCTACCCTATTTTGTAGCCTGATTCAATAGCTTTTTTTTGATGTATTACACATTATTGTGTGATTTGTGGTTGATAAGTGATGCGCGTGCATACAGAGTCAATTAGGTCATTATTATATAGTAAGGATTGGCGTTCTATATATAATTGTCATTATCGGGTCGGAGACAGCAGTTGTTTTGTTTCTAACTTAACAGTATAGAATAATATTGAAATGATACAATATAATACAAAAGGTATTAACTAATAAAGCCATATAAATTTATTGAATGGAATAAAGGTGGCAAAAAAAGAATTTGTCTTTGATGGAATCAAGTATGCTACCAGACTTAGTTTCCTGTACCAAAATTCAATTGAATTCCGAAATATTTAAAAAATGATTTATTTTCTATCGTAGGTATAATGGTTAGATAGTTATTGAAATAAATTAATAATTTAACTGAGTTTTCAAGATAAAAATCTTTATTACAGTCATCAAGTCGCCGTATTAACGTTTAGTTTTAAGAACTTTTCCCATTCACTAATGCACTTTATGTAAATATATTGTAGAGGATCCTTTAAGAGCTAATAAAATACATGAGCGCGTTTAACTCCAGATAAAACGTCACTTGATAAATAAATATACACATAAAAAAATTACAAGACTGGGAAAAATGGACTGAAACGTTTTATTACAGCAAGAAAACAAGAAAAATTCCACAAACAGATTAAATGCAATATCCTAAATTACATATTTTTCGTCAATTTGTAAACCAACAAAACAAACTTCAACCATTTACACAGGTTATAGCCGTTCATAGAAAATATAGAGCGGACTGACGGAGAACACATATTAAATAAAAAAGAATAATTCAGTGTAGTTCAAACGGTGGTAGACCATAACATCGAGTCGCCGGCAAGGTTACCACCCATCGGGCAAAGTCGTGCCGCAAAGCGACCTAGTCGTGTTCCGGCACGTTGTTCGATGAAGCCGTATATATGGGAAATGGGTCTGAACAGTTGCGTTGCGTTGGCGAACCGGTTCGGCGTTGAGTTGGTGCTTATTGTGTCGGGTGTCTAGTCGAGGAGGGTAGCGGGATCCGAAGCGACGGCTTTCCGCTGGCCGCCCGCAGATAGTTGGGGGCCCAATTAGTGGGCCAGCCACCCACGAAAGGCTGCCCCGCCAGCTGCGTAAAATCCCAGGGTGGCTCCATCGTGCTGGTTGGCGACCAGATGAGGAGGCCCGATGGCGATCCCTGGGGGGGTTCGGGCGTCCCCGCAGTCTCCAGACTAGTCTCCCAGTGGCATGACATCACCAATTTCGGCGCCGGGTTTGATACGTACCGCCTCGTTCAACTGCCATTTCTCATCCTATTCACTCTTTTATTTTATTTTTATTATGAAAAAGTCCAATAAAAAGAAGAAGTTTTTACAGCGGTTGCACTCCTCCTCATTTAAAGTGCACCTCACTAACATCAGGGGCTTGCACTCTAATCTCTTACCTGTCCACCACCACCTGGAGACAGTTCAACCGCACTTGCTCTTTTTGACGGAGACACAGATACAATGTCCTCTAAGCGCTGCGTACCTGGATCATCCCGGTTACTCGTTAGAGTACAACTTTCGCTCACGTGCCGGGGTCTGTGTATACGCACGGAACGACCTCTGTATCCTGCGTCTCCGTCATCTTGAAGACCCTACTTTTTCTTCCTTATGGATTTTAGTAGACACAGGAAACGAAAAAATCCTGTATTGCTGTGTCTACCGTTCGCACAGCGGTGATCAGGAGACAACTAAATTATTTGAGTATCTCGGTGAGGCTGCTGATATAGCTCTGCATCAGTACCCTTCTGTGCAGCTCGTCTTTCTGGGGGACTTTAATGCCTGTCATCAGGACTGGCTGTTCCCGTACCAGAAGACCGACCATGCTGGAAGAGAAGCGCGGAATTTTGCGTTGTCTTTCGACCTCTTTCAGCTGGTGAGGCAAGCGACAAGGGTACCAGATGTAGTTGGCCATACGGCCATACAGCCAATTGCCTGGACCTTTTGCTGGCAACTGATCCGGACAGGTATCGTGTTGAGGTGACCTCCCCCTTGGGAACCTCCGATCACTGTTTGGTGAAATCTGTATTTACATATTCTCCACCAGCTTTCGAACCACCTGGTGTTAGGCGAGTATGGAAATACAAGTCAGCAGATTGGGATGAGATGCGGCACTTCTTTGCGTCTTATCCTTGGCGGCAGGTCTGCTTCTCTTCTTTGGATCCGTCGAGTTGCGCGGATGCTATAACCGATGTGGTACATCAGGCAATGGAGTACTTCATTCTTTTTGCTGACGTACCCATCGGTGGCAAAGCTCGCCCATGGTTTAATGCCGAATGTGGTCATGCTGAAGACCGAAAACATTCGGCATACCTAATTTGGGCTGATGCTAGAAGCTGCAAAGCTCCGGATGTAAGTTTAAAGAAGAGAGCCTTTAACCAAGCTGCCAAGTCCTATAAAAAGGCATTACGGAAGGCTCGTCGCGATCGTATCGCTAAGAATGGCGAAAAGCTCTCTGTCAGACCTACTGGCAGTCGAGCTTTCTGGTCTCTTGCCAAAGCGATCGAGTCGAACTTCTGCCAACCCTCACTACCTGCTCTGCTGAAGCCGGATGGATCTCTGGCCCATACAGCGACAGAGAAAGCGAATGTATTTGCTTCTCTGTTCGCTGATAATTCATATCTAGACACTGGCAATGCTTCTCCAGCGCATCTTCCTCACTGCGGTATTTCGATGCCTGAAATCCGCATCACTAACAAAGAGTTATGGAGAGCATTGTGTCGTCTTGATGTGAATAAAGCCAGTGGCCCTGATGGTATACCAGCCATTCTGCTCAAGACATGCGCAGCTGAGTTGTCTCCTGTATTGACACGTCTGTATCGTCTCTCTTTCAAGTCTGGAATAGTGCCGAAATCTTGGAAGCTTGCTAACGTGCAACCAGTGCCCAAAAAAGGCAGTCGTGCCGATCCTGCCAATTATAGACCGATTTCAATCACCTCCATACTCTGCAAGATTATGGAGCGTGTATTGAACTCGCGCCTTTTAGCGTACCTTGAAGGTAACGATCTCCTCAGTGACCGACAGTACGGGTTTCGCCGAAATAGGTCCACTGGAGACCTTCTAGTGTACGCTACGCACATTTTAGGCGAGGCCATCGAGAAGAACGGAGAAGCGGTCGCCGTCTCTCTTGACGTCTCGAAGGCATTTGACAGGGTCTGGCATGCGAGCCTTATAAGCAAGCTTTCAACATACGGTATATCTCCTGGTCTGATCGGTTGGGTAACGGACTTTCTGAACCAAAGATCTCTCCGAGTAGTTGTCGACGGGTGTTCCTCGGAACCTTTGACAATAAATGCCGGAGTGCCTCAGGGGTCCGTTCTTTCTGCAACTCTATTTCTGCTGCACATTAACGATCTGCTGGAGCCCGGTATCTATGGGTATGCAGACGACAGCACAGTTGTAGAAAGATACCTGCCGAGTAGTCGGGCTAGTAGAGATCAAGTACAGTCTGAAAGAGAAGCCATGGTGCAACGTTTGAATGACAAGCTTCAGGCAGTCTCCGCATGGGGCAAAGCCAATCTTGTCAAATTCAACGCCACCAAAACGCAGACGTGTCTGTTCACCGCCAAAAGGAGCCCTTTCACCTTGGCTCCTACTTTCCAGAGTGTATCTTTGGAATACAGTGACCGGCTTCAGTTGTTAGGCTTAGAGATTTCCTCGAACCTCAACTTTGGTCGGTGTATTGAGTCCAGAGCAAGAGCAGCTGCAGGAAAGCTTGCCATTCTTGCGAAGGTCCGTCAGTACTTTACACCGGGACAGCTACTTGTATTATACAAAGCACAAATCCGGTCGTGTGTAGAGTACTGTGGGCATATATTCTCTGGTGCCGCTAAGTCTCATCTTGCGGTTCTGGACTCAATTGAGAGGCGAGCAAAGAGGCTTATAGGCGACCCTGAATTGGTTGAAGCCAACCTCCACAGCCTTGAACACAGGCGTAGAATTGCTAGCCTCTCAGTTTTCTATAGGATACATTTTGGTGAGTGTGCGCAGGAATTACATGATTTAATTCCTCCATCCCCCTTCCATCACAGGACGTTCCGACGCACGGCAGATATCCATCCTTACGTTGTGGACATTCCCCCTGTCCGAACAAAGCGCTTTGCTTCGTCTTTCTTAGTTCGTACAGCGAAGGACTGGAACAGCTTGCCTGCGTCGGTATTTCCGTCCCAATACGATGTAGGTGTCTTCAAGAAAAGGGTGAATAGGTTACTGGGTTAATGCGCCTTACCATCTATGACTACATTTCCACTTTCCATCAGGTGGAATGTAGTCAAACACTAACCCAGAGGGTATAAAAAAAAAAAAAAAAAAAAAAGTTGATTATGGGAAGATCAAGATAGTGAATTATCTAACATACATTGAATATATTTGTGAGTAGGTGTCTTACGGGATTAGGCATTAAACACAAAGGCTTGCTAAGCCTATGAAGATAAATGTCCCGAAATCAATAGACATCTCGTGAGTGACAGAATTTCGGTGATAGATGTTATACACATTTGGATGAAGAAAGATACTAATAAATTGTTTGCGTAAGCGGGTAACAAAACAGGCTTTTATGGTTGAAATATTGCTCTTTATTAAATATTACAACCTAAATATAAAAAAAAAATATTTCATTTAAAATGAGTGGTGGTAAAAATACTACTTGTTATAGTTAACTAACAGTAAATTACTAGCCATAGCTACTTGATATTGATTACTGTATATATATATATATATATATATATATATATATATATATATATATATATATAAATAATAAACTCGTTCACATTAGAAGTTGTAATAAAAAGATTAATAGTTTAATATTTATAATATATAAAAACAAAATGTCTCTAAACTATATGAAATTTAACCTTATTTTATGACCTGTTCTTTATATCTTTAACTGTAACAAGCATTACTTGTAGTACTAAAAATAAAATGTATTCGGTTCAGAAATACTTTTTATATTTAGTTATTTTATTTAAAATATTTAAATGTACATTCAGTAACGTAAGTTTGATTCTTTTTGTTTGTTTGATTGACGAGAAGGTCTATTATTTCAATAATTTTAAAATTACAAACATTTGCTACTACGAGATTTATTTTATATCTGAATATAGCTTTTATTAGGCACTAAATATTGCTTGCAATTTCTTTTTCCGACTCAAAATAAGAAGCTTACTATTATAATATATTTAAAAGGTATACAATTTATAATATTATTTTTTTTGTAATTCATCATGTATTAGTAAAAATAGTACTCGTAAGTTGGTTTCAATGTATCTTCGCTATGCCGACTCTAGCATGTGGATGCTCGAATGGTCTACTCGATTGCTGTATTTTCTTACGTAATATAATTTTTTTTTCTTGTCATTTTGTTTTTTATTTTTTCCTACCTAAACTCTGTCAGATGTCTTAGATCAGATCTTAATTTTTACCTGAGAATTTTAAAAATGTTCTAAACGAGATTTATTGGATATTAATAATTTGTTTATAGAAGCAAGTTTGTTACCAGACTTTTTTCCTAAACCATAATTGAATTGATCTCCGAAATATTGAAAAAGCGTTTTATTTCCCAACATAGGTATAAATAAATTATCATAAATATTATTATTTATAAATAATGATTGTTATAAATGTTAATTGTGACTTTACTTCCCGTGGTTCCTAATTCAAAGATATTCAAGGGTATATAAAATGGAATGTAAGTCTTTTGAATGTGAAAAGGGGTTTCCGAAGTGCGTTAAAGACATGTCTAAAAGGTCCATAACGGTTATTATGATTGTCCTCGACCTCATCAATAACACGAGCTTGATGAAGTCGTATGATAGTCAATATAATCCTGGTGATGGATGTTGCATAGATTTATATGTAATATTTTAACTTATTATTTGTGTAAGTGGACAGCGAAAATAAATTACATTAAAAATAATACTCTTCGTTAATACTATAATCTAAATTTTGTTATTTCTGCTGCCAGTTCAGAGTGTAGTCAATAAAGCCTATCATAGTGACTTATTCAATACGAAATACATTGACATATATAAGACATCTAGTGTCATTGGAAATTATGAGCGCTTTCGCCTTTTATGCTCTGAGTAATGTAAAAAAGGTTAAACCTATTAAAATAAATGTTGTTGATTGACAGTAAGCAGTATTACATAAATTATTATATATATTTTTTTTAACAATAAACCTGCTCAAATTTGGAAATGTGATTGATGTGTTTTAATAAAATACCTCTAAATCATATAGAATTTCATTTATATTTTATGATCATATTTTTATAACCATAACTAATACGTAACTTTTGAAACAAGTAGTAAAAATAATTTTCTGTACAAACAATATATATAATTGGATATATTTGTTGAAACAGTTCAATATAAATAAATTGTATGAAATTTATGATTACATACAAACGTATATTAACATATTAAAATAAATTAACGGAAGCGAGAAACGAGAACATGACATGTTTGAATACTTTTAAATTGACATCATTAAATTTTAAAATCCTCATTATAAAGTATTTCCTTAACATTTCGCTACCATTTTATTATTTTTTAATATCCACATTGGCATATCTACTGGCTCTTGCACCCAACTCAAATAATAAGTATAGTATATTAAATATATAATCACAGAGAATTTACATAAATTGCTATATTTTAACGACAGTTTTTATGTAAATATAACCTGGGTTATTTTCTCGTTATATCAGTGAAAATTAGATATTTAATAAATCAAATTCATTCTGTACGTTGAGACAGATAATGAGCTAACATCACCTCAAATTTTATAAAATCTAGTAGTCGTTATTATTATAGTTGCAACGCAAATCAGTTTCTCTGTTTTTAAACAGTTAAGGTCAACATGACTGTTTAATTACACACTAAAGTATGTAAAAAGAGCACTCCTTTTAAGACTAATGTATGTTATACTAAATGTATGGCGGTTATTAAAGTTATTGAGTAAGAGGAAAACTTTTCAAACTAAAACCTATACACAATAGTGCGACCTACTTGTTACTTGAACTGCAAGAAGAACTTATATCTCTTAAGAACTTATAAACTATAACCTACTTAGTTTGTAAGTTGGAAAGGTTAGTGAGATATTATTTTGAAATATTATTATTATTCATATTATATCTAAAAGGTATTGTTATATTCTTTATTTTATATAAATTACAACAATAATCCTTCAGAATTTTCAAATGTAACAGACACAAAATACTCCCAGTTTCAAAACTTGACCATAACTAGACTATAAACTTCACTATGACTTTATAAATATCAAAGTCATTATTATTAAATAAGAATGTATATAAAGTAATACAAAATAAAATATACACAAAAAAATAGAAGACCTTACTATTGTTATACAAAAATAACAGTCTGATCGTGAAGTAATTCCACATTAATCGCATTGTTTCCTATCTGTTACGTATTATCTTTATTTTTTAACTCTCTTCAAGGAAATGTTATTTCTTCTGATGAAAAATTTCCTGTTGGATCTTGATTGATAAATAATATTCTATAAATAAAAATTAATATCCAAAAACTTTTGTTTAAATTTTATTTCGCCCTTCAAGATATTTCTGTTATTTAACAGTGAATTTTATTTTCATTTTATAAATAAAAAATATGACAATTTAAAAATATTTTTTTATATAACTTCTTTATTTTGTACCTATTCAAAATTCAAAATATTTTTTGTCTTTTTACTCTGAATAACGGATTAAAACTAGTAATTAAAATAAAGCTAAAATAGATTTATAGTAAACCGAAAACAAATAAATTGTAAATTTATCGTATAACTTCAAGCTACAGGATACTTTTTAAACCTAATTGCCACTTTACTAAATTGCATTACTAAGAAGCCTCATCGGGTCAGTAGCATAAAATAAAAACGTTTTTTCCTGTCTCATTGTAATTGTAATAATGACAAATGACAGACGTCAAACGAAGTAGAGTTAAATTAAATTTTTATAACCTTACAAATGGTACGTAGGTATATATTTAGGTATAAAAACGGACAGTGAGGACGTTAATTGCTTAATTAGAGGATATCAATAAACGACACACCTCTGCTATATATCGTGGATACATTAACGTGTTGACAATCAATCACGGTCCAGTGGCTCGTGATTGATTGTTTTGTTGATTGATTGCTGCCAGTGGGCAAGTATCATTATATTGGAATAGGTTATTTGATCTTATATTTTGTGATCAAACAAAAATAATTTATAACCATCTATTGATGTTTCATAATAATATTTTAATTTTAATAAGGCAAAACTAATAATACTCTTTAAAATAAATTAGTATGAAAGTCATTAACGCGATCTCCAACCTGCGACCTCTGTGATAACGATCCGTCGCTCTGTCAATTGAGCTATCGTATTATGATGAATAGTATTGTTTATATAATCGTTCTTAATGAGATGGAGGCACTTCTTAGGCTTCTTACGAAAGTCCTAACCTCAGGTCACGCACATGTTGATGAAGTTTTCGATCTAATTTTATTTAAAATTTAAATATAATTAACATGATTAAACCTGTTTATAGCCAGTTTGAAATAATATAATCTAAAATGTTTGTTTCAAAATTATGGATATTTAGCACTGAAAGTTTATTTAATTTTAGTGTACAAACATCTCTTTGTAAATACAAATTGATGTATGCTTACTTAATTTTCAGGATAAATTATGAGTTTCATTTATTTAATTAAGTAAAAAAAAATAATACATTGCTTATACAATTGAATTAATTTAAATATAATTCTATGCAAGCAATATTACAGATAAAATTGAGCTTTTTATAATTTTGTTTGAATAAACATATTACTTCTAAAAAATATTTAAGTTATGTGAAGACAAGACTAGATATTATCAAGGTCTTTAATTATTAAGAGAGGAAAGAGAAAAGGAAAAACATATAAAAGAATGCAACTTTTGTCAGAACGTTTTATAATTCTAAAACTTGGATAAAATAAAGATAATGAAGGATTAAAACTGTAAAAGTTCAAAATGGTTTTATAATAATCCTAAGCTATAAATATAAATATATTAAAAGAGAAAGTCATTTTTAAAATATTAAGCGCTTAGAAAACAATGAAAATATCTCATTTGATCCGCATTTATGAGAAAGATTACTGACAACGTACCGTATCTTTATTGGTATGTTTTAATATATATTGAAGTATCCTAGATCGTCATTTTGCTGTCATCATAAATTGGTAATTATGATAAGGATAATTTGACTTTTTACTTACTGGTATGGATTCTCAGTCTCTGTATAATATGTAATAACGGTATAAATGAAAAAAAATATTTTTAAGAATGGAAGGGAAATGATATGACGGTATATCAGTGAAAATATTATTATTCTATTAACCTGAAGGAAAACCATTTAAAATTAGAATAAAATTAAAATTAAAATTAAATCAAAATAAAAATTAAATAAATAACAATGTCTATTAAAATGGCATGCATTTTATTTAAGTGGAACCCTAAAATTGGTAAGAGAAAGTTGAGGGTCATAAAAAAGTTTAATTATCACTTTTAAGCATAAATTCGAATGAATTTATGGTAAAGTACTGATAGACAAAAAATACTTTGTATTTAGTAAATATTAATTTCAAACATACACGTGATTTCCTTGACTTTGTATATTTAGTGGTAATGTGTGTATTTGTATCTTTACATTCACCTTCATTCATTTAAAATGGTTCGTATTTCAATAAGATGCAATAAACATTGTATTACTGTTAATATATGCTTCTTGAATCACCGTAACATTGGGACATAAATATTTCAGTTATAGATTAGTATTATTATTAAATTAATTATTTTTAATACAAACTGTATTTGAAATTGATAAGATATGTTTTTTACATTTTAATAGTAAATGGTAAATTACAAAATAGAGGGACAATTACGAGTACAAGGACAAGATCAAAACAAATACAAAATACAAAAATGGGTAAATAAATAAATAATACATCTTTACAAAAAATTGTAAAGCGGATAAATATTTGATGATGATTCCAAATTGAAATGAATATATAATTTATTACAAAATTTCAAATTAAAAATAAAGTTAATGGAAAAATATGCAATATATCTTGTATATATTTTTGGTGGAACCTTTGAATCAGTACGAAATGTGATAATTTTATGTTAGTCATCTTCTTTCTATCTTTCACCTTCATTTAATTTTAAAAGTTTAAATCTTCATTCACTCTAAAAAGGGATATGTAAGTAGTAACTAATTTAATTATTTTTGAACGAGATTCAATAAATGTTTTTACACGTGTAAAATATGTAATTTACTCTTTTATAACTGTTTAATACTGTATGTTTGAAGTACACTGACATTTAAACATAATAAAGATTTAAATAATCTAATCAAAGTATAGGTGATGAACACTTGAACACTAACTTTTATTAAAATCAATATATTTTTCAAAACTCTTATTTGCACACACACAGCTTGTTTACTTATGAAGTTCTTCGTGTAGTTTAACTTAACTTTTAACATGCTGGTCACGTTATTTTCAAAGAATCTTAAGATAAATATATAAAAAAAGAAGAAATTGACAGTTTGTCAACGCTATAATTTTAATATTAATATTTAATAAAAAATATATATATAATGTAGAACCGCTGGTATTTCAAAGATATTTATCTGATATGGAATAGCTGTCCTAGTTTAAGCTGTTTCTCCAAGACTTTGAGACTAGAAACTAAACCAATTTGTCCTCTAATATGACATAGTTTTAACTGCTTATTCTTTGAAGTTAAGAAATCTGATCTCTTTCTATTAGTGCTTAGTGGTCTGTTGATATTGAAGTTGAGTTATAACTTAGTTTTGCATATTTTTGCAAACCTAATGTATTTGTTCTCGAGGTGTTAGAATTAATAATGTTTTTTGTTTTTATTTATTAAAGAGTTATTGTTTTCTAATTAAGCTATTAAACTTATATATTTATTACCTATCGCTCCGATGAAGTAGAGGGGAGAACCGGCAAGGTTATTGTTATATGACGTTAATCAAAAGAATATCATAATTTTGGATGTCTACTAGATTGTAATATTCTATGACGTAATATAAAAGTTTTCATTTATTGTCATCTTTTTATTTTTCCCTTTCTAGCTAATATTTCTGACTAGAGATCTTAACTTTCACTTGAGAGAATAAAAATGTTTGGAACAAGAGTTATTGATCTTTATAAATATTTTTTCAAGTTATTTATTATGTAAACTCTTTTTTTATACTTTGACAGTTTATATTCATTCGTAAAAATAACTACATTGATAATAAATTCAGTAAACATTCCTTTATTTTCAAATCCAAATGTTAGTTGACCGAGCGAGACCGAAAGGTCTTTGTTTCACCTTGGACAAAAATGCTTCTGTTCGACCGTCCGGATATCCGGATTTCCGGATATCTGGACTATCCGGACTGGTCTTTACTACAGGTCGTATGTTTTTGTTATTCTCGTGAAATTTTGTGAGTAGATTCGATCATTAAATATATATTTTTATATCGATTAAGTTTTTATGGATTTTTTTTTAAGTTTCTTTCGAAAATTCTTACCTCATCCGAGGTGATTATTTTGTATAGTATATTTATTTACAATTTTTATATATGTACTTAAAATAAAAAAAAAGCATGATTATAGACAATTTTAAATAATATTATTATAAATGTTTGTTCTCAGATTTAATGTACATACAAAGTTTAATTAACGTTATAAACGTATGACCACAGTCTACAAACATGGCTATGTCTTTGAAGGTGTACTTATATTAGTTTAAAAATTAATTATATTGTAAATTGCGAGTTATGTGAGAAATTAAGTTTAGTTATAATTGTGGTGACTTTTTTTTATTATTATTTAATAGTACTTATTTCTGTTTATTTTTTTCAAATTACACGGATTCTTAGTCTTCAATATACGTTATAACGGTTATCTAAAAGACTTTCTTTTAATAAAGAATGAAGAGAAAATAATAAAATACAAATGATAAAGCAACCGAATGATGAAAAGGGATTCCTAATTTGCGTCAAAGACATTTGTCTAAAAGATCATGGATGTTTGTCGGTATCGGATCAATGAGTTCGTCTTCTTCCTCGTCGCTAACAACACGTGCTTGATGAACCAATTTACTTTTCAGACTTTAGTAACCTATAAGGCTTATTAATTACGCTTTTTACATGATTATCTAATATTGTGTTGAAATACTCATAAATTTCTAATTGCCTTTATGTGTTATACAACAATTTATTTGTAAAGCTACTTGCAAGCTTCTTAATTTAATGATAATGCGCATACGATATATGGGACACAAATAGATTTTCAAGATAAAAATCTTTATTACAGCCATTCTAAGAATCATCTGTATTAACGTTTAGTTTTAAGAACTTCTCCCATTCACTAATGCACTTTATATGGATATAGTACTTTGCGTAGAGGATCTTTTGAGAGCTAATAAAATGCCTAAGCGACTTCAGCTCAATATGAAGCATCACTTGATAAATATATATACAGATAAAACGTAAAACTAAAATGTAATTGAAGATATATACTAAAACGTTACTTTATGTTAAAAATATCAAGGATTCGAGAATAATTCCACAAATATATATTAAATCCAAAATTTGAAATTACATATAATTTTTTATTTGTAATTCATTTATTTGTAAACCAATATAATAAAATTCACCCATTTACACAGATCAAAGCGTTTGAATCAGAAAATAAAGAGCGGACTTACAAAGGTCTGATCGAGAAGAGATAAATAAAGAATACTTGAATATAAGGAGGTCAAGATAGCGAATTATCTAATACACATTGGACTTATCTATAAGTACGTCTTTTACGGGATTAGGAATTAAATACAAAGGCTTGCTAAGCCTATGAAGATAAATGTTGTTCCAAAATCAACAGACGTCTTGTGAATAAGAGAATTCCGGTGATGAATGCTACATAGATTTGGACAGCAAAAGATATTAACGAATTATTCGTGTAAGTACATTTAGAGGCTTTTAAGGTTGAAATTATTGCTCATAGTTAGATATTTCGATATATATTTTTTTTTATTTGTTTTTTATTGATAAGTGTAGCAGATGTTTTAATATTAAACTCTTATTTATTTATTTGTTTATTTATAGTTTATATTAGTTACTGACAGTTTCTTCAAACTCTAATACGGCAGATTATGATGACTTACAATTTCAACAAATTTATATTTTAACAAGAGTTTTTCCTAATTTGAGTCAAAAGCTAATTTTCTGTTGAAAATAAGCGTCATTTTTAAAATGAGAATCAATTTCTGTATTTTTCGTGAACATGACCTTAGTTACTTATTAAGTAGTAAGTAAAAGAAGACTAATTTTCGGGAGTTTATAATTAATATATATTGTTAGCTGAAAGAAGAGACTTAAAAACCGGTCTTGAGGCAATGCCATTAAAGCCCATTAAAATTATTAGTGTCAGATTCTTTTGCTAGCGAGAGTTTTGTCCGTTTGATCAGTCAAATTCTTAAAATTCTGATAGTTAATTACGAGTAAAACCTAGCATTACATTTCGTATTTGTATAATTGTTTACGATTAGGTTTGTTTTATAATTTTATAATTAAATAAAGTATTGTTGTGGTGTTTAAGTTATAATTATTATTTTTTGTTCCTTTTCCATCTCTGGTCTTTAAGAATATTTTAAAAATGTATGGCGTTTGTTAACCTTTTTCAATAAGAGGAAAGCTTTGTAAACTATTAGCTACTCGCAATGGAAGAATCTATTTGTTACTTAAACCAGCAGAAGGAATTTATTTCTCTTAAAAATAAACTACAAATCACTTAGTTTGTAAGTTTGAAATATATTCTTTTATTTACATAGTGTGAATATAATATGTATTGTTAAGACTGCAATTAAAATCTTCTGCTTCTTCTTGGTCTTATAGGAAGATTATTTTTTTATATATTTATTAACTTCAACATTAGAGGAAAAATCTTAATTTATAAATGTAACAGATAAAGTACATCCATCTATGAATCACATAAAGTATTACCTCGTCTGCGAATCGAACCCTTTTATCTTCGAATCAGAAGCTTTCCTACCAACTTTCGCCACCCACCATCAGACCTAGCTTTCCAAGTATGACTAAATGTCAAAGCTACTATTATTGAATCAGTATATATAAATGGAGGTACAAAATCAAAATATACAGTATTTAATGAATTCATTTAGTATTATTATACAAAATAAAGCAGCACATTAATAGTACTGTTTTGTATTTGTGCTGTTTATTAACTATACTTGTTAACTTTACTAAAAAGAAATGTCATTACTTTTAATGGAAAATGTCACGTGGTCAGTCTTGATTGATGAATAATGACAATTATATATGAATAAAATACGTAAAGGCTGAGCAGAATTGTTTTTAAAATTAGTTGGCACTTTTGCGACATTTGTGTTACTTAAAAGTATTATATAAATTAATTTTGACATTAAATTCATATAATATATTTTTTTATTTATTTCTAGGTAATGAAAAGACAAACCATAATTTTTTATATGATTCTGGTTTTTCTGTCTTATATAATTATGTTCAGATTCAACGGAATGCAAAAACAAACAAATTGTCCCAATTTAAAATACAGTTACAAGCTACTGGATGCTTTTTAAGCTTAATTGCCCAACATTACCAAATTGCACCCCTGAGAAACCTAGTACAAAATATAAACCAAAATTGTTTTCCATTCCATTGTACTAATTAGAATTGATAGACAGAAATGGAAGAGTTAAATTAAGTCACCATTCCCACACGAATAGAACACGTGTTAAATGCGACGTAAAGACGGACAGTGAGGACGGTAATTGCTCAATTATTGAATATCAATCAACGACACACCTCCACAATATATCGTGGATACATTAACGTGTTGATAATCAATCACGGTCCACCGGCAGATATCATTATATTGAAATAGGTTAATTAACCACATATTGTGTGGACATACAAAAGTATTTATCAACATCTTTTGTTATTTGGTAATAATATCTTCATATAGATTGGCAATGTTTTAAATAAATAAAGTGTGAAAAAAACAACAAAGCTCGAATCTGCAACCTTTTGGATATAGTTCCGACGCTCAATTATTGAGCTACCGTGTCACTAATGCTATGAATCTAGTATTCTACATATAATGCCATTATTGAGACGGAGGCAAAATATATTACCTTCCAAATCCTGCAAATGTTGATTACTGTTTACTTTATATTTGTTTAAAATTTAAACATACAATTATGTGAACAATTTCTCTTAAAATATTCAACATTTGTGTGAAACATTCTTATCATATAAATATTAATATAATAGTTTTTTTTTTTTTTTTTTTTTGTGTCTCTACTGTTAGCCCTACTGGCCATGACAGCGTCACCGGTGGAATGGACGGGTGCAGAGACCCGCCCTTGAAAAAGGGGGGCCTGAAGGGCCCCAGGGGAACGCGCGTCCTGAGGGCGCCTCCTGTGAGGCTCGGACCACGGCTCAGGACGCCGTTAGGTGGGAAGCGAGGGTTGGATGTGGGTTAGGTTTTGACACTAACGTCTTACGACGGCAGAACGCCGGAGCAACGTGCTTGGATGGGGGCCTCGTCTTCGCCGGCGAAGACGCTGTGTGTGTGTGTATGTGTAGTATTTATGTACGCTTTGTCGCTTTTACGTAGCGTTCCCTAACGTAATCGCGTCGTCCGGATCGAAAAGTACCGACTTGGGTCTTCTCTTTCTGACTTTAGGAGTCTTACGGGCCGTGTATCCTGTGGCCTTAACCACCAGCGGGTTTGGGTGTCCCACAGCATTGTCAAAGTAGCTTTTGGAGAGCCCCTTGAAATACTGTGCGATCGTAGGTAGGTCTAAGTCTCTGTGCAAGTCGATATTACGCATAAACCACGGTGCCCCAGTGGCGAGCCGCATGAATCTGTTCTGATTTATATAATAGTATATTAACTAACTTACTACTATTTGAAGGCATGTTTATTATTTAATTTTTAGAATAAATCATAAAACTGTAAGCATTAAATTAAGGCTAAAAGTTTATAGTAATAATAATACTTATAAAAATAAACATCCAACATAATATTAGTCATTCAAATATTGAAAAATTCTCAATGGACTTTTCTTTAAGCGGAAAATGTCGTCTTTTGAGCTGTTTATAATCTTTGTGACATAAAAACTGTTATTTAAAAAAAAATAGTCATCTGATATTATTGATAATAATATTTTTGATGTATCGCTTTTTAACAATGTTTAATAAACCAAAAATAATTAATTGGATATATAAAAGATATTTAATGTAATGAGATACGGGTTTAACAATCATTATCAAAAAAAAAAAATGTTGAATTTCTTTTATTTACTTTCAGTTTTGCATGCTAGATACTATAATGTGCAGTTGAAAGCGTTATGTATTTACAATTTTTTTAACATATTTTTATGTAAAAAAGTGTAATAACCTAACTTAGTAATAATACAAAATTGAGAAAAAAAACTATTCCTTTGGTTTTCTATAGAATTTCTATTTGTAAGAAGGTTGTTTTTGCTTTAATTATAAATTGAGAATTACGGTAAAAAATGAATTGAACTTTCAGAACATTTTGTGTTTTTAAGATATATTTATAATCTAATATTATTATAATATACTAGTTTGTTGTACTAAATCATACTTAAGCTAAGACAGTGTAAAAATATGTAACAATTGTATAAAAGAAAAGTATTCCACAAAATAATGTTTAAATGATAAATTGTAATAAATTGTATATATTCGTAATTTTACAATGATTAAAGTATTAGTATTTGACAAATGAATCGAAATTAAAATGAATAATTTATTACAAAATTCAAATATAAAATAAAGTTAATTGACAAAAAATATGAAATATAATTTTTCTTTTCTAAAAATAGCGGAAGTGTACAATTCGCACTTCATTAAAAACTTTTAATTATCTTTTCGTGATCACAACTCCGGATGATTTTGTAGTAATATACTGATATACAAATAATACTTTGTAATTAAACGATTTTCTTCTGTATTTGTTCTTACCTTCTGTGATTTTTTTTTTGCTTATATTTTGAGCTCAAAATATATAGCTACGTTCGTACGTTCATTGAATTTAAAGATAAGAAAGTGACAATTAGTTATTTAATTCTTACTTGTTTTTTTTCCATAACATACTTAAATATGTAATTTACTCGTATTACTCTTTAATAACGTAGGTGTCTTTAACTACAGTGATATCTAAACTTAATAAAGATTCAAATATATTAAGGTACAGTCAATGATTAGTCATCGCTGATTTCATTTGATATTAATATTTGTTTCAAAACACTCGTACACAACAGTTTTGTAAAGACGTTTAGTAATGTCCGTCAATCTCGAATTGTTGTTAATAAACATGTTTTCCCGTAGTTTAACTTATGTTGAAATGTGGTGGTATTATGTTTAAAACATTAAAAAATATATATTAGAATAACTAATTTTATGAATGATAAAAATATATATAATGTTAAACTGACGATATCATTTAATATCAGAATTGTATTACAATTATAAATTTAACACATTTTATCTTCAGATTCGTTATCCATTAAGAGTATTTTTATTATATATAAAGAGGCTATTCGAGTTGATTTTGTTGTGATTTTTGTCACTTATCATTTAATTGGCATAATTGGTATGAAAATTAATTCTATAGTAAAAATAAGTACAAATAACAATTTTTAATTTTCATGTATCACAATTTGTAAATAAAGGGGAGGCAGTATTTATTTTTACATTGCTGTTATTTATCTGATTTGAAACAGCTGTCCTAGTTCGAGCAATTTTTCAGCAAGGCTTTGAGACTTGGAACTAAATCAATTTGACCTTATCAGAGATGACATAGTTTCAACTGTTTATTCTTTGAGGCTTTGAAGTAAAGAAATCTGACCTCCTTCTATTGGTGTTGAGTGTACTCTCGTATATTCTTTTATTACTTTTGTAGTCTGTTGATGTGTGACTATGGTATAGGGTATTATTATGGTATTTGGGCTTTTTATACTTTTGTTTTTGCTGTTTTGTTAGAATGGATAAAATATTTTTATTGTGTATTTATTTGTTCAAGAGCTTTCGTTCAAAACATGCAAATTTTATCGTATCATAGTCTAAGTTTTACAATAAAATTGAGCTATCAAAATTAATTTATATCTTGCCATTGTCTCCTCTGAATTTAGGAAGTAAAGGATAATAAATTATTGTTTTTTGATTTCAAACATTTGCATGTAAATAACCTGGATGAAAGGTAGAATTTTATTTATATTTTTCTCTTTAATATATTTATAAGAGACAATTTTTTTTTGAATAAAAGTATGAAACGAGAACATGTACATATATATTTAAATAATTTTAATTCCTAAATTTGTGTTTTATGCAAAGTGTACGATATTTAGTAACCTTATCGAGTAAGAGGAATGCTTTTCAATTTAAAATCAACCCACAATAGTTACTTGAACCATAAGAACTTATTTCTCTTAAGAACCTATAAACAATATTTTTAGTTTCCAAGTTCGTAAAGTTTGTGAGACATTACTTTGAAACATATTCTTTTATTTTGATTGTGAGAATAATGTATTATTAACACTATAATTTTATATAAGAGCAAAAGAAGAAAAAAGAAAAGTATTATTTTATATGTTTTTTAAACATTTTTTCAAAAATAGAGCAATAATTTTACGAGATTTTAAAATGTAATAGATACACACTAAATATAGATCTACATACAAAACTAAAATAACCAATATTTAGTATTATTATTTAAACGAATGCCAACGTCAAGTTAGTCTACATTATTGGTATTGTTTTCTATCTTTGACGTTTATTATATATACTTTTCAACTCTCTCTAAAGAAATATCATATATTATAAGGAAAAATTTATTGGTAGGTAATTTTGATTGATAAGCAATTGTGGTATGAACATAAAATGTAATACCTATTTTTTTTTATTGTACACTTTTGATATTTGTGCTACCTAACAGTGAATTATATAATTAAAAGTTTATACAATACAGTTTATACTAACAAAAATATACATTAAAGGCTATCTAAGGATGAAATATAAGGATAAAAAAATCTATAACTCATATTTCTATTTCTTTCTAACCAACAGTTTAACAAGAGTTCTTTATAATTTTTACATTATTTTCTTTTTTATTCGCGATAAGTTGTTATAATTACAAGCCTATGGTTTTTAAACCTACTTATCGCCACATTAGTGACTTGCACTCCTGAGAATCAGTCATCAGAATAGAAAATAAACAACATATTTTCCCATTTCATTGTACTAATTAGCACTGACAGATGTCAGACGACGCACAGTTAAATTATATTTCCATAACACTCACACACACACACACGCACGCACGCACGCACGCACGCACGCACGCACGCACGCACGCACGCACGCACGCACGTTAACAGTGATATCAACTTGTTAACTAGAGAATGACACACCTCTACTATATACCATGGTTGTATCAATATGTTGATAATCAATCACAGTCCAGTGGCAGATATCATTATATTGAAATAGGTTAATTAATATTATTGTGTGGACAATATGTAAGTGTTGATAAACATACATACTGTGTGTTCAAAGAAAAGTATTTATAAACGTCTTTTGTAATTTTATATTGATGTCTTGATACTATAATAGCATGTCTAATGACATTCTTATATAAAAATATAATTAAAAACTCAATAACACATGCTTGAACCTCTCGGATGCCGTTCCGTTGCTCTGTTTATTGAGCTATCGAGTCGCTACCCGCCTTAATTAATCTGGAGTTCTATATATGTTTAAAAGTTAATAATTAATAATATTTATATATAATTTGTAGTTATAATTATATAAATTATTAATATTGATTTTACATATATTAATGTTAAGAAAAACACATTTCTTTTGATTTCATTACTTGAAGGAAATTTCTAACATGACGTTAGTAGTTCGATTATTAAAAAGCCATTCCATTTACACCATTCTATTATACTTTATACAGCAAGTCGGAAAATGTCATACATTGTTGACTGCAAAATGTAAGGAAACCTAGTATTTGTAGTGGTTCTAGGTCATCTAAATAACTGACAAATAGAGATACAAACAGGACAAAATAGATACTATATGTAATGTATAAGGAACAAAAAAAATCTTCATATAGATGATTGTAATTTTTGTTAGAACTTTGTTTTTAATTAAAAAAATGTTAAAATAAAAGATGGAGTAAAAGTGTAAAAGTTATTTTTTTTTAATAATAATTTTTAGATATACTCGTACGTACATATATTTTAAAAAGGAAAGTAATTTTAAAAAGACAGCAGTTTAAGTGCTAAGAAAACAATGACAAGATCTCACTTAATTCACCTTTATGAAATGAACCATTTTCTGGCAACCTGTTGTAGTTATATTCTATTGGTATGTTTTAATAGATATATTGCGATGATTATTTTGCTGTTATTAAATCATACAGTATACTTTCTTATCTTTCTATTTGGCCCCTAGAATTGGTGGGAAGGTTGAAGTTTAATAAAAATAAAATATCATGGATATACAAATATATCATTGTTATTGTGAGCTATAGTTAATATAATTCACTTTAAAAAGTTTAAAATTTTTATTTGCTTAAAAAAGTGGACAATAGGTAATTATTTAGTTTCCAAATAACTACTTGATTACTTGAGATGCAATAATATAATAATATATTAATCTAATCTATACATGCTTCTAGTATCACAGTTTCATACATTTGAACGTAAAAAAGATTAAATTATACTAACTCAACAGTCTGTACGAGTGTATCGTACACCGAATGTATTGTGTATCTGTTTAGTAATTTCAGTGAGTCCTAAATTGTGGTTGACCTTGTTAACCTTGTTTTCCGTAATTTAACTTAACTTTAATGTTCTGGTCATGGTATCTTTAAAGCATCTTAAAATAAACAAAGATAAAAAAACAAACTACTTCAGTATTCAATGTTATATTGATAACTAGCTTTTGCCCGCGACTTCGTCCGCGTTTCCGTCGTTTTTCGAAAAAAAATTAGCAGATGTCCTCCCTCATAGTTTTGACGTAACAGGCAGATTCACTTTCGTATTTTAGAAGGGCAATAGTAATATAATATGCCAATCCACAAAACTGTTGAAAAATATAAGTAACCGCAGAATATTATAATATACCCACGCTATACCCACGACTCGGTCAGCGTGTAACTCCTTGTTTTTTATTAAGATAATATATTGCTAATATTTTTAGATCAAATTAAAATGTTTCAGCGCAAAGCTTCTGGGTAGACTATGTTAAGAGTCGACCCGTCCGGCACGTGAACGTAAAGATTCCTAGAATTGCTAACCCGGGAAAGAGCGACGTATAATTGACCATGCGAGAAACAGCTAACACCGAGATCTACTCCAGCAACACGAAAAGTCTGCCCTTGAGCTTTATTGATAGTCATGGCATAGCACACCGATACTGGGAATTGCGTTCTTTTAAATTGGAATGGAAAATTATTTGGTATTATGGGAATTCTGGGAATAAAGACAGTTTCTCCTGCACCGCAACCTGTTAAAATTTGAGCCTCGATTACATTTTGTTGCAACTGGGTTACTTTTAGCCGAGTTCCATTGCAAAGTTGAGGTGGTCTTAAATTTCGGAGCAGAATTATCGGTATGCCAATTTTTAAACAAATTATATGAGAAGGTAGTCCAGGCATACTTAAAGAATTTAAAAATTCTATCGGGTAATTAGTGGCTTCTTGTTCATCAACCATTCTATTTATTGAACTATAAACTTTGCTTTCTCCCTGTATATTAGACAGTATTTTATTATTAATTTCAGATGCCTGGTCATTGCGAGGAGTCAAAATGGACCTTTCGCAAAGCCAAGAATTGTCCCTATTTAATATAATTGTTATGTCACCGTAAACCGAAGATATAAGATGTTGTTGGGATTGCACTATACAACATAACTCAGGTGTCAGAATAAGTTTTCCTTGGTGTAGTTGTGGATAGGTACCTTCACCAATCTTCAATAATGTATCAGAAAATTCACGATTATCTGCGTTGTCTCCAGTTCTCACTCGCATATTTATAGTCAAATGCACCGATTGTATATCACGCCACAAATAAGAGCTTTTCAGGCAAGCCCTAATCTCATCAGCTCGGGTTCCCCGTGGTATTACCGGTAAGGTTTGTCGGAAATCACCACAAAATAAAACCGTAATACCGCCCATTGGTCGATCATTTTGTCGTATGTCCCTTAGAGTTCTGTCTACTGCTTCTACTCTTTTTCGATGGGCCATCGTACATTCATCCCATACGATTAAATTACACTCACGCAATACCTTAGCTTTGTCGCTATTTCTTGAAATACTACAGGTTGGACTTTCCGTGCGATCTAAATTAATTGGTATTTTAAACATAGTGTGAGCAGTCTTACCTCCTGGTAGCAATGTTGCAGCTATACCTGATGAAGCCACGGCAAGAGCGATTTTCGCTGATTTCGAACATAAGCTAATATTAATTTAGTCAAAAAAGTTTTCCCAGTTCCTCCAGGTGCATCTAAAAACCATATTGTTCCTAAATTATTCTGCACACTCTCGCACACGCGATCATAGACTAAGCGTTGTTCTGCAGTCATCATTGGGACACCGTTTTCTAATGTTACCAGCAGTTCCATTGGGTTGTAACCAATCTCTGCGGAATATTCCCTATTGGTAACCTCTCCGACTGAGGTTGGCGTTGGCAAACCATATTCACAAAGTGATTTACCGCCTACTGCTGTTAAGTCTTCCTGAAGAGCTAATAAGCACTGATTTATAGCCAGATCTCGAAAATTATCATTAGTTGCGCCTTCATTATTGTGAGATAAATTCCGAAGAAAGTCTTCTGCAAATTTTTCTTTATATTTTTCCCATAATTGGACAGGATCAGATAAATTACAAAATGTGAGTAATGTTACAAATAAATGGCGTAACCGTCGTGGATTATCACTAACACAGGATTCTGCTAAAGCGTCATCCCAATGTTGATCATTTTCAAGCAAATGACGCGCTTGGCAAGCTGCATGATAAGTTGGATAAACAACATCGTCTACTTTTCTCAAATCTATAAATGATGTTGGTCCTCGCACTGTATGTAATAATAATCTCAAATAAAAACACTCTGCGTTGTTAGGATGAACAGTATACACTCTACCAAGAACATGTTCTTTGAAAATACCTGTCTCGCCATCTACAGGCCTGCCTCGGCGTCTACGGTTAAAGACACCTCGTGGTTTATCGTAGGTATAATACGATGGAACTTCTTCATACAAAAGAGACTTTGCGAAATTATCAGTTTGGCAAACACTATTACACATTTCTACATTTATGTGAGCTTGAAATGCTCTGGACAATACAGGCGAATACGGAACGACCCACCTATTATCTAAAGTAACCTGTTGTCCAGACATTCGCTTTTCAACAGTAAAACCACCATTGTCTCTTGAACGGCGACGATATAATGGGTATCCATCATGTCCTGTTACAGTTTCATCCACTAATGCTTTTGGATACCTTTTAGTGCAACGACCGTCTTGCATGCAAGGAGCATTTGCGTTAAATGCACCACATGGACCATGTATCATATGAGTTTTAACAATGTCGTATAACAGGGGATCTGCAGTCGGATCTGGAATTTCAGCACTGATTAATCTGTCTACATCATTAGGTCGAACCTTATCTTTTAACCAAAGCAAGATATGTGCGTGAGGTAAGCCGCGTTTTTGCCACTCAACACTATACATATAACACAATACTTCTCCAAAAATGTTATCTTTGGTAAGAAGATCTATCATTGATTTTAATTTTAAATGAAACACTCTTGCAATAATATCATGGCGGTCATGCGGTGCCTGACCCTCAAGAAGCTCCCGAGTGATTTCATCCCACTTGGGATTGGTAGTTACAGTAACAAATAAGTCGGGACGTCCATATTTTCTTACGTAACAAAAAGCGTCTTGAGTACGTTCATGCATGTAGCGTGGACCACCAGTAAAAGAAGAGGGTAAAATAACTAAACGACCCATATTCACAGTATCGTTATCTTGCTGCATGGCATCGCGAAGGTGCACGTATTCTTCAGCGCGCAGCTGCCTTTGATTAGATCGTATATAAACTAATCTTTCGGTTTCAATTTTTGCGTACATGTCAACAATAAACTGATTAAATAAGCCACGAAAACGTTGAAAGTATACCAATCTATTCCGTCTCACTTGCAGGTGGTAACAATAAAATTGAAGGCATGACACCTTTTTATTATAATTAGGTGCGCCTGTGCGCGGATCGGTTTGGTATACAGCGAAATTATAACCATCTTCCCCTCGACAGTATATCATAGGATATTGCAAACTGTCGTAAGCCCTGTGGGTTTCGAAAATACGTTGCAAACGATTGTCTCTGGAACGTATAACGATATCACGCCTATCACATTCCTGGTCGACCAGTACTACAGCAACTTCATTCGTGGATGGAACGTTATGACGCCCAGGGTGTTCCTGAGTTGGACGCTTATCGGCATTTATAACAATTTTATAATTGTTATTACCATCTTGAGAAAGGGCTTCTAATGCCGATTTAAAACTGCATACGTACGAATTAACCTGATGTAACATGTTCTGAAGTTGTGAAATGAGTTCAGTATTTAAATTTGGAAAATATTGATTTCTTATATTCGACTGTTCGTTGTAATCGGATACAAAATATATTTGAAGAAATTTAGGTTGTTCTTCAGGCAAAAGGGACCCTATCAAATGGTAAACCTGACCTTGTACCTTAAAAGTAGGCATGAAAGGGCCTTCTGAGATTTGTTTAGCACCAAAGGATGTCATTTGGAATGCACTATTATAAGTGCGAATATTATCTAAAAACTGTTTGGATTGCAAATGTTCCCCTAAAAGTAGTGATTTTAAAGGTTCCGGTGGGTCTTCGAACGAAGGCAAATTTATTTTACCTCCAGAACAACAGAAACCAGCAGACTCCTTCCTCCACTTCGAAGCATTACAAAAGGAACATACTACGTTCATATCGCCTATTTCAGAAGATGATCTGTAATCAATTGTGAGGTTATAAGCAAACCCACTTTTATATTTATCGGACCACGCCACCGAATTTGTAGATTGATCTACCACGTGTATATCTAAGTCATTAAGACCATGTCGAAATCTATCTGCAGTAAGACGGGCCTCTCGCTGTTCTTCTGTTTCAAGCGACCGAATATTTTCAATTCTTAATCTTTCATTAGATAAAGTAATCAATTGTTCTTGTCTCAAAGAATTGTAATAATCGCGTCCCGACTCTAGTCGTTGTTCATGCTCATGTTCATCTTCAAGAGATCGAATCATGTTATGGTGCGCCCTATCATTTGTCAAACGGTCTTGATATTGAGTAAAAGTTTCAGATTCTCGTGACAAAATATGACGTTCGCGATCAGCTGTAAGCCGTAATTCCCTCTCAGTGAAGGTTTCGGACTCGCGAGATAAAATATGACGTTCGTGGTCAGCTGTAAGCCGTAATTCCCTCTCAGTGAAGGTTTCGGACTCGCGAGATAAAATATGACGTTCGCGGTCAGCTGTAAGCCGTAATTCCCTCTCAGTGAAGGTTTCGGACTCGCGAGATAAAATATGACGTTCGCGGTCAGCTGTAAGCCGTAATTCCCTCTCAGTGAAGGTTTCAGACTCGCGAGATAATGTATGCCGTTCGCGGTCAGCTGTGAGTCGCAATTCTCGTTGTAAAGCAGTTTCAGCTTCTCGGGATAACGCATGTTGTTCCCGGTCAATGGAACGCCTTAGCTCTCGTTGAGAAGAGCTTTGAGAAGCCCGTGTTGTAGCTCGTCTCGCTCTTTCAGCTGCTAATCGCATCTCTCTTTCTGGAGAGCTTTCATTAGCTCGAGATGTTGAGGCACTAACTCTCATAGAGTTTAACCGATGTGCTCTTTCCTCTTCCGATTCTTGAGAACGCGTCATTCTCATTCTCCTAGCTTGACTCGAAGTTCGAGATAAAGATGGTCGTTTTTTAGGTGGCATCGTTTATTTTATTTTTAATCGACGGTAACTTAAATTCTATTTAGTTACCCAATAAAAAACTTACGTCAGAGGTCCTAACTATAGCTAAGTATATAATAAATAGAATATAAATCTAAGTGCCTATTAAAACTAAAATAATATTCTAATCGAATTATAAATATGTACGTAGGTACCTACAAATTACAAAAGAATAAAAAATGAAAATAAAGCTATACTTAATGCGTGTGCAATACTATCTACACTTACCTACTTCACTTAAAAATGAATAATAAGAAATACCTACAACTACTGTAATTAATCAAAGTACCTATGCTAATACAAAAAAAACCTTAGATGTTCTAAGTACAGCTGCTATATAATAAAAAAATATAAATCTAAGTGCCTATTTAAACTTAAATACCTAATATTCTAATAGAATTAAACTAAGAAATATGTACCTACCTACCTACAACTTAGGTACAAAAAAAAAAGAAATGAAAATAAAGCTAAAACACGTGTGCAGTATAGGTAGATAGTAGGCAATATCTACCTATACCTACTTCACTTAAAAATAAATAAAAAATACCTATGAATACTATAATTAATAAAAGTACCTACCTACGCTTTTATCTACTCAATACAAAAAAAACTAAACATAAAATGCCCAAAACTAACCTATCAGTAACTAAAAATCTAACAATAATCTAATCTATCTATCTATTATCTAATCTAAAAATCGAATCTAAATCTACTTAAAAAGAAATAAAATAGGAACTATTAATAGTTAAGAATTTAAACAAAACTAAAACTAATTTAGAAAATAACAACAAAAGAAATTAAAATAAACTATTTAAAGACAAAAAGTCGCGCTGATAAGCACGGTTTATAAAATAACAATTATTGTCTGTCAATAAAGTTCAACACTCTGAACGCATCAACAGCCAAATATTGAATGACGCTTGCGCTCGCCTCCCGCCCCTTTTATACTCTGCCGCCGCGAGCCCCGTCGAGCGCGGCAACCGTTACGCAAAAATAATCCTTATAGCTTGATTCACTATTCACGCGCGATGTCTTGTTGGCGTATTTCATGTAAGTAAGTATAAGTTTGGTGTTTCTATACCGATTTCAATGATTCTTTTTTTATTGAATTGGTGCTAATGTTTATTTTTTTTTTAATTAGGAATGATGGTGAGCATTATTGGTTTTATAAACGTAAAAGTAAACAAATATAATAAGAAATCTCCGAACTGCTAAGCTATCGAGAGTTATGCGTGTTATTGTGAGTTAACTATAAAAGGTAGATATATGCTGTCTTGGAATATTTTTCGTGTATTTTTATGTAGAATATTTCCGTTATACATAGTTTCTATGTAGCTCTAACCATTAAGGCTGCACACGCGACGGAAGCTTAAAAAATCAAGCAACTTCTCCCATTTTCTCAACATTTCCTTTCACTGCTCTGCTCCTATTCATTGTAGTGTGATGAAAAGTATACTATTACCTGCCCAGGAGTATAAAGAATAATTGTACTAAGTTTCGTTAAAATCCGTCGAGTAGTTTTTTTTTCTATAAATAACATACAAACAGACAGACAGACAGACAGACAGACAAAAATTTTTTTAACTGCATTTTTGGCATCAGTATCGAACACTAATCACCCCCTGCTACTTATTTTGTAAATATATTTCATGTACAGAATTGACCTCTCTACAGATTTATTATAAGTATAGATAAAAAAAATATACGTAAAAATGTCGAGCTGGCGACATTTTAAAGACATTCTATATCGAAATTGCATCACAGTTTAATATTATATATTTATTTATTTATTTATCTTCACGTCATATCCCTTGCGGGGTAGCCAGAGACGACGGAGCGCCCAACGCTACGGTCCCTGCATACGTCTTTCGCCTCGGCCACAGGCATCAACCTCTTTATACATGCCCTCTGGGGGGTCCTCATGCTTTTTACGTGACCTTCCTCCAGTATCATAGATACTGTGTTCTCGAACGTCACTAGAGGCCTCTCCCTGTCTCTCTTACCACTCACTTTTAATATTATAATATTATACTCGTTCTAAGTGCAGTTCGTCATCTATTAAAGGTATGTTAGAAGTCAAAAGTTTGATATTTTCTGGGATTGTTCATCACCTCAATTTGCATTTGCATTTGCATTTTTTTATTTGTCATAGGTATAAAATTTCTATTCTATTATGAATAAAAGTACCATATATATTATAGTTATAGACACTATTATTTTTTAATAATGTTTTTGTTTATTTGATTTGTAATAGGTGTCCCAGTTGGAGTTATTTTTCCAAGGCTGTAAGCCTTGCAAATGAATGATTTTGACTTTATCAGAGATTACATATTTTAACTGTTTATTCTATAAGACTTTGAAGTAAAGAAATCTGACTTCCTTCCAATGGTGCTGAGTACTCTCGTATAATTTTATATCGATTTTGTGATCTGTTGATGTTTGAGTTTTATCCAGAATATTATTATTTGGTCTTTGTATACTTTATTACAGACTATTTCGCAATCTCGTAGTGTTGCAATGAATTAACAGTTTTTTTGACTTTATATATTTAAGGATAACTTTAACTTTATCTATGATAACAAGTTTAGTTTAGAATTTTTTTTCCAAATTTATTGATTGTTATCTATATATAACTTTTATAATGAAAGTTGAGTGAGCGAGAATGAAGCGTCTCCGTTTCAGCAATAATACTTCCGTATGTCTGTCCGGATGTATCCTGCTGTTCTCTTTTATAGGTCGTTTTTTGAACAGATGGCATTTTGTGACTGGGTTTGACAGAAATATCGATTTTTTTAATAATTTATTTTGTTTCTTCTATTGGGATTGAACTTTTTTAACCTAACATTTTTTCATACATTATATTATACAATTGCAAGTAAAACTCATTTTATATTAATTTTTGAACTGTATGTTTATTTTTATAAAAAGTTCAATTTATACTATATTAAGTTTATAATATAAATTTTGTATTTAAAAATAGTATAATGTCTAAATGACGTGAGTGAAAATTCAAAATGTTTGTAACGTCTTCGAACATCTGCAGTGAATAAAAATGACGCCGAAAAAATAAATATAAAAAACCAAAACAAAATTTCATATTTCAAAAGTATAAAATTGATTTTATAAAATAAATTTATTGGAAATTATTATTTTGTATGTGTATAATTTTAATATTACGTTGCAACATAAATTAAAACCGCTACTCGTGGCACGTTTCAGATATTACGAGAAACTTGAAAAAACTGAAGGGCTTACCTGTTCTACGGAGCCATACTGTCTGCGAGAAAATACACCTCGTCTGGAGATGAGTTCACTCGCTGACGAGCTGTGGACAAAAATAAAACAAGTTAGGAGAGATTTATTAATGCACTTAGAAAAGGTCGTTATAAGATGTTTCATAATGTCATACTTGAGCAACTCCTGTATTTTACATTGAGAATAATGTAGGTCAGATAATTATATAACTTTTAACAATAGCGTGCTCTTTATAGGTGTTACTAACACCGATTTATGAAAATAAAACTCATTTGAGAGTTAGTTAGTTAGTTGAATGAGACTGTCTATCGTGGTATCAACCTATCAAAAAAGTATGACAGAGACAAACAAGATTTTGACAGCGAAATAGTTTTCTTCTAATTAAGTCTAATTAAAACCAGGTGTGGTCAAATAAACTACTATTTATCCAAAGACTAAGTCTTAGATACTTTAAATAAAACTAGATTTAATTAACTGTGGTTTCGTAATAGTTCATATCTATCCAATTCCATCACGAGTAGATGAAGTATAAAATACAATGTCATTTCATTACAAAGTTCTACCGTTAACATTTTAGGAGCAAATGTAATCAACGTATATTGAAAAGATTAAAGAAATGAACTGGTAATATATTCGTATTTACGATAAAAATATTGAAAACGCTTTTTCTGTTTTCAACAAGAAGAAATAGTCTGTAAGTAATTTTTTATCACATTTTGTTTAAAAAACTATCTAAGAATAAAAGGACATTATATATATATTTGATAACATTTATATGCCAAGATTGAAAAATAATATAAAAAAATAATACGTTGCAAGCCCCTTATTAAGATTGTCAATTATCTATAGAATAATTGTTATTTAGATCAATAGCGATGTAAACAGGGCCTCACTTTTTCTGATTTCAGTTTTTCGACCATAACTTTTTCCCTATATAAAGAAGACCATTTGCGTTTATATTATATGATGTCTTTGATAAATACCTATAACTAATGTAGATAAACCGAAAACCTAACTTCAATAACTTATGGGTGGGGGTAAAAAAACCGAAAATTTTTGGAAAAAAATTCATAACTTTTTTCTGGTAAACATTCTTACATCACAAGTATTTTTAATGGAAAGGTTATTTTTTACTCTAAATTTAGGTACCAAAAGTTTTTCCGTAAAACGTAGCGTTTCCGAGAAAAAAAATAAAAACCACTTTTAGCTTGAAAATTTAAGGTAGGTAAAACCACGACAACTTTTTTCTGGTAAACATTTCCTCCTCGCAAATATTTTTAATACAAAGGTTATTTTTTACTCTAAATTTAAGTATCAAAAGTATTTCCAAAAAAGATACCTTTTCCGAGAATAAAAATAAAAACCGCTTTTTGCTTGAAAATGTTTGATGTAAACAACGGCATCATGTATTATTCTTAGGTAGTGAGTTATATTTTAAACGAGTTACAGACGAGGTCTGCCCACGCGTGTCCCCCTGCGGGCACGGATTTTTTTTTATTAACATTAAATAAAAGAAGAAAATTTCCACTCACATGACTTATTATAAAAGGGGGGAGAAGGAAGTGACATATGGCTGACATAAGGCTGACCCCAAATAATTGAAGCAATATAATACTGAAGTGTTCCTTGTAAATTGGTTTTAGAATTCAAGAATACGGTTCTTTTCAGGCTCCTCTTTCCGAGATATAACTACTAGATATTCAACAATATAAATAGATAGTGGATCTAATTACGTATAACAAGCTATTTTTTGTGGAAACTATTGTTTACAAACGTTGGCCGCAGTTCTGAACAGATTTTCGTCTATAACCTTGAAAAACTTTGAATGTAGTTCCCTAATTAACTTTATTAAAAAAATTACAAAATAATATTAAAATTCATATAATATATTATTTATAAAACTGATTGAATCGAGATAATACTTTGTTAATATTATTATATTAATAATATTAATAATGCAACTATTTTCTTTAACTGAGAGCGAATGAAACGATAAAAATTGAGTTCTTACACATATTTATTGTCAATATTAATTGTGTTGTAGTTTTGCTGTTAGAAATAATTTCGATTTTATAATTATATGTAGTCGATTTTCTTGTTAATAATATGTTTTTATTTAAATTTTCATGGTTCATAAATATTATTCTATATATTAAACCAGCTTTATTCTTGTTTATTATACCGGCATTTTGCCGACTGGCTAGCAGTTCACGCTGCGGTGGCGCCATACTCTGAGCTCATGAATAAGTACGTCCAATGGGTTCGAAACTATTCGGTTCTATATATATTATAATATGATTTTACTTTTACACACGTAAACGTAAAGATTATTAAGTTGCTTGGAGTTAAAATGTTACAAATAATTCAAACAGATCAATATTAACAACCGTTCCCTCTCATACCTCAAAGTCAATAACTGGTCAGTAATACCTGTTCTTCAAGATAAGCCAGATGCAAAATATATCTTATATTGCCTTAATGAGTCATTTCTCATGTTTATTTTAATGAAGATAAGATATTGTTATCATAAAGTAATAATTGCTAGAATATTTCAAAAATAATACATTTATACCTTATGGTAAAAAGGTTGGGGTTATTTCCTTACAGATAACAATCGTATATTCGACGCAGTGAAGACTTATGACGGTGGGGTGTTGATACTGTTATTGTCTCGTGTATGCGAAGGGACATAGTATAAGTACCACAAATTGAGGTCATTCTACATAATAAAGCGATTTCCATGTGAATGAACAGTCTATTTCAAAAGAAATATCCATTTTATCTTTATGTGGTATCATTTCTTTTTATCCGTTATTATTCTAGAAATGTCTATGGACATTTTAGTTTCGAATCAAATTAAAAGATTTTAAGAGATTATTAAAAGGTTGTGATTAGATAGATGTAGCTATCTATTAACTTTGGATTTGATAGTTAGTTTTTTTTATTAATCCTTATTTAAACATAATAGTTCAAATAAAACTATAAAATACTATAATTAAGTGTAATAATGTAGTTTCTATGTTATATTATCTTAAACCTCCTTAGCATAAAGTTCTAACGTTAATATTTTAGCAACAAATGTAAATGATGTAAATTCTTCAAAAAGTTAAAGAAAAAGGTCACAACATATCTAAGATATATAGATAAATATTGAAAACGTTTTTATCGACTACATTTTTACAGAAATCTTTGGTTCATATTTTTTTTACATTTTGATGAAATAAACATATGTATTTTTTACGATATAACTACAATATTAATACTAATATAATTAAAATAAAGCGTTGTACTGCAACCATAATTCTACTCCCTCATAGGATTGTCGGTTATTTAAAGAGTAATTATTTTGATCAATATTGCGATAATTGTAAAAATCTTCTAAAATCTCTTTGGTTGCAAGGAGCAATTAGGAGTGGTATGGGGTAAGCATTATTTTAAAAGGTATATATTAATAAATAAACAAAATACAGCCAAATTTCTACAATAAAAGATATTACCGATTATTACCTCAATAAAATTATAATTTATATAGTATTCGTTATTTTTAAATATTACTAATTTAGGACACTCAGTAATTATTTTAAAATAGGTAATAACTAAATTATTAAAAAAAGAATATTTGTATAGAGATTATAATTTTTAAACAGATCATCCATTTTGCCAACACATCAAATAAAAACGTTCTCCATTTCACTGGGTTCAATAAACTGTAATTCAAGTTTTTAAATAGTAAGTCAACTAATGCTACTGAATTGAACTGAGTTAAGTTGAACTAGTGGGAACTCATTTATTAATACACAAAATATAAATAAAACTTATGCCTTATTTTTCAGTCAAAATCGACTTTTAACTAATATATTGTCTAGGATTCATAGACTCAATACGAAGACAGATAATGTTATGTATTCTACATTTTAACACATACAATTTAAATATTTCAATCTTGGCTGAGTATTTAAAACCGATACATGGTATAAATATAATATATAAGAATTTATTTATTATTTAACAATGTCTTTGAGGATAGACTGGAAGACATTTCTCTTAGCTGCAACTATAGGTAGTCATACTCAAACTGAACCTTGAAAAAGCACGCTGGACTAATCGATAATTCTAATTGTATCGTTATCGTCCGTACCATCAACAACTTGGAACCATTTAGAACAACACAGGTGTCACTTGAAATACGACGACAGAATTAGTTTTTTCTTTTTATAACTTAATTAAATAATAATAATAAGCAACTGATACTGATATTTTCTTGTAATATATGTTGTAGAAATTAATATTTTTATACAAAGAGAGTATAAAGCTTGTAAGAGTTGGTTTTTATTGTTAGTATTTGTAAGGGTCCCTCCAGCCTTTTTGGAGAGTTGTTTTGAAATAACGGTTATGGAGGTCAGGACGGAGCTTTTTACACTACTAAAGTCCAATATGATCGACACTTAAAGTATTCGACGTTTTCCGTTTATTTGTGATAATATTTCAATATATTTTGTAACTTTTTCATCTCTCTGTATAAAATAGAGAGTTTTAGTAACTAAATGCTTTATTTACTAAGTATTTTAGCTAAGGTGACTTATTTATAATATTAAATCTGGTGTCTTTATTTTCGTGACTGTGTTCCCGAGATAAATTAATCCCAGGATAAAAAAGTGTAAGTCATGAAAGGGTGCCCGTACAAAACAGTAAACAATTAACAAAATATGGCAAATAAAATTTCTATTTAACCTGATACGAAATCATAAAGTAAAATTAATTAGGTATCGTCCAATAATTTTTCGCAGAGAATATGTAAACAAAATATTTTGAAATTAAAGATACCTATTATTATTTCCGAACAATGGATGAAATCTTTTATGGCTATGATATTTGATATTTTTCTGTCCGAAAAAGGGTAATATAATATTAAATATTACATCATAATTTTAAATGTAATATTTGATTTACATGAAAAGCCTTTATTTTATTGTGAAACAATATTTCTTATCAAAATATGAAATAAATTCATGTCTTAATTTGTATAAAGATTTGTTATTATATTTTCTTGCCACTTTCTTTATAACTCAAAGGTAATAAATGAAGGTATTTCATTTGTCTTCACTTTAAGTATTTAGTTCTATCAAAGAGAAAATATGACAATGAAAAAAAAAAAATAACATATGCTACAAACATTATAATGTTTGTATATTAAATATAACGCAAAGAAGAAAGCTTTTACTGAGATAACTTACTACAGAATAGCGTTAAAGGAATTGATATATTGTATACCCTACATAATTGGGATAAAGATAGTGCAACAAGACAATAATTTCTAAATTGACATGTATTTCAATTTTAACACATAAAAAGTGTCTCTAACATATACTTCAAACGTTTTATTGTAAACAGGAAAACATCAAACATAATGTAATTATAAATGCAAAAGTATTTTTACTCATATTTTCAACCAAAGTTTCCATCACTAATTAGACATAGAACCCTTGTTTAATATTTACTCAAGTTAAAGAGAGTCAAAAAACTTATGCTTTGAGGTTTACCACGAAAGTAAATGTACATAGAATTAGGAAATTACATCTAAATAAGGGAAAGTTTTTGATAAAATTTTGTTCAAAAATGATAAAGCTATGTACGACAGAAAATATTTATTCCTTTAAATGAATGCTTTACTTGAAACAATTTGCTAAGAATAATATACTTCACTAGTAATATAAAATCGTCGTTTTGTTAGTCTTTCCGATCCACAGAATACGTTACTTACCGCACATTGGATTCCTAGGATCTAAAGTGCGATAAGTAACGAAGAATGTACGAGATTTCTGTAATTTAAAAGCAAATCTTGCAGGTTCTAAGGGTCGCTGGTTATATAATTATTTTCTTTACTTAGAAACTAATTCAACGATAAGAATGTCTTACTTATATTAGTCAGTATTGAAAACAATTTATAAACTTAAGTATTCACATATACTTAATGTATAATGACCCATGTAGCTTTCATAATAAAAAGAAACAAAATAATATAAATTTACATATTATATACAGCAATTCTAATCATATAGTTAACTATTTACCAAATCAAACTATTTAATAAGTATATAATTAATACTATATATTAATAATTTTTATTGTAATACTTTTTACTATAATATAATAATGACGGTGGGTTTTTTCATATGTCTTCATTACATTTTTCATTGTTTCGTGTATTTGAAAGGACATAGTCAAACTACCAAATACTGAGATAATTCTATACAATAAAGTGACGAATGGACAGTGGATTTTAAAGTTATTTATTATTTCATGAACATACAGTATAATTCCTTTTATTATTTAAAATTTTTGAAGTGTCTTTGTCAATATTTCGAATCAAATTAAACAATTACGAGTGTTATGTGGGCAAAATAATCCTTTAGGAATAGCAAGCTTCTAATAGAGGTGCTATAGCCGGTTTCTGGAAATAAAATTAATTTGACAGCAATTTTTAGGGTTGTGATTAAGTGGTTGAATCTATCACGCTATCAACCAATCAGAAAGTTTCACACGGGGTTTGATAGCCGATTAGTTTTCTATAACCACTTCTTATTAACCTATTACAATGTTACTTGACTTCTTCATAACCGTTAATATTTTAGGAGAAAATGTAATAAACCTATATTCAAAAGGTTTAAGAAAAAGTGATATAACATTTTCGTTTTTAGAACATAACAATTTTTTTAGATTTATAATCGAGTTATGTTGTACAAAATATAAGTTGAATCATTTATCAAGTCTTGTTTGTACAAATATACAACATTAAAAAACATTATATACAATCTTGATACTAAAACAACAACAACATTAATACGCATATCTAATAAACTGTACCATGCTACTGTAATACTCGTACCATGCAACTGTAATACCATGAGTCTCCATTAGGATTGCAAATTATCTTATGGAAACTATTATTTACATCAATATAGAGATTAATGTATTGTCTTGTAGAATGTGGTATTGTGACAGAAATAATTATAAGTTATGATGAGTTTGTAATAATTTTAAAAGCATCAGAAAAATACAGTAAAAATTAAAACTAAAAATAGGAGATGAAAACACAGTACTGAATTTTAATCAAAATCTAATTGAGATTTGAGATAATTCAATAATTGAACAGTAATTCAATTAGTAAGACTGAATTAAACTAAGTTTAGTAAAACTAGTATCTAGTGAGAAGTAATTTATCTATTAAAAAGTTTTAATGAACCCCAACTCTTAACTTTATATTTTGACAATTTGATGGACATTGCATATTGACATATAAAAATAATGAACGGAATGAATTTTAAGGGTCTCCAGTGATCTTTGAGAAATAGGTTTATGAGGAGTGAAATTGTTAATATCGCTTATCCGGCCCTCTGTGATGACGGAGTCTTCACTTTCGTTTATATTTCGACACATGTTGTAATTTTGTTTATCTTATCCTTATATTTAAAATACTGAATAGTAATAAGAGATTTCTAAGAATTTCAGGTAAAAAGATATATTTACTAAATCTTTCGTTTATTCTTCCGTGATTGTGTTTCCGAGATAAACTGAATCCGGGATAGAGAAATGTGTGTCGTAAAAAGAGTACCCGTACAAATAATAATTTCTTTGGAAGGTGGAAAAAGGACAGAGTAAATAATTTTTGACATTAATAAACTTGTCTACTAGAAATTCTATAAGTATATTTTGTGTCACAAAATTAAAACATAAAAATAATTAAGCTTCCTCCAGTAAATAGTCTTACAACAATAATATGTTTACCAAATTTTGTGCAACTATTCAAAAATAATATTTAAAATAATACCTATTTATTGTTCCGTCTAATGAACAATTGATGAAGTTTGTGATGGCTATAGTCTTTGATCTTCTGTTCCAAAAAGGATAAAATATTTTTTGGATACAATATTGGAATCAAAACACCAAATAAATTCCTATTTTGATTTGTGTACATTTGTTATTTTCTTACCATTCCCTTTGTACCACTTCAAGTACTTAGTTATATCAAAGAGAAAAACGTAACAATGAAACAGAACTGCTTTCATAATTTACAAATACTATCATTTTTAATTTTTTTATTGATATTAAAAATAATGTAAAGACAGATTTTAACTGAGTATTGAATTAAGATATAATTGGAATAACGACTGATGAAATGAACGTGGAATATAATACTCGTGTAGTACTTATTGCATACTTATTTCACCATAGGAATAAATAAAATATATCATAATTTAAATAAAATAAAATTTTATTACTGGTGATTCTACAAAAGTTGATATTTATTTTATTCCATCGCGAGTAGATGATGTATATTATACAACGGTACTTCAATTCATCATAAAGTTCTTCTTTTAACATTTTAGTATGAAATCTAATCAAGGTACATTCAGAAGGTTAAAGAAAAAAGCCATAACATATTCGTATCTACGATAAGTATTGAAAAGTTTTTAACCGAATATCTTTTTACAAAAAAACTTTCTTCATTGGTTAATATATTTTCACATTTTGTTGAAATAAGTATGTTAAAGTAAAAAGAATATTGTATGTCATTTTGATGATACAATAACAATAAACACGAATATCTCTCAAACAAAGTGTCGCACTCCAACCATAATACCATTTCTCTTCGTTAAGCTTGCAAATTATCTATAGATCAGAGACGAAGCTTCTTAGCATTCCATGGGTTCACCGTGCGGGTGCCGGGCCCATCGCGTTGCAAGAAGAGGAGCGCAAACTTGCGACCCAGGTGTAGGTTTAAGGGGACCTTCTACTATGAGCATTATTATTATTTAGATTATTTTAGAGATGAATTATGTTACAAATAATAATCAGAGCGGAAAAAGTTTTGTTATTATTTTTAAAGTAACAATTAAAACATCTAAATACGTTCAGAAATCTTGAATTAAAAGTAAAAGAATGAAATACGGTATGAATTTAATTTTTAATTTTATATTAAATTAAAACTTATACGTACCATGATGTACAAACAAATAAATGAATATATGTATAATGAATATAATTTTCTGACAGTTTAACTGTTTTGTACTACAAGTTGAACTTATTTAATTTAGTTGTATTACTGAGAATACAAATGCAGTAAGCATTTGTATTCAAGCTCAATAAATAGTTATACAACTATTGAACAGTGTTTTAAACAGTGAGACTGAATTGGATTGAGTTCAGTTGAACTAGAACTAGTGGGAAGTAAGTTATATTATACTTAACATAATTACTAATTTATGTCTGATTTGTCAATTCCAATGCAACAACTAAACAACTTTTATATTTTGACAGATTTTCACAAAGATTTTGACATACATGTGTTTATTTATTTATTATATTTTTTGAGCACAGCCATAAATATGTATGCACAGTTTTCAGTATCTACTATCTTTTTTGAATTAAACTTTAAAAGAGTATGCGGAAATAAACTATAATTTTAATTGAAACTTTATCGTCCGTACTATCAACATTTGGTTGACGGTACGGACGCCAACCAATCTAGAACAACAAAAGTGTCACTTGAAAGACGGAGATGAAGGTTATTTTTTTTTGTTATAGCATTAAATAATAATAATAAGAAACTGATATTATTGCCATGTAAAAAAAAAATTTTGTTCACGAAGTCTAAGATTTGCTTTGAAGATTTTAATTGTTTGTACTTTTGAGGGTCTAGGGTGACCTTTTGGAGGGTGCTGTTGAAATATGGCTTACAGACGTCCTCGGTCACGGCGAAGCTCTTAAAACTGCTCAATCTAATATGGACGACATTCAAAGTGCTCAACTTCTGTAGGTAACGGATTTTTGTTAAAATTTCGATATTTATTGTAATTTTTTCATGTACTAAATGTTGAGTTTTACGTAACAAAAGATTTTTCTACTAAGAATTCTAGGTCTGTACTGTAATGTAAACATATTACATAAACATATTTACTAGATCTTTCATGTCTACTTACGCGATTGTGTTTTTTGAGGTAAATTAAACCTAGAATAAAGTGTATGTCTCATGAAGGGTACCCGTACAAAATAAAACTCAATCTTACTTTAACGCGTGAAGAAGAAAAGAATAAACACTTTTTGACCTAAACAAAACCTTGTGAGCTGGTAGTTTAAGATTGAATAGCAGGGATAATTAAACAATATGGTTCGTTTGTCGTTTGTATGGTACAACTGAATATTCAATAGTATTAACAGATACCGGATCGGAATACGTATTAGCAGAATAAGCTTTCCAATTCAAATTGTTGATTACATTGGCCGTAGTTCTTAACAAATGATTCACTTACACTTACCAGTGTGCGATAAGTAATGAAGAATATACGAGATTTCTGAAATTTAAAAACAAATTTATCGAGTACGAGGATCGGTCATGATGTAATAGTTTGTTTAAATGAGAACCAATTCATCGAAGGCACACTTATATTTGTATTAGTCAACATTGAAAACGATTAAAATCTTAACGACTCAGTTTTTGTAATGGTCAGAATGACCTAAATCAACATACGTACTGAAGCAACAAATGTGACCGCGAACCCGCACTGAATGAATAAACGCTGATCCGTCAATACATGATCTGCGACTGAAAACAAGTATATTGATATAATGTTTCTTATTGTTTATAATACATTTATTTGTTTAGTAGTAAACTTAAAACGTCCTGCAACATATGAATAACTATTCATCAAATCAATGCCTTGATGTTTTATAAGCATATTGTATATATGAAAAATAATTGCTATAACATGTTAAGATTATGATATTTATATAATGTGGGCGAAATTTTTTAACATATTTCCTCATAGGTAACAATCCTATGTTCGACTTACTGAAGACTTATAACAGTAGGGTAGCTGCTACTGTTACTGTCTCGTGTTTGCAAAAACACATAGTATAAGTAACGATATTATTTTAAAATTAAAGATGTTATTTTCATACTTTAAGTAATTATTCTTAATTATAAACAAAAAATTAATATATCAAAAATGATTATAAATATTTAAACAGATCAACTATTTTGTCCCACTTATTCAACTCATCAAAAATAGTAGAACTACTGGGAATAAAGTTTCACATGTTTAATCAACAGCAGTTCAACTATCAACTATGAACTAGTGTGAGTGAACTGAGTGCAGTTGAACTGCTTTAAAGCAAGCAATTTAGACACGAAACAGAAATAACAACTTGGGTCTGATTTGTTATTCCCATCCATTCCAATTTGTTATTCCCATCCATTCCAATCAAATCTTAACTATACTAAAATATTTGTATTTTTACAGATCTAGAACTTTATCATAAACATCTATACACAATTTTTAGATAATTCTGTAATGAACATTGAAACAGCTCGCTGAAAGAATCGGTAATTTTAATTGCATCCTTATCTTCCGTAACATCAACAGACTTGGAACCAATTAAGACCAACACAGGTGTCACTTCAAAGTCGGTGAAGGTGCTAGGTTTTTCCTTATTATAGCTGTATTAAATAATAATTATTATAAACTGATGCTATTTTCTTGTTTAACATTTTAAAGATTACAGCATGATTTAGAAAAAGAAAGAATAATATTTGCTTTGTATTTTTTTCTAGACAGGTTTTTAAGGTTCTCTAGTTGTGGACTTGTATGGACTTTTTGGAAGGTACTTTTGAAATATTGCTACCCGTGACGCTCAGTCATGATGGACATTATCTAAATTCAACAAATTGAATTTGACCGTAGTCAATACTCAATTTTGTAATTTTTTCGTATGTTTATTTGTAAAATAGTATGGTTTGCCTAATATAATAGTTATTTATAAATTTTTTGATAAAATTTATTTTTATTCTTTCATTCCTGCTCACATGATTGTGTTCCCGACAATTAATCCCAAATTAAACAAATTAATCCCAGGATTAAAAAGTGTATACCGTGAGAAGGGTCCCCATACAAAATAGCACGTCAATCTTGTTACTTTGGGACGTGAAAAAAGGGAAACACTAAACAAATTGTGACACTTGCTAATATAAAATTGCTTCACTTTCCCCAAATAAATCGTTTCACGCAAAATTTTACAAAGAGAGAATAAATATATGTTGGCCTAATTTCATGAATTTGCGATCTGTACCCTGCCATGTTTCTAAGTGGCACATTCTAGTTAGATGGCTGAAAAATAGTTGTCGTTTGCTAGAAGTATGTTTATTTCACAAACAAGAAAAAAAAACAAAACAAAGTTAAATTAATAACAGTGTTAAAAACGTTTGAATTTAATAATTGTAATCCGTTTTATATTTGAACTCTTCTGAATACCTGTAAGAGTAAAATGTGCATCGCGTCGATTACAATTATAAAATAGATATAGATTCTAGTTCCAAATAGGGTAAAATACAGAGCAATCTAAACATCAAATATATTGGTAAGTAATCTAAATGTTTATTGTATGTAAATAAGAAAAACTATAGCAGTTATATTATACTTATAAATACACATCTATGCGTTATACATATTTGTATACCATGTTTTAATTTGCTTAAATTTTTATAGCAGAATCAATAACTTTGCCATTGTTGGTTTACCACGAAAAATAAACGTAGAGAGATTTGAAAAATTAAGTTTAAACAAATACCATAAAAATCGTAACCAAACGCATAATCTTTATTATAAAGTTGTCCCATTGTTATGAGTTTTCACCCACAGAGCACACTAGGTAACTGATATGGGATAAGTAACGAAGAATATATAAGATTTGTATAATTCAATAGTACATCTCTCTAGGAGAGAGAGGAGAGTGTCTAAAAGTCACTGAAAATGTAATTAATTTCATTAAATAGTAGGAATTAAACGAAGTCATACATATTCGTATTAGCATTAAAAAATATTTACGACGTAGCTTTCGTATTGAACAGAATGACCTAAGTCAACACACTCTATCAACAAATCTAAGCACACACCCTCATTTGTAACGACATTCATTTAATGTTAAGTTGTGTTTTTGCTCTTAAATAAATTACAGTTTTACAAAATGTGGATATTGTTTTTTTTTTAATATAATATGTAATACGATATCTTATACTTATTTTATTCTGATATTTTCAGTGCATGCGAAGGGGAAAATTATAAGTACCATAAGTTAAGGTAATTCTATACATTAACATTATTTATATAATTTTTAAGAATAGCGTGTTGGTAATGAGTAAAAAGAAATTGATTCCTTTAAGTATTTATTGTATTTTCATTACGTTAGTTCAGGTTGCAACTCTTTCGTCGAAACTGTCTATCACACTATCAACTAAACAGAAAGGTTAACACGGAGTTAATACTATTTTTTAATTATTTAATTTATATTTAATTATTTTAATCGTCTACTTAAGTTATCACATTCGTCAATAAAGATATTCCATTCAAATATTTGTAATTATAAAAAAAAAAAAAATAATAATTAACTGTGGTTCCATAATAGTTCATATCTATCCAATTCCATCGTGAGTGGATGAAGTATAAAATACAATGTTACTTCACTTCGTCATAAAGTTCTACCGTTAACATTTTAGGAGAAAATGTAATCAACTTACTCAAAAGGTTAAAGAAAAAAGGTCATAACATATTCGTATATAATATAAAAGTATTGATATAATATTTTTTCTCCCAAAAATATATATATTCAAAAACTTTATTTATAAGGTATAATTTTTCATCAAATTTTGTTTTTACCAATATGTTAATTGAAAAGAATATAACATATATATATAATGCCTCCTAATTAGAATTGTAATTTAGATAAATAACGTGATTGTGTTGATAATATCTTGCTGAATGTGGTATTAAGTAACCAGTAACAGGGAAACGCAATGATACGGTATGGGATACGCAATAGTTTGAAAGGTATTAATATTAAATAAACTAGGGCCGCCAAAAACCCTCCATTTCGACTCGCTACGCTCGCGAATCTCGGGTGCCGTTTACATATTGAACGAAGCGAGCCCAGTGTATTGACTCATCGTTTCCCATTGACTTCAATGGGATATCAGTTTTTTGACATGACATTAAAAAAAAAAAAAAATTTGAGGACATTTTTCTATTTTTTTTAAACAATCACCTAATGTGTGTCTTTTTGATTGCAAAGTTTCATAATTTTCCGTCAAGTAGTTTTCGAGCCAATTCGTGACAAAGAATGTAAAAAGTCTCCAGTAGAACGCTCCGTTTACTTCGTTCGCTTCGCTTAATAAATAGAGCCACAGTTCTATTATTAAGAAATAAGTATGTAATTAATTTTAGTTATTTTAATTAACTTATACTCCTATATTGTTAATACTGTTGGGTGCTCTAGTAACCTTATGGACGGTGATTTTGAAATATCGCTTACCGAGGTCGCCGGTAACGACGGACCTCTTGAAATCCAATATGGTCAATACTCTAGTGTTCGACTTCTCTAGGTAACGGATTTTAATTTAAATTCCAACGTTATATGTTGTTGTTGCATGTATATTTATGTATGTATGTTAATAGGTAAGGAAATTTCACCAAATAAAACATTTTTCTTTGAAGAATTTTAGATAAGGTGACATGGATTTTGTCTCTACTCGAGTGATTGCGTTACTGAGATAAATTAATCCCAGAATAAAAAAATGTGTGTAGGAAGGGTACAATCTTGTTTCTTTGGTACGTGAAAAATAAACACAATCTTTATTTTTATATTATTAATATTTTAAATATTAAAATTACATACATACGCAAATAAATTTTGACAAGCTTATAAAGTAAAATATTAATATTTTTCCAATAAATAGTTATAAGCAAATAATATTTAAACCTAATTTTATGGAACTATTTCGGCATTCAACAATAATATTAAAAATATTACCTACCTATTCATTTTTACATCTGAACAATTGATTATGTTTTTGATGTATATGATCTTTTTTTGTTCCAAAAATGATAAAACGCTGAGGAATCGAAATGTTAAATAAATTCTTAATTTGATTTGTAAGAACATTTGCTATTTTTTTGTCACTTTTATTGTATTCAAAATAAATGTATGCAAAATAAAAAGTTTGTACTGAGATGTCGTCTGATAGAGAAACGTAAAAGAAATTGATATAATGCGCCGATTCCAAATAATAATGATAAAGATAGAGTGACTGAAGACTAAACAAAAAAATAGTTAATTCCTTCGCCGATAATAAAGCTACATCAGTCATTATTTAAAGTTTCTATAAATTCTTAAATGTTTTTATCAAAACACAAATAATTTTAAACATATTCTTTTTTCTAGAAAGAAAACGCTTTAGCTGCAGTATAATATAATCCTATTGTTAGACTCTGCGACCCACAGAGCACACTAGGGATCCAATGTGCGATAAGTAACTAAGAATGTTCAAGATTCGCAAATCTCTTATGGTATAAAGGCGCTGATAATGGAACTGTTTTCTTTAAATGGGAAAATACACACAAAACAATTGAAAAATTTATAATTCATATATTTCTATTTCATACAAGAGCTACATTGTTTGTAATGAACAGAATGACCTAAATCAACACATTATATAAACAAATCCAAGGGGTCAAAGTTAAAAAAGTTGTAGTTTTTATTATGCAATATATAGATGGCGGTTTTTTAGTTAATAATTTGATTTTGTTTTGTACATTGACCCTTATGTGATTAAAATTATATTGCAAGTTGCATGAAGTGAGACTTCAAGTGATAAATTCCAGGCACACATCTTAACCGATCCCTCTCATACCTCAAAATCAATTATTGACCGGTTAACACGTTGTCCGTAAGATAAAGTAGATGTACTCTTAGAAATACAAATAAATTACAATCTGCTATAATGTTTCATTTTTGTTTTGTTATAGTTCATTTTAAAAAAGTATATTATACATGGTTATAATGTTTGAATCATGTGAAAATCCTGTTAAAATCTTTATTTCTAAGTTAATTTAGAACGAGTATATCGTTGTAAATCAATATAATTATTTGATAAATCAATGCCTATTAACTTTATAATAAGCATAACGTGATAGAAACTTTTTAAAATATTTCCACAATGATTTTCGTCGTCTGTCCGAAATACTAAGAATTTTTTATGACAGGGTTCCTAGTACTAGCTACTGTTATTTATTTTTTTGTATTTGCGAAAGAACATATATTCATACTATAAACACCACAAATTGATGTCATTCTAGATAATAAAGTATGCAGTAACTTCTATGTGAATGTTCAGTTGATTTTTAAAATAATGTTTTTTATCCATTACCAAGTGGTAGTGTCAGATAATTATATAACTTTAATAATAGCGTGCTCATAATAGAGGTGCTAATAACCGCTTTATGGAAGTAAAATTAATTTGACAGCAAAGTCAAGGGTTGTGATTGGTGGACTGAGAATGTGTATCACGCTATCAACCAATCAAAAAAGTTAACATGGCGTTTGACGGCTAATTAGTTAGTTTAACCAGTTTTTCTTAAGCATCCCGATCAAATACTAGACTTATCATAATCGCCAATAGAAATATTAATTTAAATATGCTTATCTCAATGATAAGATTAATTTACATAAAATTAAATTGAATTAACTGTGGTTTGTGGTTGAGATCATTTTATAATAACGCAGGTGTCATTTGGAAAACGACAAAGGAGGTAGGTTTTTTCTTCTTTTAGCTTAATAACGTTGAATAATAATTATAAAGTGATGCCAAACATTTTTAAGAGGGACAAATATTTCTCATAAAGAAAGTATAAGATTTATTTTGTCAGTATTTATAAGGGTCTCTAAAGACCATTTCAAGGATGGTTTTGAAATATCGCTTACCGAGGCCCTTGGTCACGACTCACGACAGAACTCTTGACACTATTTAAATCCAATATGGTCGACATTCAAAGTGTTCGACGTCTGTAGGTAAAGAATTTTTGTTTAAATTTTGGTACATGTAGTATTTTTATCTTTATGAATAAAATAGTGACTTTTACCTTAATAAAAGTAAGGTTTTAGGTAAGATGATCATTTATTAGGTCTTTCCTCTCTACTCAAATGTTTGTATTTCTGAGATAAAATAATCCCAGAATAAAGAAGTGGTTCATAGGAAAGTTCGTATAAAGCTTTGTTATTTTCTTGCCAATTCGAACTCAAACTTTGTAACTCAAGAAAATTCCTTGGTTTTCTTTTATAAAACACGACAAGTATTTCGTTATTATAAAGTAAAAAGGTAAAAATGAAAGAGGATTAATTAATTATATGACACACAAATTTTATGAATGTAATATTGAGATTAAATACAATGCAAAGAAAAAAGTTTCCTCTGAGACTTATCATAGAACAGCTGGGAATTAACATATTGCGCTGACCTTAAATAATTGGGTTAAAGATTAATTAGTTTTCATACTCATTTCAACCATATTGAAAATTAGGAATATTTAAACAATATGCTTCGTTTATGTCTCCTGTTTCAGAGACTTTACATTGGTCGTAGTACTTGACAAATGTGGTTCTTTAACATTGAAAAGTCAAATTTGAACGTAGTTTGGTAATGAACATGCTGATGGTGGTTTAATCGATTGAGTGTAAAACTGTTAAAAAAATACAAAATAGTATCAAAATATTAAATTTACACTATTATAAATAATGATTTAATTAAGATAATAAATGATTGTCTTCTTTAGTTATATTACAGTTTGTTATATCTTAAAAAGGTAGTTTTATTACACTTATAAATTCATATGTATTTGTTATATATATATTTGCATACAACGTCTCCACTACTAATTTGACATGGAGTTTTTATTTAAATTTAACTTTAATTAAATAGCAGAGGCTTAAAAATATATTAATAAATTTAAATTTAAAAAAATAAACTTGTTTTTAAAAGTTTAGTTTGTTCGCCGGTTTAAAAGCTACATATGTTAGTAAATGTTTATTTCTTTAAGACATGAGTTGTTTAAAATAATTGGTTTATTACAAAAACAGTTTTGAGGATAGATACGTTTTTGCAAAAAAAACTGCTTAACCTAGAGTATAAAATCATCTTATTATTACGAATTTGTAAACACAGAGTACACTATGTGCGGTAAATGAGGAAGAAAACATGAGAGTTTTGTAATTTTATTCTAAATCTCTCAAGATAGAAGAATCGCTTCTGATAATTAAGTCATACTTATATTTATATTTTTCTGTAATGTAAGCTATTAAAAAATTATCCATCCAGCTCTCCAAATGTTCAGACTGATTTTAATCAACACTCTTTATCAACAAATCTAACCACAAATTCCAGTCCATATGCGAAACCTAGTATAAGTAGATATATTATTTTAAAACTTTAAGTAACATTAATAAATGCTAATTTAAATATTGTTAATTTGATAAAAAATCGATATATTAATAATGATAATAATTATTTAAACAATTCAACTATTTTGTGCCCCTCGTCCAACTCATCAAAAGTAGTTGAACTACTGGGAATAAAGTCCCACATGTTTAATGAACAGTACTTTAACTATTAAACTAGTGCGACTGAACAGAGTATATATGAACTAGTGGGAACTAACCAATCTCTTAGACACTAAACATAAATAATAACTAATGTCTGATTTATCGATTCCAATTGAACTTTTAACTACAGAACAACTTTTATATTTTTACAGATTACAAACAGATACTGATATATTCTCTAACTGTCAAAATGTAAGAGAATGGTATTCACTTGTGTCAAATAATTAAAATTTTATTATTAAATAAGTTTACTTACAGTTTTCAATATCGATACATTGTTTCTGAATATAAACTAAGTGACCTAGCACTTTTTAGTAAAAATGAGCTACTCTGATATTTAACTTAAAACAGCGCGCTGAAAAATTCTATAATTTTAATTGCCTCGTCGTAAGCCGTACCATCAACAGACTTGGTACCAATTTAGAACAACACAGGTGTCTCTTCAACGCCGGTGACGGTGCTAGGTTTTTTCTTATTATAGTTGCATTAACTAATAATTATTAGAAACTGATGCTGCCTTTGTATTGTTAAATATTCAAAAGAAAACATAATATTTTATAAATAAAAAATAAAATTTGCTCTGTTCTTTTTTTTGACACTATTTTTAAGGTTCTCTAGTGACTTTTGTGAGTATAGTTTTGAAATATTGCTAACCGTAACTCTCACTAACGAGGAACTTCTTTACATTATATAAATTTAAAAAGGTAAACACTCATCTGTTTGAAGTCTGTAGGTAACGGATTTTTCCAACAGCATTTATAATTTTTTCATGTGTGCTTCGGTATAGTAGAAAGTAGTATGAAGGTTTGATTAATAACAGATTTATTTCTAACAATTTAGGAATTTTAGTTGAAGTGATATATTTGTTAAATCTCCTGTTCTTACTTGCGTGAATGTGTTCCCGAGATACAATAATCCTAGGATAAAGAAGTCTATACCATGAGAAGGGTACCTGTACAAAATAAGACGTCAATCTTGTTATTTTGGGACGTGAAAAAAAGATTTTTTGACTTAGATAAATTTTATAAGTTTGTACTTAAATTTCTATATATTTGCCTATATAAATTCATAATTGAAGTTTACTTTACTTACTCCTAATATATAGTTTTTCATGGAGTATTGCAAAAAGAGAATATATTACAATATAAATTAGATTACCACCTAATGTATATGAATCTATAGAAATATATCAAAAATATTATTAAAATTAATTGAACCTATTATAAATTCTGATCAAAAAATATTTTTGGAAGGCTATAATCCTTGATCTCCTTTTGCCCCAAAAAGGATAAAATACAGAGCAATCAAAAGAAGAACTAAATTCCTACTTTGTTTTGTGTAAAGATTTAGTATTTTCTTGCCACTTCGTTTTTTATTCAATGGTAATAAATAAAAGCTGTTTTATTTGTCATTATCATATACGTTATAGAGATATAAATGCAACTGAATATTTTATAGTAATTACAGATCTACATAAACATTGGCATAACAAACTTCAATGGAAACTGTTGATTATAAACCTTGGCCATATTTCTTGATAAATGTTGGTCTATAACCTTGAAAAGTCAGCTTTTGAACGTATTTTGGTAATTGACATGATTACAGCTCGGAGTTCTGTTTGCTTAAATATTGTCAAACAAAGTATAAAATAATAATAAAATATATACGATGTGTTATTATTCAAAATACTTGTAACTTGTAACTTTTTATATAATTATATATAATTTTTATATATATATAATTAGAACTATTTATAAATTACAAGTAATCTAAATTGCCACATGAATATTCTCTCTGACTTTCAATGTCTTATTTTGTATGAATAGGGAAACATACAGCAGTTATATCATACTTATAAATACACATGTACCTACTCGTTGTACATATTTGTAAACAATTTAAACGGTTAATGAGATATGGATTTCTTGTTTAATTTTTTCAGAATCAAAAGACTTACAGTTGAAGGTTTACCACGAAAAATAAATGTACAAAGAATTGTAAATTTAGTTTAAACAAATTACAAAGAGAATAAAAAGTATTATTTATTAAATTTATATTAAATATATACGATTTAGTTACGTACGATAGGAATTATATATTCCTTTAAAAAAGTTTATCACAAATAGATAATCTTATAAAAAAGAATAAACCCTTAATTGTCTTATTGTTGTTAAATCTTTATTTCTAAGTTAACTTATGCACTAAATTACTTTTTGTCAAATTAATGCCTTAGTATCTTTATAATAAGTATATAAATAACACAACAGCACACGATTTATACATATATACGATACGATAATTGCTATAATATTTTTTAATATATTATATTTATATTATGTTACAGAAACTATTGTCCCTATTATAAATGTCACTAATTGATGTCAGTCTACATGATAAGGTGTGTAAGAATTTCTATGTGTATGGACAGTCGACTTTTAAGACATTGTTTATTTTATGTACATACTTACTGTATTTTTTGGTACATTTCTTTTTATCCGTTATTATTTCAGAAGTAGAGTGTTTGATAATTATATATTTTTTAAGAATAGCAAGCTCATAGTAGAGGTGCTAGTAACCGCCTTATAGAAGTAAAATTAAATTGACAGCATATTCAAGGGTTGTGATTGGTAGACTGAGAATGTACATCATTCTATCAACCAATTAATTCATCATCAACCAACCAACCATTCAACCATTCTACCAACCTACGGCTAATTAGTTACTTTAATTCATTTTTCGAAAGCATCCCGAACAAAAAATCTACTAAACTTATCATAGTCGCCAATAAAAATATTCTTTTAAATATATTTACCCCAATAAACAGATTAATTTAAATAAAAGCGAATTTAATTAACTGGGTTTCCAAAAAGGTTTTATCTATCCAATTTCATCGCTAGTAGATGAAGTGTAAAATACAATGTCACTTCACTGCATCATAAAGTTCTACCGTTAATGTTTTAAGAGAAAATGTAATCAACTTGTAGTCAAAAGTTTAAAGAGAAAGGGTAATAACATATTCGTATTTGAGATTTAGTTTTAAATACCTCGTTCGACAGGGTCGATCGTGTTAGGTAGATTCCCGTCGGTCGGATCGACAAAGAAAAACTAGCTAGCAGTATTCTACTGGTCATTACGAGTCTTATGACGGGTCACTCTGCATATATTGGGTGAGCGGGGAACCACCCCCCACCCTTATTTCCTAAACGGGGGGTCGCATCAAAAAACTTTTCGGACAAAAAAGTTTCTTCTTTTAATTTGTTAATTTTCTAATATTTTTCCGACGGCAAAATTTTGCCTTCTTCTGTGACTTTTTTCGGTTTTGAACTTTCAACTCCCCCAGCCCTCCAACCCCCCGACCGATTTCCCCCGTTCAAGAACTTAAGCCGTCATCGCATCGATTGCAATAGGTAGATTCATCTATGGAATCTACCTAAAATCCTACTTTCTTTTAACCAAATAAAAAGTTTACTTATATAATTTTATATTTTTTTCTACTCCAAATTCCAATTGTCTACGTTTTTTTCTCTCTAATACTATTCATTCATTCATGTCGTATTTATGCTGCAAGTGAAAAAATTTAGTTTAAATGATTAAATTGTATCTAAGTATTAAAAATCGACCCTTAAACAGGATATGTATACACATGTATTTATTTATTATTTTACAATGTCTCAAAACGTCAATTAAAAGGCCTTTTATAGTCTGTGTAACGTAACTACAACTGTGTGCACACTTTTTAGTACAAACGAGTTTCTCATAATTGAAATGAAACCATGAAACAGCACTTTGAAAAATCGATAATTTTAATTGCATCGTCATCGTTCGTATCTTAAATAGACTTAAAATTTATAATAACAAAGGTATCATTTGGAAAACGATGATGGAGGTAGGTTTTATTTATTATAGATGCTTCAAATAATAATTATAAATTGATCATGCTATTGCTATATAAATATTTTCCATCAATAAACTATAAGATTTAAATTCAGATTTTATTTTGTTATTTTTAATGGTCTCTAGACACTTTTTAGAGGGTGGTTTTGGGATATCGTTTTCGAAGCCCTCGGTCACGACAGACCTCTTGACATTATTCAAATCGAATATGGCCGACACTTCATGTATTCAACTTCTGTAGGTAACTAGGTAGGTAAATTTTTGTTTCAATTTCGATATATGTGATTTTTTTTTATCTTTATGTATAAAATAGAGGATTTTACCTTATAAAAGTAAGGTTTTTAGGTAAGTGACATATGTATATTTACTAAGTCTCTCGTCTCTAAGCGAATATGTGTACTAGGGACCTTAATCCCAGGATAAAGAAGTGTATGTGGTGCAAAGCCTACCCTTACAAACTAACACGTCAATCTCATTGCTTTGGAACTTCTAAAAAGAATACAATAATTATATCAATAAAAAGTTATTTATAAAATTTAAAAAGAATTATTTTAATTTTTTAAATATTTTCTGTGACAAAGTTGTAATGTAAAAATAATTCAGTATCTTCCAATAAATAATTATAAAACTATTTCTATTGATTAAAACTTTGATGGCTATGATACTTGATCATCTTTTCTTCTTAAAAGTACACGTCTGACACGTAGAGCAATAATTCGAGTTATATTAAAAACTTTGTTACTTTGATGCTACTTCTTTTGAAAGTCAAAGGTAATAAGTAAAAGCAGTGTTTTGTATTTATCAAACACTTCTAGTATTAAGTTATATATCAAAGCGAAAAGGTAATAATGAAAAAGGCCAATAATATGATACTTGAAATATAACGCTTGCATTTTATATTGAGATTTAATATAAATCAAAGAAGAAAGTTTCCACTGAGATGGCTTATCATAGAATAGAGTTGAATTGACATATCGCGCCGACCCTAATCAGGACAAGGACAGTATGATGTAAATGATGGAATACTGGTACTGGTGTATTCGCTAATTATTTTTAAACAATATGGTGCGTATAAGGCTCCTCTTTCCGAGATATAACTATAACTCAATTCGACAAAATTACACAGATACTGAATACGACTACGTACATATTGGAATATTACCTTGGCTGCAGTTCTTGACAAATGTTTGTTAGTCTATAACCTTGAAAGCCAGTTTCAAATTTAGTTTGGTAACTAACGTGACTACAGTTCGGAGTTTTGCTCCATGGGGCTTAAAATTTTGTAATTAATTATAAAATAATATTAAAATATAAATGACATATTCATCAATTTTGATCAAACTTAAAAAAACATACATTACATATATAGAAATTGTATACACAGGTATTCGTTATACATATTTGCAAAAAACTTACCACTGCTAGTTACACATGGAGTCGTTGTTTAATGTTTATTTAAGTTAAAACTCAGAGGCAAAAAGTTGTGGTTTGTGTTTACTATGAAAACTAAATGTACACAGATTTAGAAATTAAACTGAAACAAATATTTTTTTTACAAATTTAATTATTTTGCCGAGTTTATCGTAATTTTTATAAAGAACGCAATAACCTAAATCAATGTGAAGTGACATACACTCATTTCAATTGAGTTGTAGTTGTTATTGAGAGAATAAATTTTGATTTTACATAATATCGATGTAGTTTTTTCAGTTAATATTTTCATTGTGTATTATACATGAAAACACTTGTAGCTAAAAAAATATTATTATGAAATTCTTAGACATAAATCCTAGAAACAGATTAATCGCATCTTAACAACCTAATCTTATCTAATAATTTATCTCAAAATCAATAATCATTGATAGATCAACACATGATAAGTTGTAATGAAACCGCCGTATATATATATGAGTTATTTATAATACGATTATTTGTTGTAACATCACATATCAACAATCATTGCTAGAACATTATCATGTGATAGATAAAAATAATATTTCACACATCACAGATAAGAATCGTATGTTCGACGCAGTGAAGACTTATGACGGTAGGGTTGTTGATACTGTTATTGTCTCGTGTATGCGAAGGGACATAGTACAAGTACCACAAATTGAGGTCATTCTACATAATAAAGTGATTTCTATGTGAATGGTCAGTCGATTTCAAAGGAAACCTCTATTTTATGTCAATGCTATTTAGTTTTATCCCTTATAATTTTCAAAATGTCTGTGGATATGTTTATTTTCGTATCAACTTGAAGGATTGAGACTTAAGGGGTTATACGCAGTTGTGAGGCTCAAAAATATTTTTTTTGTAGACAAAGCTTTTATTTTTTAATTACAAGTGATAGTCATTTTGAAAGAGAACAATTTTGAGAATACAATTGTGTATTACTCATGTCAAAATATTGATGGGCACCGCTTCTGTAGATGATGTCCCTAACGACCGTTTTCGATTAAAATTTTCGCTCTAAATTGTTGAAAAAAAAATAGTAAAATTTTTGAAGTGAAACTTCTTTAGGCGCATGAGGGTAAAATTTTTACAGATGAAACGTCACGCCGGTATGCAACGGAAGTGTCGGAAAAGAGAGAGAGAGTGATCGAGACCGATTGAGAGAGAGTAAGACAGGGCGAACGTAGCATGAGCAACTAGCCGTGGAGTGAAAGTAGGGAGCAAGCGAGTGAGAAAGATTGAGAGAAAAAGTGAGACAGAGCGAACGTCGTATTACTATTGGTTGTGTATTCGTTTACTAGTTAATTTTATTTTAATGACAATTAAATTCCTAACCTATCTTCCTTTTTCCCTTCCTCTTAATGTTGGAAATTTAAAGTTTTAGATTTGTATAAATATAAACAAGATTTATAAATTAGTTCGCCAAAGAAGTTTCACTTCTGACATGTGTACTTTGTACGCACGCATGTTATTTTTACATCTTTTTCCTTCGTTCAATACTTCAAGAATGTATCTAAAAAAATTGTGTAAAAATTTTAACCCGATTAGTTGAGCTATCTCTGAGAAATATTGCTCACCGACTCTAAAATGACAGTTTTGAGATAAACGCATTTAAAGTTTCAGAAGTAGTTCACACGTAGTTATTTTTTGCTTAAACTTAAATGGTATCATCGATTCCAGGGCCATAAGAGGGACCTTATGTAGGCTCCTTAGCTTTCAATAAGTCCAGCTGGTGGTGTCGTCGAGCCATTCTTTCTTCACGCGTGCTTCCTTGCGCTCTCGCGTCGGAGATCATCACATGCTCTGCGTCCTCTTTGTGAGCATAAGCATGAGCTGCGGGGCTTAATGAAAGTCCTAATGCATTCCTAATGTACAACAATGATGTTGTACCTTCATTATATACTGCTGCTGCCGTGAAAGCCGCTATTTCAACAACTTTAGAGCCACATGGAACAATTTTCGGGGTTATTTTCCATATTAACTGATTGTAACTCTCATTATTATTTTTAATTTTTATTAATTGTTTTCCATCTTTTTCCACTGATTCAGTCTTATTTTCTACTAGCTCGCGGAGGCCTGAGCCCATCCTCTTTTGAACATGCTGTTCTTACTGTCCCTACTTTCTACCTACCTACCTACACTCTGAAGCTGCCATACCAATGCAGGTATATCTCCGAAAATATTTATCGGATTAACTTCAAACTTTCAGAGAATACATTCGAATATACTTACGTTACGAAGAAAAAAAAAAGTTTTTTTGAAAATTCTAACTGCGTATAACCCCTTAAGTATTGTATTCTAGAAATTGTTAGAAAACTTGCAAATGTAACATATTAATTGAAACATTAAAAATAAAACTATTTGAAGGTCTTATTGTAATTCGAATTTGAGTTATTGTAACTTATGATAAAATAGTAATATATTTTCTAATTACTTACTTTTAGTTAATGTAGTCTGTATTTATAAATGGCTTAGGCAAAGTTATTTTTCTCATTAGCAAACCACATTAGGAACTTAGTTTATGCGGTGTGTTTAAAGAAATGTTTCTTATAATAAATGCCTGTTGGGTAGACCTCAAAGAATTCGGTCTACCCATTCATTTGTCCCCTACTTTCGAATTTTGGAAAAATTTCTTCACAGGAGGTCTTCTTATGACCCCCTGAGTCCGAAATGACCATTGGTCAAAATGTTTATATATATATATATATATATATATGCGTGCGTGCGTCCAGATTCGACTTTTGTCAGCACGATAGCGGCCGCAGTTTCGCTCGGACCGCTTTCAAACTTTGCACAAAAATCAACCATCCAAAAATAAAGGTCAAGTTCGTTAACCAGAGAAATCCGGCCACAGGGGGCGCTAGGGCCTCACTTTTTCTGATTTCAGTTTTTCGACCATAACTTTTTCCCTGTACAAAGTAGATCAATCGCGTTCATATTATATGATGTCTTTGATGAATACCTTTAACTAATGTACATAAACCAAAAACCTAACTTCAATAACTTAGGGGTGGGGGTAAAAAAAACGACAATTTTTGGAAAAAAATTCATAACTTTTTTCTGGTAAACATTCTTACATCACAAGTATTTTTAATAGAAAGGTAATTTTTTACTTTAAATTTAAGTATCAGAAGTTTTGCCCGTAAAAGGTACCGTTTCCGAAAAAAAAAATAAAAACCACTTTTAACTTGAAAATTTAAGGTAGGTAAAACCACGTTAACTTTTTTCTGGTAACATTCCCTCGTCTCAAATATTTTTAATAGAAAGGTTATTTTTTACTCCAAATTTAAGTACCAAAAATATTTCCAAAAAAGATACCTTTTCCGAGAAAAAAAAATTAAAACCGCTTTTTGCTTGAAAATGTTTGATGTAAACAATGTTCTTAGGTAGTGAGTTATATTTTAAACAAGTTACACACGAGGTCTACCCAAGCGTGTCCCCCTGCGAGCACGGATTTTTTTTAAATGTACTGAATACCGTGATTTAGTTTAATAGAAATAGCTAATAACATGGTAACGTAAAATACTGAAAATTTTCGTGTTTAAATTGCATATGAAATTTCTTCAAGTTTAGTAACAAATAATATTTTCTTATAACAATACTCTTACACTATTTGAAAAATAAATATGGTATGTCATTTATAAAACTTTTAAAACAACGCCGACCTTTCGTTTGTTAAGAGGAAATGTTTTTATGTGAAAAAAGTTGTTTCCAACTGTTAGCCATGAAGGTAGAACTGAAATACTAGAAAATTGGAAACATAAAAGTTATAGCGGGTTTTTGTATTTTTTATATTCGCAATGCTCTTAAAATGATTGGTCCTTTAGATATCATACTATGATTAAGTTATTACTAAACGAAAGAGTACCTACTTTTAAATTAAGAAAATATCTAATAATTTTCTTTCATCTACTTATATTTAATTTAGGTAACTATAACATTTTTCCCACAACGAATTGAGACTAGCTCCCATAATAACAAATGATAGCCATGAGAAGAGCTTTCTAACGACATACATCTGGTCGGTATTGGTCGTGGGTACGCGTCCCATACATTTTTGCCCCTCATTTTTTAGTTTAAACAAATTACAAAGAGAATAAAAAGTATTATTATTACATTTATTTGTTTAGCTGATTTAGTTACGTACGATAGGAATTGTATATTCCTTTAAAAAAGTTTTTCACAAATAGAAACAGTTTTGAAAAAAAAGATAAATCCTTAATTTATACTATAAAATTGTCTTATTGTTGTTAAATCTTTATTTCTAAGATAACTTATACACTATAGAAATAACTTTTTGTCAAATTAATGCCTTAGTATCTTTATAATAAGTATAAGAATGACACAATATATATGCTGTAATATTTTTAGAATATTATAATACAAAAACTTAAATCCCTATCAATTTGTGATGTTTATAACATCATAAATTGATGTCATTCTACATGACAAAGTGTGTAAGTATTTCTATGTGTATGGACAGTCGACTTTTAAGACAATGTTTATTTTATGTACATACTTACTGTTTTTTTGTACATTTCGTCTTATCCGTAAATGTTTCTGGAGTGAGAGTGTTCGATAATTATATATTTTTTGAGAATAGCGTGCTAATAATAGAGGTGTAGTAAACGCCTTATGGAAGTAAAATTAAATTGACAGCATATTCAATGGTTGTAATTGGTAGACTGAGAATGTATATCAAGCTATCAACCAATCAGAAAGGTTAACATGGCGTTTAACGACTAATTAGTTACTTTAATTCGTTTTTCGAAAGCATCCCGATCAAATAATCTACTAAACTTATCATAGTCGCCAATAAAAATATTCATTTAAATATATTTACCGCAATAATCAGATTAATTTAAATAAAAGTGAATTTAATTAACTGTGGTTCCATAAAAGTTCAAATCTATCTAATTCCATCGCGAGTGAATGAAGTGTAAAATACAATGTCACTACACTTCATTACAAAGTTCTACCGTTAACATTTTACGAGAAAATGTAATCAGTTTGTATTCAAAAGGTTAAAGAAATAATGTCATAACATATTTGTATGTAAAATTAAGTTATTGGAAATCCTACTTTCTTTTAAACAAATAAAAAATTTACTTATAAGATCACATTTTTTATCAAATTTTGTTTTAATAAATATGCAAAATAGAAAGATCATTAAATATATTTTGATACTTTAACAGTAATTAATATTTTAATTTACACATATTTCGTAAAGAAAGCTCTCTCACTGCAATCATGATAATCGTTGAAATTGCAAATTATCTATAGAGAAATTATTATTCAGATTTATATGGAGATAAATTTGATACTGACATATATAACGTGGTAATATGTTACAAATATAATCAGAAGTGTTATGACATTTGAAATCATTTTAAAAGAATTCAGTATAAAAATGGAAGTTTGAAATACGGTATGGATTATTATTGAATGAAATCTTATTGACATTTAAGATTCAATTTTTATTCTAATTACATAATTATTTAACTAAATAAAATATTATTTTAAGACATTCTAACTTTAGTAACTTTCATAACTATTTCTAGACAAATTGAACAATATATTATTTATATCTAAAATTAATAAATATATATTGAATATAATTTTCAGACGGTTTAACTATTTCGTACTACAAGTTGAACTTATTTAATTTGTTGAACTACTGAGAATACAAAGTCTCACTGACGCTAGTTCAATAAATAGTTACTCAACTATTGAACACTGATTTAAACAGTGACACTGAATCGAATTGTGTTCAGTTGTATAGGGTACTATTGGGAAGTAATCTATTTATTGGTGTATGATTGTAAACGTAGTTACTAACTTGTCTCATTTGTCAATTCCAAGTCAACTTTTAATTACGGAATAACTTTTATATTTTGAAAGACTTATTTATTCACTTATATTTTGACACTCCGTAGAAAATTTACAAAACGTAAACCACTGTCTACGTTTCTTTTTCTCTAATACTATTCATTCGTTCATATCGTATTTATACTGCAAGTCAAAAAATATAGTTTAAATGATTAAATTGTATCTAAGCATTAAAAATCGACCCTTAAACAGGATATGTATACACATGTATTTATTTATTATTTTACAATGTCTCAAAACGTCAATTAAAAGGCCTTTTATAGTCTGTGTAACGTAACTACAACTGTGTACATACTTTATAGTACAAACGAGTTTTTCATACTTGAAATGAACCTTGGAATAGCACTTTGAAAAAATCGATAATTTTAATTGCATCGTCATCGTTCGTACCATAAATAGACTTAAAATTATTAATAGCAAAGGTGTCATTTGGAAGACGACGATGGAGGTAGGTTTTACTTATTATAGCTGCATTAAATAATAATTATAAATTGATCATGCTATTGTTTTGTAAAATATTTAAGAGCGAGACAATATTTTTCATAAAGAAAGTATAATATTTAAATTCAGATTTTAATTTGTCACTATTTTTAAGGGTCTCTTTTTAGACCTTTTAGAGAGGGGTTTTGGTATATCGTTTACCGAAACCTTCGGTCACGACAGACCTCTTGACATTACTCAAATCGAATATGGCCGACACTCAATGTTTTCGACTTCTGTAGGTAACAAGTTTTAGTTTAAGTTTCAATATATGTGGTAATTTTTATCCTTATATATAAAACAGGGATTTTTACCTTATAAAAATAAGGTTTTTAGGTAAGTGACATATGTATATCTGCTAAATCTCTCGGCTCTACGCGAATGTTTGTATCAGGGATACATTAATCCCAGGATAAAGAAGTGTGTGTGGTGCAAAGCCTACCCTTACAAACTAACACGTAAATTTTGTTGCTTTGGAATTTGTGAAAAGAATATAATCATTATATTTAGTTATTTATAAAATTTCTACTTAAATTTTTTAAATATTTTTGGTGACAAAGTTGTAATGTAAAAATAATTCAGTATCTTCCAATAAATAAATATAAAACTATTTCTATTGATTAAAACGTTGATGGCTATGATTCTTGATCATCTTTTCTTCTTAAAAGAATGACACGTAGAGCAATAATTCAAGTTTTATTAAAAACTTTGTTACTTTGTTGCTATATCTTTTGAAAGTCAAAGGTAATAAGTAAAAGCGGTGTTTTGTATTTATCAAACACTTTTAGTATTAAGTTATATATCAAAGCGAAAAGGTAATAAGGAAAAGGCCAATAATATCATACTTCAAATATAACGTTTGCATTTAATATTGAGATTTAATATAAATCAAAGAAGAAAGTTTCCACTGAGATGGCTTATCATAGAAGAGAGTTGAATTGACATATCGCGCCGATCTTAATCAGGATAAGGTCAGTATGATGTAAATGATGGAATACTGGTACTGGTAGAAGGATGTACTAGTGTATTCGCTAATTATTTTTAAACAATATGGTGCGTATAAGGCTCCTCTTTCCGAGATATAACTATAACTCAATTCGACAAAATTACACAAATACTGGATACGACTACGTACATATTGGAATATAACCTTGGCTGCAGTTCTTGACAAATGTTTGTTAGTCTATAACCTTGAAAGCCAGTTTCAAATTTAGTTTGGTAACTAACGTGACTACAGTTAGGAGTTTTGCTCCATGGGGCTTAAAATTTTGTAATTAATTATAAAATAATATTAAAATATAAATGACATATTCATCAATTTTGATCAAACTTAAAAAAACATACATTACATATATAGAAACTATATAAACAGGTATTCGTTATACATATTTGCAAAAAAAGTTACCACTGCTAGTTACACATGGAGTCGTTGTTTAATGTTTATTTAAGTTAAACCTCAGAGGCAAAAAGTTGTGGTTTGTGTTTACTACGAAAAATAAATGTAAACAGATTTAGAAATTAAACTGAAACAAATATTTTTTTTTATAAATATAATTATTTTGCCGATTGTATCATAATTTTTATAAAGAACGCAATGACCTAAATAAATGTGAAGTGACATACACTCATTTCAATTGAGTAGTAGTTGTTATTGAGAGAATAAATTTTGATTTTACATATTATCGATGTAGTTTTTTTCAGTTTTTAGTATCATTATGCATTATACATGAAAACGCTTGTAGCTAACAAAATATTTTAAGTTGCAGTGAATTAAATTCTTAGACATAAATCCTAAAAACAGATTAAGCGCATCTTAACAACCTAATCTTAATATACCTCAAAATCAATAATCATTGATAGATCAACACATGATCAGATGTAATGCAACCGCCGTATATATATATATATATATATATACGGCAGCGGTGGTATATATATATAAAATATAAAAAAAACGGCGGTTATATATATGAGTTATTTATAATACGATTATTTGTTGTAACACCACATGTTAATAATCATTGCTAGAACATTATCATGTGATAGATAAAAAAAATAATATTTCACAGATAACAATCTTCTGTTCGTCGCACTGAAGACTGTGGGGTTGTAGATACTGTTATTGTTTCGTGTACGCGAAGGGATATAGTATAAGTACCACAAATTGACGTCATTCTATATAATAAAGTGATTTCTATGTGAATGGTCAGTGGATTTCAAAGGAAACCTCTATTTTATGTCAATGCTATTTAGTTTTATCCCTTATAATTTTCAAAATGTCTGTGGATATGTTTATTTTCGTTTCAAGTTGAAGGATTGGGACTTAAGGGGTTGTACGCAGTTGCGAGGCTCAAAAATAATGTTTTTTTATGATTTTTTTGTAGACAAAGCTTTTATTTTTTAATTACAAGTGATAGTCATTTTGAAAGAGAACACTTTTGAGAATACAATCGTGTATTACTCATGTCAAAATATTGATGGGCACCGCTTCTGTAGATGATGTCCCTAACGACCTCTAAAAAAAGGCGCTCGGCGGTTAGCACCATTTTGACGGTGTGGATTAACTGAATTAAAAAAGAAAGGTGAATTCTTTTAAATGATAAATAAATGCAGGTATTGAACGAAGGAATAAACAAAATTTAGTTTTTCGAAAAAATGGCGGCTATTTGAAAAAAAAAATCGTTTTCGATTAAAATTTTCGCTCTAAATTATTGAAAAAAATAGTAAAAATTTTTTTACATCTTATTCCTTCGTTCAATACCTCAAGAATGTATCTAAAAAAATTGTATAAAAATTTTAACCCGATTAGTTGAGCTATCTCTGAAAAATCTTGCTCACCGACTCTGAAATGACAGTTTTGAGATAAACGCGTTTAAAGTTTCAGAAGTAGTTCACACATAGTTATTTTTTTGTTTTAACTTAAATGGTATCATCGATTCCAGGGGATTACCTTGTGTAAGCTCCTCAACTTCCAATTAGTCCAGCTGGTGTTGTCGTCGAGCCATTTTTTCTTCACGCGTGCTCCCTTGCACTCTGGCGTCGGAGATCATCACATGATTTGCTTTCTCTTTGTGAGCATAAGCATGAGCTGCGGGGCCTAATGAAAGTCCTAATACATTCATAATGTACAACAATGATGTTGTACCTTCATTATATATTGCAGCTGCAGTGAAAGCCGCTATTTTAACAACTTTAGAGCCACATGGAACAATTTTCGGAGTTATTTTCCATGTTAACTGATTGTTACTCTCATTATCATTTTGTGTGAATCTACCTACACACCTTTTCAATAAATTTACGTTGCTAAGATTTTCATAAATTGGGTATATAGCTTTAGCAACAACCGCTGGTAATACTGGATAAACATCGGTGTAAGAAAATAATGTATCTGTTGCTAGCGCTTGCTGCCAACTACACCATGAACCTTCTCCACTTGGGCACATTTCGTGTTGAGGCTTTTCATCGGTCTAACAATAGTAATAATAAGATCCCCAAATTGCATTATACATATTGTCCACAGAATCTCAATTTTTTCTTATTGCCAAACCGTAATAAACTGTCAGCTTATCTATATTAGCTTAGCCGTGAGCTTACCTTTCCCAGAAAGTAATTTTTATTAACTGTTTTTCCATCTTTTTCCACTGATTCAGTCTTATTTTCTACTAGCTCGTGGAGTCCTGAGCCCATCCTCTTTTGAACATGCTGATCTTACTGTCCCTACTTTCTACCTACCTACCTACACTCTGACGCTGCCATTCAAATGCAGGTATATCTCCGAAAGTATTTATCGGATTAACTTAAAATTTTCAGAGAATATATTCGAATATATTTACATTACGAAAAAAAAAAAAAGATTTTTTTGAAAATTCTAACTGCGTATAACCCCTTAAGTATTGTATTCTAGAAATTGTTAGAAAAACTTGCAAATGTAACATATTAATTGAAACATTAAAAATAAAACTATTTGAAGGTCTTATTGTAATTCGAATTTGAGTTATTGTAACTTATGATAAAATAGTAATATATTTTCTAATTACTTACTTTTAGTTAATGTAGTCTGTATTTATAAATGGTTTAGGCAAAGTAATTTTTCTCATTAGCAAACCTAATTAGGAATTTAGTTTATGCGGTGTATTTAAAGAAATGTTTCTTATAATAAATGCCTGTTTTTAAATGTACTGAATACCGTGATTTGGTTTAATAAAAATAGCTAAAAACATGGTAACGTTAAATACTGAAAATTTTCGTGTTTAAATTGTATATGAAATTTCTTCAAGTTTAGTAACAAATAATATTTTCTTATAACAATACTCTTACACTATTTGAAAAATAAATATGGTATGGCATTTATAAAACTTTTAAAACAACGCCGACCTTTCCTTTGTAAAGAGGAAATGTTTTTATGTGAAAAAAGTTGTTTCCAACTGTTAGCCATGAAGGTAGGACTGAAATGCTAGAAAATTGGAAACATAAAAGTTATAGCGGGTTTTTGTATTTTATATATTCGCAATGCTCTTAAAACGATTGGTCCTTTAGATATCATACTATGATTAAGTTATTACTAAACGAAAGAGTACCTACTTTTAAATTAAGAAAATATCTAATAATTTTCTTTCATCTACTTATATTTAATTTAAGTAACTATAACATTTTTCCCACAACGAATTGAGACTAGCTCCCATAATAACAAATGATAGCCATGAGAAGAGCTTTCTAACGACATACATCTGGTCGGTATTGGTCGTGGGTACGCGTCCCATACATTTTTGTCCCTCATTTTTTAGTTTAAACAAATTACAAAGAGAATAAAAAGTATTATTATTACATTTATTTGTTTAGCTGATTTAGTTACGTACGATAGGAATTGTATATTCCTTTAAAAAAGTTTTTCACAAATAGAAACAGTTTTGAAAAAAAAGATAAATCCTTAATTTATACTATAAAATTGTCTTATTGTTGTTAAATCTTTATTTCTAAGATAACTTATACACTATAGAAATAACTTTTTGTCAAATTAATGCCTTAGTATCTTTATAATAAGTATAAGAATGACACAATATATATGCTGTAATATTTTTAGAATATTATAATACAAAAACTTTTGTCCCTATCAATTTGTGATGTTTATAACATCATAAATTGATGTCATTCTACACGACAAAGTGTGTAAGTATTTCTATGTGTATGGACAGTCGACTTTTAAGACAATGTTTATTTTATGTACATACTTACTGTTTTTTTGTACATTTCGTCTTATCCGTAAATGTTTCTGGAGTGAGAGTGTTCGATAATTATATATTTTTTGAGAATAGCGTGCTAATAATAGAGGTGTAGTAAACGCCTTATGGAAGTAAAATTAAATTGACAGCATATTCAATGGTTGTAATTGGTAGACTCAGAATGTATATCAAGCTATCAACCAATCAGAAAGGTTAACATGGCGTTTAACGACTAATTAGTTACTTTAATTCGTTTTTCGAAAGCATCCCGATCAAATAATCTACTAAACTTATCATAGTCGCCAATAAAAATATTCATTTTAATATATTTACCGCAATAATCAGATTAATTTAAATAAAAGTGAATTTAATTAACTGTGGTTCCATAAAAGTTCAAATCTATCTAATTCCATCGCGAGTGAATGAAGTGTAAAATACAATGTCACTACACTTCATTACAAAGTTCTACCGTTAACATTTTACGAGAAAATGTAATCAGTTTGTATTCAAAAGGTTAAAGAAATAATGTCATAACATATTTGTATGTAAAATTAAGTTATTGGAAATCCTACTTTCTTTTAAACAAATAAAAAATTTACTTATAAGATCACATTTTTTATCAAATTTTGTTTTAATAAATATGCAAAATAGAAAGATCATTAAATATATTTTGATACTTTAACAGTAATTAATATTTTAATTTACACATATTTCGTAAAGAAAGCTGTCTCACTGCAATCATGATAATCGTTGAAATTGCAAATTATCTATAGAGAAATTATTATTCAGATTTATATCGAGATAAATTTGATACTGACATATATAACGTGGTAATATGTTACAAATATAATCAGAAGTGTTATAACATTTGAAATCATTTTAAAAGAATTCAGTATAAAAATGGAAGTTTGAAATACGGTATGGATTATTATTGAATGAAATCTTATTGACATTTAAGATTCAATTCTTATTCTAATTACATAATTATTTAACTAAATAAAATATTATTTTAAGACTTTCTAACTTTTGTAACTTGAATAATTATTTCTAGACAAATTGAAAAATATATACTTTATATTTAAAATTAATAAATGTATATTGAATATAATTTTCAGACAGTTTAACTGTTTTGTAGTACAAGTTGAACTTATTTAATTTATTTGAACTACTGAGACTACAAAGTCTCACTAGTTCAATAAATAGTTACTCAACTATTGAACACTGATTTAAACAGTGAGACGGAATCGAATTGTGTTCAGTTGTATAGGGTACTATTGGGAAGTAATTTATTTATTGGTGTATGAGCAAACGTAGTTACTAACTTGTCTGATTTGTCAATTCCAAGTCAACTTTTAATTACGGAATAACTTTTATATTTTGAAAGACTTATACACACATTTTGACACTCCGTAGAAAATTGACAAAACGTTAACCACTGTCTACGTTTCTTTTTCTCTAATACCATTTCATTCATTCATATCGTATTTATGCTGCAAGTCAAAAAATATAGTTTAAATGGTTAAATTGTATCTAAGTTTTAAAAATCGACCCTTAAACAGGATATGTATACACATGTATTTATTTATTATTTTACAATGTCTCAAAATGTCAATTAAAAGGGCTTTTATAGTCTGTGTAACGTAACTACAACTGTGTGCATGCTTTATAGTACAAACGAGTTTTTCATACTTGAAATGAACCTTGGAACAGCACTTTGAAAAAATCGATAATTTTAATTGCATCGTCATCGTTCGTACCCTAAATAGACTTAAAATTAATAATAGCAAAGGTGTAGGAACAATTTGGAAGACGACGATGGAGGTAGGTTTTACTTATTATAGCTGCATTAAATAATAATTATAAATTGATCATGCTATTGTTTTGTAAAATATTTAAGAGCGAGCAAAATATTTTTCATAAAGAAAGTATAATATTTAAATTCAGATTTTAATTTGTCACTATTTTTAAGTGTCTCTAGACCTTTTAGAGAGGGGTTTTGGTATATCGTTTACCGAAGCCTTCGGTCACGACAGACCTCTTGACATTACTCAAATCGAATATGGCCGACACTCAATGTTTTCGACTTCTGTAGGTAACAAGTTTTAGTTTAATTTACAATATATGTGTTAATTTTTATCCTTATATATAAAACAGGGATTTTTACCTTATAAAAGTAAGGTTTTTAGGTAAGTGACATATGTATATTTACTAAGTCTTTCGGCTCTATGCGAATGTGTGTATCAGGGATACATTAATCCCAGGATAAAGAAGTGTGTGTGGTGCAAAGCCTACCCGTACAAACTAACACGTAAATTTTGTTGCTTTGGAATTTGTGTAAAGAATATAATCATTATATTTAGTTATTTATAAAATTTCTACTTACATTTTTTAAATATTTTTGGTGACAAAGTTGTAATGTAAAAATAATTCAGTATCTTCCAATAAATAAATATAAAACTATATCTATTGATTAAAACTTTGATGGCTATGATATTTGATCATCTTTTCTTCTTAAAAGGATGACACGTAGACCAATAATTTGAGTTATATTAAAAACTTTGTTACTTTGTTGCTACTTCTTTTGTAAATCAAACGTAATAAGTAAAAGCGCTGTTTTGTATTTATCAAATACTTCAAGTATTTAGTTATATATCAAAGCGAAAATGTAACAATGAAAAAGGACCAATTATATGACATAAAAATATTAACGTTTGCAATTTATATTGAGATTTAATATAATTCAAAGAAGAAAGTTTCCACTCAGATGACTTGTCATAGAACAGCGTGGAATTGACATCGCGCCGACCTTAATGGGGACAATGACAGTATGATGTTAGTGATGGAATATAAGACTGGTGTATTCGCAAATTATTTTTAAACAATTCGTTTAGTTCGTTTCGTTCGTTAATTTGTTCGTTTCAGGAATCACCGTTTCTGACATGTACGTACAAACTTTGGCTGCAGTTCTTGACAAATGTTGGTTTATAACCTTGAAAGCCAACTATGAATTTACTTTGGTAACTAAAGTGATTTTAGTTCAGAGTTTTACTCCACGGGGCTTAAAATTTTGTAATATATAAAATAATATTAAAACTTAAATGACATATTCATCAAAGTTGATCAAACTTATAAAAGCATACATTATATATATATATAGAAATTATATACACAGGTATTCGTTATATATATTTGCAAAAAAAGTTACCACTGCTAGTTGCACATGGAGTCGTTGTTTAATGTTTATTTAAATTAAATCTCAGAGTCAAAAGTTGTGGTTTGTTTTTACTAGGAATACTAAATGTACACAGATTTAGAAATTTAACTGAAACAAACAATTTTAATTGCTAAATTTAATTATTTCGCCGATTATAATTCATAGTAATTGTTTATTTCTTAATAGTTACGAGTATAAATGACAAAAAATATACTGATACATATATTTTTGCTTAGAAAAAACCTACACTATAAAATCGATTTAATGTCACCATTTGCGACCCAAAGATAACTCTAGGGATTTAATGAGTGAAAATTACCCAATGATATACGAGTTATCTGCAATTTAATCCCTAATATCCAACGTCCTAGACTCGCTGATAATGTAATTGTAATCTTTAACTGAGAACTAATTTGACAAATGCACAATTTTTTAGTATTAGTTTTATAATAAAAACAACTAAAATGGATTATTTAAATATGTTTATAAAATAACCGCATAATTTTTATAAAGAACAGAATAACCTAAATCATTTGTAAAGTGATATACACTCATTTCAATTGAGTTGTAGTTGCTATTGTGAGTATAAATTTCGATTTTACAAACTATCTATGTAGCCTTTTCAGTTAATAGTAATATTTTGTATTATACTTGAAAACGCTTGTAGCTATAAAAAAATATTTTAACTTGCAGTAAATAAGAAAATCCGTGCACGCAGGGGAACACGCGTGGGTAGACCTCGTGTGTAACTCGTTTAAAATATAAATCACTACCTAAGAATAACACATGATGCCGTTGCTTACATAAAAAATTTTCAAGCAAAAAGCGGTTTTTATTTTTTTTCTCGGAAAAGGTATCTTTTTTGGAAATACTTTTGGTACATAAACTTAGAGTAAAAAAAAAACTTTCTATTAAAAATACTTATGATGTAAGAATGTTTACGAGAAAAAAGTTATGATTTTTTTTCCAAAAATTTTCGGTTTTTTTACCCCCACCCCTAAGTTATTGAAATTAGGTTTTCGGTTTATCTACATTAGTTATAGGTATTTATCAAAGACATCGTATAATATGAGCGCGATTGATCTACTTTGTATAGGGAAAAAGTTATGGTAAAAAAACTGAAATCAGAAAAAGTGAGGCCCTAGCGTCCCCTGTGGCCAGATTTCTCTGATTAACGAACTTGACCTTTATTCTTGGATGGTTGATTTTTGTGCAAAGTTTGAAAGCTATCCAAGCAAAACTGCGGCCGCTATCGTGCTGACAAAAGTCGAATCTATATATATATATATATATATATATATATATAAACTTTTTGACCAATGGTCATTTCGGACTCAGGGGGTCATAAGAAGACCTCCTGTGAAGAAATTTTTCCAAAATTCGAAAGTCGGGTACAAATGAACGGGCAGACCGAATTCTTCGAGATCTACCCAAAATTTAGACATAAAGAAAATACCAAATCAATAATCAATGATCAGTCAACACGTGATCAGATGTAATGCAACCGTCGTAAATATATAAATAGTTAACGAGTTATTTGTTATACGATTATTTGTCATCATACATATGATGACAAATAATCGTATTTAATTGTTTTTGTAATTTGTTATACGATTATTTGTAATGCCTTTATATATTTTCTATTAATATTGCATATTAACAATCATAGAGTATTTAATATTTATTTATCACATGATACACTAAAAAAAAACACTTAGATAAGAATCGTATGTTCGACGCAATGAAGATTTATGACAGTAGGGTTGTTGATACTGTTATTGTCTCGTGTATGCGAAGGGACATAGTATAAGTACCATAAATTGAGGTCATTCTACATAATAAAGTGATTTCTATGTGAATGGACAGTCTATTTAAAGGGAAACCTCTATTTTATGTACAGTACTAGTTACGTTATAATTTTCAAAATGTTTCTGGATATTTTTATTTTCGAATCAAGTTAAAGGATAGAATAGGGACTTATGTATTGTATTCTAGAAATTTTTGGAAAACATTAAAATTTAACATATTAAATAAAACTATCTGAAGGTACTATATATATAACTTGTAATAAGTAATATATTTTCTAATTACTTACTTTTAGTTAATGTAGTCTGTATTTGTAAATGGCTTAGGCAAAGTTATTTTCCTCATTAGCAAACCAAATTAGGAACTTACTTTATGCGGTGTATTTAAAGAAATATTTATTATAATAAATGTTTGTTTTTAAAAGTACTAAATACCGTGATATGGTTTAATAGAAATAGCTAATAACGCAAAATACTGAAATTTTCGTGTTTATGAAATATCTTCAAGTTTAGTAACAAATAATATTTATTATACCAATACTCTTACACTATTAGAAAAATAAACATGGTATGGAATTTATAAAACTTTTAAAACAACGCCGACCTTTCGTTCGTAAAGAGGAAATGTTTTTATGTGAAAAAAGTTGTTTTCCAACTGTTAGCCATGAAGCTAGGACTGAAAATTGGAAACATAAAAGTTATAGCGGGTTTTTGTATTTTTTATATTCTCAATGCTCTTAAAATGATTGGTCCTTTAGATATCATACTAGGATTAAGTAATAAATGAATGAAAAAGTACTTTTAGATTTAAAAAATATATAATTTTTAATATATGTAGAAGGAAAACAAAAAAAACTCCTATTAACCAGGCATCAAGAGACTATTTGTGTCATTCATTACAATATCTGTGTTAAATGTTTGTGTTTTACGTTTTTTTTTCCCGATCGTTATAAGTATTTTATTATTTAATTGTTGCAAATTAGTTGACAACAGAAACAGCTTTCGAAAATTTGTACTAATTACGTAATCTACTTGAAATCTCTCGTGATTGTTTCAGCTAAGTGTGAATTAACAGTGAGTTAAAAGTAAGAAACTAACTGAGGTAGTGCTGTTCAAGAAAAAACTTCCACTTTAAAAGTTTTTATAGCTTCGCTGTGGGATAAATAAGGCTTTGTTTTCATGATCAACTTATCTTTGTTTTAATATACGTAATGTACGTTAAAATAATAGATATACTAGTCGTTCTGTGAACAGTAGACGTCAGTACGTTAGTGGATGAGACAATGTTTTAAGTGCCTTTTCCAAATAAGTATACCTATGAATGTATGTAGGTACATAACTACCGAACGTTATTTGGCTCCACTAAATAACAACGGAGTTACTCAACTTTAAAATTTTTGATAATTCGCTATGGCCGCCATTTTGGGTTTTGAAATAACATAAAAACACCTTAGATTTCGGCAAAGAATACTTAGACTAAATTTCAGCCCGCTAGCTGCAAAGTCCGTTTTTGTGGTACGGATCAGAAATCTGCTATTTTGAAATTTTTCGCCCAAGCAAAAAACGGCTCGACATAAAAATTTAAATAATTCAATGAACGCACCTACCAAGTTTCGTGACGATTGTATAAAAAATACGTCTGCTATGCCAAAACAAAAACTTAAATCACCGCCATTTTGGATTTTTCCTCCCAATAAAGAAAAATGGCCGGACAAAAAAAAATTACATAACTCAAAGAACATGATCATCAATTTTTGTGGCGATCGGATAAAAATTGTTCCTGATACGCCAAAAACAAAACTAAAAAACGCCGCCATTTTGGATTTTTTCGCCCAATCTAAAAAATGGCTCAACATAAAAATTCAAATAATTCAAAGAATACGCCTGCTGATTTTCGTGACGATAGGATGAAAAACACGCCGGCTACGCCGGAACAAACATGCTGAAATGCATACGGAAAAATACTCGTAGCAGAATGGGCCTATCTAGTGGAAACATAGTCCTTCGGACAAACGCTTCGCTACGCTCAGCATTCGTCCTCCGAATTCGTCAATTAAGATATTTGATCTGTATTTCTGAACTAGAAAGACTCAAACCTGGAATATCAATATTTGACTTCATTCAATTATATTCAAATTAAAATAAAATCTACACCATTATTTATGTATATTTCAATTAACTGTCGGTCTGTAAATTGCAGAAAACCAGTAGTTAATGAGCTTTTAATGACAGACATATTGATGTGACAGTAGACATAAGGCCCCACTGTTGAAAAATTTATTACATATATATTCACAAAATAACAAATACTATTCATGCTTTGTCGCTCGTAAATAAAATCAATTAATAAAAAACAGTTTTATTAATAGTTTTTGCTCGCTTCCTTCATTGTGGTGTTTATTAAACGTTGAGTTATAATTTTCAAAATATCTAATAATAAATGAATGTAGGATTTCGTATATAATAAAAGGGAGGTAGTAGACATACTCGTAAGTAGAGGCACTATATATAGACACTAAGAACAATTCCTCGTTTAACTATTTGAAACTGATTTGAATTAATTTGACAAGATTTCTTTTCAAGTCTTTTACGTAATATTCCATTTTATTCAACTCTTATTACTGTTAAATATTAGGATTTTTGAGATGGAAAAAGGCGTTAATTTCTTTCTTAGCTTCTATATTTAAGGGTTCCGTACACTAAAAGTAAAAGAATACAAGAGTAATAAACTTTTTATCGTTGTTTAAATTTTAACTAGAATACAATTACCACAATCCTTATATCATGTATAAGTGTATATATTTATAAAGCCCATTCGTTACAAATATACAAACAAACAAAAGTGCCCTATTATAGATAGACAGCAAGTCTAAGTAACGTACAAACACAAAAAAAGTTTTATTGAATAACATAATTATATTATTTGTGTCCTCGAAGTAGGTCGGGAGGGTAGTAAATAGATTTCGGAAGAAGGATTAGAATAACATGACTAGCTCTGACCGATATATTACATAACACTCCATTTTCTACAGTATTTGTGATATACTTGATATGTATATTGATATAAACATATTGATATAAATATATCACATACATATACATAAATATATGTATATTGATATAAATATATCACATACATATACATAAATATATGTATATTGATATAAATATATCACAGAAACTTATTTCTTTATCGTGGTTTGTACCCATATTTCATAGAATGATTTGGTTTCTTATAAATTTCTTCATTGGTTATTGCTGTTCAAAAATTACTTAATATTTTATTGAGATCCTTATGAATTTATTTCTATGTTATATTATATTTACCCAGTTAAAGGTAGGATAGGGATTTAAATATATTTTTTTACAATAAATTTTATCGTAAATACGACCGTCGTGAAACAATCGAGTCATTATATTTTAATAAAAATATAAAAATACGCTAGTACTATTAAAAAACATTCAATTCGAGAGAGCGAATACAAAAGAATGAAAAACAAAGCCGTGGTTCTTTGAATGTATGTATTACTATTGAAGTACGCTGCATGATTATTAAATGTACATTTAATCTATCCATTTGTCTTTCGTTAACTTGAAGAGAAAAGCAATAACCACTAAAAGTTATTTAAATATGGCGCCCGTTCTTAAGACTCATTATCAGTAAAATATCTACTTTAAAAGTTCCTCGCTAGATTACCCCTTATTATGGAGTTGGACATAATTATCTCAGGTCAGTGTGTTATAAATAAGACTAAAAGGTCTTTTATGATATTAATATGGCGTTAAAAATTAAATTTTCATTTAGGGTATGGTCTTGCTGACAATTACTTACTGTTTTAGGAAGGAAATAAATCGTTTTCTTTAAATAGCATCTTTATGTCTATTACGTTAAAAAGTGATTAAACTAATGTAAAATATTTTCAAAATATTAAAGTAACTTTACAGACATAATTGCAACTCCAATTTTGTCTTCATCTAAAATAATAAGTAAGCGTAAATTACTTTTAAAACAAAAATATAAATATAAAATTAGAATTTTGCGATTTATTACAGATATCCCCACAAGGGATCCATCTTCCAAAAATCTTTTTGAATCATATCTTTATTTTTATTAGAACCAATAAGAAAACCAATTCTAAATTTTCGACTGCAAAATAACTACAGATTCTATTACAAATTATCCTTCCTCATTCTCCAAATATCTAAATATACTTTATTTCTAATATATATCATAAAATAAACCTGTATGTGCATTACACCTTTTATTTCCAAAGGCTTAGGTTGGTCGTTTATGAGTAATTAAGTCTTATATTTACAGCAGTTTATCATAATAACACTCTTGTGTTTTTCTTGTGTTGCAAGACATCCGTGTCCGTCTGTGGCAGGAAATTTAGTAGTAAGAGACCGGTATTCTTGATTTACATTCTATAAAAAATCTCTTTTTTTATAAATTATTAATATAAATTAATGTACTATCATTTTGGTATTTAAACATATAATATTTAAATATGTAGTTCAATAAAAATAGTTTTATAGATTTTTATCTGACTATTGATTATAAATATATTTCTTATGGGTATAATAATAAACAGATTCCTTTAAGCAGATATTGGCTGCGCCGCAAAACAAAAAGTGTGAGCATTACATTTAGATGGATTTAACCTAGTTTTAGTTTATTATTATGGTTATGACCTGGACTTAAAAAGTTATTCATGCAATATTAAAGATATTTTATATTTCTACTATTATACTCTATTTTTATGACTGAGTTCGATGAACTTTGTATCTATATATATTGCCTGTTTTACTTTTACTTTGATTTTTAAAGACAAATAGTCATATATCGTATTAAATAAAAATGAGACTCTAAGTGAGATAAGTGTATGAAAAAGAATATTAAGAAAATCAAGTTCCAGGATGGTTGCTTAGTCCGTAAACAAATAGAACTAGCTTGTTTATGCCTCAGCACAATTAGAACCCTCATTTGAAGTAATCTTATCTTTATATCACAGACTGTCTGTAGTCTGCTTGGCTCTCGTCCCCCAACTTAAATAGTAAAGCATCTCTCACCACTGTGATTTTCTGTGAAAATTACATTATTTTCATGATAAAAACCATCTTGTTTATTAACTTCGGTAATGAGCTAATACTGTGGTATTATTCAAAAATATTTTCATAAAGAAATTATTCAGCAGTTTTATTCTATTCAAAACTTGTAATTTCTTGTGATTATATGTGAACTTTCGAAGTTAAAGTATCATTTAATTGACTAACCCAATTACCTACAACCGTACCGTCAGCAAAACTAAAATGAAAATAGCTTTTGGGTGACATACAAACAAACAACAAAACTGACAACAGACAAAAATATTAAAACCATTATTTTTAGTTCTTTGTAATATATAGTGAAAAATACCGTTCCATTGTATTTCAGTACATATTATATTTTAGTAAAATATGGATTTAATATTTTATTATTATATTAATTATGATAGAATGATTTTTATTTAAATTGCATTAAAATAATATAAATATAATATAATATAATAGTTACCTTGTTCACCTATAAATAATAAGAGGCTATTTATTCCCTAATCTTTTTTAATAATATATCAATATTGTAATGCAATGCGAAAGTGATCATTTAATGAAATTAAATAAAGAAAAAAATATTTAGAACTTAATATATTTATTATTGTGGAAGATCAATATGTAGTCATTTGGAATTAATTTACCCACTCTTTTTAGCAGAACCAAATTGATTTAAATTTCGACCTTGACTTTTTTACAAAGACTCATCAGACCATTGACTTTTTAAAATATATCTTATCGTAGTCGTAGTTTGACGAAGTGAAAAGATATTAAAATGTAGATAGTATTGTTATTTTTTATTGCAATTGAAATGTGAGATTCAATTAAAATATTTGCTGATATTTATAAACTGTGACACTACGATGTCATAATTTAAAACATTAACAAATGAGGAAATGTATACTTGTTTTTTTCAATGTCTTAAGTCAAACTTTTCTTATCTTTTTTATGAGAACAGAAGGAAAAACAAATGAAACAGGAAGTATTGTCCTTCTTTAATTAGAACCTCGGCCTCAGCAGTTGGAATGGAAACGATTTTGTATTTAAATATCTCAAATGGATATAAATTTATTTAGAAGGATTCCTTTTACTTTATAGTTATGTTCCATTTTATTATTTTCGCCAAATAAACAAATAAGGGCTCAGAGCTGGTTTAATCTATACAATGTACTTTTATCATACCCTATTGTTTTAAAGGTTGCCGTATACAAATAGGAATAATAATAGTAAAAATATAAATATTTGATTGTCGGATAAAAGGGAAATAAGTACGGTCAGATTTTCAAAAGAAACCAAAAATATTGTACAAAGACGATTATGGCGTGGTTTAGCATTATCTGAGGAATCACAATCGTTCCTTATATAATTTTATTTTTAAATATAATGAAAACTAGTCATAATTCAAATTAATAAACGACTAAATATTATACAAATATTTTGTATTTCATCCCGGAACCTGTCAATACCAACTGAGCATTGGCGACGCCGCGCCAAGCGGTCTACAAACAAGTAAATAGTAGAGTGGACTTACTTTATACAAATACAACATTCGGACAACCATCTGTCTACATAGTGAGTACTTTATATGTATAGAAAACTTATTTATGTTATAGAAAGATTATGTCTAAGACCGAACTGAGTGGAACTAGTTCTAAGTGTACTAATTATTCAAACAAAATGTATTTGTTTTATTTGTCATTCCCTTATTACTTTTAAATTTTGATAGATTGACAGATATATTTTGACCTGTGGTGTACAAAAACTGTCAAAACTTAAATAGAGATTGGTATTCATTAGTACTACTCTGGACACACACAATGCACTGCAATTCATACTGCAGCTGAACCTTGAAATAGCACGTTGAAGTAATAGATAATTTTAATCGTGTCAAAGAATTTATAACAACACAAGTGCAAGATGAGGACGGAGATAGGTTTTTCTGTTACAACATTAATAATTATTATCAACTGATTATTATTATTATTAATATTATTATTGTGTTTATAGATTTGATTTGTTTTTTTCACAGTTTTTTTAAGAGCCTCTAGTAATATTTTGGAGGATGGTTTTGAAATATCGCTTACCGTGGCCCTTGGTCATGACCAATGATATTTCAAAACCATCATGAATCATGATTCACGACGCTCTTGAGACTACTTGAATCTAATATGGTCGTCACTTAAAGTGTTCCACTTCTATAGGTAACCTTTTTTTGTTAAAATTCCGATATATATTGTAATATTTTCATTTAGTTTTATTTATAAAATGGGGAGTTTCGCCTGGTAGAAGATTTATCTTCCAATAATTTTAGATAAGATGACATTTAATCACTAGTTCTGCCGTCTCTTGTCACGCGATAGTGTTTCCGAGATAAATTAATCCCATGGCAAAAAATGAGTGATATAGGAGAAGGATACCCGTACATAATAGCATGTCAATCTTACTAGGAATGGGACGTGAAAAACGATACAATAAACAAACATTGACATAAATAAAATTGAAAAATGAATCTATATTTTTATACTACGCCATAACTCTCTGACCTAATACACAAAAATAATGGCGTAAAATTTGAGAAATATTGACAGCATTTGTTGTACTGCATAGTTTATATAAAGATTTGTTATTTTCATGCCTTTATAACTCAAAGGTAATAACTAAAAGCGGTGTTTTGGTTTCATCAAATTCTACAAGTACTTCATAATATGAAAGCAAAAAGGTTGTTAGAGGTCTAATTATATAACTTACAAGTATAATATTTGTATTTTATATTGTTATAAATATGAAGAAAGAAGAAAGTTTTAAATGTGATAACTTATAGAACAGCGTGTAAAGTATGCGTCAAATCATATCTTACATGATGTATTCATATTGCGTTGACCATAAGTTATTGGGGTTACAGCATTTATTTCAATAACTTATTGCTTACATAAATGATGATGAAAATTATATAATATAATACTCGTGTATTTGTAAATCAGTTTTGTTTGTAATGCGTATTTGTTTCAACCATTTTTAAAAGCAGGAATAATTAAACAATATGGTTCGTTTGCGGTTTCTGTTTTCGAAATATGAACAACTGAATATCCAACAAAAAATTATATATTCATTTAAAAGTAGTATAAAATGAAGTATTAAAAAGTAAACAATTCTAAAGATGTATCCATTTTTAATAATTAAAAAAGCCTAACTAGCATTATAATATCGTTCTATTGTTTAGGCTTTGCGATCTACAGAGCACATTAGAGACCCAATGCGTGATAAATAACGAAGAATGTTTAAGATTTCTGTAATTTAATCGCAAATCTCTTACGGTATAAGGGTAGCTGATATTAACAATGTTTTGTTTAAATTTAAATTAATTTAATGAGTAAAACTCTTATTTATGCATTAGACAGTAATAAAAACAATCTAAATAATTAAGAATTAAACTATATTTGTTGTATAAAGGAACCGCAGAATTTTGTAATGAATAGAATGACCTAAATCAATACTTTATACAAGCAATTACCCACAAACCCGCATTTGTAAAGCGACATACACTCAATATTAATTGAGTTGTAGTTTTGTTGTGAGAATAAATTTAGATTTTACAAAATGTCTGTGTCCATTTTTTCAGTTGATAGTCACATTGTGTCTTAGATAGCAAAACGTATGTGGTTAAATATTATTTGCAAATTGCTCTGAGTAAAATTTTAGGTATAAATCCTAGGCACAGATAAATCGTATCTTAACTTAACTCTCATAGCTCAAAATCAATAACCGCTGATCGGTCAATACGTGATCTGTGAGATAAACCAATGCAACAGTAGTAAACAAATTCATCTTATATAACTTTAATCGTTTATAATGTTTTAAGAATATTATATTTGTACAATATAATAGACGTTTTAAAATATTTTCTATATATAACAATCATTTGTCTGACGAATTGCGGACTTATGACGGTGGGGTTGTTCATACTGTTATTGTCTCGTGTATGCGAAGGTTTGAAGTATAAGTACCACAAATGGAGGTCATTCTATGTAATAAAGTGATATCTATGTGAACGGTCAAACGATTTTAAAGGAAAGGTATGGTTTATCTACATATAGTACATTTTTCTTTTATCCGTTACAATTTTAGAAGTGTCTGTAAATATTTTTAGTTTAAAACAAATAAGAGATAGGATTTGAAGTAAATCAAATTTAAGCATTTAAATTATTATTATTCTATATTAACTTGTTACTGTGATAGGTCATTTGTAAGTTGTTTTTGAATATACAATTATTCCAGGTCAGGTGTATAAATGTTTTGAAACTAGTGATTTATCTTTTAAGTAACTACTTTTATTCAATATATTTGTAAGTGGTTTGCGTGAAGTGATTTAAACAGATTATATTTTCATTAGCGAACCTAATTAGGAACTTACTCTATGCGGTATATTTAAAGAAATGTGTATTTTAATAAATACCTGTCTCATATAATTTAAATATGGTAATTTGGTTTAACTAATAACTTTCTAACAAAATATGGTACAAATATAAATATTCTAATAATGTGTGTAATTTCATCAGAGATTTATTTTTTTAATTAACATACGACAGCCTTTGAATAAATTCATAAATGTAGTTAGTTCTCAATATGGGTTAAGAATCAAATAATAATATTAGAAATTACTTTTACAGTATTGGAAAAATAAATATGGTATGGTATTTACAAAATTTCATATTTGTTTCAAGGACGATTAAATATCTGTAGAAGGAAAACAATAAAAAACTTACTATCACGCAAGCGGGGTCGTGAGCTGAGCTAACTTTTGCTCTGTGCACGGCAGGGTATTTACTAAGATGTTCTTTAGGTTAGTCCTTACAAACGCTACGAGAGTTAAATGGAAATATAGGATATTGTCAATAAATAATTTGCCAAACATGTCAAGTTTGATATTCGTTTCAATGACCTGAAATGGAAAAATTTCTACAGAATTGCACATATCACCCTTCTTTTCGTAATGGCATCACGCTGAACCAATCAGGTTCACTGCGATACTACTGATACAGTAGAAAGCATTCGACCTCCTTGGGGATAAAACGAATTATTATGAAGATATCGTGGCACGTTCTCAAACAACAGTAACTTTGTCAATTCCATATGGCAGATTCACATAGAGTTCCTAGCAGACGGCTCTAGATCTTATTTAGTGATTTTTTCATTTAAGAATCAAGTTAACGTTACGATAACCTAGCTAGACGCATAATACTACCCAGGCACGGCTTAGGTATTCTGTTTAGTTTAGCATAGTTTCGATCTGTGACACCCTTTACAATTGTGGTGGCACTGCCCCAGGATCCATAAAATTTTCTGCGGTGAACATACCTGTTGTTCGAATGGAACAGCATGCAGAGCAAGTATAGGGAACTCCTGCTTCTTTTAAATCGGTTCTTGAACATTTTGAACAAGAAACGTATGCCAATTTTTCTATTTCCTTATTGAATCGACGCTTATTTGCTGCGATATTAGGAAGCGTGATATGTGTGGCTGCACTATCTCAATACTGTTGTGAACGGACAAAAGTTGCTGTGTATCGCGATATGCCACTTGCAAGCCGTCTCAAGCCTCTTCCTCTGCCTCGTTCACGTTCCATTTCATGATAATGAGCAATAATTAAATGAAATAATTAAATAATGAGCAATAATTAAATGGCTTGATGAAACTCGATGAAATGTATAGCAAGTGAGTATAAAATATTAAATTGGGATAGCAAAATGAAAAATAAAAGTGAAAGAAAATATTCGGACGGAACCTTGCCTGTTCGAAGCCTCACACGCAACTGAAGCGTTCGTTCAGTTGTTCCTTCTATTTTGCTATTCTTTTAACTTGAGGCGCGCGTCGGTATGAGACGTTCCAAACTTACCATTCTTTTAGGGTGCTTCGAGCTCAATATGAACTGTATTCTGACGAATTTATAGTTAGTTCTGCTATGTATGAGAGTAGTTACAAACTTTCTTAGATTTCAATCCACTCGTAACTCGTGCATCGAGCAGGCGCGCGCTGTTGAGTCACTAATCGAACTAAATTAGTTCTATTAATTGTTCAAGATCTGTCGATCGAAATTATCCGAAATTTTGCACAGTCATAAAGCAATGTGGCATCAAACACCATGCCGAGTTTCGAAACTGTGGTATGCGTAGTTAAATGATAGCTAGCACGTAAATTGTCCTAAACTAAATTAGTAAATTATACTGAATTTAGAATTCCGATTTTTTAAAAAATAAATATATGCTTAGCGCCTTATGCTCGCAATCGTTGTGGCGAGTTTCGTTGACGTAGCTCGAATAGTTTTAAAGAACAGAGAGTTCGCAGTTTTTGCGATCTGACCAGTAAAGAGCTTCGCTTCTCTCAGCTCAATAATCTATAATAACCAGCCATCAAGGACTATTTGTATCAGTCAATACAATATTATATAAATTGTTTGTGTTTTACGATTTTTTACCGGTCGTTTTTAGTATTTTATTCTTTAATTATTACAAATTAGTTGACAACAGAAGCAGCTTTCGAAAATTTGTACTAATTACGTAATCTACTTGAAATCTCTCGTGATTGTTTCAGCTAAGTGTGAATTAACAGTGAGTAACTAACTGAGGTAGTGCTGTTTAAGAAAAATCTTCTACTTGAAAAGGATTGCGTAAACATATCCAATAGTTTTTATAGCTTTGCTGTGGAATAAATAAGGATTTGTTTTCACGATCAACTTATGTTTGTTTTAATAAAGGCAATGTACGATAAAATAATAGATGTATTAAGATACTTGTTCTGTATTACTGATAAAGACTCAAACCTGGAATGTCAATATATGACTCATCATTCAATTATATTCAAAATTAGAATAAAATCTACGTCATCATTTAAGTATATTTCAATTAACTGTCTGTCTGTGAATTGCAGAAAAACCACTATTTAATGAGCTTTTATTGACAGCAAAATTGATGGTTTAGTAGACATAAAGCCTCGCTGTTAAAAAATGTATTTATTACATACATATTCATAAAATGACAAATACTATTGTGTAGTTTGTCGCTCGTTAATAAAATTAATTAATAAAAATAAAAACAGTTTCATTTATAGTTTTTTTTTACATCGTTTATTGTGATATCTATTAAACGTTTAATAGTATTTCCACGAATAAATTCCAACATATTTAAATAATAAATGTTTATAGGATTTGGTATATAATAAAAAAGTGGTAGTAAACATAAGTGGAGACAAGACATAGACACTAAGAACAATTCTGCGTTTAACTATCTGAAACTGATTTAAATAAATTGGAACAGTTTTCAAGTCTTTAACGTAATGTTCCATGTTATTCAACTCTTATCACTATTCAATATTATGATTTTTGAGATGCAAAATTCATGTAATTCAAGTTTACTTGCTTTTATTTAACATTCTTAGCTTCTACATTTTTAAGGGTTCCGTATAATAAAAATAAAAGTATACAAAAAAAAATAAGTTTTTTTAATATTTACCCAGCTTAAGTATTTAAATCCCTATTCTGCAATAGGGATTTAAATATTTACCAGAAATTTTATCGTGAATACGACCGTCGTGAAACAATCGAATCATTATATTTTAATAAAAATATAAAAACAAAGAGAGAATACAAAAGAATAAACAACAAATCCGTGAGTCTTTGAATGTATGTATTACTATTGAAGTACGCTGCATGATTTTAAATGTATATTTAATCTATCCATTTGTCTTTCGTTAACTTGAAGAGAAAAGCAATAACCACTAAAAGTTATTTAAATATGGCGCCGGTTCTTAAGACTCATTATCAGTAAAATATCTACTTTAAAAGTTCCTCGCTAGATTACCCCTAATTATAGAGTTAGGAATAATTATCTCAGGTCAGTGAGGTATAAATAAGGCTAAAAGGTCTTTAATGATATTAATATGGCATTAAAAATAAAATATTCATTTATCTTGCTTACAAATACTTACTGTTTTAAGAAAACAAATAAATTGTTTCCTTTAAATGTCATCCATATGTCCAATACGTTATAAATTAATAAAAGTAATATTTTAACAATAAACAATTGTAAATTGTTTTTAAAACAAAAATATCTAAATACGTGTAAATGAGGTGATTTTGTTATTTTAGCCTAGTTTTAATTATTTGACTGCTGCTCCACTAAAGTGTGGCTCAACCGGATTTTAAAAACTATCTTCTCACAAGAGACCGCCTTGAGAAAGTTACTCGTATAGCTTATAACATTTAGTTCTATATAGTGGAAACAACAAAAGTAAAATTGCGATTTATTATAGTTACAAATTAATTTTTGAATTCACATTTGAATTTTCATTAGAATGAATCAGAAAACCAATTCTAAATTTTTTGACTGCCACAATAAATACAATCCAATACAAATTATTCTTCTTCGATCTCCAAAATTCCAAATATACTTCATTTCTAATATGTATAAAAAAAACCTGTATGGATATTACAGATCTTATTTCCAAAGGCATTTTCCATTTTCTTATATTTACAGCAGTTTATCACCACTCTTGTGTTTTTCTTGTGTTGGAAGACATTCGTGACCGTCCGTGGCAGGAAATTTGGTATTAAGAGATTCTTGATTGCCTTTCTATATAAAAATAAACATGCGTGCGTACAAAGTACACATGTCAGAAGTGAAACTTCTTTGGCGAACTAATTTATAAATCTTGTTTATATTTATACAAATCTAAAACTTTAAATTTCCAACATTAAGAGGAAGGGAAAAAGGAAGATAGGTTAGGAATTTAATTGTCATTAAAATAAAATTAACTAGTAAACGAATACACAACCAATAGTAATACGACGTTCGCTCTGTCTCACTTTTTCTCTCAATCTTTCTCACTCGCTTGCTCCTTACTTTCACTCCACGGCTAGTTGCTCATGCTACGTTCGCCCTGTCTTACTCTCTCTCAATCGGTCTCGATCACTCTCTCTCTCTTTTCCGACACTTCCGTTGCATACCGGCGTGACGTTTCATCTGTAAAAATTTTACCCTCATGCGCCTAAAGAAGTTTCACTTCAAAAAACTATTTTTATAGATTATTAATATAAATGTAATGTCATTTTGATTATAAACATATAACTTATATAATAGTAAACAGATTTCTCTAAGCAGATATTGGCTGCGCCACAAAACAACGAGCCTGAGCTTTACATTTGGGTGGTGTTAACCTAGTTTTGGACTTTGAATTTTATCATTATAGTTATGACCTAGACATCAAAAGTTATTCATGCAATATTAAAGATATTTTATATTTCTACTATTATACTCTATTTTTATGACTGAGTTCAATAGACTTTATATCTTGGCATCCGAGTTTCTTGTATTAAATATTTATTTATAGCTTATCTTAGAATAAACTTTTAAAGACAAATAGTTATATATCGTACTTAATAAAAGTGAGACTCTAAGTGAGATAAGCGTATGGATAAAAACACCAAGATACCAGTGCCAGGATAGTCGCTTTGTTATTCCGTAAACAAATAAAATTGCTTGTTTATGGCTCAGCTCAATTAGAACCCTCATTTGAAGTAATCTTATTTTTATATCACAGAATAGCTGTAGTCTGTTCGGCTCTTGTCCCCCAACTTAAATAGTACAGCATCTCTCAACACTGTAATTTTCTGTGAAAATGAGATTATTTACGAGATAAAAACCATCTTATATATTGACTTCGGTAATCAGCTAATACTATGTTATTATCCAAAAATAATTTCATGAAGAAATTATTCAGCAGTTCATTTAATTCAAAACCTGTAATTTCCTGTGATTGATTAATTATAATATAATTATCTGTCAGCTTTCCAAGTAAAAGTATCCTTTATTGGACTAAGACCTACAACCATAACAGTTTCAGCAAAAACGTTTGGGTGATATGCAAATAAACAACAAAACTGACAACAGAGGAAAATATCAAAACTATTTCTATGTAATATACTATGCAGTTTGGCTTCGTTATTTATACTTTATATGTAGTGAAAAATACAGTTCAATTGTATTTCAGTACATATTATATTTAAATATTATAAAGATTTAATAGTTTATTATTATCGACCGAAGGACGAATGCTGAGCGTAGCGAATTTTTTATCCGAAGGACTATTTTTCCACTAGATAGGCCCATTCTGTTATTTTTCCGTATGTAGTTCGGCATGCTTGTTCCGGCGTAGCCGGTCTATTTTTCATCCTATCGTCACGAAACTCGGCAGGCGTATTCTTTGAATTATTTGAATTTTTATACCGAGCCGTTTTTTTGATTGGGCTAAAAATCCAAAATGGTGACGTTTTTTAGTTTTGTTCTTGGCATAGCAGGAGCAATTTTCATCCGATTACCACAAAAATTGGTGATAATGTTGTTTAAGTTATTAAATTTCTTTTTGTCCATCCATTTTTCTTACTGAGAGGAAAAATCCAAAATGGCGGTGATTTAAATTTTGTTTTGGCGTAGCTGAAATATTTTTTATGCAATCGTCACGAAAATTGGTAGGTATGTTCTTTGAATTATTTAATTTTTTATGTGGAGCCGTTTTTTGCTTGGGCTAAAAAGTTAAAAATGGCGGATTTCTGATCCGTACCACAAAAACGGACTTTACGGCCGCTAGTGGGCTGAAATTTCGTCTAAGTATTCTCTGCCGAAATCTAACGTGTTTTTTTGTTATTTTAAAATCCAAAATAGCGGCCATAGCGACTTATCAAAAAATCTTAAAGTTGAATAACTCCGTTGTTATTTAGTGGAGCCAAATTTCGTTCGGTAGTTATGTACCTACATACATACATACTTATTCCTTTTTGGAAAAGGCACTTAAAACATTGTCTCATCCCCTAATTTACTGAGGTCTACTGTTTACAGAACGACTAGTATTAATTACTAGACCATTGACTCTTTAAAATATATATTATCATAGTCGTAGTTTTAAATAGTTTTGTTATTTTTTATTGCAATAACAAATATTAGATTCAATTAAATTAATTGCTGATATTTAAAAACTGTGACACTATAATGTCATAATTTAAAACTTTATTTATAAATTAATCAATTGAGAAAATGTATATTTGTTTGTTTCAATGTCTTAAGTCAAACTTTCCCAATCTTACAAGAGAACAAAAGAAAAAACAAATGAAACAGGAAGTATTGTCCTTCTTTAATTAGAACCTCGGCCTCAGCATTCGGAATCTAAACGATTTAGTATTTAAATATCTCAAATGGATTTAAATTTATTTAGAAGGATTCCTTTTACTTTTACAGTTATGTTCCATTTTATTATTTCCGCAAAATAAACAAATAAGGACTCAGAGCTGGCTTAATCTATACAATGTACTTTTTTCATTCCCTATTGTTTTATAGTTTTCTGTATACAAATAGTAATAATAGTTGTGACATTTTTAATATTTGATTATCGGATAAACGAAAAATAAAATGGTCCGATTTTAAAAGAAACAAAAAATATTGTAAAGACAATTATTGCGTGGTTCAGTTCAGTTATCTGCGGCATCACAATCGTTTCTTATAAAATCTTATTTTTAAATATACTGAAAAGACTAATCATAATACAAAGTAATATACGAGTAAATATTATACAAATATTTTGTATTTCATCCCGGAACCTGTCTATACCAGCTCAGCATTGGCAACGCCGCGCCAAACGGTCTACAAACAAGTAAATAGTAGAGTGGACTTACTTTATACAAATACAACATTCGGACAATCATCTGTCTACAAGACCAAACCGAGGGAAACTAGTTCTAAGTGAACTAATTATCAAAACAATACATTTTGTTTAATTTGTCATTCCCTTATAACTTTTAGATTTTTATAGTTTAACAGATAGATTTTGACATATGGTGTAGAAAAACTGTCAAAACTTAAATAGAGATTGGAATTCAAATAGTATTACTCCGAACACTTTTCAATACACAAACTATTCATACTTCAGTTGATCCTTGAAATAGCACGTTGAAATAATAGATAATTTTAATTGAGTCAAAGAATTTATAACAACACAAGCGTCATGTGCAAGATGATGACGGAGATAGGTTTTTCTGTTACAACATTAATAATTATTATCAACTGATATTGTTATTGTGTTTATTGATTTGATTTGTTTTCTTTACAGTATATTTAAATCTCTAGTGATATTTTGGAGGATGATGATGGTTTTGAAATATCGCTTACCGTGGCCATTGGTCATGATTCACGACGCTCTTGACCCTACTCGAATCTAATATGGTCGACATTCAAAGTGTTCCACTTCTATAAGTAACCACTTTTTGTTAAAATTTCGATATATATTGTAATATTTTCATTTATTTTTATTTATAAAATGGGGAGTTTCACCTGGTAGAAGATTTATCTTCTAATAATTTTAGATAAGATGACATTTAATCACTAGTTCTGCCGTCTCTTGTCACGTGATAGTGTTTCCGAGATAAATTAATGCCATGGCAAAAAATGAATGATATAGGAGAAGGATACCCGTACATAATAGCATGCCAATCTTACTAGAAATGGGACGTGAAAAACGATACATTAAACAAACATTGACATTAATAAAATTGAAAAAATGTATCTATATTTTTATACTACGCTATAACTTTGTGACCTAATACACAAAAATTATGGCGTAACATGTGAGAAATATTGAAAGCCTTTGTTGTACTGCATAGTTTATATAAAGATTTGTTATTTTCATGCCTTTATAACTCAAAGGTAATAACTAAAAGCGGTGTTTTGGTTTCATCAAATTCTAGAAGTACTTCATTATATGAAAGCGAAAAGGTAATATTGCAAAAGTATATAATTTACAAGTATAATGTTTGCATTTTATATTGTTATAAATATGAAGAAAGAAGAAAGTTTCAAATGTGATAACTTATAGAACAGCTTGTAAAGTATGCGTCATACCATACCTTACATGATGTTCGTATACATATTGCGTCGACCATAAGTTATTGGGATAAAGACAGTATTTTTTTAAATAGCTTATTGCTAACACAATGACGATAAAAATGATAAAATATAATACTGGCGTATTTGTAAATCAGTTTTGTTTGTAATGCGTATTCGTTTCAACCATTTTGAAAAGCAGGAATAATCAAACAATATGGTTCGTTTGCGGCTTCTGTTTTCGAAATATGAATCTGAATGAAAAATGAATATGAAGGAATGAAATGAATATGAACATTCAACAAAAAATTATATATTAATTTAAAAATGAAGTATTAAAAAATAAATAATTCTAGAGATGTATAAGTTTTTATAAGTAAAAAAATCTTAAGCAGGAGTATAAAATCTTCATATTGTTAAGTATTGCGATCCACAGAGCAAACTAGGGATCTAATGTGCGACAAGAAACGAAGAATGTGAAGAAAACAAAACAATCTAAATATTTAAACTATATTTATTATATAAAGGCACCGCACAGTTTTTGTAATGAGTATAATGACCTAAATCAATACTTTATACAAGCAATTACCCACGAACCCGCATTTGTAAAGCGACATACACTCAATGTTAATTGAGTTGTAGTTTTGTTGTGAGAATAAATTTAGATTTTACAAAATGTCTATGTCCATTTTTTCAGTTGATAGTCACATTGTGTCAAACGTATGTGGTTAAATATTATTTGCAATTCTTTCTGAGTTAAATGTTAGGTATAAATCCTAGGCACAAATAAATCGTATCTTAACTGTTTCCTATCATAGCTAAAAATCAATAACCGCTGATCGGTCAACACGTGATCTGTGAGATAAACCAATGCAACAGTAGTAAACAAATTCATCTTATCTAACTTTAATATATCATTTATAATATTGTAAGAATATTATATTTGTACAATATAATAGACGTTTTAAAATATTTTCTATATATGACCATCATTTGTCCGACGTACTGCGGACTTATGACGGTGGGGTTGTTGATACTGTTATTGTCTCGTGTATGCGACAATATAAAGTGTAAATACCACAAATTGAGGTCATTCTATGTAATAAAGTGATATCTATGTGAACGGTCAAACGATTTTAAAGGAAAGGTATGTTTTATCTACATATAGTACATTTTTCATTTATCCGTTACAATTTTAGAAGTGTCTGTAAATATTTTTAGTTTAGAATCAAATAAAAGATAGGATTTGAAGTAATTCAATTTAAGTATTATTATTCTATGTTAATATGTTATTGTGATAGGTAACTTGTAAAGAGGAAATGTTTTTATGTAAATAAAGTTGTTTTCCAACTGTTAGCCATGAAGCTAGGACTGAAAATTGGAAAACATGAAAGTTATAACGGGTTTTTGTATTTTTTGCAATGCTCTTAAACTGATTGCTCCTTTAGATATCATACTAGGATTACGTTATAACTGAATGAAAGAGTACTTTTAGATTAAAAAATATATATTTTTAAAGCATTATATCTTTCAATGAAGACTAAATATCTGTAGAAGAAAAACAATAAAAAACTTATAATCTATAATAACCAGGAATCAAAACACTATTTGTATCATTCATTACAATATTTGTGTTTTACGAATTTTTACCGGTCGTTATAAGTATTTTATTCTTTAATTATTACAAATTAGTTGACAACAGAAACAGCTTTCGAAAATTTGTACTAATTACGTAATCTACTTGAAATCTCTCGTGATTGTTTCAGCTAAGTGTGAATTAACAGTGAGTAACTAACTGAGGTAGTGCTGTTTAAGAAAAATCTTCTACTTGAAAAGGATTGCGTAAACATATCCAATAGTTTTTATAGCTTTGCTGTGGAATAAATAAGGATTTGTTTTCACGATCAACTTATGTTTGTTTTAATAAAGGCAATGTACGATAAAATAATAGATGTATTAAGATACTTGTTCTGTATTACTGATAAAGACTCAAACCTGGAATGTCAATATATGACTCATCATTCAATTATATTCAAAATTAGAATAAAATCTACGTCATCATTTAAGTATATTTCAATTAACTGTCTGTCTGTGAATTGCAGAAAAACCACTATTTAATGAGCTTTTATTGACAGCAAAATTGATGGTTTAGTAGACATAAAGCCTCGCTGTTAAAAAATGTATTTATTACATACATATTCATAAAATGACAAATACTATTGTGTAGTTTGTCGCTCGTTAATAAAAATAATTAATAAAAATAAAAACAGTTTCATTTATAGTTTTTTTTACATCGTTTATTGTGATATCTATTAAACGTTTAATAATATTTCCACGAATAAATTCCAACATATTTAAATAATAAATGTTTATAGGATTTGGTATATAATAAAAAAGTGGTAGTAAACATAAGTGGAGACAAGACATAGACACTAAGAACAATTCTGCGTTTAACTATCTGAAACTGATTTAAATAAATAAATTGGAACAGTTTTCAAGTCTTTAACGTAATGTTCCATGTTATTCAACTCTTATCACTAATTAATATAATGATTTTTGAGATGCAAAATTCATGTAATTCAAGTTTACTTGCTTTTATTTAACATTCTAGCTTCTACATTTAAGGGTTCCGTATAATAAAAATAGAAGTATACAAAAAAATAAGTTTTTTTATCGTAATTAAAATTTTAACTAAAATACAATTACTACAATGACAATAATAATATCCTATTATAAATTTCCAGTAAGTTTGTTTTAGTTAATGTATTTCATGATAGGTTTTATCATACCGATATCATATAAAAAAAAATAATGTAGCTTAGCTTAGCCTTATATCATGTAGTGTATATATTATTAAGCCTATTCGTTACAAACAAATATACAAATAAACAAAGTGCTCTATTATAGATAGACAGACAGTCTAAGTAACGTGCAAACACAAAAAAAGTTTTATTGATTAACATAATTATATTATTTGTGTCCTCGAAGTAGGTCGGGAGGGTAGTAAATAGATTTCGGAAGAAGGATTAGAATAACATGACTAGCTCTGACCGATGTATTATATAACACTCCGTTTTCTACAGTATTTGGTATCAACTTGATATATATATATATCACAGAAACTTATTTCTTTATCGTGTTTTGTACCGATATTTAATAGAATGATTTGGTTTCTTATAAATTTCTTCATTGGTTATTGCTGTTCAAAAATTACTTAATATTTTATTGAGATCCTTATGAATTAATTTCTAAGTTATATAATATTTACCCAGCTTAAGTATTTAAATCCCTATTCTGCAATAGGGATTTCAATATTTACCAGAGATTTTATCGTGAATACGACCGTCGTGAAACAATCGAATCATTACATTTTAATAAAAATATAAAAACAAAGAGCGAATACGAAAGAATAAACAACAAATCCGTGGGTCTTTGAATGTATGTATAACTATTGAAGTACGCTGCATGATTTTAAATGTACATTTAATCTATCCATTTGTCTTTCGTTAACTTGAAGAGAAAAGCAATAATCACTACAAGTTATTTAAATATGGCGCCGGTTCTTAAGACTCATTATCAGTAAAATACCTACTTTAAAATTTCTTCGCTAGATTACCCCTAATTATAGAGTTAGGAATAATTATCTCAGATCAGTGAGGTATAAATAAGGCTAAAAGGTCTTTTATGATATTAATATGGCATTAAAAATAAAATATTAATTTATCTTGCTTACAAATACTTACTGTTTTAAGAAAACAAATTAATTGTTTCCTTTAAATGTCATCCATATGTCCAATACGTTATACAAATATAAAAATAATGTTTAATATTTTAACAATTAAAAATTGTAAATTGTTTTTAAAACAAAAATATCAAAATACGTGTAAATGAGGTGATTTTGTTATTTCAGCCTAGTTTTAATTATTTGACTGCTGCTCCACTAAAATGTGGCTCAACCGGATTTTAAAAACTATCTTCTCATAAGAGACCGCCTTGACAAAGTTACTCGTATAGCTTTATTTAGTTCTATATAGTGGAAACAACAAAAGTAAAATTGCGATTTATTATAGTTACAAATTAATTTTTTAATTCACATTTTAATTTTCATTAGAATGAATCAGAAAACCAATTCAAAATTTTTAGACTGCCACAATAAATACAATCCAATACAAATTATTCTTCTTCAATCTCCAAAAATTTGAAATAAACTTCATTTCTAATATGTATCATAAAAAAATCTGTATGGATATTACAGATCTTATTTCCAAAGGCTTAGGTTGGTCGTTGATGAGTAATTAAGTCTTATATTTACAGCAGTTTATCATAATAACACTCTTGTGTTTTTCTTACCTTGGAAGACATCCGTGTCCGTCCGTAGCAGGAAATTTGGTATTAAGAGATTCTTGATTGCCCTTCTATATAAAAAAACTATTTTTATAGATTACTAGCAGACCCGGTCACGCGTTGCTGTGACTATTATTTTTGATATATTACATTGTACTAAACTATTTAAGGGGTAACGTTCAGAGTACATCTGTCATGAAAACCATAATGTTTTCTTATAGTCGATATTAAGCAAAAATCAAAACAAAATAATTATAATTATTTTTTTAATTTTATCCAAGTTTATAACACTATTTGTACATTACAAAGTTTTTAGTAAATAACTTGGAACACTAAACTTACGAATGAGGTAGGTAGGGTAGATATCTCATTCGTAATTATTCAATCCAGTCAATAGATACCGCCATCTTTTAGAATTGTTAAGAGCTAACTGCAAAATAATAAACTAATAATTTGCAATAAAATAATACTGCGACTATGAATTGAGTTGAAAATTATTATATCTTTTAAGTTAGGTCAAACTGTACGTGGTGTGTAAATTTATTTAAATCAGTTAAGTAGTTTAGGAGTCCATCGCGGACAAATAACGCGACACGTGATTTATATATATTAAGAATTCGGGTGGATTTTTTTTATCATTTAATATTTTAAATAATATAATAAATAAATCGTAAAATTTTCCTTTTTTTTAATATGTTACTTTATCATTTTATTAAGACGTTCATAATTAAAAGTATTTGGTGGTTTTTACTAATACATACAATGAAAGTTAAACTCAAAACATTTAAATTTTAAAAGTTTTTTTTTTTTTAATAAATACAATTTTTATACAACTCGGCAGAATTCGTTCTGTCAAATAGATTTGGAATGTGGCAGTTTATATTTCGACCTTTAGACGTTTTTACTCTGCTGATCCTCACACATCGCCCTATCATCATGGTGACGGTTCTGTTCAGGAGAATTAAAGAAAAAGGTCAGCTCGGGTGACTTAAGTATCTTAGCTTCCACGAACTTTGGTCACCCTTTTGAGACCCACTAAAAACCCCGATTGGGATGTCTGCCAGAGGGCTTCAAACCAAGAGGGGAACTTAAGGATCAAACCTGATTGAAAAATAATCTAAAGGGATAGTGGGAACCTAAAGGTGACAAATATTTATAAAGTGGGTGCTTCAATTACAAAGTATAGAGATAATTAATTATTTATTACTATTATTATTAACATAGGGTATATCATAACCGATGAAATAAAAAATAATGAAATAAAACGTACATAAGTATTTTCAGTAATCGCGTTATTGTAAATCCAGTGAATCATAATTATTAACAAAAATCTGTTTTATTTTTATTTTAGTGCTTTATGATACACAATGTTTTTTGTTTGATTACCTGGTGAATATATAAATAAATCTGATGGTTTTCCAACACGGGAACAGGCAACATACAATTGACCATGTGAGAAACATGGGTTTTCTAGATTAATACCACAAACACCTAATGATTGCCCCTGGGACTTATTTATGGTCATAGCAAAAGCAAGCCGCACTGGAAATTGTAGTCGTTTAAATTCAAATGGTACATCAGTCGGAATCATTGGGATGCGTGGTATCAAAACGTCTTCTCCTTTATACTTTCCTTTCAGTATAGTTGCTTCTATCACGTTGTTCAATAATTTTTTTATCGCTAACCGTGTGCCGTTGCAAAGACGCGGTTGGTTGATATTTCTCAACATTATTACTACCGAACCAACCTTTAATTGAAGATTGTGAGGTGGCAATCCTGGTAAATCCAGCGAGTTTAAAAATTCAGGCGGATAGTTAACGACATCATCTTGGTTAGTAGCCGAATCAACTGATTTATATATCCTCAATTCGCCTGTAATTTGTTCTTGAATTTTGAAATTTAATTCACTTACATCTATGTTTTTTGCAGCCAATATAGCCCGTTCGCTCAACCAATCATGGTTTCTATAATTTTGAGCAACATCTGGAAACACCTTTTGAATAAGTTCATCTTTTGATCTAGTTAACTGACAAAAACCTTGAGGAAAGTTAATGCAACCAGTCAAGGTGTCTATAGGAAATTTGCCATTACCAATGTCAATGAGTTGTTTAGAGAATATGTCTCCAGATTTGTCATTTTGCAACTTGATACGCATATTCTTGCTTAAGTGTAATACCTTCACATGTTTCCACAAATTGGAGGACTTTAAACAGGCATTAAGTTCATCAGCTGGCGTTGATCGTGGAATCACTGGCAATGTTTGACGAAAATCTCCTGCTAATAAAATCATTGCACCACCAAATGGGTTATTATTGCTCCGGAGATCTTGTAAGGTTCTATCTAAAGCCTCCAAAGATTTTTTATGTGCCATGGCAAGATTCAACGTTGATGTGCGCTTTGAAGGTCTTTGATAAAATGGGTGAATATGGAACAATCCAGCGATTATCTATTTCAATATCTTGTTGATTTAATTTGACAATTGTTGATCTTCCATTGTCTGCTGTCGATCGGCGACGATACAAAGGATAACCGTCATTACCAGTGATTGTTTCAGATATTAATGTCCGTGGATATCGCTTTGAACATTTACCATCCACCATACACGGTGAATTTTGATTAAGAGTTCCACAGGGACCATGTATCATGTTTTTAATAACTACCTCATGCAATCCAGGATCTACTTCTACATTAGGAATTTCAGCTGATATTACTGCATCAACTTCATTTGGCCTTATCTTTTCAACTAACCAAATCAAAATGTGTGCATGTGGCAATCCCCGTTTCTGCCACTCCACAGAATACATCCAGCAGCGTGTCTCTCCAAACACATAATGTTTCACAATGAAATCCATCAAAGATTTCAACTTTTGTCTAAAGACTCTGGCTGTAATATCATGACGATCAATAGGTGATTGCCCAGGGAATAACTCCTGCTTGATTTCTATCCAGTGTGGATTGCATGTAAATGTGATGAACAAATCTGCTGTACCATAATGACGAACATATGACATGGCATCTTGAGCATATTCATGCATATGTCGAGGGCTTCCGATGTATGTTGCTGGAAGAATAGTCATCCGACCAACATTCTGTGCATTTCCATCAGTATTAATCGCATCTCGAAGGTGAATATACTCTTCAGATCTGAGTTTGGTCTGATTCAACCTGATGAATGTTAATCTCTCCGTTTCAATTTTAACATACATGTCTACAACATACTTGTGATATAATCGCCGACATTTGAGTATGTGATTGTCTTCATTTTCACGAATCATTAGGCGGTAGGAATAATAGTTCATTGAACTGACTTTTTTGTTGGTTTCGGAACCTGAAAATAGATTTTTGTTTTCATAATATTGAAAATTAAAAAAATAATAATATAGTGACTGATAATATAGCTCCATAGCTAAACTAATATTTTTTATTACCTGTAATGGGATTTATCATCTTGTTTGAAAAATCATAGCCATCTTCACCTTGCCAAAATATAATGGGATATTGCAGTGCGTCATATGAGCGGTGTGTTTCCTTTATACGTTGTAATTGATCATTCCGACGATGTAAAACAATATCACGGGATTCCAAGTTTTCTCCAACTACAACGATGGCAACTTCATCAATAGTTGGTGCATTAAAACGTCTTGCATGTTGGCCAACAGGTGTTTTATCAGCTCTGATTACAATTTTGTGATTATCAGATGGCATCCGATCCAGTGCAGTTTTAAACAACATAACCAATTGATTGTACTCATGAAATAAAGTTTGTAATTGTTCTACAATAGACCTCTTTAGTGAATTGTTATGTGAACAACGCATATCAATTTCTCGTGGTGAATTGCCCATGAAATAAATTTGCAGAAATTTGTAATTGCTATCTGACACTGGTAACAGTGAACCTGCTCTATGATATATTTGGCCTTGTATCTGTAAATTAAAAAAAATGATTTTTGCCAAATAGAAATAATATTTGTTCCTAAAAAGTATATCTGTCTCTTAATTTGAATCACCAAATAATAATTGATATGCTTAGGTATGTCAATATGTAATAATTAGTTGTAACTAATATCCATCGTCAAATAATTATATTGTGTTTCAAAATAATAAAAGTGTTGCTAATACTGAATCACCAAATAATATAATGACTAAGTAATATATGTTTTGGGGTTTAGGAAACTGAAGGTTAATGACACATATTTACTTAGTTAACAGGAAATTTTGTTCATTAAAATAATAATGATTAACTGCTATAATACATACCTTAAAAGTTGGCATGAAATTTTCCCGAACTACGTTTGTTGCCCCAAATGATGTCATTTGAAAGCAATTGTTATATTGTTGAATATTTGACAAAAAGTGTATGGAATCTGGTTCTATTCCTGAAACCAATGAGTACAATGGCTCTGGTGGTGGATCCAATGGTATCAATTTCACTTTCCCATTTGCGCAACACAATCCATTTGCTTCATTTTTGTATTTCAATGCCTTACAATAAGAGCAAACCAAGTTCATAGATCCAATAGCAACACATTGGTGGTTACTGTAGTCAATTGACAAATCGTAATTGAAAGCAGCTCGATTCAAACTTTCGCGATTATTAGTTGAATCTCTCGCTCTCGCTTCCCGCGTTCGTGATATACGAATTCTTTCGCGTTCATTTCGGTCGTCACGTTCATGTGCAGTATGATAAGATCGGTAATTCATTTGGTTTGTAGCATTTCGGGTTCTTCTACTTAAATTACTTCGTCTTATAGGAGGCATATCGTATATAATTACCTAAATTTATTCACATGAAATAATTATTAATCACAGGTATTTATACAATCAAAATTAATTATTAAATATTATAAACGCTTTTTAACGCAGTTTGTTTGACAGATGCAATGACGTGAAAACTGATGACAATTTATGTCGCATTCTGAAACTAAAACAAAAGAAAGAATATTCCAAGGCCAATCAAATCTTACATTTACTTTTTTTGACTTTTCAATTTGGTCGGGTGTACACATTCATTTGATTAAATTTGAACGTTGTGCAGCGACAATAAAGCGCGAATTGACTCTTTGACGTTAGCAAGACACCTACATTGTTTAGACAACAATGAGTGCTTGTAATTTAATATCAACTTTATTGAATAGCAATACAGTTCAAATTGACTCTACATTTAGTTATTTATTCTACATTTAAAATATTTGTATAGGAAAAAGAAAAGGGCTTTTTTAGGGTTTCCCTGGAAATTATTCAAATTTTTCTCGCCGTTAGAGCCATCCTTGGACTTCAAGGAACATTTAAAAAAAAGAATTGTTAAGATTGGTCCATGCGTTGTTGAGTTATGCGCTTACCAACACATTTTGCGATTCATTTTTATATAATAGAAGATTAATATGAATTTAATGTCATTTTGTTATTTAAATAGATAATATTTAAATATGTTGGCAAATAAAAAAAAGTTTTATAGATTATTTCTATTCTTTTGAAGTATCGGTTTTTTAATGTCAGTAAATTGTAAAATGAATCTCTAAAATACATAGATAAACAGATTTCTCTAAGCAGATATTGGTTGCGCCGCAAAACAACGAGCCTGAGCTTTACATTTGGATGGATTAAACCTAGTTTTAGTTTATCATTATGGTTATGACGTGGACATTAAAAGTTATTCATACAATATTAAAGATATTTCATATTTCTACTATTATGGTCTATGTTTATGACTGAGTTCGATGAACTTTATATCTTGACATCCGAGTTTCTTGTATTATATATTTATTTATAGCCTATCTTAGAATAAACTTTTAAAGACAAATAGTCATATATCGTACTTCATAAAAGTGAGACTCTAAGTGAGATATGGATAAGAAGACCAAGATACCAGTGCCAGGATAGTCGCTTTGTTATTCCGTAAACAATTAAAAATAGCTTGTTTATGGCTCAGCCCAATTAGAACCCTCATTTGAAGTAATCTTATTTTTATATCACAGACTAGCTGTAGTCTGTTCGGCTCTTATCCCCCAATTTAAATAGTACAGTATCTCTCAACACTTTGTGTTTTTCTGTGAAAATGAGATTATTTTCAAGATAAAAACCATCTTATATATTGACTTCGGTAATCAGCTAATACTGTGGTATTATCTAAAAATAATTTCATGAAGAAATTATGCAGCAGTTCATTTTATTCAAAACCTATAATTTCCTGTGACTGATTAATTATCTGTCAGCTTTCCAAGTAAAAGTATCCTTTATTGGACTAAGGCAATAACCTACAACCATAACAAATTTCAGCAAAAACATTTGGGTGATATGCAAATAAACAACAAAACTGACAACAGAGGAAAATATCAAAACTATTTCTATGTATTATAATATACTATGCAGTTTTGCTCCATTATTTATATTTTATATGTAGTGAAAAATACAGTTCAATTGTATTTCAATACATATTATATTTTTATATTACATGAGTTTGTCCGAAGGACTATGTTTAAGAGTCTTTAGTGATTTTTTGGAGGATGATGATGGTTTTGAAATATCGCTTACCGTGGCCCTTGGTCACGACTTACGACGGAGCTCTTGACATCATACCGTAAGATATTAATACTGTACAATGCATGATTTTTGTAGACATTTTGTGTTGACCATACGTTATTGGGATAAAGAGAGTATTTATTTAAATAATTTATTGCTTACACAAATAATGATGAAAAAGATGACATATAATACTCACGTGTTTGTATGTAATGCGTATTCATTTCAGGCATTTTTAAGAGCAGGAATAATTAAATAATATGGTTCGTTTGCGGCTTCTCTTTCTGAAATATGAACAACTGAACATTCAACAAAAAAATATATATTCATTTAAAAATGAAGTATTAAAAACAAGCAATTAAAAGACATGTACAGTTTTGATATGTAAAAAAAGATTAACCAGCTGTATAAAATCGTCCTATTGTTAGATTTTGCGACCCACAGAGCACACTAGGGATCCGATGTGTGATAAGTAACGAAGAATGTTCAAGATTTCTGCAATTTAATAGCAAATCTCTTACGGTGTAGAGTAGCTGATAATATAATTATTTAATTTAAGTATTAAATTAATCCAATGAATAAAAGTCTATCTTATCGCACAGTTTTTGTATTGAATAGAATGACCTAAATCAATACTTTACAGAAGCAAATTAAACCACAAATCCGCATTTGTAAAGCGACATACACTCAATGTTAAATGAGTTGTAGTTTTTTTGATAGATTAAATTAACATTTTACAAATTGTCTGTCAGTTTTTTCAGTTGATAGTAACATTGTGTTTTACATATCAAAACATATGTTGTTAAATATTATTTTCAAATTACTCTGAGTTAAAATGTTAGGTATAGATCCTAGACACAGAGAAATAGTATCTTAACCGTTTCCAACTCACAATTCAAAACCAATAACCGCTGATCGGTCAACACGTGATCTGTGAGATAAACCAATGCAACAGTAGTAAACAAATTCATCTTATATAACTTTAATATATCGTTTATAATGTTTTACGAGTATTATAATTGTACAATATAATAGAAATGTTTTAAAATATTTTCTATATATGACAATCATTTGTCCGACGTACTGCGGACTTATGACGGTGGGGTTGTTCATACTGTTATTGTCTCGTGTATGCGAAGGTTTGAAGTATAAGTACCACAAATGGAGGTCATTCTATGTAATAAAGTGATATCTATCTGAACGGTCAAACAATTTTATAGGAAAGGTATGTTTTATCTACATATAGTACATTTTTCTTTTTGTTTGTAAATATTTTTAGTTTAGAATCAAATAAAAGATAGGGTTTGAAGTATTTAAACTTAAAAATTCAACATATTATTATTCTATTTTAACTTGTTAGTTGTAGTTAAATATGCAGTTATTCCAGGTCAGGTGTATAAATGTTTTGATAACAGTAAGTTATTTTTTAACTAAGTAATTTTATTCAATGTATTTGTAAGTGGCTTGGGTGAAGTGATTTAAACAGATTATATTTTCATAATTAGCAAACCTAATTAGGAGCTTACTTTATGCGGTGTATTTAAAGAAATGTGTATTATAATAAATACTTGTTTCATATGATTTAAATATGGTAATTTGGTTTAACTAATAACGTTCTAACAAAATATTGTAGAAATATAAATATTCAAATTATGTGTGTAATTTTATCAGTGATTTATTCTTTAAAATAATATACGACAACCTTTTAATAAATTATATAAAATAGTGAATTATAGTTCTCAATGTTGGTTTAGAAACAAATAATGATATTAGCAATTACTTTTGCAGTATTAGAAATATAAATATGGTATGGTATTTATAAAACTTTTAAAACAACGAGGATTTTTCGTTTTTAAAGAGAAAATGTTTTTATGTAAACAAAATTGTTTTTTTTCATCTGTTAGCCATGAAGGTAGGGATGATCGTTTTAAGTATTTTATTATTGAATTATTACGAAATAATTGACAACAGAAACTGCTGTTGAAAACTTGTATTAGTTAATGTAATCTACTTGATATCTCTCGGGGTTGTTTCAGTTAAGTGTGCGTAAACAATGAGTCAGTTAACAGTAAGTAACTAACTGAGGTAGTGTTGTTTAAGAAAAAACTTCTACTAGAAAAGGATTGCGCTAACATATTCAATTGTTCTTTATAGGTTCAAAGTGTTATAAATAAGGCTTTATTTTTATGATCAACTCATCTTTATTTTAATATACGTAATGTACATTAAAGTAATATATAAATTAAAATTGTTGATCTGTAATTCTTAACTAGAAAGACTCAAACCTGCAATTTTACTTCATAAATATAATTCAAATTGAAATAACGAATCTACCTTATTACTTATTTATATTTCCATCTTTCGGTCTGTAAATTGCACAAAATTCACAAATTAATGAGCTTTCAGTAATTTCTCGTGTCGGAGGCCTTGCTGTTAAGTGCTATACGACTATATTGTTTATAACAAAACAAATGCTGTTTAATTTTTCGCTTGTTCATAAAATTAATTAATAAAAATAGTGTTATTGACAGTTTTTGTTCACATTGTTCATTGTGGTGTCTACTAGACGATGAGTAATATTTCCACGAATAAACCTAAAAATATTTATATAAACGCTAATTTATAAACACCTTAAATTGTAGGCATATAATAAATGTAAATAAAAAAGTTGCTACTAAGGTATTCTGATTAAAAATTCCAAAGCAATAAAACTTTTTTTATTTAGCTAAATATTTAAAGATTAATTATTAAAATAAATATAAACAACAACGTAAAAAAAAATCTATTTACAATTAAATCTTTTAATTTTCTGTGTTTATAAGTAATTTTTTGAAGTCATGGTATTGTTTATGTTGACCAAGGTAATAACATCACGATACCAAATTTTATTAAACATCCAGAAGCTTTTGGGTGATTCAATTGTGAATCTTCCATTTTTTTTTTGTTTCTTAGTCGTACACCACACAGATTTGCCTCGTTATTATTTTATTATATGTAAGGATTGAACTGAAATATACAGTTATTTTATTTCGGAACACTTCAGGCTTTGATAATATATGACTTTTAGTTTCATTATTAGATGTAATTAAATATGGCAGAAAGATTTTTTCTTCTTTTAAAATGATTATTTTTACAGACTCACCTTTGTTAGGTGGCGACTTAACCTTCATACATTTAGGTCAACTATGCAGGTCTGTCTATCAAACAATGTTAGAAGGAGCGTATTGCAAATGATATAGAAAATATTTCGAACACCTGCAATGGACAGAATATCTTAACTGAAACTAGACTATTAATAAAAATAAAGTGCTGTAATAAACTTTTTCATATTTTTCGTTAGTTATGTGAGCTATTTTATATCGTCGGTTATAACCAAATCGGTTGACGAAATAAAACCTATAAGTTTTTAGGACTTACATTTTATCGGTACAGGAGATTGATTTACTTAAAGTTTAAAGTTATAATTCTTTCATCTCTAAAATGTAAATGTTATAGTTTCATAGAACTATTAATGTGCGTGCTTAATCATTCTAGTATTATTTTCGTATTACCCTTACTAGAAATATTTAAAGGTGAAAACTATAAAAGTTTCTTCTCGGTTCTTTCGAACCGTGCACCTAGAATCTGACGTTTCTTGGCTTAACAACTTTTTCTTTGAATATTAGTTCTTTACGTTTACATTGTAAATGTTAAATAGTCCCAAAGAATTCACATTTTAGTCTAATAATATAGAATATAATTAAAAAATATACGTGCAATGATTATTATGTAGATTTTTTATTAAAAATTTCGTAAATACACTCTAAAATAACGACGACATATCAAACACTAGTTAATTAGAAAAAGACACTTAATTTTATTTTGAATGTATGTATGTATGTTAATTCATCCAATTTATATACATACTTTACATTCAGGATACATTTTCTTTACAAGAAAACATCGTAACGTATATATATTACCTTACTTTTCAAGAATATAAATTTGAAGTCTTAAATACTAACAAAATCAATTTCTACAACTCTATGATATACATTCTTTAAATATTTTTATTTACTTGTGACTTTTATATAATGATACAAAACCAACAAGTGTATCTTATATCTGTTGCTAATATAAAATGGTGGCGTTTTTGTATGACGTTGATAAATATTCCAAAAGACAAACAGATAAAAATTATCCATGCGAAACTATTCTCTAACCTTAGTAATATATCAATGTCGCGAAATGCAAATCCTTGAGAACTTATAAAAATATTAAAAATAGATTAATATATATTACTATTGTGAAATATTAATATGTTCTTTTTACTAAGATTGATAGACCATTGACTTTTTTTAATATATACTATCGTAGTTAATAAATTGATATTAAAATGTAACTTCTTTTCTAATTTTTGGTTGCAATAAAATATATATTTTATTTATTCATTTATATATTTTCCATTTTGAATCCATACGAGTGATCACTTTTGTACCCGCAAGTGATCACCAGTGATCACCAGTCATCACTTGTGTATTTTTTAATTATTTGACATTTACAAATTGTGACCCTATGATGTCATTATTTAAATTATTCATTATTTAAAACCATTACAAAAAAAGAAATGTTTAACTGTTTTTTCTCAACATCTTAAGTCAAATTTTCCACATCTTTTCTATAAGAACAAAGGAAAAAGAAATGAAACAGGAAGTATATTTTTTATTAGAATCTCATCCTCAGTATTCGGAGTGGAAACAATTTTGTATTTAAATATCTGTAACTGATTAAAAATTATTTAATAGGATGCTTTTTACTTTGAAAAATATGTTGAATTTGATTAAATTCCAGCTTTGTGATATTTTTTTTTCTTTAACAGTTTAATTAATTCTGCGAAAGAAGTAAATAAGGACTCAGAGCTTATTTACTTTTACTTACCTTAAAGTTTTATAGGTTTCCATGAAAAATAATAATAATAAAAAAACATTTTATATATTTAATTTTTGAGTAAACGGGAAATAAATTTGAGTTTTTTACAGATTTTCAAATGAAATAAAAACTATAACAATTTTTGCAGTTAAGAATTATTTGAGAAATCAAAAAACTTATTTTTAAACATAATGAAAGTACTCTTATCATAATACAAATTAATATAAGAGTAAATATTATACTATTATTTTGTATTGGATCCCGGAACCTGTCAATACCAAGTAAGCGTTGGTGACGTCGCGACAAGCAGTCTAGAGACAAATAAATAGTAGAGTGGAATTCCTTTTGATAAAATTCAGACGAATATTTCCTTAGAAAGTGTATACTTTGTATATATAAAAATGTATATATATTTAAAATATGTTATGTTATTAAAAACTGCTGAGCGATTTGTGAGAATACAATTATTGTATCTTTGAACTGGGTTGGAAAAGTAGCAAATAGCTGTATGAATATCTTTGGTTGAGTATATCGTCATTTCTCATTTCTCATAGTTCTTGTTTGAAAATAAATATATCATAGAAACTCGTTTCTTTATAGCTGTGTTTCGAACCGAAACTAATCACTCGATTAATTGGTATAAATTTCTTCATCGTTTATTGACGAAATATTACTCTGATATTTGCATTGAAATTCTTTAAATTGCTGTCTTGTAATATTTACTTATATATGTTAATCGAGAGACGCCAGAGATTTCAAACTCAATTAGACAATTGAGATTTTCAGTATATATTCATTTTAATATGTAAATATTTTTATTTCGGAAAACTTTACGAGATAGTATGTTGGATTTCCTTTTAACCATTTCCCCAAAAAGATATAGAAACAAAAATTTTTCTACAAATTAACACCTAACTATTAAAGACACCTAAATCTAATATGGTATCTAATTGAAAATCAATACGCTTGCGGAAAATCTGAAAAAAAAACGATAAATTTAATAAATGAAGATATTGTTTTCAAATTGATAATAATCAAAGTGAATATCTATGGATTATATAAATAAAAAAGGTTTCAATATAAGGTCGATTGTTCTGTGTAATATACATTAATACCATACGTCAAATTAGACTCAAAGTCAAAATCACTTTACATTGACGACCACGGTAATTTTTATTAATATAAAAAAAAATAATAAAAAATAAAAACAAAAGAAGTTAAATACCTATTTTTAAGGATGATAACACATCTGCATCTTCCAAGTTATTATTGCCTATGTTCATACGATTTTTATTTCTATGTATACGTCGTTTTAAGTTTTAATGTCTTAATGTTTAATTACAGACAAACATTGTTATTATAACATTTTTGTTATTATTATCATATTATATTCATGTTATCTCGTTGAAATACCGAGAATAATAAATTTAACTATTTCAATAAATTGTTAATCAACTATTGAATAGTAATTCAATTAGTGCGACTGCACTGACTACAGTTCATCTAGTGGTAAATGAACTACGAGTATATAAACTAAACCTAATAAATAACTTTTGTCTATTTTGTGAAACCCTTCCAATTTTTAAATTTTGACACATTACAGACAGATTATAACATATTGTATCGAAAAACTGTCAAAACGTAAATAGAGAGTTATTCGATCAAAATATATATTTATATTTATTTTTTTATTACAATTTCTCCAGATACTTTTTAGTATAAACAAGCTATTCCTAATTGAGCTAAACCTTTAAACAGCACTTTAAAATAATCGATAACATTAATTGTATCGTTATAGTCCTTAGCATCAATAGAATTGGAAGAGTTGATAACAGCACAGATGTCATTTGGAGAAGAACAATTATTATTAACTGATGCTGTTAGTGTCTTGTAAAAATTTGGTCGTAAAGTAAATTCAATTTTTTGTTTTTTTTTTTTAGTATTTTTAAAGGTTTCTATAATGACCTTTAGGAAGATGTTTTTGTAATATCTCTTAGCGACGTCCTTGCTTACGACTCACGACGGAGCTCTTGACACTACTCAAATACAATATGGTCGACATTCAAAGTGTTAAACTTCTGTAGGTAAACATTTTTTTGTTTAAATTTTGTTGTACGCTGTAATTTTTTCATGCATCTTTATGTTTAAAATATGAGTTTTAGCTAGTAACAGATTTATTTACAAAGAATTTTAGGTAACATGTCATATAATTAATCAATATTTACACATTAATTATTGGAAGATCGTGTAAGGATGTGACATATTGAGTATTGGGATAGAGACAGTATTACCATCGAATGATGAAAAATAATATTGGTGTGTTAGCAAATCAGTTTTGGACATAATACATATTCGTCTCAATAATATTGAAAAGCAGTGAAACATAACTGTAAATGAATATTCAAAAAATACAATATAGATTCGACTTCGTGCAAATAGTCGTAATTAGGTTTTCAATGGAAACTATTGATTACAAACCTTAGCCATAGTTAACAAATGTTGGATCTATTCCTTGAAAACAAGCTTTGAATGTAGTCTGGTAACTAACAGGATTACAGTTTGGAGAAATATGAAAGTATAAATTATAATATAAATGATAAATTATTTAAAAAAACATTCTAGATTGAAGTTTACAACGAAAAAATGTACACGGAATTATAAAATTAGGTTTTAACAAGCAAAAGTTTCTTTGCGAAATGTAATGGTTTTGACAACGTTAAAGCTACGAACTATAATAATTGTACATTAATTTAAAAACGATATATCAAAAACAAACAATTCTAAAGATGTGTACATTTTTAATATGTAAAAAAATTATACCCAGCTGTATAAAATCATCGTATTGTTAGATTTTGCGACCCACAGAGCACACTGGAGATCCAATGTGCGACAAGTAACGAAGAATGTTCAAGATTTCTACAATTTAATCGCAAATCTCTTACGGTATAAGGATAACTGATAATGTACTTGTTTTGTGTGCGCAGAAATTAATTCAATAAATAAAAGTCCTACTTACGTTTGCATGAAAACATTTATCATGAATGAAATGATTTAAATAATTAAGCATTCAAAAATATTTATTTTATAAAAGAATCGTACAGTTTTTTAATACACAATGAATGAATGAATGACCTAAATCAACACATTATGAAAACAAATTTAACCACAAACCCGCATTTGTAAAGTGACATACACTCAATGTTAACTGATTTGTAGTTTTGTTGTGAAAATAAATTTAGATTTTACCAAATGTCGATGGCAGATTTTTTATTTAATAAGAACGTTTTGTCTTATATATCAAAATGTGTGGTGGTGATGGTTATATATAAAAAATCATATGGTTAAATATTATTTGCAATTTGCTAAGTGTTAAAATGTTGTACATAAATCCTAGACAGCGATAAATGGTACCATAACCGTGTCCTTTCATACCTCAAAATCAATAGTCGCTGTTTGGTCAAGACAGATAAGCCAGAAGCAGTGCGACCGTAGTAAACAAATATAACATATATTGCTTTAATACGTGGTTTGTAATATTTATAATATTTTAAGAATGCTATATTTATATAATATGATAGAAATGTTTATAAACATTTTTTTATAGATAATAATGGTATTGTTAATACTGTTATTGTCTCGTGTGCGCAAAGGACATAGTATAAGTATTACAAATTGAGGTCATTCTACATAATAAAGTGATTTCTATGTGAATGGACTGTATATTTCAAAGAAAACGTATATTTTATAGACATACAGCACCATTTAGTCCGTTACCATCAAATTAAAATATAAGGATCAAATTATTGTAAAAAATGCAAGAAAAATTAAATTCAATATATTATTATTATATCTTAAGCTGTATCTCCCATTTAATTGATAATTATGTTGGAAACAGGAAGTCATTATCTGATTCATTACTTTTATTATTATGAAACACAGAATATTTGGGCCACTTAGGCTTATGTTAAGTTAAACAATTTTAATTTTCCTCATTAGCAAACCTAGTTAGGAATTTACTTTATGCGGTATATTTAAAGAATAATTTATTTTAGAACAAACATACTACTACTATGTTTTATTTATTAAAAAAATAACTTCCAAAAGTTGTTAGCCAAATGAAAAGGAGTAGGAATATAAAAAAAACTTTATTTATAGCCTTTCAGAATATTCCCCTCCAAAGTGTAAAATTTTCGCCCACATCAAGCATTTTTAGCTGTGGAAAATATAAAGAAATCGCATGCAGCTAAACGATAACGATGGCTTGTCGTTTGTAAAGAGGAAAAGTTTTTATACAAAACAAAATTGTTTTCTAGCTGTCAGCCATGAACCGAGGGCTGAAAACATTAAACACGAAACTTATACAAAACTTTTGTATTTTTTTTCGATTTTCAGTTCTCCTAAAGTTATAGGTCACACTATCATTCATTAATGATATTACACTAGAATTAATTGCATAACATACCAATAGTATAAAAAAATAACAATTTTTTTATCATTACTTTCAAAGTTATTTACAATTTTTAACAGGTCTTCATAAACACTTTAACATCCAATTACAAAAAGTTAGTGGACAACAGGCGAAGCTCTCGAAAGCTTGTATGGGTTAACGTAATCTACTTGAGATCTCTCGGGGTTACTTTAGCTGAGTGTTACTTTATTGAGTTAACAGTAAGTAACTAACTGAGGTAGAACTGTTCAAGGGAAAACTTCCACTTGAAAAGGATTGCGTATACATATCCAATAGTTCTTTATAGCTTGGCTGTGGGATAAAGTTTTCTTACTCACGATCCACTTGTCTTTGTTTTAATATTGATAATGTACGATAAGATTAAATATATACATATAAATATTGTTTATATATTTTTTAAATTGCAAGACACTTAATTACTTACTCTTAATTAGTACGTCAGCTCCAGCACTAAGAAAAATTCTGCGTGTAATTACTTTAAACTGATTTAAATTTATTTGGTCAGATTTTTTTTCGAGTTATTAATGTAATGATCCATTTTATCCAACTCTGTCTCTGTGATATTTCTTATCTACAATAATATCATGATTTTTGACAGGACAAGAAAATAAGCACTTCAGGTTTATTTACATTTATGTAATACTTCCTATCTTCCTCTATATGCTTAGGGTTCCGTCTTCTAATATCTAATTTGGATAAAAAAATTGAGCGATATCGAAATGTTAACTTTACATTAATTATTATATACATGTTAAAATATGTTTCAAATAAGGGAAAGGTTTTATCTAAATTATTTAATATTATATCTATCACACCGCTTAAAATATATGTCAAATCCTAAAACAAATATTACCTAAAGTACCAGTCCTCCAAGGGACAAGTAAATAGCATACAGTTATACTTTTTGTTGCGAGCTTCGTTTGTTCCCAACTCCTCGTTCTTGAAGTAATTAAACATCTATCATTCTGAAGTTTGTACATGATTTTGTTATATTTGTAGTGTTATACTGCAAATTTCTGTATTTTCCATCCAATATCAGTTGGGAATATCGAGATAAAAAGTGGCTTGTGTTATTAACTGATAGTATAAATTTAGACAGGTGAAAAATGGTTTAAAATCAGTTAATTTATTATTGAGCCTTTATTATGTAATAAAAATAGAAACAATTCTACAAACAATCAAAATCTTCCTACTTACAATATTCGAATAAATAACATTTAAATACATCAGTTAAAAATATAAAAAGCTGAGTTGTAGTGATTGACATGACTACATACTTTTTCTCCTCGAACTGGGTCGGAAGGATAATAAATAGAGTTCGGAAAAAGGATTAGAAAAACGAATGGCTCTGACCGATATACTATTTAACACTCCATTTCTTACAGTATTTGTTATACTTAATACATATATATCACAGAAACTTATTTATTTATATCTGTGCTACCAACCCATATTTAATAGAATGATTTGGTTTGGTACACATTTCTTCATTGGTTATTGGTATTCTAAAATAACTTATAATATTTTATTGAAATCCTTATAAATTCTCTTCTAAGTTATATAATATTTACGATATGGTGGTTAATAACTCCTAATTTTTTTAAAGAAAAGACACGTAATTTAGGTAACAAAGTAAAAAAACCGTTTATTCAAAATATGCGCCATCGCTTGATACACATTTTCTCCATCCCTCTGGCAATTCTTGGAAGCCCTTCCAAAAAAAATGTTTTTCTTTCGAAATGTAATTTGTATTTATAATTTGTCTAGTCGCCAAGTAATTTTTCGACATATTCGTAGTTCTCGAAGTGTTTCGTAGAGAGCGCATGGGACATTGATGAAAACAGATAGTAATCAGATCGGGCTAGGTCTGGTGAATATGGCAGTTGGGGCAAGAGTTCCCAGCCAAACGTAGATGTGGTGTCTTTTACCGCTTACGCGGGTACGAAGGGGCGTTGTCGTGCTGTAAAATCAGTGTTGCGTGCCTTGAAGCCTATTCTGACATAAAATGACATAAAATACATAAGTGTCAACCAATTTCTATTGGCAGCGCCATCTCTGACAAAAATTAAGAATTATTAACCGCCACACCTATGTATTCAAATTGAAAGGAAGATATATGTTTACTATTAAATAAATTATTTTTAAACTACAAATATAATATTGTACAAGTATTATTTAATTAAACCTAAATAATAAACCTTTTGTCACACTCCTTAGTACAGAGATTATTATGTCACGATATGATACACGTCACCAATGATGTTGGTTCAAAAAATCTTTAAAAGCATAAGTATGTTTAACTTTAGAAATTCTTAAACTCTCTTTTTATACTTACACTATAATTGTGAAGCACACGAAGCTATGCAATATGTTTTATATACGAGTAGCTTTGCGTCATGATCATAGTTATTAAAATTGCCCGTTATGACATTGATACAAATCCCCAAGAACCATCTTTTTCTGTATATCTCTAGTGAAAACATGGCCAAAGTAACGAAAACTTGATGCAAATTGAAGTGCTTCATTCTTGAGATAAACAGGAATCTTTAGCGGTGGAATCGAAGAGCATGGCACTTTCATTATAATTGAGGTCATATCTAAGTCTTCCTAGGATCTAGAAATCCTCTAAGATTCTCTTAATAATAGTCACCGTGAGTACGAAATAATAAATAAATGTTACGCTAGTACCGTTAAGAAAATAAAAATATTCGATTCCAAAGAGTGAAAACAAAAAAATAAAAAACAAAACAGTGGTTCTTTGAATGTACATATTACGATTCAAATATGCTGTATGATCAATTTTATTAATTTATGTGGAGCCTACCCATTTATCTTTCGTTAACGTCAAGAGAAAAGCAATAACCAGTAAAAGTAATTTTTAAAATTGCGGCGGTCCTTAAGACCCATTTTCAATAAGAATTCTATTTTTAAAAATCCTCATTATCTTTCTGTTATAGATTAGTCCTAATTATACTGTTCGAAATAATTATCTCAGGTCAGTGACGTGTTAATAAGACCAAAAGGTCTTTTGGAAGATTATTATGACATTAAAAATAATATATTTTTTGTCTATTTGCGATATTTATTAAGTGCTTAAAATAAAAGATTTATTATTATTTTTTAATATTTCAATTATCATCCTTTTATCTTTACAGAGGTTAGTAATTTCAACTTTTTTTTTATATTATAACAATACAGTTTTATACATAAAATCTGAAAATCTAAATCTCAACGTTTTTTGTAATGTCTTTAATATTGCAAAAGGTCCGTGTTCGTCTGTTGGAGGACATTTTCTACTAAATAACACGTATATATTTTTTCTTTTTATGTAAAAAAAAATCTAGATAGATAAATAATATAAATATAATGTCTATATGATGATAATGATAAATAATATAAATATAAACTCTAGATAGATAAATAATATAAATATAATGTCTGAACTCTACATTTGGGTGGCGTTGATCCAGTTTTAGACTTTGAAGTTTATTATTATGATTGTTACCTTAACATTCAAAGTTATTCATTAAATATTAAAGACTTTTTTAAATAACTACTATTATACTTTATTTTTATGACTGAATTCGATGAACTTTATATATTGGCGTCCGTATTTCTGGGTTAGAAAAATTTGTAACTTATTTTAATTTAATTTCTTTTGGGCGATTTTATTTTCACATAAATAACATTAAAACAAATATATAATTTAAAATTTGTAATCAAAAATAACTACTTGTCTAAAGTCGAAGTATATTATTTCAATAAATATATTTTTTTCTTAAGGAACAGAGACTCTGGTTGCATGGTTCTAAAGAGTAGATCCATGTAGAAAAAGTCAAGAACCTCCATGAACAGGACAGTTGCTTTCTTACTCCGTAAAAAATAAGACTGGTTTATTTACTTCTACGCTTAGTCTACTTAGTCATTTGACTTAAGTAAACGTATTATTACATCACAGACTAGCTGTTTCCAGAAACTTCATCAAATGTCTGGCTTACCTGAATTTAAATAATGAAAGATCGCATGACCATTTGTTTGAATGTAAAACAACTTTCCGAGTAAAAAGCTTCGTATTTGTTAATGTCGATAATAACCACACCAGTTTCATAAAAAAATGTTTAGCAATTTTGTTCTATTAGATTATAGTCATAACTTTGATTTAATGGTTATGAATGATTTTATAGGAGTAAAAGTATGTGTTTACCAACACAGTTAAATCAAAATTACTCAAATACGTCAAGCAGTTTTAGGTTCATACAAACAAAGAAATAGGAAATGCCACAACCGGCCAAAATCTTAGAGTTATGCTTCGTTGCTATTGTAGATTGAAGTTAAAAACCAATAATTTACTTTATAATTTTTTTTTTACATCAATTATGACCGAATCTTTAAATTTAAATTATGTAATAAAGAAAATTAAAATGAAGATAGACCTTTTTATAGAATCACTTTTGTTAGGTGGCGACTTAACCTTCATACATTTAGGTCAACTATGCAGGTTTCTTTTTCAAACAATGTTAGAAGGAACGTGTTGTAAATTGTATAGAAAACAATTAGAACACCTGCAATGCACAGAATATCCTAACTAGAACTAGACTGTAAAAATTTAAGTTCTAATAGACTTTTTAGTAATAGACTGTTCTTAATTAATAGCTAATAGCTTGCTTAACCATATGAAACATATAAATTAAGGAAAGACATATTTTGTCAAAAACAGTGATTAATATACATAAGAGATTAATGTTATAATCCTTTAATCCCTTGTAAATGTTAGAGCTTCATACAACTATTAGTAGCGCGCGTAGTTTTATTCTAATTTACTTGAATTTTAATTTATTATTAAATATTATGATAACATAAAATAAAATAAAAATAAAATAAAATAAAATTAGCCTTTATTGCTGTTAAAACTTATAACAATATATATGTTAGGCCCGAAGACCGAAAACGCTCAGTGGACGGAAAAAACGGCCACATCGCGTTCTGGCTGTCTTCAAATGCGCGGAACGCGTTTTGGCTGCTATTAAACGCTCGCAAGGCATTCTGGCAATTATCGAACGGCCAGAACGCGTTTTGTCATTCGTCAAGCGCTCAGAACGCGATCTTAATGTTTGAGTCTTATTATGTGCCACTTTCTACCTGCGTACAATAAGATTCATTTTGTACTTATAAAACAAATGAATTTTGATTATTTTCAGTTAATTTTAAATAATTGAATCCTCTACGACTACAATTAAAAACAAAGGACATATGTTTTTCGAACTTTTTTTTACATCAGAATATTACTTATTTTTACAAATACTGCTAGAATGACATTTCGAATTACATTTTACATTCAAATTTCGACAAGTGCATTTCTTATCAGTACAATATCGTTTACACTTACAATAAACAAAACCTTGTTTGCTTCCTGAAGATAGAGTTGAAGCTGATCGTAAAGAAATAGTTTTTCCGCGGATACCTCACTTTCTTTAACAAAATTACTGTCGGCGATTGTAAATTCATTGCGAGCAGAAATATTTTCGAAAAGGTATCCGTAGATAATAGTATCATTTTGGAAAGAATTGAAACCAAAGTTTGTATGTAGTCATCGGTACGTGCATTGTTCTGAATTTGCTGCAAAGATCATACTAATTGCAGAGGATCATAAAAGTAAAGGCTCTTTATTACGTAGCCAATAAAATGTTCTATTGAAATGATTAGAAAAGAAAAGTTGTACATTTCTAGTACCTAAAATTTATAAGTATTGCCGATAACGGTAGGCCTGTTTTGTTCAAAATTAGTTGAAAAAATCCCAAAATAACAAAAGGTTATTAATAACTTTTCTTTTTCAATTTCATTCATTCATATTTTATATACTCTGCAATATAAGTGTATATGTAGTGTGAATTTCTTCATAGAACTAAAGAACAATAATTGATAATTAACCAACAGATCATAAATTTAAGTTTATTCCGTACTGCTCAAGATGCTAATCAAGATTCATTTGTTTTATAAATACAAAATCAATCTTATTGTACGCAGGTAGAGAGTGGCACAAGATACGACTCAAACATTAAGATCGCGTTCTGAGCGCTTGACGAATGACAAAACGCGTTCTGGCCTTTCGACAATTACCAGAACGCGTTGCGAGCGTTTAATAGCAGCCAAAACGCGTTCTGCGCATTTAAAGACAGCCAGAACGCGGTGTGGCCGTTTTTTCCGTCCACTGAGCGTTTTCGGTCTTCGGACCTAACATATATATATATTAATTTTCTATGTTATCTTACTTATATTTAACTTTGTATATCGACATTCGGTTCAAAAACAGTTTGTCTTTCGACATAGGCCTCCTCTAAGTTTTTCCATTTCTCCCTGTCTTTTGCTACTCGGATCCATTCTGGACCAGCCACCTTTTTTATATCGTCCTCCCATCTTTTATTTTGTCTCCCTTGGTTTCTTTTACCATCTCTTGGGTACCACTCTGTTACAATTTTCGTCCATTTCTCTTGATTTGCCCTTAACATATGTCCTGTCCATCGCCATTTCAGTGTTCGATATAATGAATTTGCCTGTTTGAATTGTGTTTTGTTTTTAATATCTGTTAGTCTAATTTTATCCTTTCTCTTGACTCCAATAACACTCCTCTCTATACTATTTTGGCAGACACTTATTTTATTTGTTAAGTTTTCTGTTAATGCCCAAGTTTGACAGCCATACGTTAAACATGGCAGAATGCACATATTGTAGACTTTCCTTTTTGCTTTAGTTGGCATGCTCCTATCCTTCATAACTTCACTTAGTGACCAGTATCTTTTCCATGTATTAGCTATCCTTCTATCGACTTCCTTATGCATGGTTTTCGTAGGTGATATTAACTGTCCTAGGTATATATATTCGTCTACATATTCTATTTCCTGCATGTTTACAGTGATCTTTTGTGTATTTGAGGAATTCGTCATAATTTTTGTTTTCGTGATGTTCATTGTTAGTCCTGCTACTGCACTCTGATCCGATAACTGTTGCAGCATTTGTTGTAATGTTCTCGGCAGTACTGGAGATGATAATCAGAAAATCTAGAATGGAAGGAACAAGGGCTCAATATTACGATAACACTAATAAGTAAAAAAAGTGTCCATGGGAATTTCTTGTTGTTTTGGTTTTCTCAGAGAGAAAATGTATCTTGAATGTTAGATCATGCTAATCATTTTAAAATGATTATTTTGGGTATAATTTATGAATATACTTTGTACGTCACAATAGGAATATAGACTTAAAAATAGGATTTCTTTATTTGTTAATATTTCATTACAGTCTCAACTTTATTTTTTATTGCTATTTGGTTTCCATTTACTGATACAAACTAACAAGTGTATCGAATATCGGTTGCTAATATGAAATATGGTATCATTTTTGGTCACAGTTATTGATTGCCTCACCGTTGTCCGTTGTCTATATGACGTTGACAAATATTCTAATGGACAAAGAGATGAAAAATATCCACGTTACGCCTTTTACTAAGCTTCGAAAATATCGATATCATAAAATCCGATTTCCAGAGATCATATATAAAAATAAAATATAAGAAATCAATTATTTAGGACAATATATTTGTTATTTTGAAGAATCGTTTGGAATTAATGTATTATTTACCAACCCTTCTCTGCAGATCCCGAAATTGATTTCAATTTCGGTCTTGACTTTTTTACAAAGACTTTCAATTTTGTAAATATCGTCGTAGTTTATCGAATGGATAATATATTAAAATGTAAAAAACTTTGTTATTTTTATTGCTATTAAAATATGTTTATTATCGATATAATTATTAGTTGTTATTTATCAATTGTGACATAATTTAAAACCAAAAAAAATGCGAAAATTAATATTTTTTTTTCAATGTCTTAAATTAAACTTTCCCCATCTTTAAAAAAAACAAAAGATATTAATGAAAGAAGTATCGTACAGCTCTAATTAGGACCTCGGCCTCAGGACTCGGACTGGAAACAATTATTTATTTAAATTGATTTAAATTTATTTAGAAGAATTGCTTTTACTTTTAAAGTTATGTTCTATTTTATTACATTCTTGTTTTGAATAATTTTATTATTTCCGCCAAAAAACAATTTTATTTTTAAACATATTGAATAGACTAATCCTAATACAGATTAATTCAGTAGTAAATATTATAAAAATATTTTGTGTTGGATGTCAATACCAACCAAGCATTGGCGACGCCGCGCCAAGCAGTCTACAAACAAGTAAATAGTAGAGTGGACTTCCTTTATACAAACATTTCTCGTTAGTGTACTTGATATATATACAAATATATGTATGTATATATAAATATATATATATATATATTAAAAAAATTACGTAGTTTATGCGTTAAGAAACCGTTAACCGTTAGTTTTTTTGTCTCCTCGAACTGAGTAGTATGTTGGTGGTGGAAGTATAATTAGAAAAAAATGACTAACTATCACCGAATCTTCTTCAATTCTTGTATTAAAAAATTGTATCATAAAAACTGGTTTCCTTAAAGCTGTGCTTCGAACCGAAATTAAATCAAATGATTGAATAAATTTCTTCATCCGTTATTGTTATTCAAATATTACTAAGATATTTTCATTGGAATTCCCTTAATTTCTAACTGGCTTATAATATTCATAAATATGTTTATAAATCTTTATAATTTCACTTGTATTTATATTTATTTAAATAATATGTGCTGTGGGGAATATTAGGAAATAATACTTTTGATTTACGAAAATTATAAACAAACTTGATTATATAATAAAGATACCTTATTCTAATAGGTCTCCTTATTAAAACTCAATACTGCAAATCTAATATGATTTGAGTAACTGTGGTTACAAATATTAAATTTAACATCAAAATTCGGAAGATCGTATAAAATATTTGGTAATTAATAATTAAATATAAAGAGTTCTAAGGGCTCAACATGAGGTTCATTATACTTTTTAAAATACATTTATAACAAACGGCAAATTGGACCCGAAACTTTAATCACTGTACATTAACGATCTAAGTTTGTTTCTTATAAATTAATACTTTTTTGTATCTTAAAGAATAAGTAAGATATTACAATTCTGTAATGTTGTGTTGTGTTCTAATATTAAATAAATAAAAAAAATATATACAAAAAAAAAAGAAAAAAAGGTGACTGGGTTTCGTCATAATATATACATATAAGTGATAATGATAATATCATATCTGCGTGTTCATAGTAAATGTTAAAAGAAAGACAGATACCTATTTAAAAAAAATTATATTATTAAGACAGTTTAGATATTACAAGTCAACTCATCCGAGATCGAACTGAGTAGAAATAATGGTACGTGAACTATATAAACTAAACAATATTACCCACTTTTGTTTATTTTGTCATTCCCTTATAACTTTTAAATTTTGATAGATTAACAGACATTTTGTGACATATGGTGTAGAAAAACTGTAAAAACGTAAATTGAGATTGTTTTTCATTAGTACTACTTCCGGAGACTTTTCAGTATACACAAGCCATATTTGATCTGAACCTCTGAATCTGATCTGAATCTGATGCTGTTTCACAGCTTGCTGAAATAATCAATAATATTTATTGTATCGTTATTGTCCTTAACATCAACAGATTTGGAAGAATTTATAACGTCACAGGTATCATTTGGAAGAATAACACAGGCACACAAAAAAAAAAAAACGTCATGAACCAGAGGGGAGACCCCATTATTCCAAGGTTTTTGGGATCGCTAAAACCGAATATGACAATAAAAACTAATTTTAAATGCCCGTTTTGCCGCTAGCACCCCCTTACTACCTCTTAAGGGGTGAAAATTGAAATTTTTGTAAAAAATCAAGATAGATGTGTCTTTCTACGTTTTTTGGGATGCTGAAACCGAAAATGATAACTAAAAATAAATTCATGACCACTGTCACCCCCTACCATCCCTTACAGGGGGTGAAAATTTCATTTTTTTCTATAAAATCAAGACAGATGTGTATTTCTACGTTTTTTGGTATAATGAAACCGAAAATGACAACCAAAAGTGAATTTGATACCTCTTTTACTCAATACCACCCCCTAACTACCCCTAACGGGGGGGGAGGGGGTGGGGGTAGTTTCAATTTTGTATAAAATCAAGATGTATGAAGAAATTTTGACGATTTACAGTAAATGACATGTTTATCAAACTAGTTTGAAGTTACTCTTAGCTGTTATATTAGAAATTCAAATGCTTCATCGATCAGAAGTATCTGATATATATTCATGATTTAATTCTATTCTTAGCGTAACCTAGGAACAACGGCGTGGACGTAGTAGATTTCTGTTCCCTTTTGGAGTGCTGGATTAAAGTGAGTCCCCTTGCCTCTCACTATCCGGGGTGCTGAATTAAAGTGAGTCCTCTTGCCTCTCACTATTCAGCGTCTACCTGTTTCTACGATAACGAACTCTCTTGTTGTCAAAAGTTCTTCTAAGTGGTTTCCTTTTATTGGTTCTTTTCTGTTCTGGCAAATCTCTTTTTAAATTCCAACAGTAGTCTGCTAACATATTGACATCCCATTTACCCTGATAGCGCTGTTCCATTGTCTTAAGATCCGGTCTGATGGAACCTTTCACCTTGCTCCTCACTATAGTCTCCTAAATTGGCCGAAAAATAGTAACCTTTCTATTTCGGAGGCATAGAATTAGGTTCAGCATCTTTTAAGCGTTTTACAAGACTGCCGGATGGATAACAGTATAAACAGAATTAAATAGAAAGCAAAAAAAAAACAAAAAATGAAACAACTTGTTAAGAATAGGACAAAAATCATGATTCAGTCTTAGTATCATAATAACAAATATATGCATACAATAAGGTTACCATATACTTTATAATCATTTTTTCTCTCAGCATCTTGAAAAACATAGAAATTCACATATTTTCGGTTCCAGCATCCTAAAAAACGTAGAAATACACATCTATCTTGATGTTATAGAAAAATTGAAATTTTCACCCCCTTTAAGGGGTAGTAAGGTGATAAAGGTCATGAATTTATTTTTAGTTATCATTTTCGGTTCCAGCATCCCAAAAACCGTAGAAATATACATCTATCTTGATTTTATAGAAAAATTGAAATTTTCACCCCCTGTAAGGGGTATTAGGGGGTGATAGTGGTCATAAATTTATTTTTCGTTATCATTTTCGGTTTCAGCATCCCAAGAAACGTAGAAATACACATCTGTCTTGATTTTATAGAAAAAAATGAAATTTTCACCCCCTGTAAGGGATGGTAGGGGGTGATAGTGGTCATGAATTTATTTTTAGTTATCATTTTCGGTTTCAGCATCCCAAAAAACGTAGAAAGACACATCTATCTTGATTTTTTACAAAAATTTCAATTTTCACCCCTTAAGAGGTAGTAAGGGGGTGCTAGCGGGAAAACTGGCATTTAAAATTAGTTTTTATTGTCATATTCGGTTTCAGCGATCCCAAAAACCTAGGAATAATGGGGTCTCCCCTCTGGTTCATGACGTTTTTTTTTTTTTGTGTGCCTGTGTAATTATTAACTGATGCTGTTAAATATTTTTTCGTATAGTAGATTTCTTTGTTAATATTATTAAGGGTCTCTAGTGACCTTTTGGAGGGTGGTTTTGAAATATCACTTAGTGCGGGCCTTAGTCACGACTCACGGCTGACTTCTTGATACTACTTAAATTCAATATCGTCGAAACTCAAAATGTTCCATTTCTGTTGGTAGCTGCTTTTTGTTTAAAATTTGACGTATGTTGAAATTTTTTTCTATATCTTTATGTATAAAACAGGATGATTTGCGTTTTTTAAAGATAAATTAATGATATGGTAAAGGAGTATGTGACGTAGGAGAATTTTGTACAAGTATCCACCCGTACAATAATGTCGATCTTACTATCCGTGCTTTGTGGCGTGAAAAAAAATACAGGAAACGAATTATGACATTAATGAAAAAAAATTATATCTAAATTTCTTTATAAAATTTGAGTTATATTCAATGTTAATTGAGTTGTAGTTTTATTGATAGATTAAATTGTTGTAAAAAAATCCGTGCCCGCAGGGGGACACGCGTGGGTAGACCTCGTGTGTACTCGTTTAAAATATAACTCACTACCTAAGAATAATACATGATGCCGTTGTTTACATCAAAAATTTTCAAGCAAAAAGCGGTTTTAATTTTTTTTCTCGGAAAAGGTATCTTTTTTGGAAATACTTTTGGTACTAAAATTTAGAGTAAAAAATAACCTTTTTATTAAAAATATTTGCGAGGAGGGAATGTTTACCAGAAAAAAGTTGTCGTGGTTTTACCTACCTAAAATTTACAAGCTAAAAGTGGTTTTAATTTTTTTTCTCGGAAACGGTACCTTTTACGGAAAAACTTTTGGTACCTGAATTTAGAGTAAAAAATAACCTTTCTATTAAAAATACTTGTGATGCAAGAATGTTTACCAGAAAAAAGTTATGATTTTTTTTCTAAAAATTTTTGGTTTTTTTACCCCCACCCCTAAGTTATTGAAGTTAGGTTTTCGGTTTATTTACTTTAGTTATAGGTATTCATCAAAGACATCATATTATATGAACGCGATTGATCTCCTTTGTATAGGGACAAAGTTATGGTCGAAAAACTGAAATCAGAAAAAGTGCGGCCCTAGCGCCCCCTGTGACCGGATTTCTCTGGTTAACGAACTTGACCTTCATTTTTGAATGGTTGATTTTTGTGCAAAGTTTGAAAGCGATCCGAGCGAAACTGCGGCCGCTATCGTGCTGACAAAAGTCGAATCTGGACGCACGCACGCATATATATATATATATATATATATAAACTTTTTGACCAATGGTCATTTCGGACTCAGACGGTCATAAGAAGACCTCCTGTGAAGAAATTTTTCCAAAATTCGAAAGTAGGGGACAAATGAATGGGCAGACCGAATTCTTCGAGGTCTACCCAAAATCGGTCTAAATTAGTAGTATCATTTTGTTTAAAACATGAAAACTTATATATAAATAAAATACTGCTTATAATAAAATAAAATACTGCTGTGTTCGAAAATTAGTTTTGTTTGTAATGCATATTCGTTTCAATCATATTGAAAAGCAGGACTAATTAAACAATAAGGTTCGTTTGCGGCTTCTCTTTCAGAAATATGAACAACTGAATAAATAACAAATCCAATAGGGATCGGAGTCCGTGTATGAAGGCGTAACAAGCTTTTTAATGGAAATTGTTGAATACAAACCTTGGCCGAAGTTGACAACTGTTGGTCTATAACCTTGGAAAAACAGCTTTGTACGTAGTTTAGTAACTGACGTAATTACAATTTGGAACAGTTTCAAAATTAATTAAAATATAAATGATGTGTTATTTATTAAGATCGAACTATTTAGGACAATTATAATAAGAAGAAAAATAATACAAGTTTATTTACCTAATTTAATTTATTACGACGATGCTAAAAAGAACGATAGGTATATATAAATTTAAAATCAAAGTATTAGGATCTTCTTTAGGATTGTTAAAAATGTATAATTTTTTTATAAGTAAAAAAAGCTTAACCAGCAGTATAAAGCCGTCATATTGTTAGGCTTTGCGATCCTAAGAGCACACTAGGGATCCAATGTGCGACGAGTAACGAAGAATGTTCAAGATTTCAACAATTTATTCGCAAATCTCTCATGGTATAAGAGTAGCCGATAATACAATTGTTTTATTAAAGTAATAATTCAATCAATAAACTCTTACTTGTGTGTGTGCATTAGATACTAATCAAAACAATCTAAATAATTAAGAATTCAACTATATTTATTGTATAAAGGAACCGCAGTTTTTGTAATGAACACAACGACCTAAATCAATACTTTATAGAAGCTAATTTAACCACAAACACACATTTGTAAAGCGACATCCTTCAATATTAATTGAGTTGTAGTTTTATTGATAGATTAAATTGTAATTTAAAAAATTTTTCGGTTTATCAATTTATAGTATCAATTTGTTTAACACATGAAAAATTATGTGGTTAAATATTTGCAAATTGCACTTAATTAAAATGTTGAGCACATAGACACACACACACACACATATACACATACATACACACACAGATAAATCGTATCTTAACCGTTTCCTCTCATACCTCAAAAACAATAACCGCTGATCGGTCAACATGCAAATATAATGCAACAGTATTAAACAAATATATCTTATATTTCTTTAATATATCATTCGTAATACGTTTATAATATTTTGAGAATAAGATAGAAATGTTTTAAAATATTTTATCACAGATAACAATCGCTTGTCCGACGTACTGCGGACTTATGACGGTGGGGTAGTTGATACTGTTATGGCCTCGTGTCTGCGAAGGGTTGAAGTATAAGTACCACAAATGGAGGTCATTCCATATAATAAAGTGATATCTATGTGAATGGTCAGTCGATTTTAATGGAAAGGTTTGTTTTATCTACATATAGTACAATTTTCCTTTATTCGTTGTTATTTTAGAAGTATTTCTAATAATTTTTGGTTTAGAATCAAATAAAATATAATGTTTGAAGTCATTAAATTTATGCATTCAAAGTATTTTTATTCTATGAAAACTTGTTATTATAATAGGTAACTTGTGAGTTGTTATTGAATATGCAATTGTTTCAGTATAATTGTTTATAACAGTAACTTATTTTCTTATTAATTACTTTTATTCTACGTAATCTGTATTTGTAAGTGGATTACGTAAAGTTATTTTTCTCATTAGCAAACCTAATTAGGCACTTATTTTATGCGGTATATTTAAAGAAATGTTTCTTATAATATTTATTATTTAAAATTTAACATACAAGTTTTTTATGTATTAAATAGCGTGATTTGGTTTAAAAGAAATTTGTAATAACATTCTAACACAGAATAGTGGAACTTTACATTTTTAAATTTTGTGTGAAATGGTCTCAATTTTAGAAACCAATAATATTGTACCAATACTCTTACAATAATAGAATAATAACTATGATATAGTATTTATATAACTTTTTAAAATAACGCCGACCTTTCGTTTGTATAGAGGAAATGTTTTTATGTAAACAGAGTCGTTTTCCAACTGTTACCCTCATGGCTAATAGTCCTAGCTTCATATATACCAATACTTGGTTTTGATACAATTTTTTTTTTAATATATAGATAGTTATTAAGAAATTTATAATTCAAATTCATTTTCTAATTCATTTAGAACTTAAATTCACTTCAGAAAATGTAAAGACTAAATATAATCCCAGCATATATTAATAATTTTAAAGTTTAACTTTATCCAAGTTTTCTGATAAAAGATAAAAAAATACTAAACTAGTATTATCACACGGCTTTAAATGGAACGTCAGCTCTTGCTCTAAGAACAATTTTTTTAACTACTTGAAAGTTATTTTAATTCATTTAATATGTATAATAATAATATGGCCCATATTTATTTTCGCGTTTTTAATGTAATTTTCCAGTTTATTCAAATCATTGTAATATATTTTTTGTAACAATGTTATGATCTTTGACATAGAAAATAGACATCTCAAATTTATTTACTTTTATTTAATTTTCTTAACTTAAACATTTTAGGGTAACGTATATTAAAAGTAAAAGTGTAAAAGAATAATAAACTTTAACTATCTGAATCATAATTGTAATATGTTCTCACATTATTAATATCTAGTAAGTTTCTTTTTATTAATTTATTATATGATCTACAACATTGATATCATATCATAAATATAAAAATATGGCTTAATTAAGCCTTATATTATGTTATTGAATCTATTCGTTACAGACAAATAAACAAACAAAGAAAAGTTTCCTCTTTAAAATATAAAAATAGGTAACACTTAAGTAAGTCGTAAGTTACATACAGAGGAAAACTGATTTTTATTGATTAACACGATTATAATTTTTGTTTCCTCGAAGTAGGTCAGAAGGGTAGTCAATAGATTTGGGATGAATGAATAAAGATCCATGGCTAGCTATTATATAACATTTGTTACAGTTTTTTTTTTTAATATTTAATGTATTTATCACAGAAAATAAATTCTTTACATCTGGGCTTCGGGGAGAAATTAAATAGAGTGATTTGGTTTGGAATAAATTTCTTCATTCGTTATTGATATTCCGAAATTACTAAGAATATTTTATTGAGCTTCTTATGAATTCATTCCTAAGTTATGTAATGTTTATTCAAAGTGAAAGAAATATATATATTTCTTATAAAATCAGTTATTCTCAAAATACTAAACGTTAATAATTTATTTTAATGATAAATATAATAGGATTAGCAACATCGACCCATCGTAAGTTAAAAATATTATAATTTAAGGTATAATAATAGTATAAAGCTGAAACAAATAAATAAATATAAATACAATATTGTGCGAGTTAGAGCAGTTGACACACTCCTTAGTTTGTCTGAATCTGGTAACCCGATGTCTGATCAATGCATCGAGAGCGGTCACACGTGCCGCAATGAATATCGGTGTTGCACTAAATCTACGATTTAGTTTGAATAAAATTCAACGGATCATATTCAACTTAAAAAATCGGAAATTCATTATAATTGCAGAGTATATAGGAGTGCTTACGTAGTGATCACATTTATTACTTTTCTCTTTACGACATTGGCACTAACATACAAAGAACTAACTAGAAGTAAGAGAGTAAATCTTAGGTCAGTCGTCAACACGGTCAAGGTAACGGAAATTGACACTAACGTCAAGGGAAAAGCAATAACCTCTAGAACTAATTTAATAATGGCAGCGGTCCTGAGACTTATTTTCAGTAACAAAAATGTACTTTAAAAAAATTTCACTAACTTTCCGGAAAAGATAATTAATGGTAACCTAATTATAATAGTTTGGAATAATTGTTAGAGGCCAGTGAAGTATTAATAAGACCAAAACATCATTTATGATATTATTATGGCATTAAAAATACAGACTATAAAATGAATACTGACAGTTATAAAAAGTACTGAAAATAATGAATTAATTGTTATTTTTAAATATGTAAATTAGCATATTTTTAACTTTATAGCGTTAAATAATTGTAAGTTTTATATTGTCCTCATATATAAAATAATTATTAAGCGTAAATTGTTTAAAAGTACTCTTTGTAAATGAAGGTGTTTTTTTTATTTTAGCCTAGTTACAATTATTTCACTATTGCTCATCTTAAGGTTGGCTCAACTGGGTTTTATGAATAACCTTCTCAAAAGAGACTGCCTGATAAAGTTAAGTTAAAAGTAGGACTCGCTTATTCCCTTATAGATTTTACAACAAACTCTTATTTCTTACAATAAATCCAAGGGATCGATCTTTCAAAAATGTTGAATCACATTTTAATTTCTAATCAGAAAACCTCATATAAATTTTCAAACCGTCTCAATGAATACAGATTTCCATACAAATTAACCTTCTTCAATCTCCGAAAACACCAAATACTCGACTTTATTTCTATTTTTTTTTCTAATGTATAAAGTAAAAGAAATCTGTAGCAATAATACAAGTTTTATATAGCTTATGTTAGCCGTTGACGAGTCATTGAGTCTAATATTAATAGAAGTTTATTATAATAATACCCTCTGCCTTCGCTTAAATTATGATCGATATTTATATATATGCAAAGGTCTCCACGTTTTTGTATTTTCTTTAGTGTTGCAAGAGGTCAGTATCTGTACGTTGGACGACATTAGGTACTAAGTGATCCGTATTCTTGTTTGACCTTCTATATAAAAAATATCTACCAAGATTTATTAATAATATGAATATAATGAAAGTGCATTTTATTAATAAAATAATGTATAAAATTGTAGATAAAAAAACATATAATTGATTGGTTTAATTTTTTTCCAGCATCGGATTTTGTCACTAAAACATCAAATGCACATTCAGAATATTTAATACTTTTTTTGGATTAAAAATATATTATTTATTATAAAATAATAAACAGATTTCTTTATGTAGATATTATCTGCGCAGCAAAACAATTAGCCTGAACTCTACATTAGAGTGGCATTAACCCAGTTATAGACTTTGAAGTTTATTATTATGGTTATCACTTTAACATTAAAAGTTATTCATGAAATATTAAAGACTCTTATTGAATTACTACTATTATACTTTATTTTTATAACAAAGTTCGATGAACTTCATATCTTGGGTTGGAAAAAATTTTACGGTATTATTCGAATTTGTTTTTTATATCACACACTATAAGTTAAATACTACTATAAAGCTTTCAATGGGGCTTCTTTTCGAATTTTTCGAATTTTCTCCATGTACCTTTAAAAATGTGAAGTTGAATCGGACGTTTCATAATTGGAACGTCTTTTGACCTTGTTATTTATGCAGGTACATTGAAAAATTAATTGTTTACATTCACATTAACTAATAGTTATGTTATGTTATGTTATGGAATACAATTTTAAAAGATATGTACGATAATTTTCAAGATGTAGGTTTTTTGTTATTCAAATATTCGTGAACATACTAAAAAAAAACCGTAAATAACTGTCTAATTTTGTTCAAGGTGTTATTAGTGTAAATAAAATAAATACAAAAAGACACACGGAATCTATTACTTAGTATAATGTAAAAAGAATGAAGTCTTAATTACTCCTGCTTTTTGTATAAACCAATTGATCTCATGTAGAAAAATATAACCCTGTAATATCGTTTTTATAGTTAATTAGCTTATTTTTGTAATCGTATTTTCTTTATTTCTTTTAAAAAAATTATTCATTTTAATAGAACTATTCTTTTTTCATTCGAAATAAATACATTCTTATTATTCAGAGACTACATAGGAATAAAAGTGTTCAGTGATAAGACAATCTATTATAATATTTGACTTTATTAAGTTCTATATGATCGCATTTATTTTAACATAACATACTTTGGATATTCTCAGATTTCTTAAAATTAACCAAATTCATAATCTTATTAATTGAATTACAACTCATTCTAATTGACCCTAAAATCGACACTAAACTATATTGTATCAAGATGATAGAACAAGATGTATTAAAAATCAGTAATAATACAATATCTAATGTTTTTCCTCATGCGGCAACATTCGAATCAGTTTTTCCTCTGCTGCTACCAATATCATTGCATTCGAGTAATAAATTGCAAATTGCAGTTGTATATTTGATTTAAGATACTCCGAGACAGCTTCTAATTTAGGTTATAGTACTGCATGTACCCGATTTTTTAAATTGCTTATGTTTCTTTTTTAGTTTTTATTGATATTTAAAGGAATTTTGCTTTAATATCAAACCGGCAAGAAGACTTTTGTTTTTATTTGGAGAACAAGTGTATTTTGGATGTATGTATGTATGTATGTTAATTCTTCCAATTTATGTTTATACTTTACATACAAAATACATTTTCTCTCCAAGAAAACATCGTAACGCATCCACATACTTTTTTTTCTAGAATATAAATACAGACATGAAGTCTTAAATACTAACAAAGAAGCAGTTTGTATAACTATATAACAGATTTTTTTCAATGTCAACTTTTAAATATTTTTATTGACTATTTTGTTTCCATATACTAAAACAAAACTAAAAAGTTTGCCCTATATTGGTTGCTAATATAAAATGTGGTGATATTTTTTGTCATAATTATTGATTGCCTCTCCGTTGTCCTGTATGTATGACATCAAATATTCCAATGGACAAAGAGATGAAAATTATCCATGCAACGCTATTCTCTAACCTTAGTAATACATTAATATCGCGAAATGCGAATTCTAGAGATCTCATCATAGTATTAAAAAATACATTGTGAACTTATAATAAAAAAGTACTTCTTTTGAATGAAGGTATTATATATTTACTTTTTTTCTATACATCCTTCCTTGACTTTTTTACTAAGATTGTTACATCATTAACTTTTTTAAATATATCCTATCGCAGTCGTAATTAATAAATTGATATTCAAATGTAAATTATATTAATTTTTCGTTGCTATAAAATATATATATTGAATTATTAGCTGATATTTATAAATTGTGACATTATGATGTTTAATAATATTATGTAGACCCTCGGTCTGAGCGATCAACCTGGAGGAAATATTTTATTTAAATATCTAAAATTTATTAAAATTTATTTAGAATGATCTCTATAAATTTTAAAGTTATGTTTAATTTGATTAAATTCCAGCTTTGTTTTATTTTTTTCTTTAACAATTTTATTATTCCCGCCAAAGAAGTAAATAAGAACTCAGAGCTCTTAAACTCAAAAAATACTTTCCAGTTTTAAAATCTTTTGATGAAAGACTATTTTGTAAACCTTTTTGGACGTTGCTAAATTCAATTTTGAAAAAAAAATTAATACAAAAGATTTACGCGGCATAATGACAGCGAAGTCCGAAAGTTTCGTTTACCTATAGGATGTATGTATATATATATCGAGATAATTTTTTGAGCCAAATTTAAGTTGTATAACAAGTTATCGATTAATTTCCAGTTAAACCTATTGCGTGTATGATGCAGCAGCGCCATTTAACGAGAGAAGAAATGCTAAGGGCAGTAGGCATGCTCCAAGCTGGGGCTACTCAATGAAGTATTGCTGAGGAGATTGGAACAAGACAAAACGTGATATCTAGGTTATGGTCACGCTACCATGCTACTGGTAAAGTGGCTGAAAGACATCCAGGCGGAAAATGCTTAACCACTCAACGACAAGACCGATTTTTGCAAATTGCCGTGAGAAGAGAACCAAATGTTACGGCCATGCAGTTGGTTTAGAGGCTCCAGTCAGAGCACCAGTTGCTAGTGAGTGACCAAACTGTGAGGAGAAGGCTGCATCAAGCTAACCTTCATGTTCGCAGATCGTTTCGTTTCGTCTCCAGCACTACGCCGAGGAAATCGTAGACGACGACTAAAGTGGGCTCACAGCGAGAGTGGTGACGAGATGGTTGCAGTATCGGCGTTTCGGTTTTAGGCTGACCCGCTCAATCACCTGACCTAAACCCCATAGAGGACGTGTGGGACATGCTCCAAAGAAGGGTTTTGAGAAAATTTTCCTGCAAACATTGCGACAGAAAAGCAATTTTTTATGCATCTTAGCCGGACCTGGGACATTATACTGCAACAAGACTTGGATAACTTAATCCAAAGTATGAAAAATCGTTGCAGGGTATAAATGTGATGGGTGGTTTTACAGACTACTGATTTTTCACGTAACTGTAAAAAACAATAACTTTTGTTGGTGTAACAATAACTTGTTTATTAATTGAAAATATATAAAAGAAGAGGAATATAAGATAACATATAACATTAAAAAGCTTTATAACATTTATATTATTAAGATATCATATAAATATCGTAGTTCAACCCATTTAATACAGTTGAATCAATGAGAATAATGAGTTACACTATTTCAGTAAACTGTAAATCAGATATTGAATAGTAATTCAATTAGTGAGACCGAACTGAGTAGAGTTAAACTAGTGGTTAGTGAACTTTTGTTTATTTTGTCAATCCTTTATAACTTTTAGATTTTGATAGATTAACAGACAGATTTTGACATATTATGTAGAAAAACTATCAAAACGTAGATAGAGATTGTTATGCATTAATACTCCACCAAAGACTTTTTATTACACACAAGCTCTTACTGATACTTAGGCTGAACTTGGAATTTTTAACACGTCATGTGTCACGTGGAAGACGATGACAGGTTTTTCTGTTACAGTAACATTGTTAATTATTATTAATTGATATTGTTATTATCTTGTAAATATCATTCCGTAAAATAGATTTGTTTCTGTAGTTTTTTTACAGTAATTTTAAAGTTCTCTAGGGAGGATAGTTATAAAATATCGCTCACTGACGCCCTTGGTTGCGACTCACGACGAAGCTAAAGCTCTTGACACTACTCAATATGGTCGAAATCAAAATTTTCCTCTTGTGTAAATCACCGTTTCTTGTTAAAATAATTTTAGTTTTATTACCTCCTATTTACTTTGTTTTTTATAATAATGTCAACTTAATACATTTCCCTGAACATGAACTGTCAAAAGATCAAATAAATCGTTCAAAAAGCGGGCCAGCCTTTGTAATAATTCAGACTATGTTTGTGTTATTTAAAAATGTTTGTATGTTATTTAATAATTTTGTTAAGATGCTTTCTCACTCCGCCAGTGAGTGTAGAATATTGATATTTTCAATTTCTCCTCAATTGTTATCTTTTCTAAATTTCAAAATATTTTATATTTATATATATTTATTTTATATTCTATATAAATACATTTTTTATATTTAATGTTTTATTATATCGGTTTTAACTATTTTCCTCTTCCTCTTAAGACTTTACTTTACTTTACTTTACTAGTGACGCTGTATCGGATGGTGATTTTATTTCACTTTATTCCAGGCTCAAATCTATCTTTCCTAGTATATAACAATTTAAGCATAATTCATATAAGTACGTAAAGCATACCGGGTTATTGCTCTGATATTCTTGCAACATATAGCAACCTGCAAGTCTATTGCATATTTGTTTCCGGATCGTGACTTAAATCTTCCTTTTTTCCTCACTTTACTGTTTGCCTAATTTTACTCTGATTCGCCATGAACGTCTTGAGAAGAGACATATTTGGTAGGCAATATACTTTGTCATCAGTCGTTCACCTCCTACAAATTACGGTATCTTGGAATAGTTTCTTGGAATAAGATGTATAGAGAAGCCAGACGCCGCTATATTTACTTCTCTGTAATAATTCTACACATCCACAATTATGGAGGCTATTTAATTCACTGATTGTTGCTAAATTTCCGCCCCCATCTATTTCTTTTTTCCTTTTTTTATATTAATTATCTTCTGCAAATTGCCTTAATCATATTTTTTCTTCTTAATTTTTTTCTTTTACATTATAACTAATATGATACCCCTTAACAATTTATTTATTTTTATTTAAGCTAAGATTTTATTTTTATATTATTTTAATATTAATTTTTATTTTTAAGTCAACTTTTTTGGTTTCTATTTGTATTCCTTTTTTTTATTGGTCATAGTATAAATTTTGATTGTAATTTCTACAACTTAAATCTATAGCGTATATTAAATGTACATTTTTAAAGATTTCATGAACAGCCAGTCTAAAACTGAAATGCCTATTATTTTCTATTAAATAAATAAATATAAAAAAGGACTATTTTGGCAAAATTGTGAAGTCTTTAAAGGTTCTAGGATCTTCGATCTTTTTTATTCCAAAAAGGATACAGCAGGAGCAATTGCAGAGCAATAACTTGAGTTGTTTTTATTTTATTGCGTAAAAGAAATATAATATTTTTATATTAATGCCAAATTTAATTTAATTTTGTTATTTTCCTTTATAACTGAAAGGTAATAAGTAGAAGCGGGGTTTATTATTCTTCATCCAACATTATAAGTATTTAATTGCGAGTATATCAAAGTTAACAATTAAAAAGGTAATTTAAGAATTATAATTTCTGTATTTTATATTGACATTATATATGATCAAAGATGAAAATGTTCAGTGAGAAAACTTATTATAGAACAACGTGAAAGGAATTCTCATATTGTGCCGATCTTAAATAATTGGTAAAAAGACAGTATGATAATATTGATGAAATATAATATGACATATAGTGTATCCACAAATTAGTTTTAGATATAATGTATTTTTATTTCAACCATATTGAAAAGTGGATAACGAAACAATACGGTTTGTGTGCAGCTCCTCTTTCCAAGATATACTACAAATGCAACTCAATATTCAACAAATCCTAAATGGATTGGACTAAGCGCATGTAGTCGTAACAAGCTTTTCAATACAAACTGTTGATTACAAACCTTTGTTAAAGTTGAATAAACCAACGTCTATAACCTTGGAAAATCAGCTTTGAACAAAGTTTGGTTACGAACATGATTACAGTTTGAAAGTGCAAAATAAATATTATATATTTTTTTTTATTAAGACTAATAAATAATCTACTATCATTAGAACAGCTTATCGATTTCATTGCAATGGTTCAAGTTGTTCAAAAATTGCTCACTAAATATATTGACGTTTATGAAACCCTCGTATCCTTATTGTAAATTGGAGAATGTCTTTACAGACTTATTTCGATAAGTATGGTATAGGCCCTCCTGCCACTTCAACTGGACGTGCACAAGTGGTCACTGGCATTGATACAAACTGGAAAAGATATAAACAAATCAATATTTTAGACAATAATTTAAAAATTTCCAGCTTCCTGAACAAGCCGGTTTCCGTAAAGGATTCCGTAAAGGAGCGGTCGTCATGACGATCTAAGTGGATGCCTATGCTTAAGTGGGCGTCTATAGGCTGACAAAAATCTTCCTATAGTTAGGCTTTGCGATCTATAGAGCACACTACGGATTAATAGTAACATGTCTTATATGTGAAAACGTATGTGGTTACTAATTCTTTGCAAGTTTCACAAAGATTAATAATTGGGCATAAATTCTAGACACATAAAAGTTATCTTAACCGTTTTCTCTCATGCCTCAAAATCAATAACCGCTGATACATCAGTACGTGAGATAAATGAGGTACTATGCAACCGTAGTAAGCAAATATCTTATATTATTTTAATGTGTGGTTTGTAATACTTTATATTTATACAATATCATACAAATGTGTTAAAATTTTTCTCATAGATAATAATCGTATTTTCGACGCACTGAGCACTTATGATGGTGGGTTTCTTTATATTGGTATCGTATATAAAATATCGTTCTTTAAGAAGGAAGTATTACAAACTAAGGTCAGTATAAATATAATAAAATGATATATATGTGAAAGGTCAATCTATTTCAAAGGAAATGTTTATTTTATGGACAGTACCACTTTTTTATTCGTTATCATTTTAGACGTGTCTCAGGATATTTTAGTTTTGAATCAAGTTAAAGGATAGAGACTTAAGTATAGTATAGTAGAAATTGTTAAAATTACATTAAAATTCAACGCAAAAAAATACGCAATGTTTCAAAATCAGGCCCATGATTGTGTTAAAACAGTAAGTTATTTTTCTCATTAGCAAACCTAATTAGGAACTTACTTTATGCGGTATATTTAAAGAAATATTTATGCAGTATATTTAAAGAAATGTTAATTGCTTGTTTTTCATGTATTAAGTGCCATGATTTGGTTTAATAGAAAGTGGTAATAACATGCCCACATAATATAGTGAACATTTAAATATTCAAATTATGTGTGAAATTTTATGAGATTTAGAATCAAATTATTCCAATTCTCTTATACTATTAGAAAAATAAATATGGTATGGTATTTATAAAACTTTTTCAAACTATGACGGCTTTCCTTTGTAAAGAGGAAGTAGTTTTATATAAAAAAAAAGTTGTTTTACAACTGCAATGAAGTTGGGACTGCAAATTGGTAAAACATAAAAATTTTAGCGTTTTTTTTACTATTTACTATTTTCAATGGTTCTCTTGAAATTATCCGTTCTTTAATTATCATATTAGAATTAAGTTATAAATGAATGAATCCAATTGAAAAGAGTACTTTCAAATTAAAAAAAATATATACTTTTTAACGATTATTATTTGAAGTATGATTAATCATATATAACATATGTGTGGAAGAAAACAATAATACGTAAAATTGAAAACAGTCAAGCATTGGGCCGGTAAGAGACTATATTTATCAATTACAATATTGAGGCAAAATATTTGCATTTTACGAATTGTTACCGGACCCTACAAGTATTTTATTAATAACAGCAAGAATAATGTCATAATTAAGTTAAGACTTCGCTATTAAAATGTACTACATACATATTCATTCAAAAACAAATAGTATTGTGTACTTTCTACTAAATTAATGAAAATAGCTTCATTGATAGGCTTTGCTCATATTGTCCATTCTGCTGTCTATTAAAATATCACAATAAATAATATAAAAATATTTTTGAATCACATTTTAAATTCTAAGCAGAAAACTAAATATATTTTTTTATTAGAAAATTACAGATATTTATCCGATTCTAATCTAAAACACTCTAAATACTTGACCTTATTTCTAATATACGTCATAAAGGAAACCTTTCAGCCAATATCAGAGATTTTTATTTCCAAAGACTTAGGTTATGAGTCATTAAGTCTTATATTTACCCTTTATATACCCTTTGGGATATATATATATATATATATATATATATATATATACTAATTCTAATGCTCTAGTGTTGCAGGAAGTCCGTGTAAGTTCGTGGGAGGACCTTTGCTACTAAGTGACCCGTATTATTTTTCGACATTCTATATAAATAAACAATCTAAATTATGCAATAATAAAAATATAACAAAATTATATTAAAATAAAACACAAATACATAAGGTTCAAATATGTAAATAAAAAACTTATCGATTATTTGTACTCTTTTCAAGCATCTGATTTTTTAATGTTACTACAATATAAAATGCACCTCCAGACTAATAATTTCGTTTTGATTACAAACATATCACTTATGGGTAAAATAAACAGATTCCTTTATGCAGATATTAAGTGCGTATCAACACGACGAGCCTGAGTTGTATATTCGGATGGTGTTAACCCCGGTTTAGACTATGAAGTATATTATTATGGTTGTGATCTGAACATTGAAAATTATTCATGAAATATTAAAGATTTTTTAAAATTATTGCTATTATACTAAATTTTTAATACTGAGTTCGATGAACTTAATATGTCGTCAGGGTTGGAATGATTTGTACCTCATTATTAGAATTTGTTTGTGAAAAATGTTTTAACATTAATCATTATTAAATATCTGATAATTATACATATCTTTTTTATTATTATATTTTCTTTTCGAATCTGAGACAAGAAGTTTAAAGATAAATTTACGTATATCGCACTCTTGAAAATTAAGAATCTAAATGAGAGATATCCATGGAAAAGACGACCAAGAAAATCCATCGACAAGGCGGCTGCCTTTATTTGTTTACGGATAAAACATAGAGGCGTCTTGTTATTCCGTAAAAAAATAAAACTGGCTTCTTTACACCTCAGCTGCAGCCCTCGTTATTTCAAGTAATCTGATTTTTATATCACAGACTGGCTGTAAACTGTTCATCAGCTCCCTTTCCCCATTTAAATAGTGAAGCATCCCTCATCTTTTTTGTGCTCTTCTGTGAAAATTAAATAATTTTCCAGATAAAAATCATATATCGACATGGAATGAGCTAATATTTTTCACACAAAATTTAATAATTTTCAATTTCTAATAAAAAATTGTAATTTCTCGCGGCTGTAGAGTGAGTTTTCGACGTGAAAGAATCATTAATATCTATAATGGCAACATATACCAGTACCAAATTTCATCGAACAGGTTAAGTGTTTTTTGGGTGAAATGTGAACAACGATGAGAAGAAAGCAAAGCAAAGAATCTAAAGAAGTACAGTTTCCTTGTTTTACTTTATTATATGTATGGATTGAAGTTTAAAGTATAGTTATTGTATTTCTCAATAATGCATGTTTTGATAATATATTGATTTTAATTTTATTAATGAAACTATGTTAAAATAATAAAAATTGAAATAGATAACATTTTATAGCCACCTTCGTTAGGTGCCGACTTAACCTTCATACATTTAGGTCAACAATGTGGGTTTCTTTTAAACAATGTTAGAAGGAGCGTGTTGCAAATTATATAGAAAATATTTAGAACATCTGCAATGCACAGAATATCTTAACGAAAACCGGATTATAAATACAAATAAAGTGCTTTAATGAAATTTCTAATAATAGCTTTCTGTTTGTGATATCAGTGAATTGGTTATATTAAAATATATTACATATATAATTTACCAGAGACTTATATTTTATCAAAAACAAAGAGTTTATAATTTTACTGTCTCATAGATATTTTAAATACTTATTCTTTTTTTTTAGTTTTTATTTACGAAGTTACACTTATTTAACAATATCTGTTTCTGTTTTTTTTAAGAGTAAACAATACTTTGAATGTAAATTCAAAAATACTTTGAATGCATTCAATTTAATTTATTACATTTAATATATCTTTACATACATTTTATACAAGTAAATTTTTATAATTATTAAACACACATAGGCCGTAGTTTTAAGTGCTGAAAATTAGAAAACTTAAAGCTCTTCTAAATGAAAGAGATTCTTAGACCTAGTAGTAGTTAGTTAATCTAATATTTCCTTGGTATGATGCTTTACTTGAATTCTAATTAATTCTCACTTGTAATGAAGACTGTAACTCAATAGTCGACTCTTTGACGGTTCATCTCTTTGACGGATCTGACTCTTAGAACTGTGCAATAAGAGTCTTACGTTTCATAAGTGCAATGTTAAATTTGATATCAAAAACTTTGATAACATATACGTTTATAACACCTCATTATAAATAATTGAAACAACATCATCCTCGCTATTTTACCGACAACATCAGTCAATATTAGATAGATTAGATAAGAATCAACATGATTGGATAAAAAATAATAATAAAAAAAGATAAAGATTTTTAGAGAGCTCATACAAAAGAATTATTAAATGAAATAATTGGTTCTTACAGTATTTATACAATAACTATCTTATTCCCCCCCGCTTCGCTGGGCACACTATTAATTTGGATGTGATTATGGTAATCTTTGTCATATTATCCGCTTTCATCGTAACCGTTACTATGGTCACCGTTGTTATACAGGGTGGGCCAAAAATTTTTGCACTTTTGAAACATGTCTAGAAATAAAAGTACAAATGTTATTTTGTTTATGATTTATTTAACGTAATTATCATTTATTAAAATTTATTTTTTAAAAATGACATCCGTCTCGTCGTTGGCACTCCTGCAATCGACTACGTAAACTTTGGAAAACTGGTTGACACATGCTGCGAGGAATCGCGGCTATCTCCTCGTGGATGTTTTCTTTTAGTTGGGATATGGTCGTCGGTTTATTAAGGTATACTCGACTCTTCAGATATCCCCACAAGAAAAAATCGCAAGGTGTAAGGTCCGGGCTTCTGGGATGCCATGGGATATCACCTCTGCGAGAAATCAATTTGTTAGGAAACATTTCTTTGACCACCGGTAAAGTCACGTTTGATGTATGGCATGTTGCTCCATCTTGTTGCATCCAAGTCCGGCTATTGTATCATCAAATTCATGCAACTGTGGTGTCAAAAACTCTCGCAACATTTTCACGTATTGCACTGAGTTCACAGTTACGTTATTTCCTTGATTATTTTCAAAGAAGTATCGACCGATTATGCCCTTTGCGGATATGGTAGCCCACACTGTGGTTTTTGGTGAATGAAGAGGCTTTTGGTGTTTATAGTGAGGGTTTTTCGTGCTCCAATATCGACAATTATGTTTATTTACGTGACCATTAATGTGAAAATGGGCCTCGTCCGTAAACAATACATTCTCAAGGCTAGAGAATCGCTCAAGTATAGTGTCAGCAAATAAGTTATTTGCGTTGAATGTAATCGTTTGGTTTCATCTCCTGTACAATTTGAAGCTTATATGGGTGCAGTTTAAGGTCCAAATGCAAGATTCGCCGCAGACTAGTTCTTGGTATAGCAAGAGCCGCCGACCGCTTACGCGTGGATGATTCTGAATCGTCCCTTACAGAAATTTCAACCTCCCGAATGTTCTCTTCGCTTCTTCTTGAACGTGGTCGCCCAGTTTGTTTAATATTCGTTGTCGATCCCGTTTGCTCAAACTTTTTAACCCAAGCTTTAATTAAATTAACACTTGGACACTCACACGTTGTAATCAGTATTTAACTCTAAAGAGGCGTCGCACAGTAACGTAGGAATCGTTGTTTTTGTAAAATTATTTTACGCAAAAAGCACGCTGTTGTCCCGTGAAGCGCTCCATCGTGACTAAAATTGCATTAAACGACGCACAATTCCCCGCCACCCGCGCGATCCTTGCTCTCACGGTTTTGGAGAAATCAAGTGTTGCTATTTGCAAAAATTTTTGGCCCACCCTGTAGTAACTCTTACCCCTACGTTAAGTGTATAGCTCCTACATGTTTAAAACTTGGCGAATTGCAAAAAAGTTAAAATCCGTTGGTAAAGGAATTCCGTAAAATTCGTTCTTAATGGACGTCTACGTCACAAAGGAGTAACTATGTAAATTTCAAGTTAATCGCACAGATAGTTTCGGCGATCTCGTGATGAGTCAGTGAGTGGTAAATCGCCTATATATATATATAATCACACAAATACAATATTTAATATTTTGACACTTAGACGGTTTGGTTTGTCATGGACGGATTTAAATATTTTATTTGTTGAGTAACAGCTCCCTTAATTCGGTGTTTTCTCTCTACTAAGGTACTGATGTATCAGTAGAGTTGTTATAATCATTACTACTTTATATTGGCACCAGACATGCAAGACTATAAAGTTCCAACGTTAATTATAACGGATATCAACGGATATTATGATGAAGGTGAAAATTGTATTAGAATTCTGTTTACATGTTTACAAATCAATATTATATAAAGTATGAAAAATAAATGTGAATTATTAAAAGATAAATTATAATTATACTTCTAATAGAACATACGATATTTCTACATAAAAATATTATATCAGTACGTGCGTGACCGTACCAGTCATACCAATTTTCACAAAAAACCCTATCCTAATTTATTCTTCATAATTGCCGAGGTTGTTGTGTATTAATGCAGATATAATATAGGAAAATATATTAACTATTCTTATATAATTTATTAAAACCTTTATTTATTCTCCACAGTTAATAGTATATTATAATGCCAAAATGACAAATACATTGATAAAAGTATGAGTTGAATTAAAGTGTATAGATTCAATTTAATCAGTTCGTATAGATATTTTCGAAGTTTTTTGCCTTAGCTATATTTTCCGCATTGCTGCAAAATATCTGTATTGCAATGAGAGTATAAGTATGAGATAAAAAAAATGTTATATATATTTATAGGATTTCATCCTATTAGTTTCAAAGACATTCAATATTCTGTCATGACCTTGGACCATGGCAGATCCGCGGCTTGAATTTCGTTAAATATACTTAATAATAATTAGGGAGTAAACAATTAAAAAAAAAAGCAATTAGCATTTGTGTAATTTAATTTTAGCATTCGATCATAGTACATAGATACATTCAACATAATGCTTTTGTGATGCTTCAAATCTCAATGCAATTTTTCTACTCCTTTTTTGCCAATTTTTTGAAAGATTCACATTAGGAACTTGTTATGACTAAATAATATATATAGAAAAGAGAAGAGCCAACTTCAACCTTCAGGGCAATCTTTTTATAAATTAGCTTTGGTCGTCTCGCTTATGAAAAAGTCTCATTACTCTTCTAGAATAAATTATCGCTAATTATACATTCAGGTATAATTGATTTTAGTCAACAGGGTATTTGTAAGCTTTTACTTTCTTCATTATATATATCATTTCATCGGATGTACTCACATTAATGTAAACGGAATATACACGAATAACTTCGAACCCTTACGAAGACTTTAGCCCTGAATTTGGAAAATTAAGGAATTATGCCGTACAGAAACTCAACGGAGACAGCGTGCACGAATTCTCAAAACACAACTCCATCCACATTTTAGAAATCAATGGGGATGCAAGAAGTTAGGAAAGGGAGGGGAAGATGGATGTTCTGGCTTCCAGCGTCCTTATGCACAATACTAAAAGTAAATGTAATTGCTACGTCGAATTTTTGAGCCCAATATAATTAAGGTCAAGTCAGCACGTATAAAACTTCAGTTTAATGTTAGATTCTACCACCTGTTACTTGCTACGAGGTTATATTTCATCATGTATGTCCTGTTAGTTACATCTATTATTTAATATTGTAAGCAGGTCTTGTTCAGACTTTGTATGTATAAACACTATCGTTTACTTATATGGATAAATCTATCAAATATAAGGTCTTAATAAAAGTAAACGGGATAAGAAGATATACAAAAAGGGTAAAAATTTAAAGTCAAAAGAAATCTTTATAATATGATTTCTATCGGAGATCTGACCAAAATTGAAAAATACATTTAATAACTGACTGTTCAAAATCAGTCTGTTATGGACTGCAATATACAGAATATAAACCAATAATAATTATGATTAAAGTTAATTTTAATTTTGCACATAAATTGATTGACACAATAATTGAGATGAGATTAGCCACCTTATCCAAAATATCTATTCCTTTTCAATACTTAACCGTGTTCCAGCTCAAACAATACATAATAATTTTGATCTAACTATTAAGAAATATTCTAATCACAAGGGTTACTGAGTGACCGCAGCTGAGTCACGGATTTGGGTTGAATTCATTAATAAATCTAATCCACAGGCGTCAAATTGATGCGATCGCCACTCGTCATGATACCCTTTACTTTTATAATGTAAACAATATACGTCTGATATGTGAATATAAATTACGGTGCTTAGAGAGACAACTGATATTATGATGGTCATTTCTCATTTTTAGGGTTTCCGTACCCAGGGCATCCTGTTGTCGGGTTTGTTCGTTAAATATTTGTTTAATATTTTGGTCCTACTGTGAAATGAAAATGTGGATTATTCTGTTCTCATTCTCGAAAACACAACACACACAAAAACGCTTAATTCCATATTTTCCATAGATTTTATTTCAATCATGTCATAATATTAAAATGAAAGAGACTAAAGCTTGAGTAGGAATTTCTTACAAATAACTATTTTTTTTATGATCAAAATAAGAAGAATAACAGTATCCTTTTATTTATGAAGTATTTTCTCGTTTCTTAATAAATATACTTACTTGTCGATATATTTATGAATAAATTATTTTGTGGTGGTATAAATTTCTCAATACTTTTTACATTTAGGTGACATTTACCCATTTTTATCTAATTAGACTTGACTAATTAGGGTAATGGATTAAAATATATATATATATATATTATAATTTTTACGAATATATCTTTTTCTTATATTTTAATGACCTATTACAGATATTATAGCTCAAGATTAAAAGTTTGAAAACTTATTAAATATTTAACTATGCTATTAATTATAAACTATATTAATTGTATATTATGTAATAGACTGCTTTTATTAATTATTTAATAAATATTTTATATTTTATTACCGTATACTTCTTTTTACATCGTATTTTACAAAACCAAGAAATATCAGATATAGAGACACCTTTATTAGGTGCCAACTAACCTTAAAATATAAAATATATGAATATTTAGCTTGACGATGCAGGTCTCTCTATCAAACAATGTTATAAGGAGCGTGTTGAATTATATATAATATTATAGAAAACAATTAAATCATCTGCACAGCACAGAATGTCTTAACTGATACTACTAAGAAAAATTTATCACGAAAATTATATCAGTAGCTTACTTAACGGTATTAAAAAAGTTATCGTAGATGTACCTTTTTCAAAAAAGTTTTCATTGAAATTACTTAATAAATTACCACAAAACACTTATATACAGAAAACTGTATACAGAAAGAGTTTTGTGTAGTTGTGAGATGGTGAGAATATTTTTTCAAAAATTTCGCGTCATTCAAATTGAAATAAAGTTATTTGATTTTACCAGAGTTTTCACAAAAAATATTGTACGTGTAAAAATTGTTTTTCATCAAACAACACGGACATAAAAAATACAATATTCTAACATAGGAGTGCAAAAATTCTATGACATTGACATTTGACAATAATTAAATATAGAAAAAACTATATAAACAAATGACTTTTAGGTCTTTGTCTACGACATTCTCAATGAATATTGTTTTACTACTCATCTGAAAAGATAATACCACTTAATATGATTAGCAAATATGTAAATTTTAAGTCATTAATAATAGATAGGCCAAAGTTTTTAATCAAATTTAGAATAATTTAAGCTTATATAATAAGAGCATCTTAGATCTAATAGTAGTTACTTAATATTTCTTTGTACCTAATTTTTGAATGCGTTACTTGAATTATAATTTATTCTCACACATTATATAGACTATCAATAGTCAACTCCTTGCCGGTTTATCTCAATTGACCGGACCTTTGGAACTATGTAACAAGAGTTTTACGTTCCATAAGTGCAACGAAAACTTCTAATTCTTAAGTGTATATTTTCTTAAAGAGAACACAATGATCGTACAAGAATCAAGAAGATCTTATGAATAATAACATACGAATAAAAGCAAACGTGTTTCATCTAAAATGACTTAACCAATATTCAAAGAACTTATGTAAAAGAATTATAAAACGAAGTGATTGGATCTTTTAGTATATATACAATAACGATCATACAAATATCATATTTAATATGGTATCCGCTCTTTTGTGGTTGATAAATCGAAATTCAATAACTTCTTTGACGGTTTCATATAGCACGGACGAATTTTGACATTTTATTTGATTCCAATGAATAACAGCTTCGTATATTCAGAATTTTCCGCGTATTACGGTGCCTTTATGCGTCCATAGAGTTGTTATAAACATCACTATGGTATATTGGCACCAGACATGCAAGACTATAAAGTTCCAACGTTAGCGGATATTATGATGAAGGTGAAAATTATGTTAGAATTCTGTGTACATGTTTAGAAATCAAGATTATATAAAGTGTGAACAAGAAATATTCTCAATAAAAGATAAATAATAATTACTTCTAATAGAAAATGCGATATTGTTTCTATGTAAAAATATAATAAATAATCAGAGCTTGCGTGACCCGTATGTTTATACCGATTTTCGCAGAAAGCCATATCCTAATTTATTCCTTATAATTGCCTATATTGTTGTGTATCAGCGCACGTATATTAAAGAGCCAATATATTAACCGTTCATATTTACTTTAGTAAAACTATTATTTATTCTCCACAATTAATAGTTACAGTAAATTTATACTTTCTAAAAGTGTGTTGCGCTAATTAGTCACACTTTGTAGTCAAAATAACGAATAAATGGATGAAAGTATGAGATCAATCATAATGAAAGTGTCACTATCAATACATGTTAATATTATAATCAGTCCGTATAGAGTCAATCGATTTTTTGAAGTTTTCTGCCCTAACCCCATTTCACAGACTATGCATACGTTAATTAAAACGAATTTTGTCCTACCAGTTTCCCAGCTATTCGAAATTCTCAGTCTAAGCTCGGAACATGGCAAATCCGTTCAAACATGGCGAATCGTTAAATATACTGAATAATAATTATGACGTAAGTAGAGTATATAAACAGTAAAATATTGATTTTTTATTAATTTAAAAATTGATTTTTTTTTTTGTATATACAGTTGCACAGCATTTATGTAATTAAATTTCAGCGACCGACATATTCAATATAGTGCTTTTGTGATGGTTAAAATTTCGAATGTATTTTTTTTTGTTTTTTACCAATTTGTTGAAAAACTCACATTAGTTGGTTTGCTACAATAACTAACTAATATATTTATACAAAATAGAAGAGCTATATTTCTGGGTACTCTTTTTTACCTAAAATGTGTTATGGATGACTATAGACATGCATGAGGCATTTCTGTAGTCGTCTCAATAAAAACTATGAAAAGGACTTTTCTTTCAATGGACTTTCTTAAGTTCATAGTATTTCCCCAATTGTGCTCCGGAAAATATGGTGAGTTAAATTCTGTGTTAAGACGTCTCTTTCGGTAATGCTATTTAAAAGGCTTAAAAGTACCATAAAAAAGATGACTACTAATGAAAATAGTTAAGATATTAAGTAATGATAGCGTTATTGACTGCCAGCTTTTGGCTAGGATCGCCAATTAATAAATTATCAATAATATGACTTTCGCTGTTTTGATTAAATAATCATTTAATCAAAACAGCGATCCACTGGGGATTCTAATACATTGGTGGAGTGCAGCCATACAAAATAAGGGAGTGGTGGTAATAATCTGGATATAGAAAAAGGCTTTAATCGCATATCGGTCTTGTCATCATCAGCTTTCTTACTGGGTAGAGCGTACATGTCGTTCTCGATTGTTTTTGTTCAGATCTTAAATCCGTGAAGATTGCTGTTCTATTTGCATATTATCGATTTGTTAAATATTTTCGGAGTCCTTTATTGACACTGATAATTATCGTATCATATATATCTATATATATTATACTCGTATATATCTTTCTAACTGGAATAAAAATGATAACTGAAACAAAAATAAAAGATTTTGTTTTCTAAAAATGCTCTGCAATTGTGTGTGTGTCCTTTAGTAGTGTTAAAAGTTTCACTACCAAATAAGGTACTTATTTTTAACTATAAATTAGGTTAAACTGGCAAAATATAAAATTTTATCCTAATATTAGAGTTGTTAATAAACATGATAAATTTGATTTGCATTTTAATTATACAGGAGCTTCACGTACAGTATAAGATGCCTACCGATTTAATAGAATCGCCGCATGACTAATTTTATTACATTTACATTAAACCTATCTATTTGGCCTTCACTAACCGTCAAGGGAAAACCAATAACCACGTCGAAGTAATTTATAAATTAGCGTCGGTCGACTCGCTTTCAACAAGAAATACTACTTTTAAGAAGTTTCATTACTCTTCTGAAATGTATTATCACTAATTATACATTCAGGCATATTTGAGTTCAGTCAACGAGGCATTTATAAGCTTTTACATTTTATGAAAATATATTTTTTTAATTAAATTTTATAATTCTCATTATACACTGCCGTTAAAATATTTGAACGGCTGTACTCACATTAATTAAGTCGGAATATAACCGAATAACTTCGAATCCTTTCAGGGTCTTTAGTCATGTGTTTAGAGCTTTCAGAGTAGAGCACTACAGCGTGAAGAGCTTAGTGCAATGGAGGGAAACAAGACTTCGGCACATAACTCCATCCTTCTCTTGCCGCAACCACATTCGTGACGTGCCTCTGGAGATTTATAATAGTAGAGGCAAAAGCCTTGCTACCTTTTAGAAAGTGATGGGAATGAACGAAGTTAAGAAAGGGATAAGGAAAATGGGTATTCTGACTTCCAGCTTTTTTACACGCAGTACTAAAAGTAGATTTTATTAAAATGCCTAATTATAATATTAGAGTGTGATAGATAGATAGATAGATAGATAGAATATACCTTATTGCACACCACACAGAAAAAAATAATAATAATAAAGTAATCGAAAACATGGTAAAGTACAAAAAGGCGGTCTTATTGCTAACTAGCGATTTCTTCCAGACACCAAAAGAAAAAAACTACTATACTACTACTGAGGTTATATTAACAGGTGCAACCAAATACCAAAAAGTAAACACTACCACTTGTTACTTACTACGATATAATTTTTCTAACATGGCTACTAAATGTTGAAATTTATTTTATTTATTTATTTATTACTTTAAACTCTGTAGAGGACGAGATAAAGCAGAAAGGGAAAACTGGAATAGAAAACTTCTGTAATATCATTTGTTATTTTTATTAAATCTTTGTGAAATACTTGAATGAAGTTATTTTTAATTTGAATACTTTTAACTAATGAAAATCTGAACGTAATAAGAAAATATATTCCATTAACTGTCTGTTTAAAATCAGTCAATTGGTCGGTATGATTGGCAGTATACAAAATATAAACCAATAATAATTATGATATATATTTTTTAGATTTTACAGAAACTTTAGGTCACGTTAATGTATCTATTATTTCCAAATAATCAAAAAATATATTCTACACTTAATGCACATTGAATAGTACCTAATATTTAAATTGAATCTAACTATTAACAAAAATTCTGATTACAGTGGTTACGGAGTGACCGCAGCTGAGTCACGGATTTGGGTCGAATACATTAATAACTTTAATCCACAGGCGTCAAATTGACACGATCGCCACTCAGTTACTATGATACCCTTTTCAATGTAAACAATATACGTCTGATATGTGAATATAAATTACGGTGCTTAGAGAGACAACTGATATTATGGTGGTCATTTCTCATTTTTAGGGATCCGTACCCAGGGCATCCGGTTCTTATTATTATTTTATCCTACTATGAGATGAAATTTTGGGTTATTTTATTCCCATTCTCGAAATAATGTAACATAAATACGCTTATTGATACATATAGTCTTTAGATTTTTTTTCGATCATATTATATTATTAAAATGATTAAGATTATAACTTGAGTAGGGATTTTTTACAAATAACTATTACTTTTATGTAATCAAAATTAAAAGGATACTTTATTAAGAGTGTTCTTTTATTTATGACGTAAACCAAGAAATATATTTGGTTTTTAACAAATAAATTACTTGTCGGTATATTTATGACCAGATTTTTTTGTGCTGATATAAATGCCTTGTCCATCAAAACAGCTGACGACGGCCCTATATTTGGGTGACGTTAACCCAGTTTTGGATTTTGAATTTTGTTACCATAGTTTTGACCTGACTGACGTATTTATGGTAATTTATAAAAATTCCTAGAAAATTCATATATTTTTTATAACTTATTACAAATGTTGTAGTTGGATATTTAAGATTGGAAGACTTATAAAGCTTATACATTTTATTTAACTGTCCCGTTTATTCTAAACTATATTACCTGTATATTGTATGTATTGCTTTTAATGTTTTTCTTCTATTGTTTTCGTTGAATATGAATGTATACTTCTTCTTAATTAATTTATTACAAAACCGAGATAGAGCACATATAGAGTCACCTTTGTTAGGTGGCGACTTAACCTTAATACATTTAGGTCAACTATGCAGGTCTCTCTATCAAACAATATTTGAAGAAGCGTGTTTTAAATCATATAGAAAACATTTAGAACATCTACAATTCACAGAATGTCTCGTATACAACTAGACTCTAGAAACTGATTGAGGAATGGGACTAAAAATAAAGTGCTTATAATATTTCTTATAATAAAGTTTCTAACTAAATTTATACCAAAAGCTTAGTTTAATGATATTAAAAAAGTTTTGATAGATTTATCTTGTTCAAAAAAGTTTTCTTTAAAATAACTTAATAAATGAGCACGAAATTAAACTTTATACAGAAAGACAACCGTAGTCGAGAAATGGTGATAAAATTTTTTAATGTTAAGTTTTAGAAATTGAAAAAAAAAGCTATTCCTTTGTGTAGAATTACCTACAAAAATAATATTGTATGTTTAAAAATATTATTTTATCATACAATGTGGACGAAAAAAGCAAAAATAAAAATATAGGACAGCTGAAATTCAAACATAGTCACAAACAAGTGACTATGTTTGTTTTTTAGCTGTCTATTAGAAAACTATATAAAAATAGAATTTTTGATCCTTTACATCTCGCACATTCTTGCTTATTAATTAAGTTGATTTCTGAATTAAAATTGTACATTTTAAAATAAGTTTTTTAGTTTTTTAAGTTCGTTCAAATTTTCTTTGATATCGCAATTCTGGAAATCTATAAAATGCTGTTATTTTCAAATATAGACTCAATCACGGTGATAACAGAGATAGTATGTTATTAAAGTAAATATTTAGTAGTTTTCAAGCAAGAAAAGTCTATCTCTACGGTCTACATTTTTTGGTTCATCGCTTTCGATCTGTAAATGTTGAATAACAACGAGCCGGCCGTGGTCGATCGCAGACAAAAGTCGATAGTAGCAAATTCATTTCAAACCACGACATAGCAACCTTCAGTGTAAAACAAGACTACACTAAATCAAAACCAAGTTCAAACTACAATTAAAGATAAATAAGCTTAAAAAATAGTAATTTATGAACACTTTGAAAACGATATTAAGATAAAGTCAAACTTGTCAAATAGTCACCCTGAGAGCTGATTCTTACCTAATATAATGTGATCTGACAGTAAATTGTAATGCAAAGGGCATCTTGTATGAGAATAGAAAATATTATCACATAGCAATAATTATTGAAACGCAACTAAGTTGAATGAAGCTTCTTGAGAGTATATGAAAGGCCTGTGCATGAATTCCATATAGCTTTTGGACAAGTGATGATAATGACTGAATTGTTATAGTTGCTTATGTGATGACATGATGTCAAACAATCCAGATGTCCTAATTGCTACGAGTATGTCTACGTATACTCTGCTTGGTCATGACGGGTCTTATTCATACGCTTCACAAGGGAAAGCACACTACAAAAGTTTTGAATAGAATCTCATTATCTTTCTTCCTGCAGATTGTATAATTCTTCGAAATATAAATATTGGATAAAAAAAACTTTGACCTATGACAAGATGGTTAAAAAAAATATCTGTTCCTAGAATTTCTATAGGAGTTTCTATATATATATATATATAAAATCTATAGTGGCTCTCTACTGTATTACAAATATAGCTTTCAATATATAAAGAAATTACATAGAAAATAATTGTCACAGTAAGACAAAAAGAACATACTGAATCTAGTTCTAGCATTACCTAAAACGAATCATCGTGAAAGTCTAAATTGCTTCTGCTCTATGCAGGGAAAAAATTCTGCTGCATTCATTTAATCATATTTTCAAAGTTTTATGGATATTCAAAAGTCCACTTCCTCACATCTTTATCAGTATATTTTAAATACAAATATATATAATAACAATAGTATATATTATATTGAGATAACTTATTCCAAAAAACTATACAGCAATTAAATTTATAATGAAGTTACTTAAAATTTTGCTATTTTTTTATGAGAAACTATTTTCATTGTGTTCCTTATTTTAAAAAATACATTTATCTACTGTGAATATTAACAATCTAACAATATTTTTAAAAATATGAAGATTTTTGTTTCATAGAAGTTAGCAATTTCTAAAATATACTATGGATAAAAATGCACCAGCATTGTATTGCATATTGAAAATTTTATATAAAAATACCTGTTGATAATAAATTTCAAACGTGTCTTATAAATATGTAAGCGTACGTACGAGTACGAGATAGTTTATAAATATTTAATAGTACATATATGCGTAACAGACGTATATTATTAATAATTGGTAATTCTAAAATGTTCATTATATTTTGATTATCAATAAAAAAAGAATAGCGTGTAACCGAATACATAAAACTATTTTATATTACAAGCACAATTTATTATATGATTTACAACACACCATAATAAAATCATTATCCGTTAACTATAATAAATATAATAATCATAAATCAAAGCAAATGTTGTCGGGACATTGTTTGGGCATTGAAGTAATATTTATTAAAATAATACCAATTATATAAGTATATAAAATAATACATGTAGTAAATAAGTCTCTTCCGTTTCCGTCTATATGAATTCGACAATGTCAAAATTGCTGCACGAATTTTTGCCGCACGGATTCTTGTTGCATCAATTTAATGCAAGTCCTATAAAATATTTTACGGAAAAGGATAATAATTGTATGTTGAAACCGTGCAAAATTTACTACGTTTGTATTTAATAATAAAAAATTATGGTAAAATGTTGTATTAATGAAGACAGCCATAAATAATAAGACGCAGATTTAATACCAGTGTGCTAATATACAGTTAATTAAGTTAAGTACACTATAGATAAATATCTATACTATGTATTCTGGAGATTATTAGGTTTGATATCAATATTCATGAACCCAGCCTCCAGTTTTGGGGTTTAATTTGTAGATATAGAAAGGCGGTCCTTTGTCATTTGCATAACCCTAGCCGATATTAAGATAGGAAACCGATATCATTTCCTTTTATAAAGAGGTTTTTTATATAATATTTTATTTAAAAATTTATTATATACATAATATTATATAAATATAACAAGCTTCAGAATTGTAAACCGGTTAATGTCAGTATGACAAAGTTTTAATAGTCTTGAATGGGCACTTATGAATACATTTCCTATCAACAGAGCTACAGGGTGTTTCTATTAGGCAAACTTCGAACTTGCTAATAACTTGGCTATTTCTTGATTGAGTTTGATGGGGTTACGGAGTTATATAAAGGAGTGTGGACGGGTCGGTAGTCTTAGGACTATATACAGATGAATATCGTTCAGTGACCTTCGCTTATTTATAATGATGAAAGAATTTGAGTCTATTTATGTACAATATAGCTTAAAATAACTAACACCATAATGTAGGTATCAAAGGATTGACCTTTGATACCCACATTATAACTATGTTAATATATTATAAATATATTATTAGTTTTTTATTGAATAGTCCACACAAAAGTGAATACTACTCTATGGTACTAGATCAATTTTTATTCGTTTTTATTTTATATTATAAAAATGTTATATACTAAATATTAAATTAAATATTAATATGCATTAAACTGCGGTGAAATAAAAAACAAATTATACATCACGGTAATAAAAACAAAAAGATAACTTCTATATATTGATTCATTTATCTTTTATAATAACGGTAGCGAATTATTTTCGTTCAAGCTTTAGTTTAACTCTTATTGTAAATACCGTTAAAGCTACGGTATGCCATATTATAAGCAGATATTTTATGACTTTAATAACTTTACTCGATATACTTAATGAGGTATTCGTATTAGTATTAACGTTATAAGTAAATCTATGTTGAATTATATATTGTATAATATCAAGTCTACTATGATATATATTTAAATTGTAGTCAATTTCAACCTGCAACATCTGGACGCTCATCCATATCGTTCCGTCTACTGAGCCACCGCCAACATCAAGACGAGTAATAAGACAAAGACTTTCAAATATATAAATAAATCTGAGATTACATATCAATAACTCTTCCTCATGTAAATCAATGTATCCAATCCAAAGAGTGAAATTCGATAAAACGTGGCTTAGATATTAGATTGGCCCACTAACTGTAACTGCGGGTAATTCATAAAAAACACAATTTGATGACTAATATAATAGTGTAACAAAAAATATATTATTTTGTTCAATCATTAATTTCTTTGTTTAAGAATTCTTGATAACTGTACTATGTGTATGGGTAACTAAAAAATCAATAGTTTATTTCAAAAGAAAAGTATTCTAAATACTGTACAAAATTTTACAGAAATATGTTCAATGTTTTATTTTATTTAAACAAGAACAAAGACATTTTAGGAACATTGAAATATAAAATCCACTCTTTAAGATTTTCTTATCTTTATTTTAATTGTAGGTGATATTAAAGAAGTAAGTCTAGTTGTTTTTGGTTTTCAAGTTATGAAGTATGATTTTATATATGTAATTATATATAACTTAAAAACACATACAAATTAAATATAGTTTTTTTTGCCTATAATTTCTGTATTCATTTGCTTCATTGTCATATACATCTGAGCTTAAAAACTCTTGATGAATGCGATTTTTCCTTTTCCTCTCAAGTCCTTACAAAAATTTTGCCCTTAAGTGTTTCTTCTATATCATGTACATTTATTTCAATTTATCTTTTATGTTATAATTTATTTATAAATGTATAAATATTCTATTTCGTTAAGAATCTGAATTTATTTTCTTATTATCCTGTTTACGTAACAATAAATAAGCTTAAGATAATGGTTTTTAGAGAGAAAGCTTTATATATTGGATCTTGCATTTCAGTGCCCATCTCTTTGGAATGACCCAATTTGAGTTTATTCTAAAAGTAGGGCAATTGTGACACATCCTTACATTGTTTTTGTACAAAACTTTGTAAAGTCTCTTGTGTACTAAAACAACAAATTAAATTATAATATGCAAATAGTTATGGACTTCTGGCATCTGCAGTTATTAGTGTATTGTAAAATGCTATTTACTTTATTTTGTTTGACTTATTTTTAGGGTAATTAATTACATTTATAAGCCAAAACGGTGATGGAAAAGATAAGAATAAACCGTTTGCCACGTAATAAGGAGAGATGAAAAGTTTGTAATGAAAAGAGAAATAAGTATGAAAAGGAATGGTTATAAAAAGAAGGCAACCGAAGAAGATATATCTGGAGTTGGAAAAAATATATGGGAAAGAATTATGTCTCTACTGAGATGAGGTATGATAGAGAAGTGGAAGTGGAAGTGGAAGGAACGGATATATTGCGTCGACCAAAAATAATTGGGATAAAATCAGGACCGTAATGGAAGATTTTAAAATAAAATATTAATAACATTATCATAACTGAAGAAACTCGGATAACTTTACTAGACATTTTATAGCATGTTGGCGATTAATAAAACACGACTTGCCCTGTCTATAAATTTACAAGTAACATAAATTATCAACGACCTACAGACACCGCCCTTACACGTTACGAAAAGAATAATTAATCAAAAAGTTTTATTCGTGCCTGATTAAAGATCTAGTTTCATCAGGACAGGCTGAACCCTCTTTATGGCTTGGCTCGAGTTATATAACTTATTTTTACTTCGATAGCAATAAAGAACTAACGGACCATGTAAAAGTAGTAGGTATAAAACTATTTTGTAATTGTAATATAAATTTTATTACCAATTAGCTGTATTAAGACACCGGTATATTTTTTAGAAATATTTTATGTCAGTTTCATTAATTTTATCTGTGGAAATAAAAAAAATATTTTAGGTTATAAATATCAAAATAGTCATAAACAAACATTTAGTCAGAAACAGACACATATATTTTATTTAAATATATTATTTGAAAAACGAAAAAAAAAAAGTTGTATTATTTATGATGTCTCTCCTTTGCTCTATTTTAAAAGAATTTTCTTTGATACATACTACTGCAATTTAATAAAAGATTACTAATAATATTCAGTGATGCTTTCTTGTAGACTTGAACCGAACCGAACTTATGGTTAAACCGAATTGGTTGCCAAAAGTATGGAGCTTATTGTTTTTTTTTTCGAGTTCTAATGACTTGAAGTATAGATTATCTGTTATGTAATTAAAAGAAAAATTGCAAGTTTATATTTTAATTAATACTGTTATTATTATTATGTTATTATTACGAAAGCAATAAATAACTCATGAATTCGTACGATCGATCGCAGTAAAAAAATACTTTTAAAAGTTTAACAATTTCCCCAAATTGCACTCAAACCAATTTAACAATTTCAATATATCTTAAAGTGTTGCCTGTAGACTTGAATTTTATTATGCAAAGATATCGATATAATTCTATCTAAGATTTTCATCTAGCTTTCTAGAAACGTTTCTAGGTTAGTAGGAAGGAGGTTGGTAATATGACACGTATTATTCTTTAATGGCAGTACTAAGAATGACCAAATTCGATATATTGCAGTAATATAATGTTAATATTATTTGAAACACAATAATTACATATTATTGTATTTCTATATTAAAAACTTTATAAATAATAATAGTATACTAACATAACTTAAATAAGGATATGGCTTATTTGGAAAACATTATGTTATTAACATAGTAGACGAAATACTTTAAAAAGTCTCCAAGCTGTGACAAATTATGTACATTATTGAAATAATCCTTTGTTCAAGTTGCAAAGTTTTTTATGTCGCATAAATTAAAAAGTTTAAAACTGCGTGTTTAAAGAAATTGGAGCATATTTTTAAAATACCAAGTTAATAATATAATTTATTGTTTAACATGTACAGTTTGCAGTTTTTCTTTGTGGCCTAGTTCATTCATAAACACTGTTCAGGATACCTCTTACAAACTATATTTCAATCAGATTTATGCAACAATTTTACCACAACGTATAATCAGCCTAAAGTTGCGTGATGGATTGTATTGTTAGCGAACGACTTCTTTTAGTCGTCATGCACCTGCCCTTATCCAATTAATTGGGGTCGGCGCAATATGTCAATTCTTTCTATGCTCTTCTATCAGACAGCATCTCTATAAAGATACTCACCATATCATTTTTCAAGCACTCCATCTATATCTACTTCGGTCGCCCTCTTCTTTGAGCTAAAACATCACCTTTGAGCCAGCAAATGAAAGTTTTATACATATATTTATTACTTACATAGCACTGCTAGCTCTTCGATGCAATAATTGCAAGAGGCTACCATCAGCAGCAGATGAACAAAGGCTTCGGGAGCGCGCACGCCGCTCGTCGCGCTCCCCTCGCTCACGCCACCTCGTCATCAGTGACTCCAGGCACAGCATGGCTCCACCATCGCACACCATCCGCACTGATCCACTTATTAACTTTTTTTGCCTCCTTTTTTTATAACTTCATTCGTCTCGCCTTATTCGAATTTTAAAAACGTATTATTCAATATATCCACTTTCCTTTTACTTTATAGATCCTTTATAACACAAATGACACGCTTTAACGCTCTTAAGCATTTCTCCTTATTTTTTAATTAATGGTTCCTCTTAATTGCCCTTCACGGTAATGACACTTAGCTTAATTATTGCCACGGATATCAAATGTTTTCAGCCATAAACATTCCACGAATCACAAAATAATTTATATTAAATCTTCATGAAACATTTTTTCATTATCTTTTTTATATTGAAGAACACTTAAAATACACTTAAAAATACGAAATAACAATAGATGCTACAAACACGACACGAGATTAAAAAGTTTAGTATAATCAAACACTTTCTATGAGATATCGAATATATCGCAATAGGAAAGTTATACACATTTCAAGAAGAAAACAAAAGACCGCAAAAAAAAATAATGATTTGAATTTCCCGCGTTTCTGAAATGACGAGTGACGGATATGCGTCCCTGTCGGGTGCCACTTCGCGACTGAAACGCCCGGCTGTCGGTAGTGGATACCTAACCTTATGACACTCTGCCCTTACTATTCCATATCATTATGCGCGTTCTTTTATGTCAATGTCAGCTTTCTTTGAACTTCGAATGATAGATCTGCTCGTTAGAAAAATAACTGCATTTTGTTTTCTAAACCTTATTTAGTTTTCACTGCATAAATTGTGACCTAGAAATACATTTAAATTTATTTGTAATAGTCATATAAAATTACATTACAAACTGTTTTTGAACTTTCCATTAAATTTGTTTTTTTTTATTTGTTGTAGTCAGTCAAGATATAAACGCTTATAAAAATTGTTTTTTGTAATTATAGAGCTACATAAGTGATTTTTGTGCTTAATTGTTTAAATAGTTTCAACATATAATTTAATATTGAATGTTCGAAATTTAAATAAAGGATATAATCTAAACAGACGCCAGTCAATACCAGTTAGATTTAATTTATTTAACAAATATAAAGTTGCCTTCACTACCTTAGGTTCACAGCTGGCTACAAATGAAATACGTGACTTCTTAAGTCGTGTCAAGCTATTCTCAGAGCTGGATGTAACTACTATGAATTATTTTATTTTATATTGTATTGCGATTTATTGTGTCCGTGTTTAAGAACCATTATTTCCTTTTTAAAATAAAACTTTACTAGTTGACATAACATTAAAATTAATTCTGTTAAATTATGATTTTTTTTTTCTTGCTGATATTTTCTATTGTACATAGCAGCACGTGTCGTAATTCATAGGTGACTTCATTTGATTTTTTAGTACTTATACATATTTATAATTTTCGTAATTGTATATATTATACATTTTATAATACGCAATATTGACAATAAATAAGGATAATTATACATAACATAATGATAGATGATCACGACGAATTTCACCGTTTTAAAACATATATGTGATGATGAATAAACATACATTTCTTCACTTTTAAAGCATGATGGTGATGATCACGAAGTTCATCATTCAAAACTTATTTAAACATAAAATATTTTTCAAAAATAAAATCGTTATACGTTTGAAGGCATTAATTTTATCGATAAATTCTCTCCAGGTCAGTCGACGTCCTCTTTATAGTAGGGATGGTTGCCAAATATGGTGCACGTAAAGCGCAGTAACACTTATTATAGTTTAAAATAAAATATTTTTCTTTATTACGCATGTATAGTAAATTTTCCATTATATTAAAAATATAACTCACTTGTATTACATAAGTATTATATATTATATTAATGTGACATTTTGTTTCTTGTTATTAATATTTTTTTCTTTCTTGTATCACATTTTTTTTTGTTTTAGATATATATATAATATATTAAATAAATTTGTTTGTCTGTTGGTCATTAGATACTTTTTCTATATTATTTCACATAAATATACCTTTTTTATCTAAATTATTGTCATATACAGATGAAATTAAAATGTTTGCCAAAAATCGAAACAGAACAGAAATACAAAAACAGTATATATAAAATATATTTAAGTTATATATTATATATATATTGTTTTTAATTATTTGATTACTCGTTATAACAATTATTATAATACAAACAATATTCGATAATATTCGATTACATCAGTCCCCATTGAATTCAAATTACATAAATATGTTTATTTGAGTTTGTTTGTTCATAGAAAATATATTTTGCAAAGGACTTCTGCGTACTTGAATTTATTACTGTAATAATCCTTTTATTATCTAAATTGGTTTTTTTTGATGTATCCAAAAAAATTGTTGTTTCTCTTCTTATCATAAAATATTGGTAAGTATTGTGAGTAATAAAATAATATCATATACAAACTTGTTTCGACAGCGATATTTTAAAAGTAAATGTTCGGTAGTGAAATATAAAATATATATAATATAAGTACCGTACACACTTTCATATGCATTTAGTGAAAACCTGTTAATTTCTAACTACAAACTCTTTAATTTATTTATATGTATAGATTATGTGTGTCAGGAACATAGTAAAGGATACTTGAATATCGCAAAGAGATTTCATAATGAAGCATTTTCATGAACGTCTTAATATCTTGATAAGTTTAAAATGTTAAGAGACTTGACTACGATAAGCTGACCTTGCATCAAACACGTTGAGCAGTTCTTTTCAGAAGGTGATCCTTTCATGTTATATTATTAAACCTCATATATCTTTTTATCATTCGGTAAACTCAGTAACGCAATAAGAAGTGGTTTTGTGAATTCTTAATGAACCGTGTTTTTTTAAGGAACTCCAACTTCAGTAGTAGTGAAAGAGTGTGAAACAGTGTATACTATCTGTGACCACCCAGATATTAGAACTGTTGGTAGGTGATAGTCGGATACCTGCAATATTTCTTTAAAATAGGTAATCATATATTGTGTTCAAATATAATATAATTATAATAGTGTAATATGATAATAACCACAGAAAACCACAACAACAGCGATATTGATATATACGAAGTATTTAATTACTTAACCACTTTTATGGTTAATATGAAATGAATATAATTTGAGTAGTTTACGCTAACTACAATTTTCGTTTGGATTACCATATTGCTTGCTTTCTTTACCTCATACTTAACTCAAAAATGTGAGTATTTTTTTATGATTTAATATATAAACTTTGTCAACAAGTTCCCAGTAAACATACGGATTTTACCATTTAATAAACCTAAAAACTTAAGAAAAGTTATTTTATTATTTTCAAATATCTAAAACATGATGCACCCTGGGTATGAAGCGCTCACTAACAGGCTCTTCAAGATTTATTATAAGTGTAATGTAGGTCTTAAGTATGGCTTTAAAGAAAAGAAACAAGACAAGCTTGCCCCGAATTTCTGACAACAGCTCTTGTCTGGCCTGTGGCAAATAATTTTATTAACTGGTAGCTTTGATAATGAAAAACTATTTTGCAGCGAACTTACTTTCAATAAACGTTTAATTTTGACTTTATTTTTAAATAGGTGATTATTTTAACAACGGTTAAATAAATAACAATATAAATTGTTTATTTAAAAATTAATAACCAAACATCACTCGAAACGGAGCAGTTATTATATTATTTAAATGAACAATTTTTATTCAATATGATAAATTTCTTTCTCTCTAAGTATATAACTGTTATAATAATATTTACATAACAAGAAAAGACACCGTATTTAAAGAGTTCCAATTATTTCAAGTACTGGTAAAAAGTTGATAAGATACGCATAAAACATAAATTAATCATATAAATATGTATATAAGTTTTTTTTTACTTTTATTTAAAAAAACAAATCTAGCGTTTCTAGTGCTTACATGAATTTGAAGAACATCAAATTTATTTATTAGTTTGTAACAGTTAACATATTTTCTTTTGTCTTTAAGAGGCAACTTTGAAATTGTAGCAATATTAGAGGTTTACTTTTAAAGACTTCACTGTTCTACTAAGAATCTGGAATTGAAGACGTAATTACCATTGATATCTCAAATATATGTTTTATATAAGAAAACAGATATTTATGTTCCATTAAACAAATATATTATCCTAAACAAGTCAAGTAAATAAAACAAATGTACTCTGATATGTTAAGAATAATTCTTCACTATGTATGTAAATCAGGATATAATAAATGACATCAATAATAGAAATAGAGTATATCGAATATTATAATATTTATTGGTTTTGGACTGTAGAGGGACTGGGACAGGGACTGTACATACGTCTTTGATGAATTCCAAATAAGAAACCTTTACAATTTATATGGTATTTTATTTTCTAATAATAATTCTGAACAATAAATACGCACAGTGGAAATATAAATGTCCAAATCTATTTATGATATGATTCCAATTTGAAAATGATTTTCATAAAGCACTTCATTTGTAAGTCACAAAAAAATATTGTTTAAAAAAAGGATTATTTTATTTAAGTAACATAATTAATTTAGCTGGATGTAAAATGTTTATGATGCTTTAAAAGTAAATTCATAATTGAATTTGTTAATGCTGTACATTATTGTATTGAATTCATTTGCTTTTTGTTGATGAATTATAATATATTGTATACAATTTCAAATTGAACTATACTTATCAGAATATTTATTACTAATAATAATAAAATATAGAACACGATTTTTGCAAAACTGTATTTGCTACGCTTGCAAGTGTAATTTGTGAAAGAAATATCTAAATATCAAACTCGATTCAAAATTCCTTTTTATTATATTCCATTAGTGCTTCTTACGCATAAAATAACTTAAATCAAAAGTTTCCTATGTTATTTTATACTTCAGAAAATTTTATTATTAAAAACTTTAAACAAAGTTCTGTTCTGATTGAGATTTGGTTATTCTCTCCAACTTTAAGTAAGAGAATTTTAGAATCTGGCAGTCTTACTTCAGAGGTACGTTCCACTTGACACAATCGTTTATAGTAAATCAACTTAGATTGTATGAGAATATGAGTTACGAGGTTTCAAAGTTGTATTAGAGTTTTCTGAAGAGTTTTGAATTGAAATTAATATTGTTAAATGCGTCTGATGTCGACGATTTCATAATTATAATTTTCAAATGCAAAAAATTTATTAAAGGATGCATGTAAATAGAACTGTAACAGTATTAATGTGGATGGTTATAATAATAGATGGTAACCATATAAGGCATGGATGGGGTGCGTTAATGTGATATGAAGAAGAAGCAAGTCTCTACTTACTTGACGTATGATAGAAGAGCATGGACGAAATGTGTATATTGCGTCTAACCAAAATAATTGAAGCAAGGGCTATCGATTGCTTGATTGATCTACAAGATAAGAAGTATAAAAACTTTAGTATAATTTCTGTATGTTCACTTTTAATTATTAATGATATTCTGAATAAAATATATATCCCTAAGAATTAATGTCAATATCAATATTTCAGATAATATTTTGACAAATATTTATTAATTCAAAACCATTTAGTTATGGAATAGTTGATACCTTTTGAATACAAACCCTATTTGAACCCGTTTGAAGGCACTCATTTAAATTATCAGATCAGTGAGCGTCCCCTTTACAGTAGAGACGGTTCCCAAAAGTACTGCACGGAAAGCACACTTAAATTTGACTATAGTTTAAAATAAAGTACTTTCACGAACGAACTTTGTTCGTTCTGCATTGTTTCCACTTTTCTCGGCTGGATGTATAAATGTCTGTGGACAGGAAAAATTTTCATTACTGTCGAGAGATGGCGCTGTTTTTAATTTACTGATTTCGTTTATTATCGTATTTAATTATATTACTATTTTGTATTATTATTAATCACACTTTTTCTAGTAATTATAAATAAACATGTATTTAACATTTTCTTTTCTTCAATAAATAATAATCATTTTACTTAAAAATCAATTGTTTTTTTATTAACATTTATAATTTCGTCAAAGAAATCGTCGTTCGGGAAAGATCCTGGGTATTTGCATCTTCAGTGGTATCTTATTATGTACATACTTTTTATCCATTGTGCTTATCTATACTTATATATATATTATACTTATCTATACACATGGGAGCGAGCGGAAGAAAGAAGTATGATTGATTTATTCCTAGTGGACCAGCGTATTCGAAGTCAAGTTATGGACACGCGAGTGTTCAGAGGTGCTGATCTGGGAACGGACCACTATCTAGTCGTTGCTAGAATAAGAGGTTTGTTCGCAGGTTGGCGCAGCCGCACGACGTGTCCAAGCTTGGCGTCGAATTATCGCATAAGAAGCTGGAAGCTTCAGGATCCACCGATCAGAGAGGAATATCAAGAGAGGGTTTCCAAGAAGCTTGAAAGCTATGATTCTGGAAATGAAAGTGTTGAACTATGCTGGCAGAACCTTAGGAATGGTATGGTGAAAGTAGCGACAGAAGTATGTGGTAAAAGGAAAAGAGGTTTTAGTAAAAAGCGCGATGAATGGTGGGATGATGAAGTGAAAGACGCTGTAGAGTTAAAGAAGAAAGCATGGCTGGATTATAAAGCCTCTGGTAAGGATAAAAGTATGAGAGAGATAAGAAAAAGAGCGTACAAGCTGCAAAAGCACAAAACGAAAGCACTTATAAAGATGAAGCGTGAAAATTCTGAGAGAGAAAGGGATGAAAGGTTGACGAACAACTTCCGGGAAAACACGAAGCTTTTCTGGCGAGAAGTTAGTGGTTCTCGGGGTTGTTCGGTAACCTGTAGAATGAAAGGGGTGCTTTCGAAAAGCGGTGAAATTTTAACTGAGCAAGCACACGTTTTGCAGCGGTGGGCGGAATTCTATAAGGAGATGTATGAACGTGAGGACGCCTCGGTCTTGACTACCAGTGTAATGCTGAGTCAAGATGTAGCCGATGGTGAAATTAGTTTAGAAGAAGTAGAGAACGTGATTCGAAGTCTGAAATGTGGTAAGGCTGCGGGAGCAGATGAAGTTACTGCCGAGATGATCAAATATGGTGGACCACGCGTCTGGGACTTTTTCTGGTTTTTATGCAATTTATGCTGGAAATCTGGGGAGGTCCCAGACAATTAGCGAAGTGCAGTCATCGTACCTTTGTATAAAGGCAAAGGGTCACAGATAGACTGTGCAAGCTATAGGGCCATCAGTTTGATTAGCTTGGGCGGTAAAGTTTATGCTAAGATATTAGCGAGAAGAATGCAAGAGAGATCTGAAAGGCTGTTGTGGGAGGCCCAAGGAGGTGTTAGACCTGGAAGAGGGTGTATAGATCAGATCTTTTCCCTCCGCATGATCACGGAAAAGTTTTTGGCCCTAAACCAAAAGGTTTTCTGTGCTTTTGTGGATTTGGAAAAGGCGTTTGACAGGGTTGTGAGAAAGAAGTTATGGGAGATACTGCCCCGATACAATGTGAACGGACCCTTGCTACAGGCTGTAAGGTCTCTTTACCGAGATCACTCAGCCTGTGTGCGAGTAGGAGCTGGCATGTCGCCCTGGTTTGACATCCAATCGGGTGTTAAGCAAGGTTGCGCTATGTCAGCTTGGTTGTTCAATTTGTATTTGGATAGTTGTCTCCAAGGAGTGAAAGATAGTGACATGGGAGTGAAAGTAGGTGACCTTAAGGTCAATTGCTTACTATATGCAAATGATGCAGTGCTCATTGCATCATCAGAATGCAATTTGCAGGCATTGGTCACCACTCTGAAAGATGGGTGTGAAATTAATGGTCTTAACCTGAATGTAGATAAGACGAAGGTTCTGATATTTGAAAGAAATGAAGAAAGAACAGAATGTAAGATCAACGTGAATGATAACAAAATAGAACAAGTGAATGAAGTGGTATATTTGGGAAGTATGTTTAGCAGAGACGGAAGATACGAAATGGATGTGGAAAGGCGTATTGCTGCTGGTAACAGAGTCAATGGTGCTTTGACTGCATTGTTGAGACGGCAAAACGTCAGTATAGCTGCACGTTTGGCTGTACACAATGCAGTTTTGCTACCGACACTGTTATACGGCAGCCAAACGTGGGTAACACAGAAGAAGAATGTAAGAAAGATGAATGCTGTGGAGATGCGATCTCTTCGCAGAATATGCGGAGTCAGTCTAGCTGATCGAATCCGCAATGAAGAGATCCACAGAATGGCAGGTACTAGCGAAGATGTCATGGTGAGAATGAAGAAGAACGTGCTCAGGTGGTTTGGGCACGTTGAACGAATGAGTGATGAAAGAATGGTAAAAAAGATTTATATGGGAAAAGTGAGCGGTAAGAGAGACAGGGGGAGGCCTCGAGTGACCTTCGAAAACACAGTAGCTACGATACTGGAGGAAGGTCACGTAAAAAGCATGAGGACCCCCCGGAGGGCATGTATGAAGAAGTTGATGTCTGTGGCCGAGGCGAAAGAGGTATGCAGAGACCGTAGCGTTTGGCGCTCCGTCGTCTCTGGCTACCCCGCAAGGGATATGGCGTGAAGGTAAATAAATAAATAAATATACTGTTTTTTTGCTAATATTATAGGTTATAAGTTAAATTATTTTGAAATTATGGAATTTTATAAATTATTTTATGATGATTTATCTTTTCCTATACATATGGGCATATTTAATATATTTAAAATCATACTAAAGACACGAGTTTATATTTTATTTCGGTATTTATTTATCAATAAATATACAAATAACAATATACTACATGTATATATATATATATATATACATGTAGTATATATATATATTATTTAAAAATAATATATATATATATATATATATATTATTTTTAATTATTTGATTACTTACTATAACAATTATTATGATACTTAAAAGTATTGGCAAAATTCGATTACTCCAGTCCTCGTAGAATTCAAATTACATAAATATATCTTGCAAAGAATTTTTGATATTTATATTTACTACTGTAATAATCCTTATCTTATCTAAATTGGTTAGTATAGATGTAAACCAAAGAGTTTGTTGTTTCTCTTTTTATAATGTTTTGTCAAATCTATTTAATATTGTTAAGTATCTTGACTAATATTATAATAGTTTCTTATATATAATAAGTACTTCAGTTATATTATGCTATACATTATATATTGTTTCCTGCTACTCCGTCTGCACTGGAAGAACGGTAAAGTTAAGTACAGAACTAATAATCAAACCTGGGCATGATGGCGTTATATATACTCGTATTTCAATATTTTTGCACTTCAATATTAAAATATAATATGTTTTAGATAATTTAAATTAAATATAAATTAAAAAGTTTTTTATATAAGTAAATGATATATATCAGAAATGGAGCTAAGTATGCTCGATTTTCGTAAAGAGATTCGATGATAAAGTATTTTTAAGAAAGTTTTAATATCTCGATGAGTTCCATGTTGAAAAATTTGAAACTAAAGTAAGCTGATATTGCAAAACATATTTACAGCAGTGTTTCTCCAACCAGGGATCCCTTATGTTACATTAATAGATCACGTTATATTCATATCATATTCGTTGAACGCAGTAACGCAATGGGAAGTATTTTTGTGATTTCTTAATGAACTGTGTTTTTCCTGAATACAAATGAACTGATGTGTGTATGTTATTTTGGGTCATGACCTACATTCTATATATACATGTTTGGCAACAGACAGTACTCCTATTTTTAGTAAATATAATATATTATTAAACTAAGACTTGACTTGATTTGGTGAAATAAATAATAATTGTCTTCAATATTATGGAGATTTCTAATTAAACTTTAATATTTTATACACATTGAAATAGTATGTAATAAAGTTTAACTAAATTGAACTGACAGGATAATATATATTCCTTAACAATATGTATTTTTGAGTTTCAAATTGGAATCATGTCATAAATACGTATCAACTTTATATTTTGAATGTAATTATTGTATAGAATCATTATTATAAAATAACAAAACACATGAATTGTCATCAAAGATGGATATACATCCATCTTACAGTCATAGTCCAAACAGTCTACAGTCCAAAATCAATGAATATTATATTTTTCAATAGTGTCTCCATTCTATCCAATGGTAGTATTGATATCATTTTATATATCAATTCTTTAGAAGGCAGTCGACGTCCTCTTTATAGTAGCTATGTTGCCAAAACCACGGCACGTAAAGAGCAGTTGCCTTTATTATTTGTTATAAATGATATATTTTTGTTTACTATATACAAATATATCTTGTTTCTTATTATTAACTTTTTTTAACTTTATTTTTAATACATACAGTATTACTTGAACACAAAATTTTATAAATAATTTTTTATTGTAGATCATCTCTAAAATTATTATTTTGTCATAATTAGTTTCTGTAAATATGTATTTTGTTCATAAATATGTGTTAAAAAAAATGTATCTTTTAAGTGCTGGGATAAGAGAAAACCACTTAATCTTATTGATTTCAAATAGAAGATAATATGAAAGTTATGTATGAACATTATGTAGACATATATATTCTTTAGATTGTTTTAAATTATTCGTTACTCATGAAAGCATTTATAATAATACGGAAAAGCATTGACTGTATTCGATTACTTCAACCCCTTGGAATTCAAATTATTGTACATAAAAATATTTATTCGAGTTTGTTTGTTCAGACATAATATATCTGATACTTATATTTACGTCTGTAATAATGTTTATATTATCCAAATTGGTTTGTTTTGATTGTAAACCAAAGAGCTTTCTCTTCTTAATCAGTGTTTTGACAAATATATTTAATATTGTTAGGTGTTTTGACCAATACTTTAATATTATTTATAAACTTGTTAGCCGCGACTGCATCCGCGCTAAAGAAAAAGATACATTTAGAACAAGACTTCCGAACTGGTCGTTCAACATGGAAATGAGAGTGATATTTTAAAACTATCTTTTCGGTAGTTAAATTTATAGACTCTTTAATTTTATATATGGATTATGTATTTCGGAATATGTTGGAATGGATCAAAGACAGATTTCATGATGAAATATTTTCAGGAACGCCTTAATATCTCAATAAGTTTAAAATGTTAAGAGACTTGAAACTGAAATAAGCTGATCTTGCTTAAAATATCTTGAGGAGTTTTCTAAAATACTAATATTTTCCTGTCCTACTGTACCTATCACATAAAAACATAATTCATATATCCATTAAAAAAAATAGAAAGTGCTTTTGTTATTTCATATATAGAGCCGAGGGTTTTTCAGGGAAAAAAAATAACTCATGTACGTATGTTATTCCGGATCGTGGTCCAAGTTCTATATATAAATGTTTAGAATTGCAATGCTTGGCGTCTGATGAAGGTACAGAATATGATAAGTCAACAACGTCTACTATATACTATATGCACTGCGATATTCAGGATATCACGTATGATATTCTGTGGGAAGAAAGAAGGAAAAAGGATTAAGACAGGAAGAAGAAATAAGTGTCTTGGTGGTAAGATAGGTTGTTTTATGTTACCTAATATGGGCATATATCGTGCTAGAAGCAGCCCCATGGGTTGGTGATTCTTCCGGCATTTAAGTTAAAAGTTAGGTAAATGTGGTGTTGTAACTAGTCGAGTAGGGGAGCTCTTTGGTTTTATGGACGCAGTAATAATGCATACTTCACTGGTCGTAAAGAAAGCGTGACAGTGTCTGATACAGGTTAGTTAGTTACATTGCCAGCTCCAGTACGTCTATTATAATGAAAATATTATATATTTCATGTTCTAAACATTAGTTATAATAATGTAACGTGATATAATTATCACATATTCATATGTTGGTGCTTCGGCTTGCTGAAAGTTCAGTCCTGATAACTGATAACTTTTGTGAAGGCAAGGGGCTTGCTGATGTAAAAAACTTTTTTTGGAAAGGTCAGTCCTGATGATGATAACTTTTGTGAAGGCAAGGGGAAGCACCAAGTTCTAAATAACACCAATATTTTGGAATCGAATATTCAAAGAGAGAAGTGATTAGAACTTGGCCCACCTGGATATCATAACCCACGAAGGCGAAAAGAACTTGGCCCACCTGGATATCATATCTTATGTAGGCGAAAGGAACTTGGTCCATTCCGTATCATGACCTAGCAAGGCGATATGGAATATATAGATGGGCCGAGGGAACTTGGTTATTTTTTACACGGAGTGTTTTGGTTTGGATTTCATCTCTTTTTGTACAAATAATTAAGTCATGCAGTATTAGTGCAATTAACACCGGTTAATGACGGTTATGACACAGTTCCATGTGCCACCTCGGCCCACGATATCTAATAGCCTATAATTCTGTTCATGAAAATGGTAGACTTTAAAAGTGAAATTAGGATAAACTTCTGCGGCAGCCAATATTTCTGCGAAAGACCCCTTTCTGTGCCCATTTCAGCCCTATATAGCTCTTTGCATGCATAAAAGCCACCGTTTGAATCAACGGTCGCAAGCTGATACTTATCAAAATAACAGTACACCTCCTGTACAAGAGCTGTCCTGACCCTTAAATGATTGTCTACATTACCTTGAACAAAGAAAGCAAGAGACCTAAACAAGCAGTTACCATCAGGTTCCATTTCTTGCTTGGTAAGGAGAGATCCATCAGCGCCAATGAAGCCTTCCATGATGATGGATCGAGTGTAAATAAGAGACGATAGGAGAGAACGCAAATGAAGTCTAGCTAGAACCACAGTTACTAGAAGACTGACAAGTAGTAGGAAGGAAAAAGGACAACTTACAACATGCAAACCACTCGACATGTATCACTCCTTAAAATACAAGTTGGGACATGTGTCCAGTACTGGCCGGTACGGTACGGAGTGGTACGGACAGCGTAGGAACGCGGAGCAGGTAGTTGGGACATGTGTGCGGTACTGGCCGGTACGGTACGGACAGCGTAGGTACGCGGAGCAGGTAGTCGGAGCATGTGTCCGGTACTAGCCATCGCTGGGAACCTCCTCGTGTGCTCATCCGCTATCAATGTTGCTTGGATTCATCCGGCGGGATTGCAAGCGGTACGGGCCGGTGCTCCCTGGGGGATGGTTAATCCCGTCTTTCGGGGTCGGGTTCGCCATCTGCTAATGTCCAGCACGGTGGGGGTCGGCTATGGGTTTTTGTTTTTTTTTTCTTTCCTTTTTGTTTCGTTCTTTTTTGTTTTGTTTTGTTTTTATTTCTTCGTTTTTTCCTTTGTTTGGTTTTGTTTAGTTCTTTGTTTGTGTTCGCTCTGTTTCCTTTTCTGTCCTTCTGTTTATTTCCTTTTCTTTTATTCTTTTGTCAACCCTGAGGTCCGGCGCCTGCCGAGGGGTTGTGTAATGCTGCCGCGCGCGTTGATATAACACGAAAATTTCGTTAATTTCTTTGCTAAGTTATTAAGTATTTTTTGAGGATTTTATGAGTTATTCTGGGGTTTTATGGATGCATTCGTTTTATACGCGAGGTTTAGTCCTTTGCATACATGTATGATAACAACAGTAAAAAAAAAAACTAGATAAAAATAATACCAGCAAAGGGCGACCTTATCACTAAAGTGATTTCTTCCAGGCAACCCACACTTACGGACTTAAGCAATAATAGACGGGCTATTGCAATAAAAAACAAATACATAAATATATAAACGAATAAACTTACAAACATATATATATCTTTAATACATTACATACATACATACATAGTATATAACAATATTATGTTATTAAGTTACTTTTTCGGGTTTTTTGATTTATTCTGGGGGTTTCATGGTGAGGACAGCCTAATTCCAAAGTTTCAGCTTTCCAGCACATGTGGAAGTGCCCTAGAATTTGTGTCAGTCAGCCAGCCAGTCCACTCGAATAAGACAGTTTTGGGGTACTTATATCTCAGCAACTAAACATGATAGAGTGCTGATTTTTTGGATGGTTTATCTTCATAATATTTCAAGCATGACTGCAAAATTTGAGGTCATTGTGAGTACTGAGTGAGCCAGGGGAGGGGCAAGAAAATGGCGAAATTGCCGTAAACTCTCCCCCGAGATATACTTGTCGGCCGCGCAGTCTTGGTGTTGGCGGGGAACTTGGTCGCGCGCTGCCGCGCGCGTTGAGAAACAATAAAAGATAATTACTTGGTTTGTAAACAATATGAACACAAGATTTGAGAAAATATTTTATTATGTTGTTGTATAGGTATGCGATTTTTTTAACTATGGTTATACGTATTGGACATAATTAATAAACAGACATTACATCTTTAGTTCTATGACAAATTTCTGTCTCATTACTTTCAGCAATCCATCTTTATTATTGTGATAATAATATTAACATGAGAAGAAGAGAAACCATAACCAGAGAATTACAATTGAACAACTGGTAAATAGTTTATATATAAAACATAAAATATTTATTTTAAAATGTTCATTTTAGGTATTTCAATATTTCTATTAGCACTTATATTATGTTATACCAGGTACCACTCTCCAGAGAAGTCGTTATAATGCTAAGGCACTAAGTCCAATTCTATACAATAGTGCATGAATATTATATTAAATATAATTAGTATTATCTATATTTATGTGACAACTGTTTTATATAAAATTTGCGTTTTCTTTTTTTCTTGAAAGCTTTTACTGGTTTGGATGATTTTTATGTAGTAATGAAGTTTCCTGAATCTTTCTAAGCGAGGGTTAAGCTCAGTCAATAACACATTTTCAGTAATTGTGAGAACATCAGACTTATTTATTACTGTATTATAGTTAACTTTCTTTTCTTTTGTCTCCATGGATCAACTCTGTTCTGAGGTAAACATTGCTGACGAAATATGGAATTCTACTTTGATAACTTTTTATAACTTAAACACATTTATAATACAAAGATATAGGAGTAATAAAATAATATTCCATCAAACAAATATAATACTATTACCAAGTGAAATAAACAAGACAAATGAACTCATGTGGTAAGGGTACTTTGATATGTCTGCACTATGTATGTAAATCAAGATGTAATAAATGACTCCTATACTGGAACAGAGATACTACACTATTGGATATGATAATATTTATTGCTTTCACACTTTAGACGGATCGTATTTTCGTCCAGTCATTCATCTGTGATGATTCAAGATTTGTGTTTCTTTTTCAAATTTCATTTGTATAAAGTAAGTAATTCATTTACAATTCAAGATTCGTTTTAAAAAAGCAAATTGTTTTATTTACCTGGCATTTATATCATTTTATGATGCTTTAAAAGTAGATTCATAAATAAATTTATTAATGCTGTTTCATAAAATCATATTAATTTGTGTTTTGTTTATAAAATCATTATTTAACTTTCGCTTACAGGTAGAATGTAAGGAGAGAGAATGTTGATAGATAAGAATGCGAATTAAAAATTTGTCAAAAAGCGTCATAATTATTAAATCAATTACGAAGTCATTTCTTATGTGAAGTTTTAATTTAACTATTTACATATCTACAAAATAATTATTTATATATCTATAATATCTATATTTATTATATATCTATAGTATATACTCCTAGTATATACTATAGATATATAATAAATACAGGAATAGGAGATCTAATACAAAATTTATATTAGGAAAAAATATATCCCAATTGTCCAGTGTATAAAAAGAAGGTTAGTACTCAGTTAAAGTACCTGCTTGCAGTGGTTGAAAATGTAAAGGATAGAAGAACGTTTTTAGTAATTTTCAAACTAAACTTACTTATGAACTGTTAGTATGGTGGAATAGTCCAGTAACTTGAAATTATCATAATACATCAGAATTTTACCCTTTAACTTAATAACAAATACGTATTAGAATTTATTTTTGATTCCATTTAATTACAGTTACTTAAGTATAAAATAAATTAAATTTAAACTTCTAATACCTTTGTTATTTCGTACTTCAGATAATTTCTTAATGAAAAACTTTAAGCAAAGTTCTGTTCCGGACGAGATCTGTTTAATGTTCTAAACACTGAGTAATAAGAAAATTTTAGAAGCTGGCAGTCTCCCAAGTTTTACTTCTGATGTTCGTTTCACCTGACAACATCGTTTATTAAAGTCAACTCGCTCTATATGAGAATATGAGTTAGAAAAGATTTCAAAGTGAAAATATATACAATTTTAAAGATATATGCATTGTTTTTAAATAAAATTAATATTACATTTATAGAAACTTTAATCTACAACTTTGTTGGCGTTTGAGAGAATCGGTTTTGTAATTATAATTTTTAATTTAGAAATCTAGAAAATGAAAGCATGTAAAGAGGACAGTAACAGTTTGAATGTGGATGGTTGAAATAGTAGATGGTTAATACTAAAGACATGTATGGAGTGCGTTAATATGATATGTAGATGAAATAAGTCTCTGCTTACTTGACGTATAGAACGATACGAACGATAGAAGAGTGTGGACGAAATTTACGAATTGCGTGTAAACAAAGTAAATGAAGCAAGGGCAGGGAAGTGATTCGTAGTATTAGAAATTTAAAAACCCTTTGAAAATTTTCTTTATGCGTTCACTATAACTTATTAATTATATTTTAAGAAAATATATGTCTGAGAAATGTTGATATAAATATTTTCAGATAATATATTGTAAAATTAATTAATTTAACATCATCTGATAAAGTACGTGTTATTATTTAACTTCTTTCATCAAGTATAATTATACCAAAACTTGAAATATTATTATCAATAAACTCATTAGACACGATATGTTTATATTATCAAATTTGTTTAAATAAAACGGTTGATACATTTTTAGAAAATAAAAACTTTATACGTTTGAACTCAATTATTTCGATATATTCCTTACAAATCAGTCAACGTTCTCTTTATAGTAGCGACGGTTGCCAATATTGCATGAAAAGCGCAGTTACATTTATATACATATATACAAATATGATATATTTGTATTACATAAGTATTATGTGTTGTATTTATATTGCACCTTGTTTCTTGTTATATACACAGTTATTTATGCATTATACCTACTTTTTACTACCTCTCTTAGTTGTTTTTCTGCTAATCTTATTGGTTGTTCACAGTTGTTAACAGTTGTTGTTGTGGTTGGTACTTCTTTCGCTCAGTCCTCATTACAGTCAAATTACATAAATATGTTTATCTGAGTTTGTCTGTTCACATAAAGTATATGTACTCGTAGTAAAGGATGTCTCTATATTTATTTCTGTAATAAACCTTATTATATTTAAAGTGTTTGTTTTGATGTAACATCGAATGGTTTCTTTACTCTTCTTATTCAGTGTTTTGACATTTATACATTGTTGGGATTTTTACTAATATTATTTATAAACTTGCTTACTGCAACTTCGTCCGCGCTAAAGGAAGAGGTACTTCTAAAACATTAGTTCGGAACTAGTCATTGAACCGGGGAATGACAGCGATATTTTAAAACTATTTTCGGTAGTAAAATATATAAACTCTTTCAATTTATATATAGATCATGTATATCGGGAATGAAGCAAAGGACACTTGAATTTCGTAAAGAGATTTCATGATGAAGCAGTTTTAGGAAATACATCTTGATAAGTTAAAATGTTAAGAGACTAAGTTAAGCTAACTAAGATAAGCTGATCTTGCAAGATACGTGTAACAGTTTTTGGGACCCTTTTATATTATTTTAATAAACATCATTTATCTTTATATCATATTTGTTAAACTCTGTAACGCAAAAGGAAGTGTTTTTGTGATTTCTCAATGAACTTTGTTTTTACGGAATATAAATTAACTCATGTGTGCATTAGAGGTTATGACCTACATTCCATTTATATGTGTTTAGGTGTCTAATGTTTGGAATCAGATACTACGATATTGTTAGCCGTCACCGTTTATCATATTCGGGATATTACGATATACCGTTGGGTTTAGTAGATATTGTGGTGTTCTGTATACCTGAAAGTTACACATATCCTTTTGTGCCTTTCGAATATTCAAGAAAAAAATATGTTGAATCGCAGTTAAATATATTTTTATTAGTCGAAAGTGAAAAGTATCTGTTACTACCTAGGCGATTATGTCTTTGTTATAATAATGTAATGTGATAATAACCACAATGGCTGCTATATTTTAAATATACAAAGTATTTATTTACTTAAGCACTTTTAAGGGAATATGTAATACATATCTTTTGACAAGGTTGTTCTCGACTATGTTTGCTTCGGAAATAGGAAAAAAATGATTATCATAAAAAAGCAAAAGTTAATTCTCTTTTGTATCGTCTTTAAAGGAACATCACTTCACTTAAGTAATATTTCTTGTAGTCTGAAGATAAGCATAGTTTTTTATTAATTCATTTTTATTAGCAAGTAGATACATTTGCAAGTATCCTGCCATATATTTGTAAAAGTATTTTATAAAGAAAAACAGATAATAATCTAGTTGTAAGTAATTATAAACTTAGAAGGCTTTGAAAAAAAATATTTCATTTGAGATAATTATGTGATTATGTTTAATTGTGGTTATATTTTACACTAACAATATCCACCTATTTCTATAATCGTGAACTAATTAGTTATTTTCTAGTTTTATAAAATGAATCCAGCTACAGTAATGTTATAATTTATTTATTTATTTTTATTTTAGCTTCAGCCCATATCCCTTGCGGGGTAGCCAGAGATGACGGAGCGCCAAACGCTACGGTCCCTGCATACCTCTTTCGCCTCGGTCATATCATAAACATGAAAGATTATTTTGTTTGTTTGTTTGTATCAAATAGGCACCAAAACCACTAGACCGATTTTAACCATTTTTCACTAATTGAAAGCTCTATTATCAGAAAGTAAAATAGGTTACAAAATTATTTCTAAAAATCTTATGGAAAAATGAGAAGTTCGGTTAATCAAAGTGTAAGAAGACGTCTCAAAAACTCCCTTTCTTAAAACTTTTCGAGAGGGTATGTCTATCTATAACAACTTAGGTACAGGGTGGGCCAAAAATTTTTGCAAATAGCAACACTTGATTTCTCCAAAACCGTGAGAGCAAGGGGCGCGCGGGTGGCGGGGAATTCTGCGTCGTTTAATGCAATTTTAGTCACGATGGAGCGCTTCACGGGACAACAGTTTGCTTTTTGCGTAAAACAATTTTACAAAAACAACGATTCCTACGTTACTGTACGACGCCTCTTTAGAGTTAAATACTGATTACAACGTGTAAGTGAGTGTCCAAGTGTTAATTTAATTAAAGCTTGGGTTAAAAAGTTTGAGCAAACGGGATCGACAACGAATATTAAACAAACTGAGCGACCACGTTCAAGAAGAAGCGAAGAGAACATTCGGGAGGTTGAAATTTCTGTAAGGGACGATTCAGAATCATCTACGCGTAAGCGGTCGGCGGCTCTTGCTATACCAAGAACTAGTCTGCGGCGAATCTTGCATTTGGACCTTAAACGGCACCCATATAAGCTTCAAATTGTACAGGAGATGAAACCAAACGATTACATTCAACGCAAATAACTTATTTGCTGACACTATACTGGAGCGATTCTCTAGCCTTGAGAATGTATTGTTTACGGACGAGGCCCATTTTCACATTAATGGTCACGTAAATAAACATAATTGTTGATATTGGAGCACGGAAAACCCTCACTATAAAACTCTTCATTCACCAAAAACGACAGTGTGGGCTGCCATATCCGCAAAGGGCATAATCGTATGGACATACTTCTTTGAAAATAATCAAGGAAATAACGTAACTGTGAACTCAGTGAGACTCAGACTCAGAGTTTTTGACACCACAGTTGCATGAATTTGAAGGATACAATAGCCGGACTTGGATGCAACAAGATGGAGTAACATGTCATACATCAGACGTGACTTTACCGGTGGTCAAAGAAATGTTTCCTAATAAATTGAGTTCTCGCAGAGGTGATATCCCATGGCCTCCCAGAAGCCCGGACCTTACACCTTGCGATTTTTTCTTGTGGGGATATCTGAAGAGTCGAGTATACCTTAATAAGCCGACAACCATATCCCAATTAAAAGAAAACATCCACGAGGAGATAGCCGCGATTCCTCGCAGCATGTGTCAACGAGTTTTCCAAAGTTTACGTAGTCGATTGCAGGAGTGCCAACGACGAGACATCTCGACGATGTCATTTTTAAAAAATAAATTTTAATAAATGATAATTACGTTAAATGAATCATAAACAAAATAACATTTGTACTTTTATTTCTAGACATGTTTCAAAATTGCAAAAATTTTTGGCCCAGCCTGTATAAAAGCGTCTTTTTACATATGCCCTGGCAAAGATTTTTATTTTACCAAAAATTATTACATTTAATATTTTAATGTAGAAATAAATATAAACATAACACTTACATCGTATATTATTTATCTATATTATATTTCTAAATTTATGTTATTAATTTAGAATTTTATTGTATTTTCTTTTTGTTTCTTCTGCACGCCTACAGACGTACGTACGTCTTCTCTTTCACATCCTAAGGTAGAGAATGACTTTTAGCATTAAGCCCGCCTTTTTGTACATTATTTTTGTATTGTGCAATAAAGAATTAAATAAATAAATAAAAGAACTCATTGATTATATTTAAACTTATTTTTTATTTAATTTTATTTTGATACAGTAGGTATGCCTGAAGAGGAAGGAGGAGAAAGATTTCGAAGAACAACTTTGAATGAGAGTTAGTGTGCAATTTCAAATGTTACATATAATAACGCTATTATGAGAAAACACCTCATCTCCAGGAAAAACCTAATAAGTCAATAGTTGGCAATTAAACAGCATTATCTGTTAGGTTTTATTTTTAATTTTACGCGGACAAAGCGGCGTGGGTTATAGGAGAAATTTATTTTCTACAACAATTAACAAATAATATGTACAATCTTCATGTTTAATACGGTGATAATAATATTGATGTATTATAGCAGAATAATAACTATAATCAGAATTCCAATTATCTAAACAACCGTAAATAGCTTATAACATATGAACAAATATGTTCTGTATACTTAACGTACCACACTCCGGATAAGTCGTGATAATCCTTAGGCACTAAGTGCAGGTCTATACAGCAGTGCATGTATAATAATATATTATTAAATATATACACATATGAGTCAATTATTAGGTTTAAAATTCCCGCGTTCTGTTTCTTGTTTCTGGTTTCAGTAGACTTCATTTTCCATAAACATAAAAATTCCAAATCATTTTATTACTTTAACTCTATAATGGGAAGATAGTTTTTAAAGATACAGACATATGTGGATCTATTTTTATTTTATTTGGGTTTCTTTTCACTTCAAACAAATATATTATCATTTACAAATCAATTAAATAAGGCAAATGAAGTCCGATACGTTGAAGGGCCTGCCTGCACTATGTATGTAAATCAGGATATAATAAAAGACATCAATACTGAAATAGGTATAGTACACTATTGGATATTATAATATTTATTGCTTTTGGACCGTGGACGGATCATGCTTTCAACTTTGCTATTCAAGTAGGATTATTTTTTTCTTTTTTATTTCAGTTTTAATAATATTAATAATAATAATTCGGCATCACTTCCATATCTCGCCCACTACCTAGGACATATATATGACCATCGTTGGATAGCCCATGATGAGAGGAGTTGATCCATGCTAAATTTAGCTCCGGAAAATCAAAGGGAAAAAAAAAGTTTGGTTTAAATTAACTTTTTTACACAATTCCCAACAGACACAATTGACAATTCACAATTGAAAATTGTATAGACCTACACAAAGTTAATCATGGATAACATTCTGAATCTAGCAAGAAATCAACTAAAGGACAGAGAGTCGTGTCTGGAGTGGCTGAAAGACATTGATCTGATTCCAAGGAGCAAAAAGTGCCCAAGATGCAAGAAAGAGATGCAAATTAGAGAACACAGTGGATCAATAGGTCAGTTCCGGTGCAGAGCTCAACACGGCAAACTCGGCCCTTATCAAGTCAGTGTAGCTAAAGGCACTTGGTTCGAGAACGCGAAGATACCACCGGAAAAGGTAGTCCTTCTGACCTACGCCTTCACGAACACAATCGATGGAAGTTGGAAATACTTGAAACACCACCTGACAAAGACTGGACTAAACCGTGACGACATTGCCGACCATATGTGCGAATTCCTGTGGAGAAGAGATTGCCGACTCAAGGAACTGGATCCCTTCGATCAAATACTGAAAGACATTAAAATTGTAAATTGAAAATTGTAAATAAAAATGTAAATGTTAGGTTTTTCCAACGCAGAAAGAAAAAGGTTAGGTTAAGTTAGGTTAGTTTTTCCAACGCAGAAAAAAAAAGTTAGGTTAGGTTAGGTTAGTCTGTTTTTTTTTTTTTTTTCAAGTTGTGTTTCCGTAGCAGTTGAACCCATATTCGTGATCTAGACACTCCGTAGTGCTCAAATATGTCGCTAGATGGCGTTTATGTCGTGGGCGAGATACGGAAGCGTGGCCAATAATTCTGTACAATAGATATGTACATTGAAAATTTTAAGTCCATATTCATCATACCATATATGATATAGGACAGTACATTCATAAATCAATGTTACAAAAAGAAATCTTTTATTTTCTTGGCAGTTCAATTTAGTTGAATATTATGTTTCATTAATAACACTTTTATGATGTTTTAATAACAAACTTTTATATTATGTGTAGTATTCTCTTATTAGTATAATATTAGAGCTATGTAATTAATTTTATAAAAAAACATACTACAATTTTCCAGAGTGTGCAAAAGACGTTTAGTACTGGTTTAAACTATATGGTATGCAACAACTGGAGGTGGTTTGCGCAAAAGAGCGTTTTAAGTAATGTTTAAACAAAAATTAATTATGAAGTATTATATAATAGCAGAATATTACTCCCTGACTTGTTTGTTCAACTGGTTGCATCACACCGCTACGTTAGAAGTCATTACTTGGGGTAGCGGTGGGGGTGGGGTTCCTCTTCTCCCTCAAATGTTGCGAAGGGGGTGGTGGCTGACCCTTACGTTATGCTCGTGAAAAAGTGCTGTTGGCGGTGACTGGTCGTTTTGCTGGCATTAGATTTCTTTTATTTTATATTGTTAAGTAATGATTAGGCCAGCCCATCAAATTTGATAAGACGGTTCTACTTGTTCGTAAGTTGACATTTGTGAAGCAGTGATCACAATATTCGGCTTAGTTTGGTTTTTGGAACTGTTTTGAAACCTTGTATCCTTAACTTTATGTTGGAGAGTGTCATTGCAGAAGGGCTTATTTCAGTAGCTATGGTATCAAAATAGGGTATCTTGAAACTTCCACTTGACATATACAAGTGATCTTTGATAAAATTAATTCATAATTCATTTTTAATTATATTTCATTAAAGCTGTTTAATAACAAAACATCTTAAACATAAACTAATCATTTCGTTCTTCAGATACTTTCGTAATAAGAAACTTGAAGCAAAGTTCTGTTCCGGATGAGATCTGTTTAATCTTCTAAACTTTTAAAAATAAACGAATTTTAAAAGATGGTAGTCTTCCAAGTTTTACTTCAGATGTTGACATGGTGGTATCACTTTAACAAGCATATGTATACAATACGACAACATTGTATACAGATATATGTTTGTTTATATAATGAAAATAATAAGTTATAACAATATCTCTTGAGTGTCTCACCGTTCCTTCACTTTTTTAATGTTTGCTACTTGAAATGAAAAACATTGTAAAATTCACTTTCATTGCATATTTTGTAAATATTAACCTACACATTATTTATAAAGATGTTCTATTGAAAACTTAAAATTGCCCTCTCATAACTGACAACACTGCCAAAGTTCGAAATATCGTGATTCCTATTCTATTATAATAATATAAAGAAAAACTCCAATAATACCTTTTGTTGAAGCTTAATCGAAATTATTTACTCTCATTTCAACATTTGAAGTTTATTTTTGATCAAAAATCCGATATGGAATTTAAAGTTTGATGAATATATTGTAAAACTTTCTAGAAATTTTACTCGTAAAATTTTAATCTCAGTGGATACTATTCTGTTTGGGGGAATGACAACAAAATAGACGCAAAAGCTGTACGTTGAATACTTATAAAAGAAAAGAGAAATATATCAATAACAACTATTATAAGGTTAAAATGTCATACTAGTTTTACTGATATTTGTGTCTCAGTTATTGTAAATTTTACTTAAAGATCATATTTTTCAAATAATAATGGCCTTCTACTTTGACAAGTCAATAATAGAATCAGGAAAATAATTGAACAAGAAAGATATGAATTTGAAGGCTAAAAAGTATTTTCGGTTAAAAATAATCCTCTTAGAACAGGATTTCTCACTTAAAATAAATTATTTTCTTATTTTAAAAAACATTACATTGTATTATGAAAAGTCAGACACGGTTCCAAAGAATAGATTAATAGAGAAAAACCGGCATGATGCTACGTACATATTCTAGTAACTAATTTTTACAGTAGTATGCAACCTATATAATTATTTGGAAATTAACCTTCACCATAGTAAAGTTCACAAACGAAAATCAAATATACCACATATAACTAATTAATTCTGATAAATTATGCTTGAAACTAAACATAACGTTGAAACCAAATTCAACCAATATAACTTTATTGTAAAGCAAATTGAAACACTGACCTCATGCTGGTGACAGGTCTCGTTTGATGTTTGATGTTTCGTAGAAATAATAAGCAACCAATTGGTTGTAAGATATTTTATACATATATTATTAAGTGGATAGGATAGATAGATATATAGACTCACGGAACTTTTGTAGATCTCTTTAACTATATATAATCTAAATGAACAGAAGTATATATTTTAAGTTATCCGACTATTACTTGTAAACTTGTAGTCTTAGTTTGTCTTTTATATTCTTGACATGTATGTATGAGGTTTACATTATTTTATATACTTATTTTTACGTTTAGTCTAAATAAAACAGAAACCCTTAACTACGAAGTAAGACTAAAAACATCGATGAATATTTATTTGTCTTAAAAACAAGATTGATTTTTATATAATCATTTATTGTCTAAAAAACAGAACTAGATCAATTGGCAAAGTAATGACATGATGTGCAATTTTTTTTATTCGAATGTTCATGTCATTAAAACAGCAAACAGGTTTTATTGCTTATTTGGAAAATCAATGTCAAAACGAGCTTTTGAAATTCAAATAAGCCTTTGGAAATTCATAGCAATACACACAGATTGAGGAGTTTTCAGATAAACTTTTTCAACCCTAACTCGATTTGTTTAATTTCTGTCTAAGTGGAATTGGACGACTAATCGTAAAAATTTATAAATTAAACCTAGTTAGCTAGCATGGCTTTTGAATTAATGTTTTCCTTTCAGCTGAATACCTAACATTTATTGATAATTCAATGAAGTGCTCATCGGAAGATCCAACGATTCTGAAGATAATACTTACTTTGTTTGTTTACTTCGTTAATACCAATCCGAAGTAAGTACTTAACTTACTTACTACTACTTACTTACTTAGTGTTTCATAATATTGCACAGGTATTTGTATTATTATATAAGTATCCAAAATTAGATTGAATAAAAATGGAAATGTAAAATTTGTTATAGTTAAGAACTTAATTGTTTTTAGAACAAATAATCTAAGAAGCGAATATATGATGTGTTTAAGTATTCCAATGTTATGTTATCATCGTACCATACCTTCCCCATCTGTCATAGACTGCAACATTCGCTATATTACGTACCTATATCATTCTGAAGGAAGATGGTTGGAAGAAAGGGTAAGACAATGAGAGAAAGTGTGTGTCTTTTTGGGAATAGAGGACGAGCTTTCTGACCTAACGTGGTCCTATATCGTGACGGAGACTTAAGCAGCAGCCTTATGTGGTGATAATTCTGCCAGGAGTTACAATGATTGCGGACAGCGTTCCAGGGGCGTCCAAATAAGGCGAACAAGGTAAATTAGGTTTAGATGTATAATAAATAATTCACTAGTCGTGAACACAGTTTGAATATCTTCGCCAGTCGTTCCTTATGTATGTTAGTCGTTGGAAAGTTATAGTTTGACAACTCCAATATATATATTAAATAATTAAGGCATTATACATTTTTAATTCTATAAGTTTGATGTAATAATGTAATGTGATAATAACCACAGAATAACCACAACAACTGCCATATTTTAAATATAAGAAGTAAGGTAATTAATTCACCACTGTTTAATATGTAATACAATGTAAATATTAGAAATACTTTCTAAGACACAAACAAACCTATATATTCATTTACAAGTCAAATGAAATCTGATATGTTAAGGGTCTGTCTGCACTGTATATGTAAATCAGGATATAATAAATGACATCAATACTGTAATAGCGATGGCGCATTGTTAAATGTTATAATATTTAATGCTTTGGACTGAAGACAAATCATATGTCCATCTTTGACGAACTCCAAATAGTAATAATTCTACATTATAGGTACTTTCATTGGAAATATAATGTCAAGATATAGTTATGATATGATTTCAGGTTATATCTCAAAAATACCATAATAATTAAAAAATATATTTTTTACCTGCAGTTCAATTTAGTTGAATATTAAAATGTTTTATTTATACTATTTTTATGAAGTTTTAAAAGTAAATTCATAATTGAATTTGTTAATGCTGCACATCATTGTATCGTATTCATTTGCTTTTTGTTGATTAGTGAATTATATTACATGGGATTTCAAAGTGGATTATACTTTGCAACATTGGTAAATATTTAAAATGTAGTTAAACTGGATCGTAATATAACTAGGGGCGCGAACCGGACCTCGATTTTGACTCGTTGCGCTCGCAAAATTTCGGTATAGTTCGGCCAATTGAGCGAAGCGAATAACCCATCTTCTATTCAGCGTTCAAAGCGCAAAACAACAGGCAAAAAAATATAGAATAATCAAATATCACATAGCGAAATTTTTTTACATTGAAATCTATGGGACGGGAATTTTTTGGTGATTATTCCTCAACGAAATGAGTTTTTTTTAACTTTTTTTTATAAACCATCGCAATAACCATCGCTATAAATATGTAAAATTTCACGAAGATCGGTAAAGCCATTTTCATGTCAACCCTGGACATGGGATGCAAAAAGTTTCACATAGAGCGCTCCGTTCAATAATAAAAGAAGGGAAAATATAATACAAAAAAATCCGTGCCCGCAGGGGGACACGCCTGGGTAGACCTCGTGTGTAACTCGTAAAATATAACTCACTACCTAAGAATATTATTCTTAGGTAGTGAGTGATGCCGTTGTTTACATCAAACATTTTCAAGCAAAAAGCGGTTTTAATTTTTTTTCTCGGAAAAGGTATCTTTTTTGGAAATACTTTTGGTACTTAAATTTAGAGTAAAAAATAACCTTTCTATTAAAATTATTTGCGAGGAGGGAATGTTTACCAGAAAAAAGTTGTCGTGGTTTTACCTACCTAAAATTTACAAGCTAAAAGTGGTTTTAATTTTTTTTCTCGGAAACGGTACGTTTTACGGAAAAACTTTTGGTACCTAAATTTAGAGTAAAAAATAACCTTTCTATTAAAAATACTTGTGATGCAAGAATATTTACCAGAAAAAAGTTATGATTTTTTTTCCAAAAATTTTCGGTTTTTTTACCCCCACCCCTAAGTTATTGAAGTTAGGTTTTCGGTCTATTTACATTAGTTATAGGTATTTATCAAAGACATCGTATAATATGAACGCGATTGATCTCCTTTGTATAGGGACAAAGTTATGGTCGAAAAACTGAAATCAGAAAAAGTGAGGCCCTAGCGCCCCCTGTGGCCGGATTTCTCTGGTTAACGAACTTGACCTTCATTTTTGGATGGTTGATTTTCGTGCAAAGTTTGAAAGCGATCCGAGCGAAACTGCGGCCGCTATCGTGCTGACAAAAGTCGAATCTGGACGCACGTACGCATATATATATATATATATATATATATATATGCGTACGTGCATGCATGCGTATATCCAAAAATCGAAAGTAGGGGACAAATGAATGGGCAGACCGAATTCTTCGAGGTCTACCCAATACTTTTTAGTTGTAGATTTAAATGTTAACAACAGCTGAAGGTATTGGTTAAAGATCTTTTTAAGTATTTTCCTAATTCGAGTGAAAAATTATTGAGAATTATATTCCATTAAAGCCAATTAAGGAAAAGAAACTTCAATTAAAACTTTTATTTCTTTTGTTATTTGGTACTTCAGACAATTTGGAAATAAAATTTTTTAAGCAGAGTTCTCTTCCGGTTGAGATCTGGTTAATTTTTTGAACTTTAAATAATAAAAGAGTTTTAGAAGCACCTGGTGGTCTAAAAAAGTTTTACTTCGAAAGTTCTTTTCACCTGACCATGTCGTTTATAAGTCAACTTTAATTAATGGAAAAAAAACTAGTATAATAGAAAAAAAAAGCCCAGTATTTTAGAACATCTAAAACATGATTTACCCATGTTTATTATAAATGTAATTTAGGTTTACATAAGACTAGCAGTTGAATGTCATTCACCCGCTCTTTTTAGGTTCGTGGCAAATAGCTTTTCAAGCTGGTGAAGCTTTGGTGGAAGCTTTGGATTAAAAATGTTTTGTATAAAATTAATTTTCAACAAAGATTATGATCTTGATTTTTTTTACTTTTATAAAAATACAACTAGGTCTTGAATTTGAAAAACCTAACAGTTGTATTTATCTCCTCAGTTGGAAGCCATAGCATCGTTGTGCGCACTCACCGTGATTCCCAGCACAATCCCTACAAGGAGGTTCCAGGTAGCCTTGATCACCATCACGATGTATGGCCATGTTACGTAAAAAAGATTATGTCCCTTCCAAACAAGGAACACACTTCCTCTCCCTGTCTTACTCCTGCATCCATTCTTCTTCCTCCAAAAGGATATACGGGATACCCTGAATATCTATAGTAAACGAAGATGGCTAACAGTAAGCTAGACTGTCTTAACAAAAGACATCTAAATACATACTCGTATATAGAGAATATAGGTCATAATCCGAAATAACGCTTGCACAAGAGTTTAAAATATTTTCGAAAAAACATGTTCATTAAGAAATCACAAAAACACTTCCTATTGCTATTGCAGAATTGGCTTACTTCAATTTCTAGTTTCTTGACATTTTATACTTACCCAGATGTTAAGATTTTCTCGAAGATGCTTCATGATGAAATCTTTAAGAAATTCAAGTATTGTTTACTCCGTTCCTGGCAAGCGTAATTTATATATATAAGAATTTTTTTTATACTTTACTACCGAACAGATACATTTAAAATATCACTGCCATTCCCAGGTTCGATTTCCTAATTTAGGTCTGAACTAACGATCCAAACCGTTTTATTCCGTCAGCGCTAACGGAGTCAAGGAAAATTGTATCATATTCATTTGCTTTTTGTTGATTAACGAACTATATTGCATACAATTTCAAAATGAACTAAAGTATAGTTCATAATATATCAGAATATTTATAATATTTATCATATAATAAGAAAAAATTTAACACTTTTTTTACAGAACTGTATGTGCAACGTCTGGAAGTGTAATTGGTGAAAGAGATGTCTAAATATCAAACTCGATTCAAAATTCCTTTTTAATTATATTCTATTAGTTCTTTTTACGTTAAAACAACTTAAATCAAAAGTTTCCTCTATTATTTTATACTTTAGAAAACTTTATTATTAAAAACTTTAAACACAGTTCTGTTCCGATTAAGATTTGGTTATTCTCTCCAACTTTAAATAATAAGAGAATTTTAGAATCTGGCAGTCTCCCATGTCTTAGTCCAGAGGTACGTTTCACCTGACACAATCGTTTATAGTAAGTGAACTTAGATTATATAAGAATCTCATATTCTTATTAGAGATATATATAAGAATCTCATATTCTCTTAGAGATTTCAAAGTCGAATTAGAGAATTTTAAAGCTATATACATTGTTTTGAATTGAAATTAATATTGTTAAATTCATCTGATAGCGATGGTTTCATAATTATAATTTTCAAATGTAAAACATTTTAAGTAGAGGAAAGCATTTAAATAAAACTGTAATAGTTGATTGTGAATTTTTATAATAGTAGTTGGTTACCAAAGAAGACAAGGAAAAGATGCGTTAATGTGATATGAAGAAGAAGCAAGTCTCTACTTACTTGACGAATGCTAGAAGAATGGGGAAATTTATATTTTACGTCTACCCAAAATAATTAAGCAAGGGCAAGTTAATGATGCACAAGATGAGATATATAAAAAATCTTTGCATAATTTTTGTATATATCATCATTAATGATATTCTGAATAAAATATATATCCCTGAGAATTAATGTTAATTAATCAATATTTCAGATAATGTTTTGACAAACATGTATTAATTCAACACCATTTAATTATAGAATAGTTGATACCTTTTGAATACAAACCCTATTTGAACCCGTTTAAAGGCAGTCATTTAAATTATCAGATCAGTGAGCGTCCCCTTTACAGTAGAGACGGCTGCCAAAAGTACTGCACGGAAAGCACAGTTCAATTTTAGTATAGTATAAAATAAAGTATGTTTTCTTATTATGTACATACATTTTATCCATTTTACTTTATATATATATATATATATATGTAAAGTTATAATATCTATGCTTCTGCTTATGCAGATAATATGTAATCTATGGGACGAAGAGCTGTGAGTGTGACATGAGGATGACATTTTTAGACGTAAAAAGTGAGGTTAAGCGGTCTTTAGAAAAACGTGGAAAATATTCTCCTGCTTTATTTTAAATAGAAATTAATATTATATAAACTAGAAGTAAAGGCTTTAAATGTTGTTTTTGTTATTTCAGGTAAGTTATTATGTCTGAAATATGTTAATGGTAGTAAAACTTTTGTATACTTAAACTGTATGGTGTGAATAAAAGAATAATTGTTATTTCAGAAAACAATATATATATATATATATATATTGTTTTTAATTATTTGATTATTCACTATTATAGTTATTAAAATACTGAAAAGTTTTGGCAATATTCGATTACTCGAATTTTTAATTACATAAATATATCTTGCAAAGAATTTCTGATATTTATATTTATTACTGTAATAACCCTTATATTACCTAAATTATTCTGTTTTGATGTAAACCAAACAGCTTGTTGTATCTCTTTTTATAGTGTTTTGTCAAATCTATTTAATATTGTTTGCTATCTTCACTAATATCATAATAGTTTATTATATATATTAAGTAGTTCAGCTATATTATATTTCATATTATATATATGTTTTTCCTGCGACTCCATCTGCACTGGAAGAACGGCAAAGTTAAGTACAGAACAAATAATCGAACCTGGGAATGATCGCGTAACATATATTTCAATATTTTTGCACTTCAATATTAAAATATAATATGTTTTAGATAGTTTAAATTAAAAAGTGTTTTATATAAATGATATATATCGGAAATGGGGCTAAGTATGCGCGATTTCCATAAGCACATTTCATGATGAAGCATTTTTAAGAAAGTTTTAATATCTCTATGAGTTCTATATTAAGAAACTTGAAACTCAAGTACGCTGATATTGCAAAACATATCTCAGCAATGTTTCTCCAACCAGGGATCCTTTATGTTATATTAATAGATCAAGTTATATTCATATCATATTCGTTGAACGCAGTAACGCAATGGGAAGTATTTTTGTGATTTCTTAATGAACTGTGTTTTTCCTGAATACAAATGAACTGGTGTGTGTATATTATTTTGGGTCATGACCTACATTCTATATACATGTTTGGCAACAGACAGTACTTCTATTTTTAGTAAATATAATATATTATTAAACTAAGACTTGACTTGATTTGGTGAAATAAATAATGATTGTCTTCAATATTATGGAGATTTCTAATTAAACTTTAATATTTTATACACATTGAAATTGTATGTAATAAAGTTTAACTAAATTGAACTAACAGGATAATAGATATTCCTTAACAATATGTATTTTTGAGTTCCAAAATGGAATCATGTCATAAATACGTATCAACTTTATATTTTGAATGTAATTATTGTATAGAATCATTATTATAAAATAACAAAACACATGAATTGTCATCAAAGATGGATATACATCCATCTTACAGTCATAGTCCAAACAGTCTACAGTCCAAAATCAATGAATATTATATTTTTCAATAGTGTCTCCATTCTATCCAATACTAGTATTGATATCATTTTATCTATCAATACTTTAGAAGGCAGTCGACGTCCTCTTTATAGAAGCTGTGTCTGCCAAAACCACGGCACGTTAAGAGCAGTTGCCTTTACTATTTGTTATAAATGATATATTTTTGTTTATTATATACTGTATACAAATATCTCTTGTTTCTTCTTATTAACTTTTTTTAACTTTATTGTTAATACATACAGTATCACTTGAACAAAAAATTTTATAAATAAATTTTTTATTGTAGATCATCTCTAAAATTATTATTTTGTCTTAAATATTTTCTGTAAATATGTATTTTTTTCATAAATATGTGTTAAGAAAATAAAAATTTATTCTTTTAAATACTGGGATAAGAAAAAAACTCTTAATTTCATTGATTTCAAATAGAAGATCATATGAAAGTTATATGTGAACATTATGTAGACGTATATGTATGTATATATTCTTTAGATTGTTTTGAATTATTCGTTACTCATGAAAGCATTAATAATAATACGGAAAGGAATTGACAATATTCGATTACTTCAGTCCCCGTGGAATTCAAATTATTGTACATAAAAATGTTTATTTGAGTTTGTTTGTTCACACAGCCCAACCCAACCCAACCTCCCCCCGCGCCAAACATGAAAGCGATGCCAAAAACAAAAATACCCCAGGAAGGTACCGGCTTTGATGAAGCCGGGGACCCCCTCCCCGAGCAAAATCGGGGAAATGATTCTCGGATTTTGCTCGGGCTGCCCGTCGTATCTGGGGCGGGCAAAGTATCGCCTTTTGTGTTGTTTGAGGGCAAACGACGAGTCAATGAAGCGGCACCCCGACCCACTCTAAATGTGGACTTTTGCAACATCCGGGGACTTCATTCCAACTTGAACGCCGTCCACTATCATCTGGAGACGGCGCAGCCGGCCTTGTTGTTTCTGACGGAGACGCAGATATCTCAACCTAGCGACACAGCGTACCTGTCATACCCCGGGTATAAACTAGAACACCATTTTATACCACACGCCGGGGTATCTGTGTTCGTAAGGGAGGATATCTGCTACCGTCGCCTTCAGGTTTTTGAAGGTCGGGACCTGTCTATACTCTGGCTACGCGTGGACATGGACGACCATGTCAGAGTCTACGCGTGCCTCTACAGGTCCCATAGTGGTAATGCAGAAACGGATCAACTCTTGGGCCATGTTCAGGCGAAGATTGACGATCTGCTTTCACAGACTCCCTCCGCCGAAGTCGTAGTCCTAGGAGACTTTAATGCGCACCATACCGATTGGCTAGGGTCACGTGCCACCGACTACGCGGGGAGATCTGTGTTTGACCTTGCTCTGGCAAATGGTCCGTCCCAGCTGGTAAAGACGCACACTCGTCTACCGGACGTGGACAGCCACACGCCCTCTTTGTTGGATCTTCTGCTGACTACACATCCAGAAAAGTACCAGATCACTGTCGAGGCTCCCTTAGGTTCCTCTGATCACTGTCTGGTACGGAGTGTAGTGCCCATTCAACGGTCGGCTCGCACAACACCTGCGACTCGACGCGTTTGGCACTACAAGTCAGCGGATTGGGATGGAATGCGGTCCTTTTTTGCATCCTACCCATGGGGGCCGATTTGTTTCCCTTCCGATGATCCTAGTGACTGCGCTGCGGCTGTAGCTGATGTGATACTACAGGGCATGGAACTATTTGTACCAAGCTCTGTGGTACCACTTGGTGGCAGATCGCGGCCTTGGTTTGATGCGTCTGTCAGGGCTGCAGCAGCTGGCAAACGGCAGGCTTATCAAGCTTGGGTCAATGCGTTAGTCACTAAGAATCCGAAATCTAGAGTTCTGAAGAGGAAATATAATCGTGCCTCCAGATTCTTCAAACGGCAAATCGCTAGAGCAAAGTTCAAGCATGTCGTCAAAATTGGGGATCAGCTGGCAAAGTACCCGCCTGGCACGCGCAAATTCTGGGCGCTTTCAAAGGCCACTCTGGGAAACTTTAGCCAGCCGTCCCTACCGCCGTTGCACATGGGGAATGATTCTCTGGCCCACACGGCAAAAGAGAAAGCCGATCTCTTGGGCACTCTTTTCGCCTCCAACTCGACTTTGGACGACCAGGGGAAGACACCGCCTAACATTCCGCGGTGTCAGAGCTCAATGCTGGAAATAGTTTTTCGGCAGAAAACTATTAGGCAGTCTCTATTTTCCTTGGACGTTCATAAGTCGAGTGGGCCGGATGGCATTTCTCCATTGGTGCTACGAACGTGTGCCCCTGAGTTGACTCCAGTGCTAACGCGTCTATTTCGGTACTCCTACTTTAAAGGCGTAGTCCCGGTCACATGGAAGCGTGCCCTTGTCCATCCGATCCCTAAAAAAGGTGATAGTTCGGAACCAGCTAACTACAGACCTATCGCCATTACCTCTCTGCTCTCCAAAGTAATGGAGAGCATTATCAATAAACAGCTCCTAACCTACCTCGAGGATCACCAGTTGCTCAATGACCGGCAATATGGCTTTCGCCATGGTCGATCGGCTGGTGATCTTCTGTTGTATCTTACACACCGTTGGGCAGCTGTTATTGAAAGCAAGGGAGAGGGTCTGGCAGTTAGTCTGGATATGGCGAAAGCCTTCGATCGTGTATGGCACAAGGTGCTTCTTTCGAAGCTACCTTCCTATGGGCTTCCCGAGAGTTTATGCAAGTGGATCACCAGCTTCCTCACTGGGCGGAGCATACAGGTCGTTCTCGACGGTTTTTGCTCGGACCCCAAGCCCGTGAACGCTGGTGTACCCCAAGGCTGCGTGCTATCCCCAACTCTGTTCCTCCTGCACATCAATGATATGTTGGATATCTCCAACATACATTGTTATGCGGATGACAGTACTGGGGATGCGGTATATTCCGGCCGTGCAGGTCTCACTCGGGAAAACGTCGACGAGTGCCGAAAGAAACTTGTGTCTTCAATAGAGACCTCCGTGGGGATGGTCTCTGAGTGGGGTGAACTGAACCACGTTCAGTTCAATCCCCTAAAGACACAGGTTTGCGCGTTCACCACTAAGAAAACCCCATTTGTCGTATCACCGCTCTTCGAGAGCACTCCCCTCATTGCCTCGCCAAGTATCAGAATACTGGGTCTCGACATTTCGAGCGACTGTCAGTTTCGTGGTCATCTGGAGAGCAAGGCCAAGTTGGCCTCGATGAAATTGGGAGTGATCAATAGGCAGTACTTCAAACCTGGCCAAAGACTTGCGCTCTATAAGGCGCAGGTCCAGCCACACATGGAGTACTGTTCTCATCTCTGGTCCGGATCACCCCAATATCAGCTTCTACCATTTGACCGCGTACAACGGAGAGCCGTTCGAATTGTCGGGGACCCGGTGTTCTGCGAACGGCTGGACTCTTTGGCATTGCATAGAGACGTGGCTTCTTTGTGCGTCTTCTACCGCATTTACAACGGGGAGTATTCCGAAGAACTATTCGATCTGATGCCTGCCGCCGAATTTCATCACCGCACAGCGCGCCATCGCCTCCAATACCATCCTTACCACCTGGATGCGTGGCGATCCTCCACTGTGCGGTTCTCAAGGACATTTTTTCCACGTACCACTCGAATGTGGAACGAACTCCCTTCGGCGGTATTTCCAGATCGGTACGACATGGGTACCTTCAAAAAAAGCGTTTATTTCTACCTACAAGGCCGGCAACACTCTTGTAAATCCTCGGATGTTGCAAGAGTTCATGGGCGGCGGTGATCACGTCCATCCGTGACCCGCCAGCTCGTTTGCCCTCCTCTTACATAAAAAAAAAAAAAAAAAACACAGAATATATCTGATACTTATATTCACTTCTGTAATAAACCTTATATTATCTTAATTGATTTGTTTTGAAGTAAACGAAAGAGCTTTCTCATCTTAATCAGTGTTTTGAAATCTTTTTAATAATGTTAGGTTTTTTGACTTATATCAAAGTATTATTTATAAACTTGTTGGCCGCGACTCCTTCCGCGCTGAAGAAAAGACACATTTAGAATAAGACTTCCGAACTGGTCGTTCAACATGGAAATGAAAGTAATATTTTAAAACTATCGTTTCGGTAGTTAAATTTATAAACTCTTTAATTTTATATATGCATTATATATTTCGGAATATGTTGGAATGGATCAAAGACAGATTTCATGATGAAGCATTTTCAGGAACGCCTTAATATTTCAATAAGCTTAAAATGTTAAGAGACTTGAAACTGAAAGAAGCTGATCTTGTTTAAGACAACTTGAGCAGTTTCCTAAAATACGTTTAAATAGGATGTTTTCCTATTATATTATTATAGCACATATATCTATCAAATAAAAACATAATTGATAAATTAATAAAAAAAATAAAAAGTGCTTGTATTATTTCATAAAGAGCCGAGGTTTTTTCAGAGAAAAAAAAATAACTCATGAACGTATTTTAGTCCGGATCGTGGTCCAAGTTCTACATATAAGTGTTTAGAATTTCAATGCTTGGCGTCTTATGACGGTACAGAATATTATAAGTCAACAATTTCTACTATATGCTATATGGACTGCGATATACAGGATTTAACTATGTTATTCTGTGGGAAGAAAGAAGAAAAAAGAATTAAGACAGTGAGAAGAAGTCAGTGACTTGGTGGAAAGATAGAGTGTTTTATCTTACCTAACATGGGTATATATCGTGCTAGAAACAGCCCCATGGGGTGGTGATCCTGCCGGTATTTAGGTTAAAAATTAGGGTAAATGTGGTGTTGTAACTAGTCGAGTATGGGAGCTCTTAGGTTTTATAGACGCAGTAATAATGCATACTTCACTGGTCGTAAAGAAAGTGTGACAGTGTCTGATGCAGGTTAGTTAGTTACATTGCCACTTCCAGTACGTTTATTGTAATGAAAACATTATATATTTCATGTTCTAAAAATTAGTTACATTAATGTAACGTGATATAATTATAACATATTCATATGTGGTAATTCACAATATAACCACAACATCAACCATACTTTATATATATAAGAGAAATCTAATTAATTAACCACTTTTAAAGTAAATATAAGCACTCGCGTGTATGTTAACTTAGACAATCTAAAAAATATTATATCATTACAAAAAGAAATAATAATTCTTTATTGAATTGAAAGTATTTTAATAAACAATAAAAGATAATCACTGGGTTTATAAAAGATATGTACAATCATTTTTGCGAAAATATTTTATTATTTTATTGTATAGGCATGCAATTATTTTAACTATAGTAATACATATTGAACATAATTAACAATCAGATATTGCATCTTATTTCTATAACAAATTTCTTTTCCACTATTTTCAACAAATATACAATTTCCATCTTTATTATTTTGATAATAATATTTACATAAGAAGAAGAGAAACCATAACCAGAGAATTAAAGTTGAACAACTGGTAAATAGTTTATAAATAAAACATAAAATATTCATTTTAAAACATTCATTTTAGGTATTCAATATTTCTATCAGTACTTATATTATGTATATGCCACGTAACACACTCCGGAGAGGTCGTTATAATCCTGAGGCACTTAGTCCGAGTCTATACAGCAGTGCATATATATTTTATTAAATATAGTCAATATTATCTGTATTTATGTGACAACTGTTTTATATAAATTATCCGTTCTTCTTATTTGAACACTTTTACTGATTTGGATGTATTTTGTGTAATAATGAAGTTTCCTGAATCTTTCTGAGCGTGAGTTAGCCCAGTAAATAACACATTTTCAGTAATTGTAAGAACATCAGACTTATCTATTACTTTATCATGGTTAACTTTCTTTTCTTTTGTCTCCGTGGATAAACTCTGTTCTGAGGTAAACAGTACTGACGAAATATGGAAATCTACTTTGAATACTTTTTATAACTTAAACACATCTATAATATAAAATATAGGTAGGTACTAAAATAATATTCCATCAAACAAATATAATACTATTACCAAGTGAAATAAACAAGACAAATGATCTCATGTGCTAAGGGTACTTTGATATGTCTGCACTATGTATGTAAATCAAGATGTAATAAATGACGCCAGTACTGGAACAGAGATACTACACTATTGGATATTATAATATTTATTGCTTTCACACTTTGGACGGATCAAACTTTCTTCAATTCATTCATTCATCTGTGATGATACAAAATATGTTTTTCTTTTTATAATTTTAGATTGATATATGAAGAAAGCAATTCATTTACAATTCAATATTCGTTTTAAAAAAGCAAATTGTTTTACTTTCCTGGCATTTATATCATTTTATGATGCTCTAAAAGTAGATTCATAAATAAATTTATTAATGCTGTGTCATAAAATCATATTAATTTGTGTTTTGTTTATTAAATCATTATTTAACATTTACTTACAGGTAGAATATTATGAGAGGTAATGTTGATAGATAAGAATGTGAATTAAAATTTTGTCAAAAAGCGTCATAATTATTAAATCAATTACGAAGACATTCTTTATTTTAAGTTTTAATTTAACTCTTTATATATCTATAATATCTGTAATTATTATATATCTATAGTATATACTAGGAATAGGAGATCTAATACAAAATTTATATTAGAAAAAGAAAACCTCATTTGTCCAGTGTATAAAAAGAAGGTTAGTTATTTAATTTATGAACTGTTAGTATTGTGAAATAATCCAGTAACTTGAAATTATCATAATACAACAGAATTTTACCCTTTAATTAAATAACAAATACGTATTAGAATTTATTTTTGATTCCATTTCATTAAAGTTAATTAAGTATAAAATAAATTAAATTTAAACTTCTAATACCTTTGTTATTTCGTACTTCGGATAATTTCTTAATGAAAAACTTTAAGCAAAGTTCTGTTCCGGACGAGATCTGTTTAATGTTCTAAACACTGAGTAATAAGAAAATTTTAGAAGCTGGCAGTCTCCCAAGTTTTACTTCAGATGTTCGTTTCACCTGACAACATCGTTTATAAAAGTCAACTCGCTCTATATGAGAATATGAGTTAGAAAAGATTTCAAAGTCGAATTCTACATCATTTTAAAGCTATATGCATTATTTTGAAATAAAATTATTATAACATTTATAGTAACTTTAATCTGTCACTTTGTTTGCGTCTGAGAGTCCGTTTTGTAATTATGATTTTTAATTCAGAAATCTAGAAAATGAAAACCATCTAAAAATAACAGTAACAGTATGAATGTGGATGGTTAAAATAGTAGATGGTAAACAAAGGAGACATGTATGGAATGCGTTAACATGATATGTAGATGAAATAAGTCTCCTCTTACTTGACGTATAGAAGGGTGTGGACGAAATTTACGTATAGCGTGTAATCAAAGTAAATGAAGCAAGGGCAGGGAAGTGATTCGTAGTATTAGAAATTTAAAAACCCTTTGAAAATTTTCTTTATGCGTTCACTATAACTTATTAATGATATTTTTAATAAAATATATGTCTGAGAAATGTTGATATAAATATTTTCAGATAATTTATTGTAAAATTAATTGATTTAACATCATCTGATAAAGTACGTGTTATTATTTAACTTCTTTCGTCAAGTATAATTATACCAAAACTTGAAATATTACTCGTATTATCAATAAACTCATTAGACACGATATATTTATATTATCAAATTTGTTTTAATAAAACGGTTGATACATTTTTAGAAAATAAAAACTTTATACGTTTGAACTCAATTATTTTATCGATATATTCCTTACAAATCAGTCAACGTTCTCTTTATAGTAGCGACGGTTGCCAATATTGCATGAAAAGCGCAGTTACATTTATTATTGTTAAAAACGTAATTTTGATTATATAAGTATTATGTATTATACTTATACTGCATCTTGTATGTTGTTATATACATAGTAATCTATTGTACCTTGTTGCAGTGTTTATGTTAATCTTATTGGTTGTGGACATGTCTGTTTTTTTGTACAATACGGATTGATTATATAAATTTCGTTGTTAGTAATTTAGTAATTGATCATCTGTAAACTTTTGAATGTAAAAAAATATTTTTATGCATATGTATTGTTTATAATATAATAATTGTTGTTAGTCTATATTCTAGAGATGTGCAAGTCAAAATAAATGAAGTACAGAAGACATTTGACAATAACATTTGTATACATACTCGTAATATTTAAGTTCTAAATTATATATTGTTTAAATTGTTTTGAATTTTTTATTTACTCGGTATAACAATTATGATAATACAGATAAGTATCGGCAATATTCGCTTAGTCCCCATTAAAGTAAAAATTACATAAATATATTTATTTGTATTTGTTTGTTCACATAAAATATATCTACTCGTAGTAAAGGATGTCTCATACTTATATTTATTTCTATAATAAACCTTATTATATTTTAATTGTTTGTTTTGATGTAACATCGAGTGTTTTTTTACTGTTCTTACTCAGTGTTTTGACATTTATACATTGTTAGGAGTTTTTACTTATATTATAATATTATGATATATATAAACTTGCTTACTACATCTCCGTCCGCGCTGAAGGAAGAGATACTTCTAAAACATTAGTTCCTCACTAGTCATTGAACCGGGGAATGACAGCGATATTTTAAAACTATTCGGTAGTAAAATATATAAACTCTTTCAATTTATATATAGATTATGTATATCAGGATGGGAGCAAAGGATACTTGAATTTCGTAAAGAGATTTCATGATGAAGCAGTTTTATGAAAGACATCTTATAAGTTAAAATGTTAAGAGACTTGTAACTAAGATAAGCTGATCTTGCAAGATACGTGTAACAGTTTTTCAAAATCTGGGATTCTTTTACATTATTTTATTAACATCATTTATTTTTGTATCATATTTGTCGAACTCTGTAACGCAAAAGGAAGTGTTTTTGTAATTTCTCAGTGAACTGTGTTTTTTCCGGAATGTAATTAAATCATGTGTGCTTGTAATTCCAGGTCCATGACCTACATTCCATATATATGTGTTCAGGTCTCTAATGTTTGGCATTAGACACAACGATATTGTTAGCCGTCACCGTCACGTTCATCATATTCGGTATATCACGATATATCTATACCATTCAAGATATAGCTGCGATATCACCTACACTCTGGAGGATTATTGAATAATTAAAGCATTATAAATTGTATATTCCATATAAGTCATTGTTATAATAATGTAATGTGATAAAAACCACAATGGCTGCCATATTTTAAATATACGAAGTATTTATTTACTTAACAAGTTTTAAGATAATATGTAATACATATCATTTGACAAGTTTGTTCTCGACTATGTTTGCTTTGAATATGAAAAAAAAACATATAATAATCATAAAAAACTAAAAGATAATTCCTTAAAATAAAAATAATAACCATCGTTTTTATTAATTTATGTTTTATTTTGCAAGTATCCTGTCATACATTTATAAAAGTATTTTTATAAACAAAAACAAATAATAATCTATAATCGTGAACTAGTTAGTTATTTTCTAGTTTTATAAAATGAATCCAGCTATACTAATATTATAATTTATTTATTTATTTTTATTTTAGTTTCACACCATATCCCTTGCGGGGTAGCCAGAGATGACGGAGCGCCAAACGCTACGGTCCCTGCATAACTCTTTCTCCTCGGCCATATTATAAAGATGAAACATTATTTTGTTTGTTTGTTTGTATCAAATCGCCACCAAAACTACTGGACCGATTTTAACCATTTTTTACAAATTGAAAGCTTCATTATGAGCAAGTAATATAGGTTACAAAATTATGCCTTAAAAGCTTATGAAAAAAAATGAAGTTAGGTTAATCAAAGTGTAAAAAAACGTCTCAAAAACTTCCTTTTTTAAAAATAACCGAAATGATCTACAAAGAACTTTACGAGGGGGTATATCTATCTATAGTAACTTAGGTATAAAAGCGTCTTTTTACATATGCCCTGGCAAAGATTTTTATTTTACCAAAAATTATCACATTTAATATTTTAAAGTAGAAATAAATATAAACATAACACTTAGAGTGTATACTATTTATCTATATTATATTTCTAAGTTAATGTTATTAATTTAGAATTTTATTATATTTTCTTTTGTTTCTTCTGCACGCCTACAGACATCTTCTCTTTCATATCGTAAGGTAGAGAATACCTTTTAGCATTAAGCCCGCCTTTTTGTACATTATTTTTGTATTGTGTAATAAAGAATTAAATAAATAAATAAAACAAGTCATTAATTATATTTAAACTTATTTTGTATTTAATTTTATTTTGATACAGTAGTTATGCCTGAAGAGGAAGGAGGAGAAAGATTTCGAAGCACAACTTTGAATGAGAGTTAGTATGCAAATTCAAATGTGACATATAATAACGCTATTTTGGGAAAACACCTCATATCCAGGAAAAACCTAATAAGTCAATAATTGGTAAATAAACAGCATCATCTGTTAGGTTTTATTTTTAATTTTACGCGGACAAAGCGGCGTGGGTTATAGGAGAAATTTCATTCCTACAACGATTAACAAATAATATGTACAATCTTCACGTTTAATACGGTGATAATAATATTGATGTATTATAGCAGGATAATAACTATAATCAGAATTCCAATTATCTAAACAACCGTAAACAGCTTATAACATATGAACAAATATGTTCTGTATACTCAACGTACCACACTCCGCATAAGTTGTTATAATCCTTAGGCACTAAGTGCAGGTCTATACAGCAATAATATATTATTAAATATATACATATATGAGTCAATAATTAGGTCTAAAATTCCCACGTTCTGTTTCTTGTTTCTGGTTTCAGTAGACTTCATTTTCCATAAACGTAAAAATTCCAAAATATTTTATTACTTTAACTCAATAATATAAAGATATTTTTTAAAGACATAAATATATGTGGATCTTCTTTAATTTTGTTTGGGTTTCTTTTCACTTCAAACAAATATATTATTATCATGTAAAAATCAATTAAATAAGATAAATGAAGTCCGATATGTAAAGGGCCTGCCTGCAATATGTATGTAAATCAGGATATAATAAAAGACATCAATACTAAAATAGGTACACTATTGGATATTATAATATTTATTACTTTTGGACCGTGCACGGATCATACTTTCAATTTTGCTATTCAAGTAGGATTATTTTTTTCTTTTTTATTTTAGTTTTAATAATAATAATAATAATAATAATAATTCTGTACAATAGATATGTACATTGAAAATTTTAAGTGCATATTCATCATACCATATATGATATAGGACAGTACATTCATAAATCAATGTTACAAAAAGAAATCTTTTATTTTCTTGGCAGTTCAATTTAGTTGAATATAATGTTTCATTAATAACATTTTTATAATGTTTTAATAATAACAAACTTTTATATTATGTGTAGTATTCTCTTATTAGTATAATACTAGAGCTATGTAATTAATTTTATAAAAAACATACTACAATTTTCCAGTGTGTGCAAAAGACGTTCAGTACTGGTTTAAAGTATATGGTATGCAACAACTGGAGGTGATGTGCGCAGAAGAGCGTTTTAAGTAATGTTTTAACAAAAATTAATTATAAAGTATTATATAATAGCAGAATATTATTCCCCGACAGCATTTTACTCCCTGACTTGTTTGTTCAACTGGTTGCATCACACCGCTACGTTAGAAGTCATTACTTGGGGTAGCGGTGGGGGTCGGGTTGCTCCTCTCCCTCAAATGTTGCGAAGGAGGTGGTGGCTGACCCATACGTTATGCTCGTGAAAAAGTGCTGTTGGCGGTGACTAGTCGTTTTGCTGGCATTAGATTTTCTTTATTTTATATTGTTAAGTAATTAATGATTAAGCCAGCCCATCGAATTTGATGAGACGGTTCTAGTTGTTCGTAAGTTGACATTTGTGAAGGAGTGATCACAATAATCGGCTTAGTTTGTTTTTTGGAACCGTTTTGAATCCTTGTAGCCTTAACTTTATGTTAGAGAGTGTCATTGTAGAAGGGCTTATTTCAATAGCTATGGTATCCAATAGGACCTCTTGAAACTTCCACTTGACTTATACAAGCGATCTCTGACAAAATTAATTCATAATTCATCTTTAATTATATTCCATTAAAGCTGTTTAAGTACAAAACATCTTAAATATAAACTAATAATTTCATAATTCAGATAATTTCGTAATGAGAAAGTTTAAGCAAAGTTCCGTTACGGATGAGATCTGTTTGATATGCTAAACTTTCAATAATTAGCGAATTTTAAAAGCTGGCAGTCTTCCAAGTTTTATTTGAGATGTTCGTTTCACCTGACATCATGGTATCACTTTAACAAGTATATGTAGATTTCTATACTATTAAGATAAGATAAGATAAGAAAAGATAAGAGACAGAAAAACTCCTAAAAGATAATAAACACCATTTGTTGAAGCTTAATCGAAATTACTTATTCTCATTTCAGCATTCAAAGTTTATTATTGATCACCCAATAGATATGGAATTTAAAGTTTGATGAATGTATTGTATAACTTTCAAAAAACTCTTAATTAAAGAAAACTTAATTTTTAATCTCAGGGGATATAATTCTGTTTGGGGGAATGTCATATAATAAAATAGATGCAAAATCTGTATGTTGAATACTTATAAAAGAAAAGAGAAATATATCAATAACAACTATTATCAGGTAAAAATGTCATACTAGTTTTATTTATATTTGTGACTCAGTTATTGTTATTTTTACTTAAAGATCATATTTGTCAAATAATAATTGCCTTCTACTTTGACAAGTCAATGATAGAATCAGTAAAATAATTGAAGAAGAAAGATATGAATTTGAAGGCTAAAAAGTATTTTCGGTTAAAAATACTCCTCCTAGAATAGGATTTCTCACTTAAAATCAATTATTTTTTTATTTTAAAAAACATTACATTGTATTACGAAAAGTCAGACACGGTTCCAAAGAATAGATTAATAGAGAAAAACCGGCATGATGCTACGTACATATTCTTTTAACTTATTTTTACAGTAGTGTGCAATCTATATAATTATTTGGAAATTAACCTTCACCGTAGTAAAGTTCACAAACGAAAATCAAATATACCACATGTAACTAATTAATTCTGAGAAGTTATGATTGAAACTATATATAACGTTGAAACCAAATTCAACCAATATAACTTTATTGTAAAGCAAATGGAAACACTGACCTCATGGTGGTGACAGGTCTCGTTTGATGTTTGATGTTTCGTAGAAATAATAAGCAACCAATTGGTTGTAAGATATTTTATACATATATTATTATGTGGATAGGATAGACATATAGACTCACGGAATTTTTGTAGATATCTTTATCATATAGATATATAATCTAAATGAACAGAAGTATATATTTTAAGTTATCCAACTATTACTTGTAAACTTGTAAAGTCTTAGTTTGTCTTTTATATTTATTACATGTATGTATGAAGTTTACATTATTTTATATACTTATTTTTACGTTTAGTTTAAATAAAACAGAAACTGTTAACTACGAAGTAAGACTAAAAACATCGATTAATATTTATTTCTGTCTAAAATATATAAACAAGATTGATTTTTATATAATCATTTATTGTCTAAAAAACAGAACTAGATCAATTGGCAAAGTAATGACATGATGAACCATTTTTTTATTCGAATGTTTATGTTATTAAAACAGCAAACAGGTTTAAAAAATCAATGTTAAAACGAGCTTTTGCAATTCAAATAAGCCTATGGAAATTCATAGCAATACACACAGATTGAGGAGTTTTCAGATAAACTTTTTGAACCCCAACTTGATTTGTTTAATTTCTGTCTAAGTGGAATTGGACGACTAATCGGAAAAATGTATTAAATAAAACTTAGTTAGCTAGCATGGCTTTTGAATTAATGTTTTTCTTTCAGCTGAATACCTAACATTTATTGATAATTCAATGAAGTGCTCATCGGAAGATCCAACGAGTCTGAAGATAATACTTAATTTGTTTGTTTACTTCGTTAATACCAATCCGAAGTAAGTACTTAACTTACTTACTACTACTTACATACTTACTTAGTGTTTCATAATATTGCACAGCTATTGGTATAATTATTAAGTTTCCAAAATTAGATTAAATAAAAATGGAAATGTAAAATTTGTTTGTTTGTTTGTTTGTGGCAAACACGATGTTTGATCACAAACAAATTCACATGTACACATGGGAGCGAGCGGAAGAAAGAAGTATGATTGATTTATTCCTAGTGGATCAGCGTATTCGAAGCCAAGTTGTGGACACGCGAGTGTTTAGGGGTGCTGATCTGGGAACGGACCATTATCTAGTCGTTGCTAGAATAAGAGGTCTGTTTGCAGGTTGGCGCAGCCGCACAACGTGTCCTGGCTTGGAGTCGAATTATCGCATAAGAAGCTGGAAGCTTCAAGATCCACCGATCAGAGAGGAATATCAAGAAAGGGTTTCCAAGAAGCTTTAAAGCTGTGATTTTGAAAATGAAAGTGTTGAAGTATGCTGGCAGAACCTTAGGAATTGTATGGTGGAAGTAGCGACAGAGGTATGTGGTAAAAAGAAAACAGGTTTCAGTAAAAAGCGCGATGAATGGTGGGATGATGAAGTGAAAGACGCTGTAGAGTTAAAGAAGAAAGCATGGCTGGATTATAAAGCCTCGGGTAAGGATAAAAGTATGAGAGAGATAAGAAAAAGAGCGTACAAGCTGCAAAAGCACAAAACGAAAGCACTTATAAAGATGAAGCGTGAAAATTCTGAGAGAGAAAGGGATGACAGGTTGACGAACAACTTCCGGGAAAACACAAAACTTTTCTAGCGAGAAGTTAGTGATTCCCGGGGTTGTTCGGTAACCTCTAGAATGAAAGGGGTGCTTTCGAAGAGTAGTGAAGTTTTAACAGAGCCAGCACACGTTTTGCAGCGGTGGGCGGAATTCTACAAGGAGATGTATGAATGTGAGGACGCCTCGGCCTTGAGTACCAGCGAAATGCTGAGTTCGGATGTAGCCGATGGTGAAATCAGTTTGGAAGAAGTGGAGAGCGCGATTCGAAGTCTGAAATGTGGTAAGGCTGCGGGAGCAGATGAAGTTACTGCCGAGATGATCAAATATGGTGGGCCACGCGTCTGGGACTTGTTCTGGTTTTTGTGCAATTTATGCTGGAAATCGGGGGAGGTCCCAGGAGATTGGCGAGGTGCAGTCATCAGACCTTTGTATAAAGGCAAAGGTTCACAGATAGACTGTGCAAGCTATAGGGCTATCAGTTTGATCAGCTTGGGCGGTAAAGTTTATGCTAAAATATTAGCGAGAAGAATGCAAGAGATATCTGAAAGGCTGTTGTGGGAGGCCCAAGGAGGTTTTAGACCTGAAAGAGGGTGTATAGATCAGATCTTTTCCTTCCGCATGATCACGGAAAAATTTTTGGCCCTAAACCAAAAGGTTTTCTGTGCTTTTGTGGATTTGGAAAAGGCGTTTGACAGGGTTGTGAGAAAGAAATTATAGGAGATACTGCCCCGATACAATGTGAGCGGACCCTTGCTACAGACTGTAAAGTCTCTTTACAGAGATCACTCAGCCTGTGTGCGAGTAGGAGCTGACATGTCGCCGAGGTTTGACATCCAATCGGGTGTTAAGCAAGGTTGCGCTATGTCAGGTTGGTTGTTCAATTTGTATTTGGATAGTTGTCTCCAAGGCGTGAAAGACAGTGACATGGGAGTGAAAGTAGGTGACCTTAAGGTCAATTGCTTGCTTTATGCAAATGATGCAGTGCTCATTGCATCATCAGAATGAGATTTGCAGGCATTGGTCACCACTCTGAAAGATGGGTGTGAAAATAATGGTCTAAACCTGAATGCAAATAAGACGAAGGTTCTGATATTTGAAAGAAATGAAGAAAGAACAGACTGTAAGATCAACATGAATGGTAAGATAATAGAACAAGTGAATGAAGTGGTATATTTGGGAAGTATGTTTAGCAGAGACGGAAGATACGAAATGGATGTGGAAAGGCGTATTGCTGCCTGTAACAGAGTCAACGGTGCTTTGGCTGCATTGTTGAGACGGCGAAACGTCAGCATAGCTGCACGTTTGGCTGTACACAATGCAGTTTTGCTACCGACGCTGTTATACGGCAGCCAAACGTGGGTAACACAGAAGAAGCATGTAAGAAAGATGAATGCTGTGGAGATGCGATCTCTTCGTCGAATATGCGGAGTCAGTTTAGCTGACCGAATCCGCAATGAAGAGATCCACAGAATGGCAGGTACTAGCGAAGATGTTACGGTAAGAATGAAGAAGAACGTGCTCAGGTGGTTTGGGCACGTCGAACGAATGAGTGATGAAAGAATGGTAAAAAAGATTTTTAAAGAAAAAGTGAGCGGTAAGAGAGACAGGGGGAGGCCTCGAGTGACCTTCGAAAATACAATAGCTACGATACTGGAGGAAGGTCACGTAAAAAGCATGAGGACCCCCCGGAGGGCATGTATAAAGAGGTTAATGTCTGTCGTCGAGGCGAAAGAGGTATGCAGGGACCGTAGCGTTTGGCGCTCCGTCGTCTCTGGCTACCCCGCAAGGGATATGGCGTGAAGTTAAGTAAGTAAGTAAGTAAAATTTGTTATAGTTAAGAACTTAATTGTTTTTAGAAGGTCGGAAGAAGGGGTAAGATAAGGAGAGAAAGTGTGTGCTTTTTTGGGAAGAGAAGGTGGCGTTTCTGACCTAACGTGGTCCTATATCGTGTAGGTACTTTAAGCTACCAGCAGAAGACTCATGTGGTGGTGATTCTGCCAGGAGTTACAGTGAATGCGAACAGTGATCCGTCCAACGACGTCCAACGACGTCCAAATAAGACGAGCAAGATAAATTAGGATTAGGTGTATAATAAATAATTTATTAGTCGTGAATATTGTGTTTGAATATCTTCGCCAGTCGTTACTTACATATGTCTGTTGTTGGTAAGTTATTAGATAATTAAGATATACATTTTTAATACTATAAGTTGTAATAGTGTAATGTGATAATAACCACAGAATTACCACAACAGTTGCCATATTTTAAATATAAGAAGTATATAATTACTTCAAGACTTTTAAGGTTAATATGTAATACATACAATGTAGATAGATATTAGAAATATATTCTAAGACACAAACAGACGTATATATTCATTTACAAGTCAAATAAACTCTGATATGTTAAGGGTCTGTCTGTACTATGTATGTAAGTCAGGATATAATAAATGACATAAATACTGTAATAGTCATGGTACACTGTTAAATATTGTAATATTAACTGCTTTGGACTGTAGACGAATCATACAAATCTTTGATGAACTTCAAATATGATTTTTTTATAATTCATATGTTATTTTATTTTATAGTAATAATTCTATACAATAGATACGTAGATTGGAAATAAAATCTTTATGATATGAATCCAATATATAACTTACAAATACAATATTGTTTAAGAATATAAATTTTTCAGTTCAATTTAGCTGAATATAAAATGTTTTATTTATACTATTTTTATGATGCTTTAAAAGTAAATACATCAGTGGATTTGTTAATGCTGTACTGTACTGTATTGTATGATATTCATTTGCTGATTGTTGATTAATGAATTGTATTGCATATAATATCAAAGTAGAAAATAATTCTCAACGTTGATATTATTTTTATTATATTTGAATTGCGTCGTATTCTTCAATAATACTTCAATAAATATTTACTCAATCAGTCTCTTAGATCGAGTATTAATTTAACTTAAATATTTATTAAGAATAAAAGAAAAAAATATAATTCTAAATATTTTTTAGTAGTAGATTAAAATAATAGCAGCAGCTGAAGGTGTAATTGGTATAAGAGCGTTTTAAGTATTTTCCTAACAAAAATTAAACACTAAGTCTAAATATGGTGCTCACTGAATATTTTTGTATTTTGTAATTACAATACTTAATACGGCAGCATCTTCCTCCCTAACTAAATAACAAACTCGAGTGAAAAGTAATTTTGAATTATATTCCATTAAAGCTACTTAAGTAACAAAACTTAAATTATAACTTTTATTTTCTTTGTTATTTGGTACTTAAGACAATTTCGAAATAAAAAACTTTCAACAAAGTTCTCTTCCGGTTGATATCTGGTTAATCTTTTGAACTTTGAATAATAAGAGAGTTTTAGAAGCTCCTGGCAGTCTCCGACAGTTTCACTTCGAAAGTTCTTTCCACCTGACCACATCGTTTAAAAAATTGAACTTAAGTAATAAAAAACTTGTTATGGAACGTTTGTGTGCTATTAGATACTAGAGTATTTTAGAATATCTAGAACGTGATATACCCATGTTTATTATAAATATAATTTAAGTAATTTAGGTTTAGTATGGCTTAAAAAGAGGAGTATAAGACTAGCAGTGGAATTTCAGTCGCCCGCTTTACTGAGGTTCGTGGCAAGTAGCTTTTCGAGCTGGTGGTAGCTTTGACAATTAAAAATGTTTTGTATAAAATTTATTTTCGACAAAGATTTTGATCTTGATTTTTTATTTTTTTATAAAAAAACAACTAGCATTTGAACCTGAAAAACCTAATAGTTATCCTTATCACCTTAGTTGGAAGCCATAGCATCGTTCTGCGCACTTATCGTGTTTTTCGGCCCAATTCCTATAAGGAGGTTCCAGATCTCCTTCCTCCAAAAGGATATACGCGATATCCCGAATGTCTATGGTAGACTATAATAAAATATAATAGACTATAGTATGTTAGATTGTCTGATCCCTAATAAAGGATATGTAGACATATATAGAGAATATAGGTCATGACCCGAAATAACATTCACACACGAGTTCATTTGTATTCTGGAAAAATAACATAGTCATTAAGAAATCACAAAAACACTTTCTATTGCTGTTGTAGGATCAGCTTGCTTCACTTTCTAGTCTCTTAACATTTGAAATTAATCAAGATATTAACATTTTCTTGAAAATTCTTTATCATGAAATCTTTACGAATTTCAACTATTGTTTGCTCCCTTCCCGCTCGCTTATATACATATATATATATATATATATATATATATATATATAAATATATATATATATATATATATATATTTTTTTTTTTTATACTTTACTACCGAACAGCTACATTGAAATTTTACTGTCATTTCCAGGTTCGATTTAGTAATTTAGGTCCAAACTAACGATTCAAACTGTTTTATTCTGTCAACGCGAACGAAGTCGAGGAAAACAAGTTTGTATTTAATATTATAATATTAGTCGAAATATCTAACAATGTTTAATAAATATTACAGAACACTTAATAAGAAGTGAGAGAACAAGCTCTGTGTTACATAAAAACAAACCAATTTTAGATAATATAAGAATTATTACAGAAGTAAATATAAATATAAAAAATATATATTCTGTATATCCTTTACAAGATTTATCCTGTGTGAACAAACAAACTCAGATAAATAATTATATAATTTGAATTCAATGAGGACTGAAGTAATCGAATAAAGTAAAGGCGTCTATTGAGGGCCGGGTTTGTGTAAAAACCTTTAAATCAATTTTGGGGTGTGAGTACATCATTATCAGAAAAACTTTTTATATTTAAAAATAATATATTTAATGATAACGACTTTAAATTACTATTAAGTTCGTATCTTTAAGTGTATCTTTAAGAGTAAGAAAACAGAAATTTAAAGAAATTAGCATGACCCTTATATAGTCTTAGAAGATATATAACTAATCTTTTTTTTAAGTTTTAAATGAAATAAATTGCAGTTTTGTGCAAATTACCATTATCTTTAATAAAAATATCACATTTTTATTTGTATATTATTCAGTCTTAATCCTTGTATTATTAGGTATTGTAATTCTACAATTGTAATATGGATCTCATTAGGTGTTAAAAAACAACAATGATGACAACCATTGCAGCTTAATAAAGAAAGATCAGTAAATTTAAACGAATATTCATATTCATTCATTCATATATTCATATACATACTCGTATATATATACATGTATACAAATTTTATATATTCGCGCGTTTCGTTGCTCCTAAATCCTATTTTCCTGAATGCTGTCACTGATTTCGATATATTTTGTGTAGTGATAAGGTGTCCTACATTTCCGATTTAAAGTTGGGTTCAGTAAATAATATAAAATGGAAAAAAATAAATAATAATAAATAACACATTTTCGGTAAATCCAAGAACATTGTCTGGAGTGTAAATAATAAGAATCCGTCTTTATTCATTACTTTCTCACGGTTAACATATTTTATTTTGCCTTCATGGTTAATATTTGTTCTAGCAAAAATATGTACATCAATCAAACATGGATACATAGAACTTAAACAAACATTATCATTTACAAGTTTAATAAACAATCTGATATGTTAAGGGTCTTATCAGTATTACTCATACTTATCAAATAAAAAGTCAAATAAAATCCAATTATAAATTCTAAAATTCTTAAAAGGGTCGAAAAGAATAAATAATAAATGAACATTTATAATTACTCACAGCACAATGCCCATGTACTGTTATCACTGTCCTACTCGAGCACCAGGCAAAAAGTAAAGTGTTAAAGCTAGCTTTCAGCTATTTATTTATACAAGTTCTCAAATAAGTCGACCGCTTGACTCGATTCCGGAAAACTGTCAATATCGTACGATCACGTGACAGCTTTGACTTGACTAATAACTTTAGTCAAATCAAAGTATTAGAAATTAATGAATCCTAACTAACATTACACCAATTTGTAAATGTGACTGTTTATTTTGACCTAATTTGTCTTATTTTTATAGGGTAACTAAAAAAATTATTACGCAACCAATTATTATTTACTCACAATATTTATCAAAACACTACCCATTCATAAAAATAAAAGATTAGTGGCGTTGTCTTAAATCTACCTTATAATATTTTATAAACAATTGTAAATATGTAACACATACTTAATATAATAATGAGGCCTTTAAGGATCATCGGCGACATATAAATTATTTTACAAAGCCTATTGAATATAATTCTTATTTAAGAATTCATTTTTAATTTAGGTTAGTAATAAGTAATCTAATATGACTATTGATAGTAAAAGAGCGTTCTAAGTAATTTTCAAAGGAAACTTGATTATGAAGTGTTGCTTTGGTGGTAAGAACATATTCTGGTAAGTTTAAATTATCATAATACGGCGGTATCTTCCTCCCTAACTCAATAACAAGCTACTCGTAGAGCATGAAAAAGAATTAAAAATTTATTATTTTTAATTCTATTTCATTAAGGTTAACTTTAAAGTAACTTCAATTAAAACTTATAATTCCTTCGTTATTTCGTACTTCAGATAATTTATAAAGAAAAACTTTAAGCAAAATTCTGTTCAGGATGAGATCTGTCTAATCTTCTAAAATTTTGATAATAAGAGAATTCAATGAGCTGGCAGTCTTCCAAGTTTTATTTAAGAGGTTCGTTTCACCTGACAACATTGTTTATAAAACTAAACTTATTTTGTAAGAGAATATGAGTTAGATTTCAAAGTCGAAGTAGACAGCATATAAAAGCTGCATTGATTTAAATTAAAATTAATATTATTTATTTATTTATTTAGCTTCACGCCATATCCCTTGCGGGGTAGCCAGAGGCGACGGAGCGCCAAACGCTACGGTCTCTGCATACCTCTTTCGCCTCGGCCACAGACATCAACCTCTTCATACATGCCCTCCGGGGTTCCTCATGCTTTTTACGTGACCTTCCTCCAGTAACATTGATACTGTGTTTTCGAAGGTCAGGTCGAGTCGAGTCGGTCAGGTCAGGTCGAGGGCTCCCCCTGTGTCTCTTACCGCTCACTTTTCCTATATAAATCTTTTTTACCATTCTTTCATCACTCATACGTTCGACGTGCCCAAACCACCTGAGCACGTTCTTCTTCATTTTCACCGTGACGTCTTCGCTAGTACCTGACATTCTGTGGATCTCTTCATTGCGGATTCGATCAGCTAGACTAACTCCGCATATTTTGCGAAGAGATCGCATCTCCACAGCATTCATCTTTCTTACATTCTTCTTTTGTGTTACCCACGTCTGGCTGCCGTATAACAGCGTCGGTAGCAAAACTGCATTGTGTACAGCCAAACCTGTAGCTATGCTGACGTTTTGACGTCTCAACAATGCAGTCAAAGCACCGTTAACTCTGTTACCGGCAGTAATACGCCTTTCCACATCCATTTCGTATCTTCCGTCTCTGCTAAACATACTTCCCAAATATACCACTTCATTCACTTGTTCTATTATCTTCTCATTCACATTGATCTTACTTATTTATTTATTTATTTATTTTTTTAGGACAACTTACAAAACATACACTTTTTATACATTTTATAATAATTAAACATTAAAATTTTTGCTGAGTTTGTTTCAATTACAAGTTGCCACGGCATGGGAAGTTCTGTTTTTTCTTCATTTCTTTCAAATATCAGAACCTTCGTCTTATCTACATTGACGTTTAGACCATTAATTTCACACCCATCTTTCAGAGTGGTGACCAATGCCTGCAAATTGCATTCTGATGATGCAATGAGCACTGCATCATCTGCATATAGCAAGCAATTGACCTTAAGGTCACCTACTTTCACTCCCATATCACTGTCTTTCACGCCTTGGAGACAACTATCCAAATACAAATTGAACAACCAAGCTGACATAGCGCAACCTTGCTTAACACCCGATTGGATGTCAAACCAGGGCGACATGCCAGCTCCTACTCGCACACAGGCTGAGTGATCTCTGTAAAGAGATTTTACAGCCTGTAGCAAGGGTCCGTTCACATTGTATCGGGGCAATATCTCCCATAACTTCTTTCTCATAACCCTGTCAAACGCCTTTTCCAAATCCACAAAAGCACACAAAACCTTTTGGTTTAGGGCCAAAAACTTTTCCGTGATCATGCGGAGGGAAAAGATCTGATCTATACACCCTCTTCCAGGTCTAAAACCTCCTTGGGCCTCCCACAACCGCCTTTCAGATCTCTCTGGCATTCTTCTCGCTAATATTTTAGCATATACTTTACCGCCCAAGCTAATCAAACAGATAGCCCTATAGCTTGCACAGTCTATCTGTGAACCTTTGCCTTTATACAAAGGTACGATGACTGCACTTCGCCAATCGTCTGGGACCTCCCCCGATTTCCAGCAAAAATTGCACAAAAACCAGAAAAAGTCCAAGACGCGGGGCCCACCATATTTGATTATCTCGGCAGTAACTTCATCTGCTCCCTTGCCACATTTCAGACTTCGAATCACGCTCTCTACTTCTTCCAAACTGATTTAACCATCGGCTACATCTGGACTCAGCATTACGCTGGTAGTCAAGACCTAGGCGTCCTCACGTACATACGTCTCCTTATAGAATTCCGCCCACCGCTGCAAAACATGTGCTTGCTCAGTTAACATTTCACCGCTCTTCGAAAGCACCCCTTTCATTCTACAGGTTACCGAACAACCCCGGGAACCACTAACTTCTCGCCAGAAAAGCTTCGTGTTTTCCCGGAAGTTGTTTGTCAACCTTTCATCTCTTTCTCTCTCAGAATTTTCACGCTTCATCTTTATAAGTGCTTTCGTTTTGTGCTTTTGCGGCTTGTACGCTCTTTTTCTTATCTCTCTTATACTTTTATCCTTACCAGAGGCTTTATAATCCAGCTATGCTTTCTTCTTTAACTCTACAGCATCTTTCATCTTTCAAAATTAATATTGCATTTATTAAAATAATAATATGTGACTTTGCTGGCGTCCGGTAGTTTCGGTTATATAATTGTAATTTTAAAATGCAAAAAATTTGAAGTTGAGTAAGGCATGACAATGTAAAAAGTAATCTAAAACTTATAAGATTATTATAAATTTATTTCAAATTGTTAAAATAACTTTGTTCGAAGTTATAGTATAAAATTAAGTATAATATAATTGCAAGCGCATCATTTAGAAGCATGATGATGATAATCGTCAGTTCATCTACAGTCATAATACACAAAACTTATTTAATTATAAAATAGATACCTTTTTAAATGCTTTTTTAAATGCTTTTATTTAACTTGACATGTATCGGATCAAATCTTGTAACGCGAAATTTTAATACTCAGACTCAATGAATTTCGATGAAAATTAGAGCACATGTTCGGCTCCGGTGACAATACAAGTAAACGGGGTTACCCGAAGAAAACATCCCCTTTTGACCCCTGTTTGCCACCCCTACGTGTTTTTAATCGCGTTTTCGACCATATTTGCCGATTTTTATTGTCCGGGTTAAATATATTTCACGAAAATTAGTCTTTATGTTATATTTTAGTTAAAATACAAGTGGGTTTTATTTCAATATGTAACATATAATATATATAACATATAATATATATAATAATTTGTACAAAATAAATATATATTAAATATGCTTATACTTACAAGCGTACAATATTATATTCCATTATAATAAATTATATTACACACTTTGTACATTTATAATATTACCAAACCAATGCGAAACAATATTTTGTAGCAATAAAATTTAACACAGTTAACGGAAAAGTTGACAAAACAATGATTTAAGCGATCGAAGGGTAAACACGAAAGATTTAAAATATCAAAAAAAGAAAATAAGTTTAAAATAAATTTAACTCTTTAAGCCAGACACTCTCGAATCGTCTTTGTCAAAGAAACGTAGCAAGTTTTTTTTTCATGTGTAAGTACGCTGGTAAGAGAGACAGTGGTGCTCGTGTGACTCGTTTTTTTTCTTTCATTGTGTCGGTGAGGTTATGTCCAGTTGGAGAAGGAAGTGATATCTGACTTGAGAAGTTAAAAAAGTTACAAAAAAAAATTACAAAAAACAGAAGACTAAAAAGTAAAAAAAAATTACAAAAAAAAATTTAAAAAAAAAACAGGACTAAAAAGTAAAAAATAAAAAATTACTAAAAAATATTTTAAAAAAATATTTATAAAAAATTTACAAAAATATTTACAAAAAAATTTACAAAAAAATTTACAAAAAATATATAATGAAAAAAAATATATTTTTTTAAATGCTTTTAACGCGCCACGCTTTCATTTAACGATTTATCTGAAAAATATTTTGTTAAATTTTTTTGTAAATAATTTTTTGAATCAATTTTTTTGTAAATAATTTTTTGAATCAATTTTTTTGTAAATAATTTTTTGCATCAATTTTTTTGATATTTTTGAAAAAAAATATTTTTTACTTTTTAGTTCTTTTTTTACAAAGTTAAATAAAAGCATTTAAAAAAAAAATTTTTTTTTCATTATATATTTTTAGAAAATGAAAACATTATACGAGTACGTTTGACAGCATTCATTTTACCTTTTTATGGTAGCGACGTAGCTAAAATGTTGCACGAAAATCGAACTAAAATTTTACTACGGTTGAAAATAAAATATTTGTTTATATTTTTTATCCATTGGACTTTTATTCCGTTTTTTTCGTCTGCTGCCTTTATAGGTTGTGGATTGCATGAATTCTTTGTTCAATAAAGATTTGATCAATAAATTGGGTTATTTGAAGTTTTATTTTTCATAAATATGTTTTATTTTTTTAATGATTGCTATTAATCTACAATATTGACATATACTTTTCACACTACTTTAGCTATCGGTATGCGTTTATAAATAAATGAAATACCGAAGACGACAGAAAACATATACACATGTATATGTAAGTTCTAAATTATATATTATTTAGATTGTTTTGAAACTTTTACTTACTCGGTAAAACAATTATGATAATACAGATAAGTATTGGCAAGGAGGAGGCGACACTGTGGCACGGTTAAGATCAGCTGCGTAAATACAAAGTGTTTAAAAATCAATAAAATATTTTTTTGGAAGTGTGAACGTTTTAAGTGCTTATATACTAAGTGTAGAAAAACATTTATTGAAGAAAGACGAATCTGAGTGCTAAAACAACAATAAAAACGTGAAAGAGCTTAAGGACAAACTTTGTGTGTGTTTAGTGTTTTGATAGCATATTTTGAAGACATATGAAAACAACTAGGGTAGAATCACGGATTAACTATTCTGAGGTGTATCACTACCCATCACATTAAACGGAAAGAATCCGAACGCCAAATATAACCTCAAAGTAAAATTGATTGCAAATTCAATAAATAGATCGTCATCATACACAAATACCCACCTAGCGCAACCTATCGATCCACGGGTAAACTACGTTACACCACACTAGACCGAGATCCAACAAGCGGTCATAGTTGAAAGTTGTAAGCAAGCGATACCGGGATAAATCAAGAGAGGGCGCCCCGCACTAAACGGAAATAGTATACGGGTCGACCACTAGAGGGTTCTACTAGTACCAAAACAAAACTAATAAATCGATAATCATGGATGAAATCCTACTTGCACTTAAAACCATACAAAAAGACCTTGATGCACAAAAATCTGAAATCCGTAAAAGTACAATCAAGGTAACAGAACAGGTTACACAAAATATCCATAAAATCTTGGACGAAAAATTTACCAAGCTACAAGATCAACATAATGTACTGAAGGAGAAGGTAGATAATCAAGAGAAAAGAATATACTTTTTGGAAAAACAGGCAAGACAACGAAATTTAGTATTTTTTGGGATTGACGAAAATGAGTCATCATACGATAACCTACAGAATAATGTTGTTAGTTTTATTAGAAACTACTTCAGCACCGAACTTGAACTCAGAGACATTCAAGAGATAAGAAGAATTGGAATAAAAGGAGACAGACCTCGCCCAATTGTGATTACTTTTTCTACTCTCGGATTAAAAATCAACATTTTAAAGGAAAAAGGATCACTAAAAGATACACAATATTATGTAAAAGAAGACTATCCTTTACAAGTCTTACAAAAACGAAGAGAACTACAAGAACAGGCGAAAATAGAAAAAGAAAAAGGCAATAATGTGAGAATAAAGTATGACAAATTAGTTATAGTAAAAAACAATAACAAAAGGCCACTTCCAATATCACCAGAAAACACATCAAGTCCAGCATCTCAGTCCAAAAACAACACCAACACACAAGCCCAAAAAAAGAACCGAGCACAAAAATCTGACAAACCGTTACAAAGATCGCACAGTTTATCTGAAGGGGTCATAAAGCCAAGTATGCTTAACTACTTGGTAAACAAAAATATGAACAACATAACAACAGAGCAAAATAATGGTAACAAAGGCAGCAACATATAGCAATCAACCCCCTCCTCTCACACGAATACCACAAACAAGCAACAGAAAATAAACATTAGAAAACATCTTCCAACCCGGCTGGTCACCGTGGAAGATTATGACCACAACCCTCCAAACACAACTACACAGAACGAGAACAGTCAACACGAACACTCAACCCAATTAAAAATCTCAACCTATAACGTCAGGACCTTATCGTCACACGAGCGCTTACTGGAATTAAACGAAGCAATAAAAGAAATAAATTATGATGTAATCGGTATTGCGGAAGTCAGGCGACTAGGAAATAAAATAGAGGAATACGACAACCTAATACTCTGCCACATAGGATGGACACCGGGTAAATATGGAGTAGGCTTCATAATTAACAAGCCGCTTAAAAACAACATAGAAAGCTTTATAGGTCTAACAGACCGTGTGGCATTGTTGAACTTAAAATTTCAAGACTTTGCGCTATCCATTATACAAGTATATGCACCTACGGAATCCGCCAATGAAGAGGAAATAGATGAATTTTATAAAACCATCGACAACGCTATGGAAATAACATATAAAAACATTATAGTAATGGGTGATCTTAACGCAAAGGTTGGCGCTCCCAGAGAAGGTGATCACTTAGCAGTACAACAACATGGATACGGCATAAGAAACGACAGAGGGCAAAGACTAGTAGACTACGCAACTGAACACAATCTAACTATCATCAACACATGTTTCAAGAAAAACCGCAACCGAAGATGGACGTGGCGCTCCCCCGACGGACAGCACAAAAATGAGATCGACTATATATTATCCAATCAACGTAAAATTTTCCAAAATTTTGAAGTCTTAAGCCTAAACTACCCATCAGACCATAGACTGATTAGGGCGTCAGTAACATTAGCCAAACAAAAGCAAAGTAGAGTTAAATTTACGAACAAAAACATTTTCCAACTAAAAACTAAAGACGAAGTAACAAGATATAATAACAATTTAATGTCAATGTTACCCTACCCAACGCAAAACTTGAAAAATATGTCAGTACAAAACTATCACGACAAAATAGTAAACGCTATTAATAAGAGTTTGCAAAAAACTCGAGAAACTGGGAAAGAGACACATACTCACCACAGAGTATTGTCAGGTCGCACTGCTTGGCTACTGAAAAGAAGAAAAGAGCTACAAGCGGCAGAAAATAAGTCGCGATCTATGAAAAATGAGCTTTCTGCCCTCTACAAAGTAACAAACAAATATATAAAAAGAGATTACGCTAAATATAGAGAAGATACAATAGTAAGATATTTACAGCAGACTGGAAGCTCAAAGAAGGCCTTCAAGAGACTTAAAACGAACAAAACCTGGATAGAAGGACTAGGAAAACAAGGCAAAACCTTATGCAAACGTAATGATATCATCAACGCGGCATCGGACTTCTATAGAAAATTGTACAGTGATGTGATTCAAAGTAATAACACCCGAAATAACAGTGAAAGCAAAAGCGAAAGCTATATAAAACCAGTGGATGAAATAGAAGTTATAAAAGCAATGAAAAGTTTGAAATTAGAAAAAAGCCCTGGATCGGATAACATCACGAATGAAGTATTGAGGCTTGCGAACAAAACATTAGCCGGACCACTGGTGGAACTGTTCAATTTAATACTACAAAACTTCGAAACACCCCAACAGTGGTCTGAATCGGACATTATACTTATTTATAAAAAAGGTGACCCGAAGGATATTGGTAACTACAGACCAATAAGTTTGCTACCGAGCCTCTACAAACTTTTCTCTACCATTATAAATATAAGAATAAGTAATACATTGGAACTCAAACAACCAGTTGAGCAAGCAGGTTTCAGAAAAGGGTTTTCTACAGTTGACCATATCCACACACTCGAATTAATTATACAGAAATACCAAGAACAACAGAGACCGCTATACATAGCGTATATCGATTATCAAAAAGCTTTTGATACGGTAAAACACACAAGTATATGGGATAGCTTAAAACAACAGGGAGTAGAAGACGTTTATATAAAAGTGATAAAAAGTATATATAAAAATAACAAGGGAAGAATTAAGCTAGAAACCCTCGGTCCAAGTTTTGCCATAGAGAGAGGCGTAAGACAGGGCGACCCCCTATCTCCAAAACTATTTATAGCCATTCTAGAAAATATCCTCAGCAAGATAGATTGGAGTAAGTCAGGCCTATATATAAATGGCGATTACCTAAGTCACTTGAGATTCGCAGACGACTTAGTCTTGTTTTCTGAATCCAGCACCCAGCTACAACAAATGATGGAAACCTTACAACAAACAAGTGCCAAAGTAGGCTTGGAAATGAATCTCTCAAAGACCATGACAATGACAAATAGATGGAGAAGACAAATCACAATAAACGGATTACCACTCGACTACGCAGACTCATACATCTATTTAGGGAAGAGAATAAGCTTTGATAGAAAAAATAACGAACTGGAAGTAAAAAGAAGAATACAAAATACTTGGAACAAATATTGGAGTTTAAAGGAAATTTTTAAAAGTAACCTCTCCATATCCCTAAAAACAAGAGTTATGAATTCAAATCTCCTACCAAGTCTGACGTATGGGTGCCAGACATGGAAGTTCACTTCAAAAATAAAACACCTAATCACTACGTGTCAAAGAGGACTAGAGCGCAGCATGCTGAAAATAAAGAAAATAGACAAGATTCGACATACAAAAATAAGGGAAATGACTAAAGCAACAAATGCACTATACTACGCACAAAAACTAAAGTGGAAGTGGGCTGGCCATGTCGCTAGGCTTAAAGACCAGAGATGGACCAAAAAAGTAACTTTTTGGAAAGGACCTCCTGGTAAAAGAAGTAGAGGAAGACCATTGACACACTGGGAAGATGAGATCATAAAGACGGCCGGCCCAAACTGGAAGCAGATTGCACAGGATAGAGATAATTGGGCAGCTTTGGAGGAGGCCTTTACCCAATAATGGGGTTCCTACAAACTGTGCTAAGCTAACAATAACTAAGCATAGAAATGAATATATATTACAAAGAAATAAAAATAAATATATAAACTGGTTATTCAAACAAAATAGGTTCAAATATATTATATTAGTTAGCTTAAATAAATAAATATAGAGTTAAGTATGTAAAATGTACATGTGGAAATTAGTAGGAAATAAATGGCTTTTTTATTTTTATTTTATTTTATTTATTTATTATTGGCAATATTCGCTCAGTCCTCATTAAAATCAAATAGGTGTATCTTAGTTTGTTTGTTCACATAAAGTATATCTACTCGTAGTACAGGATGTTTCATACTTATATTTATTTCTGTAATAATCCTTACTTTATCTAAATTGTTTGTTTTGATGTAACACAAAGCATTTATTGTTTTTATTCTTACTAAATATTTTTTCAGATTCGTATAATATTGTAATGTATTTTGACTAATGTCACAATATTATATACTAACTTGTTTCCCGCGACTCCGTCCGTGCCGACGGAAGGTAAGAGTTCGAAACGTTGATTCAAATGACATCAATATTATAAAAATATCTGTTTAAAATTTAAATATATAGCTAAATTAACAATTAGGTAAATTCCATAGATGAATCTACCTATTGCAATCGATGCGAAGACGGGACCCAGACTCCAGAGTAGGGGCGCTACACCGTTTATGAACTGGAGATTGAGAATACGTCGAAAAAAAAATGTATATATCCCGATATATATATATATATATATATATATATATATATATAGATGATGTATGTAAGGAACGGTATAAAGGACATGATGAAGCAACTTTAGGAATGTCTTGATGTCTCAAAGAGTTTTAAATATAACTAAAATAAGCTGATGTTGATTCTTGATAAGATAACTTCAGCAGTATTTCCCGAAACATCCTTTCATGTAATATTATTAGACCACATATGCATAACTTTATATCATATTTATTAAACCCAGTAACGCAAACGGAAGTGTTTTGTGATTTCATAATGAACCGTGGTTTTTTCCAGAATACGTACTAACTCATGTGTGTGTGTTATTCCGGGTCGTGACCTACATTACCTATATATAGGTAGATCTTGACCCCCACACACACATTATTAATAAACGTTTTTTTTTTTTATTACATATGTAATTATATATATATATATATAGATTGTGTTACATAAAATATGTAATGTTACCCCTAAACTCCAATCTTCATTTTTGTCATCCGTCACCCTCTTATAGACTGCAACATTCATGATATCACGTATATCATTAGGAAGGGTGAAGGAGTTAGACAGGCATGGACAGATAGTTAATTCCTTGGTGGGAAGAGACAGATGTATGTCAATATAAGAAAAGGTAATTCTTATCAAATATGAACATACATCGTGATATGGTTTAAGGCTACCTGAAGCATCCTCATAGGGTGGGGATTCTACCGGGGCTATGGTAAGTATGTATAATAATACTGTGGCGTCCAACCAGGGCGATAGCATTTTAATATATAAAACACAAAGACACTCACTGACTGACTCACTGAGTCATTCATCGCTCTACAGCCCAAACCGTAATACCTAGAAAGCTGAAATTTGGACACAAGACTCCTGACATATTGAATAGGTACATAATTGCAATAAAAAAGGATTTTGCAAAGATCTAAACCGTTCCAAAGTTACAGCTAAAAAACTACAAAGTTTACCCCTCGCTCCCTCTCTTCTCCCATTGCATTGCAGTAGAAATTAAAATTATTTGTCCAGTCACTGTGTTTATTCTCAACACGCTGCGATGTGAGAAACAAGAGTGTACCTACAACCCGATAGGAATGAAACTCTGTATTTATCAAATTCAAGGCTTTCCCGCACTGATAGCGACTCATGATGGGTTGGAGGATAGAGCGTGTATGTATGAAGGGTAGGGTCATGGGTACATTACTCACGAAAGTAATTTTTTTTGTTTGTAATAATAGTTCTCTATAAAGACAAGTTTCACATATAAGGACATTGAAACTTGTATGTGTTCCTTGAAGCTACAATAAAAGAGGGAAAGGAGGTTATAAATAGTAATTCAGTAGTAGTTAAGATAGTATGAAAGTATATCATATGAGTCGCTCCTTAGCTATGCGAGTTGTTGGTAGTTTACACTTTAAAGCATTCAATTGTTATAACTAGGTAAATTGATTGTTACCACATAATAGCCACAATAGTTGCCATATTTGAGTATAAAAATTACTTAATTACTAATCTACATTGGACTAAATTTCCCTCCCGACTATGTTCGTTTTTAATACAGTATGAGATAAATCATTTGATCTCGTAATCATATTCTAAATTTGATATATTTTTTTTATCTTTAATAGGTTTGTGATTATTTATAATTAAGATAACATTAAATATCAATATAAATTACTAATTTAAAAATAACTTTTCGCAGAGCAGTTATTTTGTTTTTAAATGAAGTATCTATATTTAATACGATACTTCCCTTTTCCACCGCGTTGTAATAATAAGTTTTTACATTACAACAAGGGAAACCATAACTAGACAGTTCCTATTATTTTAAGAAGTCTATAAAACTTGAATAAAACTAATTAATCATGCAAATTAGTTTTTGTACTACTTCTAAATAAACCAAAACAAATCTTGCGTTTCTTATTCTTCATACCTAAGTGCTTAACCGTTTTTAGTTATTTATTATATTTTTATGGTAATGGAATTTCCTGTCTCTTAACTTTAGTTTTATCAGTAAATAACTGTCGGTAAATATGAGAACATCAGACTTGTTAATTACTTTGTTCTTAACATTATTTTCTGTCTTTACGGAACAACTTGTAAATTATAGAATTAAAAGGGTATTTGTGTGCTTAAGTACTTCTTATATCTCGTACACATGTTTCATATATATATATATATATATATATATATATATAAGATAACTTATTGTTGAGGATTTTCGTAAGTAAACCACAATTTGTTTCACTGAAAATACAAGAAACGACAATTAAAGTTTACTAATATCGCTTCCTCAATCACCTCTGTAACAATTACTAATTTTTATAATGATTCTTTCTTTCTTCATAAAATATCCACCATTTAACTAAACGTCATTCCGACCGATGCGCCTTCTAGAACTATCCAGAGACTATCCATAGACTATCCATAGACAAGCGCGAAGCGCTATAGATTTCAATTAATGAAATGTTATTTCATTAGATATATATAATAGAAAAGGGTGCCATCTGACAAATAAATTATCAAACCAAAAAATATGCCAAACGAAGTCCGATATGTTAAGGGTCTGTCTACACTATGTATGTAAATCAGGATATAATAAATAACATCAATGCTGTAATAGAGAGAGTACACTATTGGATATTATAATATTTATTGCTTTTGGAATCTAGACAGATACTTTCAACTTTGATGCATTAGAAATAAGAATTGTTATAACTCATATGTACCTATATATTATTTTATAATAATAATTCTAAACAAAATATACGTTCATTTGAAATACGAAGTCCATATGTATTTCCGATTTTAAAATTGATTTGAATACCGCCCTGTATCTATAACGCATAAATATAATTTTACAGTGTGTGCAAAAGACGTGCCGTACTGTATTAAAGTATATACAGCTGGAGGTGTCATTGGTAGGAGAGCGTTCTAAGTAATGCTTAAACAAAATTTAATTATGAACTGATAATATGGTGATAGCCGAGTATCCTAGCCTAGTAGCCTGGCCTAACTGGCCTAACTGGCCCGCTAACGCAAGTAAGCGATGGGGGCCAGGTTAGCCCCGTTCCCTCAATTATGATGGAGGGAGTGACCCTTGCATTATGCTCGTAAACGAGTGAAACGAGTGCTGCTAGCTGTACCTGGTCGTCTTGCTAGCCACAGATTTTTTTTACATTATTAACTGATAATTAGGCCTACCCAACGACTCCATTGCGATGTTCATAAATTATTTACTATATATTGACGTTTTCAAAACATTCATAACAATAAAGAAATACCCGGCTGAGTTTGATGTGGCGCTTTTCAGATCAGGGAATATGTAAACCCACGTAGCCTTAATTTTAAGTTGGGGATTCTTTTGCAGCCTTTCTGCAATCTTATCTCGATAAGTATGCAATCAAACCCTCTTGAAACTTCCATTTGACACACACAAGTGATCTTTAGTGTTAATTCAAACTGGCAAAGTTATAAATATATAACAAACCAACAAACTTGAGACAAAATTCATTTTTAATTATATTCCATTAAAGTTGCTAAAGTATAAAACAACTTAAATTAAAACTTATAATTCCTTTGTTATTTCGTAATGAAAAACTTTAAGCAAAGTTCTGTTCCGGATGAGATCTGTTTAATCTTCTAAACTTTTAGTAATAAGAGAATGTAATGAGCTGGCAGTCTCCCAAGTTTTACTTCTCATATTCGTTTCACCTGACACATCGTTTAAAAGTCAACTTAGTTTGTAAGAGAACATGAGTTAGGAAATTCGTTTTCAATGTCGAATTAGACAGTAATTTAATGTATAAATTGCAATTACATAAATATAACTAAATCTCTGTGACCTCGCTTTCGTTGTTTTCATAATTATAATTTTAAATGCATGTAGTTAGAGGTGAAGAGAAGGATAAGAGGTGTATACAAAGAGTCTAAACTATGAATGATGATTATTATAAGGAGAGAGAGAGACATCATTATAAAAGAAGACGGAGAGAGAGAGAAAAAAAAAGTAACTTCGCTAACGTTTGATAAAAGAGTGTGGAAGGAATTTACATGTTGCGTTCAAACAATTGAGATAAACGCAAGATGATACACAAAAATAGAAGTCTTTGCAAAATTCTTGTTCACTATTAAATTATAGTATAAGAGAAATACGTATATATAATTTTCAGGCAATATTTGTCACAATGGCACCCAATTTGATAGAGTACTTTTATTATTTAACTTCTTTAGTCAAGTATAGTTATTCCAAAACTGGTAAGATTATTGGGTCCTTAGATTACATGAATTTGCGTTTCCACGAACTTGCCATTTTAATGGAATGTTGGAATTCATATTCAAATTTATTTTCAACATAAACTCATCTATTTCTGTTTTGAATTTAGAGATTCATTAGTTTTCGAACCATTTTTTTTTCTCTGACATTTACAAAATCGAAAACTTAAAGTCTATTATTTATAAAAACAAACTCCACTGCAGCACTTTAGTTACAGATATAGGTTAAAGAATTAATGATTAGTTTGGGGAATCTACTTCAAAAGAAAACGCTGTATTATTTAGTTCCAAAGTTTTTGTCCTGGAAATCTTTACCTAAAATAACCTTAAGAATACTTAATAATAAAGATATTACGTTGATCATTTAAGCAAATCCATACGAAAAAATGTAATTCACTTGAAGCAAATTGGAAAACTGAAAAATCTTGAGAAATAAGTACTGAATGAATTGAGTAAAGCACTTTAACAAGCATTGAGTGCTGCGTAACTTCACTCATTAACTGACTTAGAATATGTGTATACGGTGACAATATTGTATTAAACATATATAGGTATGTTTGTTTCGTAAGTAACACAAAACGAAAATTATAAGTTAAAATATTCTATATTGAGTCTTACCGTTTCTTCTCCGTGTTTTAATGTTATATTACTTGAAACATAAACATTGTAAACTTCTTTCATGATACGATATAATATTTACAAAAAATGTTTTCCATGTCATTAAAATGAAGAGAGAAACTCCAAAAACATCTTTTGTGGAAGCTAAATCGAATTTATTAACTGTCATTTCAGAATTTAAGGTTTATTTTTGATCAAACCACAGATATAAAATTTAAAGCTTGATGTATGTTTTGTGTCCAACATTCTGGTAACCCGTTAAATTTAAATCAATAGGGACTATTGTGTACTTTTGTGTTTTGTGTCGGGGAAATGTAACTTTTCTTCAATAGGACAATATTAATAATTTTATAATCGTATTATTTCGTCTTTAATATAATAAAATATTCAAAAACTTATGTCATAATCTCGATAGTTTTGTCTTTAATTTATTATTCATTATTAATTTATTAAATTATTATTCATTTTTAATTTATTAAAACGTTATCCTTCGACGAGTCAATAATATGACCGAGAAAATAACGAAAGAAGATAAAAATATCGATTTGTAGAGAACGAAATAATTTTAGGTTAAAATTTTTCATGCTGGAACTGGATGGAAATATAAATTCAAAATATTTTATTTAAAGAAATCAAACATTGGACAATAGTCAAACTCTTAAAAGAGTAGGTTCGTGGAGAAAAACCGACAAAATACTAAATATATATTCTTTTAACTTACTTTTTATAGTATTGTTTAATGTAACCATAGTAAAGTTAACAAACGAAAATCAAATATAACATATATAACTAATTAATTCTGAGAAATTATGATTGAAACTATATATAACGTGTAAACCAAATTTTACCAATATAACTTTATGGTAAAAGCAAATTGAAGTATTGACCTCACGCTAGTGGCAGGTTTAGTTTGATGTTTGTTAATTTGTAGAATAATGAATAAATCGTAGGTTATAGAGTATTGTATACATATATTATTAAGAGAAATTATTATAATGTACCTATTTATATGTTTACTACAAATTTGAAGTGAAGCTAATATGGAGTAAGTGTAAAAACATCAATAATAAATACATATTATTTATGTTTGAGTCATGACAAACCAAGTTGAAATTCAAACAAACTTTTGGAAATTCATAGCAATACAGATTGAGGTTTCAGATTAGCCTCTTCAACCCTAACTCGATTTGTTTAATTTATTCCTAAGTGGAGTTGGACGACTAATCGGAGAAACCAATAACTTATATCTAGCTGGCTAGCATAGCTTTTAAATTCATGTGCTACTTTCAGCTCAATAGCTAACATTTATTCATAATTCAATAAAGGTGACATCGGAGTCTGAAGATCATACTTAATTTGTTTGTCTACTTCGTTAATACCAAACCGAAGGAAGTACTTCACGCTCAGTATTTCATAATACCGTACAGCTATTTAAATTATTATATAAGTACCCAAAACTTGAATAAAAAAAATCGAAATGTAAAATTTGTTATAGTTAAGAACTTAATTGTTCTTAGAACAGATAAGCTGAAAAGTCAATATAATATACGTGTTTAAGTAATACAATACTGTTATCCAATACCATACCATCCCTGTCTACCATAGACTGCAATATTCACTACATTATGTACCTATATCATTCTAGATGAAAAAGGTTGGAAATAGGGGTAAGACAGGGAGAGAAAGTGTGTACCTTTTTGGGAAGAGATGCTGACCTTCCTGACCTAACGTGGTCCTGTATCGTGAAGGTGCCTTAAACTACCAGCCTCATGTAGTGGTGATTCTGCCAGGAGTTACAGTGAATGCGAACAGCGATCCAGGGGCGTCCAAATAAGACGAGCAAGACAATTTGGTTTAGGTGTATAATAAATAGTTCACTAGTCGTGAACATTGTGTTTAAATATCTTCGCCAGTCGTTCCTTATGTATGCCAGTTGTTGGCAAGTTATAGTTTTACAACTCCAATACATCTATTACATAATTAAGGCATTTTTAATTATATAAGTTTGATGTAATAATGTAATGTGATAATAACCACAGAATAACCACAACAGCTGTAATGTTTTAAATATAAGAAGTAAATAGGTAATTAATTCACCACTGCTTAATATGTAATACAATGTAAATATTAGAAATACTTACTAAGACACAAACAAACCTATACATTCATTTACGAGTCAAATGAAATCTGATATGTTAAGTGTCCGTCTGCACTGTGTATGTAAATCAGGATATAATAAATGACACCAATACTGTAATAGCGATGGCGCATTGTTAAATGTTATAATATTTAATGCTTTGGACTGAAGACAAATCATATGTCCATCTTTGATGAACTCCAAATAGTAATAATTCTACATAATAGGTACTTTCATTGGAAATATAATGTCAAAATATAGTTATGATATGATTTCAGATTATTTCTCAAAAATACCATAATAATTAAAAAAATATATTTTTTACCTGCAGTTCAATTTAGTTGAATATTAAAATGTTTTATTTATACTATTTTTATGAAGTTTTAAAAGTAAATTCATAATTGAATTTGTTAGTGCTGCACATCATTGTATCGTATTCATTTGCTTTTTGTTGATTAATGAATTATATTACATGGGATTTCAAAGTGGATTATACTTTGCAACATTGGTAAATATTTAAAATGTAGTTAAACTGGGTCGTAATATAACTAGGGGCGCGAACCGGACCTCGATTTTGACTCGCTGCGCTCGCAAAATTTCGGTGTAGTTCAGCGAATTGAGCGAAGCGAATAACCCATCTTCTATTCAGCGTTCAAAATGCAAAACAACATGCGTAAAATATGGAATAATCAAATATCACAACGAAATTTTTTTACATTGAAATCTATGGGACAGTAATTTTTTGGTGATTATTCCTCAACGAAATGAGTTTTTTTTCACCTTTTTTTATAAACCATCGCAATAACCATCGCTATAAATATGTAAAATTTCATGAAGATCGGTAAAACCATTTTCATGCCAACCCTGGACATGGGATGCAAAAAATTTCACATAGAGCGCTCCGCTCAATAATAGAGGAAGGGAAAATATAATACAATTTTTTTTTTAAATGTAGATTTAAATATTAACAACAGCTGAAGGTGTAATTGATAAAAGATCTTTTTAAGTATTTTCCTAACAAAACATAATAATTAAGTCTAAATAAGGTGGCCAATACTTAATTAGGCAGTATCTACCTTCCTAACTAAAGAACAAATTCGAGTGAAAAATAATTTAGAATTATATTCCATTAAAGCCAATTAAGGAAAAAAACTTAAATTAAAACTTTTATTTCTTTTGTTATTTGGTACTTCAGACAATTTGGAAATAAAATTTTTTAAGCAGAGTTCTCTTCCGGTTGAGATCTGGTTAATCTTTTGAACTTTGAATAATAAAAGAGTTTTAGAAGCCCCTGGTGGTCTACAAAAGTTTTACTTCGAAAGTTCTTTTCACCTGACCATGTCGTTTATAAGTCAACTTTAATTAATGGAAAAAAACTAGTGTATAATAGAAAAAAAAGCCCAGTATTTTAGAACATCTAAAACATGATTTACCCATGTTTATTATAAATGTAATTTAGGTTTAGAATGGCTTAAAAAAGAGGAACATAAGACTAGCAGTTGAATGTCAGTCACCCGCTCTTTTAGGTTCGTGGCAAATTGCTTTTCTAGCTGGTGGTAGCTTTAAGGATTAAAAATGTTTTGTATAAAATAATTTTCGACAAAGATTTTGATCTTGATTTTTTTTACCTTTATAAAAATACAACTAGGCCTTGAATCTGAAAAACCTAACAGGTATATTTATAGTCTTCCCAACAAGGAACACACTTCCTCTCCCTGACTTACTCCTGCATCCATTCTTCTTCCTCCAAAAGGATATAAGCGATATCCCGAATATCTATAGTAGACGAATGGCTAACAAGTAAGCTAGACTGTCTCATGCTTAACAAAAGACATCTAAACACATATATATAGAGAATATAGGTCATGACCCGATAAAACATTCGCACATGAGTTGATTTGTATTTTGAACACATGTTCATTACGAAATCACAAAAACACTTCTTATTGCTATTGCAGGATTAGCTTACTTCAGTTCCTAGTTTCTTGACATTTTATACTAACCCAGATGTTAAGATTTTCTTAAAGATGCTTCATGATGAAATCTTTAAGAAATTCAAGTATTATTTACTCCGTTCCTGGTATACGTAATTTATATATATATATATATATATATATATATAAGATTTAATTTTTGTATATTTTACTACCGAACAGATACATTTAAAATATCACTGCCATTCCCAGGTTCGATTTCGTAATTTAGGTCTGAACTAACGATATAAACTGTTTTACTTCGTCAGCGCGAACGGAGTCGAGGGAAACAAGCTTGTATATAATATTATAATATTAGGCGAAATATCTAACAATGTTTAATAAATATTACAGAACACTTAAAAAGAAGTGAGAAAACAACCTCTGTGTTACATAAAAACAAACCAATTTTAGATAATATGAGAATTATTACAGAAGTAAATATAAATATAAAAAAGGTATATTCTTTATATCCTTTACAAGATATATTCTGTGTGAACGAACAAACTCAGATAAATAATTTTATATAATTTGAATTCAATGAGGACTGAAGTAATAGAATAAAGTAAAGGCGTCTATTAAGGGCCGGGTTTGTGGAAAAACCTTTAAATAAATTTTGGAGTGTGAGTAAATCTTTATCAGATAAAATTTTTATATTTAAAAATAATATATTTAATGACAATGACTTTAAATTACTATCAAGTTTATCCTATCTTTTGAACAAGAAAACAGAAATTGAAAGAAATTAGTGAGACCCTTATAAAGTCTTAGAAGATATATAACTAATCTATTTTTTAGTTTTAAATGCAGTTTTGTGCAAATTTTCATTATCTTTAATAAAAATATCACATGTTTATTTGTAATTTATTCAGTCTTAATCCTTGTACCTTATTAGGTGTTGTACTTCTACAATTGTAATATGGATCTTATTAGGTGTAAAAAACAACAATGATGACAGCCATTGCAACTTAATATAGAAAGTTCACTAAATGTAAACAAATATTCACATATATATATATATATATATATATATATCTAAAATTTTTGCTGCGTTGCTTCTAAATCCGATTTTCCTGGACGCTCTCACCGATTAAGATATATTTTGTGTAGTGATGAAGTTTCCTATATTTTTCCGATTTAGATTTGGGTTCAGTAAATAATATAAAATGGAAAAAGTAAAATAATAATAAATAACACATTTTCGGTAAATGTATAAACATCGTCTGGTGTGTAAATAATAAGAATAAGTTTTTATTCATTACTTTCTCGTGGTTAACATTATTTTATTTTGTCTTCGTGGTTAATATTTGTTCTAGCAAAAATATGTACATCAATCAAACATGGATACATACAACTTAAACAAACATTATCATTTACAAGTTTAATAAACAATCTGATATGTTAAGGGTCTGTGTACACTATGTATGTAAATGAGGGTATAATAAATTACATCAATACTGTAACAGAGAGAGTACAATAATAAATAATATAGTATTTATTACTTGTAATGTGGATCAAACGTCCATCTCATGTGATATTGAAATATGTAATTTTTACAATTCATGTTTATATTTTTAAATTATATTTTTATTATAATGTAATAATAATTCTAAACAATAGATTGGATTGGAACGTTGGAAATATAAAGTCTATCTATATCTATGATATGATTTCAATTTCAATTTGATTTATATAACGTACTTCATATATATGTCAGTAATATAAAAATAATTTAAGAAAAAATTGTTTTATTATATTATATTAATCATCATTGAGTGTACATAAAATTTCAAAGAACTTCAAATTCATCGACTCTTATCAGTATTACTCATAATTATCAAATAAAAAGTCAAATACAATCCAATTATAAATTCTAAAATTCTTAAAAGGGTCGAAAAGAATAAATAATAAATGAACATTTACAATTACTTACAGTACAATAACCATGTATTGTTATCACTGCACTCGAGCACCAGGCAAAAAGTAAAATGTCGTAGCTAGCTTTCAGCTATTTATTTATACAAGTTCTTAAATAAGTTGATCGTTTCACTCGATTCCTGAAAACTGACAATATCGCACTATCACGTGACAGCTTTGCCTTGACTAATAACTTTAGTCAAATCAAAGTATTAGAAATTAATGAATCCTAACTAACATTACACCAATTTGTAAATGTGACTGTTTATTTTAACCTAATTTATCTTATTTTTATAGGGCAACTAAAAAAAATTATTACGCAACCAATTATTATTTACCCACAATATTTATAAAAACACTATCCATTTATAAAAATAAAAGACTAGTGGCGTAGTCTTAAATCTACCTTATAATATTTTATAAACAATTGTAAATATGTAACACATACTTAATATAATAATGAGGCCTTTAAGGCTCAGCGGCGACATATAAATTATTTTACAAAGCCTATTTAAGATAATTATTATTTAAGAATTCATTTTTAATTTAGGTTAGTAATAAGTAATCTTATACGACTATTTATAGTAAAAGAGCGTTTTAAGTAATTTTCAAAGAAAACTTTACTATGAAGTGTTGTTTTGATGGTAAGAACATATTCTGGTAAGTTGAAATTATCATAATACGGCCGTATCTTCCTCCCCAACTCAATAACAAACTCCAGTAACAACTAATTTTTAAATGTATTCCATTAAAGTTACTTAACTATAAAGTAACTTAAATTAAAACTTCGTCGTTATTTTGTACTTCAAATAATTCATAATGAAAAACTTTAAGCAAAGTTCTGTTCCGGATGAGATCTGTTTAATCTTCTAAACTTTTGATAATTAGAGAATTTAATGAGCTGGCAGTCTTCCAAGTTTTACTCAAGATGTTCGTTTCACCTGACACATCGTTTGTAAAAAACAACTTAGCTTGTACGAGACTGTGAGTTAGAATTTCAAAGTCGAATTAGACAGCATTTAAATGCTATACGCATTGTTCTAAATTAAAATTAATATTGCATTTAAAACCATAATCTGCGACTTTGCTGGCCTCCGATAACTTCGGTTATATAATTATAATTTTAAAATGCAAGAAATTCAAGTGGAGGAAGGCATGATAATGTAAAAAGTAATTACTCTAAAACTTATAACATTATTATAAACTTATTTCAAATCGTCAGTAACTTTGTTAGAGGTTATAGTATGGTTATATTAAGTATAAAATAGTTGCAATGTGCATCATTTATCATCCGTCATAATATACAAAACTTATTTATTTAAGAATAGTTGATACCTTTTGATAAAATAAAATCGTTATACGTTTGAAGGCATTTATTTCATCGATAAATTCTCTACAGACTCTCTCTCTTCTCTCGACGTCCTTTTTATGGTACCGACGTTGCCAAAATGTTGTACGGAAAGCGAAGCTTAATTTTACTACAGTTGAAAATAAAACATTTGTATATATATATTTCTTCTATTTCGTTTTTCCGTCTGCTAGTCCTATAGATTGTAAATTATATAAATTCTTTATACAATAAAGATTTAATAAATAAATTTTGGTTGTTTGAGGTTTTATTTTTCATATGTTTTATTTTTTTAATGATTGCTGTTAATCTACAATATTGACATGTACTTATCGCACTACGGCTATTAGCTATGGGTATGCGTTTATATATAAATGAAATAAGAAGACGACAGAAAATATATACATGTACACATATTATGTAAATTCTAAATGATATATTATTTAGATTGTTTTGAAACTTTTACTTACCCGGTAAAACAATTATGGTAATACAGATAAGTATTGGCAATATTCGCTCAGTCCTCATTACAGTCTAATTACATAAATATGTTTATCTGAGTGTTTGTTCACATAAAGTATATCTACTCGTAGTAATGTCTGTCTAATACTTATATTTATTTCTATGATAATCCTTATTTTATCTAAATTGTTTGTTTTGATGTAACACAAAGTATTTGTTGTTTTTCTTCTTACTAAATATTTTGTCAAATTCATATAATATTGTAAGGTATTTTGACTAATGTCATAATATTATATACTAACTTGTATCCCGCGACTCCGTCCGTGCTGACGGAAGGCAAGAGTTCGAAACGTTGATTCAAATGACAGCGATATTATAAAAATATCTGGTTAAAAATTAAATATATAGCTAAATTAACAAATTTTAAATACATATTATGAATGTGAAGAACGCTGTAAGGGACATGGTGTAGTAATTTTAAGAATGTCTTGATGTCTCAAAGAGTTTTAAATGTAACTAAAATAAGCTAATGTTGATTCTTGATAAGATAACTTCAGCAGTATTTCCCGAAACATCCTTTCATGTGATATTATTAGATCACATATGCATACCTTTATATCATATTCATTAAACTCAGTAACGCAAAAGGAAGTGTTTTGTGATTTCATTATGAACCGTGGTTTTTTTCCAGAATACGTACTAACTCATGTGTGAGTGTTATTCCGGGTCGTGACCTACATTACATATATATAGGTAGATCTTGACCTTCACACACATTATTTATATACATATATATTTATTTTATTACATATATAATTAAATATATACCGTGTTTAGGTGTCTAATGCTACTCTAAAATTAATGTAAAATGTAATTAATGTAATGTTATCCCGAAACTCTAATCCACACTTTTGTCAGCCGTCATCCTCTTATACACAGCAACATTCATGATTTCATTCATTCATCACATATATCATTAGGAAGGGTTAAGGTGTTAGGAAGGACAGATAGTTAATTCCTTGGTGGGAAGAGACCGATGTATGTCCATATATGATAAGAAAGGTCTTTCTTATGGACATACATAGTGATAATGTTTGAGACTACCTGGAGCATCCTCATTCGGTTAGGATTCTGCCGGGGCCATGGTAAGTATGCACAATGATACTGTGGCTACCAACGACGGGAGTGACATTCTTTTTAAAGACAAGTTTCACATGTATGGACATTGAAACTTGTGTGTTCTTTGGAGCTTCAATAAAAGAGGAAAAGGAAGCTATAAATAATACTTCAGTAGTAGTAAAGAAAGTGTGAAAGTGTCTTATATTAGTCATTCCTTAGTTATGCGAGTTGTTGGTAGGTTACATTTTGACACATTTAATTGTTATGATAATGTAAATTGATTACTTAATTATTAAGCCACATATGACTATATTTCACTTGCGACTATGTTTGTTTTTATTACAGAAAAAACACATTTAAAAATCTTCATATTATCACAAAATAATACATATGAGATAAATCATTTGATGTATATTCTTTAATTTGATATATTTATTTATCTTAAATAGTTATGTGATTAATTGTCATTAAGATAACATTAAATATCAATATGAATCACTAATTTAAAAATATCTTTTCGCAGAGCAGTTATTTTGTTGTTAAATGAAGTATCTATATTTAATACGATACTTTTCTTTTCTACCACGTTATAATAATAAGTTTTTACATTACAAGAAGGGAAACCATAACAAGAGAATTCCAATTATTCTAAGAACCGGTAACAAGTCTATAAGACATGAATAAAACAAATTAATAACATATAAGTTTTTTTTTACTTCTATATTAACCAAAACAAATCTTGTGTTTCTTATTTTTCTTATCTAAGTGCTTTAACCGTTTTTAGTTATTTGTTATATTTTTTATGGTAATGGAGTTTCCTGTCTCTTAACTTTCGTTTTATTCAGTACAGTACAGTACAGTCTGTAAATATAAGAACATCAAACTTATTTTACTTTGTTCTTAACATTATTTTATTTTGTCTTTACTGAACAACTTTTAAATTATAGAATTAAAAGTGTATTTGTCTGCTTAAGTACTTCTTATATGTCGTACACATGTTTAATAGAAGAATATATATATAATAGAAAAGGGTGCCATCTGACAAATAAATTATCAAATCAAAAAAATAAGACAAACGAAGTCCGACATGTTAAGGGTCTGTCTACACTATGTATGTAAATCAGGATATAATAAACAACATCAATGCGGTAATAGAGAGAGTACACTATTGGATATTATAATATTTATTGCTTTTGGACTCTAGACAGATACTTTCATCTTTGATGCATTAGAAATAAGAATTTTTACAATTCATATGTATATATTACTTTACAATAATAATTCTAAACAAAAAATACATTTATTTGCAATATAAAGTTCATATGTATTTATGATGTGATTACAATTTCAAAATGGATTTGAATATATCTATAACGCATAAATACAAATATCCAGTGTGTGCAAAAGACGTGCCGTACTGTATTAAAGTATATACAGCTGGAGTTGTTATCGGTAGGAGAGCGTTTTAAGTAATGTTTCAAAATTTATATTTATAAACTGTTAATATGATGATAGCCTATGTAATATGGTAACATTTTTCTCCCTAACTTGTTTGATCAACTGGCTGCATCATCCCGCACCGTTAGAAGTCATACTTGTGGTAGCGGTGGGGATCGGGTTCCCCTCCTCCCTGAAATATGGCGAAAGAGGTGATGGCTGATGCTCGAGACGAGGAGCTACTTGCGGTGCCTGGTCGTCTTGCTAGCTAAATCTCTTTTTTATATTATTAACTGATAATAAGGCCAACCAATCGAATTGATTACGATGTTCATAAATTATTTACTAAATATTGACGTTTTGAAAACATTCATAACAATAAAGAAATACCCGGCTGAGTTTAATGTGGCGCTTTTCAGATCAGGAAATATGTAAACCCACGTAGCCTTAATTTTAAATTGGGGATTCTTTTACAGGGAGGCTTATCTCTATAAGTATGGAATCAAACCCTCTTGAAACTTCCACTTGATACACACAAGTGATCTCTGGTGTTGATTCAAACTGGAAAAGTTATTAATATATAACCAACCAACAAACTTGAGACAAAATTCATTTTTAATTATATTCCATTAAAGTTGCTAAAGTATAAAACAACTTAAATTAAAACTTATAATTTCTTTGTTATTTCGTACTTCAGATAATTTCGTAATGAAAAACTTTAAGCAAAGTTTTGTTCCGGATGAGATCTGTTTAATCTTCTAAACTTTTAGTAATAAGAGAATTTAATGAGCTGGCAGTCTCCCAAGTTTTGCTTCAGATGTTAATTTCACCTGACAACATCGTTTGTAAAAGTTAACTTAGTATGTAAGAGAACATGAGTTAGGAAAGATTTCAATGTGGAATTAGATAGCAATTTAATGCATGACTTGTATTTATAAAAATAAAACCAAATTCTTACACTGCGAAAGGTCTGGCTTTGTTTTCATAATTATAATTGAGATAAACGCAAGATGATACACAAAAATAGAAGTATAAGTATTTGAAAAATTATAGTTCACTGATAAATTATATTATTAGATAAATATTTATATATAATTTTTAGATTATATGTTTAACAATGGCACCCAATTTGATAGAGTACAATTTATTATTTAACCTATTTAGTCAAGTATAGTTATTCCAAAACTCGTAAGATTATTGGGTTCTTAGATTACATGAATTTACGTTTCCACGAACTGGTCATTTTAAGTGGAGTTATGCTGGAATTCATATTCAAATTTATTTCAAATATAAACTCGTCTATTTCTGTTTTGAATTTAGTGATTCACTCAACGCGGTGTTCTTTAGTTCCAAAGCTTTCGTTCTGGAAATCTTTACCTAAAATATCCTTAAGAATACTTAATAATAAAGATTTCAAGGTGATGTAAGCAAATCCATCAAAAACCACACCAAAAAATGTAATTCAATTGAAGTGAATTGAAAAACTGAAAAGCTCGAGACATAGGTACTAAATGAATTGAGTGAAGCACTTTAACAAACACGCATTGAGCGCTGCGTTACATTACTCGATAACTGAGTTAGAATGTGTATATTTGGCGACAATATTGTAATAGACAGATATGTGTTTGTTTCCTAAGGAACATAAAAAAATTATAAGTTAAAATATTCTGTATTGAGTCTTACCGTTACTTGTCTAAGTTTTATTGTTGTAGAACAAACCATTGTAAAGTTCACTTTCATGATACGTTTTGTGAGTCTCAAACTAAATAATATTTACAAAAATACTTTTCCATACCATTAAAATCAGGAACTCAAAAAACAATGAAAGTATTAATTGTCGTTTCGGCATTTCAAGTTTAGTTTTGATCAAACCACAGATATAGAATTTAAAGTTTGATTGAATGTATTGTTGTGTATAACTTTCTAGGAACTCGTTAAATTTAAATCAATTGGGACTGTTGTGTACTGTTGTGCATTGTGTCGGGTAAATGTAATTTTTCTTCAATAGGACAATAGTAATTATTTCATAATCGTATTATTTCATCCCTAATATAATAACATAGTCAAAAAATTAAGTCATAATCTCGATATTTTTTTTTGAATAATTGTAATTTTCATTTAAATATTTTAATTGATTTATTTTAATGTTGCCTTTAAATTATTATTAATTACTAATTACCTTCTTCTTCGACGAGTCAATAATAGGATCAGCAAAATAACTGAAGATAAAAATATCGATTTGAAGAGAAGGAAATAATTTTAAAATAAAATTATTCATACTGGAACTGGATGTCATAGTTAATATAAATTCAAAATATTTTATTTTAAGAAATCATACAATGTACATAAAATGTCAAAAGTCAAACTCTTAAAAGAGTTGGTTCGTGGAGAAAAACCGTCAAGATACTATATATATATATATATATATATATATATATATATATATATATATATATATATATTCTTTTAACTTACTTTTTATAGTATTGTTCAATATATATAATTATTTTGAAATTAACCTTTACAGTTTACAATCGAAAATCAAATATAACATATATAACTAATTAGTTCTGAGAAATTATGATTGAAACTAAACATAACGTTGAAACCAAATTCAACCAATATAACTTTATTGTAAAGCAAATTGAAACACTGACCTCATGCTAGTGACAGGACTTGTTTGATGTTTGTTAGTGCGTAGAATAATAAATAACCCGTATGGTATAGGATATTGTATACATATGTTATTAAGAGAAATACGGAGGCATATATTATTATTATAATGTACATATTTATATGTTTACTACAAATTTGAAGTGAAGCTTATATGAAGTAAGTGTAAAAGCATCAATAAATATGTATTTATGTCTGAGTCATGACAAACCAAGTTGAAATTCAAATAAACTTTTGGAAATTCATAGCAATACAGATTGAGGTTTCAGATTAGCCTCTTCAACCCTAACTCGATTGGTTTAATTTATTACTAAGTGGAGTTGGACTACTATTTTTCATCCAATGTACTTCTCTATACCGTTTTTTCATCTGCTAGTCTTATATTTTGTGGATTGTATGAATTCTTTATACAATAAAGATCTAATAGATAAATTCTTTGTTTGTTGTTTTATTTGTCATAAATATGTCTTGTTTTCTTAATAATTGTTGTTATACTAAATTATTGATATGTGCTTATCACACTGGTTTAGCTATCCGTATGCGTTTATAAATAAATGAAATATAGAAGACAACAGAAATACATATACATATATACATAATATGTAAGTTCTAAATTATATTACTTAGATTGTTTTGACATTTTTACTTACTCGGCAAAACAGTTATGGTAATACAGATAAGTATTGGCAATATTCGCTCAGTCCTCATTCAAATTCAAATATGTTTATCGGCGTTTGTTTGTTCACATAAAGTATATCTACTCGTAGCAAAGGATTTCTCATACTTATATTTACGAGTATTTGTGTAATAATCCTTACTTTATCTAAATTGTTTGTTTTGATGTAACACAAAGCATTTATTGTTTTTCTTCTTACTAAGTATTTTGTCAGATTCATATAATATTGTACGGTATTTTGACTAATGTCACAATATTATATACTAACTTGTTTGCCGCGACTCCGTCCGTGCTGACGGAAGGCAAGAGTTCGAAATGTTGATTCAAATGACAGCGATATAATAAACTAATTTTTCATATAGATTATGAATGTGAGGAACGGTGTAAAGGACATGAAGAAGCAATCTTAAGAATGTCCTGATGTTTCAAAGAGTTTTAAATGTAACTAAAACAAGCTGATGTTGATTCTTGATAAGATAACTTCAGCAGTATTTCCCGAAACATCCTTTCATGTAATATTATTAGACCACATATGCATACCTTTATATCATATCTATTAAACCCAGTAACGCAAAAGGAAGTGTTTTGTGATTTCATAATGAACCGTGGTTTTTTCCACAATACGTACTAAATGATGCGTGTATGTTATTCCGGGTCGTGACCTACATTACATATATATAGGTAGATCTTGACCCACACACACATTATTTATAAACTTTTTTTTTTAATACCTTTATAATAGTGTTTACGTATCTAATGCCACATAAAAAAAATATGTAATGTTACCCCTAAACTCTAATCTTCATTTTTGTCATCCGTCACCCTCTTATAGACTGCAACATTCATGATATCACGTATATCATTAGGAAGGGTGAAGGAGTTAGACCAGGATGGACAGATAGTTAATTTCTTTGTGGGAAGAGACCGGTATATGTCATCCACATAGGGGGAGATTCTACCGGGGCCATGGTAAGTATGTAAAATGATACTGTGGCGTCTTACTAAGGCGATGGCATTCTTTATAAAGACGTGTGTATGTTCTGTGGAGCTTCGATAAAAGAGGAAAAGGAAGCCATAAATAGCACTTCAGTAGTAGTGAAGAAAGTGTATCATATGAGTTGTTCCTTAGGTATGCGAGTTGTTGGTAGGTTACAGTTTAAAGCATTCAATTGTTATAATAATGTAAATAGATTGTTACCACATAATAATTGCCATATTTGAGTATAATAATTACTTAATTACTAAACCACATTAGACTAGATTTCTCTCCCGACTATGTTCGTTTTTAGTACAATACGAGATAAATCATTTGATTTTATCTTTAATAGGTTTGTGATTAATTATAATTAATATAACATTAAATATCAATATAAATTACTAATTTTAAAATAACTTTTCGCAGAGCAGTTATTTGTTTTTAAATGAAGTATCTATATTTAATAGCGGCGTTGGGTACCGCCAACGAACACGCCATGTTCCGAACGGCGGAAGGTGGAGGACGGAGCTACAAATAGCTACGTGGAATGTAAGAGAAGGAATGGAACAGAAGATAAATGAATTATTAGATGTGATGGATGACAAAGATCTGGATGTTATTTGTGTGTCTGAGACCAAGCGAAAGGGCAATGATACGACCGATTTGCCTAGCAACCGGGTCGCTTTCTGGGCTGGTGTTCCAGAGGGTGAGCGAGGTTGCCAAAGTGTAGGCGTATTGTTGTCCTCTCGAATGGTTAATGCAATGGTAGAATACAAGGCTATCAACCCGAGACTTCTTTGGGTTCGCTTTAAGCTGGGGATAACAAGAGTATTCTTGTTAACCGTTTACGCGCCAGTATCCTCAGCTCCAGTGAGCGAACTCGAGGAGTTTTGGGAGGGTGTCAGGGATGTTCTAAGTAGTGTCAGAAGTAATGAAAAGTTGATAGTATGTGGGGATGTTAATGGATGGGTTGGAACCGCGCGAAGTGGTTACGAAAACGTGCTAGGCAAGTACGGTGATAAGAGAGTAAATGGGGCTGGAAAGCTTATTTTGGAATTTTGTAAGGAGAGAAATTTGTTTGTGGCAAACACGATGTTTGATCATAAACAAATTCACTTTTATACATGGGAGCGAGCGGATGAAAGAAGTATGATTGATTTATTCCTTGTGGATCTGCGAATTCTAAGCCAAGTTATGGACACGCGAGTGTTTAGGGGTGCTGATCTGGGAATGGACCATTATCTAGTCGTTGCTAGAATAAGAGGTCTGTTTGCAGGTTGGCGCAGCCGCACAACGTGTCCTAGCTTGGAGTCGAATTATCGCATAAGAAGCTGGAAGCTTCAAGATCCACCAATCAGAGAGGAATATCAAGAAAGGGTTTCCAAGAAGCTTGAAAGCTGTGATTCTGGAAATGAGAGTGTTGAAGTATGCTGGCAGAACCTTAGGAATGGTATGGTGAAAGTAGCGACAGAGGTATGTGGTAAAAGGAAAAGAGGTTTTAGTAAAAAGCGCGATCAATGGTGGGATGATGAAGTGAAAGACGCTGTGGAGTTAAAGAAGAAAGCATGGCTGGATTATAAAGCCTCGGGTAAGGATAAAAGTATGAGAGAGATAAGAAAAAAAGAGTACAAGCTGCAAAAGCACAAAACGAAAGCACTTATAAAGATGAAGCGTTAAAATTCTGAGAGAGAAAGGGATGACAGGTTGACGAACAACTTCCGGGAAAACACGAAACTTTTCTGGCGAGAAGTTAGTGATTCCCGGGGTGGTTCGGTAACCTGTAGAATGAAAGGGGTGCTTTCGAAGAGCGGTGAAATCTTAACAGAGCAAGAACCCGTTTTGCAGCGGTGGGCGGAATTCTACAAGGAGGCGTATGAATGTGAGGACGCCTCGGCCTTGAGTACCAGCGAAATGCTGAGTCCGGATGTAGCCGATGGTGAAATCAGTTTTGAAGAAGTGGAGAGCGCGATTCGAAGTCTGAAATGTGGTAAGTCTGCAGGAGCAGATGAAGTTACTGCCAAGATGATAAAATATGGTGGGCCACGCGTCTGGGACTTGTTCTGGTTTTTGTGCAATTTATGCTGGAAATCAGGGGAGGTCCCAGGCGATTGGCGAGGTGCAGTCATCGTACCTTTGTATAAAGGCAAAGGTTCTCAGATAGACTGTGCAAGCTATAGGGCTATCAGTTTGATCAGCTTGGGCGGTAAAGTTTATGCTAAAATATTAGCGAGAAGAATGCAAGAGAGATCTGAAAGGCTGTTGTGGGTGGCCCAAGGAGGTTTTAGACCTGGAAGAGGGTGTATAGATCAGATCTTTTCCCTCCGCATGATCACGGAAAAGTTTTTGGCCCTAAACCAAAAAGTTTTCTGTGCTTTTGTGGATTTGGAAAAGGCGTTTGACAGGGTTGTGAGAAAGAAATTATGGGAGATACTGCCCCGATACAATGTGAGCGGACCCTTGCTACAGGCTGTAAAGTCTCTGTACAGAGATCACTCAGCCTGTGTGCGAGTAGGAGCTGACATGTCGCCCTGGTTTGACATCCAATCGGGTGTTAAGCAAGGTTGCGCTATGTCAGCTTGGTTATTCAATTTGTATTTGGATAGTTGTCTCCAAAGCGTGAAAGACAGTGACATGGGAGTGAAAGTAGGTGACCTTAAGGTCAATTGCTTGCTATATGCAGATGATACAGTGCTCATTGCATCATCAGAATGCGATTTGCAGGCATTGGTCACCACTCTGAAAGATGGATGTGAAAATAATGGTCTAAACCTGAATGCAGATAAGACGAAGGTTCTGATATTTGAAAGAAATGAAGAAAGAACAGAATGTAAAATCAACGTGAATGATAAGATAATAGAACAAGTGAATGAAGTGGTATATTTGGGAAGTATGTTTAGCAGAGACGAAAGATACGAAATGGATGTGGAAAGACGTATTGCTGCCGGTAACAGAGTTAACGGTGCTTTGGCTGCATTGTTAAGACGGCGAAACGTCAGCATAGCTGCACGTTTGGCTGTACACAATGCAGTTTTGCTACCGACGCTGTTATACGGCAGCCAAACGTGGGTAACGCAGAAGAAGAATGTAAGAAAGATGAATGCTGTGGAGATGCGATCTCTTCGCCGAATTTGCGGAGTCAGTTTAGTTGACCGAATCCGCAATGAAGAGATCCACAGAATGGCAGGTACTAGCGAAAATGTCGCAGTGAGAATGAAGAAGAACGTGCTGAGGTGGTTTGGGCACATCGAACGAATGAGTGATGAAAGAATGGTAAATAAGATTTATAAAGGAAAAGTGAGCGGTAAGAGAGACAGGGGGAGGCCTCGAGTGACCTTTGAAAACACAATAGCTATGATACTGGAGGAAGGTCATGTAAAAAGCATGAGGACCCCCCGGAGGGCATGTATGAAGAGGTTAATGTCTGTGGTCGAGGCGAAAAAGGTATGCAGGGACCGTAGCGTTTGGCGCTCCGTCGACTCTGCCTACCCCGCAAGGGACATGGCGTGAAGGTAAGTAAAGTATCTATATTTAATACGATACTTCCCTTTCCCACCACGTTGTTATAATAAGTTTTTACATTACAAGAAGGAAAACCATGACTAGAGAGTTCCAATTATTTTAAAAAGTCTATAAGACTTGAATAAAACAAATTAATCATACAAATTAGTTTTTGTACTACTTCTATATAAACCAAAACAAATCTTGTGTTTCTTATTTTTCATACCTAAGTGCTTTAACCGTTTTTTGTTATTTATTATATTTTTATGGTAATAGAGTTTCCTGTCTCTTAACTTTAGTTTTATCCAGTAAATAACACTCGGTAAATATGAGAACATCAGACTTGTTAATTACTTTGTTCTTAACATTATTTTCTGTCTTTACGGAACAACTTGTAAATTATAGAATTAAAAGTGTATTTGTGTGCTTAAGTACTTCTTATATCTCGTACACATGTTTCATATATATATATAATAGAAAAGGGTGCCATCTGACAAATAAATTATCAAACCAAAAAATAAGACAAACGAAGTCCGATATGTTAAGGGTCTGTCTACAGTATGTATGTAAATCAGGATATAATAAATAACATCAATGCTATAATAGAGAGAGTACACTATTGGATATTATAACATTTATTGCTTTTGGAATCTAGACAGATACTTTCATCTTTGATGCATTAGAAATAAGAATTGTTATAACTCATATGTACCTATATATTATTTTATAATAATAGTTCTAAACAAAATATACGTTCATTTGAAATATGAAGTCCATATGTATTTCCGATTTTAAAATTGATTTGAATACCGCCCTGTATCTATAACGCATAAATATAATTTTCCAGTGTGTGCAAAAGACGTGCCGTACTATATTAAAGTATATACTGCTGGAGGTGTCATTGGTAGGAGAGCGTTCTAAGTAATGTTTAAACAAAATTTAATTATGAACTGATAATATGGTAATAGCCGAGTATCCTAGCCTAGTAGCCTGGCCCCCATCGCTTACTTGCGTTAGCGATGGGGGCCAGGTTAGCCCCGTTCCCTCAATTATGACGGAGGGAGTGACCCTTGCATTATGCTCGTAAACGAGTGCTGCTAGCTGTACCTGGTCGTCTTGCTAGCCACAGATTTTTTTTACATTATTAACTGATAATTAGGCCTACCCAACGAATTGATTGCGATGTTCATAAATTATTTATTATATATTGACGTTTTCAAAACATTCATAACAATAAAGAAATACCCGGCTGAGTTTGATGTGGCGCTTTTCAGATCAGGGAATATGTAGCCTTAATTTTAAGTTGGGGATTCTTTTGCAGTCTTTCTGCAATCTTATCTCGATAAGTATGCAATCAAACCCTCTTGAAACTTCCATTTGACACACAAGTGATCTTTAGTGTTAATTCAAACTGGCAAAGTTATAAATATATAACAAACCAACAAACTTGAGACAAAATTCATTTTTAATTATATTCCATTAAAGTTGCTAAAGTATAAAACAACTTAAATTAAAACTTATAATTTCTTTGTTATTTCGTACTTCAGATAATTTCGTAATGAAAAACTTTAAGCAAAGTTTTGTTTCGGATGAGATCTGTTTAATCTTCTAAAGTTTTTGTTATAAGAGAATTTAATGAGCTGACAGTCTCCCAAGTTTTATTGCTCATGTTCGTTTCACCTGACACATCGTTTAAAAGTCAACTTAGTTTGAAAGAGATCATGAGTTAGGAAAGTCGATTTCAATCTCGAATTAGACAGTAATTTAATATATAAATTAGAAGGATACGAGGATACGAGGTATGTAGGTACTATTATAAGGAGAGAGAGAGACATCATTATAAAAGAAGAGGGGAGGAGAGAGAGAAAAATAAAGTAATTGCGGTAACGTATGACAGAAGAGTGTGGAAGGACAATACATGTTGCGTTCAAATAATTGAGATAAACGCAAGATGATACATAAAAATACAGGATAAGAGTCTTTGCAAAATTATTGTTCACTATTAAATTATATTATTATTATACTATTAAATTATATTAATACATATATATAATTTCCAGGCCATATTTGTCACAATGGCGCCCAATTTGATAGAGTACTTATTATTTAACTTCTTCAGTCAAGTATAGTTATTCCAAAACTCGTAAGATTATTGGGTTCTTAGATTACATGAATTTGCGTTTTCACGATTTTAGGCCATTTTAAGTGGAGTTGTGCTGGAATTCATATTCAAATTTATTTCAAATATAAACTCGTCTATTTCTGTTTTGAATTTAGTGATTCATTGGTTTTCGAACCATTTTATCTTTCTCTGACATTCTCAAAATGGAAAACTTAAAGTCTATTATTTATAAATACAAATTCCACTGCGGCACTACAGTTCCAGAAATAGGTCGAAGTATTAATGACTAATCTGGGGAGTCAACTTCAAAAGAAAAAGCGGTATTCTTTGGTTTCAAAATTTCCGTTCTAGGAATTCTTATCTTAAAAAACATCGTGTACGACGGAGAACACTTAATAACAAAAAAAAATCAAGGTGATCATGGAAGCAAATCCATTATAAACCACACCAAAAAATGTAAGCATGTAAAATGTAAGCAAGCAAGAAGCAAAGTGGAAAACTAATAAAATAAAATAAAAATAGGTACTGAACGCATTGAGTGAAGCACTTTAACAAACACGCATTGAGCGCTGCGTAACATTAAGCAATAACTGAGTTAGAATATGTGTATGTTAGAATATGGTGACAATATTTTAATAGACAAGTATATTTTGTGAAGTACATATAATGATAAAAAATGAAAAAATAATGTCTATGGAGCGTTTTATCGTTTATTCTCCATGTTTGATTGTTGTCTTACTTTAAACAAAAACATTGTAAAGTTCACATTCATGGTATATTCTCATCATCATCATCATCATCTTCCTGCCCTTATCCCATTTTGGGGTCGGCACAGTATGTTTTTTCCTTCCATACTCTCCTGTTACTCGTCATCTCTGTGCACACTCCCTTCTTCTCCATATCGTCTTTCACGCAATCCATCCATCTTTTCTTCGTCCTCTACCTGTCCATCCCTCCACTACCATATCTAGCACTCTTTTGGTTACGTGCCTTTCATCCCTCCTCATAACATCATGGTATATTCTGTTAATCTCAAATTATATAATATTTACAAAAATGCTTTGCCATACCATTAAAATTAGGAGTGGAACTCCAAAAACAAAGAAAGTATTAACTGTCATTTCGGCATTTAAAGTTTAGTTTTGATAAAACCACAGAATAAAATTTTAAGTTTGATGAATGTATTGTTGTGAATAACTTTCTAGGAACTCGTTAAATTTAAATCAATGGGGACTATTGTATATTGTGTCGGGTAAATGTCATTTTTCTTCAATAGGACAATATTAATAATTTCATAATCGTATTTATTTTTAATATAATAAAATTGACAAAAACTCACGTCATAATCTCGATATTTTTTTCGGAGTAATTGTAATTGTTATTTAAATATTTTAATTGAAATAATTATCAAGTTGCTTTTAAATTATTATTCATTTAATAATTACCTTATCCTTCGACGAATCAATAATATGATCAGCAGAGAAACTGAAGAAGATAAAAATATCGATTTGAAGAGAAGGAAATAATTGTAGGTTAAAATTATTTATGCTGGAACCGGGTATTATATTTAGAATAAATTAAAATTATTTTATTTAAAAAAAATCAAACATTGGACTTAACAAAAGTCAAACTCCTAAAAGAGTAAGTTCGTGGAGAGAAACCGTCGAAATACTACATATATATTCTTTTAACTTACTTTTCATAGTATTGTTCAATGTATATAATTATTTTGATATTAACCTTTATCATAGTAAAGTTAACAAACGAAAATCATAATAAACGAAACATATATAACTAATTAATTCTGAGAAATTATGATTAAAACTAAACATAACGTTGAAACCAAATTCAACCAATATAACTTTATTGTAAAGCAAATTGAAATACTGACCTCATGCTAGTGACAGCACTTGTTTGATGTTTGTTAGTTCGTAGAATAATAAATAACCCGTATGTTATAGGGTATTGTATACATATCTTATTAAGAGAAATACAGACATAAATTATTATTATAATGTATATATTTAAATGTTTACTACAAATTTAAACTGAAACTAACATGAAGTAAGTGTAAAAGCGTCAATAAATATGTATCTATGTTTGAGTAATGACAAACCAAGTTGAAATTCAAATAAACTTTTGGAAATTCATAGCAAAACAGATTGAGGTTTCAGATTAGCCTCTTCAACCCTAACTCGATTTGTTTAATTTCTTCCTAAGTGGAGTTGGATGACTAATCGGAGAAACCAATAAGTTATATCTAGCTGGCTAGCATAGCTTTTAAATTCATGTGCTACTTTCAGCTCAATAGCTAACATTAATTTATAATCCAATAAAGTGGTCATCGGAAGGTCCCACGAGTCTGAAGATCATACTTAATTTGTTTGTTTACTTCGTTAATACCAAACCGAAGGCAGTACTTCATGCTCAGTATTTCATAATACTGCACAGCTATTTATATTATTATATAAGTACCCAAAACTTGATTTAAAAATTATAGTTAAGAACTTAATTGTTCTTAGAATAGATAAGCTGAAAAGTGAATATAATATATGTGTTTAAGTAATCCAATGCTGTTATCCAATACCATACCATGGCCTGCAATATTCGCTACATTATGTACCTATATCATTCTGGAGGAAAAAGGTTGGAAATAGTGGTAAGACATGGAGAGAAAGTGTGTGCTTTTTTGGGAAGAGAGGCCGACCTTTCTGACATAACGTGGTCCTGTATCGTGAAGGTGCCTTAAACTACCAGTAGCAGCCTCATGTGGTGGTGATTCTGCCAGGAGTTACAGTGAATGCGAACAGCGATCCCGGGGCGTCCAAATAAGACGAGCAAGATAATTTGGTTTAGGTGTATAATAAATTATTCACTAGTCGTGAATATTGTGTTTCAATATCTTAATGTTATAGTTTGACACCTCCAATATATTTATTAGATAATTAGGGTATTATGCATTTTTAATTCTATAAGTTTGATGTAATAATGTAATGTGATAATAACCACAGAATAACCACAACTGCCATATTTTAAATATAAGAAGTATATAATTACTTCACCACTTTTAAGGTTATTATGTAATACATACAATGTAGATAGATATTAGAAATATATTCTAAGACAAACAAACCTTTATATTCATTTACAAGTCAAATGAAATCCGATATGTTAAGGGTCTGTCTGCACTGTGTATGTAAATCAGGATATAATAAATACCATCAATACTGTAATAGTGATCACAAACTATTAAATATAACATTTAACATAACATTTCCTGCTTTTGAGCTATAAATGTATCATACGTCCATCTTTGATAAATTGCAAATATGATTTTTTTACAATTCATATGTTATTCTATTTTATAATAATAATTCTATTCAATAGATACGCACATTGAAAATATAAAATCTACCATATGTATTTATGATATGATTGCAATTTTTTATTCAAAAATACAATATTGTTTAAAAACATTTTTTTTTTACTGACTGTTTTATTTAGTTGAATATTTAAATATTATATTTATACTATTTTTATAATCCCTCAAAAGTAAATTCATAATTGAATTTGTTAATGCTGTATGTAATTGTATCATATTCATTTGCTTTTTGTGGATTAATGAATTATATTGCATAAGATTTCAAAGTGAATTATATTTCTTAATGATGGTACATTTTTAAAATACAGCTAAACTGCGTCACACTCTTCAATAACTGGGGGCGCCAACAGACCCTCAATTTTGACTCGCTGCGCTCACGAAATCTCGAGTGTCGTTTGCACGCAAAAACAAAAAACGAACGGGGGGACAGTACAATTCGATAAAAAAAATCTTCACGCGCTTTTCATTGTAAAGCAAATTTACTACAATGGAATATCAGTTTTTTGATGATTATTCTTCAACAACATGACATTTTTCAAAAAACCATCACCTAATGTGTGTCTTTTTGATTGCAATTTCATAATTTTCCGTCAAGTAATTTTGGAGCCAATTCGTGACAGAGAATGTAAAAAAGTCTCCAGTAGAACGCTACGCTCGCTTCGCTCAATAATTCAACAATAATTCAATAAATATTTACTTAATCAGTCTCTTAGATTGAGTATTAATTTAATTTAAATATTTAATAAGAATAAAAGATCTAATAAAACTGTAGGAGAAATATAATACGAAATACTTTTTAGTATATTAAAATATTAGCAGCAGCTGAAGGTGTAATTGTTAAAAGAGCGTTTTAAGTATTTTCCTAACAAAAATAAAACATTAAGTCTAAATATGGCGGCCACTGAATATTTTTGTAATTTGTAATTACAATACTTAATACGGCAGCATCTTCATCCCTAACAAAGTAACAAACTCGAGTGAAAAGTAATTTTGAATTATATTCCATTAAAGCTACTCAAGTAACAAAACTTATATTATAACTTTTATTTCCTTTGTTATTTGGTACTTAAGACAATTTCGAAATAAAAAACTTTCAACAAAGTTCTCTTCCGGTTGAGATCTGGTTAATCTTTTGAACTTTGAATAATAAGAGAGTTTTAGAAGCTCCTAGCAGTCTCCAACAGTTTTACTTCGAAAGTTCTTTTCACCTGACCACATCATTTATAAAAGTCAACTTAAGTTAATAAAAAACTCTTTAAGGAATGTTTGTGTGCTCAGATACTAGAGTATTTTAAAATATCTAAAATATGATATTCCTATATTTATTATAAATATAATTTAAGTTTTAAGTATGACTTAAAAAAAAGGAATATAAGGCTAGCAGCTGAATTTCAGTCGCCCCTGGTCTACTTAGGTTCGTGGCAAGCAGCTTTTCTAGCTGGTGGCAGCTTTGACAATTAAAAATGTTTTGTATAAAATTTATTTTTGACAAGTATTTGATCTTGATTTTTTAATTTTTTATAAAAATACAACTAGCCCTTGAACCTGAAAAACCTAGCAGTTATCCTTATCACCTTAGTTGGAAGCCATAGCATCGTTTTGCGCACTCACCGTGTTTCCCGGCACAATCCAGATAGCCTCATACACCATCACCATCATTCTATCTTCTTCCTCCAAAAGGATATACGCGATATCCCGAATGTTTATGGTAGACGATAATAGCCAACAGTATGTTAGACTGTCTGAAGCCTAACAAAAGATATCTAAATACATATATAGAGAATATAGGTCATGACTCGAAATAACATTCACACATGAATTCATTTGTATGCTGGAAAAATAGCATGGTCATTAAGAAATCACAAAAACACTTTCTATTGCTATTGTATGATCAGCTTACTTCAGTTTCTAGTATCTTAACATTTTAAATTTATCAAGATATTAACATTTTATTGAAAATTCTTTATCATGAAATCTTTATGAATTTCAACTATTGTTTGCTATATATGTATATATATATATATATACATACATATATATATATATATATGTATAATTATTTTTTTTAATACTTTAATTTTACTATCATTCATTCATTTTTAGGTCCAAACTAACGATCCAAACTGTTTTATTCCGTCAACGCGAAAGGAGTCGAGGGGAAACAAGTTTGTATATAATATTATAATATTAGTCGAAATATCTAACAATTTTAATACATATTACTGAACACTTAAAAAGAAATGAGAAAACAAGCTCTGTGTTACATAAAAACAAACCAATTTTAGATAATATTTAAGAATTATTACAGAAGTAAATATAAATATAAAAAAGACATATTCTGTGTGAACAAACAAACTCAGATAAATAATTTTATATAATTTGAATTCAAAGAGGACTGAAGTAATAGAATAAAGTAAAGGCGTCTATTAAGGGCCGGGTTTGTGGAAAAACCTTTAAATAAATTTTGGAGTGTGAGTAAATCTTTATCAGATAAAATTTTTATATTTAAAAATAATATATTTAATGACAATGACTTTAAATTACTATCAAGTTTATCCTATCTTTTGAACAAGAAAACAGAAATTGAAAGAAATTAGTGAGACCCTTATAAAGTCTTAGAAGATATATAACTAATAATTTATTTTTGTTTTAAATGAAATAAATTGCAGTTTTGAGCAAATTTTCATTATCTTTACTAAAATTATCACATTTTTATTTGTAATTTATTCAGTCTTAATCCTTGTACCTTATTAGGTATTGTACTTCTACAGTTGGAATATGGATCTTATTAGGTGTTAAAAAACAACAATGATGACAACCATTGCAACTTAATATAGAAAGTTGACTAAATTTAAACGAATACTCACATATATATTTATTTATTTATTTTAAAAATTATTTTATAAAGCCTATTTAAGATAATTATTATTTAAGAAATCATTTTTAATTCAGGTTAGTATTAAGAAGTCTAATACGACTATTTATAGTAAAATAGCGTTCTAAGTCATTTTCCAAGGAAACTTGATTTGGAGGTGTTGCTTTGGTGGTAAGAACATATTCTGGTAAGTTGAAATTATCATAATGCGGCGGTATCTATTTCCCTAACTAAACAACAAACTCCTGTAACAATTCTTTTTTAATTACATTCCATTAAAGTTATTTAACTCTAAAGTAACTTAAATTAAAACTTCTAATTTCTTCGTTATTTTGTGCTTCAGATAATTTCTTAATGAAAAACTTTAAGCAAAATTCTGTTCCGGGTGATATCATGTTAATCTTTTGAACTTTAAATAATAAGCGTATTTTACTGTAGGTGTTCGTTTTTACCTGACACATCGTTTATAAAAGACAATTTAGCTTGTATGATAGTATGAGTTAGATTTAGAATTAGGTAGCTTTAAAAGCGATATGCATTGTTCTGAATTAAAATTAATATTGCATTTAAAATCATAATCTACAACTTTGCTGGCCTCCGATAGCTTCGGTTATATAATTGTAATTTTAAAACGCAACAAATTTAAGTGGAGGAAGGCATGATCATGTAAAAAGTAATTACTCTAAAACTTATAAGATTATTACAAACTTATTTCAAATAGTTAGTAACTTTGTTAGAAGTTATAGTATAAATTAATTGCAAGTGCATCATTCAGGAGCGCGATGATGATAATCACCAGTTCATCATCCGTCATAATATAAAAAAAAAAACTTTTTACAAAATAAAATCGTTATACGTTTGAAGGCATTTATTTCATCGATAAATTCTCTACAGGTCAGTCAACGTTTTCTTTTTATGGTAGCGACGTTGCCAAAATGTTACAAGAAAATCGAACTAAAATTTTACTACAGTTGAAAATAAAACATTTGTATATATATATATATATATTTCTTCTATTCCGTTTTTCCGTCTGTGCTAGACGTATAGATTGTAAATTATATAAATTCTATATACAATAAAGATTTAATAAATAAATCCTTTGTTTGCTGTTTTATTTGTCATAAATATGTCTTGTTTTTTTAATAATTGTTGTTATACTAAATTATTGATATGTGCTTATCACACTGGTTTAGCTATCCGTATGCGTTTATAAATAAATGAAATATAGAAGACAACAGAAATACATATACATATATACATAATATGTAAGTTCTAAATTATATTACTTAGATTGTTTTGACATTTTTACTTACTCGGCAAAACAGTTATGGTAATACAGATAAGTATTGGCAATATTCGCTCAGTCCTCATTCAAATTCAAATATGTTTATCGGCGTTTGTTTGTTCACATAAAGTATATCTACTCGTAGCAAAGGATTTCTCATACTTATATTTACGAGTATTTGTGTAATAATCCTTACTTTATCTAAATTGTTTGTTTTGATGTAACACAAAGCATTTATTGTTTTTCTTCTTACTAAGTATTTTGTCAGATTCATATAATATTGTACGGTATTTTGACTAATGTCACAATATTATATACTAACTTGTTTGCCGCGACTCCGTCCGTGCTGACGGAAGGGAAGAGTTCGAAATGTTGATTCAAATGACAGCGATATAATAAACTAATTTTTCATATAGATTATGAATGTGAGGAACGGTGTAAAGGACATGATGAAGCAATCTTAAGAATGTCTTGATGTTTCAAAGAGTTTTAAATGTAACTAAAACAAGCTGATGTTGATTCTTGATAAGATAACTTCAGCAGTATTTCCCGAAACATCCTTTCATGTAATATTATTAGACCACATATGCATACCTTTATATCATATCTATTAAACCCAGTAACGCAAAAGGAAGTGTTTTGTGATTTCATAATGAACCGTGGTTTTTTCCACAATACGTACTAAATGATGCGTGTATGTTATTCCGGGTCGTGACCTACATTACATATATATAGGTAGATCTTGACCCACACACACATTATTTATAAACTTTTTTTTTTAATACCTTTATAATAGTGTTTACGTATCTAATGCTACATAAAAAAAATATGTAATGTTACCCATAAACTCTAATCTTCATTTTTGTCATCCGTCACCCTCTTATAGACTGCAACATTCATGATATCACGTATATCATTAGGAAGGGTGAAGGAGTTAGACCAGGATGGACAGATAGTTAATTTCTTTGTGGGAAGAGACCGGTATATGTCATCCACATAGGGGGGGATTCTACCGGGGCCATGGTAAGTATGTAAAATGATACTGTGGCGTCTTACTAAGGCGATGGCATTCTTTATAAAGACGTGTGTATGTTCTGTGGAGCTTCGATAAAAGAGGAAAAGGAAGCCATAAATAGCACTTCAGTAGTAGTGAAGAAAGTGTATCATATGAGCTGTTCCTTAGGTATGCGAGTTGTTGGTAGGTTACAGTTTAAAGCATTCAATTGTTATAATAATGTAAATAGATTGTTACCACATAATAATCACAATAATTGCCATATTTGAGTATAATAATTACTTAATTACTAAACCACATTAGACTAGATTTCTCTCCCGACTATGTTCGTTTTTAGTACAATACGAGATAAATCATTTGATTTTATCTTTAATAGGTTTGTGATTAATTATAATTAATATAACATTAAATATCAATATAAATTACTAATTTTAAAATAACTTTTCGCAGAGCAGTTATTTGTTTTTAAATGAAGTATCTATATTTAATAGCGGCGTTGGGTACCGCCAACCAACACGCCATGTTCCGAACGGCGGAAGGTGGAGGACGGAGCTACAAATAGCTACGTGGAATGTAAGAGAAGGAATGGAACAGAAGATAAATGAATTATTAGATGTGATGGATGACAAAGATCTGGATGTTATTTGTGTGTCTGAGACCAAGCGAAAGGGCAATGATACGACCGATTTGCCTAGCAACCGGGTCGCTTTCTGGGCTGGTGTTCCAGAGGGTGAGCGAGGTTGCCAAAGTGTAGGCGTATTGTTGTCCTCTCGAATGGTTAATGCAATGGTAGAATACAAGGCTATCAACCCGAGACTTTTTTGGGTTCGCTTTAAGCTGGGGATAACAAGAGTATTCTTGTTAACCGTTTACGCGCCAGTATCCTCAGCTCCAGTGAGCGAACTCGAGGAGTTTTGGGAGGGTGTCAGGGATGTTCTAAGTAGTGTCAGAAGTAATGAAAAGTTGATAGTATGTGGGGATGTTAATGGATGGGTTGGAACCGCGCGAAGTGGTTACGAAAGCGTGTTAGGCAAGTACGGTGATAAGAGAGTAAATGAGGCTGGAAAGCTTATTTTGGAATTTTGTAAGGAGAGAAATTTGTTTGTGGCAAACACGATGTTTGATCATAAACAAATTCACTTTTATACATGGGAGCGAGCGGATGAAAGAAGTATGATTGATTTATTCCTTGTGGATCTGCGAATTCTAAGCCAAGTTATGGACACGCGAGTGTTTAGGGGTGCTGATCTGGGAATGGACCATTATCTAGTCGTTGCTAGAATAAGAGGTCTGTTTGCAGGTTGGCGCAGCCGCACAACGTGTCCTAGCTTGGAGTCGAATTATCGCATAAGAAGCTGGAAGCTTCAAGATCCACCAATCAGAGAGGAATATCAAGAAAGGGTTTCCAAGAAGCTTGAAAGCTGTGATTCTGGAAATGAGAGTGTTGAAGTATGCTGGCAGAACCTTAGGAATGGTATGGTGAAAGTAGCGACAGAGGTATGTGGTAAAAGGAAAAGAGGTTTTAGTAAAAAGCGCGATCAATGGTGGGATGATGAAGTGAAAGACGCTGTGGAGTTAAAGAAGAAAGCGTGGCTGGATTATAAAGCCTCGGGTAAGGATAAAAGTATGAGAGAGATAAGAAAAAAAGAGTACAAGCTGCAAAAGCACAAAACGAAAGCACTTATAAAGATGAAGCGTTAAAATTCTGAGAGAGAAAGGGATGACAGGTTGACGAACAACTTCCGGGAAAACACGAAACTTTTCTGGCGAGAAGTTAGTGATTCCCGGGGTGGTTCGGTAACCTGTAGAATGAAAGGGGTGCTTTCGAAGAGCGGTGAAATCTTAACAGAGCAAGAACCCGTTTTGCAGCGGTGGGCGGAATTCTACAAGGAGGCGTATGAATGTGAGGACGCCTCGGCCTTGAGTACCAGCGAAATGCTGAGTCCGGATGTAGCCGATGGTGAAATCAGTTTTGAAGAAGTGGAGAGCGCGATTCGAAGTCTGAAATGTGGTAAGTCTGCAGGAGCAGATGAAGTTACTGCCAAGATGATAAAATATGGTGGGCCACGCGTCTGGGACTTGTTCTGGTTTTTGTGCAATTTATGCTGGAAATCAGGGGAGGTCCCAGGCGATTTACGAGGTGCAGTCATCGTACCTTTGTATAAAGGCAAAGGTTCTCAGATAGACTGTGCAAGCTATAGGGCTATCAGTTTGATCAGCTTGGGCGGTAAAGTTTATGCTAAAATATTAGCGAGAAGAATGCAAGAGAGATCTGAAAGGCTGTTGTGGGTGGCCCAAGGAGGTTTTAGACCTGGAAGAGGGTGTATAGATCAGATCTTTTCCCTCCGCATGATCACGGAAAAGTTTTTGGCCCTAAACCAAAAAGTTTTCTGTGCTTTTGTGGATTTGGAAAAGGCGTTTGACAGGGTTGTGAGAAAGAAATTATGGGAGATACTGCCCCGATACAATGTGAGCGGACCCTTGCTACAGGCTGTAAAGTCTCTGTACAGAGATCACTCAGCCTGTGTGCGAGTAGGAGCTGACATGTCGCCCTGGTTTGACATCCAATCGGGTGTTAAGCAAGGTTGCGCTATGTCAGCTTGGTTATTCAATTTGTATTTGGATAGTTGTCTCCAAAGCGTGAAAGACAGTGACATGGGAGTGAAAGTAGGTGACCTAAAGGTCAATTGCTTGCTATATGCAGATGATACAGTGCTCATTGCATCATCAGAATGCGATTTGCAGGCATTGGTCACCACTCTGAAAGATGGATGTGAAAATAATGGTCTAAACCTGAATGCAGATAAGACGAAGGTTCTGATATTTGAAAGAAATGAAGAAAGAACAGAATGTAAAATCAACGTGAATGGTAAGATAATAGAACAAGTGAATGAAGTGGTATATTTGGGAAGTATGTTTAGCAGAGACGAAAGATACGAAATGGATGTGGAAAGACGTATTGCTGCCGGTAACAGAGTTAACGGTGCTTTGGCTGCATTGTTAAGACGGCGAAACGTCAGCATAGCTGCACGTTTGGCTGTACACAATGCAGTTTTGCTACCGACGCTGTTATACGGCAGCCAAACGTGGGTAACGCAGAAGAAGAATGTAAGAAAGATGAATGCTGTGGAGATGCGATCTCTTCGCCGAATTTGCGGAGTCAGTTTAGTTGACCGAATCCGCAATGAAGAGATCCACAGAATGGCAGGTACTAGCGAAAATGTCGCAGTGAGAATGAAGAAGAACGTGCTGAGGTGGTTTGGGCACATCGAACGAATGAGTGATGAAAGAATGGTAAATAAGATTTATAAAGGAAAAGTGAGCGGTAAGAGAGACAGGGGGAGGCCTCGAGTGACCTTTGAAAACACAATAGCTATGATACTGGAGGAAGGTCATGTAAAAAGCATGAGGACCCCCCGGAGGGCATGTATGAAGAGGTTAATGTCTGTGGTCGAGGCGAAAAAGGTATGCAGGGACCGTAGCGTTTGGCGCTCCGTCGACTCTGCCTACCCCGCAAGGGACATGGCGTGAAGGTAAGTAAAGTATCTATATTTAATACGATACTTCCCTTTCCCACCACGTTGTTATAATAAGTTTTTACATTACAAGAAGGAAAACCATGACTAGAGAGTTCCAATTATTTTAAAAAGTCTATAAGACTTGAATAAAACAAATTAATCATACAAATTAGTTTTTGTACTACTTCTATATAAACCAAAACAAATCTTGTGTTTCTTATTTTTCATACCTAAGTGCTTTAACCGTTTTTTGTTATTTATTATATTTTTATGGTAATAGAGTTTCCTGTCTCTTAACTTTAGTTTTATCCAGTAAATAACACTCGGTAAATATGAGAACATCAGACTTGTTAATTACTTTGTTCTTAACATTATTTTCTGTCTTTACGGAACAACTTGTAAATTATAGAATTAAAAGTGTATTTGTGTGCTTAAGTACTTCTTATATCTCGTACACATGTTTCATATATATATATAATAGAAAAGGGTGCCATCTGACAAATAAATTATCAAACCAAAAAATAAGACAAACGAAGTCCGATATGTTAAGGGTCTGTCTACAGTATGTATGTAAATCAGGATATAATAAATAACATCAATGCTATAATAGAGAGAGTACACTATTGGATATTATAACATTTATTGCTTTTGGAATCTAGACAGATACTTTCATCTTTGATGCATTAGAAATAAGAATTGTTATAACTCATATGTACCTATATATTATTTTATAATAATAGTTCTAAACAAAATATACGTTCATTTGAAATATGAAGTCCATATGTATTTCCGATTTTAAAATTGATTTGAATACTGCCCTATATCTATAACGCATAAATATAATTTTCCAGTGTGTGCAAAAGACGTGCCGTACTATATTAAAGTATATACTGCTGGAGGTGTCATTGGTAGGAGAGCGTTCTAAGTAATGTTTAAACAAAATTTAATTATGAACTGATAATATGGTGATAGCCGAGTATCCTAGCCTAGTAGCCTGGCCCCCATCGCTTACTTGCGTTAGCGATGGGGGCCAGGTTAGCCCCGTTCCCTCAATTATGACGGAGGGAGTGACCCTTGCATTATGCTCGTAAACGAGTGCTGCTAGCTGTACCTGGTCGTCTTGCTAGCCACAGATTTTTTTTACATTATTAACTGATAATTAGGCCTACCCAACGAATTGATTGCGATGTTCATAAATTATTTATTATATATTGACGTTTTCAAAACATTCATAACAATAAAGAAATACCCGGCTGAGTTTGATTTGGCGCTTTTCAGATCAGGGAATATGTAGCCTTAATTTTAAGTTGGGGATTCTTTTGCAGCCTTTCTGCAATCTTATCTCGATAAGTATGCAATCAAACCCTCTTGAAACTTCCATTTGACACACAAGTGATCTTTAGTGTTAATTCAAACTGGCAAAGTTATAAATATATAACAAACCAACAAACTTGAGACAAAATTCATTTTTAATTATATTCCATTAAAGTTGCTAAAGTATAAAACAACTTAAATTAAAACTTATAATTTCTTTGTTATTTCGTACTTCAGATAATTTCGTAATGAAAAACTTTAAGCAAAGTTTTGTTTCGGATGAGATCTGTTTAATCTTCTAAAGTTTTTGTTATAAGAGAATTTAATGAGCTGACAGTCTCCCAAGTTTTATTGCTCATGTTCGTTTCACCTGACACATCGTTTAAAAGTCAACTTAGTTTGAAAGAGATCATGAGTTAGGAAAGTCGATTTCAATCTCGAATTAGACAGTAATTTAATATATAAATTAGAAGGATACGAGGATACGAGGTATGTAGGTACTATTATAAGGAGAGAGAGAGACATCATTATAAAAGAAGAGGGGAGGAGAGAGAGAAAAATAAAGTAATTGCGGTAACGTATGACAGAAGAGTGTGGAAGGAACATACATGTTGCGTTCAAATAATTGAGATAAACGCAAGATGATACATAAAAATACAGGATAAGAGTCTTTGCAAAATTATTGTTCACTATTAAATTATATTATTATTATACTATTAAATTATATTAATACATATATATAATTTCCAGGCCATATTTGTCACAATGGCACCCAATTTGATAGAGTACTTATTATTTAACTTCTTCAGTCAAGTATAGTTATTCCAAAACTCGTAAGATTATTGGGTTCTTAGATTACATGAATTTGCGTTTTCACGATTTTAGGCCATTTTAAGTGGAGTTGTGCTGGAATTCATATTCAAATTTATTTCAAATATAAACTCGTCTATTTCTGTTTTGAATTTAGTGATTCATTGGTTTTCGAACCATTTTATCTTTCTCTGACATTCACAAAATGGAAAACTTAAAGTCTATTATTTATAAATACAAATTCCACTGCGGCACTACAGTTCCAGAAATAGGTCGAAGTATTAATGACTAATCTGGGGAGTCTACTTCAAAAGAAAAAGCGGTATTCTTTGGTTTCAAAATTTCCGTTCTAGGAATTCTTATCTTAAAAAACATCGTGTACGACGGAGAACACTTAATAACAAAAAAAAATCAAGGTGATCATGGAAGCAAATCCATTATAAACCACACCAAAAAATGTAAGCATGTAAAATGTAAAGCATGTAAAATGTAAAGTGGAAAACTAATAAAATAAAATAAAAATAGGTACTGAACGCATTGAGTGAAGCACTTTAACAAACACGCATTGAGCGCTGCGTAACATTAAGCAATAACTGAGTTAGAATATGTGTATGTTAGAATATGGTGACAATATTTTAATAGACAAGTATATTTTGTGAAGTACATATAATGATAAAAAATGAAAAAATAATGTCTATGGAGCGTTTTATCGTTTATTCTCCATGTTTGATTGTTGTCTTACTTTAAACAAAAACATTGTAAAGTTCACATTCATGGTATATTCTCATCATCATCATCATCTTCCTGCCCTTATCCCATTTTGGGGTCGGCACAGTATGTTTTTTCCTTCCATACTCTCCTGTTACTCGTCATCTCTGTGCACACTCCCTTCTTCTCCATATCGTCTTTCACGCAATCCATCCATCTTTTCTTCGTCCTCTACCTGTCCATCCCTCCACTACCATATCTAGCACTCTTTTGGTTACGTGCCTTTCATCCCTCCTCATAACATCATGGTATATTCTGTTAATCTCAAATTATATAATATTTACAAAAATGCTTTGCCATACCATTAAAATTAGGAGTGGAACTCCAAAAACAAAGAAAGTATTAACTGTCATTTCGGCATTTAAAGTTTAGTTTTGATAAAACCACAGAATAAAATTTAAAGTTTGATGAATGTATTGTTGTGAATAACTTTCTAGGAACTCGTTAAATTTAAATCAATGGGGACTATTGTATATTGTGTCGGGTAAATGTAATTTTTTTTCAATAGGACAATATTAATAATTTCATAATCGTATTTATTTTTAATATAATAAAATTGACAAAAACTCACGTCATAATCTCGATATTTTTTTCGGAGTAATTGTAATTGTTATTTAAATATTTTAATTGAAATAATTATCAAGTTGCTTTTAAATTATTATTCATTAATAATTACCTTATCCTTCGACGAATCAATAATATGATCAGCAGAGAAACTGAAGAAGATAAAAATATCGATTTGAAGAGAAGGAAATAATTGTAGGTTAAAATTATTTATGCTGGAACCGGGTATTATATTTAGAATAAATTAAAATTATTTTATTTAAAAAAAATCAAACATTGGACTTAACAAAAGTCAAACTCCTAAAAGAGTAAGTTCGTGGAGAGAAACCGTCAAAATACTACATATATATTCTTTTAACTTACTTTTCATAGTATTGTTCAATGTATATAATTATTTTGATATTAACCTTTATCATAGTAAAGTTAACAAACGAAAATCAAATATAACATATATAACTAATTAATTCTGAGAAATTATGATTAAAACTAAACATAACGTTGAAACCAAATTCAACCAATATAACTTTATTGTAAAGCAAATTGAAATACTGACCTCATGCTGGTGACAGCACTTGTTTGATGTTTGTTAGTTCGTAGAATAATAAATAACCCGTATGTTATAGGGTATTGTATACATATCTTATTAAGAGAAATACAGACATAAATTATTATTATAATGTATATATTTAAATGTTTACTACAAATTTAAACTGAAACTAACATGAAGTAAGTGTAAAAGCGTCAATAAATATGTATCTATGTTTGAGTAATGACAAACCAAGTTGAAATTCAAATAAACTTTTGGAAATTCATAGCAAAACAGATTGAGGTTTCAGATTAGCCTCTTCAACCCTAACTCGATTTGTTTAATTTATTCCTAAGTGGAGTTGGACGACTAATCGGAAAACCAATAAATTAAACCTATCTAGCACAGCTTTTAAATTCATGTGCTACTTTCAGCTCAATAGCTAACATTTATTCATAATTCAATAAAGTGGTCATCCGAAGGTCCCACGAGTCTGAAGATCATACTTAATTTGTTTGTTTACTTCGTCAATACCAAACCGAGGGAAGTACTTCACGCTCAGTATTTCATAATATCGCACAGCTATTTAATTTATTATATAAGTACCCGAAACTTGATTAAAAATTATAGTTAAGAGCTTAATTGTTCTTAGAACAGATAAGCTGAAAAGTCAATATAATATATGTGTTAAAGTAATCAATTGCTTTTATCCAATACCATACCATACCTGTCTACCATGGACAGCAATATTCGCTACATTATGTACCTATATCATTCTGGAGGAAAAAGGTTGGAAATAGGGGTAAGACATGGAGAGAAAGTGTGTGCTTTTTTGGGAAGAGAGGCCGACCTTTCTGACCTAACGTGGTCCTGTATCGTGAAGGTGCCTTAAACTACCAGTAGCAGCCTCATGTGGTGGTGATTCTGCCAGGAGTTACAGTGAATGCGAACAGCGATCCCGGGGCGTCCAAATAAGACGAGCAAGATAATTTGGTTTAGGTGTATAATAAATAATTCACTAGTCGTGAATATTGTGTTTCAATATCTTAATGTTATAGTTTGACAGCTCCAATATATTTATTAGATAATTAGGGTATTATGCATTTTTAATTCAATAAGTTTGATGTAATAATGTAATGTGATAATAACCACGGAATAACTACAACAACTGCCATATTTTAAATATAAAAAGTATATAATTACTTCACCACTTTTAAGGTTAAAATGTAATACATACATTACATAGATAGATATTAGAAATATTCTAAGACAAACAAACTTTTATATTAATTTACAAGTCAAATGAAATCTGATATGTTAAGGGTCTGTCTGCACTATATATGTAAATCAGGATATAATCAATGACATCAATACTGTAATAATGATCAGAAACTATTAAATATAACATTTCACATAACATTTCCTGCTTTTGGGCTGTAGATGAATCATACGTCCATCTTTGATAAATTGCAAATATGATTTTTTAACAAGTTTTTAACAATAACATATGTTATTCTATTTTATAATAATAATTTCATTCAATAGATACACACATTGAAAATATAAAATCTACCATATGTACTCGTATTTATGATATGATTCCAATTTTTAATTCAAACATACAATATTGTTTAAAACTATATTTTTTTACTGGCTGTTTTATTTAGTTGAATATTTAAATATTTTATTTATACTATTTTTATAATCCGTCAAAAGTAAATTCATAATTGAATTTGTTAATGCTGTATGTAATTGTATCATATTCATTTGCTTTTTGTGGATTAATGAATTATATTGCATAAGATTTCAAAGTGGATTATATTTCTTAACGATGGTACATTTTAAAATACAGTGCGTTATACTCTTCAATAACAAAGGGCGCCAACAGACCTTCAATTTCGACTCGCTGCGCTCGTGAAATCTCGGGTGCGGTTTGCACGCGAAAAACAAAAAACGAACAGGGGGACAGTACAATTCTATTAAAAAAATTCTCCACGCGCTTTTCATTGTAAAGCAAATTTACTACAATGGGATATCATTTTTTTGAAGATTATTCTTCAACAACATGACATTTTCAAAAAACAATCACCTAATGTGTGTCTTTTAATTGCAATTTCATAATTTTCCGTCAAGTAATTTTGGAGCCAATTCGTGACAAAGAATGTAAAAAAGTCTTCAGTAGAACGCTACGCTCGCTTCGCTCAATAATTCAACAATAATTCAATAAATATTTACTTAATCAGTCTAGACTAAGTATTAATTGAATTTAAATATTTAAAAAGAATAAAAGATCTAATACAACTGTAGGAGGAATATAATACGAAGTACTTTTTAGTAGTAGATTAAAATAAAGCAGCTGAAGGTGTAATTGGTAGAAGAGCGTTTTAAGTATTTTCCGAACAAAAACTAAACAAAAACTAAACAAAACAAAACAAAACTTAAATTATAACTTTTATTTCCTTTATTATTTGGTACTTAAGACAAATTCGAAATAAAAAACTTTTACCAAAGTTCTCTTCCGGTTGAGATCTGGTTAAACTTTTGAACTTAGAATAATAAGAGAGTTTTAGAAGCTCCTGGCAGTCTCCAACAGTTTTACTTCGAAAGTTCTTTTCACTTGACCACATCATTTATAAAAGTCAACTTAAGTTAATAAAAAACTCTTTAAGGAATGTTTGTGTACTATTAGATACTAGAGTATTTTAAAATATCTAAAATATGATATTCCCATGTTATATAAATATATTTATCTGAGTTTGTTTGTTCACACAGCATATATCTTGTAAAGGATATAAAGAATATATCTTTTTTATATTTATATTTAATTCTGTAATAATTCTTATATTATCTAAAATTGGTTTGTTTTTATCTAACACAGAGCTTGTTTTCTCACTTCTTAGTAAGTGTTCTGTAATATTTATTAAACATTGTTAGATATTTCGACTAATATTATAATATTATATACAAACTTGTTTCCCCTGACTCCTTTTGCGTTGACGGAGTAAAACAGTTTGGATCGTTAGTTCGGACCTAAGTTACTAAATTGAACCTGAAAATGACAGTGAAATTTCAATGTAGTATTAGTAATTTCAATGTAGTAGTAATCTTTCGGTAGTAAAGTATTAATATATATTTATATATATATATATATATATATATATATATATATATATATATATATAAGCAAGCGGGAAGGGAGCAAACAATAGTTGAAATTCGTAAAGATTTCATGATAAAGAATTTTCAAGAAAATCTTAATATCTTGATAAATTTAAATATTATGCTAAGAGACTAGAAACTGAAGCAAGCTGATCCTACAATAGCAATAGAAAGTGTTTTTGTGATTTCTTAATGACAATGTTATTTTTCAGGAATACAAATGAACTCACGTGGGAATGTTATTTCGGGTCATGACCTATATTCTTTATACATGTGTTTACATATCTTTTGTTAGGCATCAGACAGTCTAACATACTGTTGACTATTATCGTCTACGATACACATTCGGAATATCGCGTATATCCTTTTGGAGGAAGAAGATAGAATGATGGTGATGGCTTTTGAGGCTGTCTGGAACCTCCTTATAGGGATTGTGCCGGGAAACAAGGTGAGTGCGCAGAACGATCCTATGGCTTCTAACAAAAGTGACAAGGATAACTGTTAGATTTTTCAGGTTCAAGGGCTAGTTGTATTTTACAAAATCAAGATCAAAATCTTTGTCAAAAATAAATTTTATACAAAACATTTTTAATTGTTAGAGCTACCACCAGCTAGAAAAGCTACTTGCCACGAACCTAAGTAGACCAGGGGCGACTGAAATTCAGCTACTAGTCTTATATTCCTTTTTTATAAATTATACTTAAAACTTAAATGATATTTATAATAATGTAATAATAATTCTAAGCAATAGATTGGTTTGGATTGGAATGTTGGAATGGTATATATTATTTATGATATGATTTCAATTTGATTTAAATAACGTACTTTATTTTTATCTCAGTAATATAATAATAATTTAAGAAAAAATAGTTTTATTTTCACTTGTTTCATTTACACTGCTTTTGGGATGAAATAAAAGTAAATTAATAGTTTTTTTATATTAATTTGTTTTTAATGATTACTGGATTTATTAATCATCGTTGAGTGAGTGTACGTGAAATTTCAAAGGGTTTCAGATACATCAACTTTTGTCAGTATTACTCATACTTATCAAATAAAAGAAAACACAGCACACTGGAGAAATAACAATTGTAATTGATTAAAACACATCAACTTATTATCAATAACAACTAATTTAAAACAATCAAACTTCTCTAATACACTCACTTTTTATAATCACTCACAATAATTAAAATGATTAATTTAAAGTAATTGAAGTTTTCTAATACACCCACTTTTTATAAGTACTTATAGTAAAAGAAAACTTAACTTAGCCAAATATTTTATTATAAATAACCCAAAGATATAATCACTAAAAATTCTAAAAGAATAAATAAACATTGATAATTACTCACAGTACCCATGTATTCTTATCACTGTCCAACTCGAGCACCAGGCAGAAAATAAAGTGTCGAAGCAAATTGTCAGCTATTTATACAAGTTCTCAAATAAATTGATCGTTTGACTCGATTCCGGAAAACTGACAATATCGCACTATCACGTGACAGCTTTGCCTTGACTAATAACTTTAGTCAAATCAAAGCATTATAAATTAATGAAGCCAAACTAAAATTACAATAATTCTTAAATGTGCCTGTTATTTATTTTGACCTAATTTATCTTATTTTTGTAGCTCAATTAACTAATTCTAATTAGGCAACAAATTATTATTTACTAACAATATTTATTAAAACACTATTTTTAAAAATAAAAGACTATTGGCGTAGTCTTTAATATTTTATAAACAATTGTAAATATGTAACACATACTTAATATAATAATGAGGCCTTTAAGGCTCAGCGGCGACATATAAATTATTTTACAAAGCCTATTTAAGATAATTATTATTTAAGAATTTGTTTTTAATTTAGGTTAGTAATAAGTAATCTAATACGACTATTTATAGTAAAAGAGCGTTCTAAGTCATTTTCAAAGAAAACTTTACTATGTAGTGTTGCTTTGGTGGTAAGAACATATTCTGGTAAGTTGAAAATATCATAATACGGCGGTATCTTCCTTCCTTACTAAATTACAAACTCCTGTAACAATACATTTTTAATTATATTCCATTAAAGTTACTTAACTGTAAAGTAACTTAAAATAAAACTTCTAGTTCCGTCGTTATTTTGTGCTTCAGATAATTTAAATAATGAAAAACTTTTAGCAGAATTCTGTTTCGGATGATATCTGTTTAATCTTCTAAACTTTGATAATAAGAGAATTTAATGAGCTGGCAGTCTTCCAAGTTTTACTTCTCATGTTCGTTTCACCTGACACATCGTGTATAAAAGACAACTTAACTTGTATGAGAGTATGAGTTAGATTTAGAATTAGGCAGCTTTAAAAGCGATATGCATTGTTCTGAATTAAAATTAATATTGCATTTAAAATCATAATCTACAACTTTGCTGGCCTCCGATAGCTTCGGTTATATAATTGTAATTTTAAAATGCAACAAATTTAAGTGGAGGAAGGCATGATCATGTAAAAAGTAATTACTCTAAAACTTATAAGATTATTACAAACTTATTTCAAATAGTTAGTAACTTTGTTAGAAGTTATAGTATAAATTAATTGCAAGTGCATCATTCAGGAGCGCGATGATGATGATCACCAGTTCATCATCCGTCATAATATAAAAAAAAAAAACTTTTTACAAAATAAAATCGTTATACGTTTGAAGGCATTCATTTTATCAATAAATTCTCTATAGTTCAGTCGACGTCCTTTTTATAGTAGCGACGTTGCCAAAATGTTGCACGAAAAGCGAACTAAAATTTTACTACCGTTGAAAATAAATTATTTGTACATATTCTATATCCATTCTACTTCTATTCCGTTTTCCGTCTGCTTATAGGTTGTAGATTGTATGAATTCTTTGTTCAATAAAGATTTAATAAATAAATCCTTTGTTTGCTGTTTTATTTGTCATAAATATGTCTTGTTTTTTTAATAATTGTTGTTATACTATATTATTAACATGTGCTTATCACACTGGTTTAGCTATCCGTATTCGTTTATAAATAAATGAAATACAGAAGACAACAGAAAAACATACACATGTATACATAATATGTAAGTCCTAAATTATATTACTTAGATTGTTTTGAAACTTTTACTTATTTGGTAAAACAATTATGGTAATACAGAAAAGTATTGCCAATATTCGCTCAGTCCCCATTAAAGTCAAATTACATAAATATGTTTATCTGACTGTTTGTTCACATAAAGTATATCTACTCGTAGTAAAGGATGTCTCATAACTATATTTATTTCTGTAATAATACTTACTTTATCTAAATTGTTTGTTTTGATGTAACACAAAGCATTTATTATTTTTCTTCTTACTAAGTGTTTTGTCAAATCTATATTATATTGTAAGGTATTTTGACTAATGTTATACACTATTATACACTAACTTGTTTCCCGCGACTCCGTCCGTGCTGACGGAAAGCAAGAGTTTGAAACGTTAATTCGAATGACTGCGATATTATAAAAATATGTTCGGTAATTAAAAATGTAGGTAAATTAATAGATGTTAAATATAGCTTATGAATGTGAAGAGTGGTGTAAAGGACATGATGAAGCAATATTGAGAATGTCTTGATGTTCTAAAGAGTTTTAAATGTCGAGACACTTGAAACTAAAATAAGCTGATGTTGATTCTTGATAAGATAACTTCAGCAGTATTTCCCGAAACATCCTTTCATGTAATATTATTAGGCTACATATGCATACCTTTATATCATATCTATTAAACCCAGTAACGCAAAAGGAAGTGTTTGTGATTTCATAATGAACCGTGGTTTTTTCCACAATACGTACTAACTGATGCGTGTATGTTATTCCGGGTCGTGACCTACATTACATATACGAGGGCCAAACTGAAAGTTTTTAGAACTGGCCACTTAAAAGCATTATATTTAAAAAAATAGTTTAAATTTTGAAAATAGAACTCTTTACCAATATTATTGAGTGTACATTTCATTCATTTGTCATTTGTTTTACGATTTGGCTGCAAATTGAAAATTGTCTGTGCACGTCAGAATGAATTTAAGCCGAGAAAATTTTCGTGCAATGATTTTTTATGACTTTCGATGTCATTTAAGTCAACAAGAAAGTTATGATAGACTTCGATTGGCTTTTCACGATGAAGCCCCATCTCGTGCCACAGTTTACAACTGGTTTAATGAATTCAAACGTGGTCGAACTAATCTCACCGATGATTTGCGTGAGGGACGGCCTTCTACAGCGACGACTGAAGATAACATCAGTGTTGTGCGGCGTATGATAGAGACTGACAAAAGAATGACCTATTAGCAGATTCGGACAAGTCTAGGCATAGGTATGAGTCAAGTGCACAAAATCCTCCATGAACATTTAGCGGTCAGGAAGCTTTGTGCCCGCTGGATACCGCATAATTTGACCGAGGCTCAAAAACTCCGCCGTGTTGATTGGTGCCGAGAAATGATCCAAAAATTTAACGGAGGTGACTCTAATGCTGTGTTCGACATACTAACGGTTGACAAAAGCTGGATTTACTGTTATGATCCGGAAAACAAAAGACAGTCTGCTCAGTGGGTGTTTCCTTCCGAAGAGTTGCCAACTAAAGTGAAGAGAGGTCGAAGTGTTGGAAAAAAGATGGTGGCCTCGTTCTTCGGAAAGACAGATCATTACGCGACAGTAGTCTTAGAGGATCAGAAAACGATTAATGTAGAGTGGTATACTAACAATTGTTTGCCACTTGTCTTGGAAAAAAATCGAGAGAAACGACCTCGCAGCAGGATCCTCCTTCATCACGACAATGCCTCGTCGCACACCGCCAGGCAAACGATCGACTATTTGGTGACCTCAGACGTGGAATTACTGGGTCACCCGCCGTATAGCCCCGACCTCGCACCCTGCGATTTTTATTTATTTCCGAAAATAAAAGAAAAACTTCGAGGAAAACGTTTTATAGACGCCGAAGAAACAGTGGCTGCGTTTCAAAACGCCGTCAAGAGACCCCTAAGGCCGAGTGGGCAAGGTGCTTTTCTCAATGGTTCCATCGAATGCAGCGATGTATTGATGTAAATGGACGCTATTTTGAAAAGTTACAATAAAACTAATAACTTGCTAGAATGCTTAGTTTTTGATTTTCTAAGAACTTTCAGTTTGACCCTCGTATATAGGTAGATCTTGACCCACACACACATTATTTATAAACTTTATACCTATATAATTGTGTTTACGTGTCAAATGCTACATAAAAAATTTATGTAATGGTACCCCTAAACTCTAATTTTCATTTTGGTCAGTTGTCACCGTCTTATAGACTGCAACATTCATGACATCACGTATATGATTAGGAAGGGTGAAGGAGTTAGACAGGGATGGACAGATAGTTAATTCCTTGGTGAGAAGAGACCGGTATATGTCCATATAAGAAAGGTATTTCTTATCAAATATGAACATACATCGTGATATTGTTTAAGGCTACCTGAAGCATCCACATAGGGGGGGATTCTACCGGGGCCATGGTAAGTAAAATGATACTGTGGCGTCTTACTAAGGCGATGGCATTCTTTATAAAGACGTGTGTATGTTCTTTGGAGCTTCAATAAAAGAGGAAAAGGAAGCTATAAATAGCACTTCAGTAGTAGTGAAGAAAGTGTGAAAGTATATCATATTAGTCGTTTCTTAGTTATGCGACTTATTGGTAGGTTACAGTTTGACACATTCAATTGTTATAATAATATAAATTGATTATAAACATATTTAAATATAATAAGTATTTAATTACTTAATTATTAAGCCACATTGAACTAGATTTCACTCGCGACTATGTTTGTTTTTATTACAGAAAAATACATTTAAAATTCTTCATATCACAAAATAATACACATGAGATAAATCATTTGGTCTCGTAATCATATTCTTAAATTTGATATATTTTTTCTATCTTTAATAGGTTTGTGATTAATTATAATTAAGATAACATTAATTATCAATATAAATTACTAATTTAAAAATAACTTTTCGCAGAGCAGTTATTTTGTTGTTAAATGAAGTATCTATATTTAATACGATACTTCCCTTTCCCACCACGTTTTAATAATAAGTTTTAACTTTACAAGAAGGGAAACCATAACTAGAGAGTTTCTATTATTTGAAGAAGTCTATAAAACTTGAATAAAACTTATTAATCATACAAATTAGTTTTTGTACTACTTCTATATAAACCAAAACAAGTCTTGTGTTTCTTATTCTTCATACCTAAGTGCTTAACCGTTTTTAGTTATTTATTATATTTTTATGGTAATGGAGTTTCCTGTCTCTTAACTTAACTTAAGTTTTATTCAGTAAATAACACTCGGTAAATATGAGAACATCAGACTTCTTATATTATTTTGTTCGTAATATTATTTTCTGTCTTTACAGAACAACTTTTAAATTATAGAATATAAAAAGTGTATTTTTAAAGATTGAGTGATCTATTACGGAATTGTGTACTTAAGTACTTCTTATATCTCGTACACATGTTTCATATATATATATATATATATATATATATATATATATATATATATATATATATATATATATATATATATATAATAGAAAAGGGTGCCATCAGACAAATAAATTATCAAATCAAAAAAATGAGACAAACGAAGTCCGATATGTTAAGGGTCTGTCTACACTATGTATGTAAATCAGGATATAATAAATAACATCAATGCTGTAATAAATAGAGTACCCTACTGGATATTATAATATTTATTGCTTTTGGACTCTACACGGATCATACTTTCATCTTTGATGCATTAGAAATATGAATTTTTACAATTCATATGTATATATTACTTTACAATAATAATTCTATACAAAAGATACATTTATTTGAAATATAAAGTCCGTATGTATTTATGATGTGATAACAATTTCAAAATTGATTTGTATACCTATATCTATAACGCATAAATATAATTTTCCAGTGTGTGCAAATACGTTCCGTACTGTATTAAAGTATATACAGCTGGAGGTGTCATTGGTAGGAGAGCGTTTTAAGTAATGTTTAAAATTTAATTCTAATATGATGATAGCCTAGTATTTAATTTGAAGTTTTAACATTTTTCTCCTTAACTCGTTTTATCAACTGACTGCATTACACCGCTCCGTTAGAAGTCATTACTTGCTTTAGCGATGGGGGCCAGGTTAGCCCCGTTCCCTCAATTATGGCGAAGGGAGTGCTGGCTGACCCTTGCGTTATGCTCGTAAACGCTGGCTGTCCCAGGTCGTGTTACTAGTCATAGATTTTTTTTCGATACTATTAATTAATAATCAGGCCTGCCCATCGAATTGATTGCAATATTCATAAAAAATTTACTAAATATTGACGTTTTCGAAACATTAATAACAATAAAGAAATAGCCGGCTGAGTTTGATGTGGCGCTTTTCAGAACAGGGCGTATGTGAACCCACGTAGCCTTAATTTTAAGTTGGGGATCCTTTTACAGAAAGGCTTATCTCGATAAATATGGCAATCAAAGCACTCCCTCTTGAAACTTACACTTTACACACACAAGTGATCTCTGGCGTTGATTCAAACTGGAAAAGTTATTAATATATAACCAACCAACAAACTTAAGACAAAATTCATTTTTAATTATATTCCATTAAAGTTGCTAAAGTATAAAACAACTTAAATTAAAACTTATAATTTCTTTGTTATTTGTTATATTTCGTACTTCAGATAATTTCTTAATGAAAAACTTTAAGCAAAGTTCTGTTCCGGATGAGATCTGTTTAATCTTCTAAACTTTTGATAATAAGAGAATTTAATGAGCTGGCAGTCTCCCAAGTTTTACTTCTCATGTTCGTTTCACCGACACATCGTTTAAAAGTCAACTTAGTTTGTAAGAGAACATGAGTTAGGAAAGTTGATTTCAATGTCGAATTAGATAGTAATTTAATGTATAAAATGCATTTACAAAAATAAAACTAAATCTCACACTGCGACCTCACTTTTGTTGTTTTCATAATTATAATTCTAAAATGCATACAATTATAGGTGAAGTGAGGGGTAAAAGGAAAGTACAAGGAATCTTAACTATGGATGATGATCATTATAAGGAGAGAGAGAGACATCATTATAAAAGAAGAGGAAGAGAGAGAGAAAAATAAACTAAGTAATAAAGTAAGTAAGTAAGTAACTAATAAACAGTAACTGCGGTAACGTATGGTAGAAGAGTGTGGAAGGAATTTACATGTTGCGTTCAAACAATTGAGATAAACGCAAGATGATACATAAAAATACAGGATTGCAAAATTATTGTTCCATATCAGATTATAGTATTAGAGAACTACGTATATAACTACGTATAAGTTTTCAGGCCATATTTGTCACAATGGCAGCCAATTTGATAGAGTACTTATTATTTAACCTCTTTAGTCAAGTATAGTTATTCCAAAACTCGTAAGATTATTGGGTCCTTAGATTACATGAATTTGCGTTTCCACGAACTGGCCATTTTAATGGAATGCTGGAATTCATATTAAAATTTATTTCAAATATAAACTCGTCTATTTCTGTTTTGAATTTAGTGATTCATTGGTTATCGAACCATTTTATCTTTCTCTGACATTCACAAAATGGAAAACTTATAAAAACAAACTCCACTGCGGCACTTTAGTTATAGGTATAGGTTAAAGAATTAATGATTAGTTTGGGGAATCTACTTCAAAAGAAAACGCGGTATTCTTTAGTTCCAAAGTTTTCATCCTGGAAATCTTTATCTAAAATAACCTTAAGAATACTTAATAATAAAGATTTCAAGGTGATCATGGAAGCAAATCCATCAAAAACATCACCAAAAATGTAATTCAATTGATGTGAATTGAAAAACTGAAAAGCTCGAGACATAGGTACTAAATGAATTGAGTGAAGCACTTTAACAAACACGCATTGAGCGCTGCGTTACATTACTCGATAACTGAGTTAGAATGTGTATATTTGGCGACAATATTGTAATAGACAGATATGTGTTTGTTTCCTAAGGAACATAAATTAATTATAAGTTAAAATATTCTGTATTGAGTCTTACCATTTCTTGTCCGTGTTTTATTGTTGTCTTACTTAGAACAAACCATTGTAAAGTTCACTTTCATGATACGTTTTGTAAGTCTCAAACTAAATAATATTTACAAAAATCCTTTTCCATACTATTAAAATAAGGAACTCCAAAAACAATGAAAGTATTAATTGTCGTTTCGGCATTTAAAGTTGAGCTTTGATCAAACCACAGATATAGAATTTAAAGTTTGATAAATGTATTGTTTTGTATAACTTTCTAGGAACTCGTTAAATTTAAATCAATTGGGACTGTTGTGTACTGTTGTGTATTGTGTCGGGTAAATGTAATTTTTCTTCAATAGGACAATAGTAATTATTTCATAATCGTATTATTTCATCCCTAATATAATAACATAGTCATAGTAGTCTGAGTAATTGTAATTTTTATTTAAATATTTTAATTGATTTATTTTAATGTTGCCTTTAAATTATTATTAATTACTAATTACCTCGTTCTTCGACGAGTCAAAAATATGATCAGCAAAATAATTGAAGATTTTTATCTTATATCGATTTGAAGGGAAGGAAATAATTTTAAATTAAAATTATTCACACTGGAACTGGATGTCATAGTTAATATAAATTCAAAATATTTTATTTTAAGAAATCATACAATGTACATAAAATGTCAAAAGTCAAACTCTTAAAAGAGTTGGTTCGTGGAGAAAAACCGTCAAGATACTATATATATATATATATATATATATATTCTTTTAACTTACTTTTTATAGTATTGTTCAATATATATAATTATTTTGAAATTAACCTTTACAGTTTACAATCGAAAATCAAATATAACATATATAACTAATTAGTTCTGAGAAATTATGATTGAAACTAAACATAACGTTGAAACCAAATTCAACCAATATAACTTTATTGTAAAGCAAATTGAAACACTGACCTCATGCTAGTGACAGGACTTGTTTGATGTTTGTTAGTGCGTAGAATAATAAATAACCCGTATGGTATAGGATATTGTATACATATGTTATTAAGAGAAATACGGAGGCATATATTATTATTATAATGTACCTATTTATATGTTTACTACAAATTTGAAGTGAATCTTATATGAAGTAAGTGTAAAAGCATCAATAAATATGTATTTATGTTTGAGTCATGACAAACCAAGCTTAAATTCAAATAAATAAAAATTCATAGCAATACAGATTGACGTTTCAGATTAGCCTCTTCAACCCTAACTCGATTTGTTTAATTTATTCCTAAGTGGAGTTGGACGACTATTTGGAAAAGCCAATAAGTTAAAGCTAGCATAGCTTTTAAATTCATGTTCTCTATTCAGCTCAATAGCTAACATTTATTCATAATTCAATAAAGTGGTCGTCTGAACAAGTCCCAGGAGTCTAGAGATCATTTTTCATTTGTCTGTTTATTTATTTAATATCATTCTAAAGGAAGTACTTCATGGTCAGAGTTTAATAATATTGCATGACTATGTGTGTAAAAGAAAATGCAATGTGAATTTGTTACACTTAAGAAGTTAATTGTTTTAGTGCAAATAAGCTAAAATAAAATATATCTTTAATAATTTTGGTAAAAGCGACATCTATACAACAATTTTGAAACTAGTTCCTTAGAAACTTAGCGACAAGGTGGCTTGTTTGTAAGTTCTACACGGTAATGATAGATGGCGTAGCTTTCGCAATGCTATTTTAAGAAAATTATTAAAACTTATTTAATTAACTTTAAAACAGTTTATAATTATTATTTTTGTTTTAAATAATATTAAGCAATATTAAATACATATTTTGGTTACAGTAAAACGAAACTGGTATCTTTAACATTTGACAATTGACTTTGACAAGACAAAATCAAATATCTTGTTTGTAATTTGTATTGTTCCTCCTGCTACATTTATATTTTTTCTCACACACAGAGAATATTATGTTATATTAAAGTTATTAGGGTAATTCATTAAGCAACTAATATATATATATACAGTGCTAACAAACTACCACTTACCGATTGTTCCACCCTTCCAACGAAGTACTGCGAAACTCAGGTTTGCATTTTTTTTGTTGTACACTGTTTAATTTATTTTTCAGTCGTACACTTAGTTTTTTCGGGCTACCAGTAAATTTCGTTCCCGACATATCAGTTCACTTTGTATGAATTATAATTCATTGTCTTCACTATTTTGTTTTCTATAAATTAAAGTAAGTATGAGATTAACTAAAACTAGTTGAATTATTTACAGTTATGAATTATTCCGATCAAGAATACTCAGACACTGAAACTGAATTCGCTTTCGAGACTGATCACTTAGCTATCCGTGGGAATAAAGATTATTGTGAACTATTAAAATATATTGTTAAACTAGAGGCACAGAAGGTTCAAACTCTCAAGGATATTGAAGAACTGGCTTATTCTAAATCAAAGGCTTTAAAAGATCCCATAAAATTTGTTCAAGATTTTAAATCAGGTAGTATTAAATTTCCACCTCGACAGACTGTTCCCAATATGCCTGATATAGAATGGGAAAAGTATGACATTGAAGTTGCTGCGGGAAATGACACCAAACCAAGTAAAGAAGAATTAGAGTCTAGTCTTAAAGTTAGGGGACGGATGTTCACTGATAATAAACCAGAAACATTTAATCAATTGTGGTCATGTGAAGAACAAAAAAGGCTAGAGGAATTATTGGAAATATATCCCGAAGAAGCCATAGAATCAAAAAGGTATAAGAAAATAGCTGATGCCTTGGGAACTAGAACACCTGTTCAAGTAATGAGTCGAATACAAAAATATTTTACTAAACTGGCCAAAGCAGGTCTACCTATACCGGGTAGAGCTCCCAAAGGAGTATACAAAGACAGATATAAAGACAGGTATTCCTTTTATAAGAAATCAACATTCTTTCCTCAACTCCATGTACCAGTAAGAATGGAGGATCCTCATGAAAATAATGATGCCTTAGAGGACCTGCCGTCATCTGAAACATCTAATGGAAATAAAGCGATGTTAGAATTACTTAAAGCAGCTAAAGAACAGAGATTGCTGGATGAAACCTCCCCGGTTTATCAGACAAATACCATGTGTGTGGGTTGCCAGAAATCTGGGTTCCTGGGACCAAGATGGACAGACAATGCGGGCACAGACTTTTGCACAGATTGTGTTGTGAAATTATTGCCATCAGAAAAATTAACACCTGTTCGATAATTCAAATAAATATATTTACTTGTCAGTATAGTATTTCTTATACACACTTTAAAACTTACTTAATTTTGTGAAAGAAATATTTTTTTGTTTATTGCATATGAAAGTAAACATTAATTTCATCTTATACACTATTTTGTGTATATAAGCATTAATTTTGAATTATTTACACTAACAATACTTCTCATTATACAGCATATTCAATACTAGCAACACATTTCACAAATTCTTGAAACTTAATTTTAATTCAATTCATTCACTTGAATAAATGTTAATTACAGTTTATAATCTGTTATTCTAAACCAGTTGACATATAACCTTATCAAGTGAAATCAATCAATTTAAACATTTTATTTGGCCAACAAACAAAACAAAATCAGTAAGAAATATAAGAATATGTCATTAAATAACACATAAGGTAAATAAAAATACAAAAAGGATATAATATTTAAATAAACAGAAAATAACAACAAACAAGATAATAATAAAATCATGTTTTCGAAATAAGTACGCTACTCAGCACATGTTGAACAGTTTCAATGTTGGTATCCTAGGGCTATCTCTTGATAGCAGCACACGTTAAATTTGAAATACAAACATTACATTAAAATCACTAAACTCTAAGCACTCGAGACACGTCTTCACCCGCCAAGAGCGGTTAGTGACTGTCGCCCATTCATAACTAACGCAAATCTCTGATAATTGTTGGAAAAAACTAGATTCCAAGCGATCGTGTATAGTATTCGCCGCGAGTGATGAACCAGTGGATTGGAACACTGAACACGGCCCGCACTCCACAGCTACCCTCTGGAAACTGGATAGATATACACGGCCTATAACTCGAATAACGTTTTAGATCATTCATTATGCGTACAAATATCAAAAGATAATATAACTTCGACATTTTGATTAATTACGTATAACCTTTTAAATTAAATAAAACCGTGCGTAAATTCAGTTATTAGTTGAAAAAATGTTTTAAATAACAAAAAAATCTTTGTTAATAGTTTTGGTTTCAGTTTTGGAAACTTACTTGAATACTTATCTGCTATAAAATGTTGCAGTGTGATAGATCTTGTAATTAAAACCATACTTAGCATAATATTTTTACTTTGACATATACTTGATATGGAAAATAAAAATATTTATTTAGTATGTAAAAACAGTCGAATTCTTTTTTCATTCCTATTCGGGGAACAATTGTGAAAATACCGATTAAAAATATAACTGTTATTGTTACGTAGCATATTATTGTAATGCCCGACATTAATTTTAATTCATTTGCATTCATTCAGCAACGTATTTTTTTAACCCTCTGCGTATGTTTTGAAATATTTAAATGTTTTTATATATACGAATTTCTTTTCTTTGACTGTAACTTTATTTTGTACCATTTTTATAGAATTTATCATATTATTTTAACTTAGTTGTACTTATATATTTTTTTAAATTCTCAACGATATTGGTGTGAAAAATCATAAATACTATATCATAGATAATAGACTAAAGTGTCAAAAACATGACATACGTGCTAAAGCTGACGTCACAATAATTACCCAACTTTTGAAGCAAAGGATTCCTTTGTTCTGATAAAGCATTGTCTCCATTATGCATCTAGGTGTTAATTTCAGTCGTGCATTGTGTTTTAGCAAGTATATTACATACTAATTATGTAACTATTTGAAGCATACTACAGCGTTTGAATTTTTTGACTTGCATTTCTATTTAGGTCAGTCTCAGACTTACCAATGGCCGCTTTTGTTGTGGTACACTGAAAATATATTTGTTTGTTAATTATTTAAATATTTTATCACAATATATATTTTTGTATGTTATCAATATTGTATATATAACGTAATTTCTAATATTTTATATTGATAGTTAGCTTAAAAATCAACTGAACGTTCCCAAAATACATTTCACAATTATTTTGTATAACTATAATATATAATTTTACAACATGTCTTTAGCGTTAATGTTTTAGTTGATATGAAGTCATATTTTCCCCGTTCGTTATTTCTCGCGGGATTAATCATGGCTACATTGTGTAACTGACATGTTCTACATAAAACAACGTGCAAGATCATTTATATTAAACTGTCTGGTGTTCCAAATTTTAAATTAAATTCCAATTCCAAATTTGAAATCCTATTATATCTTCTTTTGTTAGGACCTAAAGGCAAAGGTATACGTTTTTGTTATTTATCAGCTGTTTATCAGGTGTCATAGAACTAAATTGAAGTTTTCTTCTTTTTTTTCATTTTTATATACGTATATACCTTCAATATTGGTTTAATAATTCCTTTTTATTTCGGCTTTTTGTAAATACTGTTAGTTCATCTCTCCATGTCCTATATATATTTTTTTAACTTTCAAATGGTGTCTCTTTTGTTATTTTTTTTTAAATGGATCCTTTTTTTAATTACACTTTTATTGTCTTTTATGTCAAATATATTTCTGAGATATGTTTTACTTAATACAAATAATATATGTTCTTTGCTATTATTAAATTAGTTAAAATTGTTTCTTAATAAGATATAAAGTTGGGAGTTCAATGAAAGGTCACGTAATTTCCAAAGGTTTAGACGCAACAGACATAAAGCGTTCATTCATTCATTCTTTGGTTTTATGAAACATTATTCATTGTGTCGTAAAACCAACATAAAGAACATATTACATTGTAGGTTTGATTATTGCACTTATATACACGAGTCACACACACTTACATACACACACACACACACATAGACGGTCATCGCTACTTTTATGAACAAAAACATTCTAACAATATAACAAAAATGGTTATACATTTTACTGAATACAAAATTCCTTTTTCTTTTATCTATAAAAATATTACATAACTAGCTTTTGCCCGCGACTTCGTCCGCGTTTCCGTCGTTTTTCGAAAAAAAATTAGCAGATGTCCTCCCTCATAGTTTTGACGTAACAGGCAGATTCACTTTCGTATTTTAGAAGGGCAATAGTAATATAATATGCCAATCCACAAAACTGTTGAAAAATATAAGTAACCGCAGAATATTATAATATACCCACGCTATACCCACGACTCGGTCAGCGTGTAACTCCTTGTTTTTTATTAAGATAATATATTGCTAATATTTTTAGATCAAATTAAAATGTTTCAGCGCAAAGCTTCTGGGTAGACTATGTTAAGAGTCGACCCGTCCGGCACGTGAACGTAAAGATTCCTAGAATTGCTAACCCGGGAAAGAGCGACGTATAATTGACCATGCGAGAAACAGCTAACACTGAGATCTACTCCAGCAACACGAAAAGTCTGCCCTTGAGCTTTATTGATAGTCATGGCATAGCACACCGATACTGGGAATTGCGTTCTTTTAAATTGGAATGGAAAATTATTTGGTATTATGGGAATTCTGGGAATAAAGACAGTTTCTCCTGCACCGCAACCTGTTAAAATTTGAGCCTCGATTACATTTTGTTGCAACTGGGTTACTTTTAGCCGAGTTCCATTGCAAAGTTGAGGTGGTCTTAAATTTCGGAGCAGAATTATCGGTATGCCAATTTTTAAACAAATTATATGAGAAGGTAGTCCAGGCATACTTAAAGAATTTAAAAATTCTATCGGGTAATTAGTGGCTTCTTGTTCATCAACCATTCTATTTATTGAACTATAAACTTTGCTTTCTCCCTGTATATTAGATAGTATTTTATTATTAATTTCAGATGCCTGGTCATTGCGAGGAGTCAAAATGGACCTTTCGCAAAGCCAAGAATTGTCCCTATTTAATATAATTGTTATGTCACCGTAAACCGAAGATATAAGATGTTGTTGGGATTGCACTATACAACATAACTCAGGTGTCAGAATAAGTTTTCCTTGGTGTAGTTGTGGATAGGTACCTTCACCAATCTTCAATAATGTATCAGAAAATTCACGATTATCTGCGTTGTCTCCAGTTCTCACTCGCATATTTATAGTCAAATGCACCGATTGTATATCACGCCACAAATAAGAGCTTTTCAGGCAAGCCCTAATCTCATCAGCTCGGGTTCCCCGTGGTATTACCGGTAAGGTTTGTCGGAAATCACCACAAAATAAAACCGTAATACCGCCCATTGGTCGATCATTTTGTCTTATGTCCCTTAGAGTTCTGTCTACTGCTTCTACTCCTTTTCGATGGGCCATCGTACATTCATCCCATACGATTAAATTACACTCACGCAATACCTTAGCTTTGTCGCTATTTCTTGAAATACTACAGGTTGGACTTTCCGTGCGATCTAAATTAATTGGTATTTTAAACATAGTGTGAGCAGTCTTACCTCCTGGTAGCAATGTTGCAGCTATACCTGATGAAGCCACGGCAAGAGCGATTTTACGCTGATTTCGAACATAAGCTAATATTAATTTAGTCAAAAAAGTTTTCCCAGTTCCTCCAGGTGCATCTAAAAACCATATTGTTCCTAAATTATTCTGCACACTCTCGCACACGCGATCATAGACTAAGCGTTGTTCTGCAGTCATCATTGGGACACCGTTTTCTAATGTTACCAGCAGTTCCATTGGGTTGTAACCAATCTCTGCGGAATATTCCCTATTGGTAACCTCTCCGACTGAGGTTGGCGTTGGCAAACCATATTCACAAAGTGATTTACCGCCTACTGCTGTTAAGTCTTCCTGAAGAGCTAATAAGCACTGATTTATAGCCAGATCTCGAAAATTATCATTAGTTGCGCTTTCATTATTGTGAGATAAATTCCGAAGAAAGTCTTCTGCAAATTTTTCTTTATATTTTTCCCATAATTGGACAGGATCAGATAAATTACAAAATGTGAGTAATGTTACAAATAAATGGCGTAACCGTCGTGGATTATCACTAACACAGGATTCTGCTAAAGCGTCATCCCAATGTTGATCATTTTCAAGCAAATGACGCGCTTGGCAAGCTGCATGATAAGTTGGATAAACAACATCGTCTACTTTTCTCAAATCTATAAATGATGTTGGTCCTCGCACTGTATGTAATAATAATCTCAAATAAAAACACTCTGCGTTGTTAGGATGAACAGTATACACTCTACCAAGAACATGTTCTTTGAAAATACCTGTCTCGCCATCTACAGGCCTGCCTCGGCGTCTACGGTTAAAGACACCTCGTTGTTTATCGTAGGTATAATACGATGGAACTTCTTCATACAAAAGAGACTTTGCGAAATTATCAGTTTGGCAAAGTCGAAAGAATGCCAATAAAGTTGTTTGTCTAGGGTTCTCTAATCGTTCTGTAACATTTTCGGCGTTAAAATATATACGTTGACCGCCTTCCAGATGAACATCCAGATGGGTCACAGGTGGATATCTTTCGTGAATATTAAAACTTAAGATCCGCCACACAGCTTCTGAAGAGCTGATATATCTGCCTGACTGAAATCTAGTAACTTCATCATGTTCATTTCTTAACGCAAACGTAGCTTGGTCACTGCCCTTGTTAATGTACTTACAAATATATTTAATTGACTCTACACTATTACACATTTCTACATTTATGTGAGCTTGAAATGCTCTGGACAATACAGGCGAATACGGAACGACCCACCTATTATCTAAAGTAACCTGTTGTCCAGACATTCGCTTTTCAACAGTAAAACCACCATTGTCTCTTGAACGGCGACGATATAATGGGTATCCATCATGTCCTGTTACAGTTTCATCCACTAATGCTTTTGGATACCTTTTAGTGCAACGACCGTCTTGCATGCAAGGAGCATTTGCGTTAAATGCACCACATGGACCATGTATCATATGAGTTTTAACAATGTCGTATAACAGGGGATCTGCAGTCGGATCTGGAATTTCAGCACTGATTAATCTGTCTACATCATTAGGTCGAACCTTATCTTTTAACCAAAGCAAGATATGTGCGTGAGGTAAGCCGCGTTTTTGCCACTCAACACTATACATATAACACAATACTTCTCCAAAAATGTTATCTTTGGTAAGAAGATCTATCATTGATTTTAATTTTAAATGAAACACTCTTGCAATAATATCATGGCGGTCATGCGGTGCCTGACCCTCAAGAAGCTCCCGAGTGATTTCATCCCACTTGGGTTTGGTAGTTACAGTAACAAATAAGTCGGGACGTCCATATTTTCTTACGTAACAAAAAGCGTCTTGAGTACGTTCATGCATGTAGCGTGGACCACCAGTAAAAGAAGAGGGTAAAATAACTAAACGACCCATATTCACAGTATCGTTATCTTGCTGCATGGCATCGCGAAGGTGCACGTATTCTTCAGCGCGCAGCTGCCTTTGATTAGATCGTATATAAACTAATCTTTCGGTTTCAATTTTTGCGTACATGTCAACAATAAACTGATTAAATAAGCCACGAAAACGTTGAAAGTATACCAATCTATTCCGTCTCACTTGCAGGTGGTAACAATAAAATTGAAGGCATGACACCTTTTTATTATAATTAGGTGCGCCTGTGCGCGGATCGGTTTGGTATACAGCGAAATTATAACCATTTTCCCCTCGACAGTATATCATAGGATATTGCAAACTGTCGTAAGCCCTGTGGGTTTCGAAAATACGTTGCAAACGATTGTCTCTGGAACGTATAACGATATCACGCCTATCACATTCCTGGTCGACCAGTACTACAGCAACTTCATTCGTGGATGGAACGTTATGACGCCCAGGGTGTTCCTGAGTTGGACGCTTATCGGCATTTATAACAATTTTATAATTGTTATTACCATCTTGAGAAAGGGCTTCTAATGCCGATTTAAAACTGCATACGTACGAATTAACCTGATGTAACATGTTCTGAAGTTGTGAAATGAGTTCAGTATTTAAATTCGGAAAATATTGATTTCTTATATTCGACTGTTCGTTGTAATCGGATACAAAATATATTTGAAGAAATTTAGGTTGTTCTTCAGGCAAAAGGGACCCTATCAAATGGTAAACCTGACCTTGTACCTTAAAAGTAGGCATGAAAGGGCCTTCTGAGATTTGTTTAGCACCAAAGGATGTCATTTGGAATGCACTATTATAAGTGCGAATATTATCTAAAAACTGTTTGGATTGCAAATGTTCCCCTAAAAGTAGTGATTTTAAAGGTTCCGGTGGGTCTTCGAACGAAGGCAAATTTATTTTACCTCCAGAACAACAGAAACCAGCAGACTCCTTCCTCCACTTCGAAGCATTACAAAAGGAACATACTACGTTCATATCGCCTATTTCAGAAGATGATCTGTAATCAATTGTGAGGTTATAAGCAAACCCACTTTTATATTTATCGGACCACGCCACCGAATTTGTAGATTGATCTACCACGTGTATATCTAAGTCATTAAGACCATGTCGAAATCTATCTGCAGTAAGACGGGCCTCTCGCTGTTCTTCTGTTTCAAGCGACCGAATATTTTCAATTCTTAATCTTTCATTAGATAAAGTAATCAATTGTTCTTGTCTCAAAGAATTGTAATAATCGCGTCCCGACTCTAGTCGTTGTTCATGCTCATGTTCATCTTCAAGAGATCGAATCATGTTATGGTGCGCCCTATCATTTGTCAAACGGTCTTGATATTGAGTAAAAGTTTCAGATTCTCGAGACAAAATATGACGTTCGCGATCAGCTGTAAGCCGTAATTCCCTCTCAGTGAAGGTTTCGGACTCGCGAGATAAAATATGACGTTCGTGGTCAGCTGTAAGCCGTAATTCCCTCTCAGTGAAGGTTTCGGACTCGCGAGATAAAATATGACGTTCGCGGTCAGCTGTAAGCCGTAATTCCCTCTCAGTGAAGGTTTCAGACTCGCGAGATAATGTATGCCGTTCGCGGTCAGCTGTGAGTCGCAATTCTCGTTGTAAAGCAGTTTCAGCTTCTCGGGATAACGCATGTTGTTCCCGGTCAATGGAACGCCTTAGCTCTCGTTGAGAAGAGCTTTGAGAAGCCCGTGTTGTAGCTCGTCTCGCTCTTTCAGCTGCTAATCGCATCTCTCTTTCTGGAGAGCTTTCATTAGCTCGAGATGTTGAGGCACTAACTCTCATAGAGTTTAATCGATGTGCTCTTTCCTCTTCCGATTCTTGAGAACGCGTCATTCTCATTCTCCTAGCTTGACTCGAAGTTCGAGATAAAGATGGTCGTTTTTTAGGTGGCATCGTTTATTTTATTTTTAATCGACGGTAACTTAAATTCTATTTAGTTACCCAACAAAAAACTTACGTCAGAGGTCCTAACTATAGCTAAGTATATAATAAATAGAATATAAATCTAAGTGCCTATTAAAACTAAAATAATATTCTAATCGAATTATAAATATGTACGTAGGTACCTACAAATTACAAAAGAATAAAAAATGAAAATAAAGCTATACTTAATGCGTGTGCAATACTATCTACACTTACCTACTTCACTTAAAAATGAATAATAAGAAATACCTACAACTACTGTAATTAATCAAAGTACCTATGCTAATACAAAAAAAACCTTAGATGTTCTAAGTACAGCTGCTATATAATAAAAAAATATAAATCTAAGTGCCTATTTAAACTTAAATACCTAATATTCTAATAGAATTAAACTAAGAAATATGTACCTACCTACCTACAACTTAGGTACAAAAAAAAAAGAAATGAAAATAAAGCTAAAACACGTGTGCAGTATAGGTAGATAGTAGGCAATATCTACCTATACCTACTTCACTTAAAAATAAATAAAAAATACCTATGAATACTATAATTAATAAAAGTACCTACCTACACTTTTATCTACTCAATACAAAAAAAACTAAACATAAAATGCCCAAAACTAACCTATCAGTAACTAAAAATCTAACAATAATCTAATCTATCTATCTATTATCTAATCTAAAAATCGAATCTAAATCTACTTAAAAAGAAATAAAATAGGAACTATTAATAGTTAAGAATTTAAACAAAACTAAAACTAATTTAGAAAATAACAACAAAAGAAATTAAAATAAACTATTTAAAGACAAAAAGTCGCGCTGATAAGCACGGTTTATAAAATAACAATTATTGTCTGTCAATAAAGTTCAACACTCTGAACGCATCAACAGCCAAATATTGAATGACGCTTGCGCTCGCCTCCCGCCCCTTTTATACTCTGCCGCCGCGAGCCCCGTCGAGCGCGGCAACCGTTACGCAAAAATAATCCTTATAGCTTGATTCACTATTCACGCGCGATGTCTTGTTGGCGTATTTCATGTAAGTAAGTATAAGTTTGGTGTTTCTATACCGATTTCAATGATTCTTTTTTTATTGAATTGGTGCTAATGTTTATTTTTTTTTAATTAGGAATGATGGTGAGCATTATTGGTTTTATAAACGTAAAAGTAAACAAATATAATAAGAAATCTCCGAACTGCTAAGCTATCGAGAGTTATGCGTGTTATTGTGAGTTAACTATAAAAGGTAGATATATGCTGTCTTGGAATATTTTTCGTGTATTTTTATGTAGAATATTTCCGTTATACATAGTTTCTATGTAGCTCTAACCATTAAGGCTGCACACGCGACGGAAGCTTAAAAAATCAAGCAACTTCTCCCATTTTCTCAACATTTCCTTTCACTGCTCTGCTCCTATTCATTGTAGTGTGATGAAAAGTATACTATTACCTGCCCAGGAGTATAAAGAATAATTGTACTAAGTTTCGTTAAAATCCGTCGAGTAGTTTTTTTTTCTATAAATAACATACAAACAGACAGACAGACAGACAGACAGACAAAAATTTTTTTAACTGCATTTTTGGCATCAGTATCGAACACTAATCACCCCCTGCTACTTATTTTGTAAATATATTTCATGTACAGAATTGACCTCTCTACAGATTTATTATAAGTATAGATGTTAAACTTTTTTTTGTTACATTTTTTTAAATCTTATTTCTTCAAAGGTACTTAATAAGTTCATCTAACAATGAATTTATAAAGTTTTAACAGACACGGTTAATATAAATTTATAAAATAATTATCAAAGGTCTTTAAACATGATTAACTTCAAAGCGAATCAAGTTTTAAACTTCTTAACATAAATACAATATATATATATATATATATTTGTAACATACATTTTCATTTGTAACATACATATTCTTAGATGTTAGAGGAACGTAAATAACACAATGTAATGGATTCTCAAATAATATCATATCAAAGAAAGTATATTTATTGCAGATATAATAATATAAATCGTTGGTTCAAGTACAAGGTACAATGTATTATATAAAGTAACCCAAGCTCCACAATATGAAAATGATTTATGAGAGTTTCCCAATAGTTGTGAAAAAGTGTCTTTGTAAAGAAACTGAATTAACATCTCAAGGAACCCAAGCTTTTATACACTTATGATTGATAACTGACAAAATAAATATAATGAGATGAATTTTTCAATATTTATACAATTTGAAGATATAATGTATATGTATAAGTATTTTAACTTCGTCTCCAACTACTTATTCGTACAAAATGACTATTTTGAAATGAATTAAATATATATTGTTTACAAAATAATTGAGGTGAGCGTAAGCGAAGCTCTTAACTTTTTTGTGGTTAGTTGTCTCCAGAATGCGACAAGATAAGTAGCTAAAAATTTTCTCATGTATGTCTGAGCCGAACACGGATGTTATAGCGAAAACAGATTGAAAAAATGTTTAGCAATTCAAAAGTATCTTTGCCTTTACTCCTGCGAAGAATTTAAAATCAACAACTGATTAAAATGTCAGTGTCAAATGTCCAATTTTCATAGAATGGATACATATAAGACTATGAGTAGGTATCTAGTTATTAAGAAATCTGTTAAAAGTACCACACAAAATATCAATAAACAGAGGATTAAATGACAATTGAAATTGATAAATTGTGTTATTACTTTTATTATAAAATCTTTGACTTTGGACAGTTTATTGGCAGCAGTTATGCGTTTAGTATTTATTTGATCGAGATTAAAATTGTATTAAGGTTCATTATAAATTAATTCAACAGTAGTTCTGTCTTTATTTTACGTTTTGTATTATTTCAAGGATCGCCTTTTATTATAGATAATTCTGTTAAAATATTATAACAACCTATTCTTTAAGAAAATACAAAAAGCGTCTGTTACAACACATCAATCCTGGATTCATTTTAATTTTGGACTATATTCAATATTATTAAAAAAAAAAAATCGTGATCCTTCGTGTAGACATTATTACTTTTTCTCTACCATTTTTCAAAATTCTAATTTAATATTTCTCCCTATTTAATCATAAAATTTACGCCGAGCTATCCTCTGCATTTAAAATTCTATTGTTTAATAATAAAATGTAAGTATCTCAATCTCTTCAATGTTCCATAAATAACAAAAGTTCTAAACATCAAAATGACGGCCAGTAAGTAAATAATTGAGTGTAAAGTGAAAATAATTTGACAAAAGAATTTTATAGAAGAGTGTCAAGTTGTAATGAAATCAATTAATAACCAGATTGAACCAGTAACAAGCAGTTTTAAATGAAGTCTTTGAAGATATTGATTGGTTGAAGGTTTTGTGAATAAAAAAACCATTTGGTTAGTTATTCTCATCATTAATTTATTATTTTTCATATGTTTTTTAGATTTATATTTTTATGATAATCAGTGTCTGCTATCGCAACTATTTTAAATATTTGATGGTTTCCTTCAGTGATGTCACTGTTGCGGCTGCGGAAATTCCAACCGGTGCCTCTTTACTAATTAGGAGTCGAGAATACGTTCATCCCTTCTTTTTCTATCTGTAACGTCGTAATTACATGGGAGCGTGTACCCCTAGTAACTAACATACCTATGCCGTCTACTACTACTACTATCCTGATTACATGGTGAGTGCGCACAGCAATTCAGAAGCAGCTGACCAAGGCCACTTACCGCTTTACCTTCACCTAACCCCATCAGCAAAGTTTTGGTTTTAATGGGTATTCTAGCTTTCTCCGGGACGGCGTTTACCAAACCGTTTACTCTACCAAACCCACCTTATCTTGGGTCAAAGGCCATACAAAAAAAATCTAAGGTAAACTAAACAAATAATAAGAAGAAAGACTGATTCATAGATTCGAAGCAAACCAAGACCAAATGTACAGTTTTGCAAAAGTTTCTTTAAAGTTTCTTTGTATAATAAAAATAAGTTTAATAAAGTCCTGAATTATGTTTCAAAATTAGTAAAGGTTTGTTTTCGGGAGTAGTTATGTAAGATAATGGGGATTAAAGGATACCTTGTTTACTACACAATCTTTGTTTTATTTTTTTTATTACTTAAGAGCCCGATTTCTTTTTCAAAATTCAAATATCTTTATTTAATAAGGATTTACAGGCACTTTTGAATCGTCAATTATTACAATAAAAAAAAGGTCCGTAAGTAAGCTACCACCGGCTCGGAATGCTGCTCTGTTGAGAAGAGCCAGCCAGAAACTCAACAGTTGCTCTTTTTAAAAGAAATATAACAATCTTAGATGATGTACTTATAATATAAATCCTGCAAATGATTCAACAACTTAAGTTCCACACATTTCGATCCACTAAAAGCTCCTGAACGTAAGATTAATTTAATAATACACTTTTGTTTTTAGATTTACAACTAAAAAAAGGAAGGTCTAAGATATTCTGTGGAACTTTGTTATATGCATAAACTCCATATATTAAAGTGAAATATAGATAAATAGAATTAATAGAAAATCAGGTATTTACTGGAAATTTTTTGTAGGACACTAATTTCGTAAAATATAATTAACAATAGGAAAAGACCATTAAAGGTCAAGTTAAGGAATCGTATTCTGTGATAAGTATATATAATTTCTCAGAAATCTTTAATGTCTTATTTGGTATGTTTCTGTGTTATATATAACACAGCTTATATAATTATTATAATATGTATGTTAATATATTCAGGATTAAAATGTAAATACAATGTATGTTAATAGTAACATATCATGATCAGTTATTGTATAAATTCTTGATGGTTTTAATAAAAAACCACAAATATATTTGTTTATATTTTAATATAATGTGTAAGGTTTGTTTGAAAGCACGGAATCGGTAAGTATTTAACTTAAATATTAATGTATGTTAAAACCGAATTGAACACTTAATTAATTAAGAATATATTTTTTTATCGATTTATAGTAAGTTAATAATCGTTCATATCAGCATAACATAGTAAACAAAATTTCGGGAAGGGATATTGATATAAGATCTTTATAAGAAATATATATATATATATATATACTACATGTGATCATCTGTCTGTGGTATCAATTGTAATACACCGCTCTCCTTGATAGATATTCAGTGTAGTCCCCTACTAGTTAACTAATACTAACGATGATAGAAGGTTTGGGAAAAGAGGTTTAAACAATAACTATACTAAGAATTTGTAATTATATATAAAAATCTAGGAGTATGTATTATTTATAACAGTATATTATTTATAGTTATTTTGTTAAATAGTGTTAAAATTATGTTATTATTTTCAGAGACTGAGATAATAATAGAAAGAGACATTATTTTTAATGGTTAATAATCTCGCAGTAGAACACAGTTACATTAAATTTTACAGTTAATTTTATTTTATACTTATCTGTTTGTATCTAGGTGTAATAACTAATATATTACCAATATTGTTTATTTGCAGCTTTATTCCTGTATTTTACGAAGTTAGGGCGGGTTTAAAGAGGATTACTTTTTGAAACATTTACATGTTCTATACGAAATGTGCCTTGTGACTTTCAAACGCCAAGTAAAATAACTTTATTTCAATGTATATTGTGTATAATATGTATGTATATATTATATAAATGTTAAATTATATGATTGTGGTTTTATATATTTATCTTTTAGCTTTTTTGTTTCTTATTGCACGTCTAAAAATGTTCTCTCGTGTACATCCTAAGGTTGGCTGGTAGAGAATGTCTTTGTGGCATTAAGCCCGCCTTTTGTGCAATATATTATATATTGTACAATGCAGAATTAAATAATTAAATAAATAAACATATTTTTTTTTAACTTTTAAAGAGTATTACTTGATATTATTTATTATATTATTTCAATTCATATATATTTATTGAAAATCTATAAAAAAAGCACAATTATTTAAAACTATTCTTTCATTTAATATTCTTTGATTTTAAATATATTTTTTATAATTATTTGATTTTTTAATAACATTCAAATTTTTGATTCTTAAGATGTATACAGACGTGAGTTTACCTAAAGGTCACGTAAATTGAGATGAAACAAACAGAAACGTCGATACATTTACATATGAATTAACATAGTGTCGTAAAACTGTCATAAAGGAAATTTTACACTGTTAAATGTTTAATGTTACACCTACATACACGCATCCCCTAACACTCACACACACACACACACACACACACACACACACACACACACACACACATACACACACACACACACACACACACACACAAACATACACGTAAACACACAAACAAAGCTATGCTTTTACAAACAAAGAGATTAAGACAAAAATGTAAGAATTTAAAATATATATAAAGATTAAACATTTTACTGAAACGAAAATTCTTTTGTCTATAAAAGTATTGTAAAATTTTAAACTTTTTTTTGTCCATATTTTTTTAACTCTATTTCTTTAAATATTTTTATTAACTTCATCTCTGAAGTTGTAACAGAATTTGCTACAAGAAATTTATAACATTCAATGAACAGAGTCTTAAAACTTGAAGAACATTTACATGAGCAAAGTTTTTAACTTCTTAATATTATATTTATATAAAATTCATAATATTTAATATTATCTGATTCCGTCATAACTTTTTTTAGATAAAATTTTTCAGATAAAAACGTTACCGAGTCTGAAGTTTTGCAATAAATACCATACTCCCGTTAAGAGCAAGAAAGTATTTTTTATCACAGATATTATAACAAACTATAAAATAGTTGCTTCAAGTAAAAAGTATAATATGTTATAGGAAGCTACGTAAGCTTCACAATAACAAAATGATTTATGAGTGTTTGCAACGAGTTTGAGGAAAAGTATCTTTGTAAAGAAACTGAAAATTGACAACTGAACGAAACCAAGCTTGTACATACATATTTTTGATAAATGACGAAAAATATAATAAATTGTGATTTGTTAATATTCATACCATTTGAAGATATAATATGTATATTTTTAATTTTGGCTCCACAACTACTTCATTGGATTTTTTTAATATAAAAATATATTTAATACTTACAAAATAATATGCTCTGGGCTGAATATGAAAAAAGAAAGCGCGAACACACATTGATAGAAATGTCAATGTCAAATGTAAAATTGTCATAGAATGAATCTTTACATATGAGACTGAATAGCTATCGAGTTATATAGAAATCTGTTATAAATATCACATAAAATATCGAAAAACAGACGATAAATACTAACGGTTGGGGTTAATAAATTGTATTATTACTTATATTAAATTGAACTTTATTAAAGGGATTGCTGATAGGATCAACTGTTATTTCTGACTATAATGTACAAAAACATTGACTTTGGACGGTTATTTGGTGGCAATTATACGTTTAGTATCTAATTAGTCGAGATTAAAGGAGTATTAAGGTTCGTTATATAATTTACACGGTATTAATTCAACAGTAGATCTGTATTTATTTTACGATTTGTATTATTTATCACATTTTATTATAAAAAGTTATGTAAAGATATTACAATAATATGATGTTTAAAAAATTAAATTTATAACAGATCAATCTTGGATCAACATTATTATTATTTTTGTACTAAATTAATTATTATTTAAAAATAATTTAAATTAAATTTAAAGTTTTCGTCTATTAAACGAAAATATAAACTTCATGCAAAATAATTTAACAGTCTGTCTTTATTTCATGGTTTGTATTATTACAGAAAGCACCTGTTATTTAAAAAAATAATAAAAACAAGGTTCAAGTTGAATAAAAAACTAGTTAAGTTATAGTTACGTTGAGTGTGTGTTAAGTTACATCGTACGTCAACGGTTGTATGATGGGTGACCGATGTAAAACACGAATCACCAATGAAAAAACTAAATGTATTAATGTCTGGTAAAGGTTATAAATGATACTAAATAAAAAATGTATTTTTTTTATATTAATAAGATACAGGGAAATGACGTCATCATAGGAATTGCGAATAAGTATTTTTGGGGATATATTTACACAACTGTAATTTTTTCTTCGAATATACATTTTTTGTTTTCTTTTATATTCCTCTCTTAGAGACATAATATTCCGTCTTAAACCTTGAAATTATTTAAATAAATAAAATTAGAAAACGTCTCATCGTCACAACTTACAAATATTTCAACCCCTGATACATTTTAATTTTGAAGTCAATTTATTATTTTTTATCATAACTTTATTTATGATAAAATTTTTGATGTCACGATTATATTTTGAGGAAATAATTATCTCTTCTCAAGCATTTTTCAACACCCTAATTTAATGTTTCGACCTATTTAACGAGAAAATTTACTTGAGCGATCCCTTTTAACCAGGATCCTATTAATTAGTATTATATTTAAATACCTCAATCAGTTTTTAATGTTCTGTAAATAATAAAATCCTATTCATCAAAATGGCGGCCAGTAAGTACATAATTGAGTGTAAAATGAAGACAATTTGTGTCGTCTATAAAAGCATTTTGTAGACATTCTCAAGTAGTAATGAAATCAATTAATAACCGGATTGAACCGGTAATAAACAGTTGTTTTAAATGAAACTTTTGAAGATATTGATTGAGGGTTTGTTAAAAAGAAAACCATTTTTTGCCATCATTATTAAATTGTTATTTTCTCTTAATTACGTTCAAGTTGATTTCACAGTGATGATTGTCAAAAGTATAAAGATTACTAAGTGTTATTGGAATGAAGGGCAGCTAGAAGTATTGGATTCTTATGCCTTGAGAGCGATCGCTGAGTAAGCAGCAACGGGAAGGGTCAAGAGGTAAGCCTCGTTCCTGCATAATACGGTCGTCGTCAACTCCTCCAGCTGTACCTTCGTGATAGAAGGAGAGAATGTACAGTTTGTACTAAATATAGATTTATGACGTTCTACACGATGGTAAGAATAAATATGATGGCAACAATATCCTTCTCCTCCGGTTCAAGCGGTATCCCTTAAAAAATGCTAAGATAAAATAAGCCAATAAAAATTTAAGAAAAGCAAAAGGAAACTTGGTGCAGATCAATGTTTTTCAACCAACTCAAAGCTGTCAAGCCTGATTCATAGATTATGGATAGGTACAATCTTGCCACTGTGTAAACGACTCTTTACACTCTTGGTACAAGAGAATATTTGGGATTATTGTGTTCAAAATTATATCTTGTAATTATAAAGGTCTGATTTGGAAAGTACTTCTACTAGAAAACAGAAATTGAAGTAAAGCCACATTATTGGTTTTCGGACATTTATTTCCAATTAAGAATAGAAACAGACCATTAGAGGTCAAGTATCGTATTCTACCGATAGAATGCGATTCTTGCCGACAAGAAGTAATTTCCTTTCTTCTCAATCTCTTATGTGATATTTAAAGTATTTCTATATAATATATATTAGAACTCAGTGTATATATTTAAGAATAAACTGTAAATACAATTTATTACATAAGCTTCATATCATGTGTTCTGTTTGGTGTAAATTCTTGATACAATTAATTAAAAAGATTCTTGTTACAATTCATTTATAATATTATAATACTCTGCAATTTTATGTGGTATTATTTTAGTTTGAAAAGCACTTAAGCGCTAAGTATTTAACTTAATTGCCTTATCGCTTTACGGTAAATGAATGCCACAAACCAGATTTAACTGATTAAGTTACACAAATTGGTAGAATTGTTATTTAATCAACCACATATTAGTTTTTTCATATCAAAAATACAAGGGTTTGTTGAAAGGTATAAATTTTCGCATATATTCCGATATAACGTAATAGTTACTTCGTGAAAGAATATGGATACGATTGATGATTTTTATAAATTAGAATATTGTAGTACCGGATGTATATATATATATATATATAAATTGTGACCGTCTGTGTGTAGTGTTAGTTATAACGCACCGCCGCTCGTCTTGATACTCGTAGATATTCAGTGTAGTCACCTACGAATAAACTAATACTAATAGAAGGTTGGTCAAAAGAGTTTTACGTAGCAACTATATGAGAAAATATAAATATATAATTTAATCTATATGAGGGTGTATATTATTTATAGTTATTGTATATTCAAGACTGAAGCTTATTTTTAATATTATAGAATCTAAATATAATAAGTAGAATTACAATTATTCTGGATGAAGTCTTCAACTTTGAGGTTATTTAATAAACTTATCGGATTTCAAGTTTCCGAATGAAATAACTTAATCCAAATCTCATCATTCACCGTCAAATTATTTCGGTTCGTATATAACCGGCTTAAACTGAGACAATTGTTAAGGAAAGAAGTAATAATTTAATTTATTGAGTTAATATTAATATTAAAAATCATTGTGAACTTAAAAAATATTTATTAGTATTTACATATATTAATTACAAATGTATAATAATATTTTTATACAGGTCTTTAATCTTATTATCCTGTTATTTATTTATTGTTATTCATAATAGTATGGCTTTGTTAAAACATTAATTTCGGCTTATACATGAAAATCGGTTAGAATTTTTGAAAGAAGCTTTTTTATATATCACTTTCTGCTAAATAAATATAGGATATTAAAATCGCAGTGACAGTTATTGTTAGAACATAGCTGCGTTCATGTTATGTTTCATTAGTAATTGCCACATTTTCACAATTCGTCCTATCACATAAAAACTACTCAGTCAATCTTCATCAAAATTGGCATTGTTGTAGCTCTTGTTGACTGGTTTCTATAGAAAAAAACTGATTACTAAAATCTTGACTTGATCAAAAGTTATGTTCGAAAAACTAAATCCCCATAGACCGAAGAGACTCGTGATTGTGTCGCTCGTAGTCTAACTTTCATGGCGACAAACTTTTTCAATTAATTGTTTATTATTGTTATTAAATATTAATTTCCTTTTATTCTTTTCTAATGTATTTTCCTGCGCTCAGCTCAATTCCCGCCACGCAAGTAGGCGGATCCTAGTTACATATGACTTCTATATTTTGTGCAATCATAATAATAAAAATTCAGGGGTTTTAATAACAGTAAAAAGCTGTAATATTATAGTAATATAATTGATATAATCTAATACTATGTTATGTTATGTTCTAAGCTACAGGAATCATAGACACTATTTAAGTGACAATGAGATAAATGTTTTTTCTTGTTTTTAATTTAAATAATAAGAAGAAAATGTCACCAGCTTGTAACGTTTTATTTATTTCGCAAAAAAAAAGGTTCAACTAAAAATGTTAATATGTTCTGACCCTTAATATTATTATATTTCTTCAGTCTCAATATGAGGTATACCATATAACAACACACTCACTCTAAGCATGTATTGGTACAAAAATATTAACTCACACTTATACATAAAAGATAACTTTTATACATATACATACGAGTATACATAACAAAAATGTATAAAATTGAGTTGAAGATATAATTTATTCAAGGTTGTTACATACAAATTTCATTTCTGTAGTAAATTAAGTACTTATTCAATTATAAATTTTTTATGATGTTTGTCTGTGATTAGGTTTATTAGTTATCTGTTGGCAGGGAATTCTTACGACAATAACAATCTTTAATAGTCTATGACATTTAATACTATTTTAGAAATTCGATGTTGCCAGTTTGAGCTCTGGATTCCTCGAAATATCATACTATTTTCACGAACGAACTTTGTTCCTTCTGTATTGTTTTTACTTTTCTCGGATGGATGTATGGATGTCTGTGGACAGGAAAATATTTCATTACTGTCGAGAGATGGCGCTTATTGTAATTAACTGATTTAGTTTATTTTCATATTTAATTACTCTTTGTATCATATCTAATTTGTTGTAAATCACTGATTGAAATGTTAAGTTACTATGTCCTCCGCCTGTTAGTAAGTTTTGAAGTTGAAACAATTAAAGTTGTTTCTAAGTTCACAATGTTGTAGCCAAACTATTTACACTATTTTTAGCTATTAATGTACTTATTAAGATTTATTATATACAGTAAAACGTGTTTTGTATTCTTTTATATATTTTTTAAAACTCTAACGTTTGAAAATCTTAAAATATTTTTGTTTTTTGTTGAAAGAACATATTATAACATAGTTGACTTTTGTTAAAGATATGTATGTAACCTCTGCGTGTTACATGTACCTAATAATTATTTGGTATTAATAGTATTAATATATCAAATTATGTATCTACTTATCGAAAATTTTAATACTCAATTAAAAATAAAATTATCACAAAAAATTTTATACGTGGCTTATTTTTAGGTTTACTTATGCGATGTATCTTTGTTCTACATTCGATGCGGTTTGATTTCCCGCCTCGTAACTATTAATTTCCGTTTCAACACTAACTGGAAGTGCTATTATTATGTCTTTATATATTCAATAAATATTATAGTCAAGCGATAACAGAAAATAAACATATTGTTGTAGAAGAAATAAACTTTTGTGGATAAATAATTTCATTGGTCAATTAGTCGAGCACTACGTCAGCTATAGAGTATGTACAGTATTCATGTTTGTCTGACGGCTAGCTAACCAATATGTCAGTTCATAAATGTAAGAATTAATTATAAATTAGCAATAAGCACATACGATTTCAATGTATAAATGTAGACGGTCCTGTCTACAAAAAATCTCCGTAGTGTGAAAACGAACAAATCAATAATATAAGTTGAATTAAAACAAAAAGATGTAGTCAAAACTATATATCAAGGATTGTCGGTAATTAATGTGAGGCCTAATAGGGGGGGAAAGGGGTTTTGAAAGATATCACTGGTACTATTTTGTCGAACACACGATTTAAGTTAAAATTAAATCAGACAGAAGCAATTTGCAACATTTATTAAAAAAATTAAAAGTTTCAGTAACAAAATATAGTTTTACTATGGCATTGTAAACTGGGAAATAACTTATAATTAATTCAACTTCAAACTTACTGAAAGATAGAGGACATTGTTACTTATCATTTTAATCAGTGTCTTATAACAAATATTGACTTTTATATCTTACAATGGGTCGAAATGGATAACGAAACTTAGCAAGAAAATGTCTTTAGTAAGCATGAAAAAGATTCACATGAGTACATATCATAAATTGAAGTATTTGTATTTAATATAAGATAAATTAAAAAGTTAATCTGACTTACATTTCTTAGTAAATTAAAACAACGTTTTCTGAAGCAAACTGATTTTTTTTATTTGATGATATCCTTACATAGTTATTTAAAGAATTAAGGTCCAATCTGACGCTTTGAAGACATTATTGAGGTGAGCTATCATGGTATTGAAGAAGAATTTTTATACATCTAACCATTGCATATTTGTCGTTTATATAAAGAAATATATGTTGACTTCATATATAAAATAACTTACAGAATTTTATTACTACAGATACAAAAAATATATTTTATTTGCTAATTTGTCAAACTACAATTTACGAGTTCAAAGACATATGTGAAAATTTGAGAAGACATAAAACACTGTCACATTAACGTATGTATGAATATTGGATCATAAAATTATCATAAAGTAAATATTATAGTTGTATTGAGTTTGATTATTACACCTACATACATAAACACCACACACACACACACACACACACACACACACACACAGAGACACACACACACACTTGTTGCTTTATGTGTAAACAAAAACTGTTCTAAAAAAATACATAAGCTCAATGACATTTACGTAAAGTTCAAAAGGTTTATATTCAACAGGCATTAACACGGACACATTACCGTACGAATGAACATTGTCATAAAACTACCATAAAGAAAATATTATAGTGTATTAAGATTGATTATTACACCTACATACATACATACCACACACACACTTGTAGCTTTATGTATTAATAAAAACTCTTCTAAGAAAACCGGTAAAACATTTTACTGAATAGAATATTTCATAATAAAAAAAAATATATGTCTAGAAATATTTTTAGCTAATTTCGTTAAAGATTGTAATGTCTGTTACAAGTAATTTAAAAAAATCAAGAAGTTCTTTAAATTTTAATAAATTCAAAGCGAGTAAAGTTTTATTCTTCTTAATATAAGTAGTTTTTTTTTAGTTCTACAATATTTAATCATAATCATAGATATACAGACATCAGTATTCTAAGATATTAGAAGTTGTACGTACATAGAAGACAAGTATCCAAATAAATATCAAACTGACATGAAAACCTAAAAAGGTTTTTTATCACACACTATTTATTCGTTCCTTCAAGTACAAGGTATAATATATTGTATAAAGTAATTCAAGCTTCACAATATGAAAATGATTTATGAGAGTTTACATCAAGTAACAGGAAAACTGGTTCTTGTAAAAAAAAACCTCTGTAAGAACTGAAGTTTCTCTATACTTATATTAAACGACTAAAAATATTATGACAGGGGATTTCTAAATTTTCTCAGACCATGGTAATTAGTACATATACTCGTATATTTGTTTAATTTCGGTGCTTAAAAAGTTAAATTGTCTATAATATAATATGCTTTGGGATGAATATGATAAAAATAAAAAAATGGCGAACATTTATTTATAAAAATGTCAATGTCAGTGTCAAATTGTCAAATATTGGTTACATAATATAAGTAGGTATCAAGTTATTAAAAAAAATGGGCTATTAATAGTACATAAACAACAAACAATCGAAGTTGAAGAATTATTTGATTACTTATATCAAATTAAGTGTTAGTCGCTTTGTTAAAAGGATTCTTAGGACCACTTATTATTTCTGAGTAAAATGTACAAACAATTGAGTTTGAATTGTTATAAACGTTCCTTTCATATTATATGTAATAACATTACAACCAAATAAACAAATAAATAAAGTAAATAAAAATTTAATTCAGCTTACTAAGTTTATGATATTGTAGACTTTTGTTAAAGTAATGCTCTCCAGTGCTGTAATTACAGCTGTTAGATGTATGCAACAAGTTCCAATACTGTATCAACTCCCCGTAATTGGGATGAGAGTAGATAATAAGGATAATTCTTTTCTTTTCTGACCTAGTGGATAATATGAAATACAACCATTTGGCTTATTTATTTTTTATTTTAGGTTTTTATAAATAAAGTTTGATCTCTCAAGTGATATTAACTCAATTACAAAGAGGTTGTATGTTTATGAACCTCTTTAATTGTTCGCTTCCCGCCAGAACAACACTAAAACTGAATTCCATAGATGGCGCCATGCTAAAGTTGATTGTGTATATAACAATATGTTTGATTTTCTGTTAATCTTGTGACTTCATTGATAGGTAGTCCGCCGTTTTTATGATTTCTTTGTATATAAATAAATATATAAATAAAATAAATATAAATATAAATATAAAGTTTTCGAAAAGTGAACGAAACCTGTAAAATATTTATTTATAACTTGTAGGAACGAAGAACAATGTTACATAACTTTACACGAAATATTGAACTTGACAAAAAATCTTTTATATTTCAGAGTGTGTCGAAATTGATAACCTAACTTAGTACGAAAATGTGCTCAGTAAGCGTGAAAATAGTTCACATAAAGAGTAACACATCATAAATTGTAGTATTTTTATTTAACTTTAAATAAATTAAATAATAAGTTACTTAGTAAAATAATAAAAATGTTTTCTGAAGCAAACTGAATTGTTTAATTTCAACATAAACAATTGTTATAACAATATGTAGACAGATTAGACAAAGAGGTACCGTGAAAGATGTTACGGGCAGGAGTATTAAGCTTACTTTGAAATGGGGATAGGAATGAGGGTGAGAATATCCTCATGGACAAGGATATATTATAAATATTTTTCCTAGAATAAATAATATAAAAAGTAAGTATGTCTTAAGAATAATGACGCGCGTTCTCTCCCGAAATATGTTTAACATCTCAAATATGTCAAATCGTCTACATTTAAAGATTTATGAACTTTTATATAAAATAATACATACATATACAAAATAAAATAAAATATAAAAGGAGTTTTTATATTGATTCAAATTCAAAAATATCATTATTTATATATAGGTATCATTTGTCAACATCCACATCCTAAGGATCAAAGCCTACATCTATTATCATTACTCACAGCTCTCGCTGCGTCAGCGGGTGTCATACATAGCAGAATGAATTGATATTTTATCTTTTGGGCCTTTGTTTTAATATTTATATAATATTTAATACTTATAGCTTATAAATATTGGTTTAATATGCACCTTTATAAATATTTACGATTGTCCGGGTTTAAACGGATTTAAAGATAAATGCAATTTTAAGTTCAGGCCTGTTCTTTATGAACGGTTTGTATCCTATATTTTACAATTAAGAGTATTATAACACGGGAGACTCGCTATTATTTTATACATAAAAATTAACATACTTCTTGATAACAATCGATATTGTCATAAAATTTCAACCTTATATTATGTAATTTAAGTATATAAGAAAGCGTTTAAAATAAAGCCATAGTCGAGTAGTTATTATTACGTACTAAAACAATCGTAATATTTAATGATATTGTATTATTAGTAGTTGAAAAAAAATATTTTGTTTTGTTTACATTGTTATCTTGTGTTATTCTATATATTTGAAATTATAAGAGTAATAATTGAAGTGATTAAATTCTGAGGAGGAGTAAATAATATCAATACAGAACTTAAGTACCCGGATGGATGACTAGCAAAAGTATCATAAAATAGATATTACACCGGCTATTAACAAAGCAAAGAATCAAATATATATTTACAGTAAAAATAATTAAAAAGAATAATTGACCTAAGCGTAAGCGAAGGTCTTAACCGTTTGGGACACCTTTTTTGTGTTTAGTTGTCTCCAGAATGCGACGAGATAATTAGCTAAAAATTTTCTCATGTATGTTTAAGCCGAACTCGGATGTTATAGCGGAAACCGATTGAAAAAATGTTTAGCCATTCAAAAGTTATCAAAAAAGAAGAAAGGAAAGGGGCTCAGCTCAACACCCGCCGCGCACGGCTGGCGGATCCTAGTTTTTAGTCCAGGAAGAAAAAGTTGTTTTTATTAAACGACTCTTTAGAGTTATCTTTAATATTATAATATTCGGTGAAAAAAACTTTGAAGAACCTGAAATTTAGATATGGAGATATCCAACACTCTATGTACCTATTTCTGATAATGGACGCCAAGGTTATAATGAAATACTTTAGATGATACTTGATACGAAAGTGCTGCGAAAAAAAATCTAAGATTGCCGCATTACTAGTAAGCCTATTTAGAAATCTACCAGGTCGTTATAAATACAGAATATATCCCAAAACAAATAAATATAATTTCAGTAAGAATAAAATGTCAGAGCAAGGATGATGATTCTGCAAGACTTCTAATAAGTGTCGGGTTTTTTAAAAAGGTTACGACGTTAGGCTGCTTGGTTTAATATTGCTCAGAATATGAAAAAGGTTAGTGTAGGTGGGTTAGGGTGTAGCCGTTTGCCATTTATACGATCGGGATTAAAGCAGTAATTAGTTACGAATACATACATAGTTTTAATAATAATAATAATTAAGACCCTTATGATTATGCCTTTTATTAGTATTCACGGTACAAATGATTTACTATTAGCATGAGGTTCTATAATTCCTTTATAATGTAAATTAAAATATAAGAAAAAAATATAAACGAGTAGCAAACAATTCTGGAGTAATTGTAACAGCTACGTTTGTATGTAGCTTTACAATGAATGTTATTATCGACTATCTTTATAACATGTATATATTTCAATTGTACAAGGTGTCTTAAAAGAAAGTTTACATTTGTTTTGGTTATTGCGTGAACGCAACTATTTCAAGGGGCGCGAGGGATGTGTCAAACGGTAGCCTGGCTCTTGGGACTTTAGTCGCTATGGAGCTTTTGTCGCGAGCGGAACGTGCGCTGAGCGTTCGCGAGTATTATAAAAACGGTAATTTGGCAACTGTAGCGCGAAGAAAATTCTACAACATTCGACAATACGTCACTTGAATGACTATGCCACATTTTGCATAAAGATTTAAACCTTTACCCTTACAAAATTGAGTTGGTGCAAGAATTAAAGTATCAGGGTGCTGGCCAGAGGCTTGACTTCGTAAACCGGATGATTGAGAGTTTTTCGACGTTAACCAACATCTTGTTTTCAGATGTAGCCAATTGTTATCTTAATGGACATTAACAAGTAAAATTGCCGCTACCTTTCTTATGAGACGCCTTGTATTTCAATTGTTGTTAAACAGCATAAAGATTTCGTAGTTGACCGCCTTCATTTTGTATTTATGTAACATATAGTATATTCATTCAGATGTATTAAACTTAATAATTATAAGATACTACTGGAGACATTTTTTGTCACGAATAGGCTCGAATACTAATTGACGGAAAATTATGAAATTTTGCAAAGAGACATACGATACGTACGGTGCGGGTTAAAAAAAATTTGAAAAATGTCGTGTTGCTGAGGAATAATCGTCAAAAAACTGATATCCCATTGAATTCAATGGGAAATGATGAGTCATTACGCTGGGCGTGCTTCGCTCAATATGCAAACGTCACCCGAGAATTCGCCAGCGCAGCGAGTCGAAATTAAGGGGTCTGTTGGTGCCCCTAGTATATATTATTGAATAAAACAGTTATGACCTAAAATTAATAAAAATCGGAAAATAGATATGTATGACTAATATTTATTTTTTTGTGTTATATCCTCGTTATAACAGTACCTGTTATAACGAGGGTCAACTGTGGCTTATATTTGTTTAAGATATGAAATCATTAGAATCTGAGATTATTGTTCTATAACCAGATTTTATTCTGAGTAAAAGTAGGTATTATTGTTAAATCAAAGGTATACATTATTCTGTGATTTGATACTTTCTACATGGTCATATGATAAAGAAAAAATGAGCAATGTCATATTGCTGTAAACTAAAATACTCTGGTTTATGTTTCTTCCACCGTAGTTCTGTCTGTGGATCTAACAACATGCTTATACATACATACGTATATATATAAATATAATAATAATATACATTAGTTTGTTACATAACATTTAATGTTCATGTCATGAATAAAAACAGACGTGCTTACAAAAAAAAACAAATAATTTTAGTAACGCAGCATATGTGATATGCATGATATATTTACATATGCACGGATTCAAATCTTGATTATGATTTTGAAAGCTGTAGGTTTATTTTAGCACTCTTGCTTGATTAGATGTTGTTAGTGTCGTTAGTCAGAACAATCAATGTGAACGACCCGTTTTTATTGAGACCTATGTGCTAAAAGTCCTAACAGAAATACCACCAGATAATTCGCCACACCGATCCAGCTGTTCTCCACTTACGATGTTATACATGCGGTCACTTAGTTTTACTTACAGAAATTATTTTTGTCATTAAGAGGTTTGTAGATAAATTTAATTTAGAAAAACATTTAATACAAATCTTAATAATAATGGTGTCATTTTAAAAATCCCTCTGAGATATACAATTCTCATCACGATCAAAATTTAAATAAGAATAAGTTTCCTTTTAAAATATTAATAAATGGTTTATTAATTACCGTGAAAGACTAAAATACCTTTGTGATGTTTACAGAATGCTTTTCATCGTATATAAAGCATAATTCTCACAGTATGAAGACAGATCCAATACCTACCGTGATAAGTTGGACACTATGATATTACAGACAAAGGCTAATGAAAATGTATGTATATCATTAGGTTTTAAAAGTTATATCAAAGATGTTAAAGTAAAGTTAGTCTTTGTGATTATTCTGTTTTCATACTGTTTTTTTAGTGAAAAAAGACATGAATTCTGCTTTATGTCTTTCTATTGAAAATTACTCACATTTTCATGTATTTACTGAAATTACAATAATTTAAAGTATATTATTTTATTATTGTATGAATTATATTTTGGTAATGTTTAATTAATGTATTAGGACTATGTGTCTCAATTCTCAATGAATAGTAAATTTATTCCTTAATAAAGTTATACATTATATTGTTTTCAGTAAAATATTTAGTCTTAGTTAGTGACAAATTTGTAAAAATATAAATATATTATGTATACTTCTTCCTAAATCTCAATATGATTCTCTGTTAGATATAGCTAAAACTACATTTGTTTGATTGTTCGTCGTGATATCGTAACTATATATTGCTTTCCATGACTGTTGATAAAGGAGTGCTTCAATATTTAATATGTTACCATTAACTTCTTAAGATAATCAATCTAGCGACATGTATTCGTTCCCGCAGCTGTCGCGTTAAAACCATAATATTTCAAAACAAAGGAGGCACACGGAAGAAGGATTATTTCTTTCCCAGTTTTAAGTGTCAAGTTCATATTATTCTAAACAGTATCCTGTAGGATTATGTAGAATTGCTGGATTTATAAGCTGCGAGTGAGAAGGGATCGTCAGATTTATCTTTTCTTATAGTCGAGTTTCTAATAATATTGTAAGTTTGCACGTGTTTTTTCAGAAAGAACAAAAAATAAAAGTATTTCGGTTTCTTAAAGAAAAGTAAAGCTGTAAAAACGTTTGCTTCAAACATTTTTTTTAAACATATACTATTACTACTTTGTCTTACTATAGATGTGATGTACAAACTCTTCCTTACCTGTACTTGCGTCCCATTCTCTAGCGTCCCTTGCCCTTTCTGATGCGCGGCAATGCATTTGTAATTGACATTTGTAGCCATAGACTAATTTTTGTAAAATCCTAAAAAAATATGTAACAAGGCAAAATGCATCTAAATATTTGAGCTCTTATATTTGATCTCATCACATTTTATTACACAATAATAGTTATGTTATACTAAAAGTTAAAAATTATAGAACATTTTTTACATTCTCTGACAGCTAACTTTGTAAAGTTTTATAAATTGTCTTACTTTATGTATATAAAGTATTGTTTTACAATATTTAAGCAGATTCTTCACTCATCATATATTTCAATAATATTAATACTATGAATAATTACCTTGACTAAATAATACAAAAGAATGACTATGAGTTGAAACAGGCGACGCGCTTTCTCTCTTTGAAATGTGTTTAACATCCAAAACCTGTTGAATAATTAATTATGTCTAAAGGTTTAGCCTCTTTGGAACGAAAAAACTTTCAAATAAAATAAAACTACAATTTTATATATTGTTACAAATTCTTACATACGAGTATCATGTTTTACATATATTATTTGTTTAAATCCACATCCTGAGGGTCAAAGCCTACATCTATTATCATTACTCACAGCTGTCGCTACGTCAGCGGGTGTCATACATATCATAATAAATTGATATTTTATCTTTTGATCCTTTGTTTGGATATTTATATAATATTTAATACTTATAGCTTATAAATATTTATTATATGCACCTTATGATTATTTACGATTATCCGGATTGAAACGGATTTTAATAAATTTTGTATATAAAAATCAGGTTCGTTCTTTTATAAATGGGTTGTGTCGATCCTATATATTATAGTTAAAAGTTTATTGTAATGTGAGACTCACTATTATAAATGAAAAAAATTATGCACTTTCTATAAATCAGAGGCAATTGTCGTAAAAATTGAATTATGTTATATAATCTAATATATAATTAAATGTTCAAAAGCACCTACAATAAAGTTATAGTAGTGAAGTTATTAATACGTACTAAAAACAATGTTTATATTTAAATAAAAAATATATTATTATTGTGTATCTCAAGATTGATTAAACGTATTATTTTTGTTTCGCTTTACATTGTTTAATCTTAAATCAATCGAAGTCATTAAATTCTGAGAAAACGTAGACAGTACCAATATAAAATTTTAGTACACGAATGAACAAACATTAATATGTGTTATAAAAGTATCATAAAGATATTATAGCGGATATCAACAAAGCAGTTAATCAAAAATCTTTTTACAGTAAAAAAAACAACTAAGAATAAATATTAATGTATCTATAAGGTCTGTTGATGTTTTATATCATTTATATTTTTTTATTGTATTGTAGGAATAATTTGTCATTTTTTGTCAAATGCTTATAACTGCTAAAATATTTCAAAACAGATAAATATATTTATTTACAGTAATAATAAAATGTGAGAGTAAGAGATGTTTTGCAAAACTACCCACCCTATTAGGTCGGGTCTATTAAAAAGATTACGACGAAGCAAAATATGCTTGGTATAATTTTGCGCAAAATATGTAAAAGCGTTAGCGTAGGTCGGTTAAGCTGCAGCAATTATCCCTTGCTATCTGTGCGGTCGAGATTAACAGTAATGAACTACGAATATATGCACAGTTTTAATGATTATTATGACCCTCATTACTTTGCACGATACAAATAAATTACTATTAGTATGAGGTTCTATAATACTTTTATTACGTGAATTATAAATACAATTAACCATTTATGAGTAACAGAAAGTCACACTAAAATGAATGTTGTTTTTATTATTGCATTTCTTTCCATTTTTAATAATTACATGTATATACTGCAATTGTATTTATAAATTATAATGGCCTTGTAGTAGATTATGTATTTAGATAGCAGCTACTAGATATACTCAGATGTATTAAATAGGTATGCGTCATTTTAAGATGATATTGTAATTCACGAGTTTTATTTATATTTTATAAAAAGTACATAACATACAATAAGAACCTACCTAATACGGCTATTCTTCATGTATTTAAAAGTATTTTTTTTATAAAATTTCATTAAAATACGAACAGTCCAAATATACAGGCCTTGTTGTAACGAGGGTCACCTGAGGTTTAGTTTTGTTGACGCTAGAAAATCAATACGATCTGAGGATATCTGTTCTATTAAGTAATTATTCTAAGTGAGCTATTGTTGGTAAATCAAAGATATACATTATTTTGTAATTTAGCAAACTTAATCATGATTGGCTCTTTATCCGATCATTTATTAGGTACATATAGGTAATAGAATATTTAATTAGATGAAAAATATACTATTGGTAAATCTTTGTATTAACCAAGTGTGTCTATTATTTCATTTATGTACGTTTAGAAAAATATAACTCACACCATCATACGTATTGAGAACAGTATAACAAATAAAGGCATTTTGCATAAAATGTTAGAAAGAAAAAAAATTGTGGGGTCGTCGGAAGATGTCTAGTACATTGCAAGAGACTTTAAGTGTTGAACCACGCGGGCTTAATATTAATGTATCCTTTCCGTGGGGGGAAACTCACGAAAGCATCTTCTATATTTCACTTCTCTGAAAAGATAAGTGGAATAAGATAGAATCTACTTTTATTTCTTTCCTTAGCGGGATGTTACGGCAGTACTCTGGGGAAATATGGATGGAATTATAATATTATATTGTAATTAATGCCGTATCGTAAGGATAATTTAAATGAAAATACATTTAATCCTTCATGCATAATTTCGTGTGAAATTATAAAATTAGGGAAGAATCATGGCGTTCAGTTTCTATATATTTCAAATATACACTGCAATGATTTGTAGTTTCTCCCTATGGGTTTACAAGCTTTTATTGTTACGTTTGATGCGGTCTCGGTGCACGAGGTCTGAATTTAAATTTCCGTTTTCGTTTCGTTGGTTTCGCTTTTTTAGTGTTTGCCGCTAAGTAAACTACGTTGAAATTTAAATCTTATATTTGACTACCACCAACCGCATTATTTAGCTACGTTTAGAAAGCATTAAGTATGATTTGCATAAGCAAAAGAAAATACAAGTTATTTCGAAAAACGTGGTAATACTCTTTAATATTTTTTTTGCCTTGTAAAAAGTGATTTGTATTAGCCATAATCATAAAGAACAATTAATAAAAAGAAAAAAAAGACGACCATTATTTGAAACTTATTGTTACCTCGATAATTAGTTTTGTAGAAAGAGTAATATTTTCATTAAACGAAACACAAGATTTCCAAAAAACACGAGTAAGTTATCGGTGTTGAACCAGTCTTAGGAAAAATTTTGTTTGATTGAAATTGGATGATAACAGATATGTTGATGCTGGGAGAGGATAATTAAATAATTTCGAATGAAACGTTTATCCAAATCCAATATTATTAGTATAGTTTTGTATATAATAACATCAATAATATGTTATTATTGATGTTATTATATACAAAACTATACTATTCTATTTTTTTAATGTTATTAGTATAAGCTATCATATTATTCTAGTTAATTAATTGAACCTACATTAAAGTCTATTACATAAATTTTGTGCTGTAACTTAATGTACGGGGACTGTGTCGATACAAATGTTACTTATGACTTTATTGTATACTTGGGGTGTTTTTAAATTAATTTATTACCTGCAATACAAGTTTTATCTTAAAGCAGGTAATCTAATAATGTTTGCTGAAAACCTATCTTGTACCCTACTATTTAATACTTTATGTTATTATTAGCTTGTTAAGGAATTAAAAATAAATTTATTATTATTATTAAAAAAAAAAATATATATAATTTTGGTCTATTAAAAAGACTATTAAGCTTAAAATGCAATTAGTTATTATTTGCCTTTATTTCTTTTTCGACTAATTTCTGACATATACCATACATCTAATAATACATATACAATAAATATAAAATACATGATTAGACATATACGAGTCTAAGGCTTAAATACCTAGTTAAAAACCTGAATTATATATTTATAATACAGTTACAATATTACTAAGATTTGAATGTATTGTAAATTTGAAGTATTATTTCTTATTCGTTTACAATTTAGCAGTTTATATATATTTTTTTATTACAAATATAAATATAAGTTTTTTTAATCTACAGTACATCCATGATTTTTTAAAAGATTAACAATAATTCCAGCTCAATGCGATATATCATCACAGTACTTCGAGAATAATTAATGAAATAATATTACTATAAGATATAAAATTGTTTCTTCCGTATATAAGGACTATAAAAGTTATATTGTGATCATTATGATTGTGTTTGTAGTATCAGTTATAACGCATCGCCGCTCGTCTTGCTCTTCAGTGTAGTCACCTACGCGTAAACTTGATAGAAATATAGAAAAGATAGGTTAACATAACAACCACAAGAGGGAATGCATTATTTTGTGTATCCAGTTGTGGTTGAAAAACAAATGCAACATTTTAATACTTCCCATTATTGAAATATCTATATTGAGTTGGTTCGTCTGCTTAATTGTTAGCATCGCAAATAAAAACAAAACATAATTTTAATTATAGGTAGAATTTACCTTGTATAATTAAATAATAAAAGATGTTTACTTAGAATTAAATTAGAATTGCACGATTTTATCCTTTTTTTGTGCAGTCTGACGGAAAACATTTATTAGTTAAACCGCGTTAAAGATTAGTGCTATGTACCAATTCAATAATACGCAACCTTATTGTCCAAGCTTATGAAATTAAAGATTTCAATTATATAATATTCTGTAAAAGATGGATAAAAGACGTTTCTTTTTTTTTTTAAGAATGCTTGATTATTGGTATATTAAACAATATCGTTATCTGTTTATAATTAGGTGCATTTATTTAAACCTATAGTGGACCTTTGTTATAAGGCAGGTGTCGGATAGAAAACAGTACCTTCATTATGAAGTAACCTGCGTTGTATAAAAAGACGGCGCCACAAAACAACTAACAAGATACAACCTTAAAAATGTATTAAATACGTTATTTTATTAAAAACATAGTAAAATTAAGAATCTAATAAGAATAATGATAATGTTGTTTAACACGACACGACACGACACGGCACGGTACGGCACGGCACGACACGACGACAAATGTCTAAATCTATTATCATTTCTCTTTATCTATCATTATTACTCTTTTGCCGGACGGAAAACAGTCGCTATGTTGTTAAACCGCGTTATTTCAATGAGCAGCGCTAGAAACCAACTTAATAAAACACAACCTTATTTTCCAAACTTATGAAATTAAATCTTTTTATACAAATATTAATTCCATAAATGCAGATTAGCAGAAATTAGAAGAGTACCTCAATGATTAATTAAGACACCACTGGCTTCTTATCATAATCACCTAAAAGACTTGTATTCACACCCACAGCTGCGGATGGCGGCAGAAGCATTATTTCTTCGCAAGTTTTAAGTGTTAAGTTGTTATTCAATATTCTAAACTTTAGGTATTAGGCCTATCTATCTAGTAGTATTAGGATAATAAGTGTTTAAAGCACTTGTTTCTTCAAATAAAATATTAATTCTTATACAAAGACTGATAAAATAGCATCGGCTGTTTCGCCAGGTTTCGTTATGAACTTCAGCAGGTTCTTGCTGTCTTTTCAGTTCTATGAGTTATAAGAATTAGATTTATATTAATATTTGGTCAAGTTTTTATTAATATTATTTAAACGTCAAATTTAAAAGCATGTATATAAATGTTGGTTTTACACTAACAAACTTTACTAGCTCTGTTGCACCACAACACTTACTTAATGAGGAAAGATACATTTCTTAATTCAAGTCATATATATTAAGATATTTATGACTCGTAGTATGATAGTTACGTAATACTAAAACGTAGAAAGTAAAATTATTAAATGAAAAATTGCAGATTCGTTTTAAATTTATTCTTAATTCGTTTAACAATTTCTCTTACAGTGAAATCTTTTGTGAAGTTTACAATCTTGCCTTACTTTATGTATATAAAGCATTGTTCTAACAACATGTACAGATTAATTGCGCTCTGTTATTAAAGGTAACAGAGATACCATAAAAATATTACAGACAAGACTATTGAAGTTGTAGGCAATATTAAGGTAAAATTATATAAGATTTGATATTTGTGATTATTCTTACTTTTTGAAGTTCGTAAACAAAAGATTGAAGCTCATTGTCTAACTTTTTATTAAGTATTGTTTTGATGACATTATTTTTTAAATAAATATTCAAGTCTATATTTTTTGTTTTTAAAAACGCTTTAAAATTATATATTATTACGAAATATAGTCCAATATAGCAGGCACGTTATAAATCAGAATTACTATAATTTATTTCCGACAAAAATCTATCATACATAAACATTTTAGAACTGCTTATAAGAACTAAAAAGAGCCATCAATCTCTGTTTCAGCTGTAATTGGCTTCTGAAAAGGACACCGGCAACTAGAGCTTGTGAATGTTAACAAACTATTTAAAATAATTCTAAGTAATAAATATTGTAGGAATTAGATTATAGACAATTAGTACATTTATGTGGTCATGTAATGTGAGGGAATGAGAAAATAGTGACGGGAAGAATTTTAAATATGATTGTCAGAGATGAAGCGATCGAAAAAGGCCTATAGGGAATGTGTAGCATATAAAAGTTCATTTGCTATTGTATTTATAAGTATTTAAAAGTATATTACAAACTGAAAATAATATTTCTATTTTTATCAGATAGAAAAGTCAATATTAATTAGTGTTAATAATCATGGAAACGTTACCCTCTTTTAAAATCTAACCATAGGTCCGAAGTTGTTGAAAATGTTTTATGAAAATGAGTTTGACACACGCATTGGATCCATCTAAAGTTAAAGACTAATAATGAAAGTTGAAATGGTATAGTCATCTTTTAGGAACGGATAGTGGATAAGAGTTTTGATGCCTCCTAAAGTAAGAATAAATCCTTTCACGAGACACCGTAGGGATAATAAAAGGTAATTTTTTCCTTGTACTATATTTATGTAAGGACTTCAGCAAATATACTTGTAATTTCTATTTTTATAGGATTTCCTGACGGAAAACTAACAGGTCATTGTATTTCAATAGGAGAGAACTAAAAACTAAAGATTAAACATCTTTAATTAGCACATATTTTTTATATTATCTGTTATTAGGTTTAAGTAGTTAGTAGGTTTTATAGATCATTTTGTTGGCTTATTCATTTTTTTTACAAATAGATGTAATAGTGTTTAGCCATGTTATAATATAAAGTTAAAATCTCCAATTATCTCTTCTTGTCCTTATAAAAATTTTGGGGTCGGCGCAGTATGTTTTTTTCTTCCTTACTCTGCTGTTACTCGTCATCTCTGTACACACTTTTCTTTTCCTTTTTTTCTTTATCGTCTTTCATGCGTGAAATCCATCCATCCATCCATCTTTTCTTTGGTCGTCCTCTACCTATCCGTCCCTTCACTACCATACTCAGCACTCTTTTGGTAAATTGCCTTTCATCTCTCCTCATAACACGCCCATACTAAACATACAGACGGCTACTTCTAATTTTTCTGTCACTGGCTATACTACTCAAAAGCTGCCCCTAATATACTCATGTCTTATTTTATCCTTTCTTGTCACCCCACACATCCATCTTAACATTCGCATCTCTGTTACTTGCAAACGCTTTTCATCCATCACCTGTATCGCCCCGCACTCAATCCATAAATAACTATAGGAATAATTCGAATATTATTATGAAAAAAATCTTTCTTTTGGTAATTTTAAACAGAGCTCGTTAATTTAACGTAAAAGTTATACTAATTTAAAATCGACTATAAAAGTTATAATAAGTCAATAGATGTAGTAAATGTCAGATATTATATATTATTATCGAAATTGTTTTCGTCTTAAATAACTTTTTTATTATGACCAATTTGTCAATAATAATAGTATTATAGTATTATGAGAAAGTGACTATATAATTTAATATTTCATAAAGTTTCTGAATATATTCCTAAGCATTGTATATTAAAAATAGTAATACATATTTATTTATACTGTTCATTGAATGCCACATATCAAATAATAAGACCTTTGAGTAACACGTGTAGAAATTAATTATACTGTACAAGACGCTCTTGTCGCCTAACTGCGATCTCTTCCAGACAACCTTAGGGTTAGGAAACTTGCAAACACTCAGGTAATGGTGGTGTTATTATAATAAAAATACTTATGAATAAATACATATAAAAACATTCTAATAATATATAAATATTAATATACACAATACATAACAAACATACAAATAAATACAAAACTATATACAATAAACTTTTAATAAGTATAATAAAAATATACTGAATTTTTGAATATGGCTAAAGTGACCATTACATATACAAGGGAAGTGCATTCCAAAGTTTGATGGCACGAATTGAGAAGGAGCTTTTGTAAAAAAATAATTATGAACAGGCATTTTTATAATGAGATTCGTAATGATCTCGCGTGTCATGCAGACCTAAATATTTTAATTTTTTGATGATCTTAATAGATGTTAATCTGAAATCGATACCGCTATTGTGACATCAAAGATGTTGATCATATTATTTTAAATACAATGTTATGCCATTTCTGATACAATGTATGAAGCATTAAATTCAGAACCTTAATAAACGAGGATAAATAATACAAAGTCACTTTATATACCCAGTGCAGTGTAGATAATGCAACGGATGTGGATATACGGAAGAAACTCCGATAAAGAGAATACGAGAACGTTTCACTCCGTGGATACAACAACGGTTATTGAGTGATACGGAGTGAATGGACGTTTTTTAAATTCTTCTAAAAAAATATAAGAAAATATATGACGCTATGGAGTTAAGTATTGTGATTGTGTAAAACAAACAAAATGTGTCGCTAAAAACAAATTTAAAATTTAATATTTACGAACCAATTTATTTATATGACTTAAAATAATACAACTGAAAATATGCCTGCTAGACTTAGCGGTAGATTGCTTGAGTTAAACAACTCAAATACTTTTATTTAATGAGCTCCTTAGTATTATGGTCTCTTAAATTAAAATCATAGACGCCACAGACAATGGACAAACGAAGACATATACATAATCCCATTGTTTGTCAGTACAAGAAGACTGCGGTCAAACACTTATTCTCTAAATATAATTATACCTATAATGTTGAACAAATAATTACTTCAAGAGATAACTTCTTTATATTTTATCGAAGATCAGGTATTTAAGGGCAGACTTAAATGTCTGATCACGAAGAAAACTAGATATTCAGTTCAATGCCCTCAAGTTTCCCGCATACTCGCAATAAAAATATATTCGGGTGAGATATATACCCCTAATAAAAAACTCCGTAAGCTGTACAAATAATATTAAATTAACTCATGGAGGAAAATGACCTCACAAACAATACTATAGCCCTTGTCGACTCCAATTGTCTATTCCATTTATATATTAGGATAGTAGAATAACAAAAAGTAACATTCAAAACTGCTCTATTTTTAATAGTTAAACGTAAAAATAAGAATCTGTTACACAATTTTAGTTACTATATTTAAGAGGGTGATAATCTAACGTTTATATTTTAATTCAAAATATTAATATTGGTATGTCCATGTAAAATATAGTCTATAATTAAACAGATTCAAAGTAATATTTAAATAATACACGACTAAATGCAATTGGTCTGAAAATGTCCGAAAACTGTTTAATAAAGGAACGAAATTATGTAGAGAAATAGAGCGTGCAGATCGTTTAATGCTTTTAGTATTTTAGGACCGGTCCTTGGAGATGGTGATTAATTTTACGACCTCTATCCTTTATTTTAATGTGTCACTAAGGGACTGGTCGGATGTAAGGCTCTTTATTATAATCATTAATTTTGTATGCAATATGTAACAAAAGGTGTAGCATTTAATTTATAAAATACGATAGTGCTCATATGCCGCAGCGACATGTCCTATTAATTGTTACTTGCTTAAGTCACACAAGTTATGCGCAAGTTTCAGTTCTATGTATATTCCAAAATACTTACTGTAAATGTAAGCAACAGAATTTTGGACAAGAAACTTGTAGAGAAAAGAAAAAGTAATTCTTGCGACCTTGTCATTAGATAAAATTAAATAATTTAAAGAAGTGGATCTTCATAGAAACGTGTTTTAATTTTTAAAACAAGTAATAAAGAAAAATTTCTTAAGTAATAAAAAGTCTTGTATATTAAAGACAAATCAGTTAGTTTGTCAGTTAAGTATAAATGGTTTCTGGTAACTTGTTTAACTCAATGCCTGAGAGTTTTGAACAATGACTCGCTTTATAAAAGTTTATTCAGTGGTCAAATATAATTTTTGAAGCTATTTTGGTATATTTATTCAAATATGAAAACTTTTTCTATCTTTATATTAATGGAAAACGTGACACACATCACAAAAACATATCCTTTTATCCGACGCTAAGAGTGTTTTATAACAAAAATACATAAGTTTAATCATACGTATATTCGAGGAGCCAAGCTAATTAATTAAAATATCCCAAACAGAAAAGTATACTTTGATACTCGTTGCTAATTAGGAATGGTATAACAGACAGTTTTGTATGAAATTAGAATAAATAATTTCATAATTCATTAATATCCTTATATGTGATGTTTCTAACTATTTTACTGTAATATATTATATTGTCTATTGCTCTTTTTAATTATTTAATGCCATCAACTTCTTAAGGTAATAAATCTAGCTACTTGTATTCGTTCCCGCATCAGTCGCGTTGAAACGATAATATTTCAAAACAGAGGACGCAGACGGAAGAAGGATTATTTCTTCCCAAGTTTTAAGTGTCAAGTTAGTATTATATGTTCTTTACTTATATCTTATAACATCAGTGTTCCTTGAATTGCGTTGTCTTGAACTGCCGGTTATATAAGCCACGAGCAAGGATCGCCACATTTATCTCTTTATACGATCGAGTTTCTAATAATATTGTTTGTTTGCATGTGTTTTTTAGAAAAAGAACAAATTAAAAGTATTTCAGTTTCTTAAAGAAAAGGAAAGATTTAAAAATGTTTGCTTCAAACATATTATTTTGTTTGCGACACATCAAACTATTGTTAGTTTGTCTTATTATATAAGTGAAGTACAAAATCTACTCTACCTCTACTTGCGTCCAACTTTCTAGCGTTCCTTGCCCTTTCTGATGGGCGAAAATGCATTTGTAATTGGTATTTGTAGTCATAGACTAATTTTTGTAAAATCATAAAAAATATTTAAGAAGGCTAGATGCATCTAAGCACTTTAGCTCTTATATTTTGTCTCATCACCTTTTAGTACACAATGTAATAGTTATGTTATTCTAAAAGTTTACTTTATAATGTTTTATAAATTAAATTATCTTGCTTTATGTGCATAAAGTATTGTTTCAATATTCAAGCAGATTCTTCAAGCACCGTTATGAGGGGGAACAGATATGCTGTGAAAGTTATTATAAGCAGAAGATTTTAAACTCCAAAGCAAAATATAAATAATATTAATTTAGCCTTTGGGTATGGAAATGGGGTTTTTAAAATAATTTAATGCATGTTCCCAAATTTTATCTCAAGAAAAACTTGACCAATTTGTGGCATCAATTATGAATCTTTTGGCATAGTGAAAATTTATATTAACAAGAGTGCAGTAAACAAAGGTGTACATACAAATACATTTCAAATACATGTAATTATATTTTAAGATAGGTAATTAATTATTTTTTACTTTTACATTTTTATACTTAAGATACGTAATGTTAAATTTTTCTTACACCAATACAATAAGTTTGAAGTTTAAGTTAAGTATAAGTTTATTGGAATTCCTTTTATGTATTTTAGTTTAAATATTTTAAGAATTATTACTCGAATTCTTCCCATGAATAAATAAACCAAAAGACTGAAACTGACGATGCGCATTCTTACCCAAAATGAGTTTTATATACAACACATGTTAAATCATTTATATCTAAAGATTAAGCATCTTTGAAACGAAAAAACTTCTTAATAAAACAAAACTTAAATTTTATATTTTGTTACAAGTTCCAACATATCATGTTTTACATATATTATTTGTCAACATCCACATCCTGAGGGTCAAAACCTATATCTATTATCATTACTCACAGCTCTCGCTGTGTCAGCGGGTGTCGTACATATCAGAATAAATTGATATTTTATCTTTTGTTCCTTTGTTTGAGTATTTATATAATATTTAATCCTTAATGATTATAAATATTTGTTTAATATGCACCTTATGATTATTTACGATTATCCTTAAACAGAATTAATAAATTTTGTGATTAAAATTCAGGTTCGTTCATTTATAAATGGGTTGTGTCGATTCTATATTTTATAATTAAAGTTTATTGTAACATGAGATAATCACTAGAAATGAAATGTTAAAATGAAGATACTTGCTCTAAAGTAGAGGCAATTGTCATAAAATTAGAATTTCATATTAAATCATCTAAGTATATAATAAAACGTTTAAAAGAAGCCACAATAAAGTTATAGTGAAGCTATTAATACGTCCTAAAAACAATGTTTATCATAAATTATATTATTATTGTGTATTGATGTATCTAAAGATTGAAAAAACTTATTATTTTTGTTTCGCTTTACATTGTGTTATCTTGTGTTATTCTTTATATTTGAATTCATAAGAGTTAATCGAAGTCATTGATTTCTAAGAAAACGTAGACAGTACCAATATAAAATTTTAGTACACGAATGGATAGACATTTAAATGTGTTCAAAAAGTATCATAAAAAAATCATAAAAAAAGATATAACAGCGAATATCAACAAAGCAGTTAATCTAAAATCTTTTAACAGTAAAAAAAAAAACAACTAAGAATGAATATTATTGTATCTATAAGATCTGTTTATGTTTTATATACTTTATATTTTTTAATTGTTAAGGAATAATTTGTAATTTTTTTGACAATAGTTGCAAATGACTCTCTAATTTTTTAATTATAAAAGTTGTTATATAATTATTTTGTGAAGTCGGCAAAAGATGTCAAGTATATTGCAAGAGACTTTGAGTTTTGAACCTCGCGGGTAAAATGTTAATGTATCCACCTTTTCGTGAAAATGCATCCTCTATTTGTCACTTGTCTGAAAAGATAAGTGGAATAAGATAGAATCTACTTTTATTTCGTTTCTCAGCGGGATGTTACAGCACTCTACGGAAATATGGACTTCTAATATTATATTATAATTGTTCATAAATAATTTCGTCAGAAATTATAAAATTAGGGAAGAATGATGCTGTTCAGTTTCCCCTATGTGTTCTGAAATATAATTTCCGTTTTTCGTCGTTCGTTTCACTTTTTTAATGTTTGCCGTTAAGTAAGCTACGTTGAAAGTTAAGGCTTATATTTGACTACCAAGCAACCGCATTAATTAGCTCCGTGTAGAAAGTATTATCGTTAACTTTCTTTTGCTTTGGTTAGCGTATAATAAATAGGACACGACACGACACGACACGACACGACACGACACGACACGACACGACACGACACGGCACGGCACGACACGGCACGGCACGGCACGGCACGGCACGGCACGGCACGTCACGGCACGACACGATACGATATAATAAAAGTGAAAAATTCAACGTTAGGGTCCATACCTACATCTATTATCATTACTCTCGCTACGTCAGCAGGATACACATAAGAATTGAGGTTTGATTTGAGGAAACCTATTGAGGATTCTCGTGGATCTTATTTTATGAATAACTTCACTTCAGTGTAATAAACTTTGTTTTATTTTTATAACACATCATAGAAAATACAGCGTCTGTACTACATCTTACAAAATTCTAGAAGTGCCTCTCGCATAGACAATATAAACTAACTATAAACTACCGATTAAACAGATTATATAATTGCATATATCATCAGTTTCCTTGTTGAAGTGCTGTTATAATATTTAATATTTATTGTTTATAAACATTGGTTTAATATGCACTCTTATTGCTATTTAAGAATATCCTGAATCAAACGATTTTAAACAAATTTATTTAAAAAACTTTTATCTGACTCTTTAAATATATCTCACAAAGTATTTCAATTCAATAAACAACGGCTGTTTGAGTTTAACACTAAACCTACCAAGTACCGGTCAAATTGACCGTTCTTAAACTTTTGTGAATCTTACACATTTTTATCCGTTATAATATCGTTATCAAATTACATGTCAATTCTTAGAGAAAGAAAAAATTATATGCATATTGCATATAATTTTTTCTTCACTCTTTACTTTTAGTTATTTCCATTATTACCTGCATTATATAATAAAATAACTTTTAATTTCCGGTCAATTTGACCGCGTGCGGTAGGAACAGGTATACAAGAATTGTCGGTAGGTTTAGTGTTAAGAACATCAAAGCAAATAAAGTTGGAAACTTAAATTTATACTGATTCATTATTTTTTGTATACATTTTCAAATTATGAACAAAATTACTTATGTAATACACCGACTTTAAGACATTACTAAAGAAATGTTTGTTATATGTTTGGCACACGCTCCAGAATTAATTAACCGTACAAAGTCGTATATTTCGGAAAACGTGGTAATAGTGTCCAATATTTTTTTCTTTGTAAATGGTGATTTGTATCAGTCATAATCATAAAAAGCATTTGATAAAACCAGAAAATAGATGACCATTATTTAAAACTAATCGTTAGGTCGATAATTATTGTATGTATTGTAAATTTAATGTATTTTTGTATTGCTCTAAAAAAAGGGATTTAAATGAAAAGTTTATTTAATATTACAAATATAAATATAAGAGTTTTTTAATTCTACAAAAAGCGAATTTTCAATGCGATATATCATCACAGTACTTCGAGTATAAATAATGATATAATCATATAGGAGAGATAATATTATTTCTTTCGTATATAAAGACTATAAAAGATATATTGTGATTGTGTTTGCAGTATCAGTTATAACGCACCGCCGCCCGCCTTGATAGATATTCAGTGAAGTCACCTACGCGTAAACTTGATAGAAAGATAGAAAAGAGAGGTCAATATAACAACCACAAGAGGGAATATATTATTTTGTATGTCCAGCTGTGTATGAAAAACAAGAAAAAAATATTTTGCTACTTCCCATTATTGAAATATCTATATCTATATCTATCTACATTATGATATGAGTTTGTTCGTCTCCTTGATTGTTAGCAGCTCATTTAAAAACGAAACATAATTTAAATTACGTCTAGAATTTATTTACCTTATAAAACATGTTTAATTATAATTAAATTAGAAATGCAGGATTATCTTATTTTATTTTATTCCGTCGTCTAAACCGCGTTATATTAAAGAGTCGTGCTATAAACCAATAATTATTTTCCAACTTATCTAATTAAAGATCAATTTGAATAATAATATATTTTTCAAATAACAAAGTAATCTGAAGTTTTAAAATTTTAAAAAATAAGAACATGGTTATGTAATTAAATAAGTAGTTATAGCGACACTGTAGCCTGGCGTTTTATATTACAACTGAAACCTTTTGTAAGGTATTTTCAAAATGGAAGTTTGCAAAATAAATGAAGCATTATCGTTGAGAAATATTATATATATTTGGATTCTGGGAGATGAGGAATATTTTTTGTTAAACAACTTATTTAAATGATTCAACGGTTAAGAAACTTTGTCATTTGGTCGTATGAGTTAGAACAAAAAAAAATTAAAACTAAGTTCACCAACTAGAAAATGTAGTAAGGGTATTTATATATTTTTTTTATTACATACAGGAAACAGGATATAAAAACTGTAAATGTTGAATATTGCGAGTGTCTGTCTGTATAGTATCTATTCAGATATTGAGTATAGCCACTTACCGAGTAAACTAATACTAGCGTTGATAGATGGATAAAAGACGTTTCTTGCTTTTTTTTATAAGGCTGCTTTATTTACTCGTATATTAACAAAACCGTTATCTGTTTATAACTATGTGTATTAATTTATATAGTGGACCTTTGTTATAAGGTAGGTGTCGGATTTAAACGACATGACATGGTTCGGCACGAATTGACATGACACGACACCACACGACACGGCACGGCACGGCTCCGCACGGCACGGCATGGCACGACACGGCACGGTACAGCACGACACGACACGAATGAATGACAAATATCTATATCTATTATCATTACTGTCTATCTATATCATTACTCTCTATCTATCGAAAAACAAACTATGTAGTAAACTAAACCGCGTTATTTCAATGAACAGCGCTATAAACCAACTCAATCAATATCTTTTTAAACATGAAATAATTCTATTTTAGCAGAAATTATTAAAGGAGCACCTCAATGATTAATTAGGACACCACTGGCTTCTTATCATAATAACCTAAGAGACACACCCGCAGCTGTGGCGGCTGTTGCGGCTGGCGGCAGAAGGATTATTTCTTCGCAAGTTTTAAGTGTCAAGTTGTTATTCAATGTTCTTAACTTTAGGTATTAGGCCTATCTAACTAGTCCTACAGGATACTTAGTGTTTAAAACGCTTATGTTTCATCACATAAATTATTAACTCTAATACATAGACTATGACAAAATTGCATCCAATTAACGGTATGAACTTGTGGAAGTTCTTGCTGACTTTTCAGTTATGTGAATTATCAGAATGAGATTTACGAGTATATTAATATTTGGTCGAGTTTGTAATAATGCTGTTTAAACGTCAAGTTTAAAAAGAAGTGTAAGAATGTTGGTTTTACACTAACTAATTATACTAGCTCTGTTATGGTGTACTTAGTGAGGTAAGGTACATTTCTTAATTTCAAGTCATATATATTAAGATATATATAACTCCTAATATAATAGTTTCTTAATACTACAATTTATTAAGTAAAATTAATAAAAGAACAATTGCAGATTTGTTTTCCAGTTACCTATATATTGTTTATTAATTTCTCTTACAGCTAAACCCTTTGTGAAGTTTTACGATCTTGCCTTACTTTATGTATATAAAGCATTGTTCTTACAATATGTACAGATCAATAACACGCCATCATTAAAGGGAACAGAGACGTCGTAAAGATATTACAGACAGGATTTGTAAACTCATAGGCAAAATGAATATAATATAATATTGGATTAGATATTTGTGATTATTCTTACTGTTTGAACTTCGTAAACAAAAGATTGAAGCTCATTGTCCAACTTTTAATAAGTGTTGTTTTTTCCAATTGTAAATAATTTATAATGTTTATCGTACTTTAAAAATATTCAAGTATAATTTTTTTGTTTTTATAAACGCTTTAAAATTATATAATTACGAAATATAGTCCATAATATTTTAGATACGTTTTAATCAGAATGTCTATAGTTTATTTCCTACAAAAATATTTCGTACATAAACATTACAGAACTACTTATAAGAACTAAAAAGAACCATCCAAACTTTGTTTCGGTTGTAATTGCCTTCTGACAAGGACACCGGCAACAATAGTTTATGAGTGTTAACAAATTATTTAAAAGTAATACGAATAATATGACGGGAAGAGTTTTAAATATGATTGTAAGAGAAGAGGCGATCCAAGAAGGCTATGGGGAGCGATTATAATAATGTAATAGCATTTAAAAATTCATTTGCTATTGTATTTATAAATATTAAAAAGTATATCACAAACTGAAAAGAATATTTTTATATTTATCAGACAGAAAAGTCAATATTAATTAGTGTTATCAATCATAGAAACGCCACCCTCGATTTAAATTTAACGATAGGTCGGAAGTTTCCAACAATTTGTTTTGAAAATAAGTTTTACATAAGCGTTGATGTTATCTAAAGTCAAATTGCATTTAAAATAAAATATAATATAATTATAAATGGTTGGTACTTCATAGTATTTCCACTGAGAGAAAATTTGTCGTATTATTCAATAGTCGCAGTTGTCGAAGTCGAAGTGAAGTCGAAGTTGAAGTTGCAGTAAAGGACTATTTTGAAACTAATAATAAAAGTTGAAATGGTGTCGTCATCCTTGATGAACGGATAGTGGAGAAGAGTTTTGATGACTCCTGAAGTAACAGTAAATCCTTTCAAGAGACATTGCTGGGATAATAAAACGTACTTTTTTATCCTTGTATTATGTTTATGTCAGGACATCATCAGATATACTTCTACTTTCTACTTTTATAGGATGGCCTGACGGAAAACTTATTCTTCGTTTAAATATCTTTGTTATGTCACCACATCACATAAAAACTACTCAGTCGATTTTCATCGAAATTGGCATTGCTGTAGCTCTTGTTAACGGGCTTGATTTGATCAAAAGTTTTGGTCAAAAAACTGAATCCCCATATACTTAAGCTTAACTGTTCTCGCGCGCGCTTACCGATCGTTTTCCTCGAAATGAGCTGAGTCGCTTCATCAGCTGAAAACTAGAAGAGCGATGTTAGTCAAATTTGACAAGAATGTAGAACTAATAAATAAGCATCTACAGAAAAAACAGGATGAAAATAGCTTGATTAAATTAAAAGTTATAAATAAAAAACCATGATTGTGTCGCTCGTAGGCTAATTTTTATGGCAACAAACTTTTTCAATTAATTGTTTGTTATTGTTATTAAATATTGATTTCCTTTTATTCTTTTCTAATGGATTTTCCTGCGCTCAGCTCAATTCCCACCAGGCGCGATGGGCGGATCCTAGTATTATTTAGGTTTAAGTGGTTAGTAGATTTTATAGGTTATTTTGTTATTCCCTTATTTCAATTTTGGGGTCGGCGGAGTATGTTTTTTCTTTCTATACTCCCCTATTACTCGTCACCTCTGTACACACGCCCTTTTCTCTATTTCGTCTTTCACGCAATGTATTCATCTTTTCTTCGGTCGTTCTTTACTTGTCCGTAAGTAAAATGAAATTGTTGCATGGGTAAGTTTTGTTTAATAAACGTTTTAATAAACAAACCATATCAAATTTGAAAAGTTTAAAAAGTTATTAATAAATTTATATAACTAAGTTTTCATTTCATGCGAGTATCGCTTCTTTGCTCATTTTGTACGTGAAATGAACTTTTACTGTAAGCTCAGAGCACTTGTATTAAGTTCACAGCAAATGAAGCCTCTTTATCCTTGTGATTATATAAAAAAATATCTTTTTATAACTAAAAAATGTTGTAATTGTCAGTTAATTATTTTTATTTACTGGTTAATCCAATGATTATTTCAATTTTGATTTATATGTAATGCTAGTTCTAAAATTGTAGTTGTTTTAAATCAAAAATAACATTGATTACTATAATAAATAACATTATTACATTTATTAAAGTTATTGGTTTCGGTCGCTTATAATTTCAAAACGTGTATAGATATACAAAAACATAGATAGAAATTTAATTATAATTTCATGTCACTCAGACACTCCATTTATATTAATGTATTAAAGGAGATGATAAACAATCATGTAGTGTGACACAATCAGATTGTATTGAATATTCATAATGTGAATTGTTTGATGATTTAATATGCAATAGTAGACAACGTCTCGTTGGTTAATAAACCTGATACAATGTATGAAGCATTAAATTCAGAACATTAATTAACAAAGACAATACAAAGTCACTTTATATATCCAGTGCAGTGCAGATAATGCAACGGATGTGAATAAGCGGAAGAACCTCCGATAAAGAGAATACGAGAACGTTTTACCCCGAGGATACAACAACGAATATTGAGTGACACGGAGTGAATGGATGGTTTTTTAAATTCTTCTAAAAAAATATAAGAAAATACATGACGATATGGAGTTAAGTGTTTTGATAGTGAGTCGCGTAAAACAAATTACAAATTTAATATTTACGAACCAATTTATTTATTTGACTTAAAATAATACAACTGAAAATATGCCTGCTAGATTTAGCGGTGGATTGCTTGAGTTAAACAACTCAAATACTTTTATTTAATAAGCTCCTTAATATTATGGTCTTTTAAATTAAAATCATAGACGCCACTGACGATGAATAAAGACATATACATAGTCCCATTGTTTATCAGTACAAGAAGACTGCGGTCAAACACTTATTCTCTAAATATAATAATATTATGTTGAACAAATAATTACATCAAGAGATAACTTCTTAATATTTTATCGAAGATCAGGTATTTAAAGGTAGATTGAAATTCCTGATCATGAAGCAAACTAGGTATTCAGTTCGATGCCCTCAAGTGTCACGTATACTCGTAATAAAAATATATTCGGGTGAGATATGTTATATACCCCTAATAAAAAACTCCGTAAGCTGTTCAAATAATATCAAATTAACTTATGGAGGAAAATGGCCTCACAAACAATACAATAGCCTATGTCGACTCCAATTGTCCATTCCATTTATATATCAGGATAGGAGAATAACAACAAGTAACATTCAAAACTTCTATATTTTTAATAGTTAAACGTAAAAATAAGAATCTGTTACACAATTTTACTTACTAAATTTAACAGGTTGATAACCTAACGCTTATATCTTAATTCAAAGTTCAATACTAATAGTATTGGTATGTACATGTAAAATATAGTTTATAATTAAACAGATTCAAAGTAATATTTAAATAATACACTACTAAATGCAATTGGTCCGAAAATATCTGAAAACTCTTTGACAAAATTATGGAGAGAAATAGAGCGTGCAGATCGTTTAATGCTTTTAGTGTTTTAAGCGGTCTTTGGAGATGGTGATTAATTTTACGACCTTTGTCCTTTATTTTAATGTGTCACTAAAGCACTGGTCGGATGTAAGGGTCTTTATTATAACCATTAATTTTGTATTCAATATATAACAAAAGGTAGTAATTTAATTTATAAATCTCAATTCTAAAATACAATAGCGCTCATATGTCGTAACGAAATATACTGTTAACTGTTACTTGCTTAAGTCACACAAGCTTTTATGAGTTTCAGTTCTATGTAAATGCTATATATTTAATGTAAGCAACAGAATTTTGGACAAGAAACCTGTAGAGAAAAGAAAAAAGTAATTCATGCGACCTTGTAATTAGATGAAATGAAATAACTTGAAGAAGTTGATCTTCCTATACACATATCTTTTTAAACTTTTAGTTTATATCTTGAGTTTTAATTTTTAAAACAAGTAACAAAGATTAATTTCTTAAGTAAGAAAAAGTCTTGTATTTTATGTATATTAAAGACAAATCAGTTACTTTGTCAGTTAAGTAGAAATGGTTTGTGGTAGTTTGTTTAACTCACTGCATCTCTTGAACAATTACTTGCTGTTTAAAAGTTCATTCAAAATTCAAAGTGGTCAAAAATAATTTTTAGAAGTATTTTGGTATATATATTCAAATATGTAAACTTTTTCTATCTTTATATTAATGGGAAACGTGACACACATCACAAAATTGTTTTTCAAAATCCTTTTATCCGACGCTAAGAGTGTTTTATAACAAAAATACATAATTTCAATCATACATACATTTTAGGAGCAAAGCTAAGTAATGAAAAATATCCCAAACAGAAAATAATACTTTGATACTCGTTGCTAATTAAGAAATGGTATAATGGGAAGTTCTGTTTAAAATTGAAACAAATAATTTCATAATTCATTAATATCCTTATGTATAAAAATATACATAATGATGTTTTTAACTATTTTACTATAATATATTATATTGTTTATTGGTCTGTTTAATTTATTATGATATTACTAACTTCTTAAGGTAATAGATCTACCTACTTGTATTCGTTCCCGTAGCTGTCGCGTTGAAAGGATAATATTTTAAAACAGAGGAGGCAGACGGAAGAAGGATTATTTCTTCCCAAGTTTTAAGTGTCAAGTTAGTATTATATGTTCTTTACTTATATCTTATAACATTAGTGTTCCTTGAATTGCGTTGTCTTGAACTGCCGGTTATATAAGCCACGAGCAAGGATCGTCACATATATCTCTTATATGATCGAGTTTCTAATAATATTACTTGTTTGCACTTATTTTTTCAGAAAGAACATGAAATAAAGGTATTTCGGTTTTTTAATGAAAATAAAATTTGTTAAAACGTTTGCTTTAAATATCTTGTTTTGTGTTGAACATATCATACTATTAATGCTTTGTCTTACTATAGATGTGATGGACAAACTCTTCCCTACGTCTACTTGCGTCCCAGTCTCTAGCGTCCCTTGCCCTTTCTGATGAGCGGCAGCATTTATTTGTAATATGGACTATTTTTTTTAATTCATAAGAAATATTTAACCAAACAAGATGTTATGTTATGTTAAAGTAAAAGTTTAAAAGTATAGAACGTTTTTAAATTTCTCTAACAGCGAACTTTGTAAAGTTTTATAAATTATCTTGCTTTATGTACATAAAGTATTGTTTTACAATATTCAAACAGATTCTTCAAGCATCGTCATTAGAGGATACAGAGATGCTGTGAAAGTTATTATAGGCAGAAGATTTTAAACTCGAAAGAAAAATTAAAATAATATTAATTTAGCCTTTGGGTATGAGAGTGGGGTTATTAAAGTAATTTAATGCGTGTTCCCAATTTTACTTCAGAAAAACTTTAATCAAAGAAGTAGGAGCGAGAGGTATAACAGCAAAATCGTTCTACAACTTATTTAACGATCTCGGACTTTCTACTACTATCATCGGTTCATTTCTAGAACGTATTTCACAGGCGGCTTTAGTAGGTTCTTATGATATTTAGTTAGGTAGGGAGAGGAGCGTGAACAGTGAAGATGAGCGTGAGGTGAGGTGTATGCGCATAGTAATGGGGCCCCTTAAACCTACACCTGGGTTGCGAGTTCGGCCCGGTTGCCGGGCCATGGTGAATCCATGGAATACTAAGAAGCTTCGTCTTTGAATAATATTAACCAATTTGCGGAATCAATTTTTAATCTTTTGAAATGTGAACTTAGGCATAATGCAAATTTATATAGTACAAGAGTGTAGTAAACAAAAGTTCACATTATTAACATTCACTATATATTACAAATACATGAAATTATATTTTAAGATAGGTAAAAATTATTTTTTACTTTTACATTTATCATACTTAAGATACGTAGTGTTAAATTTTTCTTTAATCAATACAATAAGTTTAAAGTTTAAGTAAAGTATAAGTTTTTTTAAATTGAAATTCTTATGCCCTGTTTTTGTAAATTAGTTTAAATATTTTAAAAATTATTAGGCTAATTCTTCCCATGAATAAATAAGACAAAAGAATAACTATGGCTAGATAATGACGACGCGCATTCTCACCCGAAATGAGTTTTATATACAACACATGTTAAATCATTTCTATCTATAGGTTAACCCTCTTTGAAACAATAAAATAAAACTGAAATTTTAAAATATTTTGTTACAAATTCCAACATATATTTTACATATATTATTTGTTAACATCCACATCTTAAGGGTCAAAACCTACATTTATTATCATTACTCACAGCTCTCGCTGTGTCAGCGGGTGTCGTACATATCAGAATAAATTGATATTTTATCTTTTGGTCATTTGTTTGAGTAAGTATATAATATTTAATACTTAATGATTATAAATATTTGTTTAATATGCACCTTATGATTATTTACGATTATTCGGATTTAAACAGATTTTAATAAATTTTGTGTTTAAAATTCAGGTTCGTTATTTTATAAATGGGTTGTGTCGATCCTATATTTTATAATTATATGTTTATTGTAACATGTGAGACTCATTACTATTAATGAAAAAATTAAAATACTCTCTTTAAAACAGAGGCTCATAAAACTGGAAGTTAATGTTATATTATCTATATAATGAAATGTTTAAAAGCAGCCACAATAAAGTTAAAATTGTGAAGTTACTACTAGTAGTACTGGTACTAAAAACAATGTTAATATGTTAACGATGTTATTGTTCTATATTGATGAATCTAAAGATTGAAAAAAATTAAGTTTCGCTTCTCATTGTGTTATCTTGTGTTCTTCTTTATATTTGAATTTAGTGCACAGAAAAATGAACATTAAAATGTGTTATAAAAGTTTACTAGGTAACGTGATATTTGTTTGAAAAATAATGTAAGTTGAGGAAAGAAAATAATAAATAACTGTCGAACCCGTCCAATAAATTTGAAGAACCTGAAATTGCGATATCGAGATATCAATCTCCGTAACCGTTACTGATAATGGATGTCTAAAAATATTATCAGGGTATTTTTTTAAACTTTCGGGTAATTCTGAAATATTCGAGTTACTTCGTAAATCACTACGGATAAAATTATTCGCCGAAAATTAGCAAATTTTACACCGTAAAGCTGTAGCCTAGATGTTCAATTAAGAAATCTACCACATCCTTATAACTACTAATATATCCCAAAACAGATATATATATTTATTAATAGTAACAATAAAATGTGAGATCAAGAGATATTTTGCAAAACTACCCACCTCTATTAAGTCGGGTCTATTAAAAGGATTACGACGAAGCAGAATGCTTGGTATAATTTTGCGCAAAATATGTAAAAGCGTTATTTTTTGTATACATTTTAGAATTATGAATAAAATTACTTATGTAACACACTGACTTTAAGATATTACTATACTTTCAAAGAAATGTTTGTTATATGTTTGGCACACGCTCCGGAATTAATTAACCGTACAAAGTCGTATATTTCGGAAAACGTGGTAATACTCTCAATTTTTTTTTCTTTGTTAATAGTGATTTGTATCAGTCATAATCATAAAGAGCAATTAATAAAACCAGAAAAAAGGTAACTATTATTTAAAAATAATCCTTAGGTCGATAATTATTGTATGTATTGTAAAAATTTAAGTATATTTTTTATTGCTCTAAAAAAAGGGATTCAAAGGAAAAGTTCATTTTAATATTACAAATATAAATATAAGAGTTTTTTAATTCTACAAAAAGTGAATTCTCAATGCGATATATCATCACAGTACTTCGAGAATAAATAACGAAATAATCATATAGGAGAGCTAATATTGTTTCTTTCGTATATAAAGACTGAAAGATATATTGTGCTCATTGTGATTGTGTTTGTAGTAGCAGTTATAACACACCGCCGCTCGTCTTGATAGATATTCAGCGTAGTCACTTACGCGTAAACTTGATAGAAAGATAGAAAAAGAGGTTAATATAACAACCACAAAAGGAAATACATTATTTTGTATATCCAACTATGTGTGAAAATCAAGAAAAAAATGTTTTGCTACTTCCCATTATTGAAATATCTATATCTATCTACATTATGATATGAGTTTGTTCGTCTGCTTGATTGTTAGCAGCTCATTTAAAAACGAAACATAATTTAAATAACGTTAAGAATTTATTTACCTTATAAAACATGTTTAATATGAATTAAATTAGAAATGCCATCTTATGTTATCTTATTCCGTCCATTATTAGCTAAACCGCGCTATATTGAAGGGTGGTGCTATAACCAATAATTCAAAATAATCAACTGAAACCTTTTGTAAGGTATTTTCAAAATGGAAGTTAGCAAAATAAATCCAGCATTAATATTATATAGCACGACAAGACACGACAGGACACAACACGACTCGGCACGGCACGGCACGACACGACACGACAAATATCTCTATCTATTATGATTACTCTCTATCTATCATTATTACTCTGGTGGCGGACGAAAAACAGACTCTATGTAGTCAGCTAAACCGCATTATTTCAATGAGCAGCGCTATAAACCAATTCAATCAATATCTTTTTAACCATAAAAATAATTCCATAATCAATGAGTAATTAGGACACCGCTGGCTTCTTATCATAATAACCTAAGAGACTTGAATTCACACCCGCAGCTGTGGCGTCTGTTGCGGCTGGCTGCAGAAGGATTATTTCTTCGCAAGTTTTAAGTGTCAAGTTGTTATTCAATATTCTCAACTTTAGGTATTAGGCCTATCTAACTAGGCCTACGGGATACTTAGTGTTTAAAACACTTATGTTTCTTCAAATAAATTATTAACTCTTATACAAAGACTATGACAAAATTGTAACCAATTAACGATTAACTTGTGGAAGTTCTTGCTGACTTTTCAAGAATGGTGTAAGAATCTTGGTTTTACACTAAATAACTTTACTAGCTCTGTTATGGTGTACTTAGTGAGGAAAGATACATTTCTTAATTTTAAGTCATATATATTAGAAAAATTATGCCTCGTAATATAACAGTTCCGTGATATTAAAACTTATAAAGTAAAATTATAAAATGATTATTCATTTTAAAGGTACCTTTTATTCGTTTAATAATTTCTCTTACAGCTAAACCCTTTATGAAGTTTACTCGTACAATCTTGCCTTACTTAATGTATACAAAGCATTGTTCTAACAAAACGTACAGATTCATTACGCACCGTTATTAAAGGGAACAGAGATGCCATGAAGATAATACAGACAGGAACTTGTAAACTCATAGGCAAAATTAATATAATATTATATTAGATTTGATATTTGTGATTATTCTTACTGTTTGAACTTCGTAAACAAAAGCTGAAGATCACTGTCAAACTTTTTGATAAGTATTGTTTTAATGACATTTTTTTATATAATTGTTAATAATTAATCATGTTTATTGTTCTTTTAAACAATATTCTAGTTTATATTTTAGGTAGATTCCATAGATGAATCTACCTATTGCAATCGATGCGATGACGGGACCCAGACCCCAGAGTAGGGGCGCTACGCCGTTTATGAACTGGAGATTGAGAATCCGTCGAAAAAAAATAATTTATATATCCCTCTATATATATATGTATATATGATCCATCAGTCCAAATTCATCGTAGGCAAAATCTGACTTCACAGGTCGATAGGATAAATTAGTAGGACAAACGTACCATCTTGTTTTTTAGAAAAAGTGAAAGGGGGGGCTGGGAGGGGAGGTGAAAGTGCAAACCTTTGGGACACGCTACAGGTCGCAAATATTGACGGAGGATTTTCAAACTCGGCATACACATTCTTAAGGACAAAATGAAGGTTAAGTTCTTGAACGGGGGAAATCGGTCGGGGGGTTGGGGGGCTGGGGCGGTTGAAAGTTAAGAACCGAAAAAAGTCACAGAAGGAGGCAAAATTTTAATGTCGGAAAAATCGTAGAAAATTACCAAATTAAAAGAGGAAACTTTTTTGTCCGAAAAGTTTTTTGATGCGACCCCCCGTTTAGGAGATAGGAGTGATGGGTGGTGGTGGTGAAGACTCGTAATGACCAATAGAATACTGCTGGCTAGTTTTTCTTTGTCGATCCGACCGACGGGAATCTACCTAACACGATCGACCCTGTCGAACGAGGTATATTTTTTTATATATGCTTTAAAATTATATGTAATTACGTAATATAGTCCAACATATCAGGCACGTTATAAATCAGAATGCCTACAATTTATTTCCTATAAATATATTTCGTACATTAACATTATAGAACTGCTTATAAGTACTAATAAAAGCCATCCAAACTTTGTTTCGGCTGTAATTGCCGTCTGAAAATGACCCCGGCAACTAGAGCTCATGAGAGTTCACAAACTATTTAAAAATAATACGAGATCCAAAATAATTCTAACTAATAAATATTGTAGGAATTAAATTATAGTCAATTAGTAAATTTATGTGGTCATATAATATGAGGGAATGAGAAAAATGTGACGGGCAGAGTTTTAAATCTGATTGTAAGAGTAGTGGCGGTCCAAGAAGGCCTATAGTGTTTGAAAAATGATATTGAAGAAGCATGTAATTATTTCGTGTATTTGATTTTAGCGTATCCTAGAATACGATTGTAAGAAGATGTAATTTTATATACATTAATTTAAAGATATGTAAAAGTATGTTTGGTTTACAGCCTATTTTCATCTCGCATCTTCATCTACATGTTTTAATCTATACTGTCCTTAGTTAGTAATTATATACAAAAAATATATAAGTAAAAAAGCCCTTTTTTACAATTCCGTCCATTACTAACTGTAAACTATAAACATTGTTTATTGATTTCTTCCGTGTTTTAACAAGTGTAACGCAGTCATGTTTATTTATGCAAACAGGGTCTTGGTGTCATTTAATAGCATTTAAAAATTCATTTGCTATTACATTTATAAATATTAAAAAATATATTACAAACTGAAAATAATATTTTTTTATTTATCAGACAGAAAAGTCAATATTAATTAGTGTTAACAATACGGGGCATGGAAACGTTACCCTCGATTAAAATTTAACGATAGGTCGGAAGTTTGCAACGATATGGTTACTGAAAATGAGTTTGACACAGCGTTGATGCTATCTAAAGTTAAATTGTATTTGAAATATATTTATTATCACAGTCCAACAAAAACTTGTACTTTGATAAAAGTGAAACAGTATAAAATTATAAATGGTTGGTACTTCATAGTATTTCCACTCAGAGGAAATTTGTCGCATTATTCAATAGTAGAAGTTCTCTACAGTAAAGGACTATTTTGAAACTAATAATGAAAGTTGAAATGGTGTCGTCATCCTTTAGGATCGGATAGTGGAGACGAGTTTTGATGACTCCTAAAGAAAGAGTAAATTCTTTCAAGAGTCATTGTAGGGATAATAAAAGGTACTTTGTTTTTCCTTGTACTTTATTTATGTGTGGACATTAGAAGATATACTTTCTTTTTTCCACGTTCCACTCGCTTGTGGAACGAACTCCCATCGGCGGTATTTCCAGATCGGTACGACATGGGTGCCTTCAAAATAGGCGTTTATTCCTACCTACAAGGCCGGTAACATTCTTGTAAATCCTCGGATGTTGCAAGAGTTCATGGGCGGCGGTGATAACGTCCATCTGTGACCCGCCAGCTCGTTTGCCCTCTTCTTACATAAAAAAAAATAAATTATAGAATGTTCTGACGGAAAACTAACAAGTCATTGTATTTCAATAAGAAGAACTAAAAACCAATTATTTTTATACGTCGTTTAAATATCTTTAAAAAAAATATCTTTAAAAATATATGAATGAATAATCATTTTATAATTTTACTTTATAAGTTTTAATATCACGGAACTGTTATATTACGAGGCATAATTTTTCTAATATATATGACTTAAAATTAAGAAATGTATCTTTCCTCACTAAGTACACCATAACAGAGCTAGTAAAGTTATTTAGTGTAAAACCAAGATTCTTACACCATTCTTGAAAAGTCAGCAAGAACTTCCACAAGTTAATCGTTAATTGGTTACAATTTTGTCATAGTCTTTGTATAAGAGTTAATAATTTATTTGAAGAAACATAAGTGTTTTAAACACTAAGTATCCCGTAGGCCTAGTTAGATAGGCCTAATACCTAAAGTTGAGAATATTGAATAACAACTTGACACTTAAAACTTGCGAAGAAATAATCCTTCTGCAGCCAGCCGCAACAGACGCCACAGCTGCGGGTGTGAATTCAAGTCTCTTAGGTTATTATGATAAGAAGCCAGCGGTGTCCTAATTACTCATTGATTATGGAATTATTTTTATGGTTAAAAAGATATTGATTGAATTGGTTTATAGCGCTGCTCATTGAAATAATGCGGTTTAGCTGACTACATAGAGTCTGTTTTTCGTCCGCCACCAGAGTAATAATGATAGATAGAGAGTAATCATAATAGATAGAGATATTTGTCGTGTCGTGTCGTGCCGTGCCGTGCCGAGTCGTGTTGTGTCCTGTCGTGTCTTGTCGTGCTATATAATATTAATGCTGGATTTATTTTGCTAACTTCCATTTTGAAAATACCTTACAAAAGGTTTCAGTTGATTATTTTGAATTATTGGTTATAGCACCACCCTTCAATATAGCGCGGTTTAGCTAATAATGGACGGAATAAGATAACATAAGATGGCATTTCTAATTTAATTCATATTAAACATGTTTTATAAGGTAAATAAATTCTTAACGTTATTTAAATTATGTTTCGTTTTTAAATGAGCTGCTAACAATCAAGCAGACGAACAAACTCATATCATAATGTAGATAGATATAGATATTTCAATAATGGGAAGTAGCAAAACATTTTTTTCTTGATTTTCACACATAGTTGGATATACAAAATAATGTATTTCCTTTTGTGGTTGTTATATTAACCTCTTTTTCTATCTTTCTATCAAGTTTACGCGTAAGTGACTACGCTGAATATCTATCAAGACGAGCGGCGGTGTGTTATAACTGATACTACAAACACAATCACAATGAGCACAATATATCTTTCAGTCTTTATATACGAAAGAAACAATATTAGCTCTCCTATATGATTATTTCGTTATTTATTCTCGAAGTACTGTGATGATATATCGCATTGAGAATTCACTTTTTGTAGAATTAAAAAACTCTTATATTTATATTTGTAATATTAAAATGAACTTTTCCTTTGAATCCCTTTTTTTAGAGCAATAAAAAATATACTTAAATTTTTACAATACATACAATAATTATCGACCTAAGGATTATTTTTAAATAATAGTTACCTTTTTTCTGGTTTTATTAATTGCTCTTTATGATTATGACTGATACAAATCACTATTAACAAAGAAAAAAAAATTGAGAGTATTACCACGTTTTCCGAAATATACGACTTTGTACGGTTAATTAATTCCGGAGCGTGTGCCAAACATATAACAAACATTTCTTTGAAAGTATAGTAATATCTTAAAGTCAGTGTGTTACATAAGTAATTTTATTCATAATTCTAAAATGTATACAAAAAATAACGCTTTTACATATTTTGCGCAAAATTATACCAAGCATTCTGCTTCGTCGTAATCCTTTTAATAGACCCGACTTAATAGAGGTGGGTAGTTTTGCAAAATATCTCTTGATCTCACATTTTATTGTTACTATTAATAAATATATATATCTGTTTTGGGATATATTAGTAGTTATAAGGATGTGGTAGATTTCTTAATTGAACATCTAGGCTACAGCTTTACGGTGTAAAATTTGCTAATTTTCGGCGAATAATTTTATCCGTAGTGATTTACGAAGTAACTCGAATATTTCAGAATTACCCGAAAGTTTAAAAAAATACCCTGATAATATTTTTAGACATCCATTATCAGTAACGGTTACGGAGATTGATATCTCGATATCGCAATTTCAGGTTCTTCAAATTTATTGGACGGGTTCGACAGTTATTTATTATTTTCTTTCCTCAACTTACATTATTTTTCAAACAAATATCACGTTACCTAGTAAACTTTTATAACACATTTTAATGTTCATTTTTCTGTGCACTAAATTCAAATATAAAGAAGAACACAAGATAACACAATGAGAAGCGAAACTTAATTTTTTTCAATCTTTAGATTCATCAATATAGAACAATAACATCGTTAACATATTAACATTGTTTTTAGTACCAGTACTACTAGTAGTAACTTCACAATTTTAACTTTATTGTGGCTGCTTTTAAACATTTCATTATATAGATAATATAACATTAACTTCCAGTTTTATGAGCCTCTGTTTTAAAGAGAGTATTTTAATTTTTTCATTAATAGTAATGAGTCTCACATGTTACAATAAACATATAATTATAAAATATAGGATCGACACAACCCATTTATAAAATAACGAACCTGAATTTTAAACACAAAATTTATTAAAATCTGTTTAAATCCGAATAATCGTAAATAATCATAAGGTGCATATTAAACAAATATTTATAATCATTAAGTATTAAATATTATATACTTACTCAAACAAATGACCAAAAGATAAAATATCAATTTATTCTGATATGTACGACACCCGCTGACACAGCGAGAGCTGTGAGTAATGATAATAAATGTAGGTTTTGACCCTTAAGATGTGGATGTTAACAAATAATATATGTAAAATATATGTTGGAATTTGTAACAAAATATTTTAAAATTTCAGTTTTATTTTATTGTTTCAAAGAGGGTTAACCTATAGATAGAAATGATTTAACATGTGTTGTATATAAAACTCATTTCGGGTGAGAATGCGCGTCGTCATTATCTAGCCATAGTTATTCTTTTGTCTTATTTATTCATGGGAAGAATTAGCCTAATAATTTTTAAAATATTTAAACTAATTTACAAAAACAGGGCATAAGAATTTCAATTTAAAAAAACTTATACTTTACTTAAACTTTAAACTTATTGTATTGATTAAAGAAAAATTTAACACTACGTATCTTAAGTATGATAAATGTAAAAGTAAAAAATAATTTTTACCTATCTTAAAATATAATTTCATGTATTTGTAATATATAGTGAATGTTAATAATGTGAACTTTTGTTTACTACACTCTTGTACTATATAAATTTGCATTATGCCTAAGTTCACATTTCAAAAGATTAAAAATTGATTCCGCAAATTGGTTAATATTATTCAAAGACGAAGCTTCTTAGTATTCCATGGATTCACCATGGCCCGGCAACCGGGCCGAACTCGCAACCCAGGTGTAGGTTTAAGGGGCCCCATTACTATGCGCATACACCTCACCTCACGCTCATCTTCACTGTTCACGCTCCTCTCCCTACCTAACTAAATATCATAAGAACCTACTAAAGCCGCCTGTGAAATACGTTCTAGAAATGAACCGATGATAGTAGTAGAAAGTCCGAGATCGTTAAATAAGTTGTAGAACGATTTTGCTGTTATACCTCTCGCTCCTACTTCTTTGATTAAAGTTTTTCTGAAGTAAAATTGGGAACACGCATTAAATTACTTTAATAACCCCACTCTCATACCCAAAGGCTAAATTAATATTATTTTAATTTTTCTTTCGAGTTTAAAATCTTCTGCCTATAATAACTTTCACAGCATCTCTGTATCCTCTAATGACGATGCTTGAAGAATCTGTTTGAATATTGTAAAACAATACTTTATGTACATAAAGCAAGATAATTTATAAAACTTTACAAAGTTCGCTGTTAGAGAAATTTAAAAACGTTCTATACTTTTAAACTTTTACTTTAACATAACATAACATCTTGTTTGGTTAAATATTTCTTATGAATTAAAAAAAATAGTCCATATTACAAATAAATGCTGCCGCTCATCAGAAAGGGCAAGGGACGCTAGAGACTGGGACGCAAGTAGACGTAGGGAAGAGTTTGTCCATCACATCTATAGTAAGACAAAGCATTAATAGTATGATATGTTCAACACAAAACAAGATATTTAAAGCAAACGTTTTAACAAATTTTATTTTCATTAAAAAACCGAAATACCTTTATTTCATGTTCTTTCTGAAAAAATAAGTGCAAACAAGTAATATTATTAGAAACTCGATCATATAAGAGATATATGTGACGATCCTTGCTCGTGGCTTATATAACCGGCAGTTCAAGACAACGCAATTCAAGGAACACTAATGTTATAAGATATAAGTAAAGAACATATAATACTAACTTGACACTTAAAACTTGGGAAGAAATAATCCTTCTTCCGTCTGCCTCCTCTGTTTTAAAATATTATCCTTTCAACGCGACAGCTACGGGAACGAATACAAGTAGGTAGATCTATTACCTTAAGAAGTTAGTAATATCATAATAAATTAAACAGACCAATAAACAATATAATATATTATAGTAAAATAGTTAAAAACATCATTATGTATATTTTTATACATAAGGATATTAATGAATTATGAAATTATTTGTTTCAATTTTAAACAGAACTTCCCATTATACCATTTCTTAATTAGCAACGAGTATCAAAGTATTATTTTCTGTTTGGGATATTTTTCATTACTTAGCTTTGCTCCTAAAATGTATGTATGATTGAAATTATGTATTTTTGTTATAAAACACTCTTAGCGTCGGATAAAAGGATTTTGAAAAACAATTTTGTGATGTGTGTCACGTTTCCCATTAATATAAAGATAGAAAAAGTTTACATATTTGAATATATATACCAAAATACTTCTAAAAATTATTTTTGACCACTTTGAATTTTGAATGAACTTTTAAACAGCAAGTAATTGTTCAAGAGATGCAGTGAGTTAAACAAACTACCACAAACCATTTCTACTTAACTGACAAAGTAACTGATTTGTCTTTAATATACATAAAATACAAGACTTTTTCTTACTTAAGAAATTAATCTTTGTTACTTGTTTTAAAAATTAAAACTCAAGATATAAACTAAAAGTTTAAAAAGATATGTGTATAGGAAGATCAACTTCTTCAAGTTATTTCATTTCATCTAATTACAAGGTCGCATGAATTACTTTTTTCTTTTCTCTACAGGTTTCTTGTCCAAAATTCTGTTGCTTACATTAAATATATAGCATTTACATAGAACTGAAACTCATAAAAGCTTGTGTGACTTAAGCAAGTAACAGTTAACAGTATATTTCGTTACGACATATGAGCGCTATTGTATTTTAGAATTGAGATTTATAAATTAAATTACTACCTTTTGTTATATATTGAATACAAAATTAATGGTTATAATAAAGACCCTTACATCCGACCAGTGCTTTAGTGACACATTAAAATAAAGGACAAAGGTCGTAAAATTAATCACCATCTCCAAAGACCGGTCTTAAAACACTAAAAGCATTAAACGATCTGCACGCTCTATTTCTCTCCATAATTTTGTCAAAGAGTTTTCAGATATTTTCGGACCAATTGCATTTAGTAGTGTATTATTTAAATATTACTTTGAATCTGTTTAATTATAAACTATATTTTACATGTACATACCAATACTATTAGTATTGAACTTTGAATTAAGATATAAGCGTTAGGTTATCAACCTGTTAAATTTAGTAAGTAAAATTGTGTAACAGATTCTTATTTTTACGTTTAACTATTAAAAATATAGAAGTTTTGAATGTTACTTGTTGTTATTCTCCTATCCTGATATATAAATGGAATGGACAATTGGAGTCGACATAGGCTATTGTATTGTTTGTGAGGCCATTTTCCTCCATAAGTTAATTTGATATTATTTGAACAGCTTACGGAGTTTTTTATTAGGGGTATATAACATATCTCACCCGAATATATTTTTATTACGAGTATACGTGACACTTGAGGGCATCGAACTGAATACCTAGTTTGCTTCATGATCAGGAATTTCAATCTACCTTTAAATACCTGATCTTCGATAAAATATTAAGAAGTTATCTCTTGATGTAATTATTTGTTCAACATAATATTATTATATTTAGAGAATAAGTGTTTGACCGCAGTCTTCTTGTACTGATAAACAATGGGACTATGTATATGTCTTTATTCATCGTCAGTGGCGTCTATGATTTTAATTTAAAAGACCATAATATTAAGGAGCTTATTAAATAAAAGTATTTGAGTTGTTTAACTCAAGCAATCCACCGCTAAATCTAGCAGGCATATTTTCAGTTGTATTATTTTAAGTCAAATAAATAAATTGGTTCGTAAATATTAAATTTGTAATTTGTTTTACGCGACTCACTATCAAAACACTTAACTCCATATCGTCATGTATTTTCTTATATTTTTTTAGAAGAATTTAAAAAACCATCCATTCACTCCGTGTCACTCAATATTCGTTGTTGTATCCTCGGGGTAAAACGTTCTCGTATTCTCTTTATCGGAGGTTCTTCCGCTTATTCACATCCGTTGCATTATCTGCACTGCACTGGATATATAAAGTGACTTTGTATTGTCTTTGTTAATTAATGTTCTGAATTTAATGCTTCATACATTGTATCAGGTTTATTAACCAACGAGACGTTGTCTACTATTGCATATTAAATCATCAAACAATTCACATTATGAATATTCAATACAATCTGATTGTGTCACACTACATGATTGTTTATCATCTCCTTTAATACATTAATATAAATGGAGTGTCTGAGTGACATGAAATTATAATTAAATTTCTATCTATGTTTTTGTATATCTATACACGTTTTGAAATTATAAGCGACCGAAACCAATAACTTTAATAAATGTAATAATGTTATTTATTATAGTAATCAATGTTATTTTTGATTTAAAACAACTACAATTTTAGAACTAGCATTACATATAAATCAAAATTGAAATAATCATTGGATTAACCAGTAAATAAAAATAATTAACTGACAATTACAACATTTTTTAGTTATAAAAAGATATTTTTTTATATAATCACAAGGATAAAGAGGCTTCATTTGCTGTGAACTTAATACAAGTGCTCTGAGCTTACAGTAAAAGTTCATTTCACGTACAAAATGAGCAAAGAAGCGATACTCGCATGAAATGAAAACTTAGTTATATAAATTTATTAATAACTTTTTAAACTTTTCAAATTTGATATGGTTTGTTTATTAAAACGTTTATTAAACAAAACTTACCCATGCAACAATTTCATTTTACTTACGGACAAGTAAAGAACGACCGAAGAAAAGATGAATACATTGCGTGAAAGACGAAATAGAGAAAAGGGCGTGTGTACAGAGGTGACGAGTAATAGGGGAGTATAGAAAGAAAAAACATACTCCGCCGACCCCAAAATTGAAATAAGGGAATAACAAAATAACCTATAAAATCTACTAACCACTTAAACCTAAATAATACTAGGATCCGCCCATCGCGCCTGGTGGGAATTGAGCTGAGCGCAGGAAAATCCATTAGAAAAGAATAAAAGGAAATCAATATTTAATAACAATAACAAACAATTAATTGAAAAAGTTTGTTGCCATAAAAATTAGCCTACGAGCGACACAATCATGGTTTTTTATTTATAACTTTTAATTTAATCAAGCTATTTTCATCCTGTTTTTCAACTTGGTAGCAGGTACACTGTTTATTTTGTTAATTGCTATCGCTTACTGTCAGATGTCAGTTATCAGCTGTCAACGTTCGGTGTCTAGGAGTGGCACACGTTCGGTTATACGTATTCTACTTAATCTAATATTTAAATACTTTAACACCTTTGTAAAACAGAAAATGTTTAATTTAAAAGGGTTCTATTTTGTTTAGTTGTACATTTTATTTAGCTTTTACTTTCACTTTTATTATTATTATTATTTTTTTTTTTTTATTATTATTATTTTTACTTTTTTCTTTTTTTTTGTTTTGTTAACAATTATTTTTATCTTTTATTTGAAACAATATTAATAGCTTTTATTTAGTTTTTTTTTTTTTTTATTATAATTATGAGTGTGTATACGTTTTTTTTTATTATTATTATTTTAATTTTTTTATTTTTTTTTTTCTTGTTTTCGTTATGATCATGTTTTATTTTTAGAGAGTAATAACTATTCCTTTATATTCTTTACACAGTAAAATGGCACTAGCTATAAAAGTAAATAGTAAGATATTATTTCAATAATGTATTGTTTTGTAGTTTCTGTCTTGATACTGGTGGGTGAAAGGATAAACTAGTAATTTTATTATATTTCATTTTATTTACACTTTATTATTGTTATTATTATTAATATATTTTTTTTTTTTTTTTTGTTATATTATTTTTATTATTATTATTTATTTATTTTTTAATTTATTTATTAATATTGCTTTATTTATTTATTCTAAAAATTAAAATATATATTAACTATGAGTTTAAATGATGTCACTAAGTGTATTATTAATTCTGATGACGACACTGGTAATTATTTTACCGCCTCGTCTTCTGACGAGTTTTCAAAGTTCTTATTCTTCTCTTTCTTCTTTACTTCACTCCACTTTCACGCCATTTCCTAAAAACTTTAATGTAGTACATATAAATGCACAGAGTATCCCTGCACACTATCACGATCTCTTATCCTCTTTTGACGTTAATAACATCCATGCTATATTAGTCTCTGAGACTTTCCTTAAGCCCTCCTTGCCTTCATCTGCATTTTGTTTACCTAATTTTCATCTCATTCGAAATGATCGCTTGGGGAAGGGCGCTGGCGGAGTTGCTATTTATATTCGTAACCATATTCCCTTCACTATCCTCAGTAAGTCCGATGCACAGTATTCAGAATCTTCAGAGCATATTCTTATTGAAGTCTTATTTGGCCGTCTGAAACTATAGTTAGGAGTTTTCTATAGTCCCTCGCTTCACATAGACTATTTTGATAAGTTTGAAAGTTTACTTGAACTTTATTCACCTAATTTTCATCATACAATTATAATGGGTGACTTTAATACGTGCCTACTTAAAAATGATGCCCGTTCCAAGCGCCTTTTAAATATCGTTAATTCCTCTAATCTCTATCCCATCCCGTCCAAAGCAACTCACTTTTTTCCAAATTGTCTGCCATCTCTACTCGACATTTGTTTCCTCTTTACAGCACGCTGAATGCTACGGTCAACTACCAGCTGAAGCTTTCTCATATCACGACCTAATTTTCCTATCCTATAAAGTTCGTCCACCTAAGGTTAGACCTACCGTAGTCATGCGTCGTAGCTTTAAAGGTTTTAATAATGATGCATTCATGCAAGATCTTAATGACATCGACTGGGATACGATATTCCTTGCTAAGACGGTCGATGAGAAGGTAGATATTTTTAACTCTTTCTTAACTGATCTTTTTGATAAACACGCTCCGTTCCGACCCATTAAACTTAAGCATCTACCTGCACCATGGCTAACTCAGGACATTAAAAATCTAATGGCAAAACGCAATAGAGCAAAATCTAGGTACAAATTAAAACCAACAGATGATAATCTCTATAAGTATAAACAGATCCGTAACCATTGCAATAAGGTATGCAGAGATGCTCAACGGCAGTACTTACATAGTACTATCGAGAACAATAATTCTGCTAGAACATGGAGATTTTTGAATTCACTTGGAATTGGACGTCAAATATCTAACATTTCCAATAATCTAGACCTCGAAGCTCTGAATAGATTTTTCACTACTGCACTACCAATGAACAGTAAGTTAAAAAAAACTACTCTCGATCAACTTAGCTCTGTTTCCATCCCCTTTATTCCCCACTTTTCCTTTACTCCGGTTGTTAATAGTGACGTCAGGTCACACGTTCATGCAATTAAGTCTGACGCCACAGGCTGTGATGGAATCAACCGCAAAATTATTCTTTTAATGATAGACTCCATTTTACCATCGTTAACACATATTTTAAACTTCTCACTCTCTTCTTGTCAATTCCCAAGTGCTTGGCGTAAAGCTCTTATTATTCCTCTACCTAAAACAAATAATCCCGTATCTATGTCTCACTTTCGTCCTATTTCAATCCTTCCTTTCTTGTCCAAAGTATTAGAACGTATTGTCCACGTCCAACTAAATAAGTATGTCTGCAAACATAATATTCTTTCTCAATTTCAGTCTGGTTTTCAAAGGGGACATAGCACCACTACAGCACTTATAAAAGTTTGTGATGACTTACGGCATAACATGGACAATAAACAACTTAGTATCTTGGCTTTGCTCTACTTCAGCAATGCTTTTAACGCGGTTGATTTTGAATTACTGTTGGCTGTTCTTGGGTCTATCAATGTCTCTGAGAACGTTATTAAGTGGTTTCACAGCTATTTGTATGATCGTACTCAACGTATTCACGTTAATAATAAATCCTCTTCCTTTCAACCACTTACTTCTGGTGTACCTCAAGGTAGTGTCCTATCACCACTTTTATTTTCCATCTTTATTAATACTGTTACCCAATTTCTAACATCTTCTTTCCACCTGTACGCTGATGACTTACAGATATATGTCACTGCTCTTGCTGATGATATGGATAGTGCCATTGACAATTTAAATAGCAATTTACAACGTATTTGCACATGGAGCAGAGCATATGGACTTCGTGTCAATCCTGAGAAGTCCCAAGTCATTTTGATCGGAAGCCCTAAGATGCTCGCCAAAACTTATAGTAAGCCCCTACCTGGTGTTTATTTTGATAATTCCTTGTTAGTCTTTCGAAATTCGGTCAAAAACCTTGGTCTCCACATTGACCAGACGCTCTCTTGGTCGGTGCAGATTGCGGAAGTAAGTAGAAAAATATTTGCTACTGTTGCTTCATTAAAACGTTGGAAGCATCTTCTGCCAATTAAGACGAAAATCGCTTTAGTACAAACCCTTTTACTACCGCTTTTGGACTACGCCGATTGTTGTTATCCAGATGTAACTGAAGAACAACTCAACAAACTAGAACGGCTTCAAAATTTGTGTATAAAGTTTATCTTCAGCCTACGCAAATTTGATCATGTATCTGAATGTCGTACTCAACTAAAATGGTTAACCATTAGAAAACGCCGAAACATGCATATCCTTTCACTTCTTTACTCTATTCTATATAACCCTTGTAACCCTTCCTATTTAAAAGAAAGATTCACTTTTTTGGGTTCGGAAGGAGTTAGTCAACTCGAACTTCGCTCAAAAAGTGACAATAAATTAATGTTGCCCTCGGCTAAAACTAATTACTACGGTAAATCTTTCACTGTGAAGGCAGTATTACTTTGGAATATGCTACCCCCAGATATCAGATGCTCACAATCGCTAGTTTCATTTAAAAATAGATTATTTAATTATTACCTTTCTTTAGAATAATTTACACGCAACACTTTCGTTCACAATATTAACTGTCGTTATGTAGGAATTTATCTCAGTTTAGTATATGTATATATAGTCATGTATTTAGTTGTATATATATATATATATATATGTGTATTTGTATATATATTTAATTATATTATTTGTATATATGTAGGTTTATATGTATATATATAATTAATTTATTACTTTATAAATATTATATTTATTTAAAAGTAATTTAATTAGTTAAATGTTTATAAGCCATATGTGGAAATAATTAATGCTTTATTATATGCATCTATTTTAAGTAATATTTCTCGTATTAGCACTATCCCGTACTTATTACTGAAATTCTTTCACCTGAAGGTTGTCTGTCAGAGATTGCTTTTAGCAATAAGACCGCCTTTGCATATTTTGTTTCTTTTTTTATACTATTTTTGTTTCCTTGTATTAATTTTGTGTGCAATAAAGAGCTTATCTATCTATCTATCTAAAATATAGACATCTTTCACGTTATATTCTATTGATAACGTAACAACTAAATATCGTCTTAAAATTGTAACAAATCATCTATGGGCTTGAGTGTAGGCATATGTAATAAAGGTCCACAAGATATATTAGACCTTGTTCTTAGTTTTAAATCTAAAATTAAAAGTGTATTATTAACAAATCGTATGACAATATTGAAATGTTTTTAGTGGATCGAATTTAAGTTGTTGTTAATGTGACTCATTTTGCACGGTTGATAACACAATGTATACATCTAACATTGTTAAATTTCTTTCGTAAAGAGCAACTGTTGAGTTCCTGGCCGGCTTTTCTCAGCATAGCAGCATAGCGAGCTTGTGGTAGCTTACTCACGGACTGATTACACTGAACTATTTTATTGTAATAATTGACAATTAAAAAGTGTAACTATAAATGCCTACTTGGCTAAAGTATTTTGTATTTGAATTTTGAATTTGATAATCTTACATCGTTGACAGTCTTAGAGCATAGTTTTAAATTTTTATTTTTTAATCGTAGTTTTAACGTTTGTTACTTAACAGCTTAGAGACCTAGTAACTTTAGGGATTACTTCGGCATGAGTACTTTTAAATGCATCGTTAAACGAGTAGCGTTTACTAATCCCTGTATAATGTAAGCCGAGAAGTAGTGATCATGACGTGTTCTAACAATTTCGGTAATAATTAAGTAATTTAATGATGGGGGAAGGAGATTGCAGTATACAAATTTTAATTAATATTGACTGATCAAGTCAAGTTTATCTGACATATATCATTTACATATTGTTGTATCAATAAAAAAATAATAATCTTAATATATAAAACACAAAGACACTTACTGACTCACTGACTCATTCATCGCTCTACAGCTCAAACCGTAATACCTAGAAAGCTGAAATATGGACACAAGACTCCTGACATATTGAATAGGTGCAATAAGAAAGGATTTTGCAAAGGTCCAAACTGTTCTTAAGTTATAGCTAAAAAACTGCAAAAAATATAACGCGCCTGTTTGGTATCTAATAGGTGGTGGGGAAATTCAAACAAAATGTTTGGTCGCTTTCGCTGTCCGTTGCGAAGCATGGGTAACCTACTAGTATATTAATAAGGGACAAAATAAAGTATTAATGTTTGTTATGAAACTTGTGTTTCTTCGCAATGAAGAGGCTAAGAAAAGTCACGGTTTTTCGGGAATAACAAGTAACCAACACAAGTAACTTCGTTTATTAAAAGATATAACAATGTTAATCGTTTACATCCAAATTAATAAATTATATAAGTGATATCTTTGTTTTTTTAAATAAAAGTAGCCTAAGTACTTCTTATATCATCAGCTATCCGCCAGTGAAATTCCTGTTAAAATCGGTTTTAGCCGTTTTTTAGCCGTTTTAAACATTAGACGAACTATAACGGACAGAGAAATTTTTTTTTAAATTGTTTTTGTTATTTAGATACCGAATACACTTTCATATACGTTTAGTAAAAATCTATTAATTTGGAATTACGAACAGACACTTTCAATTTATAAATATATGTAAAGATTTGTTTTAAAGTGTTTCCTATAAGTTTATATTTATATTATCAATTAATTTAATTCCATAAGACATTTAAGATGTTATCAAGTAAGTTGCACAATTTGATAAAGTAAGTGTTATGTCAGTTCATACAAGATTTGAAGATTGGATTGGTTGAAATTGAGATCCATATTCATACCAAAATGACATCATTAGACAGTTATTATATCATCACATGTGAGAACTTATAATTAAATAGTATTATTGAAACTGTCACATTCATGTAGATATTTATGTATATATCTTATAAATACTTACCGCTTATTACTCTATCATATATTATACACTTTTATAATTAATAAACAAGTAAAACAATCATTTATTTTAATATGTTTTGTTGCTTCAAAGACGATAAAATTATTTTTTTGTAAATATGATTTAATCAATAATATATTTACATCAAAGTCATATAATTCATTGACTTGTAAAATGCTCATGAAACCTCTTATGTTATTAAATTTTAGAATTTAATTGATTTTTTTCTGTTTGCCTGAAGTACCGATAGCAAAGAATGTAGAGAAATTGACTCTTATGATGAATATATGTATAAACTTACGTATACTATAATTTTTGTAAACTCTTGTTTTACTAAAACTTTAGTTTTGCAATTTCAAAAATATATCGTAGGTGTCACAACAGACGTGATATTTTATACGTTTGGAGAATTAACAATTTCAATATTAAATAAATGAAGATTGAACGAGTTTCATGAACAGTGCACATGCTTATAATTTAACAATTCTGTTCTTTTTTGATACATTGCTATACATATATATTTGTAAGGCTTGATTTCTCTTCAACCGGGTTTGCTGTCAATTTTAACATTACTTAATTATCACAAATAAAACAATCAATATGAAACTTGAAAATAATCAATAACAATAACATGAATTGTCGTCGAATATAAAACAAATGAACGAAAGATACAAATCACACAATCGAACCTCGTGACAATAGTTTTTCACATCGTCCTTCATTTTTCAATTCTGTCAGTTGTTTCATGTACAATATGTACAATATGTATAAATATATATATATATATATATATATATATATATATATATATATATATGTACACCCTTGTAGAAATATATTTAGGTAAAAAAGTTACCCATTACTCAGAATCAAGAATTTTATAAATATAAGAAATGTTTAATATTTGTTTTGATTTCTCATCAAAATATTCTACATAATATCCTTAAGTCATTATTACTAAATGTAATTTGCAGCATTCACAAAACTGTAGAGCTTAGTTGCCGGATATTGACAATTGCTATTGGGTCTGGTTCGACTGGTATAGTAGAAACCTCTAAAAGAATTTCAGAGTAATGTAGCGAAATGCCCAAACCCACTCCATTTCTCTCCCTGTGTTATTTATTGTCTTTCATCCCTTCCCATTTTTAAGTGCAACTTTGCCAGTTGTTTGCGAACGATTAAATTGGATTTTAAACTAATATCTTGTTCATGTTTTTTCTTGTTCATTTTTTTTTTCTTGTTCATTTTTTGCAGTTTTATCATCAATTAAAAATATATCAGTAAAAAATAATATAACAAACCATTTCAATGTTGTTCGAAGAAACAATCTCTTTCTTTGGTTTCATTTTAGGTTTCTCTGATTTATTTTATTTTCGTTTCTTTGTCTTTATTCTTTTTGAACAAAACTTCCTTTTTGAATTCCAATACTGAAGCACGGATTATAGCTGTATAATGTAAATAAAGAATGGAGAAAGAAACAATTCTCTCTGGAATATTTTTTTTAAATAGAAATACCATGATAAAAGCCTTTTTGAAATGTAATTGAAATATTTTAACTTGAGACTAAAGATAACAAACGATTCTTAATAATATTATATAAAGTTATTACTAAAATTATGAAAATAATAATATTACTCAAGAGTTTTTATTCTGAGTAATTCTGAATATTATTCTGAATATAACAACAGTAATTAATTTAGTCACAGAAAGGTTACTTGTTACAATTTTTTCGGTGTTAAATGTTCACTTTATTTATATTGACTATGGATGTAAAAAATGTTATATGAAGTAGTATTTTGCTTAAATTTTATTACTCTTAAAAGGGACATAATAATTTTGTTTCGTAAAAAATGACGGCATATAACACTTGATAAATGATGTACAATTATTTAAAGTCTATTCATAAAAGACATGTTAGAGCTTGAGTAATGGTTAGTAACAAAACACTCATGAATATAAAGCTTGTAACACATCAAAAAGAGCCTAAGATTACACAAAAATTAAAACGGTCCGTATGTGGACAATTTGCATTTAAAGTGGTGTAATTTGAGGTAATGTGTACCGAGCAGTTCGGCTGGCGGCACCGTGGTCGCTGCCTCAGTGTTATTTTACCAGGTTTCATTGTATCTAAACCTGCAGTTGAAGATAAAGTTTTGTAGTTAAATAAAACATGTTGATTCTATACCCTCATATATCTATAATCAACCGTTATGAATAATAATAATAATCAATAGAGTAATGAAAGTAAATGAAATGAATACAATTCTGAATGTGATTTAAATAAAATTAAAAAAGAAAATAATTGTTAACTTCAGACAAAAAATCTTCTGAAACGATGACTTTGTTTAAAATTATCATTGTTTGTATTTGTAAAATGTGCATGCATTTCCAACATACAATAATAATATTATAAATATAAACAATGCCTATCAATTTAATATTCGATTACAAGACAACAATTTAACAGTATTCCTCAGGTGTAATTTGGTAACAAAGTTGATGAAATTGGGGTTTACACACTGATGACACTTGTATATTTAAATGTTCATACAAATAGTTCTTATTAAATCCATTTCGGACCTTTTTTGAAATACACTGTCTTTTCATAATTGAGAAAATATTTTTGTTGACGATAATTATCAAGACTTACCTGTAAACTTATCATAATAAATAAATAATTTATCAAAATATTCAATTTCATAAGTATGTTAGCAAAAATAATATTTTTTTTACAAAAACTTTATCTTTAGGTAATAATAACAAAGTAAAATTATTAGATAACAAAGAAATGAACGTCAGGTAGAAAAAAATAGGTAATTTGTTGTGACTCTAAACAAGATCCAATTGTTTATATAATGACATCGTTACCGGGTTTCAATATTAAAATACTTTTACGTCAAACCTGTTTGTAATATTAAAAGAGATTAAAATACTTTATAAAAAGAATAGAAAGTAGGCGATTATTATTAAATTATTGTTATATTATTTAATAAAATAAAGTCAATAACGAGTGTCACTGAAGTTTAACCATGTAGGAAAACATTTGGTAAACTACGAGTCGGACTCGTCCACGTCGATGTTGTAAATAGTTCTGGAATTGAATTCAGAAATTCTTCAACAAAGTCAAGATGCATCAGTTTAAGAATTGTCTAAGAAAGAGTTTTAGCGTTTTAAAGTTTGAAATATATTCTAATATCATAGATGTATTTAATAAAAATATTTACATTATAAAATATATTTTTACATCTAAAAAAGTCTTAACATCTATATTTTTTTTATATTTCATACATATTTTAAATTAATCTGATATATTTTAAAAGACGGAATATTCACCGAAACAAAAATATTTGTATTGTTTTGAGTTACATAAAAATCCTGTACACCACCGGGGACTAGTTAAATATGAATAATTAGAGACGATCGTGGAAGCTAACCCATCTCAAACAACGTAAAAAAAGTACGTCACCTTGTTATTATATTTTTCCAATTCAAGGCATCTGCAATTTTCTAAATTGGCAGATGTCCATTGTGGACAGGCATTGACATTGACCTTTGTCACTCAACCACATTAAACAAGGAATATGAAATTAAACAAAAAATATAAAATAGACAGATGGAAAACTAAAATTAATTAAAATAATAAATAAATACTTTCCAAAGTAAAATACTTCAAAGCCTTTAATTTTGTTTCGTTACATCAATATTAAAAAATGTTATAAAATAAAATTAAAAACTTTACACATTACATGTACCTAAAACCTTCGTAAAATTTATAAACTACTTTATTTTGTACATAAAGCATAATGCTTTTTCAACAATATGTATACACATTCATTACGCACCGTTATTAAAGGGAACTGAGTTGCCATGAAGATATTACAGACAGGAGCGTGTAAACTCAAAGATAATATTAATATAAAGCGTACGTTTTTTAATTTTTCTCTATGAATGAATATTTTTATTATGGTAATGAGACAATAATAAAAAAATATTAAAAAGTACCAAAAAAAAATTATTAAAGCACCAAATTACGACTTCGTAATGAAAACCACATCTACCGATATAATATAAGAGATAATTTAAACAATGGTACCTTAGAGCTATAGTAGTAATTGTATGGATTAAGAATTAAAAAATAACAGGAGTTGTAATCTTAGCTGGCAAACGACTTGATAAAACCGTAAAATATGAATCACCTCCCATCAGACTTGTCACAATAATCCTTGACATTAGCCCGTCTCTCAAACACCTAGGTGTTACCTGGTATAATACCTAGGTGTTCTTATGAACAGACATCCACTATCCCGCCTTCGCTTTACTTCTTACTTCAAAAGGTTGTCTGTAACAGATTGCTTTAACAAGAAGACCGCCTTTTGAACCCTGTTTGTTTAGCTTTTAAAATTTTATTTTTGCATGTTTCTATGTTTTCGTGGGTCAAGATAATATCTATGTAAAAAAAATATAGTTTAGTTGACCTTTTACTGTTTCCAATGATTATTTTTCTAACTTGTTACTTGTGTTTGGAACTTCTATAAAGTTCCAACGAATATTCATTGTAAACCGATGATTGAACGGTTCAGTAACTTTGTCGCCCGATCGTGTTACTAACTTTCACCAACAATTAAAACTTGATCATGGCAGACAAACATAGAAGTATGCAAATATATTATATAGTAAGTTTAACTAAACAAAATCTTTTCAGCAAAGATGGACACAATGTAAATTTTTAACAAATTACAAATCTAATTAATCAATTATCTACGCTCCATCAAATTCGGTTCGATTCCTTTACTGACTCTAAGAACTCTAAATCATGCAATTTTATATAACACACGATTTAAAAAAAATATTTTTTTCTCTTTTACATCTTTAAAAAGGTCAACCCTTACAGTTTTTGAAATGAAACAATAAAAGTTGTATAACATTATTAACAATATAATATTTTTACTATACTTAATAAAAAGTATGCCAACTGTCTCCTACGATGTTTACTTCTGAGACTCTTTAGGATTAAATTTATTGTAACTACGTAGGTCAATGAAACATTATTATCAACATAATATATTAAGTTTTTAATGCAAATTACGAAATAAATAAAACAAATTAAAATGATTTGATAAACTATAAATAAAGTTTGTCATTTGTTCAATATAAGATTTTTGTCCCCACGCCATAAATTTATCCTTCCTTTGCTCTTACAGTTGTTCAAGTACAACGTAAAGGAAATATTTATGGTGTCTTAAATGGTCTATAAACATGTTTATTCATGTAAAGCATATTTCAATTTACAAATGTCACCTCCGTGCCTATAAAGACGACTATGTATAAAATGCTAGATTTATTCAGGCTCAAGAAATAGACAAAATCTGTGACCTCTTGAATGTCGTAAATATACAAGACAGGGAGGATTTTTAAAAATATTTATATCTAAAATATATATCTTTTACAAAATTATTATTATATTTTTATAATTTTAATAACATTTGTATTAAATATGAGTTAAACATACTTTCAGAATGTTAAAACATCAGAAATAATACGTATCGTAAAAAGAGTTGCGTTTGAGATTCGTGAAATTACAAACATAAGTATTTGATGAAGTCAGTGGAGTCATCAATGATCTAAATCATTCAGTCATTCTATGTATTTCTGTTAATAAAACCAAAGTTTTGAAAATTATTCTGTATTCTATGAGAATATATCGTATGTTGTAAGGTTGTAAATATATCATTATTAGCAAATAAATTTATTGTTAAGTCTGCAGCTGTAAGGAATCTTTTTTGTTTGAACTTTGAGGCTAATTAATGCTATAACGATAACTTCTTACTTTAATTGAATGAAAAAAAATGTAATTAAAACATTTTTTAAAGTCGACTATAGTTACACCAAACAAAAGTGTCTTCATTAGTTAAATGAGGACAAATTTGAAAAGGATAGAATATTCTGAATAGAACTTTGTCTTTCAGTACCAGGGGAGTTAATTTGAATAATTAAAAAGTTGATAATATCTGCAGGGAATGGACTGAACATTTAAAAAAAAAATTAAAATTTAATATCAAAATTAACAATAATATATTAGTATGACTATGTATATATATGTATGTCACGTTTTTGTTTACAAACCCTTAATACAAATAAGCTTTAAGGTTATTTTTTTAAACTATTTATTACTTTTAAACGTTACAATACAATATTATTATGTATTTACTCACTTTTGTGTGTATAATTCGATCATTGAAGTCTCTCTAAATAGACTAGATCAATTTAACGAATTTGTGCTTATTAACCTAGATCAATACATTTCTTTGGTTAATAATGCAAACCGCTGGAGAGCACTGTGATCAAAATCTATGTATATTTCTATTCTTAAGTGTAGAATAGTGAATAATATATTATAAAATTTTACCCCAAATATTATACCCAAAAAGGAGGATTTCCAAAATGCATTAGGGTCTTAGACTAACTTTTCAAGAAATTTTGATAAGCTACATTTTATCCTTTACTAATTCAATACAAAAAATGTAACTACAATACAATTCTTATTATTTATACATGTTACATATTAATATATACAATATAAATAAGCAATTTCATGAGTAGTTCCATTATTTATATGAATACCTCATATTATGAAGAAGTGAATTCGAAATAGATGGAAATAATAAATTATGGGTATGGAGTACTTTTATGTCATAAAATATTAAAAATGCCTTATTTTTTTTTAATTCCCAAGCAAAGTAAAATACCATTGTTTATTAACAATATCAAGGCACTTAACTGATATTTTACAATAATTGATAAAAAAAAGAGTTATCATATTGATATCAGCTAAATTAAAACTTGAGTAGATTAGTAGTAACATTTAATTAACAATAATTTATGTTTAAAATTATCTCTAAAAATGTTTTGCATGTTAGATTATTTATATGAAATGAGGGATTCATTAATTATAAGAGATAACATTATTCATAAGAGAAGAAATTGTAAATAATTAACACATTTTATCTTATAATATTTAAGTACATAAAAATAAATTATAGGCGAGTATACAATATACGTATAGTGTGGATAAAATATAAAGTCACTTCATATAACCAATGTTGTATTGATGTGGAGGAGTGGAAGAACCACCGACAAAGGTAACGTTTCATAGCACGGAGACAATAACAGTTATGAATATATAGTAAAGGCATTTTTTAAAGTGAATATAGTATAATATAGGGATAATAGAAATTTATAATAATAATACTAAATCTTAGTTACAGAGTGATAAGGCTTACGTTTAACGCTAAATTCAAAATATTATATTACTCTATGTCCATGTCAAAAATCGTCTATCAGTCTGACTTATATCAAGTTTATTTACTGGCTTCTACATATATAAAATATAATTCTACATTGCCATTTGTAGACTTTCCATATGCGTTGGTTGGTTGTATTGTTCTAAGCTCGATGCGGTCGCGTTGCACGTGCTCTGAAATGTAATTTCCGTTTTCGTCGTTCCTGTTATGCATAACGCGCTGTTTTAGCGTTTGCTGCTACGTAAGCTACGTTGTTAGTTAAATCTTATATTTGACATGAACCCACCGCATTATTTGTTTACGGGTAGAAGGGTATAACTTTTGTGAGCTTTGCTTTTAGTAGTAGTAGAATAATAAATAAGCCAAAAGTCTTTATGTAATATAAAAAATAAATATAATATGCAATAAATCATGTTTCCATAAATACCAGTTAACGAAGTAAGCGCTTTAAATTTTTATTAAGATATTATTTTAGATAATAAATCTAGCGACATTTATTCACGCCTGCACCTGTCGTAATTTAGCGATAATATTTCAAAAAAAGTAAAGGCAGGTGGAAGAAGGATTATTTCTTTCCAAGTTTAAGAATCAAGCTAATATTATAAATTCTCAACTTTAGTGTTTTTTTTAATAAATATCAAGTTTTTCAATTTCAACAATTCTAGGTTTATCATAATGATACAACATGATACGACACAATAGAGTATTAAAACGAGTTTCATATTTATTGAGAATTGTAAAAGTCCATATTTTAATCTCTTATTTGTTTATATCCATTCTAAGGGTCAAAGCCTATACTTACTATCTTTGCTCACAGATTCTCGCCGCGTCAGCAGGTTTCATACACATCAAAATAAATAGAAGTTTTATCTTTTGTTCCTTTGTTTGAGTATTGTTGTAATATACAATATTAATTACGTGTAAATGTTTTAAACCTTATCGTTATTTACGAGTATCCTGAATTTATATATATTTTGTAACCGAAAGTTTTTTGAAACATATTAGACCTATGATTATTTTTAAGGTTTTTTTTAAACAATCGAATATGTACTAAGCAATGTTGTGTGCTTTCAATAGGTTTAGATGAAAACTTATTGTTTGTAGAATTACATTGATTTTTTAATTCTTGTCTGAAATAACAAGATTTCATATAAAGTTGCGAAATCTTGAGAAGGCGAAAAATTGTGAACATATAACTTTAGTACACGGAGGAATAAAGTCGTAAAAGTATTATAAGGAACGTTTCACCGGTCATTAATAAAACCAGATCAAAAGCGTTCTTATAGCAATTATATATTAACTTTATATTATAGATGTCCAAACAGAATTATATTTTTAAAAAAGTTTCACTTTACTTTAAAAATATGACCTTTAAATTGTTATAGTTGCAGTTATTTAAAATTATTTATATTCAACAAACAATAGCTTATAAAGTTGAAGAACGTCAAAGCAAATAAGGTTTGAAATATTTATGTATACAATTTAGAATTAACAATGATATCAATGATATGACACACTGATTTAAAGATATTAATCACTCTCAAAGAAAAGTTATATAGATAGCACAGATTCAAGAAAGAATTTGCATAGATAGTCGTATATTTCAAACTAATTTTCTGTATTAGTTATAATAATAGAGAGAAATGAAGACGGAGAGAAATACCATTATTTCAATCTTATCATTCTATAGATAATAATAAAAATGCTATTAGATTGATAAAATATTTTTGTAGAAGCTATAATAATTTAATAGAAAGAAACTCTAGTTTGAAGAATTATTTTTTGCTGCTGTATGATAAAGTAATTTAAATAAAAAGTTAGTACTGTTATTGAAAATATAATTATAAGTGGTGTTAATTCTAAACAAAGTATGTCTTTGATTATTTAAAAGATTAATTATTATTTCAGCTTTATGCGGTATAACATAACAGTACTTCGATAAAGAATAATGATATAATTTTATAATAAGATTATTGCTCCTTTCGTATATAGAGACTATACAAGGTATATATTGTGATCATTGTAATTGTGTTTGTAGTATCAGTTATAACGCATCGCCGCCCGCCTTGATAGATATTCAGCGTAGTAACCTACGCGTAAACTTGATAGAAAGATAGAAAAAGAGGTTAATATAACAACCACAAGAGGAAATACATTATTTTATATACCCAGTTGCGTGTGAAAATCATACCGAACATGTTTATTATGGAAATATTTGTTATATATTAGGAAAAAATAAATATCTACATCATGATATTTATTTATTCCTGTTTATATTGTTAGTATCACATTTAAAAAGATAAGTTAATTTAACTTAGAAAATGTCGTATTAAACTAGACTTTTTGAGTTTTATCCTACTTTTTTCTTATCGTATCGTATCGTACCATGGAGGGGTTTCCGCAAGATTTCGTATATATGATGTAACATGGTGTGCACTTCTATTTTGATATATAAGGGAGGTCTTTTGGAACCTGCCGTCGCAGGGTAAATAGTTAACTTTTATATGATGAATAATTGCAAAGTAAAATCATCTAATAGTTCAACTACAAAGATATGAATTGGTAAAGATCAATTTGTTAAGGATTATAGCTGTTAATTCCTACATAGTTGACTAGCGGTTGCGGTAGCTAGTAAGTGGTTGCCATTTGTATGATTTGCATATTGGTTTCCAATCAGCTTTTATTGTTCTGCATTCGGTGGGAATGCGTTGCACGAATCCTGCCATTTTTTTTTGTCCGTATTATATATTGCATAACGTACTTTTTAATGTAAGCTAAGACGTAACTTGTTATTAATATAGAAAATATTAGAAGTGTAGAACAAAAACCTAGTTTAAGTCCTTTTATTAGACAAAATTTATATAAATACAAGTTAACTGAAATTAATAGAGGAGTAGCTGGCATTTTTAGATAATATCCCACAACTGTCACGGCTAGCAGAAGAAGAATTATTTCTTCCCAAGTTTGGAGTTGGTATTATATATTCTGAACTTTATGTATCCGAAAGAACGATATAAAACAAGACAACGATAAAATTGCATTGCCTATTTCACCAGGTGATGTCATGATTACAAGTATCAGCAGATTCATGTTTATATTAATATTTTCTGCCGTTTTTAACCTTATGATTTTTTTTCCAAAAATTTTTGTTTTTTTTACCCCCACCCCTAAGTTGTTGAAGTTAGGTTTTCGGTTTATCGACATTAGTTATAGGTATTGATCAAAGACATTATATTATATGAACGCAAATGATCTTCTTTGTATAGGGAAAAAGTTATGGTCGAAAAACTGAAATCAGAAAAAGTGAGGCCCTAGCGCCCCCTGTGGCCGGATTTCTCGGGTTAACGAACTTGACCTTCATTTTTGGATGGTTGATTTTTGTGCAAAGTTTGAGAGCGATCCGAGGGAAACTGCGGCCGCTATCGTGCTGACAAAAGTCGAATCTGGACGCACGCACGCATATATATATATATATATATATATAAACTTTTTGACTAATGGTCATTTCGGATTCAGGGGATCATAAGAAGACCTCCTGTGAAGAAATTTTTCCAAAATTCGAAAGTCGGGTACAAATGAATGGGCAGACCGAATTCTTCGAGGTCTACCCAAAAGTGCCTGTAAATGCCCACTAGGCTAAAGTATTTTGTATTTGATAATCTCACATCGTTGACAGCCTTAGTTTTATATTGGGTAGACCTCGAAGAATTCGGTCTGCCCATTCATTTGTCCCCTACTTTCGAATTTTGGAAAAATTTCTTCACAGGAGGTCTTCTTATGACCGCCTGAGTCCGAAATGACCATTGGTCAAAAAGTTTATATATATATATATATGCGTGCGTGCGTCCAGATTCGACTTTTGTCAGCACGATAGCGGCCGCAGTTTCGCTCGGATCGCTTTCAAACTTTGCACAAAAATCAACCATCCAAGAATGAAGGTTAAGTTCGTTAACCAGAGAAATCCAGTCACAGGGGGCGCTAGGGCCTCACTTTTTCTGATTTCAGTTTTTCGACCATAACTTTGTCCCTATACAAAGGAGATCAATCGCGTTCATATTATATGATGTCTTTGATAAATACCTATAACTAATGTAAATAAACCGAAAACCTAACTTCAAAAACTTAGGGGTGGGGGTAAAAAAACCGAAAATTTTTGGAAAAAAAATCATAACTTTTTTCTGGTAAACATTCTTGCGTCACAAGTATTTTTAATACAAAGGTTACTTTTTACTCTAAATTTAGGTACCAAAAGTTTTTCCGTAAAAGGTACCGTTTCCGAGAAAAAAAATAAAAACCACTTTTAGCTTGTAAATTTTAGGTAGGTAAAACCACGGCAACTTTTTTCTGATAAACATTCCCTTCTCGCAAATATTTTTAATAGAAAGGTTATTTTTTACTCTAAATTTAAGTACCAAAAGTATTTCCAAAAAAGATACCTTTTCCGAGAAAAAAAATTAAAACCGCTTTTTGCTTGAAAATTTTTGATGTAAACAACGGCATCATGTATTATTCTTAGGTAGTGAGTTATATTTTAAATGAGTTACACACGAGGTCTACCCACGCGTGTCCCCCTGCGGGCACGGATTTTTTTTATTTTTTAATCGTAGTTTTAACGTTTGTTACTTAACAGCTTAGAGACCTAGTAACTTTAAGGATTACTTCTGCATGAGTACTTTTAAATGCATAGTTAAACGAGTAGCGTTTACTAATCCCTGTATAATGTAAGCAGAGAAGTATTGATTATGACGTGTTCTAACAATTTCAGTAATAATTAAGTAATTTAATGATGGGGAAGGAGATTGCAGTATACAAACTTTCATTCATATTGACTGATCAAGTCAAGTTTATGTAACATATATCATTTACATATTGTTGTATCAATAAAGAAATAATAATATATTAATAAGGGATAAAATAAAGTATTAATTTTTGTTATGAAACTGGCGTTTCTTCGCAATGAAGAGGCTAAGAAAAGTCACGGTTTTTCAGGAATAATAAGTAACCAACACAAGTAACTTCGTTTAAATTAAAAGATATAACAATGTTAATCGTTTTCATCTAAATTAATAAATTATATAAGAGATATCTTTGTTTTTTAAAATAAAAGTAGCCTAAGCACTCTTTATAACATCAGCTATCCGCCAGTGAAATTCCTGTTAAAATCGGTCTAGCCGTTTCAACATTAGCCGAACCTAAGGGACAGAGAACAATATTAAAAATTGATTTTGTTATTTAGATACCGAATACACTTTCATATACGTTTAGTAAAAATCTATTAATTTGGAATTACGAACAGACACTTTCAATTTATAAATATATGTAAAGATTTGTTTTAAAGTGTTACCTATCAGTTTATATTTATATTATCAATTAATTTACTTCCATATGTCATTTAAGATGTTATCAAGTAAGTTGCATAATTTGATTAAGTAAGTGTTATATCAGTTCATACAAGATTTGAAGATTGGATTGGTTGAAATTGAGATCCATATTCATACCAAAATGACTTCATTAGACAGTTATTATATCATCACATGTGAGAACTTTATAATTAAATAGTATTATTGAAACTGTCACATTCATGTAGATATTTATGTATATATCTTATAAGTACTTACCGCTAATTACTCTATCATATATTATACACTTTTATAATTAATAAACAAATAAAACAATCAATTATTTTAATATGTTTTGTTGCTTGAAAGACGATAAAAATATTTTTTTGTAAATATGATTAAATCAATAATATATTTATGTAAAAGTCATATAATTCATTGACTTGTAAAATGCTCATAAAACCTCTTATGTTATTACATTTTAGAATTGAATTGATTTTTTTTCTGTTTGCCTGAAGTACCGATAGCAAACAATGTAGAGAAATTGACTCTTATGATGAATATACGTATGTGTAAACTTACGTATACTATAATTTTGGGTAGACCTCGAAGAATTCGGTCTGCCCATTCATTTGTCCCCTACTTTCGAATTTTGGAAAAATTTCTTCACAGGAGGTCTTCTTATGACCGCCTGAGTCCGAAATGACCATTGGTCAAAAAGTTTATATATATATATATATATATATATATGCGTGCGTGCGTCCAGATTCGACTTTTGTCAGCACGATAGCGGCCGCAGTTTCGCTCGGATCGCTTTCAAACTTTGCACAAAAATCAACCATCCAAGAATGAAGGTTAAGTTCGTTAACCAGAGAAATCCGGTCACAGGGGGCGCTAGGGCCTCACTTTTTCTGATTTCAGTTTTTCGACCATAACTTTGTCCCTATACAAAGGAGATCAATCGCGTTCATATTATATGATGTCTTTGATAAATACCTATAACTAATGTAAATAAACCGAAAACCTAACTTCAATAACTTAGGGGTGGGGGTAAAAAAACCGAAAATTTTTGGAAAAAAAATCATAACTTTTTTCTGGTAAACATTCTTGCATCACAAGTATTTTTAATACAAAGGTTACTTTTTACTCTAAATTTAGGTACCAAAAGTTTTTCCGTAAAAGGTACCGTTTCCGAGAAAAAAAATAAAAACCACTTTTAGCTTGTAAATTTTAGGTAGGTAAAACCACGGCAACTTTTTTCTGATAAACATTCCCTTCTCGCAAATATTTTTAATAGAAAGGTTATTTTTTACTCTAAATTTAAGTACCAAAAGTATTTCCAAAAAAGATACCTTTTCCGAGAAAAAAAATTAAAACCGCTTTTTGCTTGAAAATTTTTGATGTAAACAACGGCATCATGTATTATTCTTAGGTAGTGAGTTATATTTTAAATGAGTTACACACGAGGTCTACCCACGCGTGTCCCCCTGCGGGCACGGATTTTTTGTAAACTTTTGTTTTACTAATTCAATTTTGTTTCAGTTTTGTTTTGCAATTTCAAAAATATATCGTAGGTATCACAACAGATGTGATATTTTATACGTTTGGAAAATTAACAATTTCAATTTTAAATAAATGAAGATTGAACGAGTTTCATGAACAGTGCACATGCTTATAATTCTACAATTCTGTTGTTTTTTTGATACATTGATATACATATATATATACTTTATATATTGATAACACAACCCTTGCTGTAAGTGTAAATGTTATGAAATGTAAAATAAGTTTACGTTAAATAGAAGGGGACTTCAATATTTATTGAGCTGAGCGTAAGCGAAGCTCTTAACCGTTTGAGAGAGCTTTTGAGTAGACCTCGAAGAATTCGGTCTGCCCATTCATTTGTACCCGACTTTCGAATTTTGGAAAAAATTCTTCACAGGAGGTCTTCTTATGACAACCTGAGTCTGAAATGACCATTGGTCAAAATGTTTATATATATATATATATATATATATATATATATATATATATATATATATATGCGTGCGTGCGACCAGATTCGACTTTTGTCAGCACGTTAGCTGCCGCAGTTTCACTCGGATCGCTTCCAAACTTTGCACAAAAATCAACCATCCGAAAATGAAGGTCAAGTTCGTAACCAGAGAAATCCGGCTACAGGGGGCGCTAGGGCACCACTTTTTCTGATTTCAGTTTTTCGACCATAACTTTTTCCCTATACAAGGTAAATCAATCGCGTTCATATTATATGATGTCTTTGATAAATACCTATAACTAATGTAGATAAACTGAAAACCTAACTTCAATAACTTAGGGGTGGGGGTAAAAAAACCGAAAATTTTTGGAAAAAAAATCATAACTTTTTTTCTGGTAAACATTCTTACATCACAAGTATTTTTAATAGAAAGGGTATTTTTTACTCTAAATTTAGGTACCAAAAGTTTTTCCGTAGAAGGTACCGTTTCCGAGAAAAAAAATAAAAACTACTTTTAGCTTGAAAATTTGAGGTAGGTAAAACCACGGCAACTTTTTTCTGGTAAACATTCCTTCCTCGCAAATATTTTTAATAGAAAGGTTATTTTTTACTCTAAATTTAAGTACCAAAAGTATTTCCAAAAAAGATATCTTTTCCGAGAAAAAAAAATAAAAACCACTTTTTGCTTGAAAATTTTTGATGTAAACAACGGCATCATGTGTTATTCTTAGATAGTGAGTTATATTTTAAACGAGTTAAACACGAGGTCTACCCACGCGTGTCCCCCTGCGGGCACGGATTTTTTGTGTTTAGTTGTCTTCAGAATGCGACAAGATAATTAGTAAAAAAATTTCTCATGAATGTTTGAGCCGAACGCGGATGTTATAACGAAAACAGATTGAAAAAATGTTTAGCTATTCAAAAGGTATTAAGAGAAGAAGAAAGGAGAGGGGCTCAGCGTAACACTCGCCGCGCACGGTTGGCGGATCCTAGTATAAGTGGTAGATGGTGGTGGTAGCAATCATAGAGACGGATAAATACTCCAAAGACCATTGTACTAGACCTAGTAATCTCGATAGAAGCTCACTGGTTGGTAGTTTTAAATAATTCTTTTGAAATGGTCTGATTGGAAAAGAGTGTTATGTTAATCTTTCTTAACTAAGGTTGAATTTATCTCAATGTATTTATTAAATTGTGTATGTATTTTCTATTCTAATATTACAAATGTATAGTTATCATTTGTAAGACTTGATTTCTCTTCAACCGGTTTTGCTGTCAATTTTAACATTACTTAATTATCATAAATAAAACAATCAATATGAAACTAGAAAATAATCATATATTTAAAACAATAACATGATTCGTCGTCGAATATAAAACAAATGAACGAAAGATGCAAATCAGACAAGCGAACCTCGTGACAATAGTTTTTCACATCGTCCGTCATTTTTCAATTCTGTCAGTTGTTTTATTTATAAATATATTTAGGTAAAAATGTTACCCATTACTCAGAATCAAGAATTTTATAAATATAAGAAATGTTTAATATTTGTTTTGATTTCTCATCAAAATATTCCACATAATATCCTTAAGCCATTATTACTAAATGTAATTTGCAGTATTCACAAAATTGTAGAGCTTTGTTGCCGGATATTGACAGTTGCTATTGGGTCTGGTTCGGCTGGTATAGTAGAACCCTCTAATAGAATTTCAGAGTAATGTAGCGAAATGCCCAAACCCACTCCATTTCTCTCCCTGTGTTATTGTCTTTCATCCCTTCCCATTATTAAGTACAACTTTGCCAGTTGTTTGCCAACACAATTGACCATAGGATGATCCGTCTGTTTGTCCTCCCTATTAAAAGAAACAGGATAATGAGTAAAATTATTTTAATTAAAGTCAAAGTATGTAGAACGATTAAATTCGACTTTAAACTAATATCTTGTTCATGTTTATAATATTTTGCAGTTTTATCATCAATTAATAATATATCAGTAAAAAATAATAAAAAAATCATTTCAATGTTGTTCGAAGAAACAATCTCTTTCTTTGGTTTCGTTTTAGCTTTCTCTGATTTATTTTATTTTCGTTTCTTTGTCTTTATTCTTTTAGAACCAAACATCCTTGTCGAATTCCAATACTGAAACATGGATTATAGCTGTATAATGTAAATAAAGAATGGCGAAAGAAACAATTCTCTCAGGAATATTTTTTTAATTATAATAATCAATAGAGTTATGAAAGTAAATGAAATGGGTACAATTCTAAATGTGATTCAAATAAAATGAAAAAAAGAACATAATTGTTAACTTCAGACAAAAATTCTTCTGAAACGATGACTTTCTGTTTAAAATTATCATTTTTTGTATTTGTAAAATGTGCATGCATTTTTAACGTATATTAATAATATTATAAATATAAACAATGCCTATCAATTTAATGCTCGATTACAAGACATCAATTTAACAGTATTCTTCAGGTGTAATTTGGTAACAAAGTTGATTAAATTGGGGTTTACACACTGATAACACTTGTATATTGTAAATATTCATACAAATAGTTCTTATTACATTCATTTCGGTCCTTTTTTGAATTACACTGTCTTTTCATAATTGAAAAAGTACTTTTGTTAATAATAATTATCAAGACTTACCTATAAGATTATCTTAATAAATAAATCATTTATCAAAATATTCAATTTCATAAGTATGTTAGCAAAAATAATATTTTTTTTATAAAAACTTTAGGTAATAATAACAAAATAAAATTATTAGATAACAAAGAAATGAACGTCAGGTAGAAAAAAATAGGTAATTTGTTGTGACTCTTAACAAAATCCAATTGTTTATATAATGACATCGTTACCGGGCTTCAATATTAAAATACTTTTTGTCGTCAAAACCAGTTTGTAATATTAAAAGAGATTAAAAAACTTTATAAAAAGAATAGAAAGAAGGCGATTATTATTAAATTATTGTTATATTATTTAATAAAATAAAGTCAATAACGAGCGTCACTGAAGTTTAACCATGTAGGAAAACATTTGGTAAACTGCGAGTCGGACTCGTCCACGTCGATGTTGTAAATAGTTCTGGAATTGAATTCAGAAATTCTTCAACAAAGTCAAGATGCAGTTTAAGAATTGTCTAAGAAAGAGTTGTAGCGTTTTAAAGTTTGAAATGTATTCTAATATCATAGATGTATTTAATAAAAATATTTACATTATAAAATATATTTACATCTAAAAAAGTCTTAACATCTGTATTTTTTAAAATATTTTATACATATTTTAAATTAATCTGATATATTTTAAAAGACGGAATATTCACCGAAACAAAAATATTTGTATTGTTTTGAGTTACATAAAAATCCTGTACACCACCGGGGACTAGTTAAATATGAATAATTAGAGACGATCGTGGAAGCTAACCCATCACAAACAACGTAAAAAAAGTACGTCACCTTGTTATTATATTTTTCCAATTCAAGGCATCTGCAATTTTCTAAATTGGCAGATGTCCATTGTGGACAGGCATTGACATTGAACTTTGTCACTCAACCACATTAAACAAGGAATATGAAATTAAACAAAAAATATAAAATGGACAGATGGAAAACTAAAATTAATTAAAATAGTAAATAAATACTTTCCAAAGTAAAATACTTCAAAGCCTTTTGTAAAATTTATAAACTACTTTATTTTGTACATAAAGCATTATTTCAACAATATGTATACACATTCCTTACGCACTGTTGTTAAAGGGAACTGAGTTGCTGTGAAGATATTTCAGACAGGAGCCTGTAAACTCAAAGACAATATTAATATGAAGCGTACGCTTTTTAATTTTTCTCTATAAATGTTTTTATTATGGTAATGAGAAAATTGAGCTCAACAAACTTGAGCGTCTTCAAAACCTGTGTATTAGATTCGGTAGGCGGTACCTACAAATCTTGACTCTTGTCTACTCAATTTTTTATAATCTTCATAGTCCCTCTTACTTAAAACAGCGTTTCTCATTTCTTAGCTCCGATAATGAAAAACATAAGGTCATGTAACGACAACCCTTCTTGACTTTCAGGATATTTTGGTAACTCGTTTATTTCTAAATCGATGCCATTATGAAATGATCTCCCTTCTGTTCTCAATATTGCAAGTATAACATTGTTATTTATTTTTTGTGAATAATATATATTATATATATAAAATTAGTTATGTTTATCTTGCACTATCCCGCGTTCGCTTTAACTACTTCTTACTCCAAAAGGTTGTCTGTAACAGATTGCTCTAGCAAGAAGACCGCCTTTTGAACCCTGTTTGTTTAGCTTTTAAAATTTTATTTTTGCATGATTTTATGTTTTCGTGTGTCAAAATCATATCTATCTAAAAAAAATTAGTTTAGTTGACCTTTTACTGTTTCCAATGAATATTTTTCTAACTTGTTACTTGTGTTTGAAACTTTGACAAAGTTCCAACGAACATTCATTGTAAACCGATGATTGAACGGTTCAGTAACTTCGTCGCCCGATCGTGTTACTAACTTTCACCAACAATTAAAACTTGATCATGGCAGACAAACAGTATGCAAATATATTATATAGTAAGTTTAACTAAACAAGAATCTTTTAAGCAAAGATGGACACAATGTAAATTTTTAACAAATTACAAATCTAATTAATCAATTATCTACGCTCCATCGAATTCGGTTCGATTCCTTTATTGACTCTGAGAACTCTGAATCATGCAATTTTATATAACACAGGATTTTTAAAAAATATTTTTTTTCTCTTTTACATCTTTAAAAAGGTCAACCCTTACAGTTTTTGAAATGAAACAATAAAAGTTGTATAACATTATTAATATAATATTTTTACTATACTTAATTAAAAGTATGCCAACTTTCTCCTACGATGTTTACTTCTGAGACTCTTTAGGATTAAATTTATTGTAACTACGTAGGTCAATGAAACATTATTATCAACATAATATATTAAGTTCTTAATGCAAATTACGAAATAATAAAATTATTATTATATTTTTATAATTTTAATAACATTTGTATTAAATATGAGTTAAACATATTTTTATAATGTTAAAACACCAGAAATAATACGTAAAAAGAGTTGCGTTTGTTATTCTGTATTCTATAAGAATATATCGTATATTGTAAGTTTGTAAATATATCATTATTTGCAAATAAATTTATTGTTAAGTCTGCAGCTGTAAGGAATCTTTTTTGTTTGAACTTTGAGGCAAATTAATGCTATAACGATAACTTCTTACTTTAATTGAATGAAAAAAAATGTAATTAAAACATTTTTTAAAGTCGACTATAGTTACACCAAACAAAAGTGTCTTCATTAGTTAAATGAGGACAAATTTGAAAAGGATAGAATATTCTGAATAGAACTTTGTCTTTCAGTACCAGGGGAGTTAATTTGTATAATTAAAAAGTTGATAATATCTGCAGGGAATGGACTGAACATTCAAAAAAAAATGATAATTTAATATCAAAATGAACAATAATATATTAGTATGACTATATATGAATATGTATATTGCTTTTTTGTTTACAGACCCTTATTATAAATAAGCTTTTAGGTTATTTTTAAAACTTTTTATTACTTTTTAACGTTACAATACCATATTATTATGTATTTACTCACTTTTGTGTTTATAATACGGTCATTGAAGTCTCTCTAAATAGACTAGATCATGTTTAGTGAATTTGTTTTTATTTATATTCTTTATTGCACACCATACATATCATAAAAACAAGTAAAAAAAAATATAACAATAAAAAAAAATAAAATTGTAAACGATGGAGATACAAAAGGCGGTCTTATCGCCTATAGGCGATTTCTTCCAGACAACCGATATTAGTGTTGAAATACTCTTATGATTTAATGAAGCAGTAGGTGGCGTAAATATATAGAAATAAATAAACCTACTTAAAATAACTACACACGAATACATAGACGTATTACATAAATAAAATTACTAACAATATATATTAAGGTATAAACTAAACAATATCTATAATATACATACACGATAATTGTCGTCCTAGCTATCTTTGGACAGAAAGTAGTCCTTAACAGATTTTTTGAAAACTAATAATGATTTTGATTGCCGAATATTAAGAGGAAGGTCATTCCACAATTTAATGGAATGAACCGTAAAAGATTGTTTATAAAATTTGGTGCGATGTACAGGCATTCTGATAAGTAAAGACTGTGATGATCGTACTTCAGCTGGCGCTCCTAAAAACCTAAAGTTTTCCTTCAAGTATGTAGGAGTTTTTGGGTGAAATAGTACACAGTACAGTAGGGAAAGAGCATGTGAATCCCGGCGAGTAGCGTATAGGGAGCCACTTGAGTTTTTGTCGAAATTCGGAAATATGGTCATATTTGCGTAAACCAAATATAAACAGTATAGCATTGTTTTGGAGTCGCTCAAGCTTATTTAAATGGTCCTCGGTTAAATTTAGATAACTTGCATCAGCATAATCTAAAATAGAGAGAAGAAGGGAGTGGGCTAACATAATTTTGGTAGGAATTGGAAGAAAATACCGTAATCGTATTAGAGCACTCATGGCCGCAAACGTTTTCTTACTGAGTTCTTTGATTTGCGTATTCCAAGACAGGTTCTGATCCAAATAGATGCCAAGATTTTTAACATTTGAGCAATATGGTATAGTAACATTGTTGTATACAATAGGAGGTACGTTTTGCCAATCAACCCTTGCAATCATTCGTGGGCTACCAATAATGATGGCCTGAGATTTTGCAGGATTCACTTTCAAGCCGTACCGCCTACTCCATTTATAAATAGCGCTCAGGTCCTTATTTATTAGTGAAATAACGGAAGATAGATTTTCGAGTTGTGAGTGGCGATATATTTGTACATCATCTGCATACATGTGATAGAGAGAAGTGATATGCTCAGAGATAGAATTAATGAAAATTGCGAATAGTAGAGGAGATAACACGCCGCCTTGGGGCACCCCTGCCGAGACATCACACCAGGACGAGAGGGTCATACCATTCCGAGTGCGCTGTCGACGGCCAGTGAGGTAACTCCGAAACCAGTCTGTCACTGATGGAGATATGTTAATAGAACGCAGCAATGCTAGTAAAATGTCATAATCAACAGTATTAAAGGCATTGCTAAAGTCTAGCAATGTTAATACTGTCAACTGTTTATTATCCATTGCCAACCGTATGTCATCCGTGACTTTGACCAACGCAGTAACCGTACTATGACCGGGACGAAATCCGGATTGAAAGGGGTTAAGAAGGAGATTTTTATTAAGGAATAGGTTTAACTGTTCATAAACTAATTTTTCAAGGATTTTAGAAAGGAAGGGTAGAATGGAGATAGGACGAAAGTCGCTGAATATCACGGGTTTGGCTTTTTTAGGAATGGGAGTTATTTGGGCCTGTTTCCAAGCTTCAGGAAATTTATTAATAGAGATGGAATGATTTAGGATATGGGTTAATATGGGGGAACTTAACTTAGATCAATACATTTCTTTGGTTAATAATTCAAATAGCTAGAGCGCACTGCCATCAAAATCTATGTATATTCTTACTGTTAAGTGTGGAATTGTGAATAGTATATTATAAAATTTTACCTCATATGTTCTACTTAGAACCCCCCTTGGGTTTTCAACATACATTAGGATTTCAGACAAACTTTTCGTGAAATTTAGATAAGCTACAAAAAATGTAACTTTGTCCTTTACTAATTCAATACAAAAAATGTAACTACATTACAATTCTTATTATTTATACATATTACATATTAATAAATATAATATAAATGAGCAATTCCATGAGCTGTTCCATTATTCATCTGAATTACTCATGTTATGAAGAAGTGGATCCGAAATAGATGGAAATAATAAATGATAGGTATGGAGTAATTAAAAGTAATTTATGTTTAAAATTATCCTTTAAAAATGTTAGTTTATGTATATGAAATGAAGGTTTCAATAATTATGAGAATGTCAAAATCCAGAAAAACCGGATGACATTATTTATAAGAGAAGAGATAGTAAATACTTAAAACATTATCTTACAATATATAAGTACATAGATAAATAAATTATAGGCGAGTATACAATATACGTATAGTGTGGATAAATAATATAAAGTCACTTCATATAACCAATGTTGTATTGATGTGGAAGAGTGGAAGAACCTCCGACAAAGGTAACGTTTCATACCACGGAGACAATAACAGTTATGAATATATAGTGAAAGCATTTTTTAAAGTGAATATAGTATAATATAGGGATAATAGAAATTTATAATAATAATACTAAATCTTAGTTACAGAGTGATAAAGGTTACGTTTAACGCTAAATTCAAAATATAATATTACTCTATGTCCATGTCAAAAATCGTCTATCAGTGTGACTTATATCAAGTTTATTTACTAGCTTCTACATATATAAAATATAATTCTACATTGCCATTTGTAGACTTTAAATATGCGTTGGTTGGTTGTATTGTTCTAAGCTCGATGCGGTCGCGTTGCACGTGCTCTGAAATGTAATTTCCGTTTTCGTCGTTCCTGTTCTGCATAACGCGGTGTTTTAGCGTTTGCTGCTACGTAAGCTACGTTGTTAGTTAAATCTTATATTTGACATGAACCTACCGCATTATTTGTTTACGGGTAGAAGGGATTAATTTTTGTGAGCTTTGTTTTTAGTAGTAGTAGAATAATAAGTAAGCAAAAAGTCTGTATGTAATATAAAAAATAAATATAATATGCAATAAATCATGTTTCCATAAATACCAGTTAACGAGGTAAGCGCTTTAAATTTTTATTAAGAACCATTTTAGACAATAAATCTAGCGACATTTATTCACGCCTGCACCTGTCGTAATTAAGCGATAATATTTAAAAAAAGTAAAGGCAGGTGGCAGAAGCATTATTTCTTTCCAAGTTTAAGAATGAAGCTAATAGTATAAATTCTCAACTTTAAGTGTTCTTTTTAATAAATATCAAGTTTTTCTATTTCAACAATTCTAGGTTTATCATAATGATACAACATGATACGGCACAATAGGGTATTAAAACGAGTTTCATATTTATTGAGAATTGTAAAAGTCCATATATTAATCTATTATTTGTTTATAGCCATTCTAAGGGTCAAAGCCTATACTTACTATCATTATTTACAAATTCTTACCGCGTCAGCAGTTTTTATACACATAAAAATAAATAGATTTTTTATCTTTTGTTCCTTTGTTTGAGTATTGTTGTAATATACAATATTTATTGCTTGCAAATGTTTAAAACCTTATCGTTATTTACGAATATCCTGAATTTATGTATATTTTGTAACAGAAAGTTTTTTGAAACATGTTAGACCTATGATTATTTTTAAGGTTTTTTTTTTTTAACAATCGAATATGTACTAAGCAATGTTGTGTGCTTTCAGTAGGATAAGATGAAAACTTATTGTTTGTAGAATAACATTGATTTTTTAATTTTTGTCTGAAATAACAAGATTTCATATAAAGTTGCGAAATCTTGAGAAGGCGAAAAATTGTGAACATATAACTTTAGTACACGGAGGAATAAAGTCGTAATAGTATTATAAGAAACGTATTACAGATCATTAATAAAACCAGATCAAAAACGTTTTTTGAGCTGAGCGTAAGCGAAGCTCTTAACCATTTGGGAGACCTTTTTTTTGTGTTTAGTTGTCTCCAAAATATGACGAGATAATTGGCTAAAAATTTCTCATGTATATTTGAGCCGTACGCGGATATTATAGCGAAAACAGATTGACAAAATGTTTAGCCATTCAAAAGTTATGAAGAAAAGAAGAAAGGAGAGGGGCTCAGCTCAACACCCGCCGCGCACGGTTGGCGGATCCTAGTATAGTAATTATTTAGGTTTCATATATTAACTTTATATTAGAAATGTCCAAAAAGTATTATATTTTTACAATAGTTTCACTTCACGTCAAAAATATTACCTCTAAATTGTTATAGTTGCAGTTATTTAAAACTATTTTTCAATAAACATTAGCTTTTAAAGTTGAAGAACGTCAACACAAATAAAATTTGAAATATTTATGTATACAATTTAGAATTAACAATGAAATCAATGATATGACATACTAATTTAAAGATTATTAATTAATCACTTTCAAAGAAAAGTTATATAGTTAGCACAGACTCAAGAAAGAATTATCATAGAAAGTCATATATTTCAAAATAATTATCTGTATTAGTCATAATAATAGAGAGCAATGAAGACAGAACTACCATTATTTCAATCTAATCTTCCTATAGATAGTAATAAAAATGCTACATATTAGATAGATCAAATATTTTTGTACGATAATTTAATAAAAAGGAACTCAAGTTTTACAAAAAAGAAAACGATTTATCATTGTTGAAACAATCTAAAAATTTTTGATTCATTGATAGTGGACGATTAAAAATATTGATGCTGGTAGAGGAATATTAAAAATATTTAATATCGATTCTCTAAATCAAATGTTTAAATCTATTAATAAATAGTTGTAAAGTTAATAAATTGTTTTTTATTGCTTTATAACAAAGTAATTTAAATAAAAAGTTAGTAAAAGGTAGTTGTTATTGAAAATATAATTATAAGTGGTGTGTTAATTCTACACAAAGTATGTCTTTGATTATTTAAAAGATTAATTATTACGAGTATTTAGCTTTATGCGGTATAACATAACAGAACTTCGATAAAGAATAATGATATAATTTTATAATAAGATTATTGCTTCTGTCGTATATAGAGACTATACAAGGTATATATTGTGATCATTGTAATTGTGTTTATAGTATCAGTTATAACGCACCGCCGCCCGCCTTAATAGATATTCAGTGTAGTCACGTACGCGTAAACTTGGTAGAAAGATAGAAAAAGAGGTTAATATAACAACCACAAGAGGAAAAACATTATATTATATACCCAGTTGCGTGTGAAAATCTTACCGAACATGTTTTTTATGGAAATATTTGTGTCTACATTATGATATTTATTTTTGCCTGTTTGTATTGTTAGTATCACATTTAAAAAGAAAAGGTAATTTAACTTATAATAACGTCGTATTAAATAAAAATACTTTTTTAATCTATATTTAGAATAAAAGTAGACTTGTTGGGTTTTATCCTACTTTTATCGTATCTTATCGTATTGGAAAGGGATTTCCGCCAACTTTCACATAAATGTATGCAGCTTAATTTGATCTCTATATAAGAGGTTTTTTGGAACCTTCCGTCACAGGATAAATAGTTAACTATTATATGACAGATAATTTAAAAGTAACATTTAAAGTTCATACATCATATCTTTGTAGTTGGTGAAGATCAATTTGTTAAGAATTATAGCTGATAATTCCTACATCAATAGACTGACGGTTGCGGTAACTAGTAAACGGTTGTCATTTGTATGAATTGCATATTGGTTTCCAATCAGCTTTTATTGTTCTGCATTCGGTGGGAATGCGTTGCACGAACCCTGGCATGTTATTTTCGTTTTTGTCCGTGTTATATATTACATAACGTACTTTTTAATGTAAACTAAGACGTATCTTGTTATTAATATAGAATATATTAGAAGTGTAGAACAAAAACCTACTTTAAGTCCTTTTATTAGACAAAATTTATATAAATACAAGTTACCTGAAATTAATAGAGGAGTAGCTCAATGTTAAAAGTAATATTAATACTAAAAACTATAAAGTAAAATTACAAAAGAAACAATAGATTCCTTTTAAAGATACCTATATATCCGTTATTAATTTCTCTTACAGCTAAACCCTTTGTGAAGTTTACAATCTTGCCTTACTTTATGTATATAAAGCATTGTTCTAACAATATGTACAGATTAATTACGCATCGTTCTAAAGGGAACTGATATGCCCTAAATATTACAGACAGGAACTTGTAAACTCATAAGTAAAGTTAAAAAATATATATATATATATAGATTTGATCTTTGTAAATATTTTTAGGTAACATTACCTAAATGAACTTCTCAAGCATTAATCAAAAGAATGAAAGTAATTGCATATTCATATTTTTTAAATGTGAATATATACAAATAGGAATTTTATTTTAATTTTAAAGCAATATAAAATTACTAAAATGTTTTTTTTATAATGTTCTAGTTGTTGTTTTTTATAACATGGTTAAATTAAATTTTGTTTAAAAATATGGACGTAGAATGTGGATTTAATGAAATCCTGTTACTATTTATGAAAATGGAGATAATTCATATGTATCTTTTTATTTTTTTCATTAATAACTTGTTTTCATTTAAACCATAACCAGCATAATTAACGGTGAAGTCGAGGGATTTTAATTATTATATTATTTTATATTTATTTCTTTTATAAATATTTATGGCTAATGAATTGTTCAATACTATTTTTAATTATAATAGAATCATGTTTTAAAGGCATTACCTTTTTTCAAAATATTAAATAATTCATTATGTTTATTGTTCTTCTAACATGTTACTTCTGGTATATATATATATATATATATATATTTTGTTTTTATAAACTTTGAAATTATACATAATTTTGTAATATAGTACAGTATTAAAACACGTCATTTCCTAGAAAACATCTTCCTTATGTTATAAAAACTAAAAAGAACCATCCAAACTTTCTATCGATTGTAATAGCCATCCATCTACAACGACACTGTTACCTAAAGGTAAAATGTTTTTAAATATTGCAAATTAATTCCATAATATTATTCTAGGTATACGTAAAAGTATGTTTGCTTTATATCCTACTTTAATCTGACAAACTAATTTACAATTTTTGATCTATATGATCCTTTGGTGAGTAATTATATACAAACAAAATAATATCAGTAACATAAAGCATTTAATTTTACAATTTCATTGCTAACTGTTGGAGTTACTATACGTTATTTATTGATATAGTCCTTGGTCTGACTGACAACAATTATGTTTATTTATTTACTTGTAAATGATACCTTGGTTTCATTTAATAGCATTTAAAAGTTATTTTGTTGTTAGGTAGGTATATGAAGATTAAAAGGTATGTTACAAATTTAGAGAAGAAATAAATCAATATTAATTAGTGTTAACAATTCTGGGTCTTTGAAATGTTACCCACGTTTATATTTTAACGATAGATTTTATGAAAGTGAGTTTCACCCAGCCTTCATGCTATTTAAAGTGTATTTATAACCACAGTTCAACCAAAACTTATTTCTTTTTCATAGTTAAACAGTATAAAAATTTAAATGGTGGGTACTTCATAGTATTTCCACTCCGAGATAAATTTTGTCGTATTATTCACTAGTGGAAAATGTATACAGTGAAGGATTATGTTGAAACTAATAATGGAAGTTAAAGTAGTATCAGCGTCCTTTAGCAACGGATAGTGGAGAAGAGTTTTAATGAGTCCTAAAGTAACAGTAAATCCTTTCAAGAAACATTTTAAGGACAAAAGATAGTTTTTCTCTAATTGTAGTATATTTATGGTATGACTTTAGAACTACTTAATTCTACTTTCTACGTTTACGAGATTACCTGGAGGAAAGACATTGTTTCAGTTAGAGAGAACAAAACAGTTTACGAATATATTTTTATAAATTAAAAAATCATTAATATGCACTTTTTATTTTATTTTACATTTTATTTGTTATGACACTAAAAGTGATTAGTAGATTTTATTGTATATTTATATTTAACTATAATTAAATTAATATTGTTACGTAATTTTATCAATAGCGTTGATCCAAGGATTTCTTGATTCCCTTCAGTTCCACTGCGACCATTCATTTTATGACTTTTGTCCAATGTTTAAATTATTTTATACTGGATCAGGAACGTAATGGGAACTAGTTTATTATGTTTAAATATGTACCGTATATGCTGCTATATCTGACATAACATATGTATATTTAAATCGAGAATACAAATTTTATGACAGAAGTATATATAGAAAATTATCTGATATTATCTGTCTTCATTATGAGCAGTTTGTTAGTAAAATTGTTTATATAATGAGGACGGGATGATATCTGTAATTTGTATAGTTTCTGAATATATTTGTATAACGTGTTGTGTTATATTTATATTATTATAATAATACATTTTATTCGGCGTTAGTTTGAAACTGATACATTGTATTGTAGAAGAAAATTGTAGAAGAAAATAAAAGAAAATTGTAGAAGAAAATAAAAGAAAAGGTACCAAAAATATAAAAGATAATTGACATGTTATTTTACATATAATATTATATTATATGTAATTATGTAATGTTATATTTAGTACCAAATTATTAATATTAGGCAACGAAAGAACTATAAAGCAAAATTTGAGAATTTTAAACTTACATTGTCAGGTTTGACTTACCGTGATGAGGTAGGTGGGTGGGGTAGGCGAGTCAAGAGAATGAGAGGGGGGAGGAGGGCTTTTCAAAATTAAATCTGGTTTGTAAATATGAAGCTTTTTATGCAAAAGCTTTGTTTAGTAAACTTTAGGTTAAAAAAACTTAGAGTTAAAACATATTTAAAAATTTTAAAAAGGTTATTTTAAAAATAGTTACTAAATTTCCATAATGAAGTTTCATGCGAGTACCGCTATTTTTCTATTCTTGACTGGACTTGTATTGAGTTCGAAGCAAATGAAATCTCGTTAATTTAAATAACGAGAGATCTGTACGCTTTTGTGACGAGATAATATTGTAATTAATTAGTTAATTAGTCTTATTTATTAGAGAATTCAATGAATACTAATTTGTAACATATTTATGTAACTCTTTTAAATGTTGACAGTCGTATACTTAAGTTATATAATACGTATTTATACTAGCTGTTCAAATCATGCCATAATGTTCATTTTGTCACAGACTTTTTATATTATTTTTTTACACCGTTTGGATCCGAAATGCCATTAGATAATTATTTTTTATTATTATAGTTATATAGTAATTTATTATAGATTTGGCACATTTTCTTTATTAAATATTTTGATTATTTATATTTATTTTGTTATATAACTATATACATTTACTTGTCTTATATTCTTTAAAATATTGAACTTAAGCTTATTTATATATACGTTAATTTAAATCTAAATTTTAAGATGCTATGCAATGCTAGTTCTAAAATCCTAGTTATTTGAAAACAAAAAACTGAGTTAAAAGCTTATCTGGCTTTTTTCTAATTCTGTTCTTTGTAAGTAATTTTCACAATACATATTTATTGCTATTATTATTCAAATTTATTTCCCACATACCGCGAATTGTTGAATGTTTTATTTAAATCTAAATATAAGCGAGAATAATTTAGGAAAATTTGTGTGAATACTAAGTATACTCTTGTCTGTTACAATACAAAAAAATACACTCTTAAAGCCAAATTCATTATATTCAGTTTTAGATGATATATTTTTATAAGTCAAACACATTTAACTTAAACATAACATTTCTTTGTGGAATGCAAGATATTGCGATAATATTTTCTTTCAAAGATAAACAAGAGACTAACCTAGACCGTTATAAATTTGACAAAAGGTTAAAATGAAGGGTTTATTGACCATAAAAATGTGAGATCCAATAGATAAAATTATAAAATAAGTTTTAAAAAAATTAGAGCCGTATTTTAAGAATATTACAAAAAAAATACATAGATATTCTTCATAAGACAGAAAAAACAATAAATAGTAATAGAAATAGAATAAGCATTTTGTCTTATAATATTTAAGTAAAAGTAAATAAATTGATTAATAATAAATTATAGGCAGGTACATCTTTACTAGTACATTATTATTTAATAAAATAAATATCTATATATAAAACCTTTTGAATTCGTCGTAGTTGAATAAAAATTAGCTGAGATTAGTTTTGAGTAAATGAATATAAAAACTCCTAATAGAAAACCTCCTAATTTAAAAGTTAGTACATATAAAAATAAAATAATTCTTTAACCCAGTATTTCTTTGAAATTGAATCTTCACGTGAAGCCTGTAATTATCTGTTCTTTGAAAGCAAACAAGTTTTAACTGCTACAAACAATTCTTTATTATACAATTATAAAATAAACCATATTTTAAACATAATAAAAATATATTATTAAATAGAGTAGTATTTTTTTCTTATAAAATATTACTATGTAATTACTATTGGAAGCAATTTTTGTGTACAAAATAATAACTAGTAACTTAATTAAAACAAATTGTTGTCGGTATATCACTATATTTTTTCGTGAATATATCAATCACGAGTTTCGTATGAAAATTTTAAGAATGTTTTTATTTAAAAATTAAGTTCTATCATGAAAGAACCTTTGTTTTCCTTGATCAATGTTATTATAAATGTTATACTGAACTGTTATGTTATTCTATTACTATACTAAACTGCATTATAATTTCTGTAATAGTTCTCGTAATTTTGATATGATTTAACTTATTAAAATATACACAAAGTAATACAATGTAAGAACCGTCAATAACATTATTAAAAATAAATAAATAAATTTAGATATTCTATAGTTTCATATGTATAAATTTCGTATACAAATACATACTTAGAAATTTAATTAAAATTTCATGTCATATGGACACGTCCGTCATTTATATAAATGTAATATTAAAGATGGAAATGACAAACAGTTATGTGTAATTAATATACAAGGTCTTGGTTGTTAATAAAATTAAAACAATTTATGACATATTACATTTATGGGCTATCATGTATTGGACATAGTTATTCTAAAAAGGGTCCTCAAATTAAATTATTGAAAATAATGATCCATGTTTTTGATATCATTTTGCTGTCAAATAATAAATATAGGTTATTTTGATGTTCGGATTTATTTTTCAGTCACTTTATAAAACCAATGAACGGAAGACTCCGATAAAGAGAATACCAGAAGGTTTTAACCTAAGTAGACAAGTTATGAAGTAAATATTGAAAGATAATTATTTTGCCATATGATTTATAGTATTTAATATTGTAGCATATTATTTAAGTATGTTATTATTGTAATACTTTGATATACAGCATAATGTTAATTTTATTCGGCAATACGAGTAGTGAATTGTGAAAAAGGAAAAATGGTGGATGTTTACAAAACATTAAATACGGTAACATTAAGAATTGGTTCGTTGAATTATGAATACAAATAAAAGTGAATAATTAAGTGAATAATAAAATAAATAGTTAATTCTTATTTTGTATTATTGTTGAATGAAAACGATTGATATTGTGCGGTGACTTTAATGTATATATATTATAAGTAATTACGTCTAGTGTACGTTTATTAAATTTGTTTAAATCTTATAACTTGTATTAGATATATGTAAATCGACAAAAAAATACTTAAAAGTTAAATTTCGTGTTTGGTTACCATAAGAATATATAGAAGCAGAGAAAAATATATGATTTATATGGTGAGAAGCAATAGAAACGGTGTTCTTAAAAAGTTAGAAATTTCTCTAAAATATTTAAGAACGTTTGCGTACAAGCTAAATCAAATATTCGACATTAAATCTTAAATTCAGAAGATAAAATACAGTGAAGTTGGGATGTTTTATCTAGTGTTACTGAGAAAAGTACGGCTGCCAATGAACCAATAAAGTTAAAATATTTAATATTTAAATTAATACAAATACAAATGTGGCGGCTATTTTAGCGTTTTTAATAGAAATTTCTTTAACAATCACGCGTAATCTAAATGTTTCATCATTTGAAGCAATCGCCGAATTAAACGTTGGAGTCAGTAATAAGTGTTTAGATTTTAAACCTGTTTCATCATATGAAATTGTTAAGACAAATAGAACCTTAAATCCAAAAAAAAACGGTAATCTATGGGGTATGTCAATTATTTACTTAACACTATTATAAATGATATTGCTCCATATTATCTTTAAAATTGTAGCAACAGATCTTTTATCAGAGTTTCAGAGTTTTCACTTTGAATTAAACTGATTCAAATTCATTGAAATAATAATACAAACTAATTGCAATCATTCCGACAATATCCTTAAACTCTAATAAAGGACGAAATTAAGAAGAGAAATAAAGCGTGCAGATCATTTAATGCTTTTAGGATTTTAAGACCGACCTCTGGGGACGGTGATTAATTTGATTTTATGACCCTCAGACTTTTATTTTAATGATCCTCTAAAGGACTGGTTTGTAAGGGTCTTTATTATAACTATTAATTTTGTATTCCATCTTCATCAAAAGTGTTGTGATTTACTTTACAAATCTCGTTTTTAAAATAAAATAGCGCTCATAAATCGTTAAAAAAGTATCCTTTTAATTTACTTATTATGATTGAAACAGCAGGCTTTATGTAAAGAAACCTGTACAGAAAAGAAAATCGTAATTCTTGCAACTCTATAATTAGATAGACTAACGTAACTTGTAGAAGTTCATAGTTCATAGAAACACGCCTCGTGTTTTAATTTTTAAAACAAGAAATTTAATATTTTTTTTATAACTTTTAAAGACATGTCAGTCAGTTTGTCAATTAACTATAATAATTATTCAGGATAACTTGCCGAAATGACTGCCTTGGTCTTGAACCATTACTTGTATAATATAAATGAGTTAAGAGGTCTAATTTTTAAAGTTATTTTTGTATACGAGTACTTAATCAAGTATTAAAACTTTTCTTATTTTTATATAAATGGGAAACGTGAGACACCTCTTAAAATACAAGATATAAACAAGGTACTACGAAAAGATAAACCCTTTAATACTCGAAGACCGTCTTATAACAAATATATATAAGTTTTAATCATTTCTTAATTCCAGGAGCCAAGCTAAGTATTAAAATAAGCACTTTATACTCAAGTACCCGTTGCTTATTAAGAAATTGTATAACATAAAGTTTTGTATGAAATTAAAATGATTAATTACGTGTCTCGAACCTAAACAACAATTTTATATTTAATCCGTTTAATGATCTATAATTTATATATTATAATATTTATAACTGTTTATATAATCGTAAAGAGAAATCAAAATGTCAATTATTGGTTGTCATGAATTAAGTCACATTCTTAGACCAAAGACTAGCACTACTATAACTTACTAGAAGAATCACGGGAAATTTCAATCTTTATGACGATTTAAAATATATTTGTCCTTTGTGTTCTTTATTCAAAAGTTTTTAAAAATTATGCCACACAGGCAAAATTCTGTAATGTGAAGTTTTTTTTTTATTAAAATATCGTTAATAATATTCAATATTAAACCCTGATACTTTTTTCCAAATCAAATATCATTTATAACTCGAGATCAAAATATAGACATCTCTCAGATTATATTCTATATTTACACTGGAAACTTAGCAATGCTCTTGACAATCCGACGTCGTCGACAGTTTTAGAGTATAGCTTTAGACTTTAATCTTAGATTTATCGTTCACTATTTAACAGCTTAGAGACCTAGTAACTTTGGGTATTATGCCTGCATGAGTACTGTTAAATGCATAGTTAACAGCGTAACGTTTACTAATCTCTTTGTAATGTAAGCCGAGTGGTATTGATTTTGCTGTGTTCTAAGATACATATAAAATAGTTGTTTAATGATGAATTGAGATTGCATTATCTAAACTATCCTCTATTTTACTGGTCACGTCATGTTTATAAAAATATATCAATCCCATGTTATGATATGAATATAAAGTTATTAAAGTAGTTGGCCAAAAAATTACCAAAAGACCCAAAGACTAAAAAAAGTGATATTTTATGAAATTAAGGTTTCTTCGTTAGGAAAAGATTAAGTTAAAGAACCAGACAGTGCCAATGTATGAACTAATGAATCTTTTATTTATACATCACATTATTTAGTTTACTTTTTACATCACAAGTAATTTCGTTTATGAAAAGATATAAAAAAATGTTAATCGTTTACATCGGTCAGATATCTAAACTAATAAATTATTAATATACTAACTATGTGCAAGACTTTATTCGGGATTAATATCGTTTTTAAATAGTAAAAGGCTAAGCTAGCCAGAAAAAATAAACAGAGAGACAGAGAAAGAAATAAATTGAAATTGTTTTCTTTATGTATGTATCGTATAAATAAATACAACAGACACTTCAAGCTTGTTTTTATGCATAGATTTGTTTGAAAGATTTTCTTATAGGTTTTGATTTATATTATCCATTTACTTATCTTAACATGACATGCTATCCAGTAGGTTGTACAATTTGATAAAAAAGGTGTTATGTCAGTCAAGACAAGATTGGAAGTGTTATTAATTTAATCGAAAGAACTCTAAATTCGCAATAAAAAAATTACATTATTAATCGATATAAAAATTATCCCATCTTTGATGTTTGATTAAAACAATAGATATCTATAAAAATTCATTGAAATCGGTTCAATAGTTTTAACAATTAAGGCAAAGGAATATCGTGATACAGGATTATTTATATTATATAATGAAAATAATACGTTTTTATAAAATAAATAAATAGAATAATGAAATATGATTATTTTATTTGTTTGTTCAAAGACGATTAAATTATATATTTGTTGCCAAATATGACAATAATATATACATTGTAATGATAAATCAATATAATGTAATCATTAATCTATTTACATTAAAGTCATATAATTCATTGAATCGTAAAATGCTCATGAAACCTTTTATGTTATTACATTAGCTGGATTGTTTTCTGTTATCCAGAGAACAGATGGAATCTTATGATAAAAGTTACAAAAACTGGCATAGACTAGTATTTTTGTGCACTTTTCACTTATTGAAACAATAGCTTTGCAATTTATAAAATATATTGTAGGTGTGAAAACAGACGTGATATTTTATGCGTTTGGAGAATTATAATGAAGTCCAATATAGAAAGAATGAAGAACGTGTTTTGTAAACGCTACACATGTTTATTATTTATAAAGAATTTTTACATGTTTTATGATACGATAAAAAAGTTTTCTATAGAGAATAACAATTAGATTAAATCTTTTTTTCGACGCTTAGATATATTTATATATATATTAAAGGTTTATAAATATAATTATTAATATTAATATACCCACATAATCCCGGCAGGAAGTATAAATTTACGTTAAAGAGAAGGGGACTCTTTCTTATATTCGTATAAGTGGTGGTCTTGTGATGCTTTTCTACAAAATCGAAAATTCTTATTACATAAACATTTACAGAAACGGGTAGATAGTCTAGAATCTGATTAGACCTTGGTTTAAGGTCAAAAAAGGTAGTAGGTCAACTAGTTTTATTTAAACCCTTAGGAAATAGGCGGATTGAAAAAAAGAGTGATACATTAATATTTTTTTATATAGAAATCTATCTCAATGTATAATTATAAAATGTCAGATTTGAAATCTATTTAACCGGTTTCGCTGTTTATTGTAACATTAATTTACTGTCATATTATTTAATATATAAGTTGAAAATCATCATTTATTTTAATTTAAAACAACGAAAGAACGGACGAACCGTCGTCGGATATAAAAGAAATGAACGGAAGGAACATATCATACAAGCAAACCTCGTGACACGGAGGTTTGTCAGTGATTCCATAAACAAATATACACACCTTGTTAAAATATATTGTGGTTAAAATATTATTTACATCAAAATGAGGCCTTTACATCATTGTCTATTGTCACATACATAACCATACATTTTAGAAGTTAGTTGCCCTAAATTGACAATTCATATAGGGCCTGGATCGAACGCTGTAGTTCAACCCTGAACAAAAGTTCAGGTTGAGGTAGCAAAATGCCTACACCCCCTGCATTTCTGTCCCTGTGTTTTTTGCTCCCATTTTTCAAGTACAACATTACTTACTATTTGACGGCACAACTTACCTTCGAGGGATCACTCTCTTTGCACTCGTTAATTAAAAAAAAAACAAGAGGATGATTGAAACCATTTTAATTAAAATGTGTAGAATGTTTAAATTGGGTTTCAAAATAATGACTATTCTTTTAATTAAATAATGTGTTTTATCATCAGTTAAAACTATATCAGTAAACATTAATATAAATAATATAAATGTTGTTCAAAGAACCAATGTCATTGTTTTCCTTTAATTTAGGTCTTGTTGTTTTTCTTTATTTTGTTTCTTTATCTTTTAGAACAAAACATCCTTGTCGAATTCTAATACTGGAGTACAGATTAAACCTTTACAATGTAAACAAAGGATGGCGACCGGAAATAATTCTTTGTGGAAAAAGCTTTTTAAAAGAAATACCTTAACAAGGGCTTTTCTACGCTGTAATTACAAAATTGTACATGAGACCAAAAATAAAGCACGAATTTTCAAAATTACTAAACGAAGTGTATTTATTTTCTTATAATGTGCTTTGAAAATAAATTGAAATAATTTTTAAAAGCACATATAATTTTGTTTGGTAAAATATAACTGCATATAAGGCTTGATAAATTGTATACAATAACTCAAAGTCTATTCGTATAAAATACATTATGCCTTGAGTAATGATTATTAGCATAATACTTATGAATATAAAGCTTGTAACACATCCAAAAGAGCTAAAGATTTCACGAACATTTAAACGGTCGTTATGTGGACAATTTGCATTTAAAGTGTTGTAATTTGAGGTAATGTGTACTGAGCTGTGTTTGTTTTATCCAGCGCCGTGTTCGCTGCCTCAGTGTTATTTTATCGGTTTCGTCCTATTCAAACCTTTCCTTTTGGGTAAGGTCTTCTACGTTAACTAATTCTGGTTAGTTCTATTATTTTTTTATTCATTAATATAAATAGATAAAAGGCAAACAATTTTAAATTCAATGCATACAAAAAGGAAAAAGAAAATAATTGTTCACCTCAGACGCAAAAATTGTATTTAAACGATGTCTAATATGTATGAATGAAATCTATATATGTATGAAATCTATATATGTATGTATGTAAGTCAAGATCAAAACATAATTAGTAATTAAATACGATCATCCTTAACATAAAATAATATTATTTTAAAAATTAACTTAACCATAAATTAAACTTAATACTTTTTAAATTTGTTCGATTCTATGATATCAACTTAACACCTTCAAATGATAATGCAGGTATCTGTATACAAGTTATATACCACTAATTGTAAGTTACAATGCATGCATGTGATATTTAGAAGTAAACTTAGTTGATAACTATACTTACGCCCTAATACCATAGAACTTTGTATTTTAAAAAGTTTATTCAATAGCATCAAGTGTAATTTATTTTTATTGTATATCTACTGACTTATTCTTCGTTCTCTTTGAACATAATATATTTACAGCTTTTAATTTAACAAAGTTAATAAACTTAGTTAAAATTGAATTATATGAAACGCTTACTTCATTTATCAATTACAATATATATTTTTTAATAAATGAAAAAGTACTATAAAGATTTGGATACTTAATAATATATTTGGAAAACAGTATTAGTTATTTTAAGCAGTGATTCAACTGACCTTATAAATTTATTTTTATTATGCTATTTAACTTAGTATATATATTTGTAACTGAAATTTGATTAAATTTCTGTACCGTAATTTTAAAATCATTAAATTGTGGATCATAATATAAAATATTATTTTTATTTACTTATGCACGAAATATTATAAGTTATTTACTGTTATTTAATAATACTAACCACAAAATGTCACTATGAATTTATCAAAGAAGAAATAATTGTTGCTCAAAAACAGATGGCACCTAAAAGAATTAATTATAATATTCAGTGATGCTTGTATAAGATTACGAAATAAATATAAAGTGATCGTTATTATTATAATATTTAGAGAATCATTTGGTACTCGTTGTCTTTGCTATTTTCTGAATAGTAATTGGTGGCGCCAAAACACAATTCTAATAACCTTCGACACGCTCACCGGGGAGCAGTAAATTGTAGAAATGTGTGACTCGCAAGGGTAATAGGAGTAAATAGGAACCATGCGTGCACCAACCTCAGAATCCAGGGCAGCTCCAGCCAGATAATCCAGGAAGGTCGACGGCGCGTGACGGTTAAAGTTCAAACACGCAGGCTAGTTCTATAGACGTCATTAACACTCGCGGTCACGATTTGGCACTACCACTTAATAGCGGGAGACTATAACAATGTCTCTTCACGATCCTGAAGTGCAATACTTAAAGATCGGGCGGTAAGCTGGAGTTGAAGACGGAGTTGTAGGGCTTCGTCCTCTGCCGATGCGATTAGTGCTGTATCCAATGCTTGAATGACCGGGCGCCGCAGTTGGCGCTGGTGTGCATGGTTTAAGGAAGAGTGAAGGAAATGGATTGCGATGTCACATATAATTGACTCATTCACTATTATAATATAAAGCCACAAGGTGGCGTTACCATTTCCGCCCGCCCTTAAAGGGTCACCTTTAAAAGACTACCATTAAGCCTAATAGCCTAATTGCTTTTAATTGAGAAATTTAAATAATATTTAACTAAAATAACTTAAGCGGAATAGTAATACATTGAACTATATTAAATCGAGACTGGGTTTCTATATATAACAAAAAATACTAAATTACGGTTTAAATCTTAACCTAACCTATTAAAATATTACTTAACTATTGGCACGGTAAAGGACATAAGCGGACGACAGGACGAAGGTAAATTCCCTTAGCGGTTTTGACAGTGCAGACGCGTACAATACCGTCCTTAGAGGGATGAACTTTGTCTACGATCGCTAAAGGCTATGAGAGTGGCGGAGAATTATCATTCATTATTATTACGACCGTTCCTGGTGTAATAGGCGTGGAAGGAACGCTCCACTTATGTCTAGTCTGTAATCCGTGAAGATATTCGATCCTCCACCGACGCCAAAAAGATTGGACTAACTTATCCAACAGCGAATGCCTATGGAGCAAACTATTTATACTGCAATTAACTTCTGGTGCGGGTAACGAGCACAGAGGTGCAGTGTGTAAAAAATGGCTTGGTGTAAGAGCTGATGGCTCTGCGGGATCTGAGCTTAAAACTGTTAAAGGTCGCGAATTAAGCAAACACTCAATTTGAGATAGAACTGTAATGAGTTCTTCGTAAGAAAGAAGCTGTTGTCCAATAACGCGAAATAAATGTGTTTTTACAACTTTAACCATACTTTCCCAGGCACCACCCTTATGAGGCGAGTTAGGACATATGAAAGACCAACGAATACGGTTTTCAGCGAGCTCTTGTTCCAATTTCGGGACTAGTTCTTTATTTAAAAATGTGTATAGTTCACGTAAGTACGCAGCAGCCCCTTTGAAATTGGTCCCATTATCGGAATGCATAACCTGAACAGGGCCGCGGCGAGCCAGGAAACGTTTCAGAGCAGCGAGAAAACTGGGAGTGCTGAGATCAGTAGCGACTTCTATATGCACTGCTCTAGTCGCTAAACACGTAAACAGGCATAGGTACGCCTTTCTACTATGTACGCCGCGTTGACGTGTAGGGGTATAGTCTATCGGACCTACGTAATCGCAGCCAGTCTGTGTAAAAGCTTTGACTACGTGGTATGTGCGACTCGCAGGCAAGTCCGACATTAGAGGATACGTTGGACGCGGTTTGAGTCTAAAACATTTATTACACAAGTGAAAGCGCTGTCTCACGATTCGACGCGCTGAAAGTATCCAAAATTTTTGTCGTAAAAGTGACATAAGTAATTCAGGGCCGGCGTGTAAATGTTTTATGTGATAATAATCTATTAAAAGATTTACGATATGATCCTTGCGAGGTAAAATAACCGGATGCATAGTATTATACTGAAGTCCAGAATTGCCGAGACGGCCGCCTACGCGGATGAGGCCGTCTTTATCTATAAAAGTACTTAATTTATTAAATGGTGGAGAAATCAATTTTTTATTGCGAATATTTTGAAATTCCTTTGCAAAATATCTCTTTTGTAGGGCTAATATTAATTTGTTTTCAACAAACTGAAGTTCGTTAGCAGTCACTGCTAGTGAACTGCGGCGATTTAATAACCTAGCAAATTTAAATACGTAAATAAGAATGCGAAGAATCTTGTTCCAAGACGATATGCGTAATGCGAGTTCATATATAATAGATTCCTTTGCGATTGTACAAACCGAATGCGATAGAATTTTTTGTTCCGGTATTACTTCTAACGACTGTCCGTCTAAGCTACGAAGAGGCCACTGAGTCGGATCAAGTATAGCCCAGGGAGGTCCTTGCATCCACAAAGGATGAGAGATTAATTTTTTCGGTGTTACACCTCGTGATAGACAGTCAGCTGGATTCTCAGTCCCTGCGACATGATAGAAATGATCGGCCGGAATATTTTCTGTCACTTGAACCACACGGTTTGCAACAAAGGTTTGCCATCTGCGAGGAGAACTTTTTATCCAATATAGAGCGACCTTAGAATCTAGAAACGCGTAAGTTTTTATTGGAAAGCGATTAACAAAATTATTATAAATCATGCGTAGCAGTTTAGATAGTAAAACTGCTCCACATAACTCCAGTCGTGCAATAGAGAGCGGTTTTGTTGGTGCGACCCTTGATTTCGCGCAGACCAACTTTATAGTGTTGCCATTATTTGAACTAACGTGAACGTAAACTACCCCACCATAAGCGTATTCGCTTGCGTCCGAAAATCCCACGAGAGTTACAACACAGTTTTTAATAACGCCCAGATGACGCGGAATGTGTAGCGTATTCAGAACTGGTAGCTCGTTACAAAACTGTCTCCATGTATTAACGATATGGGTCGGCGGTGTATCATCCCAATCTAGTTTAAGCTGCCAAAGACTTTTAATAAGCAACTTAGCATATATTACCACTGGAGCAACAAAACCCATAATATCCCACAGGCGAGCTATATAAGATAAGATGGATCGCTTAGTACACTTCCAATCAGTGTAAGGTGTAATTTTAAAATAAAAACTATCAGTATCTGTGGACCAATGCAAGCCTAATATTTTATGCTTTATGGATTTGTCGAATTCAACTTCGGAAGGAACTTTGTGAGACGGAGGTATATCCTTTAAAACGGAGACGAAATTACTTTTCCATTTAACTAAAGCCCATTGAGCCCCTGCAAATAATTGGATCAGCTGATTGGATGCAGTACCCCCTTCTTCCTCGGTCATAACAGAGTAAACTATATCATCCATGTATAAAGAGCTGTTGACTATTTCACTAGCTAGGGGGAATTTGTGGCCGTCGTCTTCGATTAATTGATGAACGGTGCGCATTGCGTGATATGGACTGGACGATAAGCCAAAGCAGACGCGATTGAAGCAGTATAATATCAGCGGATCTGTCGGCCTAAAGCGATAAAATATACATTGATATCGACGGTCACATTCTCTAACCTTAATTTGTAAAAATTGTTGGCGAAGGTCTGCAGTCATAGCAACAGCGTACAAGCGAAAATTTAATATAATTGAAAATAAATCGCCTTGCAAGTTCGGGCCATTATGTAATATATCATTCAATGATGTTCCTGTACTAGTCTTGCAACTCGCGTCCAAAACTATGCGAAGACGCGTCGACGCTTTATCCTCGCGAATAATTCCGTGGTGCGGTATTACGTACATTGGTAATAATTTATTACTGATGTCAACGGGTGCGGGTGAAATATAATCTTTCTCTATATATTCTCTAATGACGTCATCATAAGCACTCCTTAATTTAGGTGAAGCTTCAAATTTTTTTTCGAGACACATAAAACGTCGTCGAGCGGTTTCGAAAGAATTACCCAAGGAATATGCATCTCCATTAAAAGGTAGTCCCACAACATACCTACCAGTTAAGGGTTCGCGAGTCGTTGTAGACTTATAAAATTGTTCACATTCAACATCGGCGGGATGCTGTATGGGCGTTACGGAGGGGAGCTCTTCGAGTTCCCAAAACCTCTTAATTATGTTTTCTAAAGATTCCTCTTGAACCAGGCAGCAAGTCACAGACTTGCGGGCAAATAATGTAGGTACGGAACCCATTATAACATATCCCAGTATTGTTCGTATGGCTGTTGGCACTGACGGTGAAGATACGCCTGGGACGCGAATAACTTCATCTTCTGGAAGTAATCAATGAGCGAAAAGTGGTGCGCCGATCAACGCATCTATCTTATTAGGCGCTGCAAAAGACTGATCGGCCAGCGGTAAATTATTTAAATGCGAAAGAAACGAAGTATCTATAAGAGTACTAGGAAGTGATTCTGTAATCTTATCGACTACAAGCGGTGAGATTGTATGTGTAATATTTTTATCAAAGCGGGAATAAAATTGTAAGTTAACGCAACTTGAATTTACAGTTTTTTCTACTCCACCGAAACCTTTAACAATAGTTCGCTGAACACCCTGTATAGGAATACCTAATAATTCGCATGCTTCCTTAGTAATAAAGTGACTTTGCGAAGCGCAGTCGAGTAATACACGTAACAAATGTTTATTTCCTTTACTGTCGTACGTAATAACTTGAGCTGTAGCAAGAAGTACTGTGCATTGCTTGTTATGCGTCGATTTATAGGAAACCGGTTGCTGAGACGCGGCAGTGGATGTAGTACACAAGGCTATATCTGTAGACGACGTTGCGATGGCTACGTGCGCAGGAGACGCGGTAGAGGAAGCTTGCGCTGTATCTGTGGTGCGAGCAGACGCTGAGATAGGGGATTCGACACCGACGTTAAAATGGAGGAGACTATGATGTCGAGATTTACAGATACGGCAATTTAATTCCGATTTACAATTTAAAACTTTATGTTTCGTACTAAGACAATTTACACAGGCATTATTTTCTTTAATATATTTAAATCGGTCGACGGGTGTTAATTTATGAAAATCCGGACATTTAAATAAATGTTGATGTGTAATATTTTGACACAGACACTTATGACAAGAATCTACCGTATTTACATAAGCATGATATTTTGGTGCCGTTTTATTAGAATTATTGCAATCACCCTTTGAACAAGCGCGACTTATATTTTTATTTGAGAAACTATTATTATTACTAGTAGACGGTGTACGTTCAAATACTTTACCACGGTTATTTACGAACTGCACCAATTCATCAAATGAAGGTGTGCGAGAACCAACGTTCAGCTCGAAAGCGCGGACGGTATCTGAGTCTAATTTATTTAGCGCAATATGTAATACCATAAAATCATTTAAATTATCCAATTTTAAATTATTTAAAGCACGAACTGCGCTTATAAACTGATCGGTAAAGTATTCGAGGCTACTTGCGGTTCCATTAAACAAAGGTTTAAAGTCTAACAATTGCTTAAGATAAGCCGAGGCGAGCATACGCTTATCTTCATACTTGTCTATGAGCGTTTGCAACAACAAGTTGTAATTTTCTGCGCAAGGCGTAATACCCGCGTACACTGACTGTGCCTTTCCAGAGAGTTTACCTAAAAGGTAATATAATTTTTCGGCATCTGTGAGAGACAAATTATCATGGACCGTTGACTTAAAGCTAGCATAAAACAATGGCCAAGAGCAGATGTCACCTGAGAAAGGTATTAGCTCGATAGGAGGCAACCTAGGCTTACTTTTCTGCACAGCAAAACTATTATTATTCAATGTTGTCGAGAATTGCATTTGAAGTCGTTTAATACGGCTAAATAATTGTTCAAATGCAGCGAGACACTTGTAATCAGGTTTTGCAGCGGGATTGACAACAAATAAACGTGAGTTATAGTCATCTAACAACTTAAGGAATTCAACACGTAATGTGTCAATAGTAGCACTCTCCGCAAGGAAATTTTCCTTCGTCTCCTCGTTAATATTTATAGAAGAATCGTAAATATTCTGTATTAATTCAAATATAACTTCCCGTTTAGCTTGTAACATTAATAACTGGGAGTCTTGCTTATCTGCATCATATAAGTTATCATCAATCCTTTTACTTTTAGAAGCCATCTCTTCTCAATATTATTATGCGATATAGTTATAGTAAAATAAAGTGATATAATTACGTATTAAAGTAATATAAACGATTGAATGGTTGAATGAAAGCGAAAAGTGAAGCGAGCTAAACCGAAAACAGCCGAGCAATTCCGAAACAATTCTAACCGGCTACGTAATCGTACGATGTTCGTGCGATAATGAGAATTCAAAATGGGGGTAGATTTAACAATGCATGAGCGGTAAATTTATCGTTCGTTAACAATATCTTAATTGTAATTAATATGCGATTAGTTTAGTTTTATAATTAAGCAAACAATACGATATGCGGGATTACTTATTTTATTTTATTTTTTAACAATACACAAGTCGTTAACACAGTTATACGTAACGTATAGGTACGTTAAAAGATTAGCGGAAGTACACTTATCAGATCCTACTGTGGGTGTCCTAATAAGGGCGGGTTGAAATATAGTTGGAATAGGCCACAAATGATGACCATCCGTCTCGATGAGGACCACAAATGGTGGCGCCAAAACACAATTCTAATAACCTTCGACACGCTCACCGGGGAGCAGTAAATTGTAGAAATGTGTGACTCGCAAGGGTAATAGGAGTAAATAGGAACCATGCGTGCACCAACCTCAGAATCCAGGGCAGCTCCAGCCAGATAATCCAGGAAGGTCGACGGCGCGTGACGGTTAAAGTTCAAACACGCAGGCTAGTTCTATAGACGTCATTAACACTCGCGGTCACGATTTGGCACTACCACTTAATAGCGGGAGACTATAACAATGTCTCTTCACGATCCTGAAGTGCAATACTTAAAGATCGGGCGGTAAGCTGGAGTTGAAGACGGAGTTGTAGGGCTTCGTCCTCTGCCGATGCGATTAGTGCTGTATCCAATGCTTGAATGACCGGGCGCCGCAGTTGGCGCTGGTGTGCATGGTTTAAGGAAGAGTGAAGGAAATGGATTGCGATGTCACATATAATTGACTCATTCACTATTATAATATAAAGCCACAAGGTGGCGTTACCAGTAATAATATTGTAAGATTACTTTTAATATTATTTTAATTTTTAAAGATAAGCTTTAACATTAATTTCATTTTTAAAAGTGTAACAACAATGTTATAAATATTCCGCAATCTGAAATAAAAATGCGTTAAATATTTTTGACAATAATATTATAAACACAATTTACAACATCTGCGAAGTGTTTTTTTTTAAACGGCTTTACACAGAAACTATCATTCATACAAAATTATCTGGACTGTAATTTCAAAAACATATACACAATAAAAACATTTTATTATGGCATATAACATTGTTTTTTATTCCGTTCCGTTTTCTATATACGCACAATTCACTTAATATGGTACATAATTTAATTTAAAATCTTTAAGAAGTATTATTATCTTCAAAAATTACTTATTTAACAATCATCTTAGTCATTTTCAATGACTGCTTTGAAATCTTTCTTATTGTGTTCTCTTAATGTTATATTCTTTTGTCAACATTGCAAAAGAAAGATTTAGAAAAGTTGTGACTGTGTTGTGAAATGTATTGTGATACACCCCATTTAATAATTTTCGAAGAAACCGATTGCGCCTTAAAGTTTAATAAATGTTTTGTTGAATATTACAAGTAAAAATTAAATATATTTAATTAAAAAAAAACATGCTATATTTTATTCATATTTTCAATTAATCTGATACGCATATTTCAATTTCATATTGGAATAGGAATTATTTATTTTTACTAACTCCAGCTAATATTAGTAGAGTTCTTTTAATTATATATTTTCTCAACATTTTTAACCGAGAGGTGGATCTCTAGTTACATATATTATAATATTTTAGGAATGAAAGTAAAATGTAGAACTTCAAATTTACCTCACGAGTATAAGTATAAACTTTTTATATTACCTATTTTAATTAAAATGAAAGAAGTTCTAAATTCTAATGATTTCATATACTGAACTTGTTCACGTTACAAAATTTGAGATTATTATTATATTATTATAATATTCATCGAAAGAAAAATATTTGTATTATTTTAATCTACAAAATAATGCAGTGAACCATCGCAATCTAATTGATAATGAATAATGAAAAGTGATCGTAAAACACGTCGTAATTCACGATAGCAATCGAATCAAATAGACCCGGTCAAAATGTCCTAAGAAAATGTTTTTAGGTAAATAAAACATTACTGATGTTAGACTTTAATATTTTTTATTAATTATACTCGTATTAGTGGTAAAACTTTGAAAACAAAAATGCATTTCTTGCTTTAATCGATTAAAAAATTACAACTCACCATTATACGTGTTAGGAACAATAAAAAAGTAAAAGAATTTCAAAATAAATGTTACAGTAGAATACTTTATATGGGGTCGGCGCAAAATATTCGGAATATTGCAATAGAAACGGCCGCGAGGACATCAATTCGTGTTGGTGTGTTTTATTCTACCTTTCATATAAGTGGAATATGATGATAACCAGTTTTATTGTGTCCCTTAGGTGCCTTTGATGTACTCCGGAGCTTTGGGGATTTTCATTTCTAAACGTGCACGACGTTAATTATATTATGATAAAATAAAACATTGAATTGTTCATACGTCATTAATAATAAACTATAATAAATAGTATTTATTGCTTACATAGTTCAAATATACTTGACAAGAATACGTGGTAGCCATTTGTATGATTTGCATATTCATTGTCAGTTAGCTCCATTGTTGTAAATTCAGATCGGTAGCGCTGCACGAACCCTGTCATTTAACTTTTGCTATTATGGTTCACGCCATGTATTGCATAACGCGATTTATTAATATATATTTTTTTGGTGTAATATACCAAATGTATTGAAAAAGTGTATTGTAAGAAGATATGTAGTAGTATCTTTGCATGCCGTCCTACTCCTTCAGTTTGACCCTCGTATCTACAACTTTTTATATTTGTAGAAATGTTGACCGTTGACCGTCTATAATTTTGCCACTGAATCACATTAAACAAATTAAAAGTAGTTAGAATCTTTTTGGACGGGTGGATAGTTTTAAATTTAAAAAGTCATTTATTCTGATTCGTTCATTAGTTACGTAATTTTAAAGTTATAAAGGAAATTATAAAGAAAATTTTCCTTTACAAATAACGTAGAGATTCTTTATTAGTTTCTCTTACAGCTAAGTCTTTGTAAAGTTTATAAAGTACCTTATTTTATATACATAACGAATTGTTCTAACAAAATGTAGACACATTAATTACACATCAATAGTAGACAACAGAGATGTCGTGAGGATATTATTGACAGGAACTTGTAAATTTAAAGACAAAATTCGTTTAAAGTCTTCATGTATGAATATTTTCTTAGTATGGTAATGAGAAAATAATAAAAGTTCATTCTATATGTTCGTACAATGATGCTGTTTTTATTAAATGAAATTCCTAAACTTATTATTATTTAAATATTCTTTCTCGTTTGCTAGTAAATAACAATTCAAGCAAATTCATAAGTAAAATCTCATGTATCGATATAATATAAGAAGCAATTTAAGCAAGTATAATATACAATTGTTACAGTTCGTCTGTTTAGAAGTCATATGAAAACAATATGACGATTAGTTAACCTTTTACTGACCCTTGATAAAGTTCCAACGAACTTTCCAAATTTGCTGTAAACCGATGATTGAACGGTCCAGTTTCTTGTTTAATATAATAGTCTGCTCTCCACGCAGTAGATAATTATCCTTCCGTTGCTCTTATAGTTTTTTGAATATCTTGTAAAGGAAAAGTTGATGGTGTTTTAAATTATCTAACATAGTTATATGTTATGCTATGTTGCTATGTTAAGCAAAATATACAAAATCTGCGGTCTCTTGAATAACGATTTCATATTTTAGGGGACTATTAAAAATAAAGTAAATGATGTCTCTTTTACAGAATCAAAAAGATAATAATGTTAATAATATTTGTAATGAAAACCTACTTTTATATATATTCTATTTGTTGATGATATACTGTTAAAACACTCGGAAGTAACGTATCGTAAAACGAGTTGTGGTTGAGATGCGTGAAATTACAGACATAAATATTTGATGAGATATTCAGTCAAGTCATTAATGACCTAACATAAATCATTCAGTCGTTCCGTATATTTTTGGTAATAAAATATAAGATTTGCTTGTTATTTTGTATTTCATGACAATATATCGTATGTTGTTAGTTTGTGAAAGATTATAAATTATTAGCAAATAAATTAATTATTGAGGCTGCAGCTGTAAAGCATCTTTCTTATATATACGAGTATAACATTTTCAATATACTAGGTGAAATAAAATGTAATTAAAATATATTTTAAAAACGACTATATTTACAGCTAACATAGTGTCCTCATTACTTAAATGAGAACAAATTTAAAAAGGATATTCTAAACTCTAAGGTACTCTAAAATAAAACTTTATTTTAGAGTACCAAGGAGTTAATTTGTATAATTATAAAGTTAATACTGTCTACAGGGAATGAACTGAAAATTTTATTTCTCTGTGACTTCTTCTTCTAGCAAGTTTCAAATTAAGTTTCAAATTAACTTAAAAACTTAGTTGTTCCCAATTAACTACACAAAAATTAGATAATAAATGTAAAAATGTTATATTTACAGGTCACAAAGGAGTAAATAGTAAAACGATTTTGTATATTTAATTTATTTTTAATGTATATAGATTTATTAAAGTGAATTTTATTTATGTAACTAATAACACTTTTTTATTTCGTTATCTAATTCGACAGATAAAATTATGAAATATAATGCACAGTTACTCTCAGCGTACTATATAACAATTAGGTATGATTTGTAGTGGCTAGCCCGTTCTCCCGTTTTAGCTTCTTGTGATTATTTTCTATGGAGTTTTTAGAATCTCGTATTTGTGTGAATAAGAATGAAAGATCAACATTTACAAATCAATTGCAACATAACGATTGCAACGTAATTGGTTTACTCAATGGAGAAATCGAGACGGCTCCTCTCTGATTTGATTGCAAAGTAGAGAAGATCTCTGATTAGATCTAAACTATGCAAATAGACCTTTACAGAAAATAAATAAAAATGTTCTAAATAATGAATTGGGTTTTATCGTTTTGATAAATATAAATTATGTTGCAGCATGTAGTAAAGATAAAATTTTAAAAATACTTACATGCTTTATAGATTTAAGAAAGGCGTACTCTGACTCTGACTCTGAGTACAAATTAATTAACCATAAAATAAGCCCCTTCTATTATTATGAAACATGTAAAATGACTTGTTTACTTTAAAATTTTTGCTTGTGTGTTTGTGTATCATTTCTATACTCTGACTAATAAAAAATATATTCCTACTTACATTATATGAGCGTAAAAAAAGTAACTTTTTATTCAGTTTTTGCATTGTGATAAAACGGATGACATGAAGTAACAGAGCCATATCAAATAATATTATTTAGAGATTCATACATATATTTGTGGTCGGATACACTTACTGACTGTCGACTGTTAGAGCGCGTCGTGGAGGCGGTGCTAGTGCTACAGGCCACGCAGCTTGAACCAACGATTCCCTTACAAACTGCTCCCAAGACGGAGATGTTCCTGAAAGCACGAGAAATAAAATGTATTCATCTCTGGAGACCAGATTATAATTTCAGCAACAATTGCCCAATTTCAGTGTCTACAGTTTTATAATAATCACAAAAATAGCTATAACTTTTTTAGGTAGATTCCATAGATGAATCTACCTATAGCAATCGATGCGATGACGGGACCCAGACCCCAGAGTAGGGGCGCTACGCCCGCGGCTTTTATGAACTGGAGATTGAGAATCCGTCGAAAAAAAAAATATATATCCCTCTATATATACGAGTATATATATATGTATATATGATCCATCAGTCCAAATTCATCGTAGGCAAAATCTGACTTCAAAGGTCGATAGGATAAATTAGTAGGACAAACGTAGCATCTCGTTTTTTTGGAAAAAGTGAAAGGGGGGAGGGGTAAAAGTGCAAACCTTTGGGACACGCTACAGGTCGCAAATATTGACGGATGATTTTCAAACTTAGTATACACATTCTTAAGGAGAAAATGAAAGTTAAGTTCTTAAACGGGGGAAATCGGTAGGGGGGTTGGAGGGCTGGGGGGGTTGAAAGTTAAAAACCGAAAAAAATCACAGAAGAAGGCAAAATTTTAGCGTCGGAAAAATCTTAGAAAATTAACAAATTAAAAGAGGAAACTTTTTTGTTCGAAAAGTTTTTTGATGCGACCTCCCGTTTAGGAAATAAGTGGGGGGTGGTTTCCCGCTCACTCAATATATGCAGTGACCCGTCATAAGACTCGTAATGACGAGTAGAATACTGCTGGCTAGTTTTTCTTTGTCGATCCGACCGACGGGAATCTATCTAACACGATCGACCCTGTCGAACGAGGTATTTTCCAAATAATGTAATAAAACTGTAATATTGTATTATATAAAATCAAATAAATGTACCTGTAAACGCTCAAATAAATTGAATTTATATTTTAATACGATAGACATTTACAAATACTATAATTTTCATTACATAGATAAATGAAACGAATGCGGTGGAATAATAATGCTTACTTATTATAATACTACAATGTATAAATAATATTTATAGTAACATTAATTAAACGGTTAAAAATTATGCTCTTTATAATTTTTATATTTAAACATATAAAGGATCTAACCATTAAGAATATGACAATAAATATTGATATAAAAAGTTTACACAAAATTCCCATTGATTAAACTTCTACAGACGAAAACTTTTAGAGGATAGTCGTATCTATCGATTTTCAATCGTTTTCTGCTTAAACTAGGGTTGATCCACTTATGTGGGACACAAGTAGAATTCAGATGATCTGTTTCGGTCAAACTACTACCTCACGTTTAGGATCGACCCTGAGATCAATATGGAGGTAGCCTAATAGTAGTTTTTATTTATTTATCGAGATTGTGAAAGTGAAAAAAGAGCGTTTCTTATCATTACAATAACGAATTCATATAACTTAGAAAACATTTGCTAGTGAACTTAGAAACGATTTTTTTTATTATACTTTACTATTTTAGATGTTAGAAGAATTGTTGGCCTCTCAGTATTCTATAGGATACATTTTGGTGTGTGTGCGCTGGAATTACATGAATTCATTTTCCGTCCCCCTTCCATCACAGGAGGTTCCGACGCATGGCGGATATACATCTTTAGGTTGTGGACATTCCTCCTGTCCGAACGAAGCGCTTTGCTTCGTCTTTTTTAATTCGTGCAGCGAAAGACTGGAACAGCTTGTGTCAGTATTTCCGTCCGAATACAATGTGGGTGGGTGTCTTCAAGAGAAGAGTGAATAGGTTAGGTACTAGATTAATGCGCCTTACCACTTATGGCTACAATTCCACTTTCCAGCAAGTGGAATGTAGTCAAGCATTAACCTATATTGTAAAAAAAAAATAAAAGTTAGACGACACTAAACAATTCCCTTATGTGTACAAAATTGTGCTACTATTTAAAACTTTCAGCACTTCTTGAATTTTGACTATATTCATTTAAGCTGTAATGATATTTGACTGATTTCATTGGTGACATAATCAATACAATATTGCCCGGAAAAAATATTATATTTTCTATAAAAAATAATCTTAAAGATTAAATTGTGAAACTCCCGTCTAAAACACTATCTTCGTAGTGACGACCGCCATATTCCTAATTCAGTTAACAGGAAGATTTAACTTCAGTCACTACAGGCTTTTTTTGTTATTTCATTCTAAATTTACTAGAAAAAATGGTGTATAAAAATATCATAATATTCAAATACTTTAATAAAAATATACATTAGTGTTTTAACATTATGTCCATAACAACAAATCCTAAAAGATGAAAGTGTACTTAATAGCATGCTTATATCTTTTATTTGTGAGGATCATTTTGATGTATGTTTTGGTAATATTTGAGTTTATACTACATAGAATCGTTTGTTATAAAACAAAATAATGTATACTTTAACAATATGAAAATTTATTATTAATATATAATCTATTGGAAGTTTATCATTCTTTGATTACGACATAACCTAATATAATATTTTATACAACTTTCGATAGAATGATATGATTTTGACAAAAAAAAAATCTTTTGATACTCATACAGCTTCTTTTACATTTTTAAGTTCTGCTCTATATTAATATACGTTATTATTAAAGACTCTGGCAATTCTATAACCATCAATCTTTAGTAGGTTTTAATAAAAGAAACTTAAAAATGTTTGTCCATTTTAAAATTATATATATTGAAAAATAGCCGAAGAATAAGGTATAAAATAGTAAAAGACACACAAGATCAATTCGGAGAAGTCCGTGTCTACGAGCATGTTACGTCACAAAAGTAGTAAGCTATCACATTTCTGTTGTTCAGATAGAAAAAAAAATAATTTTGTATTATTAGGCCATGTGCAGAAAATATATACCAGTGAGTACAATAAAACAACCTAATTGCCTATTATGACTACGAGCAGTGAGTGTCCTTGACACGTATAGCTCAGCTGCAGTGAGTACAAAACTACATTTAACGAACTAATCTAGTTATAACCGAAACCGCTTTTAAAGGCAGTGGCTTATATCGGTAAATGTGTAAGCTGAATTAGAAATTAAAGTGCATTTATTAACAGAAGCTGAGAGTTATATTTTAAAAACTGAATTGCGTTTTAAAATGTACTAGACTGGACTGCTTAATTCTGAAAATTAATTAAATCATTCAGATAAAATCTACCAAAACATTGGAATTAATGTATACAAATAAGTCAAATCTATAAATCCCTTTTTTAGGACAAAATAATTGCTACATTATAGATAAACATCTAACAGACTATTAACCAATAATGTTTGAAATTTTTGCCAACGCTTTAATTTAAATTTAACCAGAATTGCCAATTTTATGAAATTATCGTACCTGGAGGCTATGACGGAAGTAAAATAACTGGCACCCGCTAGAGATAAAATAAAATAAAATACTAAAATTAAATATTCTTCGAAGAGTTTCTATAAAAATTTAAAAATATCAATTATCTACAAAGAAACATGTCTTGAATAATTTATTAGGTTATCAACATAATGAAACTAAAGAAGAATAAGTGTACAAGAATTATATGACTGTGATGACAATTACTAGTTGATGAATGGGCACAAATATATAACAAAAAAGTTAGAACCTTTACAAGATCGATATATCAAACGTCTTTTATTGAAGAGAAAACATACTGGTGTGTGTATACTTCAATTGTGTGGTAATATTAATACAGTATACAACCATACAACAAAGTGTTTTTCACCAACATCTAAAGAAGCTAAAGTATCTTTATGCACATAAACGAAATTGTTATCCATTGAATTGTGGAGGTAAAATATTTGCTCGATCAATGTCTTTATTTCCTCAAATGGTTGAAGTTTTTGATATTCTGTTGTTGATGTCATCATTTAAATATAATATAATATCGTATATACTACGGACGTATTGCAATTCAAGTTGCTTGTATATTCTATAATATGTTTTCTTAGCTCTTTGTTCAACCTTTAGAGAAGTACTTTACAAACAAGGTAAGTTTTATTGTTGACGCTGATATTTCTATTTTCAATATTATAGTATTGCACATTGCAGTAACTATCGTTACTGTATAGTTTTAGGTTTGTATGATATTCGGTTCTGAATTATTTTGTTTCATAAACTATTATTTTATTAAAAAAATACAAACTTGTATTTAGAATTCTAAGCTCTAAATTATGTAAAAATTTCGATAAACAAAGAATTCAAACAGAATTGGCAAAGTATCAAAAAATCTCTTTCCTTCTGTCTTATCGGTTCAGTTAACTTACCGGTTGCATGAACATACACAGAGTACGGACAGATTACAATTTGCTGCGAGTAATGGTCTCATGCTCGACTCTTAAACACAATAAATAAGAAAATCTATTCTATTTACGCATGTAATTACTTAGTGATATTTTTATTATTTTGTGCATAATTTTAAGTAATTGCAAAAATGAGAAACGAAAGTTAAGCAAATATTATTTTCTTGGAATATTTTTATTCCGTGATTGATCCCACTTTCTTGAGTTTAGACTCCTTTTACATATTCTTTACAACCGGTAAAGGAACATAAGAAATGGCTTTCTCTCTTAGCCACTTCAACTGGCAATATATAAGAAATAGCAATGAAGTATAAATTATTCCAATAAATTACTTTCTACAGCAATTACTATTACTCTTTTATTTATAAGAATCTAATTGCACAACTAGATATTCCTAATCATGTTTATGAATAACTATCATGTATTTCAGTATAATAAATTTATTTTGTCTCTTATGGGTGTAACAGAAACTTTTAGTTATAAAAAATATTTACGTAATTTGGATTATCTTGCTTATATGAAGGTAGTGGATTTAATAATTGTATAAAGACAATATATTTAAGAATCCTAATCATAGTTACTTTTATTAACCTTCAATGCTTTAGACGTATCTTTACCATTTTAATTTATAATATTATGGTAAGATGTTACGACAAGTTTACGTCTTCAAACTAAGTACGTAAAAATAATTATAAATTCTAAGTTATGTTAATTACGTGCATTCTGAAGCCCAGTCAAAAAGAGCAGTCTTAATTATGATATATTTTGTTTTTTATAGTAGTTATAAGAGTTTTAAGCCTCGTGTAAGTCTGGTGGGCAACAAATATTATTGTGCTATAATTAAAAATATATTTTGGTGATGGGATAGGCGGATTCTTTATTTATATTTAATACAGAGAACGATATACATATATGTACATACATTTAACAAAAAACCAAACTGGTTTACACCTTTACTAAAATTATTTAAACAATAACATGGGTTGTCTTGTTTCGTTTATTTGAATAAAAAATGTTAATGTTCATATTGACAGTATTAAAATCAGTGTTAATGTCTGATTACATATTTTTTTTGAGTCCTTTTTGTGGGTAGGAGTGCAAACTAAAAAAATATTTTTTTTTATTTTGTATAGTTTCATTCACATTTATACTGGGTCTCGACATTTCGAGCGACTGCCGGTTTCGTGGTCATCTGGAGAGCAAGGCCAAGTTGGCCTCAATGAAATTGGGCGTGATCAATAGAGCGAGGCAGTACTTCAATCCTGGCCTTGCGCTCTACAAAGCGCAAGTCCGGCCACACATGAAGTACTGTTCTCATCTCTGGTCCGGATCACCCCAATATCAGCTTCTTCCATTTGACCGCGTACAACGAAGAGCCGTTCGGATTGTTGGGAACCCGAACGGCTGGACTCTTTGGCATTGCGTAGAGTCGTTGCATCTCTGTGCGTCTTCTACCGCATTTACCACGGAGAGTGTTCCGAAGAGCTATTCGATCTGATGCCTACCGCCGAATTTCATCACCGCACAGCGCGCCATCGCCTCCAATACCATCCGTACCACCTGGATGCGGGGCGATCCTCCACTGTGCGGTTCTCAAGTACATTTTTGTCTCGTACCACTCGAATGTGGAACGAACTCCCTTCGGCGATATTTCCAGATCGGTACGACATGTGTACCTTCAAAAAAGGCATTTACTCCCACCTTCAAGGCCGGCAACGCTCCTGTAAATCCTCGGATGTTGCAAGAGTTCATAAGCGGGGGTGATCACAAATCATCTGTGACCCGCCAGCTCGTTTGCCCTCCTATTCCATAAAAAAAAATTGTTTTATGTTTACTTTCAATTCTCGTATAAATAATTTCAACTTTTATTATTGATATAAGGTTATTACAGTTGACTTTGACAGATGTTGGTTGACCTGACCTGTGTCTGCGTATGCGAGTGCGAGTGCGCGTGTGTGTGTGAGATTATTTTTGCCTCACGTTTTCTTTTTTAAAGATTGTCTAAAAGAAATTGCTACTTACCGATATGACCGCCTTTTTCGTACTTTGTACCTTATATATGTTCCATTCTTTCACTAATAATAATATCATATTGTGTTTAATTTTTTTTATTGTTTCTTGTACAATCAACATTTTTTTATCTATGTCTGTGAATAAATTCAACCGGATCCCTGAAATTAATTCTACACCCAAAATACTTGAGCATAGCAAACACTAAATTGCCTCGCCTCATTGAAGTTTAATTCAAACCCTTTCCAAGCTACTGTATATTTTAGCTGACCCGAAGTTATTGCTTACGATTTACAAATTGTACACCAAAAGTAAGTAGTAAATAATAAAGTAAGAATACTAAACACACGTGTTATTAATATTAAACACAATACAAATATATAATTGAATAATAAAGGTAGGGATATCTACTTTTATCTTAAATGATTCAAGAATCTCACAATAAGCGAAAAACATAAATGTGACTTTGAAATCACAATATTATCCTCAATTATATCATAAATACTTACTAACATAAGACTGAACTTAATATTGCAAGTTGGCTTGACTCGGTTTAATCTTACAACTGTGTCTTTATTAATACTTCATACGTGACTCAGTCACCGTACCTTTACAACAGTCAATTGTACTTTTTGCTGATGACACTTCGTTTGTTTTTAAAGTTAAGCGTGATAGGACTGATAATGACGAAGTAAACAGTACTCTGTTACATATTCTTTTTATGCTCTAAATATAAAATAAATTATTGATAATATTTTTTTTAATTGTGAGAAAGTTTATAAATAAGGAATAAAAATAATTAAAATTATATATCCTTTAATATCTTGCAAAACCAGGGAAACAAAGATAATCAGAATTCTATTTGAACAAGAATTTCAACATAAACAACTTTAATGTTCGTACAAATACAGTAGAATGCGTTTAATGCTCAGACCAAGATTATTAAAAGATTAGAGTTCGTATCTGAGATAAGACATGTCAAAATAACAAAGAAATAATAAATTCGCGATTTATAGCAGACGTAATAACACTTTGTAATAAATAATATATTTCTTACACAACCTAAAATAAGATTTTGAATAACTTTTTTGTCAAATAGTCTAGAAGTAAGAAGACAAGATTTTTAAATAAATAATTTCTGGATACTCAGACAAATATTTTTACATTTCTAAGTTCTGAAGTACTGTAAACTACTGTATTATTCAAGAATTTGGCTAACTTAATAGCATCTGGTGGTTTTAATAATAAAAACCATAAAAATTTGTACGTTTTGAAAAGTATTATGTAACTAGAAATATAATTTCAATTATCAAGAAACAATTGCTCAACAATCAGGGATAAAAGATAGAAAACACAATGTAATTTAGTCAGTATTTACAGCTACGTTACGTCATCAAGGTATCAACCAAAAACAAACTTTTGTTCAGATACAAACAAAAGTAATTTCATCTTATTTCACTACATGTGCAGAAAAATACTCCAATAAAACAACCTAATTGCCTTTTGACTACGAGCAATGACCTTGACATATCTCGTTCTTCTACAGTGACTAAGAAACTATATTTTACGAACTAATCTAATTATTGCTTTATACCGAAAAAACTTTTAAAGATGGCGGCTGATGTCAGTAAATTTGGAAGCTCTGTTAGAAACTACAGTGCATCTAATAGCAGGGTGCCGAGAGAGAATTATTTTTTATACACTAAATTAATTGCTTATAAAATTACGTTTTGAAAATATATTGGACGTTTGTTCGTAATTCGTAATAAGTGATAACTGGGAAATCAATGAGAAACAAATACTATCCGTCTGAGACTATTTTTCTTCCGTGATTGATATCCTATCTCCTTAAGTTCAGGTACAATTTACACGTTATTTATAACTAGTAGAGGAAAAGACTAATTAATGGCTTGTAATTTTTTCCCTGGCACTTTAATGAACAATTTATAAGAAGTAGCTATGGATAAAATGTAAATTATTCCAATAAATTACTTCCTACAACAATGACTATTACTTTTTATAGTTTTATTATGAATCTAATTTTAAAAATGCGTCATAATTGACTCTTTTAATAATGTTTTTGAACACCTACCATAAATTTCAATAGTAAATTAATTTTAATATATGACTGAAACTGAAATTTTAACTTATAAATTAATATTGAAGTAATTTAGGTTACCTTGCTTATATGAACGTTATTACGTGAGATTACCACATTGTAATTCACGAAGACAAAGTCATGAACAACTCGTATTTAATAAATTATCCAATTAGTGGATGGAATAGTTTTAAGATCAAATATTCGGAATCCTTATTATAGGTATTAAATGTGAAGGTGCTATGGAGAAGTCTTGAACTATAATATTATGATAAGATATTTAACATCTACGGACAAATTATGAGAAATTAATTATAAATATTATACTAGGTTCGTTACGTACAATTTTTAAGCCCAGTAAAAAGGGGAAAATTTAATTACATTCTGTTTTTTATTCCTTAATACTTGTCAGATAAATATTAGTACAGGTCAGGTCGGCAACAAATAACATTGTAATATAATGTATCAATAAAGCAACTTAGAGAGATGATGTTCGCATCCTTGCCACGATTGAAAGAAGATTAAACATTTTTTCTTCTTTGTCATTAGTTTAGAAGTAGTAATCTGCTTAACAATAAATGTCAAAATGTTAGTTATATATTTTAAACTTTTAAATATAGTTATGAAGCTTAATATACAAAATTTTAGAATCGTTAAAAAATTACATGTACAAAAATATTTTGCTAGATAGAGCCAAAAACAAACAAAAGTCTAACCGAAATAATTTTATTTTCACGGTGACTGGAAATTGTCCGTGTTTCCTGTAACATAGATTGTTAAATAAATCAAGTTCTTATTTGAGATATGTCATGTGGTTATAACGAAGAAATAATATAGTCGGAGTTATGACAGAAAGATAATCATACTGTAGTAAACAATATTTTGTTATACAATGGTGATAAAACAAAGCTGAAGAAAATAACGATTTGTTCGATTTCGAAATGCCATATTTTAAAGAAACGTAATTTTCAATAGATATTCAGGTAAGTTTCCAAACCTAAATTCTTTTAGTAATCAATTGCGGGATATTTTTTATTTAACTCAGCAGGAACAGTGCTAATTTATCATTACTTACTTTCTTTTATTTATTTTGTAGTAAGTAATCTGGGGCTAAGCTAGAAGCATTATACCGTCTAATGTTTGAGAAAGTAATGATACAAACAGCTGGGTTCATCAGTGTGATGCTAGAAATCCCTACGTATATGTTTCACCTAATTTCTCTAGGGTTTACAGAGGTGCACAACAGCCCCAAGTTAGAAGCATAAATCTGAAAATTTGTGACAATATCCTTATGCTATTTTAAAGATTTATTATTTACGGAAAAAAGACAAAAACACATATTATCGATGCATGCATTTGAGCTTATATGTTTACTGAATTTATTGGTTTAGTGAATTTAATAAATTAAATGTATTGTTGGTTTGAATAGCTATAATATATGATTTCCATTTACCGTTTGTTTGATTGTGTGTAAAATTTTTTTCAGATAATTAAGAGAAAGATAGAGTACTTCTTTAAACAAATTTAGGTGCCTCACTGAATTAATTCTATACTCAAAATACTAGAGCACCGCAAACTCTAAATTGGCTCGCCTCATTAACAGTTCAATTTAGACTCCGCCCATGTTACTACATATTATATTCGTTCCGAAGTTATTGCTTACGATTTACAAATTGTAAACAAAGGTACATATAAATAATAAAGTAAGAATACAAACTTGTTAACATAATACAAATATATTAATAAAAAAATTCAATAAAGAATTAATAATTATTAATTAGAGATAATTATTTATTTTTCTATCTTAAACGGTGCAAGAATATTATCTTAAGCGAAACAATATAAATAAAATGGCCTTTAAAATCATTATATTTTAATTACATATTTATTATAAGATAATAAGTAATGTAGTATAATAATAAGTACTTATGTAAGGCTAAAGTTAATATTGCAAGTTGGCTTGACTGTTTATTCATAACTGTGTCTTCATGTATACTTTATACGTGACTCACAATACCGTCTCGTGTTTTATTACAACAGATTTATGAATAACACAACTTGTGGCGCTTTTATTATTTATTTTTGTTACCTTATATGTTTATACGTGGTTTATGGTTTTATGACAGTTAGTAAACCAATAAAAGGTTTAGAAGGAATATTTTTATTATTATTGAATTCTCTATTGTACACTGTCCAAAACATACAAAACTATTATTTACAGTACAGTTATATTTTATTATTATTGTAATATAATAGAACTATACATATCTATAGTTGATTAAAACTCAACAGAGAGCAGCTCTATCTATGTTATTTAAGAACACATTTATGCAAAAACTATCATAATTAGAAGTGTTAAACCATAACATGTTCGAGTAAAGATGCAACAATTTTATTTTCGGTTTGTATCGTTAAATATGGAAACTAAATTATACAAATTAGATTGCATTTCAGGTATGATGCTATAGCCAATTATATTGCATACATTCAATAATTGCTTTAAGATAAATAGAGGTTTAAATAAACTGGTTTTATGTTTATTATATTAGTAATTTTGTTAAAGTCTTGTTAGAATTACGGAGATACATTTATTTAATGGCAAGGTAAATAGTAAAGTAAAGTAAGTAAAGTAAATAGTATTTAATAAGAAACTGTTTCTCTTTTTGAAATTTTGTGATTTTATTTTGCTAAGGCCATCTACCTAAAATTTAATCAAATATGTCCAATCAACATTCAATTTATCCAAAAATAAATAACATCTGTACACCAAATTATTTGTATGTTTTGAATATAAATGTAACTAACCATTAGAACCATGGGTTTTAAATTTTCTAACAACAAAAAACTGTCGTCAACAATTTAAAGACAAAAAAAAACTATAACTGTTATATAACGTGCTTACGTGAATTGTAATAATATGATCTACTAGAAGATGATTGATCACAATAATATATAAAAAAGATAAAGCCTTACACATTGAGTTTATTAAGAATCTTATATTGAAAAGTTTAAAACATATAGCGTGTGAGTGTATTTAAAGTGTATGGATAAAAACCCACACTCTAACGGGTTCTATACAAACAACAAATATCCTAAAGCACTTACTCGTATATAGAAGAAAATGTTATCATTTGACTTGTAGATGAATAAAGTTTATTTGGTTAATGTCTTTTCTATCTCAAGTGGATAAAGTTTATTGATGTTTTGATACGTTATTTGCGATGTCGTTATCAATAAAAATAGTCACCTAAATTTTAGAACTACAGAATTTTATTCACGTTATATTTTTGTAGTTTTACATAAACATGTTTTTTTTCTAACATGTAACTGAATATTTTGGCAATATATAATTACATTCAATATAATTTAGAGATTATAAGTAGGATATATAAAACTATATAACTAATCAGAATATGTTTGTTGTAAATAAAGTACACATGGGTTATAAACGTATTCTATCATACTGTTATCTGTTAAGTTACTAGAGAAGTACTTTTCACTCAAGGTGAGTTAAAGCTTTAAGTTTTATATTGTAAAAATATTTGTTGTTTTTAGGTGCTTGTATTTTTAGTGATATTTTATTTTATAATATATATAATATAATTTTCTTTCCTTTATAATGAAAAAAAATCTTAAGCTTCGTTTGAACATTCTAAGCAACAACTAATGTTAATATATGGAGATGCCAAAACGAGCTGACAAAGCTGTTTCAATTCGACTCTTTCGGGTGCATGAACACATACTGTATGAAGTAGGACTTTCCTTAATTTTCTTGGAAATACAATATTTTAGAAAACTCTGTCTTTAAACTAAATATTAAAAAAATATTACAAGGTAATGTAAAAATAATTTCTTCCTTTAAGGTTGTTTTCTTATGACTTATAGAACCTACTACTAATTATATAATTATTTTAAATCATTTTGTTTATATTTAATATCCCCGTAAGATAAAAATCTCAACTACAAGCTTCTATATACAGCAAAGGTAACTTCTAGTAGTAAGTAACAATAGTAAGAATCCATAGACCGTGTTGTCTATTGTATAATTCAATAGACAACAGTGTACGATCCAACATAGTTCTAATTCACGGGAGTTAATGGGAATTATTATTGAAATATATTGTTTTTTAGTAATATATAGAAATAAATGTCTAAATAAATACTATGGATTAACAAAGTTTTGACTATGACACTATTCCTACATTACGGAGTTGTTTGAGAAGAGTGGTAGAAGTTCACACATAAAGAACTATGTAGATTAAGGTCAGTTGCGTAAACAAAATCCAATCTCGAAAATAATAGTAAAATAAAATATATTTGCGTTGTATGAGACGTAACTAGAGCATATCAGTAAAGGAATCGCTAATTTCAATCTGATTGTTTTATAATTGGAAGGAGTTATTTATTAACGGATATAAAGGGTATTCCAATAGGCACGTCCGAACTTTGACAGTTGGTAGCGGCCATCATGTTAAAGCTACATCTGTCAAATTGGTTGACATTTATTCATTTTGTTTCGCCAAATGATCATGGATCGTTATAGCATTCAACAACACGTGCAAATGATAAAATTGTTGTATCAAAATGAGTGTTCTGTTCCGGAAACGCACCGCGCGCTTCGCCCCTTTTTACGGTCGCCATAATTGTCCAACCGAGAGGACTATTCGTCGTGTGGTGGATAAATTTGAGACCACTGGTTCGGTAAATGATCGACTAACACCCGTACGTCAACGAAACGCCAGGTCTGCCGAAAACATCGCCGCTGTGCGTGAGAGTGTGAGTGTGAGTGTCAGGAGAATCCGAGGCAGTCGATTTCGCGTTGCTCACAAGAACTCGCCCTTTCACAGACCACAACTTGGCGAATTTTGCTTCGTGGCTTGGGCCTGCACCCCTTATAAAATTCAACTCGCCCCGGAATTTAAGGTAAACGACTATAGATAACAACGTGTGTTCGCTGAATGGGCACTGGAGCAGTTAGCAACTGACCGTAATTTTCACAGAAAAATTATCTTCAGCGATGAAGCCCATTTCTGGATGAATGGGTACGTAAACAAACTGAATTGTCTAATTTGGGACGATACTAATCCACATGAAACCCAAGAGCGTCCAATGGATCCCGAAAAAGTTACAGTTTGGTGTGGGTTTTGGGCTGGCGGCGTCATCGGGCCATATTTCTTTGAAAACGCCGTTGGCCAGGCCATCACTGTCAACGGCGAGCGGTATAGGTCGATGATTACCAACTTTTTTTTGCATGAACTGGATCATCTGAACACCAACGGCATGTAGTTTCAAAAAGACGGCGCTACGTGCCACACAGCTTATGCCACATTGACTGTTTTGCATGTGAGATTTGAGAGCATGGTCATCTCACGTGGAGCTGATGTGAACTAGCCACCGAGATCATGTGATTTATGCGCAAAAGTCATGGAAAATTGGATATCTCGCATGCACTCCACCCAGAGAAGCCGTGGCGGACATTTAAATGATGTTATATTCCACACATAATGGCATCACTACATCTTTCAAATAAATGATATCTCAAACACACTTTGTTTTATTTAAATGTGAAGATACGACACGCTTAATGAAGGAAAAGCTCATCTAAAACCATGGTGATAACTGAAATAAGAGTTTTTATATTTTTTCCTCAGGCCTTTACAAAAAAAATATGTGAAATCACAGAAGAAAACTCAGTAACCCTATGATATTCGATAAACATTTTTCTTCCACACTTTTTTTTAATATATGGAATAAAATAAAGAAGAATTTACATCCAATGAAATTCAATAACTTTAAAAAAATCGCAATAGAAATACAAATATAGATGATTACTATTATCTATACTAACTGTTTTGAGTAATTCTAAAATTAAAATGAATTAGAAGCAGATACTATTCATCTTGGACTATTAATATCCGAACGAAGATTATCGTGATCGATATCCGAACGTCTTGAGTTCAGAGATCTTTTACACTGGAGTTAGCAAGCGGTAAAGGAAAAAACTGATGGCTTGTAATTCTTTTTATATCTCTTTAATGGGCAATTCACAAGAAAAAGTAATGGATAAAATTTAAATTATTAAAAAAAAAATCCTACATTAACTATTATTTTTAATAAATATTTTTATTACAAACCAAGTTATTAATGTGCGTGTTCTCGTTTTTCACATTTTATGAATACCTGACATGAATTTCAGTAAATTATATGTTTTTATTCATTAACCGTCGACGTATTCACAAAATTTGCATGTACATGGTTAGTACATGTAGGTAACACAGCACTTTTCTGTTACGATCTGCCAGCCTTTAAAACATTAACATATATAACATTCCGCACAATAAGTCAAATTATTTACAATATTTTATAGTCGAATATAATAGGAAATTAAAGTATTATGTAAATCAGATTTATAATTTTTTTAGGTAAAATTCCGATAAGCTTTAATACAGGAAATAGATTTTGTGATTGAAAACAGGATATAAAAAGGACTTTTAAAAAAATCTACTAAAATAAAAAAAAAATGTCATGTCTCCGGGTTTATTTCAGTAGATTTCGACTTATCATAACTGATATTTGCACAGCTGTCCCAAGTGTCAAATACCAAACCAAATTTGGCAGGCAATATTGATGCTAATATAATTTTGTTTAAATATTTTTTATTTAATATTAACAGAATTGAGCAACAAGATTTCGGAATTCACAGTCTAATGTTTGTAAATCTGCCTAAACATAACAATTACATTGTTATAAAAAGTTTGTTTAATATTTTTATAAAAAGTTTTTAATATCCCCTTTAAGTAAAGAGTTCTTTAAAAAAATTATAAAAATTATTAAAATACATTTTCCTTTAAAATTTTACAAATGCAGGTAAGCCAAGATCATCAGAATTCTATTTGAATAAGAATTCTATTATAAATAACTTCAATATTCCTACAAATACAGTGAAATGAATGCATTTAATCCTAGGACAAACATGGTTAAGCAAGTAGAGTTTTTGAGATATGTCATGTGGAAGTGACAAGGAAATAATAAACTCGTGATTTATAGCAGAAGGAATGTCATATTGTAATAGGTGATATATTTCTTATAGACATAATATTACCATAAAACAAGTACATTTAACTATCAGATCTTTGTAACATAATGTATTTTGAATTTCTTATCATTATATAGTTACGTATTAAAGCAAAGAAAAATGTGTTAATACTAATATATGTTCAATATTAAAAAAACACTTCTCGCAATATGCGAATTCGCTTGCGTGACTTTCAATTTATAACTCATTTATTTGCAGCAGGTTTATTCCCCAGTGCTCAGAAAACTTTTATCTCCTATTTATTTCGTAGTAATGTTACACTAGAGTATTGGCATTCTGCCGACTAATTTCTAAGAAATGAATGATGCAAAGAGTTCCTTAGTATGATGTTAAAAATCGTTACTTATATTTATTTACGTGACTTTGTAGGAATTAAATAAGGTATTAAGAGTTAGAATTGTTAATCGTAAATTAACAAACCAAACAGATTCTACCAAAAGTTATAAAGATATATCTTCAGCGGAATTTAAACATTCTGCAAAAGTTAATTTCAACAACATTGTTTGTCTGTTATGTTTATTTGAATGAAAATTTTAAAATAACGTTTGAAGTTCAATGTTGCAATATGTATAACACTTTTCTATTTATGGAAATAGAAGTTTCAAGTTAATACGACGCTAGTATGTGCGGTAACAAGTTTTGTTATCTTATTAAATTTTAAAGATTTGACAATAATAAAAATAAATATTCGATTCAAATGACAATTTTTAAATAAGACTGAAATTAGACAACTTTCTAAGATCGAGATTTTTTGTAAACAAATTCAAGCGATTCATTAAATTAATTTCAAATACAAAATACTTGAGCACCACAAACACTAAATTTCCGCATTTAATAACATACTTTGTAGGAACTTACTTTAATAGTCTCAAATATTGAACGAAATATGAATTATTATTAAATATAACGTTTATTGTTATATTTAAAATGATTGTCACGAAAATAGAATGTGCTTGTACTAATTGCTATTCTATAATTCAGTTGTATTTAAAAATATCTATCTATTGAAAACAACAGTTCTATTAAACATTTGCATTTGATAGATCATTTTATAAGAAAGTAACAAAAAATTTATTAAAACAATTAAAATGTTTAACTATTAACTTGGCTTAACTGTTATAAAACTTAATTTAACTTTATTAATAAATAATTGTTTATTTTTATTTTAAATAAATATGAAATAAAAAAACACGATGTTACAGAAAGTGTCCATTGATTAAACTACTTTAGACAAACGCATACTAAAGATAAGATAAGATATCGATGGTAACAAATATCTCCCGTTTAGAATCGGCTAAGAAATATATCGACTATATATATATATATACTACCAGCAGACTAGGTCACGCATTGCTGTGACTATTGTTTTTCATATATTACATTAAAACTATTTAAGGGGTAACGTTCATAGTACATTCCCTACCTACCTCATTCGTAATTACTCAATCCAGTCAATAGATACCGCCATCTGTTAGAACCGTTAGGAGCTAACTGAAAATTGTGACTGCAAAATAGTAAAGAAATAATTTGCAATAAAATAATATTGCGACTATGAATTGAGTCGAAAATCTTTTAAGTTTGGTCAAACTGCACGTGGTGTGTAAATTTTATTTAAATCGGTTAAGTAGTTTAGGAGTCTATCGCAGACAAACAACGTGACACGTAATTTATATATATTGAGATTGTGGAAATTGTTTCATACATTGAGAACCGACCGAACTGTAAAAACTATTTCTATATGTCATTATCGTTTCAGTATAATTAGTTGTATGAACACATTGTACACCATGTACATTGTCTGTACATGTCTGTACATGGTGTACAGACAATTTTTTTAATGAATGTTATTTTGCTATATGGTCGAATACTAGTCTCAGAAAAAAAAGATATCAAACACTTGAAGGAAGTCTTTTCTCTCTCTGGAATGCAATTTCTAAAATCCCTTTATGGGATTTCTAGGTTATTTTTGTAACTACCTAGTTATTTCTTCTTAGAAATTCTTTTAGTATTGTATAAAATTTTGATAATTAAATGTCCTCACAAATATAATATAATATATATAAAATGATATAAAAGAAACCTTCATCTTGTACATATAGCAATGATAAAGGTTTAAGATTCGAATAAGACAAATATGTTCGCGCAGATATAACGGACACACATAAAGTACTATATATTTTATAGGGAGTGAGTTATTTTATAGTAACATGATTTTACTTACTGCTATATAATTGTTATGTTTATATGATCAAGTTACTTATTTTATATATTTTTTATAATACTGGAAATATAAACACATTGGTAATTATTTATAATATTTACATTGAATTGATACATATTTTTTTTGTACATTAATAATGCCGTACTTTTTGAATTATTCATCTTTAACTATACTTTATGTGTTTGATACGACCTTTAAAATTATGTATGAATGTAATAAATTGATTTATAACACAAAGTAGTTTTTGTGTTTATATGGAGTACTTGGAGTCAATATACAAAAAATAAATTTTTGAATATAACAATTAATCCATAAAACAATTTAAAAAAAAGTTCCTATTTATTAAACTGCTACAGACAACGCCTCCATAGAATAAGCGTAACTATCGATCTTCAATCGTTTTCCGCTTTTTTTTTTATCCACTTATGTGGGACAGAAATAGAATTCAAACAACCTTCTTTTGATCAAACGATTATGTCACGCCTTAGTATGAACTAAGAATAGTATAGGCGCTGAAATTCACACAGTAATAGTGAATATAGACAATTGGGTAGACCTCGAAGAATACGGTCTGCCCATTCATTTGTCCCCTACTTTCGAATTTTGAAAAAATTTCTTCACAGGAGGTCTTCTTATGACCGCCTGAGTCCGAAATGACCATTGGTCAAAAAGTTTATATATATATATATATATATATATATATATATATGCGTGCGTGCGTCCAGATTCGACTTTTGTCAGCACGATAGCGGCCGCAGTTTCGCTCGGATCGCTTTCAAACTTTGCACAAAAATCAACCATCCAAAAATGAAGGTCAAGTTCGTTAACCAGAGAAATCCGGCCACAGGGGGCGCTAGGGCCTCACTTTTTCTGATTTCAGTTTTTCGACCATAACTTTGTCCCTATACAAAGGAGATCAATCGCGTTCATATTTTATGATGTCTTTGATAAATACCTATAACTAATGTAGATAAACCGAAAACCTAACTTCAATAACTTAGGGGTGGGGGTGAAAAAACCGAAAATTTGTGGAAAAAAAATCATAACTTTTTTCTGGTAAACATTCTTTCATCACAAGTATTTTTAATAGAAAGGTTATTTTTTACTCTAAATTTAGGTATCAAAAGTTTTTCCGTAAAAGGTACCGTTTACGAGAAAAAAAATAAAAACCACTTTTAGCTTGTAAATTTTAGGTAGATAAAACCACGGCAACTTTTTTCTGGTAAACATTTCCTCCTCGCAAATATTTTTAATAGAAAGGTTATTTCTTACTCTAAATTTAAGTACCAAAAGTATTTCCAAGAAAGTATTTAAAAGATACCTTTTCCGAGAAAAAAAATTAAAACCGCTTTTTGCTTGAAAATGTTTGATGTAAACAACGGCATCATGTATTATTCTTAGGTAGTGAGTTATATTTTAAATGAGTTACACACGAGGTCTACCCACGCGTGTCCCCCTGCGGGCACGGATTTTTTTTTTATTGTTTCTCTGCATTACAATAACAAATTCATTTCATCTACTAAATCAAACATTAATATCTACTAACATGTAATAAAATGACGGAACGGAACCTCTCTGTTCTCAAAAGAAATGAAGAGCAACATCAATCAAAAGCATCTAACATACCTTGAGAATCGCCAGTTGAACATTGAGTTGCTATATGGCTTTCGCTATGGTGGATCGCCTAGTGATCTGCTGTAATATCTAACTCACCTGGCCATTTTGCCGTTGGCACAAGGAATTTGTTTCACAGCTTCCCTCCTATGGGATAATCCAAGATTTTATGCAAGGCCATTTTCGACGGTTTTTGCTCGGAACCCTGGGTGCTTTGCTAGTGTACCCAAGGCTACATGCTATGCCAACCTTTGATTCTCCTGCATTAATGATATATTGAATATTTTCAACATATATTATTATGCATATGTCAGCACTGGGAATGTTGTATATTCCGGCCATACAGGGCTCTCTTGGGAAAACGTCGACGAGTGCCGAAAGAAACTTGTAACTTTTATAGAAATCTCCCGAGGAATAATCTCAGAATGAGGTGATCTGAACTTCGTCCAGTTTAATCAAGGAAAGACACAAGTATTCGTATTTACCACCAGGAAAACCCTATTTATTTTTATGAATCCCTACTCACAATGCCTCGTCAAGTATCAGTATAATGGAACTCGCTACTTCGAGCGCTTATTAGTTATGTGGTCAAGACTGGAGCACAAGACCAAGTTGGTCTCGATGTAAGTGGAAGTGATCAATAAAATAAGGCAGTATTGCAGGCCTGGCCAAAGACTAGCGCAAGACTTTATAAGGCACAGGTCTAGCTATACAGTTAAGTTAAGTTAAGTTAAGCATTATCCAGCCCCTTGGCTCACTCCTACCCTAAAGAATCTGATGGCGTCTCGTGATAAAGCATATTTAAAATATCGTCACGATTGTACTGATGCTAACCACGAAGTATATAAATCCTTAAGGGCTAAATGCAACAAAATGTGTCGTGCAGCTAAAAGACGCTATATTCATACGAGGATTGAGGACTCTCCGCCTGAAAAATTATGGACTTTTCTAAAGTGTCTAGGGGTAGGAAAAGACTGCAGCAGTTGGCAACCAGCGCTTGATATAGACGCACTTAATGTCCATTTTAGTACATGTCCAGCTTTCCTCACTTCAGAACAAAAAAGACTAACTCTTGCTAGCCTGCAGAAGAAGCAACAACATCTGCCGCCTTTTGAGTTTGACGAAGTGTCAGCCTCAGAAGTTTCTAAAATTATTAAGTCTCTAAAATCTAAAGCAATAGAAAGTGACGGCATCGGATTGGAAATGATCTTACCAATAAATGAACAAATTTTCTATTATAAAGTTCTGGCTCATATATTTAACTACTCTCTTCATTTCGGCGTTTTCCCTGCAAATTGGAAGCTTGCTCATATTATTCCCCTTCCAAAAAGTTCGCATCCCACTGACTTCACGCATTTTCGTCCTATTTCCATTCTTCCTTTTCTCTCTAAGATATTGGAGCATATTGTCAGTCGTACCCTTACTAACCATTTACGTAAATTTGATTTAATTAGCCCGTTCCAATCTGGTTTTCGATCTGGGCATAGTACTACTTCTGCTCTGTTAAAAGTTACCGAGGATATTCGTTTAAACATTAATGAGAAAAAGGTGACAATTTTGGTACTTTTAGATTTTAGTAGCGCATTTAATTCTGTCGATCTAGACGTACTTGTCGGCTCACTGGAAAGAATAAACTTGTCAAAAGTTGCTATATCATGGTTCAAGACCTACCTTTATGACCGTCAACAATTAGTTAAATATAATAATAATCACTCTAAACCGTGTCATCTTACATCAGGTGTACCTCAAGGTGGAGTACTCTCACCCATATTGTTTTCCTTTTTTATTAATTACATAACTTCGATTCTCACTTGCTCATACCACCTTTATGCAGACGATCTGCAAATTTACGCTGCGGCTTCGATCACTAATATTGATGACGCAATCAAACAATTAAATGATAACCTTGTCTTAATTTCAAAATGGGCAGGAAACTTTGGTCTTGCAGTCAATCCGCTCAAATCTCAAGCAATTATCGTGGGTAGTTGGAACTATATCTCTAAGTCGCGCGAAATGGTGTTACCTAATATTGTTTTTGACGGTATTCCTATCCCATTTACTACTACAGTTAAAAATTTAGGTATCCTAATTGATCAAACTCTGTCCTGGGCACCGCATATTAATGAAATCAGTCGTAAGTTATTTTTTTCTCTTCACTCGCTTAAAAGATTACAACATTTTTTACCAATAAAGACCAAGGCTATGTTGGCTAATTCGTTATTATTACCTCTCATTGATTATTGTGATGTAGTCTTCCTGGATCCTTCTTCGGAGTTGTTATTAAAGCTTGAACGTCTTCAAAATGTAGCAATAAGATTTGTTTTCGGTTTGCGGAAGTTTGACCACGTAACTGAATTTCGCAAGAAACTTAATTGGCTACCGATTAAATTTAAAAGAAATATAAGTAAAGATCGCTTGAGATCCGGCGCTAACTTAACGCTTGCTGTTCCTATTAGCAACTCACATTGCTACTCAAGGTCTTTCACTGCTCAAGCAGTGAAATTATGGAATAGCCTCCCGAGATTCATTCGTGAGTTATCTTCTTTAGACTCCTTTAAGAAAAACGTCCGCAGGTTTTACGAAAACGAATAATAAATACCTGTTGAAATTTACGAGTATATATATATATGTATATATTTTAGTTATATTTTTATATATTTTATATAAGTATTGGTTATATTACGACAAAACAAGCCCATGTGGGCAATATTTTATTGTTATGAGTAGCATTTTGGATTAAATTAGTTTTAATTACTTAGTTCTTTATAGTTATTTTCTTTTTCTTTCATATTATTGCTTTTTTATTGTGTTCTTTCACTTTAGTTTACCATGTGATATGTTTTATTTGTTCATTCATCCAGAGGTTGACTGGAAGAGATCCCTTCAGGGGATAAGTCCGCCTTTGTGCATAATTTTTTTTTCTTGTTATACATTAAGCTATGTACTTTAATATTATTTATGTACAATAAAGAGCATACAAACAATACAAACAAACAGTACTGTTCTGGAGTACTGTTCTCACCTCTGGTCCTAGCTTTAGCTTCTAGCGTTTGACTGCGTATAACGTAGAGCCTTTGGAATGGCTAGACTTTTTGGCATTGCATAGTGACGTGGATTCCTTATGCGTCTTTTATCGCGTTTCATCGGGGTATATTCCAAAGAGCTCTTTGATTTGATGCCTGCCGCTCATTTTATTAAGGACCTTTCTTCCACATACCACGAATACCATGTGGAACGAACTCCGTCCTAATTTTAACTGTAAATAATATCTCTACGCTGACGACTTACAGCTTTATGTACATTCTGGAGTCAATTCGATTTCATCTGCAATATCCTCACTTAACACCGCTCTGGACAGCCTATCACTTTGGTCTAAAAATTATGGTATTGAAGTCAATCCTTGTAAATGTCAAGCAATCACTATAGGTAGCACACGCCAACTGACAAAGATTAACTTTAATTCCTTACAAAATGGTATTTATAACAATATTATAATACCGTTCACGTGTAATGTCTAAAATTTTGGAATATTTTTAGATAATTCTCTTAGTTGGAATGTCCATGTTAGGGAGCTATCATGAAAGTTTTTTAAAACACTTCACCCCTTGTTACGGCTCAAAAATTTTCTCCAATTCAATGCGAAATTATAGGTAGTGAACTTATTGTTACTGCCTATTCTCGATAATGCAAATGTGTGCTTTTTGGACACCAAAGAAAATCTACTTAATAAGCTTGAACGTTAATCTAATACTTGTATTCATTTTATTTTCGGCCTGCGTAAGGTCGATCATATTTTGAAATTTAGATCGAAATTAAATTGGTTATCCATTCTCTCTCATAGGAATGTCAAAATCCTGTGTCTATTATATTATCTTTTAATCCTCCCACTCCTTCATATCTTAAATGCAAATTCTCCTTCTTATCTGATTGACATGACAGATCACTCTGCTCTTTTATCAATTTATTGCTCAGTACCCCACTTCATCGGTCTGGTTTTGTGTCCAACTCGTTTGCTGTTACTGCAGTTCTCTGGAATGAATTACCCGAGTCTCTTAAAAAAGTCCGTTCTCGAGAGACCTTTAAACGTCAGGTGAAAGATTTTTATTTAGACAAGGAATAACACATCCAATCTTTTAAAACTAAACATAAATATATAACTTATATCTTGTTTATATTTCCATATTAATATCAACACTTTTTATTTGTATTTTATTTTTGTTTCTTTTACACGCCTACGGACGTCTTCTCTTTCACATCCTAAGGTTGGCTGGTAGAGAATGCCTATAAGCATTAAGCCCGCCTTTTAAACAATATTTTATATTGTGCAATAAAGAATTAAATAAATAAATAATAACACTTTACTAAAATACTTCTGGATTTTTCTTCTACATGGGAAACATACATCATACATACGTATGTATGTATATACACTTAAGTTTAGAGCAATAAATATTTTAATTTAACTATTTTATTTAACTTAATATAATAATATTATATTTTTCTTAAATATCTTGCAAGACTAGGGAAGCCAGGATGAACAGATTTCTATTTGAACACGAAGTTCAACAAAAATAACTTTAGTGTTTCTACGGCTACGGTGGATTCGTTTGATTCTCGAACAAAGGTTGTTAGATGAGTAGAGTTTGTATTTAAGACATTTCATGTGGAACTAATACGAAAATAATAAACTCGCAAATTGTAGCAGAAGGAAAATTATATTTTAGTAACCTGTATACTTTTAATGATTTTAATAATGCTGTTATAAAACAAGTTCACTGAACTTCAATGTCTTTGAACTACTCAGTTATACGAATTTCTGTTTTTGGGTAGCTTTGGCTATGAAACGTTGAAATTTGTAAAATATAGACCAACATACTTTAATTTTCTTATTTTTATTATCCTCACACATATAAACCATGTTAAGTTTATATCATCGAAAAGTAAGATTTTCAAAGATTTTAAAATAAATTCATTAGCTTGCATGTACTTTCCGAAAAGACATCTACTTTTAGAATTAGGTTAGGACACACTACCATAACGTAGAGAATTCCAGATGACTCAAATTAAATTCTATACCCGTTAATATATATATGTTTTTGTATATTAATTTCACACTTATATGCACGCTTGACACGGGTGCAACGTATATATGCATATTTATAATATGTTGTTGCACCTGTTACGAAAAAGAATCTTTTTTACCAATATTTGTTAAAGCTTAACACCATAATTTGCATTGTGTTCAATAAATTTTCACCAGCTTGTAAATTCTGTTCAAGTAATCGATTACGTGACGTTCCATACTTAACTAGTGTGTGCAATGCCGGGGCAGAGACATGGCAGACTTTTTTTTTTTTTTTTTAGAAATCTTAAAATCTTTTACACAGAAAACAATTTATGATATGGTATGTATATGATGACAATTCTTGGTAGATACACTTTCTACAGTATGGTAATAAAGGGTACAAATAAAAAAAAAATTGTGATAGGAGAAATCCGTGCTCATTTTTTCTGATTTATATATGAAGTTTAGAAGATCCCCATAATTACTTATGACATTTCGGCAAAGGGACATACAGGGATATTATTTTTGAAATTAAATAAACTAAAAGAAGCTGATTGTGCTATAATATATGAATTCCTTCACATAGCCGTTCTTTATTTTATGATTTCAGAGAATTGTAAATAAAAGATGTAATCAACCAAGAAACCATATTTAAATAGTCTGCAAAACTTTATTTAAACAATGTTATTTGTCTTTTTTCTTTTATTTGAATCGAAATTCTAAAGCAGTTCTGTTCTCGAAGTTTACTGTTTGAAAATGGATAAAATTTTTCTGTTTGTATAAATTGAGATATGAGGATGGCATATTTCCAGAAAGGAATATGCGGTGATGAATTAACTATACTAAACAAAAATCGTCATATCTTGTAACCTTAATAATCTTAAAGAGGTAGCAATAAAAGTGAATAGAATTGTCTATTTTGAGTTATGTCTGAATGCCCGATTGATTACATTTCCTAAAATAAAAACTAAGAGAAAGATCTATAGTTTCGATAAAATAATTGAGCCGGTTCAGTGAATTAATTTCAAACACAAAATACTTGAACACCGCTAAGATTAAATTGCCTCGCCTCTTCAGCTACAAAACGGAGCCATGTCGAGGTCGCATGATGTGAAATGTGGCTGGTGTACTGGTGACAGAACATCTGTCATAAATATAGGATCCTGGAATGTCTGGAATATGGAGCATCCAGACAAAAAGGAGACTATCTATTTATAATATGAAGGATCTATTTCTAGTGAGGGTGGGCTGGTTGGATTCACCATGATTAAGTCGAAAATAAAAGTTATTATCGTCGACAGAACTGGTCAATTCTCAAGGAATGCAAATCAAAAGAAAAAAGAAGAATGCTGCAATGAGTCAGCTTACGCGTATCTGCAATATATCTAATATCACTAAGGTCAATACAGACATTAGTTTTCTAGATATTTTTAAATGCCTCGGAATTATGGACAATATGTGCATCAGTCTGGAAAGAGATTGATGCAAGGAAAACAATGCTCCGCATTCCATGGACGGCCAAAACGACAAACAAATCTGTATTGTAAAAATTTAGTATAAAAACAAGATTCTCAATGCTATTGAGAGTCTTGAATATTTTGGTCACATTGCCCGCCGAGAGGGCTCAACAAATTACTTGTGGGAAAGGTTGAATGAAAGAAACCTCCTGGCAGAATACCTAGCCATTAGTATGATCAATTATTGTCTATTATGGTCTCCCCATAATAACTGCCTCAATAAGATTGAAAACGGGACGAAATGGAAGCAAGCGATACATCAAACCACGAAGGTCTTTCATGGACGTGAATATCAGTAATGAAGTATTTGACTACGAACAGATAATATAATATTAAGTATCCTGTTATAATAATATACACTTATGTTCGAATAAACTAAATATTATAAGTCGATTCGACTGTGTTTATTCGTACAACTGTGTCTTCATGAATACATTTTACGTGACTCAGATACCTCTTGTTTTATTACAACAGATTTATGTGTAATACAAATTGTGGCTGTTTTCATGTCCAATTTTATTACCTTATTTGTTTGTTTATATTATGTACGTAGTTTTAGGAAAATAATATGATATTTGAGAAGCTTAAATAGAAATAAATTCACGTTTTTCTTTACGAGGTACAAAATATTAGATGTAATACATTCATAATATTCAGTAAACTATATATGTAAAAGGAATTATTCCTTTTAGTGGCTCATTTGTAATTATATTCTTTATATATTATATTTATTTGTAATTTATGTCAATGGTTAAATAAAAAGATATCTTCAATTTTATATAATTTATATAATATCTCTATGGTACAAAAAATTCAACTTTAGTATAATGTTGAATACTTTTTAATTACTATGCATTATGATTTATCTTTTACGTGTAGACAAAGGAAAAGTCCTTCGTCGATTAAAATTAGTTCTAACTTTTAACAATGTAACAACAATCTTAAAATATGTGATGGCACGCAATTTTTTAATAAAAGTAATTTATACTTTTTCGACCGTACATGCTGTATGTATGTATGTATGTATGTAAACTAAATTATAATGTCTTTCTTTATTCTCTACTGTTTTTAATATTATATATGTATTTTATATATTATTCGACATTTACACTTCATTGTCATCGATATTGGTTAAGTATTTTATATAATGGCAATAAAAGAACAGTTTTTTTTAATTAACATGGATTTAAAATATCACAAGTACAATAAGCTACTGTATCCGACGGAGCAAAGTTGTAAGTTTTTTATATTTTTAATAAATCGTTGGTAAAAATCTTAGGCAAAAATTTTATATTTTTTCTATCCCAAGATTCTTTCTTTTATTTTATTTCGGAGAATATTTGAATAAAAAAGCTTTTGGTTCAAGACGTCCTCGAGGTTAGTAGTTTTATTATTACCGAAATATGTTTTTATTATTCAGCGAATAATAATACAGGAATGTCGGATATTGCTTTAAGACTAGAAATATTGAGATATACACATTTCTCTATCATACAATATTTCCTAATAAATATGATTTATAAAGAAGGAATAACAATTTAACAAACGAATTTTTTTTCTTATATTTTTATTAGAAGGCGATATTATATAATATATAAAAATAAATGTTATTAAACTTTTCAGATGACATATTATCTTAAGAACTTAATATAAAGTCTTTGTGGCTAAATATTCCTCATAGCTTATTAAATCTATATCATACTTCGCGGAAGCGAACTCTCCAAGACGTTCTTACACAATGAAAAGATGTTGTGGAGAACTTACTCCACAGTGGTGCTGAACTCAATTCTGAACTTAATATAAAGTTACACAATTCAAAAAGCACTATATGTACGTGGGGATATTTTAATGTATTGTATATTATTCTACTCATTCAAATATTTAACATACTTTGATATGTATTTACAAATGAAAACACATAAAACTTTTAATATATTAACACATATTCATAGACAGAAGGATCAGATATTGCCTAAACCAGGTCATTTTAATAGTTATAGCAAATTTAGAAATATATATTATTCTTAACGTTACATGTACTACAAATTAATCAAATACTAAGATGACCGATAAATATTTTATAATTATGAAATATTATCTCAAATGCCAAAGTTCTGTTAATTATCAATAAGTCTTTATTATATTATATTTTGGCCCGAATATATATTAACACAAAATAAATATCAATATTAAATACTAACAATTTTGGTGTTGTTCTAGAAAGTATTATTATTTATGAAGGTAATATATTTTGCAGAATGCAGAAATTTATACACAATATATTTTAGTGATGTTAGAATAAAAACAAATAGTGTATATTGTATAATAGACATATTGCTCAATGTCAGTTCTCGCTAGTATAAAATGTATCAAAATAAGTTATATAGCTGTTGTAGTGAAGTTGTGACCCGCTCTGATCAAGAATTCTATGTTAAAATCTAATTCATTTGAAATTAAGCCTACTTTTTGAACACAGTCTGCTTCTTCTAGCACTTCTCAACAATAAGGTCAAATCTTTATTTTTATTATGTGTTATTTGTGTGAATTTAACGTTTAGAAAAGTGTTATGTTATGGAAAAAGTAAAGCATACATTTTTTTCAAATACATTCAATAAGACCAAAAAAATAAATTGTGATTGTGTCTTGAAAGGGAGTACCACAGAGCACTTTGTAATGTTTTGTGATGGCTTCTTAAAGAGAATGAAATGATGACAGATCGTAGGAACAATATTCGACTCCCGTTTTTCAGAGGAGAAAACGGGGAAAAATAATAAATACAACTATACCAATGGGCTTGTCGTATGAATCGGAATGCTGGACTACATGCACCGAAATGGAATGAGATGAATGACTATTTGATGAAAGATGTATTCAAAAAATAAATGCTACAATAAAAAAATGTAGTAAATGTCATAATAATAAAAAAAATTAATACTTACGAAGGATTTGTTCAGAGCAGCGTATTATTATTACTCCTCGCATTAAATTGACTAGTAAATATCGCTTATCCTACAGTAAGTTCTTAATTCACTAAGACGCTAAATAAATCTATTTAAATATAAATAAAAATTCAAAAATTATTTTTTTATTTATGACTCGAGAAATAAATGACTAAAGTAACTACAAGATTGAAGATTGTAATATTGACATTCAAATAAAGATGTTTTTGTCTACAGATTCAAGTTAACCTACTTTATACGTTTGCTAAGAATAAAGTAGAAAAACTCATATTTTATTTAATGAAATTTATGTATACGGTCGCAGTTCGTTTAATGTTGTTCCTAGAGGTATGCTTTTAATAATGCTGGTTTTCTTATAAGTTAGATAATAATATGTAGCTTAGAAAAATAAAATAATTACGTAATTAAATTCATTAAAAAAATTACTATATATTGAGACGGATTAATTCCAATATAAGTTAGAAGGAAAATAATGATAAGCTATATATCTCTAGCAAACTGAATTTTTACTTTTTTAATTTAAAACTTACAGTAAACAAAATTTTAACTGAAATAAAAAAGACAAAAATAATAACACGTGAACAAAGAATGAGATGCTTAAAATAATACAATTTTACATGTTGAAAAGGTTTTTAAAGCGAAGAAAAACTAGTAAAATTTAAAATAGAGATAGGCAGGATATACGAGTATTATGAGGAAGGAAGAGGGTAAGTGAAAAAATAATAACAACGTTATGACAATGCTCCCCTAGTAGAGATTGAAAGCAAAATAAAATGACATCATTGGCAATGTTGTAGAGAATTCAACAGTCATAGTAATATACGATGTATTGTTCAGAGTACGTTGTACGGAATTCAATAGTCGTAATTATACTTTTTCATTAAAAACCCTAATGTTTAATCAAATTTTTTACTTATTATATATGAAAATATTGACAATAATTGTTAAGAAATAATAAACGTTCGTTAATAAATAATAAGACTTTGATATACACATTTAAATTTTAATAAAATAGTTCTTAATATATTTTAGTTATCCACTCGATCATTTTCCAGGAAACGTGTTTCAGGGAAGTGGTTTTCTTGTTAAGATGATTGATAACAGTTATATACATGTAATTAGTTTTATTTTAAAGGTACATTAAAAATAGATTTGATTTTGTACAATCGAATCATTGAATTGTAAAATATAGAAAGCATTCAATACAAGACATATGATCTAAATGTTTACATGATTTGAAGTTTAATAAATACCAACTTGTATCGACAAATACATTTAATCTTATATTTAATGAGATTGAAAAGTGTTTACGCAATCCACTACAAACTATACTGGGCTCTACATCTTATCTAACACATCTTTATTCAAATCTAGCAATAATTGGTTTGTTATTTATAGACAGTATTTAGATTAGTTGTTAGATAGTGTATAGATATCCGGATCAAAAGTAACCTGGGATATGTTCGATTTTTTTTTGTATTATGTTCCAATAAAACTATAAAACTATATAATTAATTACAATCTGAAATTCCGTCTGATATCATCAGATATGAGACGGAATTTCAGATTATCAAATCGATTATCAAATCGGAAGTAAATTGTTTTTGTTAATTCTAAATAAAATATGTGAAATATGAACTTGATCTTTTTAAAAACCTTTGTTCCTGTATTATACGGGGACATTTATAGTTATATACTGTCACGCTGTAGTTCAAGTAAAATTCTCTTTGTAACTAATATTGCAACTTAAAAAAAATAGAAACTAAAAAATCATATTACAAACATTACTGTAAGTTAAGCTGAGTCTGGACAATGCAGTTTAATTACAAAATTGCCATGAAAGTAAGAGAAATAGATTTTTTTATAAAAAAATTACATCTGTTTTCATTTATTTTGACCCCTCTATATTGTATCACGGTGGTTAAAAAGAACGATATTCGGATAACTACAAATATGAGAGAATATAAAAAATAATTTAATTAAAACTTTCCTTTTGAGTACCCTTCAGTATGTTTTATCAAGCCCAGTATACAAGTTAAAATTTGTTTTATATACTTAATCTGAAAATGTGAGACTTTTCGTTATATCTTAACGAAAAGTCTTGATCATTAAATTTTCTTCTTATAAAATTTAATCATCAAGTCTTCTCTAAAAGCATGTAATGAATAACTATGTTTATATTCCCAAACATGTTTAACATACAACAATTATAGTTATTAAGGATTGGATAGGTTTATTAATTTGATTGTGGAACTATCTATCTACCTTGTGGAACTTTATTTATATTCGCGTATATAATAAAGTTCCACAAGATATCTTAGACTTTCCTTTTCCTAGTTTTAAACTTTAAATCAAAAGTTTATTATTAAATAAATCTTGTTATAACGTTCAAGAGTTTTTAGTAGATCGAAATATGGCGAACTTAAGGTGTTGACTCATTTGCAGAATTTATATTAAAATGTACATCATCCAATATTGTTATATTTCTTTTAAAAAGAGCAACTGTTGAGTTTTGGGCCGGCTCTTCTCAACAGAACAACATTCCGAGCTGGTGGTAGCTTACTCACAGGCTGATTACACTAACCTTTTTTACATTGTAATAATTGACGATTAAAAAGCCGTGTAATGCCTACTTGAATAAAGATATTTTGAATTTGAATTTGATTTACCCGCAGCTCTTCATTGCTTTATCCTCGTGAATAACAAAATAGTATATTTCGTTCGGAACATTATTCTAAAGATCGTTTCCAGTCAAGGAAAACCATAGTCCGAATGAAATATATGGCTAACCTAAAATTAATATATTTTATAAAAAATATAGCTTAACTTTGATATGTAGTATTAAATTGTGAAGTTTATTGTATTATAACTTATCTAAATTAGATAAAATAAAAACAATTAATATTATTTACATTTCTTAATGTACATCCATAAAATATTTACAATATCTTATGAATATGCCAAAATTCGCTCGAATATAGAAAGTAACCCAAATTATGTAAATCTGAATTTTGTTGGAAGTTGTAGGTAAGGCTTCAAAATGAGAAATAATTTATTTTACTGAAATTCATGTTAGGTACAGAAAATATGATTAACAGAGTCACGCACTTGAATAACACCATTCTCACGGAAACTATAAAGGAGTAATAGTAGTTGTCGTAGGGGAAAAAACATTATTATAATTTAGATTTTATCCCTTCGAATACTTTCTTGAAAAGACTCATTAAAGCGGCCCAGAAAGAATTAAAAGCAATAAATCTTTTCCTCTAGCGGTTGTAAACTATGGTGTAAAAGGTAACTGAACTAAAGGTCGCATTTCACTCAGTAATAGAAAATAGGTAAAAATACGAATATTTCATTTCCGAGTTTCATTTATTTTATACTCAAAGAGTTGACTTAATGTACTATAAAAATACATAAATAATAACCATTTAAACTAAGTTATAAGACACCAATTCAAATACAAGTAAAACTGTTTAAATTGATGGGATGATATAATATATCTAACCGTAGCAAACATAAATATAAGTTTTAGAAAAATTCAATATTTTGTTCATTTCATTCATTTGTTCGGGAAAATTCATTTGTTCGGGAATAAGATCCGAACAAGGAACTTGAAATAAAAGGATTCAATTCAATAAAAAATCAGATACAAGTGGTTATAGATGTAATATAAATTTATTTATTTGAGTTTTAATAATTGTGTTTATAGTTATTAAAATATATAATACATTTAGATCTGGGCAAGAAGTCTGTGTATTTTATATAAAATGAGTTGATAATATAACGAACAGTAAATGGTTTAAAGTATGATATGATCATTCATATCATAACCAACTCAATCATATAATGTCTGTACATAGCGTTCATGCAATTACAATTCATATTAAAGTATTATATATATAATTTGGTAAAAAACTTTCATATTTTCTTTTTCGTACAAGAGTTATCACGAACTTTTTACTTGAGCAGGTAAGAAGTTAATATACTTTGAAAGCTATACACGCTGGCAACTTTCCCTAATAACATATGAGAATCATCTTAGTGAAAGTATAATTAAAAATTGGTGCTAGATGCTTTCTGTGATTCAAGTACTCTAAAGTCAATGACTGAAGAGGTCGGTCACAGACGGACAAAATTCCATTCGTGAGTTTTGGATGACTGTCGGGACATTTTTTTATATTTTTAAATCTTATAATCATAATATTTCAATAATTTTATATATATTACTATATATTTATTTTTAAATTAATTTAAAGAAGATATTTTGCAATATCAATTATTTTTGTGTTGTAAAGTTGATGTTATTTGTAACTCTCTATATTTTTTCAATAAATTTAATAATGATATTATGAAGGAATGGATTTGTGTTGTTTGTGAAAAGGAAGTAAAAATAAACGAGGTATTCACAAAAGGTTTTTCATTCATATCATACTTATATTCACCATGAAATTGAAATATCATTTTGAAATGTAATAATTCAGAGTACAAATTTTTTTTTTTTTTTTTTACTTTCTAGGTTAATGCTTGACTACATTCCACCTGATGGAAAGTGAAAATGTAGTCTTAGATGGTAAAGCGCATTAACTTAGTAACCTATTCACTCTTCTCTTGAAGACGCCCACATTGTATTCGGACGGAAAAACCGACGCAGGCAAGCTGTTCCAGTCCTTCGCTGTGCGAATTAAAAAAGACGAAGCAAAGCGCTTCGTTCGGACAGGGGGAATGTCCACAAGTTATGGATGGATACCTGCCGTGCGTCGGGACGTCCTGTGATGGAAGGGGGACGGAGGAATTAAGTTGTGTAATTCCAGCGCACACTCACCAAAATGTATCCTATAGAATACTGAGAGGCTAGCAATTCTACGCCTGTGTTCAAGGCTGTGGAAGTTGGCTTCTACCAATTCGGGATCGCTTATAAGCCTCTTTGCTCGCCTCTCAATTGAGTCCAGAACCGCAAGATGAGACTTTGCGGCACCAGCGAATATGTGACCACAGTACTCTACACACGACCGGATCTGTGCTTTGTATAATACAAGAAGCTGTCCCGGTGTAAAGTACTGACGGACCTTCGCAAGAACGGCAAGCTTCCCTGCAGATGCTCTTGCTCTGGACTCAATACACCGACCAAAGTTGAGGTTCGAGGAAATCTCTAAGCCTAACAACTGTAGCCGGTCACTGTATTCCAAAGATACACTCTGGAAAGTAGGAGCCAAGGTGAAAGGGCTCCTTTTGGCGGTGAACAGACACGTCTGCGTTTTGGTGGCGTTGAATTTGACAAGATTGGCATTGCCCCATGCGGAGACTGCCTGAAGTTTGTCACTCAAACGTTGCACCATGGCTTCTCTTTCTGACTGTACTTGATCTCTACTAGCCCGACTACTCGGCACGTATCTTTCTACAACTGTGCTGTCGTCTGCATACCCATAGATACCAGGCTTCAGCAGATCGTTGATGTGCAGCAGAAAAAGAGTTGCAGCAAGAACGGACCCCTGATGCACTTTTTGAATACTTACCGATATCGCTTATTCTTGATAGATTTATATTTTCATAATATTCCTACATAAATAACTCGTGTCGATTACATACAAAATGTGAAACAGATTATATTAAAGAGCTTCTGATATGATCCAGTTTTTGTACATAAACAGTTTCTGAACCAAACGACGGGAGGTCGCCTGATAACAGAACTTTTACAGACATAAATACATTTAATCTTATACTTATTTGTGATTGGACAGTCTTTACACAACTCACTGTAATGTAGTATACGTTGTGCGTTACGTATGTACTTTTATATTACTATACTGACTACTAAATTTATATAAATCGGATGTCTTTATAATTTCTGTATCTATACAGTTACAATTAAGGTTTTTATTACATCTTATGAGTTTATTACCTCAAAAACTTAAAAACACAGAATTCATTTACTATGTCTTTCAGTATGGTTGGTATGCTTCAGCTGTCTATCTTATCCCGAATAGATTACTTCAATATTTCCTTAAAAACTCTTTAAATTGTACCTTGCTTTCATAATATTTTATAATATTATGTATTTGCTTGACAGGCTGACTTTCAGTATTTAAAGCTAATTTTTATCTATTAAAATACCCCTATGAAAATGGCCTCACAAGCAATACTATAGCCTACGTCGACTCCAATTGTCAAAACAGGACAAATATATGTTCCTCAAATGAACTTTCAAACTGACTGTGAAATGTCTGCAATACGAATTATGGTTAATCCATAATATTTTATCAGTCCGGTGGCTAATTAAAAAAGAAATATCGAAAGGGCTTCCGATACAAGGAACAAGACAGGTAATAACGTTCAATTCTAAATAGCCAATAAGCGAATAGAATGAGTACACCACGTAGAACGTCGAGCTAAATTAATTTAGTAATAATAAACTAAAGTACTGAATTTTGTATTATAAGTCGTAAGAAAAACATTAAATTAAAATAATAAAATAGTTATGATATTTCGAGGTATCCAAAGCATCCTTAAGCTGGCAACATCTAATTTTCTTAAATAGCACGAAATGTCACAGACTATTAAAGTCTTAATAATTATCTGCAAACAGATAATTAATCAACCTAATCAGGCAGAGCAACAACAAAAATATTAGAATTTGTGACTAAGTATTTAAATTACTATAGAAATGAAATTTGTACGTAAAAGTGTTTAGTAATTTGTTGATCTTAGTAAATCGCTTTTCCTAACAGATTTTCATGAACTTATGCAAGTTTCATAGAAATATATAAAAAATATTTTTTGTTTCTCTTTCTTTCATTTATATATCGTCTAAAGACAAACAATATGCATAAGTAGTAAAATGCAAATCTATTAAATTTATTACACATTTTATTGAGTGTATAAAATAATAGAACCTTGCTATTGATTGCACCCAAACTCACTCATACAAGCCACCGGCTTTAAAAGCTGTGTCGGTGTAAAGGCAATAACTAGATTACTTTATTAAATGTAATTCTGTACTCACTACATCTGTGTAAGACATATCGAGGTCACAATTGCAGCGTAAATTAATAAAGCCAAAATTTAAGCTCTGCTCAAATGGTAGCATAATTTTGTACACATTAGAGAGTCGTCTTATATGTTATATCTAATATTTTTGTGAAATAAAGTGGAAATTCTATAATTTAGTAAAATAATATAAACAACCACTATTTTAAATTTCTTCCTTTAAAAGATATGAATTGTTCAACGTACTACTGACTTACGACGCTTATAATCCATTCTATATTCGATCATTCTAAATGTTTGATATTCGTATGACTGAAATAAGATCATTTGAATTCTATTTGTGTCTCACATAAATGGATCAAACTTAGATTAAAAACACTATTGAAGATCAATAGATACTCTTATCATTTCCACATATATTTACTGTTATATTAATAGAACATAATTGTTTTATAGAGCTAAACGTAACTTATTTAGCCCAGTATTATAATAAAGAAACCTAATGGTTGGCACAGTTAAATCTTCAGATATAAAACATTATAGTTCTGAGAGTATAGTGAAAATACTTTAAATTTATTACCAAAGGCGTAATCCAACTAAGAAATTATTACCAACTAAAGAATTAACAAACGAAATACTCGTATACATACCAACAAATATATTCTTTTGTCGTGAAATATTTATTTACTCATAAAAACTTATAAACAATATTTGTGCTGAGAGTTTAAACATGCTTAAGTATACTGTGAAACGTTATCGATTACTCGAAATAATTACATTCTGTCGTGAAATTTCTTGAATAAGTCTTCTTAGAGTACATGTATTCAGTTATACTACAATGTTATTTAGATCTTTGACTTTAATGACCTGAAAGTTCAGTGAACTAGATTATTATCGCAAGAACTGTATTGTTTATTACAATGTGATATTCTCTTCGCTATAAATTGTTATTTTATTTTATTGTTACTTCCATCTGATATGTCTCAAACTTGACTGGCCTAATAACTTTTATTCGAGGATTAAAAGGTGAAATCTAAGGCTTAATATATACCTGTATTAAGGCTAATACTTGTTTTTTTTAAATTCTGTTTATCCAACTATGTTGTGTTTAAACTATAATATAATATGGAATTGCGTTCCACGTTTGGAATACTATTTCAGAATAATTGAAAGTTCCCTGACAAAATAAAGCATTATCTACATTAACATGTCACATATTCGTAGGAGACACTGCCAATACAACGCTCTATTATTGTAATTGATATTTCTAAAGAATATTTATTACAATTTTTGCACTTGGAAAAAAAAGGTCTTCAAATTCGACTTATAATTTTACACACATTTAAATTAGTTAAATATTTCTTTTTATCTATTTCTAACGGAAAAAAAGAATTAACTATCATTTTTAGTTTGACTCACTCTGAAAGTAATTGAATAAATCCGATATTTATAAATAATTTCATAATTTATTCCTTATATATTTTGATTCTTTTTATGCAGTATCTTTAAGGATATTGGAAACGTGGCATAAGAAACTTATAAAGAGATTACAAGTGACAAATTATCTATTTTGCTTATCTTTAGTATTATGTTACTTATACAAGTAAACTACTGCAGTAAACAGATAAGCTTCCACTAATAAAGTCGGATTTGGTATTTGGTATAATCTTATAGGACAGCTGTTGAAATATTATACTTGTGGAGATCTACCGAAATATGTCTTTTGGCATGAAATTGAGAAATATGATTTCTTAATATCTAGTTCTAAATCGTGAAATGAAATATCCTTTGTTATAAGTTAACTGAAAATGTGATTTACATAAATATTATTTTCTATTATATTCGTTTATAAAACGTCCTCGTTTATAATAATAACCTCAAAGTACTGCGTATGTACGAACAAACAGATAAGGTAACTCAAATTATTAAAATATGTATTTTTATTGAGTTATCAAGATGATAATCAATTTATTACACTGAAATTCATGTTAGGTATTCAGAAAATATTATTATTAAAGTAATAAACTTTAACAACTCGATTCTTACAAAAGAATTAAGTAGGTATAGTAGTTATTGTAGGATACGATTTTTTTGAATTAACTAAGATTCTATCTTTTGTTACTTGTTATAAATTGCCTATAAAAAGAATTACAACCTAGTAAGTCGTATTTCTTTCCTCTTCTGGAAGTAAACAAAGTTGTAAATTGTACCAAAACTCAAGAAGGTCGCATTTCAATCACGGATCAAAATAGTCCTAAATGAATAATATTTGTTTCATATTGTTTTTTTTATTTTTTATACACAAAACCGTGTAGGTACTTAAAAAGAATAATATTTTTATAAAATCAACTGCGTAAATAAAAAAGAACAAGAATATAAACATCGTTGATACTATTAATTATATTGATATTTTAATAATGTTGATATTAGTTATAATACCAATATATTGCATTAAAATGCAATAATCTGTAAGGACAATTTTAACCCCTTTTATAAAACTAACATATTATAAATTCAAGACGTAAACCACTTTTGTCCAATCCACAAGTTAGACAAATTTCAAGAATACTGTTTTAAATGTGTTTTTAATAGTTGATTATATCTGTAATTTAAAGAAACATGACCCATATTTTATATCTATTTGGAATTTATTATGAAGGGAAAATATCAAAGTCAAAAAATTTTAAATACTTGTAATATATTTATTGTACTTAGCTGTGATTAGTATCAAAGAAGATTGATAATAATACAAAAGTACTATCAGAAAACATAGAGTTCAATTAGCCTAAAAGGAAAAATAGGTTGATTTGAGCTTTGATAATTCAGTACATAGCTAACTGGTTTTGTATATGAAATAAAATGTTATAAATAAATGCAAAACTCAAACAATGAATAACCATCAATAACACTACGATCAACAGTTTACAAACAAAATATCAATCACATAAAAGTAAACAATTACCCATACTAGAGGTAACTAGAGATAACTAATATCTCTAGTTAGCTCTAGTCGTCTCGTGTTTAAACAGTTTCCAAACCACACAGCGGCAAGTCATATGATAACAAAACTTGTACAGACAGACATACATGAAATCCCATTTATTTTAATATATATTTATATATTTTTAATTGCGCTATATGTGTGTTCTTTTATTTCTTCTCGTCTTTATATTCAAATTTTACAAAAAAAAATTTATTTTGTTGTATTAATATTTTTATTCATACCTTAATATAAGTACAACAAAACAGCTTGAAAGCTTATTATAGCTGTAATATAAAAAAACATGTCATCTATATTTGAATATATTTTCTGAATTTTATAAAAATGTATACTTAATTTTAATTTATTTTATTGTTTATTGGATTTACATAAATAATTCATTTTATTTTTTATATATAGTATAAAAAGTGTCCATCGCATGACGCGCAAATTTCACTCTTTGTGACGTTCCTAAAGGCGATATATCAATTCAGATCCTAATTATGAATGATCGATGATTTATATTATCATTATATCCGTTTATAAATAATGAAAATTATATCTATTTCTAGATAAACAAATATATTTAACCTCATATTAAAATGTTATGGTAGTTTTTATTTTCTTCATTCCGGAGACAACCGGTAGGTATGGAGAATATAAGATATACTCTTTTAGTTTGGTCTTGCTTCGTAGTCTCTCAGGAACATCAAAACAATAAAAAATAAAATCCAAATCCAAATTCTCGAAACAAACCAAAAACTTAAAAAATATAGGTGAGTAGAATTTATTATAATAAAAATCTAAGGAACCAAATGGTAACTGCAATTTTAGTTTATTTTTAATAGCATAACTCTAAGCTCAAAGAATAAAACTTACACTTACACTGAGAACATCATACCAAAAACTTTAAATATCTTTATGCTGCTTCTTTGCTTGCGGCAGTAAAGACCTTCAATGAGTGAAGTTTTTATTTACAATTCCAAACATATCATTTTACTTTAGGTTCGTGGAAGTGCTTTAGCTTCTTTATTATATATAAAGAACCTTTATCCAGAATAGGTCAATGTATTTATCATTTTAAATAAACCCAGTAAAATTCCTGATCATAAAATATTTTTGAAATATTTTATTATATTATATTATATATATTTAAGGTGTAACAGTTTCTTCTTTATTTTTTATATATAAGCATCTTCTAGTATACTATTTGGTTTCGTTTCGTTTTCTTTTATATCTTATTTTATCAAATTATATGCCTAAATAATACGCGCTTTTTTATAACATGATAATCGTTTTCGATGATAAAAAAAAATACAAGTCTTGAATAAAAACTTTCTGATTATACATAATCTATTTTTCTATCGAACCCATTTATCGCAGTCAATTACTAATATAATAAATGTAGGTCCAGTACAATCTAAAACTAAATTTATTAAACAATTAATTAAGTATGTAATTAATAATAGCCCTCTGCTATTGAAGCACACTATTTTGAAATTTAGCTTCCATATTCACCAAATAAACTACCGGCTTTAAAAGCTATTTTGGTATAAAGGTGATAACTAGATTAGCACTGCAGCTGTGCGAGACGTGTCAAGATCACTTCTCATAGTCACAGTTGCAACTTTCTTTAATAAAACAGATGATGTAACAATGCTTAAAATTGAAGAAAACATTTTCAGTACTTGGATTAATTATTATTAGATAACCTCTATGCCAATCTCATTCTTAGTTGATACTAAACGTGAGATGATCGTTGGACTGGTACAATATCTTTTGAATTCTTCTTGTGTCTCTCATAAGTGGATCAAACCTAGTTTAAGGTGAAAACGATTGAAAGTCAATAGATACGGTGATCCTTTGTACGTCTGTAGCAGTTCAATAAATGGGAACTTACGATTTTATATTTCACTAAGAATTATTTTTATTTTTTGTAACTGATGGAATCTTTTAAATTACCTTTGTTACGGCGTTAAAAAGTAAAAATACCATAAATTGTGTAGGTTTTTCTTCTATTTATATTTTTATTATGAGGGTAAAAATAATTATTCCATCGTAATAGTTTTATATAACTATAATCTCAGATAAATGTTAGTTGTATATGTTAATTTTATTAAAATATTCAAGTAAAATAAATAAAGTATTAAATAAATAAATGAAATAAATAATATATAAATGATAAATGTTTTGATCTGTCTACTATATATATAATAACTTAGACTTGGGAAATTAAACTTTAGTCAAGCGAGTCAATTTAATGTTTGTGCTTCTCAAGTGATTTGTGTTTGAGATTAAGTGTGTAACAATTATAACCTTGTATATTTTTAAATAATTTTTTAGCTTTATTTTAAATTTATCAATTCTAGAGAAAATTTTTATATTTACACTAACTCTTAAACACATATGAATACATAACTAACCACCGAACATTTCTGTCTGTGAAACTTGCCAGCTTATCATATAAAATTATACCAACTAAAAAGTTTTAAGTATTAAAAAGATGTTTAAACAATTGCTATAAAAAATTCTTTAGAATTTTATTAAAATAACCGGAAAGATAACATGGACAATATTGAACACAAAAATATATTATGATTCTCTGTAATTTATATATTAACAAATATCTGAACAAAATTTCTAAGATGTTTCTTCTATGCGAAGATGTATAGCCTATATAGCTAATACACCTGATATAACATATAAGTTACAATTTTGGAACATATAACCCAATATAGAAATTAGGGAGAGCAAAGCCTCGAACAAAAGTTTTTGTATATATTTTGCGAATAAAAAGGCTTTTATTAGGCTACAATATTGTACGTAACGTACCTAGTATAATATTTATAATTAGTTTCACTTACTTAGTCTAAAGTCGATAAACATCTTACCATAATATTACAAACTTTAATGTTCAAGATTTCTCTAAAGCATGTTAAGATTTAATACAAGTAACTATGGTAAGGATTCCCAAATATGTTGTCTTACAATTACTCCAGTTATTTATTGGAAGATATATTAAATACTAGACGTTGTCGTTGTGGATTACAGACAGTGTTACTCGCTTTGAACATTTCAAAACTAAGAATAGCCCTCAGACGAGAAAAATATGCTATTTCTATACTTTTAAAAGATTCTTTTTAATCATTATTCTAAATGACCTTTCAAATATAAAGATTTAAAAGTTTTTTCCGTCTGAGGGTTTTAAAATATGGTGTTAAAATTAAAAATAAATTTATTTATACTCTTTATTGTTAAGTACATATCAAATAATAAAACTTTAAAATAACATGTATAGAAATTAAATGTAGTGTACAAAGGCGGTCTTATCGCCTAACTGCGATCTCTTCTAGACAACCTTTGGATTAGGAAACGTGCAAGCACTCAGTTAATGGGTTGTGGTGTTATTATAATAAATATACTTACTAATAATTACATATAAATATATTCTAATAAAAGATAAATATAAATATATACAATATATAATAAACAAACACTAATGAATACAAGAAGAAGAATATATATAATAAAAGATCTGATAGCAAAGAAAAAAAATGCTTATAAATTTAATTTATAATTGATAAAACTTATCTTTCATCTGCAAACAAGTTCAAAAATAATTTTATTTTTCTTTTCACTAGTCCAAAAATATTTTATTATGAACAGTTACCAAACTGTCATTATTTACTAAGGTAATATTTAATACAGAATGCAGAAATTCATACAATATATATTAGTGATATTAGAACAGTAACAAATTGTATATGTCGGCGCGTTGAATATTATTGAGATATCAAATTAATTGATTTACATACTTATAATTATTTTAACAATCATTGTAAATGCAACTCATCAATGTCTCTTATAATAATCGATTCCACATTTATTATTTACACATCCGGAATGGTATATTAAGATGGCCGACGTAAGATTTAAGAAGTTGTGATTTTGACTATGTTGAATTGTTTATTAAGATGGCCGACGTAGAAATTAAGAAGTTGTGATTTTGACTATGTTTAATTGTTTATTAAGATGGCCGACATAGGATTTAAGAAGTTGTGATTTTGACTATGTTAAATTGATGGATTGTTAAATTTAATGTTGTTTCTTTGTAAACAACTTCTTAAATAATTATTCCTTCTTTATAACATTATTTTATGAATTGTAATACTTAAAACCGTCCGAATAAAAGTTACTTGAATAGAGTGTTTGATAGTATTATGTAAAAAAAAGTATTGTGATTGACTAGCAACGATTCACTGGAAGAGAGAGAATCTTTGTACAAGGAAGGGTGTTTTATGAGCAGAGCTCAGTTTACTGGTGATTTTCGAGGAATACACATTGTGAGTAGAATCCATGTCAGTTTGTCTAATTTAATTTAATTTAATTTAAATGTTATTTATTTTAAATAATAAATGATAATAAACTTGTTTCATTTTGTTAATATTCTCCTACCTGTAAGTATTATTTCACTATGATAATTGTGACTCACTTAACTAATATAAAATCATAGAACTATAGTTGGTATATCTTATTATAGTTATAGTTACAATAGAATCGATGACTACTATACAGCCAGCGATTCTATCTTTTTTTAAAAAGGAATAATAATTCAATAAATTTCCGATATCAGAAGTGGGATTGCTACCTTTCTGTCCGTTTAATTTTATGTTTCAGGTTTCATCCTACTAAAGCCGCAGAAATTTTGTGTCTTAAGATGGATATAAGACAACAAAATAAATTGCCGGAAACCGGTTTGTCTACGCACACTACGAGTGAAAAAGATTCCGAAGACCCTGGACAAGCTACATCGTTCATTAATACTCCGCTACAACATCAGAGCGGTAACGTACTCCCTAATTTTTACATTCAGTTATGGATTTTGTGAAAACGGATTACTAAAGATAAACTTGACCAAAATAACGCTGTAGAAGCGGTGATAGGTACTATTAGTGACGAACGCCTTCTTATTAAACTGATGAATGCCAGAGCCACCTCGGTACCAGAATTAATTTTTGGTAGCTTATCGATTCGCGTAAAACGTTCTAATTATCAAAATGGTCATCAACCACCCTCAAAACGTTTTAAATATTCTCTTGATAATCGAAATACCGCGTATTGCAGTTTGTAAACAACCGGGCCATTCTATTCGTAATTTTTTTTATAATTAAAAATAATACGTCAGCAGTGATAAAAAAAAACTAAGTAAAGAATTTACTCCTAGTACTTCAGTAACGACTCCTAAACCAAGCGAAAATAGGCTCTAATCGTTTTGTTTGAAACCAGGTCATACTCATGAGGCGTGTTTTTGAAGAGAAAGACTGATTGTAAAAAAAAAATATAATAATAAATAAATAAACAAAGTCTAAATACTATGCGTATTCAGGTAGGTGACGTAGTTATTAATAGAGTATTTGATAGTCGCACCGAGTGCTCTATTATGCGCGAATCAGTTGCGAATAAATTGCCAGGATAACGACAAAGATCGGTTAAATATTTAAGTGGAATAAGACCATTTCCTGTAGTTTCTACATCTATGTTAACACTTGGATCGTGTAAACTCGGGCCGATTGTAACTGCGTATTACCAAATATTTGTTTGTTTGCGGTTCACAAAGATACCTACCTGCGTATGCGAACCGTTCTATACCCATTGGGGTAATAGGTATCATAAAAATCCCTGGAAAAGTAGAGAACACTTTATGGCACTGGTCGAGTACAATACCGTTAGGTTACCAATGTATTGTTTTCTTTTTTAACCGATATCCCTGGATATCTCACCATGCAAAGAGAATAGTTATTGAGAAATACTTCTTGTGTCCGGAAGTCTTTAGTTTTGAGTTTTGTGAATATTATTACGTATACATTTAAATATATTTTTAAATAATATTTTTGACGACTAATTTGGGACGCCCTAACCGGCAAATTTATATTTTTGGAAATAGTTTTAAGGAATTTGTAAACCAAAAATATTACCAAATAAAAATGAATATGAATATATAGTAAAGACATATAATAAAGACATTCATTTAGAATTTTTTAACCAAATAAAATAAAATCGTTCCGCAAAGTGTTCGCATAATAATATTTTTTTTATAGTAGATATCTATCGGAATACCGCTATTTTGAGTCATTATTATTTTTATTTACTTTAACATAAAATGTCGCAACATTCAGACTATAGTAATGCTGAGTTTTGTGCAGACAATTTGTCCAATTATTCTTGTGTTAGCGATCTTGAAAATGCGAGTACAAGTGATGAAGATTCTAGTGATGATGAAGTAATGGTGCGTCCTAGGACAGACTCTGACTTAGAGTCAGATATAGAAGGCGGGAGAGAAGAATTTTTGGGTTTTTCGTATTTAGTTTATATATATCGAATTATTTATGTACTGAATAGATAAAAAAAAATGTCTGTGATTGAATAAAAGGTATAGGCATTTTAAACTAACTCTGATTTTACGCAGGAAACTTAAATAAATGCCCGCGCCATCTTTTATTTTGACGGGAAATTCACCCGACACCGCAGTGTTAAAAACTGTGTGCATTATCAACGATATAAACGTGGAGATTGAATTTTATATTTTACCAGATTATGAAATGACATCGGATGTATTGATAGGCGCGAATATCTTCAATGGAACTAGATTTACGGTAATAGTAACCCAAATCGAAGCGACTTTATGTTCTCAACCACGAGTTATGCACTTGCGATCGTCAGCCGTTTTTTTTGCGGATATTGACCACGATTTAAGGAATGTAATTGAGATTAAACAACTTTTATTTTTACTTAATAAATACTTTGCTATCTTCACGTGGGGTTTTTCTGAAACTCGAGTCACAACGGGACAATTAGAAATTCATTTTAAAACTCCTGATAAGATTGTAGAAAGGATACCTTATAAATTAAGTTCAGTCGAAAGAGAAAAAGTCAAGGAATTTGTCAAAGAACTACTAGAGAATAATATTATCCAAGAAAGTAAGCCCCCGTATTCTAGTCACATTATTTTAGCGAAAAAGAAATGGCGACAATCGCATGTGTCTATTATCGAGAATTGAATTTGAATACTGTGCTCGATCATTACCCTCATCCATTAATTGAGGATCAAATTGATCGTTTAGCTGGTGATCGGTACTACACAGTATTAGATATGGAATCTGCATTTTATCAAACCCCGGATGCACCAGATTCAATAGAAAAAACGGCCTTTATACTATACGAGTTCAAAACCATGCCTTTCGGTTTAAAAAATGCGCTTTTGTTGTACCAAAGGTGTATTAATCATGCTTTTGGATACTCTATTGGACCAGGGTAGTGCTAACAATAAATATAACGATAGCGTAGCTCAGGTTTATATCGAGGATGTCATATGTAAATGCCGCGACTTTTCATCCGGTCTCCAATACTTGGAACGAATTTTGTAGCATTGCGAGACTCTTGTTTTTCTACTAATATAGAAAAATGTTTTTTAAACTGTCATTAGAATATTTAGGTATTTAGGTAATGTAGTAGAAAACGGCCAGGTTCGCCCCAGTCCAAAAAAAAAAAAAGTTGAAGCTTTACTCAAAGCTCCAGTACCGACTAATGTGAAACAAATGCGCCAATTTAACGGTCGCGCTGGATACTTTCATCGCTTTATACCAAGTTTTGCTTTAAGTATGGCTCTACTTTACTGATTAACGAAACAGGATAGACGAACGGACGCAACATGCAGATAATTTGAGTAGAAATCCGGATCCCCTGACTGTCAACGTAATAACTAATAATCTGGATTGGGTAATTACTGAACAAAAAAAAGCGCTCTTAAACATCCAGGCTGGGAAAAGACTCATTTCGACAAGATAAGCAATATTGTTCGTGATTTCGTAGACAATTGCATTATATGTCGAACCTCAAAACAATCATCCGGAGCTACTCAGGTACGACTACATCCTATTATGCTAAACCATTTGAAGTCACACATATGGATATCACTGGAAAATTAGGAACTTCGAACGAGCGTGAGTATGTAATGGTAACAGTAGATGCTTTCACTAAATATGTGTTATAACGATATTCAAACGATAAAAGCCACAATAGTACCCTGACTGCCTTAAAACAAGTCGTCTATCTCCTTGGAGCCACGAGGCAGATCGTCGTAGACGGCGATCGTGAATTTCTAGGCGAGTTTAAAGACTATTGCAACATGTTCAATAAAGACATTCACTCTATAGCACCGAGTGCTAATAGGACTAACGACAAGTTAAAAGGGTGATGACAAAGTTGAAGAATAGTCTCGTCATGATAAGAAATTATGAAACGCAAAACATACAGCACTTGAGCGTCTTCAAAGGGATGGTGGCACGGGTCCAGCTCAACTGCCATTATTAACTCGACGAGACGCAATTTCGTCTTGATAAAAAATAATCCTAGATACCAAACATCTTTAATTTAGTGACTTTAAATTAAGTGTATCTTACGAAGTTCACAGGGTTCCTGAAAACGACCGCGATCTCGTAAAAAAAAAGGGAAATAGGACACCGTGGGCGACCTCACAAAGTCGCACATGTTCAACTACGGCGAGCTCCTCATCCTGGGGCGCAGGCAGCCGTGTCGCCTCCAGACGATGAGCAATCTGGACCCTCTAGTGTCGTAAGTAACTCACCACACTTAGCCACATCAAATATCTGCACGACTACAGAGGAATAAAGTTGCAGAAACGGTGAGAACCTTTTATTATAATTCTTGTATGAGAATACAAGTTACAATAATATGTGAAAAAAAAACATAATAAAAAAAAAATATAAAAAAAAGATAAAAAAAAATATAGATAAAAAAATAATAATACTAAATAATATTATTATAAAAAGATGCTATTGGCGTGTGGAGCCGTCCAATAAGCCATTTGTTTCCTCTCCTAAAAGAATTATAATCCCCTGTGTACCACGGCGTACAAGACCGCCCAGATCACAGCATCGACCATTCCCACTATACTTAGAGCCTCTGCTTTTCGCAGCATCGACCCTTCATCAACCTATCCATTCCTTTTACATAACTAATATTGACTAACTGTTGTCATGTGGAATGAGCAGTAACACTATAACATAAGGTTATAACTAATATTAAATAACTGTTGTCATGTGGAATGAGCAGTAATACTATAACATAAGGTTATAACTAATATTAAATAACTGTTGTCATGTGGAATGAGCAGTAATACTATAACATAAGGTTATAACTAATATTAAATAACTGTTGTCATGTGGAATGAGCAGTAATACTTATAACATAAGGTTTAATTTTCTATTTGATATTTGGGTCAAGTACTGTGGAAGTGCCTGGCTTTACAATGTTAATTTACTAAGTACAGGACAGACACCAGGAGCGATGCAGAGCACGCATCGCATTTCAGAATGGCCGTGTCGGCGCGTTGAATATTATTGAGATATCAAATTAATTGATTTACATACTTATAATTATTTCAATCATTGTAAATGCAACTCATCAATGTCTCTTATAATAATCGATTCCACATTTATTATTTACACATCCGGAATGGTATATTAAGATGGCCGACGTAAGATTTAAGAAGTTGTGATTTTGACTATGTTGAATTGTTTATTAAGATGGCCGACGTAGAAATTAAGAAGTTGTGATTTTGACTATGTTTAATTGTTTATTAAGATGGCCGACATAGGTTGTGATTTTGACTATGTTAAATTGATGGATTGTTAAATTTAATGTTGTTTCTTTGTAAACAACTTCTTAAATAATTATTCCTTCTTTATAACATTATTTTATGAATTGTAATACTTAAAGCCGTCCGAATAAAAGTTACTTGAATAGAGTGTTTGATAGTATTATGTAAAAAAAAGTATTGTGATTGACTAGCAACGATTCACTGGAAGAGAGAGAATCTTTGTACAAGGAAGGGTGTTTTATGAGCAGAGCTCAGTTTACTGGTGATTTTCGAGGAATACACATTGTGAGTAGAATCCATGTCAGTTTGTCTAATTTAATTTAATTTAATTTAAATGTTATTTATTTTAAATAATAAATGATAATTAACTTGTTTCATTTTGTTAATATTCTCCTACCTGTAAGTATTATTTCACTATGATAATTGTGACTCACTTAACTAATATAAAATCATAGAACTATAGTTGGTATATCTTATTATAGTTATAGTTACAATAGAATCGATGACTACTATACAGTCAGCGATTCTATCTTTTTTTTAAAAGGAATAATAATTCAATAAATTTCCGATATATACATAATACAAAATATTTCTCAGTGGCAGCGCTCACTCGTATAACATTTATCAAAACTCTCACGGGAACGGAAAACATTGGAAAATAAGTTATATATTTGTTCAAGTAAAGTTGTGATCGACTAAGTATAAGATAAGTAGTTACAATTTATTTCACATACAATTCGTTGTACTTTTCAAACACCATGTGCATCGTAAAATACCTTTCACCAGCGAGGTCAAACAGCATTCAAAGATTATGATGTATTAAAAAATATATCGCTTATTAAATCCAAACAAAAAAACGGTACCAATATATTTGTTAAATAAATATAAGTAAATATTGCTTAAGCTTGAGATTTATTCATTTAACCTAATTAATAAATTCATTTATATTAGTACAAGTTTAAAACATTAAGTACGATATTTAATTTTTTGTTAATTTTTCTGCACTTATCAATGACTAATTCGGCTACATGTAGACATTCTAATAATGATATTTAACTTGTACCTACTTTATATGTTCACTAAAATAATAGATTCATATTTTATTAAATAAGATTTATAGTTACATAAACGTAAATAATTCAATCTTTTTAAAAACATAATCATTACTATTACCACAATATGCCTTAAAATATAATTAAACAGTTAGCCTTAAAAAGTCGCTACGTTCTTTATTTAAAGATACAGCCTTGAATAAAAATATAAATATTATTGACTAGCTTATTCCTTCACGCTTCGCTGATCACATATTAATTTGGATGTCAACTTAGGTTGCTGTGGCTCGGAGATTTCGTGATGAGTCATTGAGTGGTAAATAGATTACAATATAAATTTATTATCAACGTCAACGTGAAGTGTATTGTCAATGATCAAAAAAAGTACCTAATGACTTAGTTACGCTTACGTTTAGACATTTTTTTTTAAATAAAAACAAATATTCATGTATCAATGATAGATACACAATAAAGTTTTTATAATTCATATAATTCAAAATATTAATTTAACAATAGATTTTGTCTATTGCTCGTCAGCATCTTATTACGGGTCTCGTAAAATATTGTAATTATCGAATAACAATGCCAATAAACATCTACTTTACATCCGTGTTTACGGGAAAAGGCTTTCCTGTGAAGATTGCTTCTTATAAAGCATATATACAAATTGCAAATTGTTTTAATTTATAGCAAAATATATACAAATTATAAATAGTTTTATATTAGTGAGTTACAATCGTCATTATAGGTTTAGATAATATGTATCACAATCAATTACATCACATCGAGATCAAGAAGAAAGTACAAAAGAATACTGGATTATTAAATATTATTTAAATATTAAATATTATTAACAACTGAATTTTTGGTTGTTTCGAGTTTCAATGAACTCCAAATGTAACGGAGTTCTAAACATGGTAATTATTTATTATTTGTTTATACGGTTGTACAAATAATTTGATCCATTCCAAATAATGCAATTGAGATTAAAGTTTTTGGAAAATAATTACAATTCTTTCGTAAAGAAATAATAAATAGATATTAACAATTTATACATTTTTATAAAAATGTTTTACAGTATTATAAAATTAAAAAAGTTTAAATACATTGTGCGGTATATTTTAACATTTCATTTTTGTGAAATATGAAACGATAATAAAAATACCAAGTTCTTATCTCTCGTCATATTTTGCACTGAGTGTGGAAAATATGTGACTCAGTTACTTTAAATTCATAGTTTCTTTATTATTCATTCTTTAACAAAATTTTAACTATTGTTTGAAACTACAGAAGTCTAATTAGTGATGCACTATTGTATATAATAAAATACCACGATTGTATATAACAAAACTTTGAAAATAAAAATTAAATGTACAGACAGATCCAATAGATTATATTAAAAAGAAGCGAATATATAATAAACAAGATATTAGAATTTTTTTTAAACAAACAAATTGTTTGCAAGCCAGAGACAATAATAAATTTGTTTATAGCGTTGACAGTTCACCAGTCTCTCATTCGGCTCTAAACATAATATCTATTAACTTCATGGTTCTTTCAGCATCTCCACAATAGTACTCATCCATTTTATTTGTATGTGCCTGTAGATGAGCTTTTGATATTATAATTAAAATTAAATTTAAAAAGATCTAGTGCTAGAAAATAATTTCAATTTCATATATGCATTTACCTCATGGCTGTTAAAACTTATCTTATTATTGTCTTCGAGACAATGATACATCAGAGGCGAAAGGTCCTGGCATTTTTCTACTCTTTGACTTCTTTTCTGCTCTACAGCATCCATAAGTTTACCTGAAAAAATCACATTTCATCAATAACATACAAGTCTTCAATCACACACGTTTCTAGTAATAACTGTAATCATTATTGTATTATTAAAAAAGCCTTTTAAGCAAAATCTTTATTGTATAAACTCAAAATATTAAAAAGAAATTGGTCTTAAAAGAATATATTTTATAATTAAACCACGTTTCCGTAAAGCATTTACGATGGTAGAGATAAGTACATAATGGGTTAGCTGGATGGCACTCAGCGTTTTTAATTGTTTAAGGTTCCATTTATTTTTAAAAGAAGTTAATGTAATTTATATTCATTATGCTATTCATATAAAATATTTAAAAATATAAAGACAAATGTATGCAAAGTATAAATACAGTGACATATAGTTTAAATTTTAATTTTAATTTATAAAATGTTGAATTAATGTATACAGTGAATATATAATACAAATAGTATATGTGTGTGATGTTATTGAAACTCCGCATACATTGTAATAGGATTGTAATGTTAGGGTAACGCTATTAACTCTGCATTTAACAGAGATAATGAAATTATAATTCTACTCAAGGTCAGTTTTTGGAAGCATGATTAAAGTCAAAACGATTTGTCGGTATTGTCAAGAATTGTTATTAGCTATAACGTCAAACAATCAGAAATTCTATCAAGACTAATAGAATCAGCCTGCTAATAGTTAATTTGTAGAATAATAATTTTATTTTATTTAGAGAATTAAAGCCTTCGCAAAGGTCTGAACAATTAAACATTAAACCACACCTAGTATAGGTTTCAGTTTTAATAAGCTATGACCTGAAACAATTCACGATGTCAGATATAAAAGTTGACAAAGTTTACAACTTTGGTTTATATTGTGTTATTATTTCAACATAGCCTTAAATTAAAATTTGTAGCAATATTTTCTATTTAAGATACTGAATAGATCTATTAATAAAAACATTTACTTAATAAAAAATACTGTATTCGTTTTTCTTATAAGATTTTCGAACGTGAAAAGCAACTTATTGTTATAACTTAACTGTTAACTAAATAATTAATTATTCAATTTTAGTTAAATTTATAAATAATTTAGACGTCAAAGATTTAATCAAAAGAGATCCCGATTAACCAGTGATTAAAAATATTAAACACCACTATTACTCATTTAACAAAAAGCTCATAATTGAATAATCCAGTGAGTGAGAATTCGTAATTCTACTTTTTTTTAAAGAGCAACTAAGGGGTTAAAATATCTAGTGCTAAAATACTTTCAATTTCATATATGAATAAACGTCATGAAATTTTAACTGAGCAAGCACACGTTTTGCAGCGGTGGGCGGAATTGTACAAGGAGATGTATGAACGTGAGGACGCCTCGGTCTTGATTACCAGCGAAATGTTGAGTCCAGATGTAGCCGATGGTGAAATCAGTTTGGAAGAAGTAGAGAGCGTGATTCAAAGTCTGAAATGTGGTAAGGCTGCGGGAGCAGATAAAGTTATTGTCGAGATGCTTTAATATGGTGGGCCACGTGTCTTGGACTTTTTCTGGTTTTTGTGCAATTTATGCTGGAAATCGGGGGAGGTCCCAGACGATTGGCGAAGTGCAGCCATTGTACCTTTGTATAAAGGCAAAGGTTCACACATAGACTGTGCAAGCTATAGGGGTAGCAGTTTGACCAGCTTAGGCGGTAAAGTTTATACTAAAATATTAGCCAGAAGAATGCAAGAGAGATTTGAAAGGCTGTTATGGGAGGCCCAAGGAGGTTTTAGACCTGGAAGAGGATGTAAAGATTAGATAATTTCCCTCCGCATGATCACGGAAAAGTTTTTGCCCTAAACCAAAAGGTTTTCTGTGCTTTTGTGGATTTGGAAAAGGTGTTTGACCGGGTTGTGAGAAAGAAGTTATGGGAGATACTGCCCCGATACAATGTGAGCGGACCCTTGCTACAGGCTGTAAAGTCTCTTTTCAGAGATCACCAGCCTATGTGCGAGTAGGAGCTGGCATGTCGCCCTGGTTTGACATCCAATCGGGTGTTAAGCAAGGTTGCGTTATGCCAGTTTGGTTGTTCAATTTCTATTTGGATAGTTGTCTCCAAGGCGTGAAAGACCGTGACATGGGAGTGAAAGTAGGTGACCTTAAGGTTAATTGCTTGCTATATGCAGATGATGCAGTGCTCATTGCATCATCAGAATGCAATGAGCAGGCATTGGTCACCACTCTGTAAGATGGGTGTAAAAATAATGGTCTAAACCTGAATTTAGATAAGACAAAGGTTCTGATATTTGAAAGAAATGAAGAAAGAACAGAATGTAAGATCAACGTGAATGATAAGATAATAGAACAAGTGAATGAAGTGGTATATTTGGGAAGTATGTTTCTCAGAGACGGAAGATACGAAATGGATGTGGAAAGGCGTATTGCTGCCGGTAACCGAGTCAATGGTGCTTTGGCTGCATTGTTGAGACGGTAAAATGTTAGCATAGCTGCACGTTTGGCTACCGACAGTTTTGCTACCGACGCTGTTATACGGCAGCCAAATGTGGGTAACACAGAAGAAGAATGTAAGAAAGATGAATGCTGTGGAGATGCGATCTCTTCGCAGAATATGCGGAGTCAGTCTAGCTAATCGAATCCGCAATGGAGAGATCCACAGAATAGCAGGTACTAACGAAGATGTCACGCTGAGAATGAAGAAGAACGTGCTCAGGTGGTTTGGGCACGTCGAACGAATGAATGAGGCGAAAGAAGTATGCAGGGGCCGTAGCGTTTGGCGCTCCGTCGTCTCTGGCTACCCCGCAAGGGATATGGCGTGAAAATATAATAAATAAATAATAAACTAAGGAGTTTATATTTAAAGAAATGATGACCTAAAATTCCTCTTTTTACCTAGTAAGGGTACTCGGATATGTACCACTGTTTGTTTAATTATAAAATATCTTAAGATTGTCCATTTGTATTTAGCTTGAATACTACTTTTATAAAGCCTTTATTTTCAAGAATATTTCAGTTGGCAAAAACATATATTGAAAACTATAAAGTTTATTATTTTTAAATATCATTTTAAGAAATGTGATGAAAAATAATATATTATTATATAATGGTATTTTATTGCTTTGGTAAACGATGCTTTACAATGTCGATGGAATAATGAAATATTTTTTTTTTTATTGTAATGCTTTCGAAAAGAAATTATTACAAAATCAGAAAAAAATCATGTATTTGTGACTAATTTAAATTGTATAAAGTCCGTTTTAAGCAATATTTAAAGGCTATTTAAATAACAATATACACTCGTATAAAAAGTAAATTGTAATAAAAATGTGTTTAATTTAAATACAGATTATAACGTTAAATTCCAATGCCATTCATAAAAGTTTCAACATAAATAAATAAGTATGAAATAAACAATTTTCTTAAAACAAAAATATGGTTATTTAGAAATTCGGTAGTTTTTATTAAAATAGTTATTCTGCATTGGCCAGATTCAAACTCAATAAGATCATAAAAATTTCAGATTATTGATTTTTTTTATTAATTTGTGTGTTACGTGTGTACTGTTTACATAAATTTACGTAATGTCTGTATGTGTAAACTGTAAAGTGTATTAAATTACACAATACATTTACGCTACAAGTTTCAACTCCTTCTTTATACTTGTCTTAAAAAACATTTTTTAATTAGCTCAGATCCACCTCTAGGATAAAAAAAATGTGCATAGATAATTATAACTGAAATTTATAAAAAACAACTAAGCTAACTTAAATTAAATTTTAAGTCTACTTATATTTAATGATTAAATTCGCAGATATAAAGATCTTATTTAATATTTCGAAATTCAAAAAAAATATGAGGTTTACATTTAATGATAGTCAGTATAATTTATCATATTTAATGCATAGATAAATAAAAAAATAACCTGCGTTTTCGGCGTTAAACAGGTAAAAATTATGAAACATATAGCAAAGATAAACAAACACAAATCATGATTATAGAATTTTGGATGAAATGCAACTTTAGCGTAATGATGATAAATATATGATTTAAAAACATGACCATTAAATTAATGTCATACTATTTGTGAAGTAGTATACTATAAAGATATATAATAGAAAAGCCTATATATTATGTAAGGCTTTGTAATATTTTAGAGAACCTGAAGTCACTTCGTATGTGAAATAAAATACCAATAAAAACTGTATGCAAAAAAATATAGGTAACTATCAAAGTCAAAGTTAAAATAATATATGCCCTATAGCTCTCATATTTTATTTTGTTTGTTCTTTTATTTATTTTCCCTTAATTTTGTATTTTTCTCTTTTACATTTGATAAATGAAGTCTGAAGTAGAAGACTTGTAAATATACCCAAAAACTTATAACATACAAAAGATTAAAAACATTCTATTGTTTTAGTACTATTGTAATTGAAGAAGCCACATAGAATTCTTATAAACTTTCTATAAATACAAGTATTTTTGTATTTTATACCATTTTTTAGACTCCTAAATTTGTCACACATATACGAGTACATCAATACTTGATGTATTGAAAAATAAAGATCTTATGTACATTTAAATAACATTGAATCAACATAAATTACATAATAGTGACAGTTATATTAAGTCTCACTCATATATATTTTATTGAGAATTATAACCCAATTAGTGTACAGGATGAGGTCATTGAACTGTGTATTTGGTATTCGACATTGGAATTCCTTCTGTTTCATGAACTAGTAAAATTCTAAATAATATTCGTAACATTAAAAATTGAGTGCATGTGTGTGTGTGTGTGTAATATTATATGTTATAAATTATTTTATTACAAAGACTTCACTTGATTGATGTCTTGTAAATTATACGTTTATGAACAATATAACTTTGTACGTAGATGAGGTATTGTATTTTAGTCACTGCATAGATAACAACTGAAGATACTGATATTAAAACAACTTTTAGATTTTGTGGACTTTCACACGAAGCTATTCTAAATAAACTGATTTGAAAAGGTGATTAATACAGGTTGTCCTTTTAGTATGACGCAACACGGTTTTGTTAATACAAGAGCTTAAAGTCTTATAGTTTATCATAAGACTAACTGATGTTTTGAAAAACTATGTCTGTTTCTCTGGAACTTCCTGTTTATTTTATAAAAAATAACTTCATCACTGGTATTTAATGAGTTATTTTATATCTAAATATATATTAACTTACAACAGAAAATAAAAGATAATATTTATGTTCATTGGTACGATAACAATATAATGTTGAGTTAATAAAATAATTTTAAAAATATTATTAAATCGTATTCTGGGTATAATATTCAAACATCTTACTTAAGATGAGGCGTTGTTAAATATTAATTAACAGTAAATAAATAATATAACATTAAAATTATTTTTTCATATAAAGTTAAAAAACAAATAATTATTGAGGTGATCTAAAGGTTGTAGTTTGGTAATGACATTTGGTAACTACATATATATATATATATATATGTATATATACATACAGTCAGTTTATTGATCCGATTGTTGTGTGACTAAATTTAATAATAAATATATTGATATTGATTGGTGATTAGCTTTACATAAGACCATTGTGAACTGTTAGGTAACAGCGCTGTACGATCGTGTTCAGTTATTATATATATTATATGTCTAAATGTATATTTTAAATGAGATCAAATTCTAAAGCCAAAATACGAAATAAAGTGTATTCTAGAGCACAAAAATCATTTGAAATAAATCACCTTCAAATATATAAAATCAAAAATATTACAAAATATATATAAACTATCATCTAATATCTTATATTTCTCTATTACTATATTTAACGATTTTTTTTTACAGAGAGAACAATTTCTGAGAATAATGTTCATATTTGCATATATTGTACGTATACAGGAGCGATTCTATTGTACAATATATACAGAGAGCGTCGACACAAACTGACAACCAGGGCAGAAGAATAATAATTGTTTATTTCTTTCAGAGAATTAAATACTTTAAAATAAATGTTCAAAACCTCTATCAATAATTATTTTTGAACCTTCTGTTTTATTTTTATAAAATTGCATAATCTCTTCTCATCTTACAAACCAGTTTGACGAAGTATTTTAATTTGAAGATAGGGTGAAAGTCACAACGAAACCGGCTAAAATAACACTGAGGCAGCTCACACCAGCGCTGAATAAAATAAACATAGGTCGGTACATATTACCTCAAATTACAGCATTTTAAATGCATATTATCCACATAAAGATTATTATAATATCCATGCTATCTGTTTTATGAACTAAAGCTCGTGTTAGATGTGCTACAAGCTTATGTGTTTTTCTGATAATCATTGCTCAATTTACAACATGTCTTTTAATAATAGACTTATAAGCATATGTAATGATAAAATAAGCAATATAAAAATATTTGTTGTATTATTTTGCAGCGATCATAAAACATTTCAACAAAGTTAAAAACGTAACAAGCAGTTTGTGAAAGTTCCTAGTCTTTTATTTTTAAGAGTTATTGACTACGAGTACGTTCCCAGTTGATAGGCCCATTCTGTTATTTTTCCGTATGTATGTATTTCAGTATATTTGTTCCAGCGTAGCCGGCATATTTTTCATCCTATCTTCACGAAAATTGGCAGGCGTGTTTTTTAAATTATTAGATTTTTTATGCCGTTTTTTTATGATTGGGCTAAAAATTTCAATATGGCGGATTTACGATCCGTACCACAAAAACGGACTTTGCGACAAGTAGCGGACTGAAATTTCGTATAAATATTCTTTGCCGAAATATGAGTTTTTTTTGTTACTTCAAAATCTAAAAATGGCGGCCGTAGCGAATTATCGAAAAATTTGAAGTTAAATAATTCCGTTGTTATTAGGTAGAGCCAAATTTCGTTCGGTAGTTATGTACCTACATACATACATTGGTATACTTATTCCTTATTGGAAAATGCACTTAAAAAGCACACTTAGGTCTACTGTTCACAGAACGACTTTTTTTAAAATGGTACACTTTAGTATCGTTATTCATAAAGCAAGAGGGAAAGAGATAGGGTTCCTGAATTTAGCTACTTTAAGCTAGCTAGCTAGCTTGTTAGAGGGTTGTACCAGTAGAATCAGTCCCTATATTCTAATTGTTAGGCCCTAACATATATATAACATTTGACAATAATGAAGAAGCTGTTATTATTGAATATGTTGATAGGAAATCAGCACAATATCTTAAAGTTTTTTTACTTACAAAATGTTGCCTAATATTGAAAGAAACATTGAAGATATGTATGTTTATATATTTCAATATATTTCTAACAACTACCAGATTTGAAATATGACGAAAGACGACGTGAAAACCACATTGTTACAAGGTTTGCTTGTGTGATATGTCCCTTCCGTTCATTTGTTTTATCTCTGACAACAGTTCCTTTTATTGTTTTACTTTAAAATGTTTAAATATTTTCAAGTTATACATTGAGTATGTTACTGTTAAAATAGATACCGAAGTCCATTTATTAGAATTAGAATTAGATTTGAATAAGAAAAAAATAATTAAGCATTATATAGTTTAACCATAGTCAATAAATATTTAAAATATTTATTGACTCAACCAATATTTAAATCCGCCCATATCATAAGAGATTCAATAAAACTAGTCCAATTTCTTTTTCGACCTTACATCGAGATTACCATGTCTATATCTACAAAAACAAAGATTTTAAGGATTGATTAATTTTCTAATATGAGGTCAAAACTACCACAATTTTTTTTATTATTATTTTATTATTTTCAAATTTTGTAAAGTTTTGATATATTAAATTTTTAACTTCATACTTATATACTTTGCTTGTGAGTCGCCGTAATTTAAAAAAGAATGTGAAAATAAATATTATTCCAGTAAAATATATTTATATTTCAAAGATTCAAATAATAAGATAGGGTTATTTTTTATGCAAAATTTTCAGTATTAATTGAAATATATTTTAAGAGATTTATATATAATAAAAATTATGAACGTGCACCGTTCATAAAACTCGTTTCCATCTTCATGAATTAAATATTGAATTTTTCGTTAATTTTTCAAACATAAAATATCATGTCTGCATTCCTATCTACAATATATTTGTAAATTGCAAAACTATAATCAAAATAAAAGAAAATTTCCTTAAAAATACTGAAATATATAAGATTTTCATCATTTGTCTCTATATTTTTTTATCGGCGGCTCGAAGAATAGAAAACAAGCCAATTTTGTAACCATACCAGATTTTATGAGCATTTTACGAGTTAATGAAATATTGCTTTTTATGTAAATAAATTAATAATCATATTAAAAACAATATAAATAACATACTTGTTAATTACATAGATTAAAATATTTAAAGTATCAGAATTTATTCACATGTTGTTCTTAGTATATTTATTAATTTATTTATATATTTATTATATAAAAATTTGCATGAGTGTGATTATTTGTAACATAAGGTCTATCACCTTATAATTATAATATAAGGATATATAGTAATTGTCAAATGGTGTTACTTTGGTATGATTATGGATTTCAATTCACTTCCATTCTTGTCTTGTCTTTATGATTTATTTCAAATTGATAATAATTTAATTAAAAAGATGTCAAAACTAAGTAAGTGATCAGAATTTTGATATTATCTTATCATAAACAAAGATTCTTGCGGTGGGAAAAATAAATTAGATCTTTTGACACAAGGCGGCGTTGGGGACCGCCAACCAACACGCCATGTTCCGAGCGGCGGGAGGTGGAGGACGGAGCTATAAATAGCTACGTGGAATGTAAGAGGAGGAATGGAAAAAGCATGAGGACCCCCCGGAAGACATGTATGAAGAGGTAATGTCTCTGAGGTCGAGGCGAAAGAGGTATGCAGGGACCGTACCGTTTGGCGCTCCGTCACCTCTGGCTACCCCGCAAGGGATGTGGCGTGAAGATAAGTAAGTAAGTAAGATAGATCATGTCGTGATTATATTCTGATGGTTTTTTTATGAACCAGGAGGGTAAGCGCGCGGCGCAATACGGATCACAAGTGATCTTAGGCTTCACGAGATAAATGTAGTTAAAAATACAGCAGGAGAATTAAAAATTTGGATCGTATTCTTATATGAAAATCGCAATAAAATGTAATGGTCGGTTCAACAGTAGGTCAACAGAAAACAATAGGCTAAGCTGCTCATTACATTCTCCCAAAACCAAATTCTAATTTTACGATTGAATTTGTTTCGGTAAACGCTAGCCAGTTAACTATGCATTTAAAAGCACTCATGCAGAAATAATCCGTAAAGTATCTAAGCTGATAAATAGTGAACGCTAAACCTAACATTAATTTCTAAAGCTATACTCTAAAACTGTGAACGATATAAAGATTCTTATTTCAACAATTTATGTATTTATTTTATCATATTATTACACGTTTTGGGACATTTTAGGGACCCGTTATTTTGAGGGTTTAAAAAAGGGAACCAGTAATTATTGAAAGTTAGTATTGGATTGTCAAATCGTGTTTGACATGAAATTTTTAATTATTTTTTGTATTATGTAATTTTTTTTCTTTGTTTTGAACTTATAAACCTACTATAATTTTATTCCTATTCTCATTCTAGAGAGCAGTGCTAAGTTTTTAGTTTAAATAGAGTAAAATCTGAAAAATATCTGTATTTGAAATTGTTATTAATCGCTCGCATCCACGCTGTTGTTCATTTTAATTTCATGCATAAACTTATTTTGTACCATTTCATTATTATATAAGTATTACAGTATAACTTTTAGTTTTTTTAATTTCTGTTTTAAATATACAGTATGAGTAATTGTAGAATTAGAATGTAGGTTTGATTAAAATTTTAGTTTTTTTGTTTAATACCTTTAGAAACGGAAAAAGGGATTTAGCTTTTCTTAACACCGTTTTTGTTTACACTTTCGTAGTTTATGAGATGTTTGTTATATTTTCTATTAATATATAAAAAGTTAAAATATTTTCTTAAGCTTATGAATAGTTATATCTGATACCTCAACAATATCTTTATACAGTAAGTAATTAATCACGATTCAAGTAAGTGAGTCAAGTTACCATGAATGATTTATATTTAAATGATAAACTAAAAACTTATAATTTTCAGTACTAATAAAAAAATATATTAGATTTTGTACTTAGATTTTTTTATTTCTCGTATTACGATGAAGAAATACGAGACGGATTTCTATGAATTTTATAATACAAACTTTATTTTTTTATAATTATGGAAAAACTTATTGCGTTCCTTTATATCTTTTCCTACATGCTGTTGTTTATAATTCATAAAAAGTATATAGATGCATCGAACTAAAAAGTAATTGAAAAGTCATGAACTAACATTAAGCATCGAACAGTTATAATTATATGAAATCATATTTTTTTTTTCATGTGACATTTATGAATTAAATTGCTATACCTTTTATAACAGGTTGAACCCAAAATTAATGATTATAATAAAAACCCTTATATCGAACCAGTCCTTTAATGACACATTCAAATTAAAGACTGGGGTCATAAAATATAATTAGTCACCATCTCCAGAGGACGGTCTTAAAATCTGAATAGCATTTATTTGTTCTCGGTTTCTCTTCATTTTTGTCTTTTTATATACAATCTGTCGAACTTAATGCACTTAAGGTTTTACTTAATATCTTTTTTTCATTCATGATGACTTGATGATAACTTGGAGCTGATTTAGTCCGAGTCCGAGTCCGAGTATAGATGACATTTGGCACAGACATATTTTGAGTTTGAAAACAAACGCTAGTTTTATCTAAGTTAAGTTACTAAAACATGGTAAACATAATTTTTTATCTGTTGCTTAACTATTCAGAACTGTTTCGGAACGATATTCTACCTAAATAGGTTTCACTTTTCACAAAATTATCATTCACTCCATATCACTCAATATCCGTTATTGTCTCCTCGGGGTAAAACGTTCTGGCATTCACTTTATCGGAGGCTCTTCCGCTCATCCACATCCGTTGCTTTATCTCTATAACCTTACTTATATAAAATGACTTTGTAATATTTTTAACTATTCGCAGACATATACAAAATTGGAAGTAAAAATTCTATACATCTATATATGACATAGTTTTTTTTATTAAAACCCGGATTTTCTATTAAATCAAGGAATAAAATATTTATTTACTGACATCAAAAACAAACAAAGAAAAAAAAACAATATCTCGTCGTTCTACTACGAGTTTTAAACTGTCAACACGAATAGACACCTGTATTGAAAACGTTAACATATGTTTTCTATTTCAATGAGAAAACAAAAATCTATATTACTCTTATCTTTAGATTATATTGCCTACGTTTATTATTCAACAGCCATCATTGTATTAAACTCCAAATAAGAAAATAATAAAGTCCAAAGTAAACTAACTAAAATGTTATTAAAACATAAAAGTCACATTATTTTCTTCAGTATCAATTATGTAAAGTATTCTAGATTAGAAAAATATTTTTTTTAGTTTTATCATATAGTTGAATAAAATATTCCCCTATTTATATACAAATACAGGGATATATAATATAATAAACAGGGATAATTATAAAAACCATCACTAATTCCAAATGTTTATTATAGCCATAAACATATTTTTATTACAATTAGTTTGAATTGATCAGATGGACCAACATTTTATATATTTACATTTTAATGTTCTATATTTGAATTTCAGCTCTACAAAATATAAGAGTTCCAAAAAAAATTTTAAAAATATAATAAAACCTATTTTACCACATATATAAACTTATAAACTAAAGCTCTTTATAAAATATGGATAAAGCTTTATTAAGAACTGTTACAGATGTCATTTACGTTAAAATTCAGAAGAGAGAGCTTAATGTTAAAATTATATCTTTTGAACCTCTTCTCTGACGTGACAGATAATATACTATGACAGTAATCTATCGCTCGAGAGTATTCAACTGCATGACTATAACACTTTTTACGACATTTTAGAAATTTGACGATGCTTCTTTGTTAAAGGATCACATATAAAAAATATAAGATGATAATAGACATTATCTCGTATTTATTAAATTTCATTACAAACTGTTAAGTAAAAATATCTTATTTTCTTTAAAACTATCAAATGTAGCAGTTGGATACATATTACGTAGGTTTCATGGTTTTGTAACATTATATTAATCAATATCACATATAGTGTTTATTTAAATATATTAAGATTAATAAATTCCTTACGGAACTTCAATGTAAATAGTGAAATAAATTTTATATGCAGCAAAATTTGTGTTCAAAAAGAAATATAAAAAGTTATTAAAGCAGTATGGAAGAATATTACAATAACAAAGTTAGAGGTGAGATAGAAGTTAAGCTTTTTTACAAACTAAATTCATAATATTAATTATTACACACAGAAATTGTCTTGTAAAATGTCTTGTAAAATGATAATGAGAAATGAGTTAAAATTGTTGAAAGATTTTAACAGATAATATTTCATATATAACATTATTTAAAATTTCACAGTTGCATATAATTACAAAATTATCTCAACAATAAAAAATATAGCGAAAAGGTTATCTTTCCTAAAATAATTAAGTTAACGAGTTTTTACATTTAAATATAACACAAGTACAAAATTAATTAAAAAAACTTATAATGAAATGAAAACTTAGTTATTATTAACAACTAAGAAGTTTTAAAAGTATACTTTCGTATCTTTTACTTAATGTATGTACGTATGTTTAGGTTTTGATAAATAAAACACTATGTATCGTTATAAATCTTTGAGGATGTTCCTTCTGCACATACTGGATTAGTTAAAATATTCATCTCAGAACCTTTTTTTACATATTTTTTTTTATATCGTTTTATTTCGATTTGATTCAATTCAAAATATTCAATTAAATTATATAACTAATAATATGCCATTTTTTTTATTACTTATACAGTAACAGACATACTATAAATACAAGAAATAAATGTAAACTCCTAAAACCTAAACATTGTCTTAAAAATGTTAACAAATCCTTCATGGGTTGAAGTGTACGCATATATAATAAAGTTCCACAAGACATCATAGGCCTTCCTTTTCTTAGTTTTAAATCTAAAATTAAAAGTATGTTATTAAATATATCTTATTATAGCATTCAAGAGGTTGTATTTGATCGAAATCTGTGGAACTTAGGTTATATACTCATTTGCAGGGTTGATAGTGTAATGTTGTATACATAACATTGTTAAAATTATTTTTAAAAGAGTAACTGTTAAGTTTCTAATCTGGTCTTCTCAGCAGAGCAACATTACGAGCAAGCAACCATTGGCTTACTCACGGAACTAACTACACTGACCTTTTAATGTAATAATTGATGATTTAAAAGTGCGTGAGTATGTGTGTCTGTGTTTACTGTAAGATGTATTAAATATTGCCAAAAATATCATTCAATACCCATTAATATTTTCCAAAACAAAAATAAAGAAATTAATACAGAATGTATGTAGTAAGGCGGTTTTAAAAGTTACAATTAGTTGAACATACAGTCCAGAGACATTAAACTCTTGGTAATATATTTTTTTAGTATTACTAAGTTAAATGTTCAAGTCTCAACATATAAAACATAATATCACTAATTAACACTTCACGAGCATATTCTTTTGTTGTTTAACAAATATCTTAGTTATTAATGACTCTGGCCGTCTGTTCAATTTTAATATTGACAATAGCTATTGAAATTTGTTTTTGCAAAATATAATATTTAATAAGCTACAAAATACAATTAATTATGAAAAAAAAATTACTATCTTTAAAACCAATTAATACTTTAGAAGTGTATAATAATATATAATTCATAAACTAGCAACATCTTGAAATGATACTTTAGACGACTACTAACGAAATCAAATAAAAATAATTACTGTATAATTTTAAGACTAATAACAGTTCGGTGACATATAATCATAACCATACACCACGTAAATATAAATATACTAGGTAACGAAAATTTAAAAGAATGTTTTATCCATTTTCAAACAGAGAACTTAAAGAATTGCTCTAGAATTTTGATTCAAATAACATTGAAAAAAAAGTTGTATAAAATATGCTCCAGATATCTTATTATCAAACCTGTTTCTTTTGTAAAAAATTTATTAAAAATATACATACAATATTGGGCACAAAAATAAATAACAATTAGCTGATCCTAGAAATTAAGTTTTCTTACATACCATTTACAATTTTCGCTTAAAATTTCCATTGTATTTGTTCAGGTCTAAACTTTTGTTGAACCTCTTCTGGAATTCCTACAGAAATGAAACAAAATACATTCAAAAGAACTTTTATTATAACATTTTCTTTGGTTATATTATTACAACAAAAACTTTCCACATGCACATAATATTCCGTGTATTTCTTTTTGCTATAATTATTTTAAAGTCATAATAGTTTGTCTAAAAAGTTTGAAATATTTTTGCTGCATAAATGAAGTATGAAAAGTCACGAAATCGATTACTTGAAAACATTTCATACGTTTATGATATTTTTTTAGCACATGTAACATATTGTGAATTGTGTAAATATTGCAAATATTAGTGAGCAGTTATATTTTTAGCAAATGCAATTAAGCTTAGTGTTATTTAATCTTTAAAAATAATAAAAAAACTTCACATAATAGTTATGTAATTCATGTTTAATCTCGAATGTACATTTTGTATAAATAACTTCAAACATTAATTTCCGTTCTAACTTCTTTGCGATGTTATCCTATACTATAATGTTATTTAGAACAGTGTAGTTTAATGATCTGAAAGTTCAATAAACTGGATTTATGACAGTAGTAAATTATAAGAAGTATATGATTAACTGGAATGTGATATTTATTTCTAATAATGTCGAGGATATTATTTCGTTGTTCTTTCTAAATGACATGTCTCAAATACTAACTTCATTTATTTAATTTTTATTGTTCAAAGATTGAATAGAATCATTCAATGTAACACTTTAATCATAATTGTATTAAATTTATTTCCTTCCAAATTATATATCAATTAGAATTGTTTTAATTCTCTTTCCTGAACTTGCAAAAAATTTTGAACGTTATTTAGTACATAATATAATAATACATTATTTTAAGAGCATTTTCAAAAATACTTTCATTTTACATATAACAGAGAGGTTTCAAAAAGAATTAAGAACTTTAAAGCTTTTCATCTCTTATCTTTTTATGAAACTGGTTACGTTTATTCGTAGCTTCACCACCGAGGTGTTCTATTTCAGCTGTACAGACTTGGAATCTCAATCCTACTAATCCTGATAATATTGTAAATGCAAAAGTTTGTAGGCATGAATGTGTGTTTATTACTCTTTCCCGCAAAACCTGAATAGATTTCTAACGATCTTTATAATAATACAGATTATACATACTAGGATTCGCCAACCGTGCGCGGCGGGTGTTGAGCTGAGTTAAAAGTCTCCTTTTTTAAAATTTCCAAACTGGCATTGAAAACGAATAAATTAAACGTTAAAATTACAGCAAAATAATGACAGCAGGGCAGCTCTAATGTATTGTCTATGGCAGGAGTGATCTTTTTATGATAACTTTTGAATGGCTAAACATTTTTTCAATCTGTTTTCGCTATAACATCCGCGTTCGGCACAAACATACATGAGAATTTTTTTAGCTAATTATCTCGTCGCAGTCTGGAGACAACTAAACATAAAAAAAGGTCTCCCAAACCGTTAAGAGCTTCGTTTACGCTCAGCTCAATAAGTTACAATTTTGAAATATCCTACGCATGGGAGGGATCAAAACTTCGGGCAAAAGCTGGTTTTATATATTTTGAGAATAAAAAGCACAATTTATTTAATACCTATTAGTTAATCGTTGTCTTTATTTACCAGGCTTTAATATTGTACGTAACGAACGTAGTATAAATTTTATAATTAGTTACACATACCCAATCTGACAACGTTAAGCATCCTTCCATAATATTACAAAGTTATATTTTCAAGACTTTTCTGAAGCTTATTGAAGTTTGTTACATGAAACTTTTTGGAAGACTTATTAAACACTGGCTGTTGTTCATGACTATGTCGTCGTCGTTCACAGAACTGTGTTACTCGTTTAGAATATTATTTCAAAATTAACAATAGTCTCCGAATAAGAAACGATGGTTTTTCTCGTTTGAAATATTTTCGTAGAGGACACCTTACACCGTACTGTACTATATTTTTAAAATGTTATTTTAAATCATAGTTTTAAATAACCTCTCAAATACAAAGAGATGTTTTCAAATCCAGCACATAGGATATGTTCATGAAATAAAAAATATCAAATAAAGTGTACTTTATTATCTTTTATAGTCAGATTTAGAGATGGAAATTAGTATTAAGGTAAATATTTATTTAATTTATTTATAATTTTTAAATCATATTTAGAAAATTAACAATACGAAGAAACTAATTACGAATAGAAAATTAAGATTTTTTACAATTTTCTGTATTTTTGTTTGCATGATGCAAAAACATTATTTCAATTTACACTTCTGAATGTAATAACTATTATTATTTATGAAAATAATATATAAAGCAGAATGCCGAAATTTGTACCCAATACACATCTGATTTTACAACAATAACATATTACATAAATTGTATAATACAAATATTTGTCAGTGTCAGTGCATGATAGTTTAACATTTATCAAAGTCTTAGGGGAAGGTAAGATATTGGAAAATAAGTTATATAGAAGTAAATATAAAATTGTGATCAGTTGTGAGCGAGATATCGAAGTTAAAATTTATTTCTTATAGAATTCTTCCCACTTTTCAAACAAAGTGTTAGACGTCAAGCACCTCTTACCAACGAGGTCAAAACATTCATATTGTACGACATTTTAAAATGATGATGTATTAAAAAAGATATAGTTAATAATATATATTGTAATTATATACAGTGTAAAGTAGCACTAAGTAATAAGGTTACATTAATTTCATAAGTTTTAACACTATAATAAATATTATCCTTTAACTATTAAATATGGCTTATACAAAAAATGTGTTAATTTAATAATTTAATACCGAAATTTATTTGTATTTTACTAAGCGTAGAAGGGTAAAGGAAAATAGATATTAAATTTGTTGTTACTTTTTATCCGCTATTAAATGACTAAAGCAGCTACATGGTTATAATATTGATAGTCACATAACAATGTTTATTTTTATAACTTTATGTTTACCTACTTTATATGTTCTCTAAGAATAAAGAAAACAGAGGCTCATATTTTAATAAACGGGACCAGGAGCTGTAATGGTTCTAGTTCGTTTATCGTCCCTTAGAGATATCGGGTGCGCCTTTACATGTTTTTCTCGTAAGTCATATAACACTACCATAAATCTCGATTTGATCACAATCGAATACAATGAACGAACATAGGAATACCTGTATATAAAGATATTATGTTTAAAGGTTCATTTTGGGTTTCTACTTTAACCATCGAGTACCTGTATTTTGATGTTGCTAAAATCAATACTGGTTTCGAGTTTCAAAGAAGCACATTTGCAGTGCAGTTTGAGTAAACAGGTGTTATTTGCTTACACGGCTGTGCAAATGATTTATTCCGTTTCAAATAAAGCTATTGGGAGGGCATTTTCAAGAAATATTTACAAATAGGCAATATATTGGGAATTGTTTAAAATTGTAAATAACATGTTTAACCATGTTAAGTTTATTTAAATTAAATATTCATCCACTACCAAGCCGTCTCAAGCCGTCTCAAGCCGTCTGTCCGTGTAGAGATGTTGTTTAAGACGATTATATCTAGAATGCTAGATATATCGAGGCGGGTAACGACAAAGTAACTTAATTAGCAGAGCGAAGTGGCGATTGCCCAGAGGTAGCAGGTTTGAGTCCAGATGATTTTTTTCATTCTATGATAAATATACTTAAGAAATATCGCTCGCTTATTCTGGCTGAAAATATCTCAGATTGAACAGTTCGTAGAATCCTCAGATTAACATTAATTGAACCTAGTCCGGCAGAAGGCTTTTAGATTCGAGTTTAAATCTGGTCCAGCGGAAAGCCAGCCAATAAGATTTATTCCAGCTGGCATAGCCCTTCAAACATCCCATGTACTGTTCCGGTCAATTGGATCGTTTAGTCAAACTTGCTGGTCCGGTCACACTGGCCCTACTTTTTTGAGCGCATAACATCACTTTTCTATAGAAAAGATACAAATCAAACGTTATTGTCACACTAAATAACTCTCATTCTGATCGTCACCTATTGAAACAAAAGAGACCATTACATTGACTTAAAACTAAACTTATTAGATTAGAACAAAACTTATTAGTTTGTTGGTAACTGGTTGGTGCAATAATAATAATGTACTGGTTGGAGAAACCAACCACTACATTATTATTATTATTGCAAAAAAAATATTAGTAAGAACGACATCATTAAGTGGAGGTGGGTCTCATCCCAGTTCTGATGTAGGAATTGGAGGGGCTTACCCTCATCAGATGAAAAGCAGACATAATAAGGGTAAATATTACTTTTATGTAATTAATGAGAAAATGTTGTCAGTTAGTATCTTCTTTAAGTCTTTATTTTATAGTTATATTAAATGTAATAAGCTTAACAATTACTAAACATACAAAAAAATCCAAAATGGCGGCGTTTTTTACTTTTTTTCTTTTGGCCTAACAGGAGCAATTTTCATTCAATTGCCACAAAAATTGGTGATCATGTTCTTTGTTTTTTTTTTTTTTTTTTATTGGGCCCTTTTACTTACTGGGAAGAAAAATTCTAAATGGCGGTGATTTAAGTTTTTGTTTTGGCGTAGCAGACGTATTTTTTATACAATCGTCACAAAAATTGGTAGGTGTGTTCTTTGAATTATTTAATTTTTTTTCAAAAAGTTACAAATTTCAAAATCCAAAATGGCGGCCAAATTTCGTCTAAGTATTCTTTTTTTTGTTTTGTTTTAGGTCCAGTGTACGGAACTTACTGGGGTGGCGCTCATACTTGGTTTACGGGTGAAATATCGTAACCACTGCACCTCGTGAAATCCACTATAAATAATTTCCCAACATTATCTCATCCCCTAACGTACTGAGCTCTACTGTTAACAGAACGACTATTTAATAACAGTTCTAATTGTACTTTCAAATACAATAAAATGTTTTCAAATTCTATAGATTATAGATCATAGCGTAGATTTATAGATTAAATAAAGAAATACAAATTAAAGTAACAAAGAAACAGTTACAAGAGTCTAAAACAATATTTTCTCTTTAATGGTTTTAAACTACGTTGTTAAATCCGGTATCTATCATAAATATAAAAACAAATAAAACTCTTATTGGACGTACGTATAAAACTTTTTTTGTTATCATTTGCAGACTTAAGAAAAAAAATTATTGGTTGGAATAGATTTATTATGTAAATCAAATTAATTTATCGTTTTTAGATCACATTCAAGAAAATTGCAATATATAAAACTTTTATTTGGAAAAGAAAATCAAGACATTCATATTTTTCATACATATATAAATCATATTTTCAATTTAAGTTTCTGGAAGTAGTAAGTATTATTATTTATCTTACATATTACAGAATGTAGAAATTAATTAAGTTTGGTGGCAGCGAAGGATGCAAAGAAAAACAATTATTTTATAAAATTATATTAACGAGTTACAATTAAAACTTATAATTAATTAATACTAAAAAAAGGTGATTCCAGGTCAGCGATTGACCCAAGAATGAATATATTTTATCCTCGATTCCCATCGATGGTGAGAATGCAAGCCGTATGGTGTCGTCTTTAGGATACTCGAAGTGTGGTGTCAGCATTTAACCGTGTGAAACCAAGTTGGTTCTTACTATAACAATTGCCCTTGGCTATGCTTTCGTAACACCTCCCCCCGTAGAACAGCGACTATTGAAGACCTTCGTTGTAAATTGCGCTGAAAGTTCTGATTCATCCCTTTGGTGTGATGGTGTGTTTCGTATGTTTAAGTCGGTATTTCCGGTATGCAAGGCCGCTAATTAGTACACATGCACCGAATAGTAACGTATATAAAGGTATTGTTGTATGGTAGACGCTTATATCGTTGGTCTTGCTTAAGTTTACTGGTGACTGTAGAATAACCTCTCTATTGGTAGCGTGAAGATTAGTCAAATTAATGGAGTTTAATTTGAATATCAGATGTGCTGCTGAACTGAGTGTATTTTCATTAGGGACATCTATTATCTTCAAGGCTTGACCTTTTAGTCGATCGTTGAGGTTCGAGATGATGAATTCTGTTGTTTGAATGAAACAATCATATGGAATTATAGCGAGATAACTTCCTTGCAACATCTTGTAGATATCTTGATCGCAGGAGAAGCGTACTTTAGTAAGAGTTGGAAAGCTGATGGTGTAGTGTCGATCGTCGAGTTTCTCGTAGGCTGACGTAAGTAGGGATACGGTGACTGGTTTACATTCGGGGAGTTTTTGCTGCGTAGTAACGAGGGCTGTTACACAATCCGGCGATGTACGACTATGTATGTTGTGTATCTCTTCACATAGATACCCTTTAGTGAACTTCGGGCATTCAGCCTCTATGTACTTGAAATCTTTCAAATGGATTGCAAGGAATTGGTGTTGGGGAACAAGAATTTCATGATTTTTGTTAGGGATTATGGATATCTTATATAAATTATATATTTGGGATTTTATAATTGGGAATTTATATACTATAACTATTTCATTTCCTACATAATAAGAACCTAATTGTATTACGTCATAATACTCTCGGGCCTCTATATCTAGTACTTTATTACTACCATACATACTACGTAGCTTTCTAATTATATTTCTAATAGAACTTAAACTAATGACATCATGATGAGCCGTGGATGTCCTTGTAAATGCTAGCACATTCTGTAACTTAGACTAATGTTTTCTTACTAGTTCCGCTAATTTGTTCTGATTATCTACTATTTTATCTATTATTTTAGAGTGCTGAGTTATCCAATCTTTGGTCAGGCTTACATGACTGTTAAATTCCGTAACTAATTTATTATCGTTTTCTTGTAGTGATCTTATTGCGTTATTAAACTGTAACGCATCTGTATAATCAAGATTACCGGTAATACTTTTTATTACGGACCCGAGACCATCAACGAGACCTCTTTTAGAGCGGCTAATTTCAAATGACTGCAATTGTTCTATAACGACTTGAAGCTTTTCTTTCAAATAGTTAGTATGGGGCTCAAACAAAGAAAAAGTTTTATTATTAAGATTAGAGATTATATTGCTTAATTGGATATGAACTGTATTTACTTTGTCTTGCAATTCGTGGATATCGATATACTTCAAAAATGAGTGATAATGAGACACTATGTGACAAGGACCTAGTTTAAAAGGTAAAATGCCGGGACCATCATCTAGATTTTCAAGTTTTATTTAAGAACTCTCTTTAATCTAGACTTAGCAATTGGCCCGCCTTTTTTGCGCGTATATATATGTATCGGGAGATCAGCTATAACTGTATCATGTGTGTAACGCGGCGCTATCTTTTGACGAACAGCAAAAGGGTTTCTAATAAATATTTGTTGATCGGGAGAGAATTGCTTTTCGGGCTCTCTAGACTTATTATGAGTATTTGTTAATTCATTTCTGTAACTTAAACTAGACTCATGAATTAAATTAAAAGCGTTGGTCATTTTATTTTTATTAACTTTTCACTCTGTATAGATAATAAATCTAGGTGAACAACTTCGAAAGGCTTACACGGTGGAGGGACAATACGAAATTGTTGTCTAATAGGGTTGCGATCATATTTCGCTTGACCACAAATTATACATTTGTTAATGAACTTGGTTATATGCTCTCGCATTTTTGGCCAATAATACCTATGAGATAGGGCGAGATGACATTCATTAACACCCCTATGATTAGTTTTACCTACGTGGTATTTGCTTATTATTTCTTGTTGTTTTAAGTATTCTTTTATGTTTTCCAATTCCTTTTTAACTAGTATTAAATTCATAGCTGAACTTTTAAAAGCTTTTTGTATTATGGGAATAACCGAGTACATTGCTAATGGGGGATTTATGAGTAACCCTGTTTTAATTTTGGGATGAACATATTCTTTGATAACATTAATGATATCTTCTTCGAGATTATTTTCTGACAATTGAACAGTGATACGTGTGTGTGTTTCAAAAGGTTTTGAAACTATTGGTCTCCCTTTAATATTGCTTACAATTGTTAAAACTAGCTGTTTTGTGAATTTATTTAGGGGTTCGTCAGAAATCGGGATTTCCAAAATAGGATTTTCATTGTCGGTATGAACTGTTAGGGTATTAGAATTATCTCTATCAGCTTCTGAAGCTGTAATAGTGCTAGTCATTTTCAGATGCATTTACTGCTATTGAACTTAGTTCTTCGTTATGAATTACTAAACGGGATAAGGCATCAGCATTTGTATTATATTTACCTGGCTTATAAATGACTGAGAAATCGTATTCGGATAATTTTAATCGCCATTTGGTTTTACCCGAAGCATCTGCCTTTTTAGGGACCACCTAAATAGGAGAGCTCCACGCGGAATCCGAAGGTCTAATTATATTTTGTTCAAGCATTTTATTGATTTGACTTCTAACCTCTTGTTTATGTACATACGGGTACCTATAGCTTTTAACATGAACTGGGATCTCATCATTTGTTTTAATTTTATGCTTAATTTTGTTCGTAAATGTTAAGGGTTCTCCGTCAAGGTAAAATACATCCGAATAAGGTTTTTAAATTAGCTATTTCCTCTGGGTTTGTAATGATAAATCGTTAAATAAAAGTGGTCTCGTCTCAATGGTCAGCAAAATTATTAATAAGTGCACTACGAATACCGAACTAATTTTCAGGAATACCTTTGGAATTTATCAATCGAGCTGCAGAGCCTGTAATCTTATTTAATATACCATTACTAAGGGCCAAATTGGTTAACTCATAACCCGGTTCTGTTTTAAAATATGCAAGTACTAATTGATCACATAAATTTATAAATCTTGTTAGCACATGGGGGTTACCGTCAAAATCAGGCAAAACTCTAAGTGACTTGTATATCTCACCCATTATATCTTGAGACATTTTAATATTAGGTATAACAATTTTTTTAATTGCCTAAATTCGTCTATAGTATCGAGCCTGCTAGATCTACCCTTACACAAACTACGGCTACTGTTTTCTCTCGGATGAAAAATTTTGAACACTAATCTAACACTCTAAAAATTATATATATAGTATTTATATATTAAATTACTTGGACAATCTAATGGAATAATAAAATAAATTGAAAGGATAAGAATAACGTTAAAAATTAGGATAGGTAAGGACTTGAAAGATTCAGAGTACTTACATGAACATGATTTTCTTTGCCGAATCGATTTTCGGATTCACCTCCGCTGGCCTCCACGATGTATGTAGATTCGGATACTCGAAATCGGTTAGTCACGCGGGATCTCGCACCGATATTAGGGGAAATCTTGACGCGACGCGTACCGAATATATCTCGAATATCCTACCGACTGCGCCAATTAAGTTTGGTGGCAGCGAAGGATGCAAAGAAAAACAATTATTTTATAAAATTATATTAACGAGTTACAATTAAAACTTATAATTAATTAATACTAAAAAAAGGTGATTCCAGGTCAGCGATTGACCCAAGAATGAATATATTTTATCCTCGATTCCCATCGATGGTGAGAATGCAAGCCGTATGGTGTCGTCTTTAGGATACTCGAAGTGTGGTGTCAGCATTTAACCGTGTGAAACCAAGTTGGTTCTTACTATAACAATTGCCCTTGGCTATGCTTTCGTAACAAATTTATAAACATTATGTGTAACTAATGTTAGAACAATAACATACAATTTTATACACTACTGAGCAATAATTATAGTACAAATATTGCTGTATCAGCATTCGCCAATTTAACATTTATCAAAACTCCCACAGGAGAAGAAAATATTGGAAAATAAGTCTAATAGTTAGTGGGATTGCGCGTTATTTTAAACAAGAATTTTAAGTTATGATTTAAGTCATATAGAATAAATACGTCCTGTATTTCGAACAGAGTGTGCATCGTCAAGCACCTCTTACTAACGAGTTCAAACATTAATATTGTCCAATTGATTTTAGCATTTAAAATGATGATATAACAATAACTTAATCGTTTATTAAATATATATAGTTAGGAAATAAATAAAGTTTAAAAACTATTAAGCAATAAGGGTATAAATAAATTATCAATTATAAATTATAACATCATTATAATTATATTTTTTTATTAAACGAAATATCACAATAATTAAAAGAGATTAATACACTTCATAACGGTGTTATTCTACAACCAACAGCGTTAAATTATTTCGCTTAATTTGCAATATATATTAATTAATTAAATTGTAAGTAATAAGTGTAAGTGTAACATTAAATAAAAATCCATATTTAATTAGTCGTTACTCTTTTCTCTAATAAATGACTAAAGCAATGGTTAAAATATTGACTTGTTTATTCTTACAGTTTCATCTTCCTAATTTATGTGTTCATTAAGAATATAGTAGAGGACTTATGTTTTATTAAATAAGATTTATGTATACTACGGCTCACAGTTCATTGATAGTTCCCGAGAGTTACCTTGTAAGCTTTTACGTGGTTGTTATTGTAAGTTATAACTTACAGTTACATAAAACACTACAATAAATTAAGGTCAGTTGTAGTATATTGTATTTAAGTCAATTAAAAATCTAACAGATTGACAGTTGAATGAACATAAACAAGAAATAATACACGAGCTTTACACAGTTTTAAAGATAAGAATTTATTTACTAATCATAAAAAATTAAACATGTATTCTTGCATTCTTTCTTTTGATATGGCAAAAATTTTAACGGGGTAAGAAAAACATGACAATAAAAGCAAATATTAGAAAAAGAACCAAATTACTAGATGCCCTACAGGATACCTGGTCTAAATTGGCAAATATATCAGAAGCTTAGAAGTCGTCGACAAAATGGAAATCTTAGAGAGATTAAGGATAAAGATCCTAGAACAACCCTCAAAGATGTAAATAAGTAAAGTCACGTAACTGTAATTTTAGCGATACTAAAATTATACAGATACTCGGTGTATCAGTATCAAAACCACTACCCATTACCACAATATGTATAATATTTTTTCACATATTTCATTTGAAAATAAAAATGAATATTAATTTATCAATGTCAGATGCCATGTATCAATATTCATGTATCACTGTCAACACAGGTTATTGGAAAAATAAACTTGTTTGGAAGATTCCCAAATATTTCAAACAAGTTTTTCAAATAGGTTTTGTATATGTATTACAATCAACTTTAATAAAATCAAGGTACAGAAGAACGAACGTACACAGGGATACCGGCATAGTAAATATAAATATTTTTATTTTAAAATGTTTTGTGTCCATTTTCTGCTGTAATTAAAACCAATACTTGTTTGGAGTTTCAAGGAGCGCCATCCCCAGTGCATTCGAATAAACATGTATTATTTGCTCACACGCGTCTGCAAATAATTTGATCCGTTTCGAATAATTGTGAAAAGTATTTGGAAAATATTTGTAATAATTTTCTTATTAAATTATGAACAGATTTACAAAAAAAATAATATTTTTATAATTAAAGAAAATATACATATTTTTAAATTAAAATTTTGAAGTTATTTTTACTTATTTCCATTTTGAGAAATACCATACTAATATATTTAAATCACTTTTTATTTACGAAATATTGACTGAAGTATGATTATATTTTAAATAACATCGCAAGCTAAACCTGAAACTGTATAACAGAATCTATGTGTAAATTTGTTGAAGCACTATAATCTGTATACATTAAGAGGATTATGTTGTCAAAGCAACGCCATATAACTATGCTTTTAACAATGAATATCTAATTGTCATCGTTATGGTTAGTTTCTGGAGGAATGATTAAAATCAAAATAATCTGTCAGTATAGTCAAGAATTGTAACAGATGTCACGTTATCAACCCATCAGAAAAGTTAACAAGGGATCAAACTCAGATTCGATTAGATAAGTCAATTTGTAGAATAATTATTTAAAGGTGATTTCGATAAATTAATCATTTATAGACGTCAGAAGTGTTAAAAGTTTAACTACACTTAATACAAGTTTAAGATTTCAGTCATGAAAATATTAAAGAACATGACAAATGTGCCGTTACCCTAATTTTACTTTAAAACTATCTTGAATTTAAATTTGTAATCATATTGGGTAGACCTCGACGAATTCGGTCTGCCCATTCTTTTGTACCCGACTTTCGAATTTTGGAAAAATTTCTTCACAGGAGGTCTTCTTATGATCCCCTGAGTCCGAAATGACCATTGGTCAAAAAGTTTATATATATATATGCGTGCGTGCGTCCAGATTCAAATTTCGTTAACCAGAGAAATCTGGCTACAGGGGGCGCTAGGGCCTCACTTTTTCTGATTTCAGGTTTTCGACCATAACTTTTTCCTTACGCAAAGAAAATCATTTGTGTTTATACCATATGATGTCTTTAATAAATACCTATAACTAATGTAGATAAACCGAAAACCTAACTTCAATAACTTAGGGGTGGGGGTAAAAAAACTGAAAATTTTTGGAAGAAAAATCATAACTTTTTTCTGGTAAGCATTCTTACATTACAAGTATTTTTAATAGAAAGGTTATTTTTTACTTTAAATTTAAGTACTAAAAGTTTTTCCGTAAAAGGTACCGTTTCCGAAAAAAAAAATAAAAACCACTTTTAGCTTGAAAATTTAAGATAGGTAAAACCACGACAACTTTATTCTGGTAACTATTCCCTCCTCGCAAGTATTTTTAATAGAAAAGTTATTTTTTACTCTAAATTTAAGTACCAAAAGTATTTCCAATATTAAAAATATACCTTTTCCGAGAAAAAAAATAAAAACTGCTTTTTTCTTAAAAATTTTTGATGTAAACAACGGCATCATGTGTTATTCTTTGGTAGTGAGTTATATTTTAAACAAGTTACACACGAGGTTTACCCACGCGTGTCGCCCTGCGGGCACGGATTTTTTTTTATTCAAAAGCACAGTGCTAAGTATTTTAATTTCTTAAATAGATTGTAATACAACTTTAAAGTGGGTCGCTCTTAACTGTCTACTCATGGAGGGCATGAATGGCCTTGTTTCGAAGAGACCACCGGCCACTTAAGCCCCGACTCCCCCGGACGTCTGGGTTCCGGACTGGTTCAAGCTAGACGAGAGCTTCGGCTTTCTTATAAAGGTGGGCTTGGTTGAAAGGAGGGGAACCCCCCGCGTTATAACAAGCCTGCTGACTAGGAAGGATGCCTCTTACTGCGAGGTGCCCTCTTCGTGGTGTCCGTCAGGACGCCGCTATTGTATGCGCAAGCGTTCCTACAGTATCTCACATAACCGTAGCTTTCCTCCTCCTCAGACGACAAAAAAGGAGAAAAAATAAATTATTGAGAAAAGGTTGAATAGTATACAGTAGAGTCACCCCGATATCATTCTAGTAAAAAATCCCCAGTTTTTAAACGAAGACTTAATATAAATTTTCATGTGAAATGTGATTGTAAAATAAAGAAGTAATGTCTCATAGAAGACAGTACTTTCAATAAAAATATGTAATATTTTTATTACTTTCAGTTAATATTTAATTAAATCTGTATATTTTAAGATCATTTTATACTCATTTTGAGAAGGCAACTAAGTATAATATTTCTGTTGTATTCAAATTTAATTTTTTCTAAGAGAATTGCGTCTTTTAGTACAAATACTATTTCTTGAGGTTTCAACGTAAACTATTAAGGATATTGTCATGTTAAAAGTTAAAATATGGAATCTTTATTTAACCTTTATAAGATGGTAAAATAATTATATATTATTTATTTCAGATACCTATATGTACAAACCCACGATAAGAATGTATGTTTTTATGTGTGTGTACAAAAACAAAAAATATTTTAAATATTACAAAATACTAATGACGTAAGTTTGAAGTTCTTTAGTATATTTTCAATCGAAATGATAGATTTCTTATTAACTTAAATTCATCATTTGAATAAGAAAATTAATTAAAGATCTATTTAATAACACAGACTAACTTATATTAGTTTATAATAATAATGTTTTAATAATAAATAAAATAAATAGTTTTTAACAATAATCTGCGGGTTTACGTAGAAGACAAGAATAAAATCTAAGCAAATCATATGACACACTTCAATTGCAACCATTATTATCAAGTTGTCAGATTCAAATTATGTTTGTCTGAATCTGGCATCCTGATGCCTGATCAATGCATCAAAAGTCACCACGCTGGCTTCAACGAACATCATTTATGCACCCTACCAGCGATTTAATTTTAATTCAACCCTAAGCGCGTTCTTATATTGAACTTTAAAAATTTAGACAGTCTCTTTCTTAAACTTACATCATAATTGAGAAATATACAGGGCTATACAATAACTTTTAAATAGGAGTTAATTGATTCATATTATTTATGAAAAACAACAAAACCAAATGAGTAATTGGGATTGATATTTTAAAACTATTTATCAGAGTAATAAAAAATATCGATTAAACATTTGTTAATTACTAATGTAATGACGCCAATGCTAATGCATGTATAAAGACTTCTAATGGGACTTAGGCATTAATATGTTTAAAAAAATGCCGACGTAATATTAACGTAATATTAATAATATTAAAATTATACTTTTATTTTAATATTACGTTTATACGTATTATACTAGTATAAACGGTTTTTTTTTAATATGTGAATGTATTGTGACTTTGAAGAAGGTTTCCTTACAATGTTAACAAAAACAGATACGAGTAACATTAAGACAACCCAAAAACCTTTTTAAGACAACCCATATGGCTGTCCCCGTCCGGTAGACGGACGGATTCTCTCACTCACCGACGGAACATAACCAAATGAATTTGATTACTACACGTCGATCTTCTGTGAGAGGGTGGTCCTGCCCCGGTCAAATCAGCCCAATACGAGCTGCAGTCAAATGACTACAGCTAGCCAATGCGGGCCTGAGATTTAGATATTAGGGTGAGAGTTTCTATGGGAGACCGTTTTTATTTTTTATCTATACCGGTTATTAAATACTTGTCTCGATTAAAATGATATTTTATTTTAGACACAATCTATGAATTTCAATATATTTTAAAGCACATAAATAAGCAAAGTTAAAAATCTTACAATGTATAAATCTAAAATATTTCTACACACTTATGTAATATATTATATTTATCTATTGTTCCAAGAGCGTTCGATTTCGCAAAATAGTTTTAGAAGAAAGAACAATTTCTCGAGAAAATGTTCGCATCATATTTTATCTACACAGAAGTGATTCTTTACAATATATAGAGAGGGCTACGGTTCAATACGTGTGAGGTGAGTTGAGTCATTACTGAAAAATAGCTACTATTTCTCAAATGTATTATCATTACACCAGTAATTAATAATACTGATATACCCTTAAAATAAATAGATATTATACATGTAATGAGCAGTGGCTTTGTATTGTAACAGAAATATGTGCTAGACAAAGATATAGAGCAAATTCTCAAGAGATAAATTCAAGTCATATGTTGACTGCCTATATGAAGTACGTGTTTGATCGGTAGAAGAGAAAAGGGCTACCGAGGAAGACATAGACTGAGTATGATAAAAATGATGTGGCAAAGAGACAAGACTCCATTGAGGTCAGTGCCAAAGGTCAAAGCCTGATAATAGCTTATTCCTTTGGTGGCATTAAATATTTATAATAATTTAAAAAAAAAACGTTGAAGACCTGTATCAATAAAACGTCAAAAATTACACGTCAGTGAAATAAGTCATTGACCAATTTTTATTAACTAAATGACCACATTTTTATTATTTGCCTAAAGTTTTATAATTAATATGGCAGAAAAAAAATATTTTAATTCACAAGAACGACAACGAAATTTTAATAAAAACAATTGGATTATTCTCTACCTAAAGTTAATAACTTAACATTCACTTCCAGAATTAAACTTTATATCACATATTAAAGAGAATATATAATAGGTCATGTCCAATCATTCGACATTGCTTTAGCAATAAACTTTTGAATGTTATAGCATTAGGTAGTAAGTATAGTTATAAGTAATGAAAAAGGAGTAAAACATTACATACTGAATATTTGTAAGCAATAATTATTTGTGTATAACTTGTATACAGATTGACATTATTATTTGAACGTGTTACATTTTTATCTAAAATCAGACAAATTTTAAAAAATGTCACAGGTTATGTCAGTTTTGACTGTGTTATTATTTTATACAATATAAATCTAAGTATTTTATAACACTATGTACTTTTTAACTTAACTATACGTAACCTTATACTAAAAGCATCATCCTTAAATCAACTATTATTAATTACTTTCGTTAAATTGCATAAAAAAAATGTTTATATAGAAATAACTTTCAATTTCTATAATATATTTAAAGTTGTATCCCTAACGTTTATTAGAATATCTCTAACCAGGTCATAATGACAACCTGTTGAATTTAATTTAAAGAACTTTAACCAAAACAAGGGATTTGAATAGGACGAAACCGGTTAAAATAACACTGAGGCAGCGAACACCGGCACTGAATAAAACAAACAAGGCTCGGTACACATTACCTTAAATTACAACACTTTAACTGCAAATTGTCTACATAACGACCGTTTTAACGTTCGTGTAATCTTTGACTCTTTTTTTAGTTTGCTATTCATAAATGTTTTGCTACTAACAAGTACTCAAGGACTAACATATCTTTGACAAATAGACTGAGTAATTCTTTATAAAGCCTTGTATACATTTATTTATGATCAAATAAAATAGTAATATGTGCTTTTGAAAGTTATTAAGAATAAATAAAAATACTTTATCTAACATTTTATTAGATTAATAACTAGAAAATATATATTTCTTTAAATATTTTCAAAAATATAATGTAATATAACATGTTAAATATGTTTTTAGAAATGAAAACAATATTAGGGTACAGTTCTACAATACCCGTAAAATATTTGCGTGTTTTACGAGTTACGTACTCGTGTGCTTCAGCAGTAAGATAAGTAATAAGGTTCGTATTACATTTTTGGCCAACAGAAATAATATATTAAAGATTATATTTGGTGGAAGTTTTTCAATAAATAAAAAAATTTAATAGTCCTCATAACACCAAATAAATATACAAGTAGAATGAAAACTTTGAGAACTGGATCAAGACGTTTTTTAAATTTATACAGAAAGTATCCAATTAAATGTTTTTCTAACTAACAGCCGTCGTCGTATCTTGAATTTTCTTTGATTTTTTTTTATTTTATAATTTTAATTTACTTTTGGTACTATTCACGAATTTATGTTTGAAGGGGCTTTGGGTTGTTTCTTGTTATGGTACTTCTTTTTAAAAACAGATTTTTTTCTGCCATTCCTTCTTTACATTTTATACATTTTATCATGACTTTACTATTGAAATTCGTCACAGATATTTTCTCCTAAAATAAAGGCTAAACTAAGGCTAGTTTGATACATCTGTCCCCTGACATACCAATCAAATATGCAGCCGTTTGCATATTGTTCTAATGCGTTACTAAGCACAAGAACTCTAACGTCCAGATTGTTCAAACGGCAAATTGTAAAATTCAAGCATGTCGTCAAAATTGGCAACGCGCCAATTCTGGGCGCTCTCTATAACCACTCTGGGCAACTTTTGCCGGCCGTCCCTATTGTCATTGCATACAGGTAATAACAGTCTCTATTTTAATTGGTCGTTAATAATAGGTGTTACGATCATGTGCTCTTGACTTGTTGACTCCAATGCTAACTCTTCTTTCATTAATTATAGTGAATCATCACTAACTGCCACTTAAGTACCTCGAGGATCGCCAGTTAATTAATTACCTCTAAAATGGCTTTCGCTATGGTCAATCTGAGCTGAAGCTAAAGATCTTCTGTTATACCGTACGCACCATTGCAAAGCGGTTATATAAACCAAGAATGAGAATCTGGCAATAAGTTTGGATATGGCGAACGTCTTCGATCGTGTTTAACAGGTACATAGGGCATCTTTTATACTCGTAGCTTACTTCCTATAGGGTTTCCGGTGGTATAATTTTGAACATTATGAAAATATAAAAGTTTTACAAATTGCTTCATATGGTAGTTATATAAAATATTATTATATAAATTTATTTCAATATGTAAGTTTGTTACAATTAAAAAATTTTAATTATGACAAAGACCGATGTGAAAAATTCCATTGTGAGGTTGACTTATGTGATTTGTCCCTTCCGTTTATTTGTTTTATTTGTTTATGTCTGACGTAAATTCATGTTATTATTTTATTTTTAAAGTATATTTTCAAGTTATAATTAAAGTAAATAAGAATAAATAAATAATTTATTTTATAAATTGATACAGAGTTAACCCTTGTAAAGAATATTAAAATTATATAACTTTTTGCAATCCACTCTTAAAAAATCCAAGGAATAAAATAAAACTATTTGGTCCGTTGCCGTCTTTAACCTTCCCAAGCTTAGCGGGTCTTAAGTAATATTCAGTAGAATATTAACCGTATCCGTATGAATGTTCCATCGTCCTAAAAAATATAAAAAAAATATATATGAAACTTTAAAAATATAAACATGTACACTGTTTATAAAAATCTTTCAATGTTAATTTTTTAAATTTATGGACATCAAGTTAATTGTATATCAGGTCTATTTTTACATGTCCAATATCTATTTTAATTGAAAACCTATTATTTGAATAAAAGAAAATTTAGTCATAACATTAAATTTGTCTACATTCTTTTCTTTCGGTAGCTCAGAAAAACACCAAACAAGCCAACATTGTAAGCATAAAAGATTTTATGAACGTTTTACGAATCAATGAATTATATGGCTTTTATGTAAATGTATTAATGAATATTATATGTTGTAATAATATTGTATATTTAATATTATGAAAGACTATATAATCAACATATTTAGTAATTATATAATTGAAAATATTTATAGTATTTAAAATGGATTTATTTATGGTTCTTACTATATTTATTATTTCATTTATTATTTGTATATTGTATAAAAAAAACATATGTCTTACAATTACACTAACACACACCAAACAGGTGTGTGTTAATGTAATTTTAAGATTGTATCGTGATAATATTCCGGATAAGATACTTATTGTTGTAAAAAAGACAAGATTCCCGTTGTATACGTTGTCCCTGGCAGGTTCTTTTCTTGAACATCTGCCTTACGAATAAATGAGGCCGAGGTCACAAGCTTATGCCACATAAATTTTAATTTAAAATTATCATCACATTGTTGCTTTTATAGCAAACATTGCAGAACTTATTTACTAACAATAATGTTACTATTTTATTAATATTATTTAAAATTACATTAAATTATACAAATTAAAACCAATTAATGGATGAATGTAAGTTCATGACTTCGAACCGATTCAACTGATTTGGCTGCTTTTTTATCGTAATTTTCATGACCGGGTATGCACCAAAGAAATAATTTAAAAAATACAACAGAAGCATTGAAAACTTAGATCGTATTTTAATATAAAAATCTCAATAAAATGTAACGTGCTTTACAACAGTAGATCAACACAAAACAAGGCTAAAACACTGTCTTCATTCTCCCAAAATATAATTATTATAAGTAAGATATTTTTAGAACACGACATAATCAATACGGGTTATATATTTATTTATTTATTTAGCTTCACGCCATATGCGCCATATACTTGCGGGGTAGTCAGAGACGACGTAGTGCCAAACGCACGGTCTGTGCATACCTCTTTCGCCTCGGCCACAGACATCAACCTCTTCATACATGCCCTCCGGGGGGTCCTCATGCTTTTTACGTGACCTTCCTCCAGTAACATTGATACTGTGTTTTCGAAGGTCACTCGAGGCCTCCCCCTGTCTCTCTTACCGCTCACTTTTCCTATATAAATCTTTTATAAATCAATACAGGGATAAGGAAATGCTAATCTCTTAACTATGCATTTAAAAGTATTCATTCGGAAATAACCCCTTTAGTTACGAGGACTCTAGGCTCTTAAATAGTAGACGCTAAATCTATGCCATAATTCTAAAGCTATGCCCTAAAACTGTCAATGATTTAAAGAGCAGTGTTAAATTTCATTTTAATTTCACGCAGTTGTTGATTTTAATTTCATACAATAACTTATGTTATATGTACCATTTCGTAACTTGAAACAGGTATTAGAGACTATAAAATTTTCGATTAAGATTAATTTGGGTATGGCTCCTGGAAATTACGTGAATTAAAAATTACATTTTTTTTGTTATAAAGCACCTTTAGAGGAGGATAAAACGGTGTATCTTTTCCTTTCCACAACTGGCGTAGTTTATGAGATGTGTGTCACGTTTCCTATTAATATAAAGATAGGAAGAGTTTAAATATTTGCTTAAGTATAATAAAATAGCTTCAAATATCCGATAAATTAATTTTATTTTTATACAATAAGCAATTGATCAAGATTCAGGGAGTGGTTCAGCCGTATTAAAATGAATAATTTATACGAAGCTGACAAACAAAACATTTTAACATTATCTTTAATAATAATAAAATAAATATTATATTTAGTATTTTAGACAATATTTGATACTGATGATGAGTATTAAAATTAAAATAGTGGTAGCTTACGACTCATTAGAAGTGTAAAGGAATAGAACTGAAACTTGACCAAAAGAACTGTCCCACCCATCTAACAGTTAGATATTTCTTAGAGCTATTGTTTTTTCAAAATGAGATTTATAAATTAAAATACTTTACACCTTTTCGTTGAAGATTGGATAAAGAATATAATAAAGACCATTGATTTGAGCTGTTCTTTTAGCGGCTAATTAAAAAAAAGGACTGAAGTGGTAAAAATAATCACAATCTCCAGAGGCCAGTCTTAAAATATTAAAAAAATTTAATAATTTTTATTTTAAAAGGTTTGTCTCTTTATATAAAAGTCGGACTTCACATCGGACATCGGACTCGTTCGCTTTCTACTTGATAAGTGTATTTAAATGAAATTAACAAAATAAGAAGCAAATAAAAACATTTTTTTTTTATTTTTATAACAGAATAAAAACTTTACATGGAATTTATTCAAAATCAATTATTAGAATATTTATTTGTACCAGCTTAAAATAGAGTAAATGAGAAACAAACATAAAACTATACAATTTTACACTCATAAAATTAAAGTCAATGTTTCAATCTCAATCTAGATGTTTTAAATTATTTTTTAAATAAAGAAAACAGATTTATAAATAGCATACCATAAAGCCTACCTTTACCTCCCATATACACATTCACCTCTATTTCTCAACGGTAATCATTTGCACAGCGTTAGCATGAGCAATATCGAAAAGACACTCTAAACTTGTCTTCCATTTTTTTCCTTACTTTTAATAACCGCCGAGCGTTTTGCTTTGTTTTTTTTCAATTTCTGCCACTCGGTGAAATATTTAAGTATTTTAGACATCACGTGCTTTTTCAGTCTGGTAGGGATGCTAGCTTTTTCCCAGACTTGCAGAACGTCGCATGCAGTGCAATTTGCAGCTGAACTATTGTTTTTCTCCTTCACAATTTTATAGTAGAAGAATAAGCTCATGACCTCTTGTGTAGATGGTAACCTAGATTGAGACAATGTATCTGTAAGCTGTCCAATAAGCCAAACTTCGGTTTTCGTCCTAGTCTTAACGGGGCTTTTGCTGGTAGACGTCATTGTTCTGTACGCTACAATTACTCACTTAGTTTAAGAGCAAAAGGTTGGCTATATTACTACTTACTTAAAGACTAGCTCACACTCTATTGCAAAATTACAACTTTAATCTTTAAACCCTTTCTGTAGCTTAATAACCTGAAGAGGTTAAAAAACGTGGATAGAGGATATGTACCTAACCTACCTACCTTGTTTACGCTCAGGTACAAAAATACACAAAGGCACCGCCATTTTGGTTCCCAAGGGCTGCAACCCCATTGCCGTATGTAACGCATTTTTCAAAAACTTTAATGGATGGTAGCGACCTCTAAAGTTGACTTAAATAAAAAAAAATATATGGGTATATTTTTTTCATATTGGAACGATATAAGACGGTGCCCCTATAAAAATTTAAAACTAGGATTTTTTGAATCACCCTAATATATATATATATTTAATTTCTCATAATAAATGCCTACTCTAATGCATTGTAAGTCGTTGAATACTTGAATATTTAATTGTTTTCCTCGAAAGATTTACCTTGTGTACAGTACAGGGAATTTAAAATATACCCGAGAGATTCTTCTTTGTAAAATAAACTATTTAGAATACTGCACAGTTTAAATTAGGCCACAAATTGATATTTGAAATGTTCTCTCTTATTTGTTTAATTTCAATACAACTAACAAATAATAAAAATATGATGCGAAAACTAACAAAATATATCCCTCCGAAAATACTTTAAGGCAAATAAATAGACTAGTTAGCGCTTGTATATAACATGTCATGTCGAGATATGGCGTATATATTAAAACAATATAATAAACGACTGGTTCATGGATCACATTAATAATCCATAAGTTTGCACATAATTTTTTACATAAGCGTTTTTCTATTTAGCTTTTTATTCTCGTACTAATTAGAGTAAGAGATGGAATAGGAGATTGTGATTACATAATCGTATGATGATGATAATGCTAAATGTATTCGAAATATAATACATCGGCTGATACGAGATTTTTAGTTTATGAGTTGTTACATAAACCCTTCCTATTTACTGGCCATAACTAATTTTCCTGAAAAACCGTTTATGACAGAAACGATAACGTTGTAAGAAGAATAGAATTTTATAAAAATAGCTAATTTTTCTATTTATTTCATTTCTTGTCTTAATATTATAACTTTTATAGACGTTGTTAAAGTAGTATAAATGTCTCGTTAAATTTAAGCTTTCTATTGAAATATATAAATATTTTCTATCAGTATATATTTAAGTACGTTACTAATCAAGTATATAATGATTTAGACATTGAATAGAAGTCATATAATAAATAATCGTGATCTAGCTAAAGGAACACAAAACATTCTGCTAATAAAAGCATCAAAAGAATGATTCATTCATTAAATTATGTATGTTATATAAATAATATAAATTCTACCTGCAAAGATGAAGCATATACCTATAAAACATTATTACAATATATATTATAAACATCTAAACTAAAAAGATTAAATGTTTTTTAACAAGTACACAAACACTTATGGAAATACCATGTCATTAATAAACTATCTGTCAATATCCTATAAAATAAGAAGCATGTGCAGGCACAAATATAACACAAGGGACAGAAAACGTTACCTTTTATCCCTAAAATGTCTCTTGAAAAAGTTACTGGTCCATTAGGAGTCATTAAAACGCTTATCCACTATCCGTCGCTAAAGAGCACTGACACGGTTTAAACTTTCATTATCAGTTTCCAAACAGTCCTTCACTGTTTCTAATTTTAACTAGTGGATAAGGTGACAAAAACCCTCGTTGAGATAAAATACTAAAATTTTTTAAATTTTTTTAAACTGTTTTACTATTGTCTAAGTAACAAGTTTTTGTTGAATTTAGATTATTAACAAATTTTAAATAGAATTGTACTTTCTGTTTAAATTAATATTGAATATTCTGACTAGCATTGTTTAAAAGTATTAAAATTATTAACTTTTAAATACTTATAAATAAAGCTAATTTTGTAATAAATAAGTAGATATATAGTTGTCTCTAGCAGTGGCACGTTTAATCAGAGTGCGAAAAACATTTAAATTAAAATAGTTAGTAATGCAATTGCAGAAGCAAATGCCTTATTAATGACATTGTTTTTGACATATACGGGAGAGGTGCATGAACAGTGAAGGTGAGCGTGGATGTGCATAGTAAAGTGACCACTTAAACCTACACCTGAGTCGCAAGCCCCTGGCATTGTTTGCGCTCCTCTTTTTGCAACGCGATGGGCCCGGCACCCGCATGGTGAATCCATGGAATGCCAAGAAGCTTCGTCTCGTCTCTAACTACAAGATCTTAAAGATTAAAGAAAGAAATATGCCCATGAATTTCTCCTGTGCGATATGAATGATGACGTGAAGCAAACACACTTTTATGTGTACGTAAAATAATATTTTGGAGTCAGGCTAAAATATTCCAAATTATTTCGATTTATCTTAAAGATTTACTTTAAATCTTGTTCTAAATTAGACAAATATAGAAAAATCACTTAAAATCATTTAAGTCTCGTAAATATTCGATTCTTAGAATACTCTGTTAGTGAAAAATTTGTATTAATCTCAAAAACAAATTATGTCTTCTAAGAGAGGTTCAATGATATCCAACAAGAGAAGTATTCACCAAATATGTTAGTACTGCTGCGCCAGGTTTTAATTAGATGTATATATACAAAGTTACCAAACCACATTACATTTTGTTTATACATAAATACATATATTCCAAAACAAAATACATATATACAAGTATAACCTGACCTGAATTATTTGGGTTCGATGCCACATACAAATTTCTTCTATGCTTCTCTAACATTTGTCATCGAAGTGGATATTTGCTTCTTCACAAAAACAGTTTCAACACCATCCATCTATGTCTTCTTCGGTCACCCTTTACTCTTATATTCATACTTAAGGTCATTATATATATATTCAAACTCATATTCAAATTCAAAATATCTTTATTCAAGTAAGCGTTCACATGCACTTTTGAATCGTCAATTATTACAATACAAGAAAACGTCAGTGTAGTCAGTCCGTAAGAAAGCTAAAGCTAAGTAAGTATACCTAATGATCTTCTCGTAACGTGCTTCTCACTTCTTGCGGATTTTGTTCATTAATAACGTGAGACTTAAAAATGCAAATACTTTTATTATTTATTGTTTTTTTAAAAGTGCAAATACTAAATTTGAAGAGCATTTCTACTTATTGATAAACATGAACGTGTAACAGACTCTGTACTCACTATTTACACAAATGACTATTGATATTTCTCTTTAGTATTCTTCTGTATTTCGACTTAAAGCTAGGAGATAGCTCACTCACAAATAACACTTTGACAATTCACATGTATGTGGGTGTATGAAGTGCTTAACAAAATTACAATAATAGTTCTCTAACCTTATTTATTATAGTAACTTGTTATTTGTAAAAATGTTTTGATCTTTGATCCAAGAGACCAACTAAAACATATATATACCAAATAGATTTAGACGTTTAAGGTTAACTGGATGACCAAACATTTCAAGAGTACCTTCAAGTTACTATCCAATTACTCGAACTGAATTCATTAATACAATGGTTTGTTTTCAGTTGCGACAATATAAAAGTATAGGTATTAAAATATTGTGTGTTTTTATATTTAATGCCCATAATGTTTTTAAATTTGGTATAAATTCGTTATTTTAACACAATAAAGTTAATAAAAGACTTACGGTGTTTCATATTTAAATGATATAAAAAAATAGACAGTAAAATATTTAGACAAGTATGAAAAATTTTGTCTTATGTTTTATAAATAAAACAATACATTTTTTTTTTAATTTTTTGACATTAGTATATATACTAAAGTTTTTTTATCTTTTATTCTATTTAATATAAAATTTGGGAACATAACAATAAATATAATATTTCTATTGTTCATAAAATTTTTTTGTTTCAATAGAGATCGCGTCCTCCGATTCCAATACTATTTATTAAGATTTCAAATTAAAAAAATAAACAAATAAGTAATAACTAAACAAGGAATTAACGCTCTTTTGTAAATGACAAACATTATTACATTAGTTAGTACTACATTACAGAAGATTCAAATTCAAGAAGATCTCAGAAAAATTAGATATTTATTTTTAAACATACATATATATGTATAAAATGTTTATGTTACACCATTTCTTGATTTTTAATAATTTTTTTATACCATAAAAAATTAGGTATTATTAAAATTTACGTGTTTTTTTATAAGCTACCTTAGTGTAGGAAACAGGGTTTTACTTTTGCACCTTGCACTTGCACCGATTTTGTTTATACTATCGTAGTTTATGAACTGTGGTATATCATGTTTTCTATTAATATAATATTCTTGATATTCTTGTCGAATTCCAATACTGAAGTCAGGATTAAATCCTTATAATGTAAGCAAAGAGTGGCGGAAAGAACAAGAAATACCAAAACAAGAAGGTTTAGTGAAAGAATGCAAATAACAAAATGAAACCATTCCAAACTCAAAATGAATAGGAAGAAAGATATATTTAAATTTCAAAATAAACTTAAAGAATTATGAATATTCAATGATTGTTGTTTTAACTGAAGTTAAAAAAGCATTTAATAGAATACTTTCTGCATAATTTTAATAAACATCTTAATTTCTCATATTAAATGTTTTTGGTATGAATTTTGTGTTGTATAAACTTTTTCCAAATTCTTTATTTATAATAATAAAAGTATTACACCAAATATATTTAATTGTAAAGCTACCCTTTACAATATTTATCATGTTTCTTTTATTAATATATTATTTTGGGTGGATAAAAATACAACACAAGCCTTATTACTTATATATTTTATTGCTGACGCACACAAGTATATAGGTTGTAAAACGCCAAAAATGTTATGAATATTAAAAAATTCAACCCTAATAATGTTGCCGTTCTTAAAAACTTATTCAATATATATATAGTTATATTATATTTTTCTAATAAAATGTTAAATAAATTATTTTCATTTACTCTTAATATCTCTCAAAAGTACATATTATAATTTTGTTATGTCATAAATTAATGTATACAAGGCCTGTTAAATTATATACAATTATTCAAAGTCTATTCGTAAAAGACATGTTAGACCTTGAGTAATGGTTAGCAGCAAAACACTTATGAATATGAAGCTTGTAGCAGAACAAAAAAGGGCTAAATATTACACGGACATTAAAATGGTCGTTATGTGGTCAATTTGCATTTAAAGTGGTGTAATTTGAGGTAATGTGCACAGTTTGTTTTATCCAGCGTCAGACCTCGATGCTTTTTAACTATACTCACGCCCTGATGACCGAACATTGATTATGAAAAGTTGAAAAAGTTTTATTATTGAATATTAAGTCAATAACTTTAGGTAATAAAAACAAAATCCAATTGTATATAATAACATCGTTGCTGTGCTTGTGAATTAAAATTCTTTTTTGCTTTTAAGAAAGTATATGTTCATTTTTTTTTCCTAATGACTTTTATAAACAGAATGAATATTTTCTTGGTGTTAATAAAAACTTATCAATATAAACATCTCGGGTAAGATATTTGAATATTATAATTAGAATACGTTCCTTTTATATTTTTGAATAATATTTTAAAAAACCTCAACGTTATCATAACACAGAATAAAAAGTATAAAGTTGTTTTATTTTATTTGGGTTTAATTATAAAATCTTTGTATAAAAAAATAATGTGCTGTAATATATTACAAGGACAATCTGTATAGTGTACTGTGTGTTGCTTTGTGAGAAATCCAGCTGTATGTATAAAATATATGTAAATCAATATCTTCAGTTATTATTTCCGTACACGTACACGTACACTAGAACGTCTATCTAGAATTTCACATGTTCAATAACTTTATGGTGTATATTAATCGTCTTATAACTGTCAATAAAACAATGCATTATTATAATTAATATTAAACTTAATTGTATATAAGGCCTTTATTTTAAAATGTATCACATATTTATATAAATGTATTAAAAACTTAAGTATATACATACTCTTACTAATTGAGCTGAGCGTAAGCGAAGCTCTTAACCCTTTGGGAGACCTTTTTTTGTGTATAGTTGTATCCAGAATGCGATGAGATAATTAGCTAAAAATTTTCTCATGTATGTTTGAGCCGAACGCGGATGTTATAATGAAAACAGATTGAAAAAATGTTTATCCATTCAAAAGTTATCAAGAAAAGAAGCGAGGAGAGGGGCTCAGCTCAACACCCGCCGTGCACGGTTGGCGGATCTTAGTAATAATAATAATTGAGCTGAGCGTAAGTGAAGCTCTTAACTTTGATTTACTTAATTTTTCTTCATTATTTCAACAACAGAAAGAACTTAATCAACGTACTATTACATCGGTTAATCGTATGCTCTAAACTGTCATCGATTTAAAGAGCAGAGTTTTTCCAGTTCAAATGAAAAATATCTACTTTTCATATTGTTTTTAGATCGCTTCACGCAATTGTTTATTTCAATTTCATAAAACTTTGTTACACCATTTCTTGATTTTTAATTATTTTTTTATACCATAAAAAATTAGGTATTATTAAAATTTACGTGTTTTTTTATAAGCTACCTTAGTGTAGGAAACAGGGTTTTACTTTTGCACCTTGCACTTGCACCGATTTTGTTTATACTATCGTAGTTTATGAACTGTGGTATATCATGTTTTCTATTAATATCAAGAATATTATATTAATAGAAAACATTATATTAATATGATATAGAAAAGGTTTAAATATTTGCTTAAGCATATTAGTTATTAAATCTTTTAACTCAATTATATTTGTTATATTTAGTACTGAAGTCTAAAGATGCTATTTTTTATTACGTGTATTACGATGAATTAATACGATACGGATTTCTATGAAGAGGTACTTTTACAACCTTTTTCATTTTACATAATTACAGAAATACATGAATCATTAACATTTCATCTTCTACACGTTTTACTAATTATTACTGTTTATATTTTATTCATAGCAAGTCTATAGCAGCATAAAACTACATCATAATTAGAAAAGTCTTGAGTTAAGTATGTAACAGTTATAACTATATAAAAGCATTGTATTTTTATCATATACCGCTTGTACATTTTTATTATAACAGGTCGAACACAAAAATAGTGATTATTGAGACCCTTACATTCGACCACTCCTTTAGTGACACATTAAAATAAAGGTCGTTAAATAAAATTAATCACCATCTCCAAGGACTGGTCTTAAAATACTAAAACCATTAAACGATCTACGTCTTCGGAATTTTGTAACATTACATAGTTTATTATTTTGTATCTTGTAGAAGGTTAATTTAATTTGAAAGAGTTCAAAGGGATAATTTATATTTGACACAAATATCGTAACAACTAACAAATTTTGATTTTGGAATAAAGACGCTAGATTTATCTAAAATATGGTAAACATATGTTTTATTAATGTTAAGCTATGCAAAGATAGCATTTCTAACGATCCATTTTGTATTTTTTCTACCATGACATATTAATTTTACCTAAACAGGTTTGACTTGAAATATTTTCATTCACTTCATATCACTCAATATCCGTTATTGTCTCCTCGGGGTTAAACGTTCTGGAATTCACTTTATCGGAAGTTCTTCCGCTCATCCATAACCGTTGCTTTATCTATATTACACTAGTTATATGAAGTGCATTGTATTATTTATTAAAACTATCTACAATTTACATTTCAAATTCTTTCACTTCTATTATATGTGTAATAAGAAATTAAGTTTTTTGACTTACATCTTCCAAATTAAAATATATAATTCGGGTATTTCTGTTAGGAAACTATCGTATTCTTCAATACATTGTGCCTCCTTTAAATGACATTGACAGTTATAAAACTGAATTTTTTTTCTTATAGTTAAAACATAAACAATGTACGAATCAATTAATTGACTTATAGAAAGAAAATTAAGTAAACTTTTATTAAAATCATAAATTATAACAAAACTTTTCAATCACAATCTATAAATTACACACAATTCCATTGAACACCTTGAAAAATCATTTGATATATTCAGCTTTAAATGTTATATATTTGTATTTCTGCACTAAAATAGAGCTTTGATTTAAAATAAGTGAATAGAGAATAAGTGTTCTATAAAAATTAAAAACATAAAATATAGATAAAAAACATATAACAGATGTATTTTACGTGAAAAGAGAGATTAACGTAAATTATTTCTCCCTGACGTGACAACTTCTTCTCTGACGTGATCAATATACTATTACATTAATTAATCACTCGAGATAGTATTTACCTGAGTAACTTTAACTTTTTACAACATCTTAGAGGTATGATGTAATCTCTGTTTAATGATAAAATAATAAAAAATACTCATATTATTCCATACTCATCTTATTTGTTATAAAACATTATATTAAATGAAACCTCAAAAGTAAATTATAATATCATAATATTTTTCATAAAACAATTTTTTAAATCAAATTACTTTTATTTATAATAAAACTTTTTTAGCAAAATCCAACTGAAACTTTACAACATACACGAGAAGTTTGAAAGAATCAAATCCTTTCGTAAAATAAGTAAAAGCTGTAGTTAACTATAAAAGTTAAAGGCTTCCTTGCAATTAACATAAAGTGTACTATTAATATAACTTAATAACATAATATGCATATTCTAATTTTATAATTATATGTACGATATAACTGTGGTTGTTGTGGTTATTATTCGCCTTTGTTTGAGAACGTATAAAAAGAGCTTAATATTACTTTAAGATTATAAACACAATATAATTTTATATATTCGCTACATCTATTAAATTTATGAGCTCAGTTCTGAAATATGAATATTTTCTATCAGTTAATAGATGGTATATGTCTAAACGTATTAAACTAAAGTTTAAATTGCTTTCCTCGACAAAGTATATCATAATTTGAACATTCAACAAAGGTAATAAAACAATTGCGAACGAATGGAAATGAACCCGAGTACAACTTATGACAATGGTGCTTACAAAATTATCAAAAGAAATATTTAATTAATAACATTGTTGAAATTATAAATAATAATATTGTGATATGTATTATATACTTACCTGCACAGATAAAAGATAAACCTATAAAAAACATATACCTATATTGAAATGATGGTTTATAAAATTTATAAAAGTGTAAAAACATTTGATATTCTCTCTTATAAAAATACAGTCTCAATTTATCTCTTGGCATAATATAAAAGTAAAAGTGTATCTGTCTTAAGTCTTAGTCCGAGTTTAAAATTTTACACAAGGGATAAAAATATGCCTTTTATCCCTAAAATGTCTCTTGAAAAGACTTACTGGTCCTTTAGAAGTCATTAAAACGCTCCACTATCTGTCACAAAAGAGCACAGACATCATTTCAAATTTCATTATTAGTTATGAAATACTCTGTTACTGCATCCAACTTCAACTATTGAATAATACGACTGAGGCTCTTGCTGGGTGAAAATACTATCAAATACCAATTTTTGAATTAAATTTGAATTAATATCAAAGTAACAAGTTTTTGTTAAACTGTAATTATAAATCAAAACAAAAACTTCTTAACGAAGTAAATACCGAGTGACGAAAGCGAATCCACTGACAAAACTCCTGATATGAATTTTGCGACGAAAAAAACCACGAACATTTTTATTCACAAACGTAAACAAACACAAAAAATGTGAATGTGTTCGGAACGTTACCAAATTGAACGTTACAAAAATGCAATTTGTGCAACGTTTCGAGCACATTCACATTTTTTGTTTGTATTTTTTTTTTGTTTGTTTGTTTGGCAACTCAAAATTCAACTTAGCAAGATTATTATTACTAATAAATTAATTACATAAATAGGAATATGAAAAAGAATCTAGAAGTTATTGATAGCATTTAATATCAATATCTTCATAACAATGACTTTAGTATATTTGTAATAAGATCCTTACTAAATATTATAATACTGTACTAGTTTTAGTATACTGTAGGAAAAAAACTTCTATTATATATAAGATTACAGTTCAAGGACTAGTAAACTCAATTGGTCTCATACTAAGTCAAAGTTTTAGACAAAGTTTAAGGACATATTTAACATTGATATAAGTTCAACTACAAAACTATAAATAAAAGTATGTTATAGATTGGGGAAGTATCGAATATACGATATTTTCTATAGATAACTATATATGTTTAATTACAAAATATATCCTCAAAGCTTGTCCATTCCCTATCTTGATAGATTTTTCTCAGATATTTCGATTTGATTATAAACAAACGTTGTCTACCAGCCGCAAATTTTTTTTAGAAATAGATAGCTCGTAAGATCGAATAACTTGCTATTTCCATATCTACAATACTCGTAGGTTAGCTGTGTAATGGTGTTCCACATTAAGTACTCAGAGGTTTAAAAGTAGCCTAAATTGCTTCGAGTAAAGTCGTGTTCGGTACGGAGTTCAACTTGAAGGATGCAGTGCTTAGCTTCCAGATATTTTTTTTTGTCACGCTACTATAATATGCACTCTAGTTTCAAATTTAGCTTTCATATTTACTGATAAAAAACAATATTTAAGATATTTCAGTATAAAAATAATAACAAGATTAGCTCGTAATATACAGGGTGGGCCATGAATTAGTTAACATTTGAAAAAATCGTATAAAAAAAACCATTTAACATATTTTAGAAATAGTTTATTTACGCGAAAGCTAATTAGTTGTAATTTTTTTTTTTTTAATTATTTCGTCTAAATGACCACCGTTTCGGTTTTTGCACTCATCTAAGCGAGTCCTGAAGTTTTCGAATACTCTTCTGCAAAGAGAGCGCGAGATCGCCGACATCTCTTCGATGAATTTTTCTTTAAATTGACGGAGTGTATTCGGTTTATCAATGTAGACACGACTCTTTAAATAACCCCATAAAAAGAAGTCTGCTGGGGATAGATCTGGACTTCTGGGCGGTCATGGGATGTCACCTCGTCTGGAAATCAGCTTTTCCGGAAACATTTCTTTGACCACCGGCAAGGACTCGTTCGATGTGTGACACGTGGCTCCATCTTGTTGAAACCATGTGTTACGATTATAGCCAGCAAATTCCAGTAGCATCGGTGCTAAAAACTCCCGTAACATTTTCACATACTCGGCAGAATTAACAGTAACCGAACGGCCTCGAGAATCTTCAAAAAAGTAAGGTCCGATGATTCCTTTTGCTGAAATTGCAGCCCATACAGTTACCTTAGGAGAGTGAAGTGGCCTTTCATGTTTAGCTTTGGGATTTTCGCTGCTCCAATACCTGCAATTCTGTTTGTTTACATGTCCATTTAGGTGGAAATGGGCTTCGTCAGAGAATAAGATGTTGTCAAAATTACTGAATCGAATTAACATTGTTTCGGCATATGACTTACGCAAATTTAAATCATTAGGGTTTAGTTCTTGCACTATCTGGATCTTATATGGATGTAATTTCAAATCTAATTTCAAAATACGGCGTAATGATGTGCGGGATAATCCTAATTCAGCCGAACGTTTGCGCGTCGATAAATCTGGATCACGTCGAACAGAAGCAGAAACTTGCTGCACGTTCTCTTCGCTTCGAGAAGTCCGCGGGCCGCCGGTTTGTTTCACATTTAGTGTAGATCCCGTCTCTTCGAACTTCTTCACCCATTTATTTATTAAAGGAGTACTTGGACACTGACTTAAGTCGTGTAAACCATATTCAACGCGAAATAAGCGTCTCACAGTAATGAACGAAAAGTTGTTTAAATAAAACTGTTTCACACAGTAAGCGCGTTGTGGCCCCGTGAAGCGATCCATTGCGACTAAATTTCCAAGAAGCGAGCTATAGTTTGCGTGGTAAGTTACATTTAAATGTTAACGAATTCTTGGCCCACCCGATATATCGTAGACAGACACTACTAATGAGAGAAACGTGTTAAGGCCACTGCTCGTAGTCATAATTGCAGCCTTAAACAAAAAGTCGAATATTCATGGACTACTGAAAGTTATAAATGGTAGCATAATTTTCTACATATTAAGGAATTATCTTATTGTTGTCTAACTTTATTATTATAATAATATAAAATTTATAACGCTTCTAGTAGAATTATGTATATAGTAGTAAAATAATGCATATTCTAGTTAAACTTACAAAATTTTCATAATATTTTAATAGTTTATGTTGAAAAACGTTTTTTTTTAGTTTTACAGCCTAAATAATTAAATAGTATGTTACTAGATAAGCGCTACTCTGATCTCATTTTAAATCGATCCTAAACGTGAAATAATCATTAGACTATTTGTACCATGGAACTATTTGTACCAAGCTCTGTGGTTCCACTTCGTGGCAGATCGCGGCCTTGGTTTGTTTGATGCGTCTGTCAGAGCTGCAGCAGTTGGCAGACGGCAGGCTTACCAAGCTGGGCCAATGCGTTAGTCACTAAGGATCCGAACTCTAGAGTTCTGAAGAGGAAATACAACCGTGCTTCCAGATTTTTCAAACGGCAAATCGCTAGAGCAAAGTTCAAGCATGTCGTAAAAATTTCGGATCAGCTGGCAATTTGCGCCTGCCAGGCGGGTGGCACGTGCAAATTCTGGGCGCTTTCAAAGGCCACTCTGGGCAACTTTAGCCAGCTGGGGATGGTCTCTGAGTGTGGTGAACTGAACCACGTTCAGTTCAATTACCTAAAGACGTTAAAGAGGTTTGTGCGCTTACCACTTAGAAAACCCCATTTGTCGTATCACCACTCTTCAAGAGACCTCCTCTTATTGCCTCGCCATGTATCAAAATACTGGGTCTCGACATTTTGAGCGACTGTCAGTTTCGTGATCATCTGGAGAGCAAGGCCAAGTTGGTCTCGATGAAATTGGGAGTGATCAATAGAGCGAGACAGTATTTCAAACCTGGCCAAAGACTTGCGCTCTATAAGGCGCAGGTCCGGACACACATGGAGTACTGTTCTCATCTCTGGTCCGGATCACCCCAATATCAGCTTCTACCATTTGACCGGACAACGGAGAGCCGTTTGGATTGTCGGGGACCCAGTGCTCTGTGAACGGCTGGACTTTTTGGCATTGCGTAGAGACGTGGTTTCTTTGTGCGTCTTCTACCGCATTTACAACGGGGAGTGTTCCAAAGAACTAATCAATCTGATGCCTACTGCCGAATTTCACCACCGCACAGCTCGCCATCGCCTCCTTTACAATCCACACCACCTGGATGCGTGGCGATCTTCTACAGTGCGGTTTTCAAGGACTTTTTTTCTACGTTCCACTCAAATGTGGAACGAACTTCCTTCGGCGGTATTTCCAAATCGGTACCTTCGAAAAGGCATATATTCCTATTTCAAAGGCCGGCAACGCTCTTGTGAATCCTCGGATATTGCAAGAGTTCATGGGCAGCGGTAATCACATATAAACGGTGACCCGCAAGCTCCGTTGCCGTCCTCAAAATTAGCGGAAAAAAAAAGAAACGACTACTACAAGATCATTTGAATTCTACTTGTATTTCACATAAGTGAATCAAACTTAGTTCAAGCAAAAAACGATTGAAAATCAATATATACGCTAATACTTTATATGTGTTTGTCTGTAGCAGTTTAATAAAAATGTAAGATTTTTTTTAATAATTTTAACAGGATTATTTTATATCAGTATATTAAACTGATACTTTAAGGCGCTTACCTTCATTGTGAAAAAAAAATTTATATTTTAACTTTTTTTAGACATTTAACAGTTCCGTAGTAAATAATCATTGAATATGTGTTAATAAAATATTTTTATTTATTCTTAAATATATTTTAAGTTAAGTTTAAGTTTCACATTATGCTAGTTTTGTAAATCATGTTTCAAACATAAATAATTTCAAACATTAATTCTTTACTGTAATGTACATTACATTTTATAGTATAATGATATTTTGGAAACCTTAATTGAGACGTTAAAAATATTTCGAATTTATTAATAAATTTCACGTATCTTAAGATAAAAAAACACAATTCATTTAAAAATACTCTTGTAGGCTAGGCTTCACTACAAACCTAGCGATATTAATATATATATATAGTTAATATATTTAGTCAAAGAACTTCAAACCTCTTACTATAATATTATATAAGTTAAATGTTCAAGACTTCTCTAAAATATGTTGAAGTTTAACACAAGTAACTATGCCAAGGATAGCCAAAATATTCTGTTACGATTATTTTAATTACTAACGATTTTAAAGTTCAAGCTATTTACGACTTTGTAATTGTCGATTACAGAGTTTTGTTACTCATTCAGATCATTATTTCAGAATTAATAATCATCTCCGGACAAAACAAACTTTTAAGACCCTATTACATGTTTTAAATGTTATTTTTTAGTTATAATAGTTAAATGGCGTACCTACCAATACTAGTTGAAAATAGTTATAGAACTTGTCTGTTACTGTAATAGCATGTATCCAAAATTATTTTATTATCCATTCTAAAAAAAATATTAGTTTTACTATATTTCATGGTGTTGAAAGTTTGTTTTAAAACTTTATCTAATAATAAAGTTATATAAAATACGGTATAACTTAATTTTTGTAAGTCATTGTAGTACATGAATAAATAAATAATAAATAAAACAATTTTTACATTATACGAGTATGTATCAAACATTAAGCAGCGTTCTTCTAGAAATTTCTTTCTAGAAGGAGGTAAGTTTGTTGCTATCAATATTATTTAGTGTTATTTTGAACGAGTTTCTTCTTTTTAATTTATTAGTTTATAAGATATTAATAGCAACAAGTATTTTATCGACATAATATACGAGTATGTCACCACATTTTATTACATGGTGGTGTTATTAGAAACCATTAAGCAGGTTATTATTATTAAAATAATAGTAAGTAAGTAATTATTATTAATATATATTGCAGAATGCAGAATGTTAGTACTATATATGTTACTGATACAACAATAACAAACTGTGTATATTGTGTAACACAAATATTCCTGTGTCAATGCTCGCTACTATAACATTTATCAAAACTTCCACGGGTAAAGACAACATTGGAAATATTTATATAGCTGTTAAAGTGAAGTTGTGGTTAAAGCTCTGCTCAAGAATTCTAAGTTAGAATTTATGTCATATAGAATTCCTCCTACTCTTTGAACTTAATCTCACTAGCGAGGTCAAACATTCATGTTGTATAGCTGAATATATTATAAAAAATATGATATAACAAAAAGGATATCTTTCATTTATTCAAAATATATTTAAAAGCCATACTGTACAATATAAGGTATACTCATTAAATAAATTTCAACTCTGTAATGTATAATATTCAAAACGGTGTATATTTTACTAAAAAATATATAATATTTACATACAAATAACGATGTTTACATAAAGTTTCTTCTTATCCGACCTACTTTATACTTTATATATTCACTAAGAATATAGTAAAGGACTCATGTTTTATTAAATGAGATTTAAGGCTCGCAGTTCGTTTATCGTTCCTCTGAGATACCTGGTTTGCTTTTACGTAGTTTTCTTTGAGGTTATATAATAGTAATATAAATTAAAGTTTGTTGTATAATATTAAATGTACTTACTTAAAGTTTCATTAAAAAAGATGATTTAGCAGCAACATTAGAGATCAAAGAATTTCAGAAACAGGGTTTATCTTTAAATTTTTACATCCTGTCTTGTTAGTTACTACGGTGGTCAAACCTAGCAAAAAAATAACCATATGTAAACGAGAAGAAACACGTCATAACATGGTAAGAAAAGTAAATATTCGAAAAATAACCAATTTGGTAGATGTTGTACAGCATGGCTAAATCTAAATTGACAAATTTATGTTTGTACCGGCGTAGCTGGCGTATTTTTCATCCTATTGTCACGAAAATAATCAAGTTAGTTACAAATTCAACTATATTTTTGGATAGAGCTTAAAAGGTTTATATTTTGAAAAGTGGTGACTCCGTAACTTAGAATTGCTCTTTTTATTAAGTAAGAGTACTCGGACCTTATGTACGACTGTTTGCTAAAATTGCATTAGTTCTAACTTATGATGTTCAATTTGTATTTAACTTGCATACTGCTTGTGTAAAATTTTGTCTATAAATATTTTTGTCAACTACAATTTTGATAGTATTTCAGTTACAGTTAACAAAAGTATTTACCGTCAAAAGTAAGTTTATTATTTATAATCACTATTTATACATATATTAAAGAAAAAGAATATATGAATCTTAGTAAATTTTTGCTTTGATCAAGAATTACTTACATTGTTCAAGGGAATAATGAAACAAGATAAATCTTTTGGTACTGTTACAGTTTGGATAAGAAATCATGACAAAATCAAAAAATAATCAAACATTTATGGCTATTTTGAATTGTATCGAGTAAGAGTACACTTGAATATCAAAAGGTATATTACCCGATTTGTATACAATATTTAATGCTACTAAAAAAATTGGCTACCTTTAAATAAAACGATAAAAACCTATCTTTTCTCTACCTTTTAAAAACAAAATTGAAGTGTTAAAAAAAGAGATATTTATTAGGATTTTTAGTTCATAAACTACTAAATAAAGCAAAATATATTTGAATGAATTTTTAATTATATTTGGAAGTGTATTGAATTTTAATTGTTATAACAGCGGACCAACTGAAGAGTAGGAGAAAATTTGGTTAACTTTTCCATAGTGAATTTGTAGAAGTAAACAGGTATATTTCTTATTGAACATTGGAATGCAGGACCTATTTATAATTCCTTAAAATATTACAGCTATGAATATCACAAGAAACTATGATTTTCAAATCATTGAAATATTTTTTGAATTGAATTTAACCTTTTTTGGTTGAAGAATATTATTAAAACTAACGCTTGAAATCAAATAATATCAACAGCCGTTCTCTTTTATTCTATTCTGGATATAACTTTATCTGTAATCAAAATATTATTTTTTCATTATAAATTATGTATTTTAAATATATAACTACAAAGTTATAATTATGAATCCTGCCCACCTTACTTTACAAGAGGGTTGGTCAACATAACGTTGTTAAGGATTAATTTAACAGTTTGCATGAATAAACAATACTAAATCTCCGGTTTAATGCACAGTAAATCCTAATCCCACTGCAAGATTGCAAGTTCTGTCCTAAATCTCTCACCGGTGTTATGCAACGAAAACAAAGCAGTTTCGACTTTATGTATTAAAATAATATAATCATACTAGAAATAAAATGCGGCTATTCTTGTTCGAAAAAATTTCAGCTTTCCCGATTGGCATTTGGGTGAAAAGTTGATGAGTTACCGAGTCATGAAAAATAAAATTCATAACTAATCTTCACCCATATGTGCCGCCCATATTGATTAAAGACCATACTCATAACTTTAAATGAACGAATGAACCGCAGATGGAGGATGGGGGAATGGAACATTCCATCGGCTTCTCCGAAATAATCGGAATAGAGGCGAAGGAACGGAGGAAGGCGGCATCCGTATTTCTCTTCAAGAAGAACAACATTGGCTTCAGGTGGCAACCGGCCCTAAATCTCAATGAAAACTTTGTACATGAAAATGAATAAAAAGTTGAGTACGTCAAATACGAAGACAAAGTAGGTTGTTGAATAAGTATTCTTTCAAGGTGAAAACAATTTCTAAAACTTTTAAATCATTTTAAATATCATATTACGTAGTTTATATGATGATACATAATAGAAAAACTGAAAATATTAATTTATCTCACTTAACTTATTTTTTACGCTGATTTTACTAGTAATAATATTATCCTTCTAATATTTTTATACTGAAAAGTATGTAAAGATAGCTGAATATTCGTTTGTATGAATGTTTGTCCTTTTTTAAACATAAACTATTCAACGGAATCAGAGGAAATATACACATCACGGTAATATGTTTTTATTTATTATTTATTTATCAAATTATAGCCAGAGGGAAAAACGTAATAAATACTTCACTTAGTAAATATTTTGTAAATTATACGCTTATAAACAATATAATATTATATTTCAATTATATATAAATATATAAGTCACCACATACATGATAACTGAAGATATTGATTTTATCATAACTTATAGATACAGCTGACTATCTCACAAAGCCAGTCTAACTTATTTCAACACTATACAAGTTGTACGTGTACTTTAAGTCACAACAAGTTATAGTTAGTACAAAAGTTTAAAATCTTATAGTTTGTGAAGGCTAAATTATGTTCTCTAAACAAATATTTATTTACCTCGAACCTCTTAAACATTTAATAATATTTAAATTGGAACTTTATCACTGGAATTTAATGAAAATATTTTATATATGAATATATTTTTCATTTAAAATAAAATAGTTTTTGTTGTGTATTTTTTTTATTAAAAAATATACTCGGATTACATTATTCAAACATCTTACTCGTCATGTGTGTGTTGTAAAATGTTATTTAACACCTAGAATACGTTAATGCTGATAAATTTTTGTTACTATAATATAAAAGTCATGGAAAAATATGATGATGTAATAAAAGTCATGAAAGTTAACGAAAACAACCAGAAAGTTGTACTACTATTTAATACATACATAGTTTAATGACCAATATTTGTTGCGAAGCTCCTTAAGAGCGACTGCAATGACACCAATGTTATAACTATCATATATATATATCGATCCAAATGCAAGACGTGTGACTGAACATTATAATTAATATACCAACCATTGTGAACTGTTAGGCGATTGCGTTATCCGTCGTATCTAGTTATGAAATACATGTGTACTTGTCTTGATTAAAATGATATACAATTTCAGAGACAAACTATGAATTTCAATATATTCTAGAGTACGTAAATAATGTAAAGTAAAATTCGTACAATTTACAAAATCAAACATATTTCTACACTTTTAAATGTTATGTTTATATATTATTTCTAGGGCGTTCTATTTCTCAAACTCATCCTAACATAAAGCACCATATTTTATGTACACAGAGGTGATTCTTGATCCTTTGTTCTTTTATAAATCTAATATATAGAGAAACTACAACAAGAGTCATCACAAAAAATTTGCTACTGTTTTTAAATGTACTGTTATTGCAGCAATGCTTAATAATACCGATACACCCTTCTTTTAATAAATAGATATTATAAAATTAATAAGCAGTCGCTTTCTTTGAATTGTTGATAGTTGTTGATATAAGGCACTTTCTCGAGAGGTTTTATAATTTATTAAAAAAAGAAAAAAAACAACTCCAATAAATGTATGAATCCAAGTTCATTATTTAAGAACCATCCAACAAAAATCGCTGCTTTTTTGTTGTTTGTCATTTTTGGGACGGAATTTACACGATATAATTTTAAATATTCAACAGTAAATTTGGAAACTTCGTTCGTATTTTTGTATTAAAATTTTAATACAAGTTGACATTCAGTTCAGTTCAGTTACAGGAGGTTGACAAAAAAAACAACTTACACCTCTAGACACGTTACATATAAACATACATGATATATATATCTCAGTGCACTTCACATTTAATCATTAGTGGATTGACCCGTGCGAAATCAGGACCAATCACTGCTTTGAATATATATATTTGTTCTTTTTATTTATGTTATTTTACTATTTAAAGGCAATATTTTCTTATTTATATATATAAATAATATTGTGATATCACCATACATTTAAAAAATAATTTTATTAAACTGGTTAAATCTATATACAAAATAAAAATCATATATTTCAATTTTATTCTCCTAAATCAAATTCTTATTATTTGACTATATTTTTATAATACAGTACATAATCAACACTTCTTGGCCTACACTATATTAGTAAGCACTATGCTGTTAACTATGAATTTCAAATATGGGAATAGAGTCTCTAGATAGAGTTTTATAATAATGATAAGCATATCATAAACGTACTTTTACCTCCTACAAACAAACTTACAAACTCCTCCTCTTTATAGAATAAGGATAAATTTTTATAAAGAGACTATTACAAATGTAATTTAATTAAAAGAAAGTTGATGAGAGAGAGCTTATCTTAAATTATTTCTCTTGAACTTCTTTTCTGACGTGACAGACAATATACTATAACACAAATGTATCACTCGAGTGTGTATTTAACTGAGTCACTTTAACCTGTCTTACATCTTACAGAATTGATGCTGCTTCTTTGCTAAAAGATGACGTACTGAAAAATATGGCATATGCGTTATTTTTATAAATATCTATACTAGATAGTGTATAACTTGCTTTACATATAATATTTAATTTAAACAAAATGTGTTAATTACACTTATTTTTAATTAGATTTAGTTTTGTATACTGTGCAGAATATTGATAATTTCCATGAGAGATACTTTGTATTTTTAATTGTTTAGAATAATATACAATTTTAATTATATATTTACATTTTTGTTCATTAAAACAAACTTTTATACCGGCTATTAATTTCATTATAAACTGAAAAATAATAAAAATTTCATAATCATTAGAATTTTATTTGCAAATTTATATTTTAATATAACATTAAAAAATAACAAATATAAATCCTAAAACACTTTAAAACAAAATAAATAAAGGAACTAGTATTGACGAGCTATCAACTAAACTTAGTCGTATTGCAGTTACATATACATTATGTACGTTAATTAGTCAGTTACCTGCAACTAGTATTAGGTCTGATGTCTTAGCGCCACAGAAAACAGTTTATATTACAGATTTTCGTATTATGAGTGAGACAATAAGAAGCCCAACCTCCTCATCTCGTTTCCTTGACTCTTACCTCTCTTTCATTTCTATACCTATAAGCTGACATTAAAAAATATCGTATTATAAGTTTAGTAAAACGTTACCAACAAAATTTCTAAATTATAAATTTCTAAATTTCTAAAATTTCTGTTATCATCTAATAATGTAAGCGTCTATAAATAGATTCATAAATGTAATCAAAAAAAAGTTTTTAATAATCAATTATTAGTATTAGTATTAGTCTTGAGTAAATCTATAGTACCCATAATACAGATTTACTCAAAACTACTATTTTCTTTCCATCATTAAATTAATAGATGAAAACAATTTAGGTAATAATATATAGAGTTAGATATTCACAACATCTATTGGCTTCAGTTACATTAAATAAACGAACGCACTTTCAAAATATAAATATTTAGTGTTAGTAAATAGATGACATAAATTTAAACGCAATAAATTAAAGTTTCCATTACTTTACCGCAACCAACATATCATGATTTAAATATTGGACAAAGGTCATAAAACAAATAGAATCGAATGGAAAAGGACATGAATAATCCTTATGACAATGGTATTGTTTTAAAAGAGCTTTAATTAATAAAATTATTGAAATTATAATAAATATCATATTTTAACTTTATATTGTGATATGTATTATATAGGTATATATATATATATATATATATATATATATATATATATATGTGTGTGTGTGTGTGTGTGTAAATATGCAGACAGGTATTTGCACATATAAAAGATAACATAAAACTAATAATAATAATGACTGTTTTATATAATTTATACAGGTGTACAAAACCTCTTATATTCTCTTTTATGGAAATACCGTGTCCATTTATCTCTAGGTATACTATAAAAGTAGAAGTATATCTGTCTTAAGTCCTGGGTCAAATATTACACAAGTGACAAAAGAAGAAAGCTTTTATTCCTAAAATGTCTCTTGAAAAGACTCACTCGTCCTTTAAGAGTCATTAAAACGCTCATCCACTATCCGTCACCAAAGAGCACTGATACCTTTTCAACTTTCATTATTAGTTTCAAACTAGTCCTTTACTGTGTTTAACTTCAACTAGTGAATAATACGACAAAAGCTCTCGCTGAGTGAAAATGCAGAGTACCAATCATTTATATTGTCAAAGTAACAAGTTTTCAGAATATTTTAAATATAATTTAACTTCAAATATCATCAACGCTCTGTGCATGTCACCTTCATAAAACATATCGCTGCTAGCTTGTGACCTATCGTTAAATTTTAATTGAAGATAACGTTTGCCTGACCCAGTATTGTTAACACTAATTAATATTAACTTTTCTATACAGCATCGTTGATAAATATAAAAATTGTGTACCTTTTATTTATTTGTTTTTTACACATTTAATTATAATAAATACTTACTTGAAAAGAAGAACAATAACTTTTAATTGCTTTTAAATTAAGCCTGGACCATATTTGTAAGTGAATAAATATATACAATAGTAATATCTAGCGGGGTCACGTAGAACTAGATCACTGACAAAATCGCTGTTTATCGATTTTGTTGTTTGCATTCATTACATTATTTCGTAATATAAATGCAAAAAACAAACGTTTTATTAATGACATCGTTATTGTATATTATTTCTAACTAAAGCTCATAGACAAGAGAAAGAAACATATACTTGAATTCTTCTTTTGCGAGATAAAATATAACATGAAGCAACACATACAGATGACAAGACAGTGACAAGAGTCCGTGTAGATTTATATGAAATGGAGATCAACTTAAAGAATTAAATTTAAATACAAAGCAGCAACAGACTACACCTACTAATTGCATAAATTACTATTGAGTTTTCGCTTTAGTATTATAGTGTTTTTCGGAATCTAATCTCAGTATTTTTTATCAGACTCCCATTAGATAGAAAGGTTTTATTTCAGCTTTTAATATTTTAGTATCTGTATGCGCATATATTTTATTGTTATCCTTTACGTGAAAATTTAAATGATAAAATAATTTATCTTCATTTAATATATGTGTGCAACGATAAAAACAAATAAAATTTTATAAACAAACTTTACCGTTCCAAGTTTAATTAAAATAAAATAAAAAAGTGTAAAGAAAGCACTTGCAAGAAATATTTTGGAAATACTATTCTACTCGACTATTTTTATTTTTCAGTTCAAATAAGTCGTTATGGTTACTAGTACCATAAAAATTAATACTATAATAGTAATAATCCAAACTAGAATAGAGCTTACTCACAAACAACACTTTAACAAATCACAAACTAGGTTTATGAAGTTCATAACAAAACCACAATAATAGTTCACTAACATCATTTATTGAAGTATTATATTACTCAAATGTTTTGACTTTTAGGTCAAGACCAACCACCATATATTTAATATCAAATAGATTAAAAACTTTTAGGTCTAGGACCGGAATAATCAAGCATCCCTCGAGTACTTTCAAGTTTCCGCTGCTTGAGATGAAATTGCTCGTACTATTCTTAATACAATACAAAATCTTATTTTAAGTTGGAGAGTGTCTTTACAGAAGGGCTTATTTATTTATTATATACTAGCTTTTGCCCGCGACTTCGTCCGCGTTTCCGTCGTTTTTCGAAAAAAAATTAGCAGATGTCCTCCCTCATAGTTTTGACGTAACAGGCAGATTCACTTTCGTATTTTAGAAGGGCAATAGTAATATAATATGCCAATCCACAAAACTGTTGAAAAATATAAGTAACCGCAGAATATTATAATATACCCACGCTATACCCACGACTCGGTCAGCGTGTAACTCCTTGTTTTTTATTAAGATAATATATTGCTAATATTTTTAGATCAAATTAAAATGTTTCAGCGCAAAGCTTCTGGGTAGACTATGTTAAGAGTCGACCCGTCCGGCACGTGAACGTAAAGATTCCTAGAATTGCTAACCCGGGAAAGAGCGACGTATAATTGACCATGCGAGAAACAGCTAACACCGAGATCTACTCCAGCAACACGAAAAGTCTGCCCTTGAGCTTTATTGATAGTCATGGCATAGCACACCGATACTGGGAATTGCGTTCTTTTAAATTGGAATGGAAAATTATTTGGTATTATGGGAATTCTGGGAATAAAGACAGTTTCTCCTGCACCGCAACCTGTTAAAATTTGAGCCTCGATTACATTTTGTTGCAACTGGGTTACTTTTAGCCGAGTTCCATTGCAAAGTTGAGGTGGTCTTAAATTTCGGAGCAGAATTATCGGTATGCCAATTTTTAAACAAATTATATGAGAAGGTAGTCCAGGCATACTTAAAGAATTTAAAAATTCTATCGGGTAATTAGTGGCTTCTTGTTCATCAACCATTCTATTTATTGAACTATAAACTTTGCTTTCTCCCTGTATATTAGACAGTATTTTATTATTAATTTCAGATGCCTGGTCATTGCGAGGAGTCAAAATGGACCTTTCGCAAAGCCAAGAATTGTCCCTATTTAATATAATTGTTATGTCACCGTAAACCGAAGATATAAGATGTTGTTGGGATTGCACTATACAACATAACTCAGGTGTCAGAATAAGTTTTCCTTGGTGTAGTTGTGGATAGGTACCTTCACCAATCTTCAATAATGTATCAGAAAATTCACGATTATCTGCGTTGTCTCCAGTTCTCACTCGCATATTTATAGTCAAATGCACCGATTGTATATCACGCCACAAATAAGAGCTTTTCAGGCAAGCCCTAATCTCATCAGCTCGGGTTCCCCGTGGTATTACCGGTAAGGTTTGTCGGAAATCACCACAAAATAAAACCGTAATACCGCCCATTGGTCGATCATTTTGTCTTATGTCCCTTAGAGTTCTGTCTACTGCTTCTACTCCTTTTCGATGGGCCATCGTACATTCATCCCATACGATTAAATTACACTCACGCAATACCTTAGCTTTGTCGCTATTTCTTGAAATACTACAGGTTGGACTTTCCGTGCGATCTAAATTAATTGGTATTTTAAACATAGTGTGAGCAGTCTTACCTCCTGGTAGCAATGTTGCAGCTATACCTGATGAAGCCACGGCAAGAGCGATTTTACGCTGATTTCGAACATAAGCTAATATTAATTTAGTCAAAAAAGTTTTCCCAGTTCCTCCAGGTGCATCTAAAAACCATATTGTTCCTAAATTATTCTGCACACTCTCGCACACGCGATCATAGACTAAGCGTTGTTCTGCAGTCATCATTGGGACACCGTTTTCTAATGTTACCAGCAGTTCCATTGGGTTGTAACCAATCTCTGCGGAATATTCCCTATTGGTAACCTCTCCGACTGAGGTTGGCGTTGGCAAACCATATTCACAAAGTGATTTACCGCCTACTGCTGTTAAGTCTTCCTGAAGAGCTAATAAGCACTGATTTATAGCCAGATCTCGAAAATTATCATTAGTTGCGCCTTCATTATTGTGAGATAAATTCCGAAGAAAGTCTTCTGCAAATTTTTCTTTATATTTTTCCCATAATTGGACAGGATCAGATAAATTACAAAATGTGAGTAATGTTACAAATAAATGGCGTAACCGTCGTGGATTATCACTAACACAGGATTCTGCTAAAGCGTCATCCCAATGTTGATCATTTTCAAGCAAATGACGCGCTTGGCAAGCTGCATGATAAGTTGGATAAACAACATCGTCTACTTTTCTCAAATCTATAAATGATGTTGGTCCTCGCACTGTATGTAATAATAATCTCAAATAAAAACATTCTGCGTTGTTAGGATGAACAGTATACACTCTACCAAGAACATGTTCTTTGAAAATACCTGTCTCGCCATCTACAGGCCTGCCTCGGCGTCTACGGTTAAAGACACCTCGTTGTTTATCGTAGGTATAATACGATGGAACTTCTTCATACAAAAGAGACTTTGCGAAATTATCAGTTTGGCAAAGTCGAAAGAATGCCAATAAAGTTGTTTGTCTAGGGTTCTCTAATCGTTCTGTAACATTTTCGGCGTTAAAATATATACGTTGACCGCCTTCCAGATGAACATCCAGATGGGTCACAGGTGGATATCTTTCGTGAATATTAAAACTTAAGATCCGCCACACAGCTTCTGAAGAGCTGATATATCTGCCTGACTGAAATCTAGTAACTTCATCATGTTCATTTCTTAACGCAAACGTAGCTTGGTCACTGCCCTTGTTAATGTACTTACAAATATATTTAATTGACTCTACACTATTACACATTTCTACATTTATGTGAGCTTGAAATGCTCTGGACAATACAGGCGAATACGGAACGACCCACCTATTATCTAAAGTAACCTGTTGTCCAGACATTCGCTTTTCAACAGTAAAACCACCATTGTGTCTTGAACGGCGACGATATAATGGGTATCCATCATGTCCTGTTACAGTTTCATCCACTAATGCTTTTGGATACCTTTTAGTGCAACGACCGTCTTGCATGCAAGGAGCATTTGCGTTAAATGCACCACATGGACCATGTATCATATGAGTTTTAACAATGTCGTATAACAGGGGATCTGCAGTCGGATCTGGAATTTCAGCACTGATTAATCTGTCTACATCATTAGGTCGAACCTTATCTTTTAACCAAAGCAAGATATGTGCGTGAGGTAAGCCGCGTTTTTGCCACTCAACACTATACATATAACACAATACTTCTCCAAAAATGTTATCTTTGGTAAGAAGATCTATCATTGATTTTAATTTTAAATGAAACACTCTTGCAATAATATCATGGCGGTCATGCGGTGCCTGACCCTCAAGAAGCTCCCGAGTGATTTCATCCCACTTGGGATTGCTAGTTACAGTAACAAATAAGTCGGGACGTCCATATTTTCTTACGTAACAAAAAGCGTCTTGAGTACGTTCATGCATGTAGCGTGGACCACCAGTAAAAGAAGAGGGTAAAATAACTAAACGACCCATATTCACAGTATCGTTATCTTGCTGCATGGCATCGCGAAGGTGCACGTATTCTTCAGCGCGCAGCTGCCTTTGATTAGATCGTATATAAACTAATCTTTCGGTTTCAATTTTTGCGTACATGTCAACAATAAACTGATTAAATAAGCCACGAAAACGTTGAAAGTATACCAATCTATTCCGTCTCACTTGCAGGTGGTAACAATAAAATTGAAGGCATGACACCTTTTTATTATAATTAGGTGCGCCTGTGCGCGGATCGGTTTGGTATACAGCGAAATTATAACCATCTTCCCCTCGACAGTATATCATAGGATATTGCAAACTGTCGTAAGCCCTGTGGGTTTCGAAAATACGTTGCAAACGATTGTCTCTGGAACGTATAACGATATCACGCCTATCACATTCCTGGTCGACCAGTACTACAGCAACTTCATTCGTGGATGGAACGTTATGACGCCCAGGGTGTTCCTGAGTTGGACGCTTATCGGCATTTATAACAATTTTATAATTGTTATTACCATCTTGAGAAAGGGCTTCTAATGCCGATTTAAAACTGCATACGTACGAATTAACCTGATGTAACATGTTCTGAAGTTGTGAAATGAGTTCAGTATTTAAATTCGGAAAATATTGATTTCTTATATTCGACTGTTCGTTGTAATCGGATACAAAATATATTTGAAGAAATTTAGGTTGTTCTTCAGGCAAAAGGGACCCTATCAAATGGTAAACCTGACCTTGTACCTTAAAAGTAGGCATGAAAGGGCCTTCTGAGATTTGTTTAGCACCAAAGGATGTCATTTGGAATGCACTATTATAAGTGCGAATATTATCTAAAAACTGTTTGGATTGCAAATGTTCCCCTAAAAGTAGTGATTTTAAAGGTTCCGGTGGGTCTTCGAACGAAGGCAAATTTATTTTACCTCCAGAACAACAGAAACCAGCAGACTCCTTCCTCCACTTCGAAGCATTACAAAAGGAACATACTACGTTCATATCGCCTATTTCAGAAGATGATCTGTAATCAATTGTGAGGTTATAAGCAAACCCACTTTTATATTTATCGGACCACGCCACCGAATTTGTAGATTGATCTACCACGTGTATATCTAAGTCATTAAGACTATGTCGAAATCTATCTGCAGTAAGACGGGCCTCTCGCTGTTCTTCTGTTTCAAGCGACCGAATATTTTCAATTCTTAATCTTTCATTAGATAAAGTAATCAATTGTTCTTGTCTCAAAGAATTGTAATAATCGCGTCCCGACTCTAGTCGTTGTTCATGCTCATGTTCATCTTCAAGAGATCGAATCATGTTATGGTGCGCCCTATCATTTGTCAAACGGTCTTGATATTGAGTAAAAGTTTTAGATTCTCGAGACAAAATATGACGTTCGCGATCAGCTGTAAGCCGTAATTCCCTCTCAGTGAAGGTTTCGGACTCGCGAGATAAAATATGACGTTCGTGGTCAGCTGTAAGCCGTAATTCCCTCTCAGTGAAGGTTTCGGACTCGCGAGATAAAATATGACGTTCGCGGTCAGCTGTAAGCCGTAATTCCCTCTCAGTGAAGGTTTCAGACTCGCGAGATAATGTATGCCGTTCGCGGTCAGCTGTGAGTCGCAATTCTCGTTGTAAAGCAGTTTCAGCTTCTCGGGATAACGCATGTTGTTCCCGGTCAATGGAACGCCTTAGCTCTCGTTGAGAAGAGCTTTGAGAAGCCCGTGTTGTAGCTCGTCTCGCTCTTTCAGCTGCTAATCGCATCTCTCTTTCTGGAGAGCTTTCATTAGCTCGAGATGTTGAGGCACTAACTCTCATAGAGTTTAACCGATGTGCTCTTTCCTCTTCCGATTCTTGAGAACGCGTCATTCTCATTCTCCTAGCTTGACTCGAAGTTCGAGATAAAGATGGTCGTTTTTTAGGTGGCATCGTTTATTTTATTTTTAATCGACGGTAACTTAAATTCTATTTAGTTACCCAACAAAAAACTTACGTCAGAGGTCCTAACTATAGCTAAGTATATAATAAATAGAATATAAATCTAAGTGCCTATTAAAACTAAAATAATATTCTAATCGAATTATAAATATGTACGTAGGTACCTACAAATTACAAAAGAATAAAAAATGAAAATAAAGCTATACTTAATGCGTGTGCAATACTATCTACACTTACCTACTTCACTTAAAAATGAATAATAAGAAATACCTACAACTACTGTAATTAATCAAAGTACCTATGCTAATACAAAAAAAACCTTAGATGTTCTAAGTACAGCTGCTATATAATAAAAAAATATAAATCTAAGTGCCTATTTAAACTTAAATACCTAATATTCTAATAGAATTAAACTAAGAAATATGTACCTACCTACCTACAACTTAGGTACAAAAAAAAAAGAAATGAAAATAAAGCTAAAACACGTGTGCAGTATAGGTAGATAGTAGGCAATATCTACCTATACCTACTTCACTTAAAAATAAATAAAAAATACCTATGAATACTATAATTAATAAAAGTACCTACCTACGCTTTTATCTACTCAATACAAAAAAAACTAAACATAAAATGCCCAAAACTAACCTATCAGTAACTAAAAATCTAACAATAATCTAATCTATCTATCTATTATCTAATCTAAAAATCGAATCTAAATCTACTTAAAAAGAAATAAAATAGGAACTATTAATAGTTAAGAATTTAAACAAAACTAAAACTAATTTAGAAAATAACAACAAAAGAAATTAAAATAAACTATTTAAAGACAAAAAGTCGCGCTGATAAGCACGGTTTATAAAATAACAATTATTGTCTGTCAATAAAGTTCAACACTCTGAACGCATCAACAGCCAAATATTGAATGACGCTTGCGCTCGCCTCCCGCCCCTTTTATACTCTGCCGCCGCGAGCCCCGTCGAGCGCGGCAACCGTTACGCAAAAATAATCCTTATAGCTTGATTCACTATTCACGCGCGATGTCTTGTTGGCGTATTTCATGTAAGTAAGTATAAGTTTGGTGTTTCTATACCGATTTCAATGATTCTTTTTTTATTGAATTGGTGCTAATGTTTATTTTTTTTTTAATTAGGAATGATGGTGAGCATTATTGGTTTTATAAACGTAAAAGTAAACAAATATAATAAGAAATCACCGAACTGCTAAGCTATCGAGAGTTATGCGTGTTATTGTGAGTTAACTATAAAAGGTAGATATATGCTGTCTTGGAATATTTTTCGTGTATTTTTATGTAGAATATTTCCGTTATACATAGTTTCTATGTAGCTCTAACCATTAAGGCTGCACACGCGACGGAAGCTTAAAAAATCAAGCAACTTCTCCCATTTTCTCAACATTTCCTTTCACTGCTCTGCTCCTATTCATTGTAGTGTGATGAAAAGTATACTATTACCTGCCCAGGAGTATAAAGAATAATTGTACTAAGTTTCGTTAAAATCCGTCGAGTAGTTTTTTTTTCTATAAATAACATACAAACAGACAGACAGACAGACAGACAGACAAAAATTTTTTAACTGCATTTTTGGCATCAGTATCGAACACTAATCACCCCCTGCTACTTATTTTGTAAATATATTTCATGTACAGAATTGACCTCTCTACAGATTTATTATAAGTTTAGATATATATATATATATATATATATTTAAAATAGGCCCTCCTGTGACTTCTATTTGACGTACACAAATGACCACTGGTATGGATTCAAAGTGGAAAATATATAAATAAATTTTTAATACAATACTCTAGGATTTAAATTTATTTTACCTGTTAATAATATATTATAGTTCATCTCAACATAAATATATACAATTGATAATGTCAACATTTAATACAATTATGTACGTAAATGAATAGATATATATATATACGAAAATCATAATAATATTCAAGTAATATAATAATTTAATGAGTAAATATAGAAATATTGCCTAGAAATGCATAATATGTAAACTTATCATCTTTATAGATGATATTATCATACAATATACAGCAACATGTTACTATCCTCTAATAAGTATAATCTTAAAAGCATATCCTAGATTGTTATTAGGATGAGACAATTTGAGTAATTGCATGTTTGAGATGGTCGTAACGCTCCTCCATTAAGCATTAACATTTACATAACCCTATTCACGAAATTCTTTAACTAAATACAAAATAAGACACAAGAGAGAGAAAAATATCAAGTTTATTTTTATCATAAATAAATATAGAAAAAAAATCATAAACACCGTAATGTCTCAAACTTGATCGTGTCTTAGAGGTCCATATCTATTAAGATATGGTCCCGTTACGTTTAAGGTGTTTATATGTAAGAAAATTCATAAAGAAGGGTCATGACGGTTGCTTTTAATTCTCAATTATTAAAACAGGACATTATCTAAAAGGTTGCTGGATCCAATCCGCAAATGTGTTAGTGTCAATAAATTGCTGAACGAAGCGAGCGAAGCGAGAAGAACGCTGTACTGGAGACTTTTTCACATTCTTTGTCACCAATAGGCTCGAAAACTACTTGACGGAAAATTATGAAATTTTACAATCACAAAGACACATATTATTTATTAGGTGATGTTTTTTAAAAAAATAATTGAAAATGTCACGTCGTTGAGGAATAATCGTCAAAAAACTGATATCTCATTGAAGTCAATGGGAAAAAGATTGGCGCAAAAAAATTTGCTTTACAATGAAATCTCCTACATTACCGACATTGTCCACAACGAGTCATTACACTAGGCTCGCTTCGCTCAATATGCAAACAGCACCCGAGATTTCGCTAGCGCAGCCAGTCGAAATGGAGGGTCTGCTGGCGCCCCTAGTTTATTATATTTATATTAAATTTAAATAAGTTTAACATTACTAAATATGTATTAAAATATTTTTAAACATAAATTTTTGTTTATTTTAATTTTTTATTTTATCTGTGACCTTTATTTATTTAGATAAATAATGAGAAAATACTTCAATAGCATCATTTATTTTTCAAAGCTACTTGAGATTTATTTCTTCATAACATGATTTCAAATGTATAATTTAATATTTTATGAATGTAACTATATATTATTATAGGAATTTTGAAATGACTAAATTAAATATAAAGTTTTGTACAGGGCCATAGTATATTTTAAAAAACTCTTTTAATATATTTTAAATTAAATATAATTATTTCGTTTCAGTGTAAATAAAATAATTAAGATATTGTAGGATTTCTATTAATTAAATAATAACAAAATAGTTATTCTAACAAAATGGTCTCAAATGAAAACAAAATATAAACAGACTTGAGATTTTATATGTACATTTATATTCATATATTTATATGAAACAATCTATTTCAACATTTATTATTATAATACAACTGACATCCAATTACCAGAAATTAATTCCATAATCATAACAATTTTTATGCAATGGCGATAAAATATAAAAATATCAATATTTGAATCTTCTTTTTATTTATGTCTGATGCAAAGATTATTTCCAGTTGTGATATAAATTATTGTTATTCAAACTGTAATAATAAATGGCTTATAGCATTAAAAACTTAAATGTGAATATATTTTAAGTGAAACAAATTCAACATACAAATTTAAATAAAGCAATATTATTAGATGATTATATTAGCAATAATATTAAACTCTAATAATTGCTAATAATCTAATAATTGCTTAACTCGGGTGAAATGTGAGATAATACACAATCTTTTACAAAATGTAAATACATAGATTAAAATTAAAATTAAAATTATTATTTAAAGACTGAATTTGTTCGTTCCTACAGCTCAATCAGTAAAGGCTCATTTACACATGGAGAACACTATTTTATCACTCACACTGACTGACATGAATGCGTTCATAGCCTTCACTAATACATATGAATCGACCTTAACGAATTCAAGATGGCATTCGGTGTCACTGACGTTTCGGTGTCACTAAAGTGGCAAATCCGGCGACTGCGATTTGTCTGTCAGGACCATTAGAATTTAACAAAATATTCGATAATCCAAATATCATGTATATGTGTTGACGACTGGAAATATATATTTTTTTATGTTTATTATTCAGGTAAGGTTTCAATCGAGTCTACCGTACTCCTTATTTACCTTACTTCCTTATTAATACAGATTCGTATAACAACAAAACAAGAAGTTAGATTAATGTAAAACTTTTCTATAGAACTAAATTCTACTATTACATTATTTCAGAATTTGTCATCTAAAATGATAATGAGATGAGTCAAAATGATTGGGAGATTTTAATTTATCTCAGTATCAATGTAATTTCAAAGGTTTGAATCATTGAAAATACTTAATAAATAAGATTTCATAACTAGTTACAATATTATATCGCCATAAAAGAAAGAAAAGTAAAAAGATTCTATTTCATAATAACAAAGTTATTGAGGTTTCATTTGGACTCGACTTAGCACGTACGAAATGGGAAAGTAGCTGTACTCGCGTCAAATAATAACTTGGTTATAGACATTTATTAATAACAACTTATAACATCAAATCCTGTATCGCACTTAGTATTTGTAGAATTCAGATAATTTTCACAATAACAAGAAACTGTGAGCAAAACTTTAGAGAGCTTCCCTTGATTTGAAAAAACATTAATCGCTGAAATCTCTGTACGCTGCACGTCATAAGATATTATTTTCATATTCTGCAAAAACGCAGAGCCAAAAGTTACTTAATATGGGTAATTTATATTTAAAACAGCAATTTGTAGAAAGGATTGAGGTAAATAGCAAGAGACAGAATTTCTCCTATCTATGTTTCATGTTACATAGGTAAAACAGTCATTATGTTTGTATGTATAAGTGAAACGAGATGTCAAAGATCTGTTTTGTGTTTGAAATAAAACAATAAAGAAAATTACTAAGTATTTTTTTAAAATGTTACATGCTTAAAACCAAATGTCTATTTAGCTTTTAAAATAACAAAATCCTTGGGTAAACTGAAAAGCTCAAGCAGTCTTAAATTTTAAATGCATTTCATATGCTCTTGATCAACATATACAAGTTGCTATTGACATTTTTATAAAGGTTTTTGAATTAAGATCTAGACTTTAAATAAAAAAATATAATAAAATATGAATACCCTCTTGTTATAAAATAAAACGTTGTTTTAAAATACATTTAAGGTGTAGTAATCAATTTATATATTATTTTATTGAATAAGTAATATATTTACTAATAATTTAAACTATCATCTCACCCATATCTCAAATCACTTCGGCCTAAAACTTCTTTGTCTTCTTCTCTCAAATATCTCTATGAGTCTCATAAAGTCAGTTCTAATATGTCATAGTCTAATCATAGTTTTATCATATACACAGTCCATCCATCTATTATTTCGTCGAATAGAATATTTGTAACTATACTCTAACGTTCTGATGTTCCTCATAATTTTACAATGTCCTACAAATGATCTTACATTTTTATACTAATTCATAAGCTTATTAGTAATATTAAAGTACACTCATATATTATTAGGTGTACATTCTTTTGTAAATATTACAAAAATATATCATGGATGTGGCAATTAAAATTAAAAGAGCTGATAAGATCGTTTCACGTGTATTATTAGAATGCCTATATGTGTAGATGTAGATAACACCATACAACTATAAATTTTGTATTAGCTTGTTTATGTCCGAAACTCAGTCCACGCAGTGACATTTATTATTCTCAAGCACTTTACTTAAATCTCTCACTCGGATCTCGCTATGGTTTTTCTCTTTTATTATCTTCGAGAGAATGAAATATTTTCTTCTTTTTAAATTGATATCGTCGTGGTTTCTGCAATATCTAGAATTTGATATTTCGAATCACTCAAACTATCAATTTCTTTTCAATTTAAATATTAAAAATATATTTTATGAAAAGCATAAAAAAGTTGCTTCACAACAGTCATTTATTAATACATACATAAATACGATTGTTGTGTAGCAACTTTTCGTCTATCTTTCTCATTTGTATGTCTCCCACAAAATATATTTTTTAGTATCACGAGTAAGGTATTTCATTTTGGATTACGTTAGATCAGAAAAAATCTAATATTAATGAATGATTGGAAGTAATTAAACTTTATAATTAACAGACATAAAAATAAGTTAAGTTACATAAAGTTTATATAATATTTATATTAATGTAAGCTTGAAGTGCTAACTCAACTTTAAAAAAACCATGAACCTATAAAGTTTTTCTATTAAAATACAAAAATAGCCCAGTGTAATTTATCAGAGTCGTTTAAACTTTTGATCTTAATTTTTTTACGTCACAAGAGACAACCTCCAATTATCAGAACTCCTAACCCGGTAATGTTTATTGGATAATTCATAATTCTGGAGCGAGAGCAGAGCAAATTATAGAAATAAAAATTATGAAATAGAATTAAATTATTATACTGAAATTCATGTTACATATTCAGAAAACGTGATTAACAGAGTCACGCACTTCAATAACACGATTCTTACAAAAAAGAAAAAAATGTAATTTTAGTTGCTGTAGCTATTTTATTGGAAAAATTTAGATTTTATCTTTTGCTACTTCTTGTAAATTGCCCATAAAAGTGTTACAAAAAGAACAAACCATTAGTCTTTTCCCTTACTGATAGTAAAGAACGTTGTAAATTGTGCCTGAACTCAATAAAGTCGCATTTCAATCACGGATGGAAAAAGTCTGAGATGATTAGTATTTGTTTCTTGTGTTTTTAATTTAAGCTTACATTTAATAATATTTCTAAGAAATTAACTGCGTACTAGTGATGTAACGAATGTCACCTTTTAAACATTCGCGAATGCGAATACGGATACAAATATTCAGTTTCTTTTTTTCAAATTTAGCCCACACTGTTTTTATTTGTAAAAGACTTTATAAAAAGAGGAGGTTCTCAATTTAATTGTTTTTCTTTTTTGGTACCTCATAACTTTTTACTGGGTAACTCAATTCAATGATTTTGTTTTTCAAAATCTGGGGCACGATGTCGTCAATATAGTACACTAATTTGTTCGCGTTGCAATAGCATTACTTGAGGTGTATTATGATGGACCATCATTGCCTAATGGTCTATTTAGTCATTTGTTAGCGTCAACACATGTATTTTTTTTTTCGAAGGTCGATTACTGCTCTGCTGCTCTACCCTGTAGTTTTGTGGACTGGAAGCGGCCCAACTTAACAGTATAGGAATCATAAGGTGCGCCACTATAAAATAAAAAAAAATAGTTATTGGAAATTAACCAAATCAATGCTTGTAGCATATCCACGTGGCATATTTTTTAAAAAAAGGTTCTCAAGACGTTTCACCACCAAAAATAAACTAGGTGGATGTGTCAGTTTTAATTGTTCAGCTATTTTAACAACATCCTTTGCAAACAAAATTATCTACCATTTCACAAATTTTGACTGAAAGGGTTATAAGGTTGACAATCTTAAAAAACGATGTAATGAGGCTTAAAATCATTATAATCATGCATCATTTTATTCCAATATGCAGTTGCTGGAATAATTTCTTCTTCTAATATTATTTGTAAGTTTCTTTTCCTAATATTATTTGTAAAAGCGAGAGCTCTAGTTATTTCACCTAAAGTAATCAGTTCTTCAAGTAATAGCGTACTATACATATCTGCTCATACGGAACGAATGAATTTTTTAATTGGAACGCTATGATGGACTAAGACTTCTTTTGCAAACGACACTTGATACAGCAGTAAAAGTATTAACAGCTGTTTAAATATATTGTTCATTTGCAATATATGCACCTAGAAACATAATTGGCTTGTCGCATTCCACTGAGTCGAAGTGAACGAGTTTCAGGTGTTTCGTTTGATAAGTGACCGTGAAATAATCCGAGTTGGTGAGTACGTTGCTCCTCTGTCTCTTTGAATAGACGATTATGTATAACGCTTAGTCGATTTTAAAATTTGTTTATAGCCGAATTTATAATATGTCTAGTAATTTAAGTTATGTTCTTTTAAAAAATTATAATAATTTAAATTTCGGTATTTTCAAAGTAGATTTTCAATTAAAAAAAAAATACGATGAAATATGAAAGTTTTTCGTTTACATTTTTTAGCTCTTTCAATAAAAATGAAAAGAGATTTGAATAAAAAAATATATTTTGAACCGAAAGTGAAAGTTTTAAGTTAGTATTTTAAAAACAAACACTTTTTATGATATTAAAATGTAAGCCAAGGTACAACCATAAATTAGAAATCTTATAATGGGATTTTTCACATTTTAATATACTTTAGAAAACAAAATCCTAAATATATTACTTACACTACATTTCAAAGACAAGTAAAGAGTTCAGATAACCTTGTCTTTAAACTCAGTTGGTCGTAAAATAAATCGAAATTTCAGACCAAATTCAAGGACATTTACTGATAGAAGTCGGACGACAGAATTTTAAATAACGGATTTATGAGGGTCATTGCAGTTAATTATATCTCTAGTATAAAAAAAAAATCATCTTTTTATTTTTTTAAACCTTAATATTGAAAAATATATTTATTGTTATATTTAATCTGTAATATATATAGAAGTGAGATTTCTTCGTATTTTTTATACAAAAGATTGATTAAAATATGATATAACAGTCACTATATACATAAATCCAATAATACTATAGTTCGATGTTCTAATAAATATGAACGTTGAATATTTAGTCATATATATCAATTAGCTCTCAATATAAATTAACACTAACTGCAGTATGGGTAATGAAATTATATTATAATTATTCCCTTACATAAATAGTTAGTATCGTTTACATATAAAATACCGAGCAGATTGAAATTAACATTTAATATACTGATACATACTGATATGGTTATGCTATCGTCTCTCGTGTAACCAGCTTCGAGCCACACAGATGGAGGTCGTATGATAATAGTACTTGTACCCAATTGGATATCCACGAACACATTTATCCTATATTTCATGAGATTGGATCATGTTTACGAAACTCACTACAACAATCAACCACATTGTGTTTTATAAGTATAAAAAATGTGTTGTTACATATCGATAATTTAAGGTCCATATTGATTAAAGAAACTTATCCTTACTCATTTTATATACCGAGTACTAAACTGAATTGATCATGCCGAACTGAAACAGAATTGCTAGTACAGTTTCCTTTCCTCTTGTATAAATATTAATATTAGTTATGATTACATAACAAAAAATCCGTGCCCGCAAGGGGATACGCGTGGGTAGACCTTGTGTGTAACTCCTTTAAAATATAACTCACTACCTAAGAATAACACATGATGCCGTTGTTTACATCAAAAATTTTCAAGCAAAAAGCGGTTTTTATTTTTTATCTCGGAAAAGGTAACTTTTTTGGAAATACATTTGGTACTTAAATTTAGAGTAAAAAATAACCTTTCTATTAAAAATATTTGCGAGGGGGGAACGTTTACCAGAAAAAAGTTGCCGTGGTTTTACCTACCTTAAATTTTCAAGCTAAAAGTGGTTTTTATTTTTTTTCTCGGCAACGGTACCTTTTACGGAAAAACTTTTGGTACCTAAATTTAGAGTAAAAAATAACCTTTCTATTTAAAATACTTGTGATGCAAGAATGTTTACCAGAAAAAAGTTATGATTTTTTTCCCAAAAATTTTCGGTTTTTTTACCCCCGCCCCTAAGTTATTGAAGTTAGGTTTTTGGTTTATCTACATTAGTTATAGGTATTTATCAAAGACATCATATAATATGAACGCGATTGATCTCCTTTGTATAGGGACAAAGTTATGGTCGAAAATCTGAAATCAGAAAAAGTGAGGCCCTAGCGCCCCCTGTGACCGGATTTCTCTGGTTAACGAACTTGACCTTCATTTTTGGATGGTTGATTTTTGTGCAAAGTTTGAAAGCGATCCGAGCGAAACTGCGGCCGCTATCGTGCTGACAAATGTCGAATCTGGACGCACGCACGCATATATATATATAAACTTTTTGACCAATGGTCATTTCGGACTCAGGGGGTCATAAGAAGACCTCCTGTGAAGAAATTTTTCCAAAATTCGAAAGTCGGGTACAAATGAATGGGCAGACCGAATTCTTCGGGGTCAACCCAAAAACATCTAATAATTTCCAATAGTTTTTTCTTAAGCCAGGTTTGATCCAAATATCTGAGACATAAGTAGAATTCAAATGATCTTGTTTCGGTCAAACTATTATCTCACTTTTTAGGAACGATCTAGAATGACATCGACATCGAATGTCATGAAAACCATACCGCATATACACATGACATAAACTTACAAGGTAACAAAAACAATATATTATAACAAATGTCAGATGTTATGGTACACATAAATATGTTGTAATAAAACAATAGGCGGTATCTGTGTCATGAATAAAGTATTCATGAAACCCTGTGGTTTCATGAACACAGCTGTCTGTAGGAATAAAAACAGTAGCGTCAACCTGTAACATTAAGTTTAACCTAAGTATTTATTATTATACAAGGTTACTTAATATTATATTATAGTGAATGTCTACTTAAGGCTTCTTTAAAATATTACAATTATCAAGCCGTATGTAGTATGTAGCCGAATGTAGTTTCACTTTAAGTGAGATTTTTAAAACATTTGAGGAATTTCTTAAGATAATTTATCATTAATAGTTTTATTATGGGCCAATACGTTTGTTTTCTTACTATGTACATCAACTATAAGTCTTTTATTATATATAGTTATATAGACAGAGTCTAAATTAAACTTTAATGAGACGAGGCAACGTAATGTTTGCGGTTCTTAAGTATTTCGTGTTTGTAATTAAGAGAACTGCTTGAATTTGTCTAAAGAAAACCTAGATCTTTTTGTTTTTTGTTTTTGTCTATCAAACAATGAACTTCAATGATTTCTTTAGATTTTTTAATTAAATGTACGAATTAGATAAAAACATACTCTTCATAAAACCTGTTCGGTTTATCAAACAACCAAAATAAAAATAGTACAAACCAAACCAATATGTAAAACTGTGACAGAATTTCTATTGTATTCGTTTAAGTCTTAAACCTCTTCTGAAAGGTGAAGCAAAACATATAGATGAGGTGTTTTAATAACACAATTTGCTTCATTATTTGTAGGTTTGCTATCCTAACCCACAATGTTCCCTTTAGAATAACCATGTCGTACTTATGGTAACTATTTAAAACTGTGCACAAACGAGGGTTGTTCCGAAAACTATAAGTCACAAAGTAAATATAATCTCTATTTTCCCGAAACTATTTTGAATGAATAGCTTATTTCATTAAAAAACTCCTTGGTGATTATTATTGGACACATCAATATTTTTTTATATTTTTTAAGATTATCTGTCACTCTTCTTTTCTTTGTAACGATGGCCGTCTAGCGAGAAGCTTTTCGTGCTATGATTTTCTATATTTATAAATCTTATGGAGGTTACAAGGTTCAATGAATTTTATGAAAAGATACCAGCTGCTTTCCAGGACTCTGCTACTGCATTAGCCATAGTTACTTATTGGTTTTGTGAATTTAAACTTAATCGAGAGAACCTAAACGATGGCCAGACCTGACCGTACTAGGCTCGTTCGATCAACAACTCCTGTAACGTATGAGAACGTTATCAGGATGGCCACTCCATCCTGATAACGTTTATTGAGAGAAAATAAAAACTTTACGCGAGTTACAGGCTAAATAAAATATTGAATGACAGGGAGTTTCGACGATCCTGCGTTAAGAATGGTGGTCTCTTGATGAACTCTCTTTCTCTTTTCGATACTAAAATGGGGTATTTTAACATCGAAGAATAAGATTCCATTCGTGGTGATTGGCACAAATTTTTGCTGGAATGTAAATCTTTTCTGGAAAAGTTTGAAGGAGGAGAATCTTCGCAAAACGCAATACTACATCCTTACTAGTGATGAATTTTGGATCTACAGCTACGATCATCTCACGAAGCAACAATTTGCATGAAGCAGATGTTTGCAGAGGATAAGTTGACCATAAAATTTGTGCTTTGTCAGAGCGGTCGAAGTTGAATAGCGAGCGTCCAAGGGGCGACGTCCGCTCCATTCTTTATTATAAAGATAATACCCTCCCTCACGTAGCTGCTAGAATCGACTTTATGACATTTTCGGGGTTACAAATGTACATCCAAGTGTACATCCTCCGTACAGCCCAAATTAAATAAACTTCACATCATAGTAGTTATGCAAATCATAATAATTTGAAATATATATTATGTAGTTATATATTTGAAATTATCTATTATAACATTAATTTCGATTTTAATTTCTTTACGGTGTTACTCTATATTGTAATGTTAGTTAGAACTTGTAGTTTAATGATGAGAAAGTTTAATGAACTGGTTTTATACCAGTAGTATAATAAAAGTAAGTTAGTAGCTTAAGAGTTAATATTCCTGATACATATTGCGATTTTCTTATTTCTTTCTTACTTCCAAATGGTATATCTGAAACACCAACCTCGCTTTATCAATGACCGTTGTTCAAAGATTAAACGGAATTATGGTACTGTTACCTGGAAAATACTATTTTATTTTTAATGTGTTAACTTGTTTACAATTTTACGACAATTATTATTAACGGTAATCCATATTCGATATTGTTATTATGTCTTTCGTCAGACATCACGTGGCCGAAATATGCACCAGTTGGACAAGGTGCTTTGTTAGCTTCCGTACTCATGGATATCTTCGACCTATAAATATTCTACTAATAATAGTGGAATATTCCACTAATACCAGTGGATTATTTATGTATGTATGTATGGAATATGTATATATAAATATAACATCTGTAAATTTGTTTTTAGGTGATATGTTGAAAACTCGAACTAATAAATTAATAAATTAAAGCATAAAAATTGGTTTGTAGTAAAAAATTTTGAGCTAAAAGCATCACCCCTGGGATTTTCATCGTTACCGACCAGACTTAAAGAAATGTCAGATTTAAATATTTTAAGAATAAAAAAAAACTATTCATTTAAAGTTGATCTTTTAGACGAGGTTACAGTATATACTTAACGTCCCAAGTTGGAATTTAAAATAAGTTTCACTTACTTAATCTGACGACTTTAAACATCTGACTATAAACTAAATAAATCACATAAGTTAAATGTTCAAGACTTCTCTGAAACATGTTGTGGTTTAATACAAGTAATTATGATTAGAATTCTCAAATATGTCGTCTTACTACTATTGCGTTACTAAGGATCTTGAAGTTTAATTAAATACTTGCTATTGTTTACGACTTTGGACTCGTAGATCACAGAATTGTAATACTGGTTCGGATTAATATTTCATACCTTATAATCGTATACCGACAAGAAAAACCAATATCTGCATTTGACATATTTTCTTAAAGATATTTTCTAGACTGTACTGACATATAAAAAAGTACATTTTAACAATAGTAAACTAGTCTTTTAATACTGTTAGATAGTAAGTATAAAATTTGTTTGACTGTTTAAAGAGTCCAAAAATTATTTTTTTTATGTATTCCATACAATAATTTTACAATATTTCATGATGACATCGATATGTAAAAATTAGTTTTTAAATATAATATAATAATCTAAGTTTGGGATTGTATACAATATGAAAAAACTTAACTTTTTACATCATATGTATCAGATAATAAGATGGCCTTCTTCTAGAAATATTGTTAGTTGCAAAAACAATACCTCGTTCGACAGGATCGAACATGTTAGGTAGATTCCCGTCACGCGATTCTCGATATGCAATATGCGAAGATAACAATGAAACCGAGAATGCGATAAACATATAATTATTGAATGATTTACTTTGGTTGTGGGGGGGGAGGGTCGGATCGACAAATAAAACTAGCCAACAGTGTTCTACTGGTCATTACGAGTCTTATGACGGTTCACTATGCATATATTGGGTGAGGGGGTAACCGCCACCCACCCCTATCTCATAAACGGGGAGTCAGACTAAAAAATTTTTCAGACAAAAAAGTTTTCTCTTTTAATTTGTTAATTTTGTAAGATTTTTCTGACATAAAATTTTGTCTCCTGTGATTTTTTTCGGTTCTTAACTTTCAACCGCCCCAGCCACCCAAACCCCCGACCGATTTGCCCCGTTCAAGAAATTAACCTTCATTCTGTCCTTAAGAATGTGTATACCAAGTTTGAAAATCCTCTGCCAATATTTGCGACCTGTAGCGTGTCCCAAAGGTTTGCACTTTCACCCCCCCTCCCAGCCTCCCTTTCACTTTTTCCAAAAAAACGAGATGCTATGTTTGTCCTACTAATTTATCCTATCGACCTGTGAAGTCAGATTTCGCCTACGATGAATTTGGACTGATGGATCATATATACATATATACATAGCGGGATATATCTATTTTTTTTGACGGATTTTCAATCTCCAGTTCATAAACGGCGTAGCGCCCCTACTCTGGGGTCTGGGTCCCGTCATCGCGTCGATTGCAATAGGTAGATTCATCTATGGAATCTACCTAAAACTTGTACAAAATAACACGAAATAATATTAAGACAACGAATTTATTTCCACCATAATATATTACCATACTTTATTATAGTTAATTTTGTAGCTCAACTAGTTGTTATTTGATAATTACACACTAACAATAAAATAACTAATTTTAACCTGCTGACAAAATTTGTTACTAGAAAGTAGTAAGGAATATTATTTATGAAGGTAATATATTTAGCAGATGCAGAAATTTATACACAATATATATTACTGTTAGAACAATAACAAAATGTATACATTATATTGCTGTGTCAGTGTTGCTGCTATAACATTTATCAATACTTCCACGTATAAGGAGCACATTGGAAATCCTTATACAGCTATTAAAGTAAAGTTATGACATGACTGAAGCTCTGACCGAGAATTCTAAGAATTTATGTCATATAGGATTCATCCTACTCTTTATTTAGTATATTAGTATCATATATATAGTATCACAATGAATAGAACAAAAAATACTTTCCTAAGAGTTATTTCAGTGTGCTGAGGTTAAAACGGCAGGGTTCGATTGAACTGGTAAATATCGCCTAAGCTGTAGTATGTGTTTATTTTAATAACCTAATTAATACATATATTGATTTTTTTTATGTATAACAGTGAAAAATATCAACGTGTAATTTGTTTACTTTTTCTCCACTTATAATTAACTACAGAGACTACATGGTTTAATATTGACATTCAAATAACGATGTTTATTCATACAGATTCAAAATAACCTACTTTATATGTTGACTACGAATAAAGAACATAGACATTCATATTTTATTAAATGAAATATATGTGTGCTATGGTTCACAGTTCGTTTAACGTTCCCCACAGAGGCCTGGTATGCTTTTACGTGGTTTTCTTGTGATTAATATAACACTACTATAAATTAGGGCCTATATGAATAAAGGTAAAATTATTTAATAATAATCAAGATCCCATGCAGACACGAAGAAAAATCGATGGGAAAAATATTGAATTATTTTACAATACATAATATTTTAGGACCATACGACATTACTACTTCTATAGAAATTTCTAGACCTCAGAAATAAATTGGAAATTTTCGATAAAAAAATATAACGGGATTCGAATTAGTGCATCATAAAAAAAAAGAATATACAGACAACAATTATATAATATAGTAAAATCGATATGAGTTCTTTGTTAGTATAGTAGCAATAATATCGAAAAAAGTAATAATAAGATTTTTTTTCAACAAACAGAAAGAAAAAGTTCGTTAGCCAGAGAAATTAATAGCTTTATGTGTAGAGTGTGACGGTCTCCTAGTAATAAAACTCATTTGACTTCCAATACATTTCTCAAACTAATTTCATTTCGAGTACCAAATTCCCTATTGTTAAATCCTCTTCACGGTTCTTCCAGCATTTTTCAATAATAAAACCATTTTAAATGAATGAATTAAATTTCAATAATGTTACTAACTTCTTAAACTAGATAAAAAAAAATTAACAACATTTAGTGCTAAATTAATTTCAATTTCGAATTAGAATTTACCAAATGGGCATTAAAACCTATCTTATCATTGTTTTCAGAGCAAGGATATATTAGAAGCAAAAGGTCTTATCATTTCTCTATTCTTTGAGGGTCTTTCGCTTGTCATCTATAAGTTTACCTAAAACAACCACATTTCTTAAATCACAGAAAAAACATGTAAAATATGCATTTCTACTGTTTATATTCTACATAAAATACAAATAAGCTTTTTTAAACAAATCTTTTGAATTGGGACAATATTTGATTAAGGCTAAAACTATATAATTGTAATATTGTGAAATTATTGAAACTTTGGATACATTCTAAATGAAATAAGTGTTTTTCAACTATGCACTTTGTTGACAAAGCGACGTAGTTGCAATGTGACTCAGCTCTTTAATAAAGATAAATAAACTATGCACTTCACAGATAATAAATATATAAATCTAGTTGTAGTCTCTTTCTGGACTTATGATTAAAGTCAAATGATCTGTCAGTATTGTCACAAGTGATTCGGGATAGCTCCCGATAACAATCAGAAATAACAAGGTATCTTTACAATATCAATGAGAATAATGAAGCAAAATGAATCTTTTTGTATAGCACGAAAGCGTTGCTAAAAGAAATCATTACAATATTAAAGAAAATTAAAGACATTTGTGGCTATTCTGTACTATATCAAGAACACTTGATTATTAAGTACTATTCTTAAGCAAAGTATCAGAATATTTAAATTACCAGTTACACATCGGTTTAATTTAAATAATAAGTCATTAATAAGAGTATACTTTATAAATGTAATTAATCTAATCTTATTAATTTAAATTAGCGCGGGTAAAAACATGGTATCTTAGTTGGCAGAACGACGACGACGAGACTAAAATTAAATAAACATAATATGATTAACGCGTTAAATAAATACTGAAAAATATTTTACTGTAAATAAGTAAATAATAGGTATAATGATAAAAATGTGACAATATGTATTTTATAATAATTTAGACACATTTCTTTCAATAGTACACTGCTGACTACGTATTGTTAATAGTACTAAAATGGTTTATTTAGATCTAATATTGTGAGATATAATTATGAATATATATATTATTTTTAGAGAGAATAGTATAGTATAGCACATATCTGATAGCACATCATAACTAGGTACACCTGAAGCAGATTCTCAGTCAATACTTCCTTGAGCAACGGAAGTTGCCTTCCGTCTTTGGATGAAAACAGTGACTCCATATTTACTATGTATTACTTAACTCCGTGAATATTTACAGTTCCTATATTTTAAAAATTCATACATGACATTACATTTATTACGAAATGTTTATTCACTCAAATGCCAATTCACTCAAATTCAAACAACAAAACCCAATAAATACTAATATTATTCCTTACAAACCTCACATAATACCCTCTCACTCATTACTATTTTGTAATCATCGATTCTTTCAATGACTAAAACTTTTTTATTCTATGTTAGTATAGAGTCTTCATCTTAAACTATATTTTTACTTATGAATTGACTAAGTTATTGACTGGCTGAGTTGAAGTAAGTTCGGTTATTAAGACTTATTATTAAGACAACACTGTGTGTGTGTGTGTGTCTGTAAAATGTGGTATTGTATATTAATTAAACACTACTGAAATCTGTAACATAAAATATGCAATTTACATGTAAAAATACCCTCGCATGTTATTATAAGATATTGATTTTAAAATTACTTACAGCTGACTTTCTCACAAAGCCTTTCTAAACAAACCTATTTCAACATTATAGAGGTTATACTTTAATATATTGCAACACGTTATTGTTTACTTAAAAACAGAAAATTAAAGATATTTTTTGTATACTTTTGTTTTATGTTAGGATAACAATTAACGTTGAGATTTTATAAAATGTTATTTAAAATATACACGAAACTCTCATTATAATATTCAAATATCTTACTCAACATGCTTGTGTGGTTAAATATTGACTCCAAGGATACGTTCATTCTGAATATTTCTTACTCAATATACTATATATGTAATAAGAATTAACTTATTATATATATAGTTAAATAATCATTGCGGACCAGTTGCGGACCCAAACATACAAGCATTGATCCAACTGCATCACGTGTGACTGAATTTAATAATTAATTTATCGATTGATGATTAGCTTTACATAAGACCATTATGAACTATTAGGCCACAGCGTTGTACATGTTCAGTTATTGTCTAGAGAGACAAACGTTGAATTTTAATATATATCTCTTACATTTCACAAAATCAAAAATATTTCAAAATATTTCTACACTATGTAATATATTACATCTATACATTATTTAATATCTAAGAACGTTCTATTTCATAAAACTGTTTTAATAGAAAGAACTATTTGTCGAGAAAATGTTCGCATCATATTTTATCTACGCTGAAGTGATTCTTTTATACAATATATAAAGATCTACGATTCAATATGTATGAGATCAGTTTAGTCATTACTGAAAAAGACTTGTTGTTTAAAATACTACTATTATACTAATACTTAACAATAGATAGCCTTTACATAAGTAAATATTACATAAGTAATAAGGAGTGGCTTTTCATTGCAACACAAAGTGATAATCATAGTAGAAAATGTTTAAAAATATATGACACTTTTCAATCCGCCCATATCCCAAGGGATTAAAAAAAACTTGGTCCATTGACTTTTTGACCTCCCTTCGAGATAGACTCTTCAGCAATATTCGAAAGAGTATTCATCCATATCTGTGAGTATTTAGTCGTCTTAGAAAATAGGAAATTTATAAAGGAATGCCAATAACCCACATCAAGATTATTATAAATATTATTCCACTATAATATATATGTATTTCAAAGTATCAGAAAACTAGACTTAATGTAATAGTCACATTATGCATTTTAAGATTCAATCAATCTTCAATCATTCAATGTTGGACTTCATGTTAATTTTCCAAATGTATAATATATGCCGTTTGTTTTCCCAAAGTTTTCCAAAACAAAATACTATTTTACATAAGTTTTAATGAAATAGAATTATGAATATATATAGAATTTCTCCACATTAATTCCATTCGGTAGCTCGGGAAAACAGAAAACAAGCCAATATTGTAACCATTACAGGTTTTATGACCTTTTTACGAGTCAATAAATTATATGACTTTTAGGTAAATACATTAACGATAATATTGTACTGGCTTATCATTTATTATACTAGAATTATATAGTTTTATCCTGGTTGCAAGACAAATAACATATTCAACATATTTATTAAATATATTATATATAATGATGCCACGTTGGTATGAATATAGATCCTAATTTCAATTCACTACCAATTTTGTTTCGACTTTCATAATATTTATTTGTCACTGATATGATGTCAAGATAGGTATACAGATAATATAATGCAAAACACAATATTTATATTATGTTTATAATTAAGATATCACAACTAATCAAGTGTTTTTATGTTATCTTTTCATAAACGAAGTTCCTTGTTTTGGGAACAGTGAATTAGATATTTTGAAACAAAGATTGTCACTATCTGGTTTTCTTCTTAACACTTTTCCTTATACCGAAATGAGGAATAATAAGTCTAAGAAGTACTGCTATTTATATATAAAATTATATTTATCTTATTTATTTCTATAAACAAATAAATTCCAATAAACGTATGAATGCGAGTTCTTCATTTAAAAACAATTCGACTAAGTTTTGTGCCTTTTGTTGTTTATAATTTTCTGTTGTTTTTAATTTAAAGTTTTTATTGAAATACTTGCTATAATTTGCCAAGTGCACTCACCTGACTGATAAGTGGATTGCACCGGTGTGAAACCAATGAGTGAATTAAATGTTATCTGGGGTTACATCTTAAACCTTAATTACATTTTTATACACTAAGTAATTAATCAAGACTCAGGAAGTGAGTCAATCAATTTACAGAAAAGCAACACAAGCAGCAGAATAGTAATGACCTAAGAATGTGGTTATCATTATGTAAAACCATTGTACTTTTAATGCGATTTATGAATTAAAATACTTTACCTTTTTGATAAAGATCGCATACAAAATTAATGGTTATAATAAAGACCCTTACATCCGAGCAGTCTTTTATTGGCACATTAAAATAAAGGACTGGGTTCATAAAACAGAATTAATCGCCATCTCCAGGACCGCTCTTACAATATTAAAAGCATTAAATGATCTGCACACCCTATTTCTCTTTAGAATGTTGTTTTCATATATTGTCTTTCAGACTGATTGCACTTAGTGATTTTACTTAATCATTGTTATGAATCTATCTAATTCAAAGGGATTATATTCTTTCTATACAGTTCATATAAATAAATAATTGTCACAGACATAGAAACATATACAATAGTTGAGTTATATATAGGTTTATCAAAGTACGTAGCTATAATATTGTAAACATATTTTTTTTATCTATTATTTAACTATTCAAAGACATCATTTTAGAACAATTCTTTGTATATTTTTATTATCACAACATATTAATTTTACAACATAGGTTTTACATGAACGTTCATTTACTTCATATCACTCAATATCTGTTATTGTGTCCTGGGAGTAAAACTTTATCGGAGAGTCTTCCTCTCATCCACATCCGTTGGTTCATCTCTACAACATTACTTATAAAATGTGACTTTGAATTATTTTCCTAAATATCCTCAAAAATATAAACAATTTAAAAGCAAAAACAAATTCTTAACATCACAATAACTTTTATTTAAACACAAAAAAAAATTATTAAGGGCCTGGGGTTTTTTAAACAATTAATAGAATATTTTTTTGTGCAGAATATTTATATTAGAGCATTAGTATCTGTGAATTAAAAACCAAATTTATTAAGATCTTTACCTTGCCTATGTTTATTTTAAACTTCAAACATTGTATTAATCTCCAATATGAAACATTAAAATTCTAGGAAAATGATATAGTCCAAAGTAAAGTGTACATCTAAAATGTCATAAAAATCACAGAGTTCTCTTTAAAAATCCTAAATTTATTTCCTACATACAAACTTACAAACTCCACCTCTTTATAGAATATAAATGAAGTTTTATTAAAAAGCTATGACAGATGAAATTAAGGTGAAAAGAAAGTTCATAAGATAGAGCTTAACGTAAATTTCTCGTGAAACTCTTCTCTGACGTGACAGACCGCACACTGTGACAATAATTTATGCTAAGTGTATTTAACTGCTAACACTTTTTACAACATTTTAGAGATTGGATGCTGCTTCTTTGTTGAAGAATAATATAAAAACATTTTTTTTTTACATAAATACTGAACTTATCTGATATATTCTAATTCGCTTTACATAATTTAAATAAAATACATATATAAGTTGCATTTAGTTTTAACTAGATTAAGTTTTGTAGGCTCTTGGTTAGTTCACTTAGAGATTATTCTGTGTAAATATACAGTTTAAATTAGATTAAATTAACCTTTTTGTACATTACATAATATCATATAAACCTTTAAACACAATTTGTACCGATTTCTAATTAACACCTTACAATGTAAACGTTTATAACGAGGTTCATCATCTTCGTTTAATTAAAACCATTAAACCTCAGAGTTAAAGTAATTTTTTTAAGCAAATTACTTTTTTTTATTACAACTTTATCATTAAAATCCAATACTGAAGTCCGGATGAGCTTTATAACATAAATAAGAAATTTTAAAGAAATCCTTATTTCTTAAAACATGAAAATGCTTTCTTAAACTCTACTTAACACATGAATTTTGTGCAGTGATGGTATATTGTCGGAACCAATAAATATAATACTGCCATATGTTTTTGCTATATAAATGTAAATTAACAGGTGTGAGGTCGTGACTTCAGATATAGACTGTTCAGCTCACAGTGTATTAAGTAGGCGTGAGGCCACTTGCCTCTGCACATGCAGTATAAATGAAATCACATTATTAGTCCTGACTTAGTCTAAAATCGTATAGCTTATATTTAATATATATATACTCTACGGTTTAGAGAAAGAATTGACAGTTTTACATATCATTTGAAAGATGATACTTTGACTATACTATTTTACTTTTCTAGAATAATAGATAACTATGATTTTAATAATATTGTGGTAATATAATTTATTATCGTAGTGTTATCCTTTTTACTGTTGACCGATAATAAAGGTTGTATGAACATTTTTCTTTCATAATGACTTCTTGGTAAAAATAATTTAAATAATAATATATCATTTTAGATATTCATTACATCGCTTGATTTCGGATCTGTTAAATTTACGACTTTAGTGCCATACAAATATTTATATCAGTAAATATATGGAATACACTTAAACGTAATAAACTAAAGTTTCCATTTCATTACTAAAGGACATAAAACAAATGATTGGATTGGAGCGGAAGGGACACCATCATTCTTCACAACCATTCCAATGATAAGATTATCAAAATAAATATTTATTGATTTTTTTGCGTTATAAATAATAACAGATTTTTTATCGATATTAAATGTATGTATAAATATACAGCAATCAAATATTTTTATTTAGTTACTACTGTTTTTTAAAAAATTAAGTTGATAAATATCTACCTCTTATTAAAAATTAATAAGAGGTAAATATTTATTAAACAAAGTGCGATGACTTAACTTATATTTGTGGATATACTATACAAGTAGAAGTATGTCTGGTCTAAGTTCTGACACCAATATAATAAAATGGACAAAGCAGGATACCTTTTATTCCTAAAATGTCACTTGAAAGATTCACTGAACCTTTAAGACTCATCACAACTCTCATCCACTATCCGTCAAAGTCCATTGACATCATTTCAACTTTCATAATTAGTTTCAAAATACTTTTTTACTGCACTAACTTCTACATCAAATAATACGACAAACGCTCTGTGAAAAAACTGTAAAGCACCAACCATTTATAAATTTAGAAACTGCTTTACTGTTATCAAAGTAACAATTTTTTGTTGAACTCAATTATAAATATATTTTAAATAGTTTAACTTTACTTTGCATTAAACAGGTGTGGAAGCAACTTTCATGAACCATATCGTTGCCAACTTCTGACCTATCATTAAATTTGAATCACAGATAACATTCAATACCCCGTATTGTTAACAGTAATAAATATTGATTTTTCTATGGCATCGTTGATAATTCAAATTTGTTTTATCAATGTTATTTTTTTTAATAATAATAAATATATAACTTAAGAATACTGAAATTAAATTAAAAATAAATGATTTTTAAACAAGGCTAGATCATATTTTCAAATAAATAAAAAATAGATACAATTGTTGTCACTAGCGGTGACACGTTCAACTAGACCACGGACAAAATCAATAAACAGGGTTTACATTCATGTTAACACTCAGTAATGGAATTGCAAAAGCAATTTTATTCCTAGTATTATTCTTTTATGTATAATTTCTTACAAAGAATCATATAGATCAAAGAAAAAAAACGTATGATTTTATCACTGCACGTGTATTTATTGTTCGCTGAACACACGATCTGAATTATTATTTTTACGCAATAAGAAACAATATGCAACCATAATAAAACAGAATAAATACGAATGTAATGAAACATAGGTATATTAAATAAGTTATCTAATTAGAACCTAGATCATATGAAAAAAATGATTATGATTATTACGTAATATCATCTCATAGAGAGGATAAGATCTAAAACAATCCCTTACAATTTCTTCCTTACCATATTTATTTGATGGAGTTAATTAAATGCAAAATTAATTTGATTTGTGAAAAGTTTTTAATAATTTTGTCTATTAATTTAATAACAATAAAAATTCTCCACTGTGTGTATAATGAAGATTGTTTATTTTTATACAATTATTTAACTACTTATAAGACAGCCGAAGAATCTCTTTCATCCTTTTCATGGATAAACACTACACCCAAAATTATTGTTGTTTATAAATGAAATGCTCTAAATTTAATCTTTAATATATTCTTTCAGAAAACTGAAGATTTTGATTATTAATAAAAATTAATAATCAAAATCTTGTATATTGTTACATATTAAATGATCTAACACTTGACAATCTGAATATTAAATACAATGTAGTTGCATCACACTACACGTTTGTTTGTCGTCTCCTCCTTTAATACTAGTCATTCTGTGAACAGTAGACCTCAATACGTTAGGGGATGAGACAATGTTTTAGGTGCCTTTTCCAAAAAGGAATAAGTATAACTATGTATGTATATAGGTACATAACTACCGAACGAAATTTGGCTCCACCAAATAACAACGGATTATTCAACTTTGGCCGCCATTTTGGATTTTGAAATAACAAAAAAACACCTTAGATTTCGCTAAAGAATACTGAGATGAAATTTCAACCCGCTAGCAGCAGCTTTGCAGCAGCAAAGTCCGTTTTTGTGGTATGGATCAAACATCCGCCATTTTAAAAATTGCTCCTAAAATAAGCCAAAAAAGAATACGCCTGCCGATTTTCGTGACGATAGGATGAAAAATACGCCAGCTACGCCGGAACAAACATACTGATATATACTATAATATAATATTATAGTAAGAAATATAGCTGAACAAAAAAAAAATCACTCAAAGAATATGATCACCAATTTTTGTGGCGATCGGATGAAAATTGCTCATGTTACGCTAAAAACAAAACTAAAAAACGCCGCAATATTGGATTTTTTCACCCAATCAAAAAAACGGCTCGACATAAAAATTCAAATAATTAAAAGAATACGCCTGCCCATTTTCGTGTCGATAGAATGAAAAATACACTGGCTACGCCGGAACAAACATACTGAAATATAATATAATATACTATATATAATATAATATACTATAAGAAAAATGGCCGAACAAAAAAAAATTAAATGACTCAAAGAATATGATCACCAACTTTTGTGGCGATCGGATGAAAATTGCTCCTGTACCGCAAAAAACAAAACTAAAAACGCAACCATTTTGGATTTTTTCGCCCATTTAAAAAAAACAGCTCGACATAAAAATTCAAAGAACACACCTGCCAATTTTCGTGACGATAGGATGAAAAATACGCTGGCTAGACCGGAACAAACGTACTGAAATACGTACGGACAAAATAGCAGAATGGGCCTATCAAGTGGAAACGTAGTCCTTGGGACAAACGCTTCGTTACTCACAGCATTCGTCCTTCGGTCAAAAATTCTAACAAATATTATTAACTTTAAAAGCTAGTTATTTTTCTCTTGATGATGTGTTCTTTTGTCAATATTGTAAAGAAACTTTCATCAAAGTTACAATACAGACTATTTAACAATGCTTGAAGAAAAGGTTTTCATGCTTGACAATTTAACAAATGTTTATTTGAATATTATTTAATAAATAATAAGCACATAATATTCACGTAAATCAAACATATCTGTTATTTAAATCATATTTTTAATTAATCTGATAAGTAGATTTAAAATTTCATTTAGAGTTAGTAAATGGCTGCTGTTGTTTTTCATAAACTTCAGCTAATATTAGTACTGTAATATTAGCACTGGGGGTTTAATTAAAAAGATTTTTATTTATCTTTCATATCCTAGTGATGGATCTGAGTTAACTAAATAAAATGAAATGAATTAGAATAAAGTATAATAAAGAACTTCCAACTTACGTCATGGTTGTAGAACGTTGTTTCATATATTTTAAAAACATACATTACTTATTTTTAAATATTAAATTATTGTGGCTTTGATCAAATATATATATAAGAAATAAATATTTTTTCTGACATCCAATTAAAGTTCAATCTTTTGTATATTTTTTTTTTTGGTAGACGTAGGTCACGTCAAAAAAAATATTATCAGATATTTATAAGTTTCGTTAATTTCAGTCTAAATGAAGTCAAAGTGGAGGCTTGTGTCTGCTTGTTTGTAATTTAACCAGAAAACACTATTTCAATAATAATAATTTCAGACTTTGAATATCATTCCATGTTTGTTTTATGTTAATTATTAAAAAAACAAAATCAATAGAACATCAATAGATAGAAACAAGCCTTAACCACTTGTTTAATAGCTTATAAAATATCGGAACTTCTTATTTATTTAAATTATTTAAGTTCTGACATCGTTGATAACTTTAGGTTGGATTTGAAAGAGCTAGTTTGTATTAGGTGTAGTTAAATTATTATTAGGTTAGGCATTTCCAAAACATATTTTAACATATTCATACATTTACCGTTAACAAATTTAAACATGGTAAGTTTATTTAAATTTTAAATAAATAAAATACGCAAACCCAATATCCTGATAGCGGAAAAAATAATTGAAAAAATATGCTATTTTAATTATTAAATAAACAAATGCAGACTAATGTAGCCAGATTCATCGAGGCGAGCAGCGTCAAGGTGACTTAATTGATGGAGCAATGGTTTCCATAGTAGGTTCAAGTCCTACAAGTGTCAATGAATAGTTCTTACTACATTAAAAAAATTACATTTCTTCCCAAAAATATGTTTTTGTATGTTGTATTTTAATTAGAAACTATATTTTAGAATAGTGTACTTTAAAATATACCAACACTGAAATCAAATTCAGTGCAAAATATAGCGGAAAATATAACGTTTGCGTGGAGGGTATAAAAATGTTTGACTTATTTACTTTATTATACTTCTTTTCTTTTGTATTACAAAAATCCAAAAAATAAATAAAATAAAGGATTGAATGAACTTAATTTTTTTTTTTCATAAATTGTTGTAAAAAGAACCACAATAAGAATATTTTAGAAATCTCAAAGATGGCAGATTCGAATCCTTAAGACAATTAAAATTTTTTTTTTCTTCACTATCTTTTCAACTTGCAATATTATAAACAAAGGTTAACAATTCGAAAGAGGGATGACAGTTGTCCTATCTTCTAATTATCAAATTCACGCTGACATGACTTGGATCTCAGATCCAATTCTTATTTAAAACTAATTTCATTTTAAGCTTCTAAGTACTACAAATATTAAACTCTCTGCACGGTCCTAGATTTTTTCTGTAAATACTCACCCATTATAGTTATGTTTGTAACTATTCCCGAATGCCTACATGGTGAGTTTAATCAAAAAAAAATAACAACATTTCAATTAAAATTTTATTAAAAAAACATTTAGTACTAAATTAGATTCCATTTCAAATTACTAGTTACCTCACGGCTATCAAAACTTATCTTCTCAATGTCTTCAAGGCCTTTGCCTGTCAAGACCTGTGTTGTATCTTTATACAACACAGGTCTTGACATTTCACTATTCTTTGAGTTTCCATTCCGCTCGTCAGCATTAATTACCTGAAACAATCACATTTTTTTAACCATGGTACAAACACATGTAATATACGTTACTATTACTTCGTTTTTAAATACTACAATAATTAAATAAGCTTTTTTTAAGTAAATCTAAATTATATAACTATATATATGAAAAATTATTATAACTAAAAATAATATGTTTATAATTAAAACACTTTTTCGTAAACCATTTTACGACGGTAGAGATAAGAATATAATGGGTTATCGAAACGACGCTCGGCGTTTTAATATTTTAAACGATGTTTTTAGAAGCAGTTAATGTAATTCGTCTTCATTCTGCAGTTCGTATATAATATATCATTAACAAAAAATATAAAAACATAAAGCGATGGAAAGTATGAATAAAATCACTTCAATGTTCATTAAAATATTTTGAATATATGAATGAGTGGATTATATTTTGTATATATATTGTCGCAGTTTGATTAAAATTTGCATCATTCCGAAACTAAAACTATATAATATTTATGTGTGAAATCGTTGAAACTCTGCATAGTAATGTTAAATTATTTTACATTTAACAGAGACAATGAATATATAGTTTTAGAGTTACGATAAGTTTCAGGAAGCATGATTAAAGTCTAAGACAGAACAAGTCAAGATTTGTGTCAAAAGTTGTGAGGAGCTGTCGTCAAGATATCAACCAAAAAGATAAAGACCATTATCAGACAGCAGTATATTAACATGTGTATTGACAACTTCAAACTATTCTTAATTTACTACTATCTTAACATGTCAATCAATGTGTTATTTTGGAAAATAATTCTTAATATTTTTCAAAAATTGCCGTCTCAACACCATTATTGGAAACGGAATAAATTATTTGCAGAGCCGTGTTAGCAAATAACGTTTGCTTACTCAAAATGCACCGGGTGACGTTCTTTGAAATTCGAAACAAGTATTGACTTTAGCAACATCTGAAAAACTCTATATGTAAATAGGAACCCAAAATGAAACTTCTTTAACAATACATATATATGATTCTGGCATTCCTTTGTTTGTTCATTCAAACTTTGATTGAGAGTAAAGTAGAAACCGTATATAATATAGAAAGTTTTAAATTTTACTTTGAACCGGTAAGTAACTGTTTTTTTCTCTATATTTACAATCTTAATAACCACCAATAAAACCTACAATGACAACTAGTAATATAACTTTAAAATAAAACTCTGTGGTTTGTATCAACTGTCTCCACAGGAAATCCTCTTCCCGTAAAAAGGATCATAGGATGGATGCCAAGTGTACAATATACTGTGTATACATAAAATGATTTACTAATAAATTAATATAGTAAGCTAAAGTCTGCTGCTACTTATAGGACTATAGCTGTACTGGTAGTAAATATTTACTTTTGTTCAGTGTCAATTATTATTAATAGAATAAAAAAAATACATACAATATATATTGTGTCCGCTGTAATCGCGTAAATTTATTAGAATTTGCCAGACAACTTTTAAAATCATTCGGTTTCCGTAGTTATAAAATCAGAGCAATCACAGCACAGTGTAACAAAGGTGTGAACTATTATCACTAATGAGAACGTATGTATTTAACTAGAGAGGCTTCTTGATCAAATATAGTTTTAGTTAAATTTTACATTGTATTATTTGGGTAAAGTTCGCCGCTTTATGTCCCATGTGAGCGAAATAATGAACAAAGATAGTATCCAATAAATTCGTTTCAAAAATATGAATAATAAAAACTTGTTTGAATTATTTTGGAATGTTTATATTTGCTATAACCTGTGTATCTGATAATGATACATGAATATTTATTTTTATTTTCAAATAAAATGTGAAAAAATAAGGGTAACTGAGCCTAGGTACTTGGTTTGGTTGCTACAAATTTTTAATAAAATTTATTATATTTTGTTCAACGAAGTATTATAGTCAAAAATTGTATATATTTTTTAGCATATTTTTATTGTTTTATCTTACCATCAACAATAACAAGTAACATCGAAGTTAAAACCAGTTTTAAAAATTCTTTCAATCGGCAATTTTTCCTTCATTTTATATTTATTTACTAATGCACGCTGACTTTTCTAACGTAAATATTTTGCATAATATAAAACACAACATACCCTTATTTATATTAGTATTATATAAATTATAAGTAAACCACGTAAAGGCATACCAGGTATCTCTAAGGAACGATAAACGAACTACGAGCCGTAGTATACATAAATGTTATTTAGTAGAATATGTAAACGTGAAGCTACGTACGAATAAACATCGTTATTTGAATGTCAATATTACAACCATGTTGGTGATTTTGTTATTTATAAGTGGAGAAGGAGTAACAACAAAATAAATATCGATTTATATTTACTATAAATATTTCTTAGGAAGGTGTATTTATTTGAAAAATATAATTATTTTATTATTATAATAGCTTTGCAATGTAGAAGTGCTGTGTTCGAAAAGTAGGATGAATTCTACGACATAAGTTCTAACTTATAAATCTTGATAACTAAGTTATCGCAACTTCACTTCAACAATTATATAACCTATTTTCCAATGTAACCTAACCTAACACGTGGGGGTTTTGATAAATGTTTCACTAGCAAGCACTGACTCTGAGGAATATTTGTATTATACCATGTTTACAATTTATTGTTCTAACATCAGTAACATATATTATAACATATATTACCTTTATAAATAATAACACTTACTATTTTCAAAAAATAAATAGAAAATATTTTTTATTTTCTTAAAGAAATGTTAATTCCTCAATTGTCATAACCAGTCGAAATTTATATTTTATTCACATTATAATTTTGCTGAATGTAGTCTAAAAAAGAATTAATTTATATAAATTATGGACGTGACTTGATTCATTCAATCTCCAGTAGCAGGGTTTTTATTTTAAAACATTTATTTGCATTTCATCTATGAAATGCTCTAGCATTAATAACTAGAAATAAAAGTATAAAAACTTTTTTTTAAAATATTCTACGTAAATATTTTAAGTGCTGATAATTTTCCTTTGGTGTGAGAACAAATAATACATAATTTGATGTTCTACATACGCATACAAGTAGAAAGTAAAAAATATAATTTTTTAAACAATTATTAAAAAAATATAAATATTTTCTATTAGCAAATTCAACTGGAGCCCTTGCTTATAAACACAGTAACCTTGAGAAAGTCAAAACACTATACTGACTCGCCTCATTAATGTTTACTTTAGACCACGTCCAGGTTACTATATATTATAGTCGATTCGAAGATATTGCATACGTTTTATAGATTTACATAAGTACATATCGACTTTAGTTCTATATTATAGATACGTATATATGTTTAGAATAATTAAGTATAAGGACACTATAAATATATTCATTAATAAGTTATTAATTATCTACTCAGACATCCCTTAAAAATTTCAAGATTGCATACATATAACAATTCTTTACAAAATTATGATATTTAAGTCTATTGACTTAAATATCATAATATTGTAAAGAAGCCTTAATTACATATTAACTAAAAAAGAATACTAAGTAACCTTGTATAATATTACATACTTATGTAAAGTTGAGCTTAATATTACAAGTTGTCTCAAGTGTGTTTATTCATACAAATGTGTCTTCATGAATACTTTATACGTGACTCAGATACCATCTCTTGTTTTATTGCATCAGATTGTATAATACAAGTTGTGGTTCCTTTAATATTTATTATTGCATGCACCTTGTATGTTTGTATGTACGTAGAGTATGGTGACTACGTGAGATGATAAAAGGTTACGAAGCAATAATTAATATTTTTCTATAATAACTAGCGGACATTCAAAGATCTTATAATTATGCAGTTATTATTTAATGTTGATAACGATGACAGTCGTCTTAAAGAATCAGTTCAAGTGGTGATCAAAATGTTGCTTATTTTTTAATTATATATTTTTTTTATTTTATAATATAATTGGTTTTAACGGTAAAAAATGTAATACATTATTACATAATTTACATAATATTATCATCATAAAAAGACAATCTATATATGTATATATATTTATATTGCTATATTCAGTATTATATTTTATTTACAGATCTTTATGTTAGTTTTCAATCAAAATAACTGAAAACTCTTAACAATGGAACGAAATTTTATTCGAAAAATACTTTTGACAATAGTATTTTTTCCACTTTTACGGAGAATATTGAAATAATATAACTTTTGACTCAAGACTAAACCTCGGGGTTAGTTGTTTTACTCTTAACGAAATGTGTTTTTGCTATTCAGCGAATAATAATACTGAAATGTCTGACATAGCTTGAGGATAGTAATATTGAGATATGAATATCTTACCGCGCAATGAAAATATTAAGGAAAAACACAAGAACTTCTGATCTAAATACAATCGAATATAAACATTTTAGGTTTTTAAAAATATATATTGCAAGCTATTGGATTAGATCCTTATAAAAATACCTCGTTCGACAGGGTCGATCGTGTTAGGTAGATTCCCGTCGGTCGGATCGACAAAGAAAAACTAGCCAGCAGTATTCTACTGGTCATTACGAGTCTTATGACGGGTCACTCTGCATATATTGGGTGAGCGGGGAACCACCCATCATTCCTATCTCCTAAACGGGGGGTCGCATCAAAAAACTTTTCGGACAAAAAAGTTTCCTCTTTTAATTTGTTAACTTTCTAAGATTTTTTCGACGGTAAAATTTTGCCTCCTTTTGTGACTTTTTTCGGTTCTTAACTTTCAACCGCCCCAGCCCCCCAACCCACCGACCGATTTCCCCCGTTCAAGAACTTAACCTTCATTTTGTCCTTAAGAATGTGTATGCCGAGTTTGAAAATCCTCCGTCAATATTTGCGACCTATAGCGTGTCCCAAAGGTTTGCACTTTCACCCCCCCTCCCAGCCCCCCTTTCACTTTTTCCAAAAAAAACGAGATGCTACGTTTGTCCTACTAATTTATCCTATCGACCTGTGAAGTCAGATTTCGCCTACGATGAATTTGGACTGATGGATCATATATACAATATACATATATATATAGAGGGATATATAATTTTTTTTTTCACGGATTCTCAATCTCCAGTTCATAAACGGCGTAGCGCCCCTACTCTGGGGTCTGGGTCCCGTCATCGCATCGATTGAACTCTACAGACAAACTCCTACAAAGGATCAGCGTATCTATTGATTTTCAATCGTTTTCTCCTTAAACTAGGTATGACCCACTTATGAAAAACACAAGTAGAATTCAAAAGATATTGTATCAGTCCAACGAACATCTCACGTTTAGGATCGAATTATAATAAGATCAGCGATCAGCGTAGAGGTTACATAATAATATTTAATTCTATCACTAAAAGTGTATACTATACACGGAATAAATTTTGAGCATTATTACATTAAACGATTCTTATATTTTTGAAAACCATTGGAAGCTACTATTTTAAAAGGAACGTTAAAAATGTTCTACTTAATATTATTAGTAAATTAAACAATGTCAGATAATTTCCCAATTTAACAGGTTTATTAATTAACGTTCCAATTATAAGTACAAGAAGTGACCTTGACTCCTCGCTCAGCTGCAGTGACTACAAAACAACATTTCACGAACTAATCTACTTAACGCCGGAACAGCTTTTAAAGCCGGTGGTTTGTTGTTGAATATGGAGGCTAAATCTGAAATTAGAGTGCATTTAATAGCAGAGAGCGATTAGAGAATTTATATAACTAAATAGTTGTTTAATAAATTAAGATAAAAATTTTACTGGACTTATATTTATCATATTATTATTTGAATGCGATAATTTGATTCTACTAGGGACGCCAACAGACCCTCAATTTCGACTCGCTGCGCTCGAGAACTCTCGGGTGCCGTTGGCATATTGAGCGAAGGGAGCCCAGTGTAATGACTCATCGTTTCCCATTGACTTCAATGGGATATCAGTTTTTTGACGACTATTCCTCAACGACATGACATTTTTCAATTAGGTAGATTCCATAGAATCTACCTATTGCAATCGATGCGATGACGGGACCCAGACCCCAGAGTAGGGGCGCTACGCCGTTTATGAACTGGAGATTGAGAATCCGTCGAAAAAAAAAATACCTCGTTCGACAGGGTCGATCGTGTTAGGTAGATTCCCGTCGGTCGGATCGACAAAGAAAAACTAGCCAGCAGTATTCTACTGGTCATTACGAGTCTTATGACGGATCACTCTGCATAAATTGGGTGAGCGCGGAACCACCCACCACTTCTATCTCCTAAACGGAGGGTCGCATCAAAAAACTTTTCGGACAAAAAAGTTTCCTCTTTTAATTTGTTAATTTTCTAAGATTTTTCCGACAGCAAAATTTTGCCTTCTTCTGTGACTTTTTTCGGTTTTTAACTTTCAACCCCCCCAGCCCCTCAACCCCCCGACCGATTTCCCCCATTCAAGAACTTAACCTTCATTTTGTCCTTAAGAATGTGTATGTCGAGTTTGAAAATCCTCCGTCAATATTTGCGACCTGTAGCGTGTCCCAAAGGTTTGCACTTTCACCTCCCCTCCCAGCCTCCCCTTTCACTTTTTCCAAAAAAACGAGATGCTACGTTTGTCCTACTGATTTATCCTATCGACCTGTGAAGTCAGATTTCGCCTACGATGAATTTGGACTGATGGATCATATATACATATATATATAGAGGGATATATAAATTTTTTTTTTTCGACGGATTCTCAATCTCCAGTTCATAAACGGCGTAGCGCCCCTACTCTGGGGTTTGGGTCCCGTCATCGCATCGATTGCAATAGGTAGATTCATCTATGGAATCTACCTAATTTATATATCCCTCTATATATATATATGATCCATCAGTCCAAATTCATCGTAGGCGAAATCTGACTTCACAGGTCGATAGGATAAATTAGTAGGACAAACGTAGCATCTCGTTTTTTTGGAAAAAGTGAAAGGGGGGGCTGGGAGGGGGGGTGAAAGTGCAAACCTTTGGGACACGCTACAGGTCGCAAATATTGACGGAGGATTTTTAAACTCGGCATACACATTCTTAAGGCCAAAATGAAGGTTAAGTTCTTGAACGGGGGAAATCGGTCGGAGGGTTGGGGGGCTGGGGCGGTTGAAAGTTAAGAACCGAAAAAAGTCACAGAAGGAGGCAAAATTTTGGTGTCGGAAAAATATTAGAAAATTAACAAATTAAAAGAAGAAACTTTTTTGTCCGAAAAGTTTTTTGATGCGACCCCCCGTTTAGGAGATAGGAGTGATGGGTGGTTCCCCGTTCACCCAATATATGCAGAGTGACCCGTCATAAGACTCGTAATGACCAGTAGAATACTGCTGGCTAGTTTTTCTTTGTCGATCCGACCGACGGGAATCTACCTAACACGATCGACCCTGTCGAACGAGATATTTTGTTTTAAACTATCACCTAATGTGTGTCTTTTTGATTGCAAATTTTTATAATATTCCGTCAAGTAGTTTACGAGCCTATTCGTGACAAAGAATGTTAAAAAGTCTACAGTGGAGCGCTATGTACGCTTCGCTTAATTAAAAAGTCATACATATAATCATATTTTTGTAAGCAAATCTTGGCCATAATTTTCTACAGGTCATCATGATTCAGGAGGTTGTCGTGTTTATAAAATGCAGTTAACAATATACGAGAAGAAATACAACGAAAGAACACATGTATAGAAAAAAAATGCGTTTATATACGTTAAATATATATAACATAATATATCAAAAATATTTCATTGAAAAGCAATATTAGTGCATGAGTTTAGTTACAGTGTATGGATATTGATCTTCGCTGGTTGAATAGGTTCTTCACAAACATTGAAGAAGCTAAAGCACTGACATGTAACAAGGAAATTGATATCATTTGAATTGTAGAATGAAAATTTCACACATTTAATGTCTTTTCTGTTTCAAGCAAAGAAGCTTTCTAAAGTTATTTGAAGTTACTGATAAGATGTCGATTTCGTTATCGATTAAAATCATCGAACCTACTTTATAAATAAGGAAAATATTATTCTCAAAGCTTTATTTTTAAAACTAAATTACAATATTTATTCTACATTTGAATAACCGTACATAAGAAGGTATGCTTTTTATTGTTTTACTACATACTTGCTTAGTAATTTGGCTTAAAAAATATATAATTACGAGTTCGTTTTTCTATTCCAGCAATTTCATTTAGATTTATTTTATTTAATTGACAACAAGAATTGTCAACAACAAAGAATTGTTCTGCAAAAATATGCGCCAAAGACATTTTCTGTAATAACTTGAAATTGCAATGCAAAGTAATAAAATCCGTCTGAACGTGTTTTTATTGTTTTTATGTTTCTGATAAAGTGCAAAGTCATGAGGCGAAACTGAAACAGAAGTCTCCGGAATTAAGAAAATAAAAACTAGTAGTGGAAGTACACACACAAACCTTATGTAGTTTTAAGTGACTTTCGTAAACACGATGCAATTTATTATTTATAAACGGATAAAATAATAATATAAATCCATAATCACACATAATTAGAAATCTAATTCACTTATTGCTTTTTGTGACGTCACAAAAGGCTGTTTAATTAAAGCCGATATCGAAGCATCGTGTTAATTGAACTTTGTATAAAATGAGTAGTTTTTATAAAGCTTTTATATAAAAATACAAAGAAATCACAGGAGCATAATACGCATATACAATTGAGAAAAAAAGAGTGAATTATTAATTTATATAAAATGAAATAAAAAATTAAGCATATTTATATATAAATTTGAAAAATATACAAATATACGAGTAGAAGATGTATTTGAATGCTGAACTATGATTACCGTCTTATATCTGAATCTTTTCACTTGTTAATTAGTCTAGCGTCATTATGATATTTGAACAGATGACCTACAATGACCTTAATGTTTAAGATTGATTTGAATATAATAATTTTATAAGAAAAAAAACTACTATAATAGAAAATTACAGTAGCTTTTTTCGACACAGTGAACCAGTAGTAGCTACTCCACTAGAAGATCGTAGAAAAGTTATTAGTAAATTATATAACGAACTTTGTCTGGCCCAAGCTTTCGGTGAAATGAATAACGAATGCCATAAAGCTGCGTCCGCGGCATTCTTTTCCACCAAGATAAAATGCCTGCTCATACTATATGTTATATACTTAGCCTTGACATAAATATTGTTATAAAGAAAAACATTTTTTATTGTACGAAACCTTTATTACTATTACAATATGTCAGTTTAATCTATTAATATAAAACCATAAAAAAATACTCAAAGCTTATTTAAAGTTTTACGGACCTTTAAGCGTTGAGGTCGGATATAAATAACAGCACGCATTCTTCCTACGTAAAAATTTTTATTTCCAATCATATGAATTGTTTTAGGGATAAATAACACACAAAGTAAATTATCGCCAGAATGGAAGTTACGGAATAAATGGCCAAAAGAAAATTGCAATTATTACAGAATTTTACTTTTTTTCGAACCTTTTTAAACATTCCAACTTTTAGATACGGTCATTTAAAACATCAATTTAGTTCTGAAATATTGTTTTAAACGAAAAACACTTTTCTATAAACCACGATAACCAACTAATAAACGACACTTAGTATTTAATAAATTTTCCAAATCCTTAGTAACTAAAATGGTTATAAGACTACATATTTGGGAATTCTAATTATAGGTACTTGTATTAAATTTGAATATGCTATGGAAAAATCTTGAATATTTAACTTTGTATAATATTATGGTAAAATGTTTAACATCTACTAAATATGGAATGCTGATTGTAAATTGTGGATTGAGCTTGTTAAAAGATAAATTTTAAATAAAGTTCATATTTTATCCTCTCATATTTGTGAAATAATCTAACTTGCTCAAGTCGCCCAAAACGAAAAACATTATTTTAAAAACCCATTAATAGCTAGTAATGAAACTTAGAATATTAATTTTTATAGCTTTACCACAATCTAAGCCGGATATATATTTTTTGTAACACAAACTTCATTTCCTGATTTTATAGTTTAGTTAGTTTAAATATTGTTAAACTGTTAAGTTTTACAAATTATAATATCCTAATATTAGTTTAACAATATTTTATAAGGAAAGTGAAGTGAAGAAACAGAATACTAATTGAAAAATAATTCAATAGTTTTAATATTTCTCTGGTAGTAGTGAATTCTCTCCGTTTAATCCCCGAACGAGTATTTAAATGAGTCAAGTTCGTTATTGAGACATTATTTGAAAACAACAACGAAATGTTCTCGTTAATTATAACAAAGAAATTCATCTTGTATAGAAAACATATTTCTCGTAAGAAATTAGAAGTAACTATTATCATAAAACTAGTTCACTGATCTAGTTCCTCATCATTTTTTATAACATTGCAATATATAATAACATCATAAGCTGAAAAAAATAACTTTATACTCATATATGTTCTATTTTCCGTGAACCGTTATTTGCAATACGTGTTCAAGAATTTTACACGAACGTGTAAAATCTTTCAAGCAATTTATTCCGTGACTTTCGGTATCTAACTCGTGTATTTTCATCAGGAACATTCCAGAGTATTCTACTGACTAACATCTAAGAAAATATTGTATTAATTGAAGTATTGTTTTCTGTGGCAATATTAAATGTGCACAAAAATACCGTTTATTAAGGATATAAAAACAAGTTATATTTGTAAAAGAAAAAGATAAATTTTATACTACAATGGTATTTGCTAAATTACTTTGGTACTTATAATTATTGTGTTATATTTAATCGTTATGTTTTATATTTTTATTCCACCATTTTTAATATTTTGCTCGATTGTATTATTTTAATTTCAAACAACACTGGTTCTAAAATCCGCTACTTATTTGAAAACAATACGCTGAGTGGAGAGATTATCTTGTTTTTATCTGAAACAGTTATTTTTAAGTATTATATTTTTCACAATACTTACTTCTTGCTATTGATATTCCGATAAAGCTTCCACATACTGCGAATTACTCAATGTTTCATCTACATTCTAAATATTAGAAAGAATAACTTGGGAAAGTATTGGATTTAAAAAGTATTAAATTATGGAATGCCTTTTTTGTTATTTAGGAAGAAGTCTAATTAGCATCATATTTATTATAAATATTTAAATGAAATGCCTAACATTTCTCTATGGTAATACTTTAAGTTATCTCAAAGATAAATAAAATATTGCCTCATTGACTGTGAGAACGTCATATCCAAATAATTATAAATAAGTTTTAAAAGATTAAGACAATGAATATTTTTTAAGAGTATTATATTAATAATGAACATAAACATGTATTATGTTTATAAGAGAGAAGATTTAATAAATTGGTTTGTGGAAACTTAATTTATCTCTCTTAATATACTAAACAGAATCATATTGTTGTTTTTGTATGTAATAATGTTAACTTCAGCAAAAACTCTTGGGGAGGTAAACATTACATAAACGTGGATGAGATAATAAAAAGATTACTTAACGAAACCAAATTTGATAACCGTTTTCCTCAATGCTTTTCATTTATATAATTATGAGATTTTTTTTTACTTTTCTGTTTGTTTTTTAAATCATTGTTACTACATATATGAACATTATTAAAATTTTGAATAAAAAAAATACGAGCAATATAAAATGTTGGCTTTATCTCTCAGGTACAAAATTATATGTTATAAAAAAAAATCATTTGGTTAGGATTCATGGTGAATAGTGCTAGTCTCTTATCAAAACTTAAGAACAGATAAAAACGACTTTGATAAATTACACAAGGTAATTGTTGTATTTTTTTTATTATTAAATGCTTTTATTTAACTTGACATGTATCGGATCACATCTTGTAACGCGAAATTTTAATACTCAGACTCAATGAATTTCGATGAAAATTAGAGCACATGTTCGGCTCCGGTGACAATACAAGTAAATGGGGTTACCCGAAGAAAACATCCCCTTTTGACCCCTGTTTGCCATCCCTACGTGTTTTTAATCGCGTTATCGACCATATTTTATTGTCCGGGGTAAATGTATTGTATTTTTTAAAAAATGGTTTTTAAAAAATTAATTTTTTTAAAAAGCATTTTAAAAAAAAAAATATTTATTATTATTAACTGAACTTTATTTGGCTTCTTAGTCTAAAACTTAGTACGCACTTGAAATTTACATCAATATATAAACAAGTAACATAACTTTGTTTTTACATGGTTATAAAATAGAAATTCTCGTTTGAACTTTTGAAAGCGCTAAGATGAATTGTATAATATTTTCATCTTATGTACTAAATTTGTTTTTATATTTCAGCTATCTTTTACCAGCAGTCTCACCCACTCAGTAGGTATACCGATATAAAATATTTAGATATTGTTTTGAAAGTCGTCATATATGTTATCATATATGGTATACATTTTATGAAATATCTGTATCTAGTCGTAGTAACTGTTATTAATACATAAATACGCTTGTTGTGTAGCAACTTCTTCTATCTTTCTTATCTCTATGTCTTTCTCACAAATTACGAGTAATTAAATTAATAAGAAATTGATAGTTGAGCGATTCGAAATATCAAACTTTAGTTAGTTATTGCCATCAATTTAAATAGAAGAAAATATTTAATTCCTTAGAGGACAACAGTAAAAACCTGTAGCAAGATCTTTTACGAAAAGTACTTGAGAATAATAAATGTTGCTGCGGGTGCAGAGCTCGGACACAAACAAGGTAATAAAAAATATGTTGTAGTATGGTGTTATCTACATCTACACTCAGACATTTCAATAATACATGTGTATTAATTGTATCTACTACGACAATGTTAATTGCTAGAACCTTGTTCTATTTCTGTAATATTTAAGCCTCTACACCTATTATTATATGACTGTCTTTTTAATATTAGTAAAGATATGGACATTGGATATTTGTGAATTAATTAACACGAGATGGTTGAAGGGGAGTTATAAATAATAGAGGAACGGACTGGGTAAGTGATTATATTATGATTAGACTAAGTATGTTCTATCTGAGACCGCAGCTGACAGAGATATATGAAGGAAGGAAGCAAGTTGAATGGAAATGATTTAGGATACGAGTAGGAGGAAGATGTGAAAGAAAATTAATTATTTCCTTATAAAATGAGAGTTTTTTTTTTATTCTACCGTTTGTTTCATAATAAGAACTTTGTATTAATATTTAATTCTGATTTATTTTCATAAGGAACAGGCTTTACTGACAGATATTTAAAGAAAGTCAATAGTAATTTGTATAAACCTGGTACTCGATCGTAGCATGTTTCCTGCATATAAAATTTAAGGCATACTGCTTGTACTTTCCAATATAGTACCTTTGCATTTTAGAAAGTTAAATGGAAATTTGTTTTTAAACAAGTAACCTTTAATAAATTGTCAGTTAGTCATTATTATCATACGTTGTTTTTCATTAATAGCAAAGAAATTTAAACCAAAACGAAAGCTTTTCTCTCTAAAATGGCGCCTGCAGAGTAAAGATTTTAATTGTTAACATCAATCTAGAATATTTAATTTGGTCATAAATCGACTACAAAACTTATGTACATATATGTGGGGAGAACTTCAGCACACATGGTGAGAGAACTTTAGCACATATTCACCAAAATTGTACTCTGTACTTTCCCAAATTTTCTTTAAATATAAAATTTGTTGTAATTTTTTTTTTATATTTTTCATTCGGGCTGTTCTCTGTGAAGTTATACTACCTTACTACTCATAGTTCTTTGAAATTGTCGAACTAGTCTGACCTTTGTAAGTAGTAAGTGCGAATAAAGGATTTGGATCTAGGACGTGGGCAATTTTGATCAACTCTTGATGTTTTACTTGGTTTACAGTTTTAATCAAATGTTAAGGTCTTTAAAAAGTAAAAAAGTACCTCACAGCGGTAGACTGTAATACAATAACGTATTTGCAAGTATTTACTTATTAATATTATCTCCTTTCTGACATAAGTGAGATATCTACAGTAGATAGTAAAGTAAATCCGTGTGTACATATTTTAAAATTGCTTCGTAAGTTGGTAAGTAACACCATACGTGGTTTAAACAACACTTTAATCTTAAATACTTAAAAAAAAATAATAAGAAACTTAAAAACTGTGAACAACACATTTATAAATATTAATCAATTTCTTTAATTAATTTTTCATTTCACGCGAATACTGCCGGTTATTTCATGTCTTGCATTAAATTCAAAGTAAATGAAACCGTAACTTTGTTATTACAGATAATCTTCCCGCTTTTGTTTCTTTTATGGCGAGATAAAATTACATCAAAACCAAAGCAAATTATTAGTGCCTGTATTAAAACATATTTTCATTATGTGTTAAAATTTATCAACCATTGTTACTTATCTGTCGTTATTATTTTGATTGTAGAAGCCAAATTCTATAATAATTATATTATTTTCTTCAGTTAGATTTCAGATCAATAAAATGTTATAATACCCCTACATTTTAATGTAATGCTTTAATGTTTTTACAGCATTTTATTTTTGAAATACCAAAAGCCATTTGTTAATATAATTATAATTTAATTAAATATTTCAAAACTAGACCTTATTTTCATTAAATATTAAAATGTACAATGTTTTAGTAAATCAATTGGTATGATTAACGAAGTCATTAATGATTAAGATGTCAGTGAATGTAAAAATATACAACTCGAACTTGGGACCTCTGAGAAGAGACCTCGAGAATGAGTTCGAGACCTGCAAAAAAAATGTTGATTTTTTCTTTCTTTATTATTAATAAACAAAAATAAGCTTGTAATAGCAAAATATGTCTTAAGACAATTATATATATATTTTTTATTTTATGTGTTTAAGGTCAAGGAAGTATGGTTATATTTTATACATGATCGTATATATTTACGCAACAAATAGTTATTCAAGTGAAATAATAGATTTTTTCCCAATAATTCGAATAATAATACATAATACCACAACTACTTGAATCGTATCAAATGTTTATTTCATTCGATTATTTTAAATTATATATATATATATATATATATGAGAAAAATTATATTATATATATATATATTCAATTATATTGACATAAATCATATCTTAACCGTTTGGGAGACCTTTTTTTGTATTTAGTTATCTCCAAAATGCGACGAGATAATTAGATAAATTTTTTCTCATGTATATCTAGCGAAAACAAATTGAAAAAATGTTTAGCCATTCAAAAGTTATCAAGAAAAGAAGAAAGGAGAAGGGCTCAGCACAACACTCGTCGCACACGGTCACGGTCACACACAGGATCCGCGATCCTAGTATAATATATAAACAAATTTAAATCTAATAGTATTGAACAAGCCATTTCACTTTAATCACATCACTTGATAGTAGTCGAGAAGTGTTTGGTTGTCACGGACCAAGACCTAAAAGTTTTAAATCTATTTGATATCAAATGTATTATAGTTGGGGTCTCGAACCAAAGGTCAAAACATTTGAGCAACAAATTACTTTGATTAATTATGTTAGTAAACTGTTATTGTAGTTTTGTAATGGATTTCATACCTAGTTTATAAATTGTTAAAGTTTAGTTTGTGAGTAATCTCTTCTAGTTCGTGTTAATACAAGCTGTACGTCTCTCGCTCTTGCTTAATGTAATAAATACGTTTTTTACAGTAGAACCTTTAACGATTTATCTGACCTCAATAATAAATCCAGTAGAATATAAGTTTTTTTTATATTTAATTTATTAAATTTCCAAACATACATACATAAATAAATTAATGAATTAATAATAAACACAAAAATACAGAACCTAAGATATATACAACTGCAATGATAAAACCTTATTTTGACTCAATCGCAGTCAGGTGAAACAAAGCTTAGATTAGATGTGAGCTCACGAAATTAAGACGCCTGAAACAGAATAATACAAGTCAATAGTAATTTGTGCCAATACAGTTTGTTTGTTGTTGTTTGTTCGTATTTCGATTTAATTCTTTAAATTAGTCTTTTTTAAAAATGAATCTACTCTGATCTTTCAATTACTCGTTCTGTCAAAGTTAACTAGTTTTTAACTGTTTAAATTTTTTATTTAATTAAATTTGTATAAAAGTATTTTTGTTAACTAAATGTCCCATTTTATAAAAACAATAACAGAAAATAAATATCAGCTTCAATATCTATAATAAAAAAGGATTCCCCAAGGATTCTAAAATTTCTTCATGAAATAATTTTATTTAAAAATAAAAGAAATATGACTTCATTCTACACAGTTGAAATATTTATATATGGAAAATTTTGTAAAAATGTATTTTTAAATCACTTGACTCAATTAATTTTCCATTAACGTTACATCCGTCGTAAAGGAAATTTACGTTACGTTACTTAACATTATTATTTATGAAAATTTTAATTATATCTTCGTATCTTTTAAAAGCAGTTGTTTATATTTATTATCAATAACATGTCTCTTTCTAAAATTATATCGAACGTAATTATATGTTATTTGTCAAATCAAAGGATCTTTTGATCCACTATTTATTGCTTTAATTAATAATATACAAATTCTGCTTAGGCGTTATATATTTCTTAATTGAAAAAAATGAGTTTTTTTTAGCAGTATGCTAATTAATATTTATTATATACGGCAGCCAAACGTGGGTAACACAGAAAAAGAATGTAAGAAAGATGAATGCTGTGGAGATGCGATCTCTTCGTAGAATATACGGAGTCAGTCTAGCTGACCGAATCCGCAATGAAGAGATCCACAGAATGGCAGGCACTAGCGAAGATGTCACGATGAGAATGAAGAAGAACGTACTCAGGTGGTTTGGGTACGTCGAACGAATGAGTGATGAAGAATGGTAAAAAAGATTTATAAAGGAAAAGTAAGCGGTAAGAGAAACGGGGAGGCCTCGAGTGACCTTCGAAAACACAGTATCTTTGATACTGGAGGAAGGTCACGTAAAAAGCATAAGGACCCCCCGGAGGGCATGTATGAAGAGGTTAGTGTCTGTGGCCGAGGCAAAAGAGGTATGCAGAGACCGTAGCGTTTGGCGCTCCGACATCTCTGGCTAGGGATACGGCGTGAAGAGAAATAAATAAATAAATAGTTAATATTTTTACAAACGTTTTTAAACGATATATAATTTAGTAATAAAGTCTAGTAAACAAGACCATTAAGACCATAAATAATAATATCTAACCAACTATATTTCCTACAAAACATCTTTCGTATATATATTGTTGAACTCTTTCTAGAAATTTGTCCGTGCTCTGATTGACTGTGATACCGCTAGAGACAATTATTGTGTTTTATTTACTTGCAAATATGGCCTAGGCTTTAAAGTCAGCTTTTCAAGGAAAATAAATAAAAACATTAAAAGGTAAATTGCAAATTGAAAACAGCTACAAACTTTTAATATTTAACAACCACGCCAGACAGAAAAGTCATTATTAATTAATGTTAACAATACTGGGTCTTGGAAACGATACCCGCGATTAGAATTTAACGATAGGTCGGAAGTGTGTGAAAAGTTTAATGAAAATTACTTTCACACAGCGTTGATGCTATTTAAGGTAAAAGTGTTTTTGAAATATATATATAATTACAGTTTAACTAAAACATGTTGTTTTATATATAGTAATACAGTTGAAAATATATAAATGTTTGGTTCTTGATAGTAGTATCAATAGAAATCTTTCGTATTATTCAATAATTGAAGTTGGATGCAGTGAGGGTGTATTTCAAAACTAATCATAAAAGTTAAAAAGGTGTCACTGCTCTTTGACGACGGATAGTGAATGACTGTATTGATGAGTCCTCAAGGACCAATAAGTCTTTTCAAGATACATTTTAGGATTAAAGTTTACTTTTTCTGTCGCTTATGTTATATTTGACCTAGGATTTAGGACATACCGACTTCTACTTTTATAAGATACCGAGTGATAAAATGATGTGATATTTCGATAAAAGAGAATTTAAAAGATTTTATACACTTATATAAATAATACAAATATTATTTTCTAAATTTTTATTACTTAGATTTTTTTTATATTTTTTATGCAGATAAGTATAACATTTGAGATACAATATAAAGTTAAAATCTGATATTATTTACAATTGAAATAATTTAATTAAATAAATCTTTTTTTTAAATATTTTTATACACACATATTTACTTACAATTGTATAAACATATATTGGTCAAAAGGATTACACCCGAATACCCGGGTAAAGGTCATAAAACAAATGGAAGGGGGGGTCCTTTCCATTTGTTTTATGACCTTTGTCCAATGTTTAAATCATGATATACTAGTAATGGAAACTTTAGTACGTTTACATATACTATCTATGTACTAATTGAAAATATATTTCAAAACTGAGCTTGTCAATTTATCAGAAGTCAAAAGATATTGAGAATATCTAAAATCATATATTATTATCAAAATTTTTTCATCGTCACAAGTAACGGTGGAAGAAAAATATAATCTTTATTATGAGCCGTGTTTCAAGAAAATGGATATTGATAATATATTATATGGACGATGTTGTTAAAATCATGATATTATTATAATTGAAAGCAAAATATAGAATAGAGAAAATAAGTAACACCCTTTTTTTTTTTCTTTTTTGTTGGAAAAATCCGTTACGGATACCCGCCGACCAGGAAGGTGATGGCCGGAGGGTTATGTGGGAAGACCAGAACAACTCAATTATTGATTCTTTCCGTAATATGAACAAAAAAGATGCTGAATATTTTGTTTATATCATTAAGGTAATGTTTATTTGCAATACAGCTTTTTTTATACGTGCTTCTTAAATAAGAAGCATAGTAAAGCCACTATTATACTAGGATCCGCCGCCCAGCGCTGCAGGTATTGAACTGAGCCCCTCAATTTTTTGACCAACATTTCTGAACGGAATGAGATATTTTAATTCTGTTTTTTAAAAAATATGTCCAATTCCAAGCTTTACAGCTCTAAATATTTTCATTTCAATCGGTTTAGTAGTTTTTATGTGATGTTGCTTCAAAGTTCAAAGTTCAGTTCAAAGTTGCTTCAATCACACGTATAATTATATAATTAGGTAATGCATATTACGTTATTAAGTCATATACATATGTATATATATGTATTAATTTGTATGTGTATGTGCTTAATTACTTAATTATAACCATCACTGCCTTGCTGCACTTGTGTGTTCACCAACCCTGATAATAGACTAACTCAAAACTAATATTGTGACTTCTATTACTGCATGTGCAGATGCAGGTAGTCTTACTTCTATTATTTAATACCTATGTCATATAATAAGACAATTAACTACCATAAAACAAAATTCGGGCATGATTTGCGCGCACACACACACACAAACATTTTAAGTCAACCTCAGTTTCTCGTTCATTAGAACGAGACATAACCTTAACATGACAGTGAATAATAATTTATTTAAAATTAATACAAATAAATTTAATTAATTAAGTTTACTTGTACAATATATATATACTTATTTATATTTTACGAAACAAGGATTTATTTCTATCAATATTCTTGTTTATGTTATGAAGATTATTGGGACTTCAGTATTAGATCTTGATGAAAAAGGTTGAATATAAATAAAAGTAATTTGATAAAAACTTTTATTGTACGATAAATATTATGATATTATAATTTACTTCTGAGGTTTCATTAAATATGTTATTTAATTAAAATAAAGTTGTTTATTTTACGAATTTGACTACAATTATAAAACACTTCATAAAAATTTACATTGCGAGATATTAAGTAATTAAACTTAACATCTTATTTTGCATACAAAATAAAATAATCTCAATATGTAATGCAATACAATAATAATGTTATAAATTACACTTTAGAATTATGAATTCAAAGATAATGGAAACAAAATAATACAAAATATTGGTAGTGACGTTTTATGACATTTCAAAGACAAAATTAAAACATTTTTTTAGATAGAGAAAGACGGTGGGAGTCAGAGGAAAGCTACAAAAGGATTTGGCTGCTAACTCTCACTCACTCTCTAAGAAATTAAAAAAATATACCTTAGTATTTATTATTTTATTCTTAAAAAAAGAAGCAACAATAAACGGCTAAGTTGCCATAAAAGTGTCAAAGTTGCTCCACAAAATACATTCTCGATGGATAAATTGAAGTCAGTATGTTGGCTGTCATGTCAGTGAAGCCATGGGGAAGACGTTCAAGATAAATAATTTACATTAAGCTCTCTCTTTCCTCATAGACTGTATTTATAATAGCTTTTTGAAAATCTTTATCTATAAATAAAGAGATTTGTATGAAGTTTGTATGTGAAAAAATGGGTTTTACGATATGCTGTTTGTCGATCTTTAATCTGTACTTTTTATAAAAGAAATCATTTAAAACACATAAGTTCTCTGGATTGAGATCGAAACATTAACAGACAATCAAATTTTACTATTTAATGTTGTTTTTTACGCATTTGAGTTGAAACTAGAGCAAAGAAATATTCTAATAATTACTTTTAAATAAATTTCATGTTTAATAACATATTTAGTCTGCACTAATAAAGTTCTTATTATAAAATAAATTATGATATATATAAATTTCATTACTATTTTCGTGCTTTCGTGTGCTTTCGTGTGATTGCGAGTATTGCGGATAAATAATACAAAGTCACTTCGTATAACCAGTATTGTAGAGACGCAACGGATGTTGATGAGCGGAAGAGCCTCCGATAAAGAGAATACAGAATGTTTTACTCCAAGGCGACACGAACGGATATTGAATGATATGGAGTGAATGTATTTTTTTAAAGTGTAAAAGCTTATTTGTCTTTATATGTATCATATACCTAAGTATATTTAAAATATATCTTATTGTAGAAATATTAAAAAGATCATTAAAAAATATGTAATTGTATATATACTCAATCGAATCTGTAACAACATTTTAGTAACTTAACTTTATTAAAAAAGCATAAGGACCGCCCGGAGGGCATGTATGAAGAGGTTAATGTCTGTGGTCGAGGCGAAAGAGGTATGCAGGGACCGTAGCGTTTGGCGCTCCGTCGTCTCTCGCTACCCCGCAAGGCATATGGCGTGAAGATAAGTTAAGTTAAGTTAACTTTATTACGAGAAAAATATAACGTTTATAAACAAACTTAAAATATTGTATTTTATATATTTACCAAATTATGTCCATGCATCTATTCAGCTTCACCATGGATATCTATATATTTGATTATACAAAGCTATAATTAAAAAAGACACACCTAACTGCAATCATTCCAAAATGTCCGAATACTCTTTTATTCAGAGACAAATTTCTGAAAAGAAATATTTAAATCTTTTACGTAAAGTACTTGAGAAGAATAAATGTCGCTGCGGGTACAGAGCTCGGACACAAACAAGGTAATAAAAAATATGTTGTATTATGGTGTTATCTACATCGACGCACAGACATTTCAATAATAAATGTGTATCGATTCTATTTACTATTAGAATGTTAATTTCTAGAACCTTGTTTTATTTATGTAATATTTAAGCTTCTACACCTAATATTATATGACTGTCTTAATATTAGCAAAGATATGGCCATTGGATATTTGTGAATTAATTAACACGAGATGGTTAAAGGAAAGTTACAAATAATAGATGAACGGACTGGGTAAGTACTTTTATTCCACCGTACCTATATGCCGTTTTATAACAGGATCTTTGTATTAATATCTAATTTTGATTTATTTTTATTTAAACAACAGATTTTACTAACAGATATTTAAAGAAAAATCAAAAGCAATTTATATAAACCTGGTACTCGGTCGTAGTATGTTACCTGCATATAAAATTGAGGGTATACCTACTGCTTGAACTTTCCAATATAGTACCTTTATATTTTAAAAAGTTTAATGGATATTTATTTTTAAATAAATAACCTTTAATAAATTAGTTCCTTATTTTATAAATAGTTTTACTTTAAACATAAATAGCTCTTTGCACTTATTCGTACATAATTAATACCTATTTTATGAATATCACACCATTTTATTAATGGCAAAGAAATTGAAACCAAAAGAAAAGCTTTTGTCTCTAAAATGGCGCCTGTTAAGTACAGATTTTAATTGTTAACATCAATCTGGAAAGTTTAATTCGATAATAAAACTACTGCAGAACTTATTTACCTAAATTTTCTGTACATTCCCAAACTTTCTTTAAATATAAAATGTTACAATTAAGTTTTTTTAAAACTTTTAAAAATTTTTCATACGGACTGTTCTCTGTGAAGTTATACTACCTTACTACTCATAGTTCTTTGGAATTGTCGAACTAGTCTGACCTTTGTAAATAGTAAGTGCGAATAAAAGACTTGGATCTAGGACGATGGCAATTTTGGTCTACTGGAGGCGCATTTTTATTTGAATTTAAATATTTTATGCCCCTGATAAAATAATACAATACTAAAATGTTATACCCACTCACTTATATAAAAGGGTGTTTAATTTATAATTGACGTTTTACTCAACAAAAAGTTTTAATCATTTGATTATAACTTGAAAAAGTAAAAATGTAACTGCCTCACAGGGGTAGAATGTAACACGATAACGTATTTGGGAGTATTTACTTATTAATATTATCCCCTTTCTCACATAAGTGAAATATCTATAGTAGATAGTAAAGCAAATCCGTGTACACATATTTTTAAATTGCTTCGTAAGTTGGTAAGTAACACCATACGTGGTTTAAACAACACTTTAATCTAAAATACTTAAAAAAAATAATAAGAAACTTAAAAACTGTGAACAACACATTTATAAATATAAATCAATTTCTTTAATTAATTTTTCATTTCACGCGAATACCGCTGGTTATTTCATGTCTTGCGTTAAGTTCAGAGTAAATGAAACCGTAACTTTGTTATTACAGATAATCTTCCCGCTTTTGTTTCTTTTATGGCGAGATAAAATTACATCAAAGCCTTATTTATTAGTGCCTATATTAAAACATATTTACATTATGTGTTAAATTTATCAACCATTGTTACTTAACTGTAATTATTATTATTTTGATTGTAGAAGCCAAATTCTTTAACAATTATATTATTTTCTTCAGTTAGATTTGAGATAAATAAGATGTTATAATATCCCATTATAATGTCTTTATGCTTTAACGTTTTTACAGCATTTTATTTTTGAAATACCGAAAGCCATTTGTTAATATAATTATAGTTTAATTAAATATTTCAAAACTAGACCTTATTTTCTTTAAATATTAAAATGTACAACATTTTAGTAAATCAATTGGTATGATTAATGAAGTCATTAATGATTAAGATGACAGTGAATGTAAAAATGTAAATATACAACTTGAACTTGGGACCTCTAAGAAGAGACCTCGAGAATGAGTTCGAGACCTGCAAAAAAAAAATGTGGATTTTTCCTTTTTTATTATTAAAAAACAAAAATAAGCTTGTAATGGCAAAATATGTCTTTGGACAATTATATATATATATATATATATATATATATATATATATATTATTTTATGTGTTTAAGGTCAAGGAAGTAAGGTTATATTTTATACATGATCGTATATATTTACGCAACAAATAGTTATTCAACTGTAATAATAGATTTTTTCCCAATAATGCGAATAATAATACATAATACCACAACTACTTGAATCGTATCAAATGTTTATTTCATTCGATTACTTTAAATTATATACGAGTATATATATATGAGAAAAACTATATATATATTCAATTATATTGACATAAATCATATTACTTTGATTAATTATGTTAGTAAACTCTTATTGTAGTTTTGTAATGGACTTCATACCTAGTTTATAAATTGTTAAAGTTTAGTTTGTAAGTAATCTCTTCTAGTTTGTATTAATACTCGCTGTACGTCTCTCGCCCTTGCGTATTCTAATAAATATGTTTTATGGTAGAACCTTTAACGATTTATCCGACCTGAATAAACTAGTAGAGTATAAGATTTTTTTATATTTACAAGTAAACATGACGTACATAAATTAATTAATTAATTAACAATAAACACAAAGATATCCGTATCTTTACTTTTAGTATCCGTACTAAAATATAAACAGCTGCAATGATAAAACCTTCTTTTAACTCATTCGCAATCAGATAAACAAAGCTCAGATTAGATGTGAGCTCACGAAATTAAGGCGCCTGAAAAACAGAATAATACTAAAAAAAAAGTCAATAGCAATTTGTGCGAATAAAATTTGATGCAGGTTCGTATTCCAATTTAATTATTTAAGTTAGGTTTTATTTAAAATAAATCTACTCTGACTCTTTTAATTATTTGTTCTGTCAAAGCTGACTAGTTTGTAATTGTTAAAATTTTTAATTTAAAGGACACGTAAAAAGCACGAGGATCCCCCGGAGGGCATGTATGAAGAGCTTGATGTCTATGGCTGAGGCGAAAGAGGTGTACGGGGACCGTAGCGTTTGACGCTCCGTCGTCTCTGCCTACCTCGCAAGGGTAATAAAGTCTAGTAAACAAGACCATTACTATAAATAACAATATCTAACCAACTATATACTACTATTAGTAATTAGCGGACCCCTTTTACTACTACCACAGCGTATCGTTAATCTAAAGGTTGCCTGGTAGAGATCGCTTTTTGTATAATCAAATTATGGTATTTTCTATTTGCAACGTGTAAATTAAAAATATTTGTTTTTTTGCTGTGCAATAAAATATATATATATTATTATTATTATTATATTGGAAACAATGGATAAGCTCTGAAAGGCTCATAGTAGAAATAAAGGCAAGCCTGAAAAAAAAAATTATAACCCTTACACTGCTAGAAAAATGGCGTTTAAAAAACATCATTTGTTTTTTTGTCTTATTTTATATTTTTACTCGTAACGAGGTCAAATCGGTTAAAATCATAATTATTTTTATACTTAAATTTTTATTATTAACCGTATCAGTGAATAACTATCAAATAATAAAGCTAAGTGTAGTATTTTTTTCAAAAAATAATGTTAAACTATTGTTTTGTGTAAAATTTCTGAAGAAATATTTTTGAAGTGGAACTTTGAATAGCTCTGGTGTAAAAAAAAATTAAAGCAACAGTAACCAACCACTTTAAAATATTTCTGGTTTAATGGCGTTTCTAAAAAGATGTAATATGTCGTTATTGTAATGAAAAAATATTGAACTATTGTTGACAAAAAAATTATACATATAGAGAAAGCCGAAGAATCGGGTATAAAATATTAAAAGGCAGACAAATCAAAACGGAGAAGTCCTTGTTTACGCGCATGTTACGTCGCATGTTACAAAAGTAGTAAGTGATCACATTTCTGTAGTTCAGATATAAACAAAAATTATTTTGTGTTATTACGCTAATTGTGCAGAAAATACATATAATTAAAATAATAATATACCAGTGAGTACAAATAAAACAGCCTATTGCCTATTATGACTACGAGCAGTGAGTGTCCTTGACACGTCTAGCTCAGCTGCAGTGAGTACAAAACTACATTTAAACTAATCTAGTTATAACCGAAACAACTTTTAAGGGAGATGGCTTATATCGGTAAATGTGGAATCTGAATTAGAAATTAAAATGCATTTATTAACAGGAGCTGAGAGTTTTATTTTAAAAACTGAATTACGTTTTAAAATATACTAAACTGGAATCTTGAATTTAATTTTGAAAATTAGTTCAATCATTCAGATAAAATTCTACCAAAACATTGCAATTAATGTATACAAATAATTCAATTTTGCAATTGAATTTTTTGCCAACGCTTTAATTTAAATTAAACCAGAATTGTCAATATTTCATAAAATATCGTATCTGGCCGCTATGACGGAGATAAAATAACTGTCACCAGCGAGAGATAAAATAAAATAAAATACTAAAATAAAGTATTCTCCGAAGAGTATCTGTAAAAGTTTACAAATATCTATTATCTACAAAGAAATATGTCTTGAATAACTTATAGGGTCTTTAATATAATAAAACTGTAGAAAAATAAGTGTACAAGAATTATGTAGGTCTGGTAATAATTACTAGATGATGAATGGACACAAATATATAACAAAAATGGTAGAACCTTTACAAGATGGATATATTAAGATTATTTTATTGAAAAGAAAACATACTGGTGTGTGTGTACTTAAATTGTGTGGTAATATTAACACAGTATACAACCATACAACAAAGCGTTTTTGACCTTAAAAGAAGCTAAAGTATTTTCATGTACATAAAAGTAATTCTTATCCATTGATTTGTAGACGTAAAATATTTGCTCGATCAATGTCTTTATTTCCTCAAATGGTTGAAGTTTTTGATATTCTGTTGTTGATGTCATAATTTAAATATAATATCGTAATATAACAGACGTATTGCCATTCAAGTTGCTTGTATATTCTACAATATATTCTCTTAGCTCTTTGTTCAACCTTTAGAGAAGTACTTTACACACAAGGTAAGTTTTATTGTTGATGCTGAGAGTTCTATTTTTAATATTATAGTATGTAACATATTGCAGTAACTATTGCTATTTTATAGTTTTAAGTTTTTATGATATTCGGTTCTGTATTATTTTGTTTCATAAACTATTATTTTATTAAAAAAATACAAACGTGTATTTAAAATTCTAAGCTCTAAATTATTTAAAAATTTCAATAAACAAAGAATTTAAACTGAATTGGCAAAGTATTAAAAAACCTCTTTCCTTCTGTCTTATCGGTTCAGTTAACTTACCGGTTGCATGAACATACACAGAGTACGGACAGATTTCAATTTGCTGCGAGTAATGGTCTCATGCTCGATTCTTAAACACAATAAATAAGAAAATCAGGTTCAGTACTCCGTTTTTTTAATTAATGCCATTTGGGTGATTTCTTACGTATTTGGTTCATTTCTATAAATATTAGAAAACCTAATTGGACTCTTATGGATTTTATAAAATATTCACAAGAGTCACAATTAGATCTAAAAATATAACACAATAAAAATGGAAAATAGGAGAAAAAAAAATAAAAAAGTACCTGTTATATAAATATACAAAGGAATAAAATAGGTTAGGGATTATTTTCTTATTCTTTTTTTTGGTTTTCTAGTCCTATGTCAGTCAAATGTATCTTTAAAAATATTATTTAGAACGAATTGAGTTTAAAAAGAGGGCAATTTAAACTGTTTAGTTGTCGTGCAAATGTAGTTTTATAATATTGGCAATTATTTTTCCTACGGTATATTAACCTTTTAGAAACAATATTGATTTATATTACAAATTAACTTACGTCATTAAAATTATTATACGTTATTAAGATAATTATTTAGTAGTATAAATGACTTGTGGAATCTTCTTTTATTCTGTTTACGCATGTAATTACTTAGCAATATTTTTATTGCTTAGTGCATAATTTTAAATAATTGCAAAAATGAGAAACCAAAATAAAGCAAATACTATTTTTTACATTATTTTTATTTCCGTGACTGATCCCACTTTCCTGAGTTCAGACTCCTTTTACATATTCCTTACAACCGGTAAAGGAAAAACTAATTAATAGCTTTCTCTCTTACCCACTTCGATGGCCAATTTATAAGAAATAGCAATGGATAAAATATAAATTATTCCAATAAATTACGTCCTACAACAAATTACTATTACTCTTCTTTATTTTTAGTAAGAATCTAATTGCACCTACCTGCAAAGTGCCTACTACTCGACACTGTTAATCATGTTTATGAATACCTATCATGTAATTTCCGTAAAATAAATTTATTTTGAATCTTATGGGTGTAAGATTAACTTTTAGTTATAAAGAAACATTTACTTAATTTCAGTTACCTTGCTTATATGAACGTAGTGGATTTAATAGTTGTTAGATAATATATTTCAAATCCTAATCATAGTTACTTGTATTAACCCTCAATGCTTTAGACGTATCTTTAACATTTAAATTTATAATATTATAGTAAGATGTTACGACGAGTTTACGTCTTCAAACTAAGTACGTAAAAATAATTAAAAATTCTAAGTTATGTTAATTACGTGCATACTGAGGCCCAGTCAAAAAGAGCAATCTTAATTATGATATATTTTGTTTTTTATATTAGTTATAAGAGTGTTAGGCTAAGTGTAAGTCTGGTGGGCAACAAATACTATTGTACTATAATTAATAATATATTTTGGTGATGGGATAGGCGGATTTTTTATTTATATTTAATAGAGAGAACGATATACATATATGTACATACATTTAACAAAAATCCAAGCTGGTTTTAAACGCCCTTACTAAAATTATTTAAACAATAACGTGGGTTGTCTTGTTTCGTTTATTTGAATAAAAAATGTAAATGTTCATATTGACAGTATTCAAATCAGTGTTAATGTCTGATTACATATTTTATGAGTCCTTTTTTTGTGGGTAGGAGCGCAAACTAAAAAAAAAATTTATTTTTATTTTGTATAGTTTCATTCACATTTAATTGTTTTATGTTTACTTTCAATTCTCGTATAAATAATTTCAACTTTTATTATTGATATAAGGTTATTACAGTTGACTTTCACAGATGTTGGTTGACCTGACCTGTGTCTGCGTATGCGAGTGCGAGTGCGCGTGTGTGTTTGGGTTTATTTTTGCCTCACGTGTTCTTTTTTAAAGATTGTCTAAAAGAAATCGCTACTTACCGATATGACCACCTTTTTCGTACTTTGTACCTCATATATGTTCCATTTTTTCACTAATAATAATATCATATTGTGTTTTATTTTTTTATTGTTTCGTGTACAATAAACAATTTTTTATCTATGTCTGTGTATAAATTCAGCCGGATCCCTGAAATTAATTCTACACCCAAAATACTTGAGCATAGCAAACACCAAACTGCCTCGCCTCATTGAAGTTTAATTCAAACCCTCTCCAAGTTACTACATATTTTAGCTGACCCGAAGTTATTGCTTACGATTTACAAATTGGACACCAAAAGTGAGTAGTAAATAATAAAGTAAGAATACTAAACACACGTGTTATTATATTAAACATATTACAAATATATAATTGAATAATAAAGTTAGAGATATCTACTTATATCTTAAAGGATTCAAGAATCTCACAATAAGCGAAAAACATAAATGTGACATGGGCTTTGAGATCACAATATTATCCGCAATTATATCATAAATACTTACTTACATAAGGCTGAACTTAATATTGCAAGTTGGCTTTACTCTGTTTAATCTTACAATTGTGTCTTTATTAATACTTCATACTTGAATACTTTATATGTATATAGTTTATGGTTTTATAGAACTAAGACAACAAAAGGTTTAGAAGGAATATTTACATATTTTCCATACTATAGAATTATATTAGTAGTTAATATGGATAAATTGGTTTTATAGAAAAGTAGATTATGTTTAATTAGAAACTTTTTATTTCTTTAATATCTTGTGAAATTTGTTATTTTAGACTATCTGTTGAAATTTAACAAAATATTTATTAGTTATTTATTTATATTATGTATATAATCAATTCATATCGTTTATAATTTCCAATAAATATCCATTATAATATAAATGCATTTTTTTAACTTTATATTAATAACTTGTCCTTTTTTGTGAAAGATCTATGTGACATTGTACTTTTTGCTGATGACACTTCATTTGTTTTTAAAGTTGAGCTTGATAGGACTGATAATAACGAAGTAAACAGTACTCTGTTACATATTCTTTTTATGCTCTAAATATAAGATAAATTATATGATAATATTTTTTTAAATTCTAAGAAAGTGTACAAATAAGGATTAAAAATAATTAAAATTATATATCCTTTAATATCTTGCAAAACCAGGGAAACAAAGATAATTAGAATTCTATTTGAACAAGAATTTCAACATAAACAACTTTAAGTGTTCGTACAAATACAGTAGTATGCGTTTAATGCTCAGACCAAGATTGTTAAAGGATTAGAGTACGTATCTAAGATAAGACATGTCAAAATAACAAAGAAATAATAAATTCGAGATTTATAGCAGATGTAATAACGCTTTGTAATAAATAATATAAAAATAATATTTTGAATAACTTTTATGTCAAATAGTCTAAAGATTTTTAAATAAATAATTTCCGGATACTCAGACAAATATTTTTACATTTCTAAGTTCTGAACTACCGTAAACTACTGTATTATTCAAGAATTTGGCTAACTTAATAGCATCTGGTGGTTTTAATAATAAAAACCACAAAAATTTGTACGTTTTGAGGAGTATTATGTAACTAGAAATATAATTTCAATTATCAAGAAACAATTGCTCAAGAATCAGGGATAAAAGATAGAAAACACAATGTAATTTAATCAGTATTTACAGCTATGTTACTTCATCAAGGTATCAACCAAAAACAAATTTTTCGTTCAGATACAAACAAAAGTAATTTCATCTTATTTCGTTACATGTGCAGAAAAATACTCCAATAAAACAACCTAATTGCCTTTTGTGACTACGAGCAATGACCTTGACATATCTCGTTCATCTACAGTGACTACGAAACTATATTTTACGAACTAATCTAGTTATTGCTTTTATACCGAAAAAGCTTTTAAAGCTGGTGTCTTATGTCAGTAAATTTGGAAGCTCTGGTAGAAACTACAGTGCATCTAATAGCAGGCTGCCGAGAGAGAAAATTTTTTATACATAAAATTAATTGTTTATAAAATTGTTTATAAACTTTTCAAAATGTATTGGACGTTTGTCCTTAATTCAAAAAGATTATTAAACAATTTAGACAAAATTCTTCCAAAACATTTCAAACAATATATACAAATAAGACAAATCTGTACATACTTTTTTTTGGACAAAATAATTAATATAGCAATTTATGTTGTTTATTATGTTATGTAACATGGATACATATCTAACAAACTACCAAAACAAAAGTATTTGAAGTTTTGCCAGTACTTCAATTTAAATTAATAAGAAATTAAGCATTAGGTATTATCTAAAAAGTTAGTAAGAAAGTTTAAAAATATCCCTTAAATACTAAGAAAGTGTTCTGAATGATTTATAAGATTAACCACATAATTGAAACCGCTGAGGAATAGGTGTTCTAGAATTCTATAGATCTCGTAACACATATAAAAATAAGATAATACCTTTGCAAATTGGGTATATCAAAAACCTTTTATTGATAAAGAGAAAACTTATTAAAGCGTAAGTGTACTTAAATTGTTTGGACTAATACAATATTGGATCATACTACAAAAAGTACATGAGTTCTTCCAACCATTTCTATAGAAGCTAAAGTATCCTTCCGTAAATGGAATCATTGTCGATTGTAGACTTAAATTTACTCGATATCTTTACTGCCACAAATGTATGAAGTTTTTTGAAGTTTTTGATATTTTGTTATTTATGTCGTAATACAGACGTGTTGTAGTCAAGTTACTTGTTTATTATATAATATGTTATCCTAGTTCTTTATTATTTCGCTCGAGAAGTACTTTAGACAAACAGTAAGTTTTATGCTAGGAGTTAAAATTATAACATGTAACATATTAACTATTGTTGTTATTTATGTTATTATGATAGTCGGTTTTATGTATATTATTTTAATTTATAATAATTTTACTTTATTAATAAGTTTAAAACGTGTTTAACTTATGTGAACATTTTGGTAAATAGAGAAGTCAAACTAGCTTAAAGTAAAATTAGGTTTTAGACCAAATCTCTTCTAAATTCTTCTTCATTATATTAACGCAGTTCATTTCTTGGCAATATTATTAAGTATACAATATAAGTGAGATCTGGGGAGTCAATGAGAAACAAATACTATTCGTCTTAGTCTATTTTTCTTCCGTGATTGATAGCCTATCTTCTTGAGTTCAGGTACCATTTACACGTTGTTTACAACTAGGAGAGGAAAAGACTAATTAATGGCTTGTAATTTTTTCCTTGGCACTTTAATTAGCAATTTATAAGAAGTAGTTATGGATAAGATCTAAATTATTCCAATAAATTACTTCCTACAATGAATATTACTTTTTATAGCTTTATTAAGAATATAATTCTAAAAATGCGTCATAATTGACTCTTTTAATTATGTTTATGAACACCTACCATCAATTTCATTAGTAAGTTAAGTTAGTTAAGTAAGTATATATGGCTGAAACTGAAATTTTTACTTATAATTTAATGTTCAAGTAATTTTGGTTACCTTACCTATATGAACGTTATTATGTGAGATTAACACATTGTAATTCACGAAGACAAAGTCATGAACAACTCGTATTTAATAAATTATCCAATTAGTGGATGGAATAGTTGTAAGACCAAATATTCGGAATCCTTATTATAGGTACTTGTATTAAATTTAAAAGTGCTATAGAGAAGTCTTGAACATTTAACTTTATATAATATTATGATAAGATGTTTAACATCTACGGACTAATTACGTGAAATTAATTATAAATATTAAACTAGGTTCATTACGTACAAATTTGAAGCCCAGTAAAAAGAGGAAAATTTAAATAAATTCTGTTTTTTACTCCCTAATATTTGTCAGACAAATATTTGTACAGGTCAAGTCCACAAAACATAACATTGTAATATAATATATCAATAAAGCAACTTACAGAGATGATGTTCGCAGTTCTATAAATGAGAGATTTTTTTTTCTTTGTCATTAGTTTAGAGGTAATGTTCTAAACTAACAAATGTGATTTACATATTTTAAACTTTTAAATATAGTTATGAAGCTTAATAAACAAAATTTAAGAATCGTTAAAAAATTACATGTTCATAAAATATTTTGCTAGAAAGAGCCAAAACAAACAAAAGTCTAATCGAAAGAATTTTATTTTCACGGTGACAGTGAATTGTCCGTGTTCCTGTAGCATAGATTGTTAAATAAATCAAGTTCTTATTTGAGATATGTCATGTGGAAATAACGAAGAAAAAATATAGTTATGGCAGAGTTATGGCTTCTGCCAAAAATGTAATCATACTGTAGTAAACAATATTTTGTTATACAATGGTGATAAAACAAAGCTGAAGAAAATAACGATTTGTTCGATTTCGAAATGCCATATTTTAAAGAAACGTAATTTCCAATAGATATTCAGGTAATTTTCCAAACCTAAAATCTGTTTAATCGAATGCGTGATATTTATTATAGTATATTATTATATTATATACTAAATATATGAGTTAATATATTTACAGCAGGAACAGTGCTAATTTATCATTACTTACTTTCTTTTATTAATTTTGTATTAAGTAATCTGGGGCTAATGTAGAAGCATTACACCGTCTAATGTTTGAGAAAGTAATGATACAAACAGCTGGGTTCATCAGTGTGATGCTAGAAATCATTACGTATATGTTTCACCTAATTTCTCTAGGGTTTACAGAAGTGCACAACAGCTCCAAGTTAGAAGCATAAATCTGAAAATTTGTGATAATATCCTTATGATATGATATTTTGATGATTTATTATTTACAAAAATAGAAAGAAAAACACATATTAATGATGCATGCATTTGAACTTTAATAATTTATAAGTTTAGTGGATTTAATTATGCTGTGTCAAATATTCTAACAAACTATTAAAATAAATTAATAGTATTGTTGGTTGTATTAAGCTTAGCTATAGACAAACCTAAACAATAATCTTAAAATAATCGTTTATTTGAACAAAAATTCGAAAGCAATTCATTAAGTTCACTGTTCGAAAATTGATTAAATATATCATCTTAATGATATAAAAATATGAATGTCTTCAGTTGAATATCGTCAAATATTAAAATAAATGTTTATGTTCGATTACAAATATTTCTTAAATAATTAGTAAGAAAAAGATTAAGTACTTCTTTAAACAAACTCAGGTGATTCAGTGAATTAATTCCAAACCCAAAATACTTGAGCACCGCAAACACTAAATTGCCTCGCCTCATTAACAGTTCAAATTAGACCCTGTCCAAGTTACTACATATTACAGTCGGTTCGAAGTTATTGCTTACGATGTACAACAGATTGTACACAAAGGTACAATCTTGTTAACATATTACAAACATATAAATAAATAAATTGAATAAATAATAATTATTAATAATTAATTAAAGATAATTATTTGTTCTTCTACCTTAAATGGTGAAAGATTTTCAGCTTTAGCGAAACAATATACATATAATGGACTTTAAAATCATTATATTTTAATTATATATTTACTGTAATGTAATAAGTAATCTGGTATAATAATAATAAGTAGTTACGTAAGGCTAAGCTTAGTATTGCAAGTTGGCTTGACTGTTTATTCATAACTGTGTCTTCATGTATACTTTATACGTGACTCACAATACCGTCTCGTGTTTTATTACAACAGATTTATGAGTAACACAACTTGTGGCTCTTTTACTATTTATTTTTTATACCTTATATGTTTATATGTACGTGGTTTATAGTTTTATGAGACTAAGTAACCTAATAAATAATTTTGAAGGAATATTTTTATTATTATTTTATTATTTATTGTACTCTATTACAAAACTATTGTTTACAGTACAGTTCTGTTTTCTTATTATTGTAATAAAGTAGAACTGTACAAAGAAAAAGATAAATAGTACAAATAGGTGATCATATCGCTTTAAAGATGTTTACTTTTCCATACTATCTCACAGACTTTATTGATGGCCATGGTATATGTACTTAAAATAATTTTTAAAGTTGGTTTAAGACTAATAATGAGGGTAAATATTTTGGCCACATTAAAATAATAAACAAGAACAACACTAGAATGTTTATTTACAACAGATTAAATATTCTTAAATATAAACAAAAAGATCTTTTTAAAATGCTCAAACAATTTGTAACTTGATTTTTAAAAAGCTCTATCAATTTGACCTGGATTATATTTTTGACTACGTTCCCACTAGATAGGCCCATTCTGCTATTTTCCTTATGTATTTCAGCATGTTTGTTCTAGCGTATTTTAATCATATCGTCACGAAAATTGGCAGGCGTGTTCTTTGAATTATTTGAATTTTTATTGCGAGCCGTTTTTATGACTGAGTGAAAAAATCCAAAATGGCAACGTTTTTTAGTTTTGTTTTTGGCGTAGCAGGTGCAATTTTCATCTGATCGCCACAAAAATTGGTGATCATGAACTTTCAGTTTTTAATTTTTTTTTGTCTGGCCATTTTTCTTACTGGGAGAAAAAATCCAAAATGGCGGTTATTTGAGTTTTTGTTTTGGCATAGCAGGCGTATTTTTCATACAATCGTTACGAAAATTGTTAGGTGAGTTCTTTAAATTTTTATATCGAGCCGTTTTTTTGCTTGGGCTAAAAATTTCAAAATGGCGGATTTCTGATCCGTACCACAAAAACGAACTTTGCGGCAGCTAGCGGGCTGAAATTTCGTCTAAGTACTCTTTTCCGAAATCTAAGGTGTTATTTTGTTATTTCAAAATTCAAAATGGCGGCCATAGCAAATTATCAAAAATTTTAAATTTAAATAACTCCGTTGTTATTTGGTGGAGCCAAATTTCGTTCAGTAGTTAAGTTCCTACATACGTATGTATGTATAGGTATACTTATTCCTTTTTGGAAAAGGCACTTAAAACATTGTCTCATCCCCTAACGTACTGAGGTCTACTGTTTACAGAACGACTAATATATTTATGTTTTAAACGCTGGCAGATCGTAACAGAAAAGTGCTGCCTATTACATACTGACCAAAATTGTGTGAATATGAATTTTGTAGTCAAATTTTAACGAATTAAAAAATATATATTGATGCATGAATTTTGTTTTAATAACCCTGAATGAATAAGCTTGAATTGTGGTAAGGCTGCGGGAGCAGACGAAGTTACTGCCGAGATGTTCAAATAAGGTGGGCCACGCGTTTTGGACTTGTTCTGGTTTTTGTGCAATTTATGCTGGAAATCAGGGGAGGTCCCAGACGATTGGCGAGGTGCAGTCATCGTACCTTTGTATAAAGGCAAAGGTTCACAGACAGACTGTGCAAGCTATAGGGCTATCAGTTTGATTAGCTTGGGCGGTAAAGTTTATGCTAAAATATTAGCGAGAAGAATGCAAGAGAGATCTGAAAGGCTATTGTGGGAGGCCCAAGGAGGTTTTAGACCTGAAGAGGGTGTATAGATCAGATATTTTCCCCCCGCATGATCATGGAAAAATTTTTGGCCCTAAACCAAAAGGTTTTCTGTGCTTTTGTGGATTTGGAAAAGGCGTTTGACAGGGTTGTGAGAAAGAAATTATGGGAGATACTGCCCCGATACAATGTGAACGGACCCTTGCTACAGGCTGTAAAGTCTGTTTACAGAGATCACTCAGCCTGTGTGCGAGTAGGAGCTAACATGTTGCCCTGGTTTGGCATCCAATCGGGTGTTAAGCAAGGTTGCGCTATATCAGCTTGGTTGTTCAATTTGTATTTGGATAATTGTCTCTAAGGCGTGAAAGACAGTGACAAGGGAATGAAAGTGAAAGGGACCTTAAGGTCAATTGCTTGCTATATGCAGATGATGCAGTGCTCATTGCATCATCAGAATGAGATTTGCAGGCATTGGTCACCACTCTGAAAGATGGGTATAAAAATAATGGTCTAAACCTGAATGCAGATAAGACGAAGGTTCTGATATTTGAAAGAAATGAAGAAAGAACAGAATGTAAGGTCAACGTGAATGGTAAGAAAATAGAACAAGTGAATGAAGTGGTTTATTTTGGAAGTATGTTTAGCAGAGACGGATGATACGAAATGGATGTGGAAATGCGTATTGCTACCGGTAACAGAGTCAACGGCGCTCTGGCTGCATTGTTCAGACGGCGAAACATCAGCATAGCTGCACGTTTGGCTGTACACAATGCGGTTTTGCTACCGACGCTGTTATACGGCAATCAAACGTGGGTAACACAGAAGAAGAATATAGGAAAGATGAATGCTGTGTGGATGCGATCTCTTCGCAGAATATGCGGAGTCAGTCTAGCTGATCGAATCCGCAATGAAGAGATCCATAGAATGGCAGGTACTAGCGAAGATGTCACGGTGAGAATGAAGAAGAACGTGCTCAGGTGGTTTGGGCACGTCGAACGAATGAGTGATGAAAATATGGTAAAAAAGATTTATAAAGGAGAAGTGAGCGGTAAGAGACAACGGGGGAGGCTTCGAGTGACTTTCGAAAACACTGTATCTACGATACTGGAGGAAGGTCACGTAAAAAGCATGAGGACCCCCCGGAGGGGGAGGCGAAAGAGGTATGCAGGGAACGTAGCGTTTGGCGCTCCGTCGTCTCTGGCAACCCCGCAAGGGATATGGCGTGAAGCAAAAAAAAAATTAAACATTTGCATTCGATAGATCATTTTATAAGAAAGCAACTGTTAAAGATACATAGCAAAGTTAATTATTACCGATATTTGACAATTAACAACAACCTTTTGTAGTACACCCGAACAGAATCATTAAAATCTAAAATAGTTGAATAATAACTCACAAAATGTTTCGAAACCCTTATCATAGTTAATGATGTTAAACCTCTCAATCCTCGACATGTTTTAGAGAGTTCACAAGTACATTTGACTCACACTGCTATGGGACTAATATTTGCCGAAGTATACTCGTATAAAAAGCAATATGGTAACATCAAAATTAAGATTATCAGGAGTCTATTATTTATGGGTGATGAGTGAATAAATAAATAGCTACACGTAAAAACAGACAAAAATATAAAAAAACCATTGTATTAAATTTTCTGTCTTCCTATTAAAGACCTATATATTTATATGCACTCAATATAAAAATTACATCGTTACTATTTTATTTTATTATATTTTATTCTATGAACAACTATACTATGAACTACTATACTATAAAAATAACTTTATAGTATAAACACGATGTTACTGAAAGTGCCCATTGATTAACAATATAAACATATGTGACATTCCATAAGAGATTTAAGACATTTAAGAATAATTTATAAACATCCATAAAAGAAAGTGAATGTTTTATGAAAATCATAACTATATGGGAAACCATCCCAAGCATATCTGACGGTATGCTAACAGATATCCTCATTGCTGTAGCGTCACGTCACGGGATCGTTTTCGTACTGTTTCTTGACGCCTCACACGTACGATGAAACCTTGTCCAAAAAGAAACCTTTATTTTTCACAACCCTTCACAACATTATTTTTAGATAAATTGATTTATAGCACAAAGTAGTTTTCATCTTTATCCATCAAAATAAGATACTGTGAGTAATTATATTTGGAGTAATATAATTACTCACAGTAAATATACAAATAATAAGCTAACACCGCAGTCAATGACATATCACTATCAGGAAGCTTTGTTGTGTTGTTATTATAGCCGAAATATTTTTTTTAGTATTAAGGGAAATTGAATAATATTGAAAGAGTAAAAACCAAGCATTAAGCCAAAAACAAACCAAATTTCATTAAAACTGGTGTAGTATTTTTTTTAATGCCCGAATAAATAAAATATAATAAGAGTAGAAGGTCAAATCACAAAAAATATATAAATATAAAATTAGTTATTCCATTATTTTATTGTAATAATTTTATAAATACATATATTGGATATTTATTATATAATGGACATTTAAAATTATTATAAATCTCACTCTATAGTTAAATAAAACTTAAGCGGTAGAATAATAATGTTTATATATTATAACACTATGTTAACTACAGTAATATGTAGTTCAATGGAATTTGAATTTAATGCGAAAACATAAGTAATAAAATTGATTGTTTTAATAAATTCATATTCATATCAAAGGCAATATTAAAACCTAATGATCCAACCTTTTTGAATATAACATATAATCGTTAAAATAATTTGAAAAAAATGCTATTTATTAATCTGCTACAGACAAACGCCTCCATAGAATAAGCGTAACTATCGATCTTCAATCGTTTTCTGCCTTTGTTTGATCCACTTATGTGGGACTGAAATAGAATTTAAACAATCTTCTTCAAACGATTATGTCACGCCTTAGTATGAACTAAAAATAGTATAGGCGCTGAAATTCACATAGTAACAGTGAATATAGATAATTTTTTAGCGTTTCTCAGCATTACATAACCAATTAATTTCTTCTACTAAATAAAAAGTTTATATTTACTAACAAATAATATAATGACGGAACGGAACGAGACGGAACCTCTCTTCTCTCCAAAGTTATGAAGAGCATCATCAATCAAAAGCACCTAACGTACCTCGGGGATCACCAGTTGATCAATAAGCTGCAAAATCTTCGTCATGGTGGATCGCCTGGTGATCTGCTGTTATATCTTACGCACCTGGCCAGCTTGGCACAATGGGTTCCTTTCGAAGCTTCCCTCCTATGGGCTAATCCGAGTGTTTATGCAAGCTTTCTCACTGGGCGGAGCATACAGGTCGTTTTTGACGATTTTTGTTTGGACTCCAGGCTAATTTGCTGGTGTACTTAAGGCTGCGTGCTATGCCCACCTCCTGCATCACTGACATGTTGAAAATTTTCAACATACATTGTTTAGCGTATGATAGCATTGGGGATGTGGTATATTGTGGCCGTACAGGGCTCTCTCGGAAAAACGTCGACGAGTGCCGAAAGAAACTTGTATCTTTTATAAAGATCACTAGGAATAGTCTCAGAATGAGGTGAAGTGAATTTCGTTCAGTTTAATCCCCGAAAGACACAAGTATTCGTATTTGCCACTAAGAAAACCCTATTTAATTTTATTAAGCCCTCCTCTCAATGCCTCAAGTATCAGTATAATGGGTCTCGACATTTCGAGCGATCATTAGTTTTGTGGGCATCTGGAGAACAAGACAAAGTTGATCTCGATGTAAGTGGAAGTGATTAATAAAGAGAGGTAGTATTTCCAGCCTAGCCAAAGACTAGCGCTCTATAAAAGGCAGGTCCAGCCACACAGTATTGTTTTAGAGTACTGTTCTTATTTCTGATACTAGCTTTAGCCTCTAGCGTTTGACTGCGTACAACGGAGAGCCTTTGAGATTGTCGGGGAACCGGTGCTCTGTGAATTTGCTGGACTCTTTATGAGTCTTTTATCGCATTGACAAATGGGAGTGTTCCAAAAAGTTTTTTGATCGCTGCTGCTCGTTTTATCAAGGATCTTTCTTCCACATACTACGAAAATGTTCAAGGAACTCCCGTCGGCGGTATTTCCGAGTCGATATAAGATGAACCTAAAAAACAAGTAAAAAAAAAGCATATACGCCCACCTCTAATGCCGGCAACGCCCTTGCGAACCTCGGATGTTACAAAATTTCATGAGCGGCGGTTATCACGAGTCGTCTGCACGCTCGTCTGACCTCCTCTTTCATAAGAAAAAAAAACTGGTTTACTTGTAAGGCGGTTCAATTATTATAATTGTAACTTTTGTATTCTTTCAGTAAATTTATATATAACATATCTAACTACCATAATATAACTTTATTAAAATACTTGTGGATTCTTCTTCTTTTTTTTACATGGGAAATTAATGAGAAAGCAATTAGAAGCAAATACTATCAAACATATTGGACTATTTTTAATCTGTGATTATGTCCGTAGTTCTTAAGTTCAAGAGCCTGTTAATCTTCTATAGTCTATAACCAGTAAAAAAAAGAGTAATATTTTCCTATTCTTTCTGTGCTACTTTAATAGGCCATTAAAAAAATAACACTTGATTAACATTAGCACTTTTGCTTCTTTACAGTTTTAGTAAGAAGTAAGTACGTTACCAGTATCTCTGTTAATCACATTTGCAATAATACTTTTCTAAAATGCTTGGAAGTTTCAAATATCCCCTTTAAATATTTTTTTATCTAAACTTAAATGAAAATTAAATATTTCTTTAATATATTTCTAGACTAGGGAGGGAAGCCAGGATGAACAGATTTCTATTTAAACACGTAGTTGAACAAAAATAACGTTAGTATTTCGGCTACAGTGGAGTGATTCCGTTTGATTCTCGAACAAAGATTGTTAAATGAATAGAGTTCGTATTTGAGACATTTCATGTGGAACTAATAAGGAAATAATAAACTCGCAAATTGTAGCAGAAGGGAAATTATATTTTCAATAACCTGTATACTTTAATGATTTTAATAATGTTTTTATAAAACAAGTTCGCTGGACTTCAATATCTTTGAACGACTAAGTTATACGAATTTCTGTTTTTGGGTAGCTTTGGCTATGAAACATTGAAATTATTAAGTTAAAGTATAGACCAACATATTTTAATTTTCTTATTTTTATTATCCTCACACATGTAAACCATGTTAAGTTTAAATAAACGAAAAGTAAGATAAGTTCCAAGATTTCAAAAGAAATTCATTAGTTTTATGTGCGTTCCGAAAAGACGTTGTTTACCTTTAAGATTAGGTTAGGATACACAACCGTAAAGGACGGAATTCTAGATGACTCAGTTTAAATTCTATACCCGTTAATATATAAATATATTACTTTTGTATATTTTACTTTTGTATATTTTGTATATTTACACTTAAGCACGCTTGACATTGGTGCAATGTATATAAGCATAGCATAGCATGTATATAAATTTAAAATATATTTTTACAAATATCTTTTTAAGTTTAACTAATCATAATTTGCATCGTTCATCGTTCATCATTCATCATACAATATATTTTCACAAGCTTGTAAAATCTGTTCAAGTAATGACGTTCCATACTTAACTAGTATGTGTAATGCCGGGGCAGAGACATGCCAGACTTTTTAGAAATGTTTTAGTAACTTAAAATCTGTTATACACTAAAAATTTATGATAATATATATATGTATATCTTGACATTTCTTGGTACATACAGTTACGATGGTATGATAAATATAAAAGGTACAAACTACCGGTTGCAGTAATAATAGTATAGACAATGAAAGAAATTTTGTTACGAGAAGTCTAGGAATAGGAATGTTAGAACATTATAGAATCCCCCTATTTAATTATGACATTTCAGTAAAGTGACTTACAGGGGTATTACTTAATAAATTAAATAGACTAAGAGAAGCTTATTTTGCTAAAATGTATGAATTCTTTTTCACATAACGGTTTTTAATTTTATGATTTCAGATAATTGTAAATAAAAGATTTAATAAACCAAGAAACCATATTTGAATAGTCTGCAAAAGTTTATTTAAACAATGTTATTTGTCTTTTTTCTTTTATTTGAATCAAAATTATAAAGCAGTTCTGTTCTCGAAGTTTACTGTTTGAAAATGGATAAAATTTTTCTGTTTGTATAAATTGAGATATAAGGATGGCATATTTCCAGAATAGAACATGCGGTGATTAATTAAAGATATTAAACAAATATCGTCATTTCTTGTAACCCTAATAACCTTAAATAGGAATTAATAAAATGAATAGAATTGTCAATTTTGAGTTATGTGTGAATCTCCGATTGATTACATTTCCTAAAATAAAAACTAAGAGAAAGATCTATAGTTTCGATTTCAAACACAAAATACTTTAACACCGATAAGACTGAATTGCCTCTCCAGCTACAAAACGGCGCCATGTCGAGGTCGCAAGATGTGATGCTGATGACGCTGATGTACTGATGACAGAACATCTGTTCAGCGGGAGAGTATCTTCGCAAGCGCATAAATATAGGATGCTGGAATGTCTGGAATATATATGCATCCAGACAAAACGGAGATTATCTATTTATAATATGAAGGATCTATTTCTAGTAAGGGTGGACTGGTTGGATTCACCATGAATAAGTCGAAAATAAAAGTTACGATTGTCGACAGAACTGGTCAATTCTCAAGGAATGGAAATCAAAAGAAAAATCCAAATGTCCAAAGCTGCAATGAATCGGCTTACACGTATCTGCAATATTTCTAATATCACCAAGGTCAATACAAACGTTAGTTTTTTAGATATTTTTAAATGTCTCGGAATCATGGACAATTCGTGCATCAGACCGGAAAGGGATTGACGCAAGGAAAACAATGCTCCGCGATCCATGAATCGCCAAAACGACCATCAAATCTGTATTGGAAAAACTTAGTATAAAAACAAGATTTTCAATGCTATTGAAATGGTATATGTACGAATAAACTTTATATTAAATTCTCAATGCTATTGAGATTCTCGAATATTTTGGTCACGTTGCCTGTCGAGAAGGCAACAACCTCAACAAATTACTTATGGGCGAGGTTAAATCAAATAAACCTCGTGGCAGAATACCTAGCCGTTAGTGTGATCAATTATCATCTTTTATGGTCTCCCCATAGTAGTGTGTATTCGGGGGTTCTGCCTCATTGGTATTGGGGGATGTTCTAGCTCAGCGGGGGTCTCGCTCAAGTTTGGGTCTGACTAAGACTAAAAAAAAAAAAAAAAAAAAAAAAAAAAAAAAAAAAAAAAAAAAAAAAAAAAAAAACGTTTTGCTATCATCTAAATCGTTTGCTGCTATCCCCGTTGCGCTAGCTCTTACGGTTACAGAGATAGCTTTTTGAATTCGACTACCTGGCCGAAGGCTGATAAGACCATTCATTCCCTACTCAACTCGCCCGGCGTTATCGCCGCAGGCCGATAAGGCCCACCGACACTAATTACTACAGTATTTGTTTATATACATGTTTGTTTTATGCAATAATACCACAAATTAAAATTTATATTTTATTTAAAATCATACTTGATTAAATTATCAATTATTACATCCTAACCAAATAATCTATTTTATATAGATTTTTATTTTATGCAATAATTATTACATCATTGTACAGGGTTTCATCTTCATCGAATATCCTAAACATAATCTATACAACCTAACATAACCTAACCAAATATAATCTATACAACCTAACATAACCTAACCAAATAATCTATTTTATATAGATTTTTGTTTTATGAAATAATACCACAAATTAAAATTTTACATTGTATTTAAAATAATACTTGATTAAATTATCAATTATTACATCATTGCACAGGGTTTCATCTTCATCGAATATCCTAAACATAATCTATACAACCTAACATAACCTAACCAAATATAATTAAAATTTTACATTTTATTTAAAATAACACTTGAATAAATTATCAACTATTATATCATTGCACAGGGTTTCATCTTCATCGAATATCCTCACGAAGTTCTGCATGCTCTGACCGTAGAACATATGATGTAGGTATACCAAACAGTATTCACCACACAACGAAGTCCACTCGTTTTGTATTTTCTTACTATTAAAATACCATATTTTACAGTTTCTATTAAGAAATGCTTTATGGAAGCCTTTCGGTGCTCGACCAAATGAATCAAAATATTGGCCGATTTTGTTTTTGTCTACATGTATGGCTACCCAGTGAGAACCTGGCTGAGTATCATAATCTAGATTGCTTACTAAAAATGTAGGGGCTTCAATATGTATCGGCAATCTGTTTGCGGGAAATACATTCATTTGTAACAATGGATTAATCCTATTTAAGCATTCCTGAATTTGTAGGGTATTCATATTTTAGAATAGATATGTGTACACGTGCTCTATCATGCATAGACATGTAGTGAATAGTTAGGCATCTTAAAACATGTCTTTATAGTAAGGAGATTATGTACAGCAAGCAAAGCATACGCTAAATCGTTGGAATTTATAAACTAGTGACTAACGTTGAAATACCAAAGAAATAGTTTTAAGGAATTTTGAATAGACAAACCATTACTTATCAGGTTTTACTCATAAGTCAACAATGTAAATGTTTCGTTTAGAGTTATCGTTTTACGATAATAGTAAGCACTTACTATCGCTATATAAGTTCAAAACGAAAGAGGACCACCACATAACAATATTCGTCTACGTGCAGTACAGTGTATCCAAGTTACAAGTTATTGTGTGGTTACATTAAATTTCTTTGGGGTCACCATGGAGGTAAGCTAACTATTTTTAAATATTTATTCGTGTTGTATTTCTTTCAATATGTCTTACATGGATCTAATCACTTTTAATCTAGTGCGTGTGTTATGTTTGTGCTTAAAATGAATGTTATTGTTACAGAATAAATTTGAAGAAAATACATTCAAAGATTATTATTACAAAACCCTATCGGATGATAGCAACGATAGTCTTATGATTGCCAGAGATTCGTCAAAACTTAAAGCGAAACGTGGAGAAGAAGACCGGCTTGACGACTTGTTCAAGTTAGCTACTAACAAAAGGAAAAAGCAGTGCTCGTCTGTATCGCGAGCGCAAGCAAATGGAGGCGTAGCATTCATATCAACAAACAGAGAAGATGCGGCCTCATCATCTCACTTGATAAAAATAGAAGTGTATGATATGAAGAAACTTGCCAACGTGCCACAAGAACAACATTGGAAGAATGCAAATATTAGATTGAAATATTTTACCAACGATACTAACCAACACATGGAATCTATCAATAAGATAATTTACAGTATAACGAAAGAAATAACACAGTCAGATATTGAGAGGTATGTACTTAGTGAAATCAGTGACTAATCGGTTTAGTAGTGTAAATAATGTATTTTGGTGTATTAAAAGTAATCAATATAGTTCATCCACAGTCAGCCACCATTATTACTATGTCAGACGGGTAGTGGAGCAAAAAAATTAATGGACGACTCCGGACAAAGCAGCAGTCAAGACAAGAGACCACGACACCAGGAACCGTCAACTTCAACCGAAGATGGGAATAAGGTACTCTGTGAAACTTGTAACACTTACGTTAATAGAAGATATTTTGTAAATCATACCAAGAGTAATTTACACAAAAATAATGTTTTAAAATCACACTGCTCCCTTGCCAATGTGTCTGTTGTAGGTTCCGCTTTTGGACAGCGCATAATATCTTTTAAAATTGAAAGTAAAAAAGAATCTGACATAACATTCCAAACACCAGAATTATTTTTGCAATCTATCAAAAGTGATATTATTTTTTTAATCAATGAAGTCATCAAACAACATAGATCTTTAAAGATTAACTTTGTTCTACATGCTGATTTTGTGCATGAAACAAAACAAATAAATAACTCCTTTGATTTTCAAACAAGTAATTTTATAATAACTGAAGCTGACGATTTAAACATTTTTATGATATCGTTGAAAGATATGCTGTCAAATAAAATTAGTTCTTTTGAAAGAAAAGATAGTGGTTGGAGTTTAAAACATATAAATTACATAGAATTAAATATAAACAAATTTACTCCATTTCGTAGTGGTTCATACATTGACTTACCAAAAGATATAAAACTTAAAAAAGCTGTTATAAATGTTAAAAACTCAGATCAGTTATGCTTAAAGTGGTCTATACTTTCGGCTTTATACCCCGTGAACAAAAATTCCGATCGACCATCATCTTACACTTTAAATTCTCATAGAATTAAACTTAATGGGATATCCTTCCCAGTCAAATTGAATGATATACCTAAAGTAGAAAAACAAAATAATATTAGTATAAATGTCTTTGGTTTAGAATGGGATATCAAGACGAAAAAGCATTCCGTAGTTGGACCACTTTATTTTAGTAAATGTCGTAAAACTAATCATATTAATTTATTACTCTTGCAAAATGGTAGTAATTATCACTACTGTTATATTAAAAACTTATCTCGTTTAGTAAGCGCACAATTAATAAAGAAAAAAGTAGCTGTACATATATGTGATGGGTGTTTCGTACATTTTACTACCAAAGAAAAATTATGTAACCATCAACTTCACGATTGCTCTCATGTCACTGCTAATTTACCTAGCAGTGATAAGCTAACTAAAAATTGGTTCGGAAAATTTGTACCTAGTGATTATTTAGAATTTGATAAATTTCACAAGAAAATTAAAGTCCCGTTCGTAGTTTATGCTGATTTTGAAGCATTCTTATACCCAATACAAACATGTGCTAATGATCCATCAAAACCATTTACAAATAACATACAAAAACATGAACCTTACAGTTTTGGTTATTATATAAAATGTTCCTTTGATAATACTTTGAGTAAATATGAGTCATACAGTGGTCCAAATTGTTCAGAAGTGTTTATGAAACGATTATACAATGATGTAAAATTAATATATGAAAAGAATAATTTTCGACGATCTCCAAAACCATTGTCAGAAGTAGATAATTATAAAATAAGTAACGCCAAACTTTGTCACATTTGTGAAACAGATTTGAATAACAAAAACTCCTTAGATTTTGACTGGCAAACTGGTGATTTTAAAGGTGTTGTACATGAAATCTGTATAAATAAATGTCATGTCCCGCGATACATCCCTATTTTTTTACATAATTTGAGCAATTACGATGCTCATTTCATTGTTCATGCTCTTAATTTTGTAGAAGGTGGAATAGACTTAATACCACAAAATAAAGAAAAATATATTTCATTTTCTAAAAGCATTTGCATTAACAATCAAAAAGTTAGTTTGAGATTTGTAGATTCGTTTAGATTTTTGTCATGTAGTCTTGATAAATTAGCTCAAAATTTAAAAGATGAAGAATTTCATGATCTTAAAAAAAACTTTCCAAAGATAGAAGATTTCAATCGCCTACGAAAGAAAGGAGTCTATCCTTATGAGTTCATGAAATCATTTGACTTATTAAACTGTACACAATTACCAAGTAAAGATGAATTTTATAACTCATTGAATGATACAAACATAACGGCAGACAATTACCATCGAGCTCAAGACGTTTGGCAACATTTTGGTTGTCGCAATATGTTAGACTATTCAAACTTATATTTAAAGACAGATGTTTTATTGTTAGTCGATATTTTTGAAAATTTCAGAAATCTTTGTCTCAAAACGTATGATTTAGATGCTGCTCACTATTATACAGCACCAGGACTTAGTTGGGATGCAATGTTAAAATTAACAAAAGTTAGATTAGAGTTATTGACGGACATAGATCAAATATCATTCATTAAATCAGGGATTCGAGGAGGTGTATCTCAATGTAGTAATCGTCATGCAAAAGCTAATAATAAGTACTTAAACGATTTTAATAAAAACGAACCCTCATCTTATATAACTTACTTTGATGCTAATAACCTTTATGGATGGGCTATGTCACAATACCTTCCTCTAGATAAATTTGAGTGGACTAGTCCAGAGACCAATTTTGAAGTTGAAGACACATCTGAGTTTGGTTTCATTTTAGAAGTTGATTTGGAATATCCTGAACACCTTCATGATTTGCATTCAGATTTACCATTATGTCCAGAAAATATATCCATAGGTAGATCGGAGGACAAAAAACTCATCCCAAATTTAAACAACAAAGAAAAATATAAAATTCACTATAGAAATTTAAAACAATATTTAAAATTAGGTCTTAAATTAACAAAAGTACATAGAGTTTTAAAATTTAGACAGAGTCCATGGCTAAAAAAATATATTGATTTAAATACAGATTTAAGGAAAAAAGCAGAATCTAACTTCGAAAAAGATTTCTTTAAATTAATGAATAATTCTGTATTCGGTAAAACCATGGAAAATGTTGAAAAAAGAGTAAATGTTAAGTTAATAACTCATTGGGAAAATGTAGGAAAAAGTTTAGGTGTCCAAGATTTAATAGCTAAACCTGAATTTAAAACTTTATCGATATTTTCAGAACATTTAGTAGCTGTTCAGTTACAAAAGACTAAAATCAGTTATGACAAACCAATATACTTAGGATTTTCCATTTTAGATATGTCGAAAACCCTCATGTACGAATTTCATTATGATTACATGTTACCAAAATTTGAAAACAAAACTAAATTATTATATACCGATACTGATAGCTTAATATATCAAATTTTTACTGAGGATTTTTATGAAGATATAAAACCTGATCTTGCTTTGCGATTTGATACATCCGATTATCCCTTAAATAATTTATTTGATTATCCGCTAATAAATAAAAAACAGTTAGGATTTTTTAAAGATGAAAACAACGGAAATATTGTTAAGGAATTCGTTGGTTTAAGATCAAAAATGTATGCAATAGAAACGAATACAAAATTAACAACTAAAGCAAAAGGTGTTAACAAAAGCGTTACAAAAAGAATGACGATGGAGAGTTATAAATCTTGTCTTTATAATAAAAATATTAAATATGATAAAATGTTAAGATTCAGATCAATTAAACACGCCATTTTTACACAGCAAGTTAATAAAGTATGTTTATCCTATAATGATACGAAAAGGCACATTTTACCAAATAACGTGGACACATTGGCTTGGGGTCACTATAAATTGAAATAGCGATGTTTATGTAAGCGAAGCTTTAATATTTTTTATTGATTGTCAATTATTATCATTGTTATTCAGACATGTATTATCTTTAAATTGTAAGGTTGTTAATATTAAGATATAAAAAATGTTATGTTCTAGACTAAATGTAATAAAATAAAATTATTATATGTATAGTATGTTAAGTTCTTTATGAAATAAAATAAAATGGTTGTTATCCAATAAAAGTCTTCACTTCTAATTTAGTCTTTTAATAATTCACACGTATTACAAAATGTTTCATTTTGTACATCCATTCACTGCAATAGTAGCGGGGCCAAGTGGCTGTGGAAAATCGAATTTTGTAAAAAACTTTTTAAAGTCTACAAATGATATTTGTAATACTTCATTTGCTCAGATAATGTGGTGTTTTGATGAAATGCAACCTTTGTACAATAATTTACAGAATGTAAATTTTTATCAGGGCATTCCAGATCTAAATATGTTTGATGGTAAAAAACCAAATCTTATCATAATTGATGATCTCATGAGGGAATCCGATGGTCGAATTGTCGATATATTCACTAAGGGTAGTCATCATAGAAACTTAAGCGTATTTTACATAACACAAAATCTCTTTCATCAAGGGAAGGGACAAAGAGATATTTCTTTAAACTCTAGTTATATGATTTATTTCAAAAATCCTCGAGACAAAACTCAAATCCGACATTTGGCACGACAAATATTACCAGAAAATACAAAATTCCTTGAAGATGCTTACAGAGATGCAACAAAAGAAGCTCATGGATACTTAATGATCGATTTAAAGCAAGGTACAAGCGATATATGTCGTATAAAAACAAATATTTTTCCTTCGGATGGTTACTGTCAAGTATACGTACCTACAAAGGGTTTTAAATACGCTGATAACCAACAAATTCCAATCATTTATAAATAATGTCCCGAAGTGTCAACACGCATAAAGACTTATTGTTAGCATTGCATAAGCTCAAACCAAAATATAGAGCAGCTTTGTTAAAATCTTGTGATGAAGATGAGATAAACTGTATTTGTGAGTGTATTCATAACGTTTTGCAAGGGAAAGTACCCCTCGAAGATAAACATAAGAAAAAGTTACAAAAATATAAATCTGTTCTACGCAAGTTAGTCAAAAAAGGCGCAAATAAATTAAGGAAGAGGATAATTATTCAAAAAGGTGGTGCATTTTTACCAATAATATTAGGTTCAATTTTGAGTGTAATTGTTCAATCGCTTCTGTAAACTAACAGATTGTAAAATGCAACATGCTAAGAAAATGATACTAATTGAACCAAGTGTTATTGAAAAGTTAAATAACCATAATAATGATGATAATCCAACATCTAGATTAGATGGTGAAATGAAAACTATTTTAAATAGCAATATGGATGACAGAAAGAAATGTATTCTTTACTTACAAATTTTACAAAGATATTTACATTTCAATGAAGAAAATCGACGACCTATTGAATTACCAATAATGGCTAATAATGAAATAAACATGGAAACGAATATAAATGATGGAATTGATACTAAAGATTCAGTCTCGAACCAAGCATTGAAGGATGAAAAGCTTGAATTTAAACCAGCATCGGAAATTGATCCTCTTTATTCAACAAATCAAATACTGAGTCATATACCAAAAACGTATGTGAAAAAAGGTGAAACTCTGTTACGTTTAATATCTTTAAGTAAAAATAAAATTCGTTGGAATGAGAATGGTACGATTATCATAGATAACAAGAGTATTTCGGGAAGCAATATTGTAGACTTGGTTAATGATTTACTAAGACCGCTTAAAAGAGATGATCCAATAGGTTGGGAACACTTTGCAAAGGCGTTACATGAAATAAAAATCCCACTCACATACTTAGGCAATCCAAAGAGAGTTGAATTTATAAACAAATTGAAATTAAGACACCTTGGCGATCTCTCACCGGATGAAGAATATTCTACTCCTTCAAACAAACTTGTGAATAAAAAAATCCATAAAAAACTTGACTGGGAAAAATGGACTCCCTACTAGATAATGATAGAATCAATCCACTAGAACGGATTAACGAAATTTATTATAATCCATCGCACCCTGCTAGTTATAGTAGCATTGAAAAATTAACTAAAGCTATGAATAAATATATGAATAAAAATGAAGTAAGAAATTGGTTGCAGTCTCAAGAAACATATACGCTCCATAGACCTGTTAATAGAAAATTTCCTAGAAATAAGTATGTTTTATCAAATTTTAACGAACTCTGGCAAGTTGATTTAAGTGATATGAGAACTTATGTGAAATATAATGACAACTATAATTACATACTTTGTGTTATTGATGTTTTTTCTAAGTATGCTTATGCTAGACCAATAAAAAATAAAAATTCTCAAACTATAAAAAAATCTTTTGAAAGTATATTTGAAGAAGCGAACAGTACCCCTACTCATATACAGTCCGACAAAGGTACGGAGTTCGTTTCCAAAGATTTACAACGTTACTTTAAAACCAAGAATATTAATTATTATACTACAAACAACCCTGACATTAAGGCTAGTGTTGTTGAGAGATTTCAAAGGACTTTAAAAATGAAAATGTGGCGATATTTTACTCACAGGAACACTTACAGGTACATAGATGTTTTACAAGATTTAATGTATGCATATAATCATAGTCGTCACTCTAGTATAAAAATGAGTCCTAGCGATGTTAGCTCAGGGAATATAATGACAGTTTGGAGAAATTTATATGATAGGAAAACAAAAGATACAAAAACTTCATACCTTTCACAGCCAAAATTTAATGTAGGAGATTATGTCAGAATAACTAAATTTAAACATATGTTTCAAAAGGGATATGAATCTAATTGGAGTGATGAAATATTCATTATTTCATCAATTGTAGATCGTTCTCCATGGGTGGTCTACACACTGACAGATTTAGTAAAAGAGCCGATAGTAGGAACGTTTTATGAAAGAGAATTACAAAAGGTAACATATGACACCACTTTAAATTATAAAATAGATAAAATAATTCGTTCACGCTTCTCTGGAAACAGAAAGGAAGTGTTAGTCAAGTGGAAAGGTTATCCAGATAAATTTAACAGTTGGGTTTTAGCCTCAAATTTAAAACAAATATGACGAAAATAAGTTTTTATTTAACTTTACTCAGTAACAGTTCAATGGAGTACTTTCCTAACAATACGACAACACGCTTTTCAACAAAGTTACCGAAACCAATAGTACTTGAAGGAACGTGGGATGTTGGTATCGTTGAGTTTCAATATCCGTGTACAATGTTTACTGTGCAAGAACAAGAAAGTATGGTATATGTGACTAAAACAATGGAAATGCCCAATGAAATAGGTACTTCAACCGTTTACTACAAAAAACATATTCCAGCAACAAACTATGATAATATTAACCATATATTGACGGCCTTAAACAATATAAATGAACAAGTAAAATTTCGATATGATGAATTATCAAAGTATGTTCATGTTGTCGTAATGGACAAAAATATAAAATCATTATCCTTATCAACTCAGCTATCGCTTCAACTTGGGTTCGAACCAAATAAGAATCTAGTAGAAAAAGGACTAGGAAAATGTCCAGCTAATCTTCATTTGGGGTTGCCACCACAGTTGTTTATTTACTGCGATATTATTGAACCACAAATAGTTGGAGATGTTATGACACCCTTATTAAGAATAATACCATTAGACCCATCTAAGTATATTTACGGAGCCAACAAAATGCATGTATTTTCACCACCTCACTACTTGCCAGTAATGCGAAGAGAGTTCGATACAATTGAGATAGATATAAGAACAAGCACCGGTCAAAAAATACCATTTCAGTTTGGAACAGTGTGTATTAAACTCCATTTTAGAAAATTATAATCATGTATTCTCACAGTAATAAAATTATTTGTCCTTATGAACATTATTATTCTCACCAAGCCGGATCTGGTATTGGAGTTATTTATAAGGGAGTCCCGTATCAACGAGGTCACGGAATTGGTAGCTTTTTAGGAGGGTTGTTTCGATGTGTTTTTCCATTGCTGTCTAGTGGTGCTCGAGCTATCGGTAAAGAAGCTTTAAACGCTGGTGTAGGACTTTTATCTGATATGGTGGCCTCTAGATCTATGGAAGAAGCTGTTAAATCACGGTTAAAGGAAGCAGGCTCCAATTTGAAAAGAAAGGCAGATGCTAAAATCGACCGCATTAATATGTCCGGTTCAGGATATATAACGAAGAGAAAACGTCTGACTTCATTCAGTTCATCGCCTACCGCCAACGGGAAAGTTAATAAGAGCAAGAAATTTACTAAAAAAGTAACTAAAGACATTTTTTCTTAAATAATAAAATGTCATTTTTACATAACCATTCCTGTGAATGTATTAAGTCCGAATTAGATTTGTTTGCCTTGCCCTCTACTCAAACTAGTATAGAAAATGGGTCATGGATACATTACAAACCAATTTCTTCACTTGCTGATGATGGACCTATAGAGTTCCAAGTACCGGGAGCTGGTGATGATTACATGGATTTATCTCACACGCTGATACACATAAAAGCAAAAGTTATAAATCAAGACTCTACAAAACTTAATTCATCAGCAGTTGTGGCTCCAGTTAATAATTGGTTGCATTCACTTTTCAGTCAGCTTGATATCTATTTAAATCAAAAACTTATTTCACCTCCTAATAACACATATGCTTACCGTTCATATATAGAGACATTACTTAATTATGCCCCGGCCGCTAAAACGTCTCACCTGACTTGCGGTCTCTGGTATGAAGATACTTCTGAAAAGATGGAATCAACCGACGAAGCCAACAAAGGATTTACAAAACGTCAAGAGCTTATAGCCGAAAGCAAAGAAGTTGAAATGATTGGACATTTACATGGTGATTTATTCAATCAAGAAAAATTTTTGATAAATGGGGTTGATATGTCTGTTAAATTAGTAAGATCTAGAGAAACCTTTAATTTGATGGCATCTTCAAGTGATTTTAAGTTAAAAGTATGTATTTCGGATGCTACTCTCATAATTCGTAGAGCCAGAATTAATCCAAGTGTATTACTTGCACATCAAAAAGTTTTAGCCTCTACAACAGCAAAGTATCCTATTACCCGTGCTGAAGTTAAAGTTTTAACTATACCTTCAGGTGTTCAAGGAAAAACTCTGGATAATATCTTTCTTGGCCAAATTCCAAAAAGATGTATTGTTGGATTTATCAATAATGCAGCGTTCAATGGTACTCTTGTTAAAAATCCTTTTAATTTCAAGAACTATCAGATGAGTTCATTTTGTTTATACGTTGACGGTCAGCAAATACCTTCTAAAGCATTGCAGCCATCATTTGAAAGTAACATGTTCACTTCAGCTTACCATTCGTTATTCTCTGGAACAGGAATACATTTTTTAAATGAGGGCAATGGAATATCTAGAGAACAATATGCGAATGGTTATTGTCTTTTAGCTTTTGACTTAACACCTGATTTATCAGCTAACTCCTCAAGTCATTGGAATTTGATAAGGAATGGTAGTGTAAGATTAGAAGTTCGTTTTGAATCTTCTCTAACGCAAACTATAAACTGTATTGTTTATGCTGAATTCGATAATGTTATTGAAATAGATAACAATCGCAATGTAATCGTAGATTATAGTAGTTAAGATTTTCTATTGTATTTTAGGTTAAGTTGTCCCTATTGTTTATAAATAAAATGATAAAATGAATTTAAAGCCTTTATTTTTTATAATACCTTATTACATTGAAACAGTATATTCAAGTAACAGTTTTTGTGTTGTAAAAAAATCTAAACATTCATATCGTTAATTGTTATTATTGAAACACATTTTTTTACAATTATCTATTTGTGTTATTTCTTTCGTTATACTGTAAATTATCTTATTGATAGATTCCATGTGTTGGTTAGTATCGTTGGTAAAATATTTCAATCTAATATTTGCATTCTTCCAATGTTGTTCTTGTGGCACGTTGGCAAGTTTCTTCATATCATACACTTCTATTTTTATCAAGTGAGATGATGAGGCCGCATCTTCTCTGTTTGTTGATATGAATGCTACGCCTCCATTTACTTGCGCTCGCGATACAGACGAGCACTGCTTTTTCCTTTTGTTAGTAGCTAACTTGAACAAGTCGTCAAGCCGGTCTTCTTCTCCACGTTTCGCTTTAAGTTTTGACGAATCTCTGGCAATCATAAGACTATCGTTGCTATCATCCGATAGGGTTTTGTAATAATAATCTTTGAATGTATTTTCTTCAAATTTATTCTGTAACAATAACATTCATTTTAAGCACAAACATAACACACGCACTAGATTAAAAGTGATTAGATCCATGTAAGACATATTGAAAGAAATACAACACGAATAAATATTTAAAAATAGTTAGCTTACCTCCATGGTGACCCCAAAGAAATTTAATGTAACCACACAATAACTTGTAACTTGGATACACTGTACTGCACGTAGACGAATATTGTTATGTGGTGGTCCTCTTTCGTTTTGAACTTATATAGCGATAGTAAGTGCTTACTATTATCGTAAAACGATAACTCTAAACGAAACATTTACATTGTTGACTTATGAGTAAAACCTGATAAGTAATGGTTTGTCTATTCAAAATTCCTTAAAACTATTTCTTTGGTATTTCAACGTTAGTCACTAGTTTATAAATTCCAACGATTTAGCGTATGCTTTGCTTGCTGTACATAATCTCCTTACTATAAAGACATGTTTTAAGATGCCTAACTATTCACTACATGTCTATGCATGATAGAGCACGTGTACACATATCTATTCTAAAATATGAATACCCTACAAATTCAGGAATGCTTAAATAGGATTAATCCATTGTTACAAATGAATGTATTTCCCGCAAACAGATTGCCGATACATATTGAAGCCCCTACATTTTTAGTAAGCAATCTAGATTATGATACTCAGCCAGGTTCTCACTGGGTAGCCATACATGTAGACAAAAACAAAATCGGCCAATATTTTGATTCATTTGGCCGAGCACCGAAAGGCTTCCATAAAGCATTTCTTAATAGAAACTGTAAAATATGGTATTTTAATAGTAAGAAAATACAAAACGAGTGGACTTCGGTGTGTGGTGAATACTGTTTGGTATACCTACATCATATGTTCTACGGTCAGAGCATGCAGAACTTCGTGAGGATATTCGATGAAGATGAAACCCTGTGCAATGATATAATAGTTGATAATTTATTCAAGTGTTATTTTAAATAAAATGTAAAATTTTAATTATATTTGGTTAGGTTATGTTAGGTTGTATAGATTATGTTTAGGATATTCGATGAAGATGAAACCCTGTGCAATGATGTAATAATTGATAATTTAATCAAGTATTATTTTAAATACAATGTAAAATTTTAATTTGTGGTATTATTTCATAAAACAAAAATCTATATAAAATAGATTATTTGGTTAGGTTATGTTAGGTTATATAGATTATATTTGGTTAGGTTATGTTAGGTTGTATAGATTATGTTTAGGATATTCGATGAAGATGAAACCCTGTACAATGATGTAATAATTATTGCATAAAATAAAAATCTATATAAAATAGATTATTTGGTTAGGATGTAATAATTGATAATTTAATCAAGTATGATTTTAAATAAAATATAAATTTTAATTTGTGGTATTATTGCATAAAACAAACATGTATATAAACAAATACTGTAGTAATTAGTGTCGGTGGGCCTTATCGGCCTGCGGCGATAACGCCGGGCGAGTTGAGTAGGAAATGAATGGTCTTATCAGCCTTCGGCCAGGTAGTCGAATTCAAAAAGCTATCTCTGTAACCGTAAGAGCTAGCGCAACGGGGATAGCAGCAAACGATTTAGATGATAGCAAAACCTTTTTTTTTTTTTTTTTTTTTTTTTTTTTTTTTTTAGTCTTAGTCAGACCCAAACTTGAGCGAGACCCCCGCTGAGCTAGAACATCCCCCAATACCAATGAGGCAGAACCCCCGAATACACACTACTCCCCATAATAACTGCGTCAAAAGAGATTGAAAACGGGACGAAATGGAAGCAAAATATACATCAAACCACGAAGGTCTTTCATGGACGTGAATATCAGTAATGAAGTATTTGACTACGAAGAGATAATATAATATTAAGTATCCTATTATAATAATAAACTTTTATGTACGAATAAACTTAATATTATAAATCGATTCGACTGTGTTTATTCATACAACTTTGTCTTCATGAATACATTTTACGTGACTCGACCTCTTGTTTTATTACAACAGATTTATGTGTAATACAAATTGTGGTTGTTTTCATGTCCAATTTTATTACCTTTATATGTAATAAAATTGGACATAACAACAGCCGTACGTAGTTTTCGAGAAAATAATATGATATTTTACAAACTTAAACATAAATAAATTCACGTTTTTCTTTACCCCGTACAAAATTTTAGACGAAATACATTCTAACCATTATATATATATATATATATATATATATATATATATATATGCAGTAAACTATATTTATAATAGGTATTATTCCTTCTCTCTTCTCATTTATTATTATACTCTTTAGATTGTAGTAATTATTATCAATGGTTAATTAAAAAGATATCATCGATTTTATATAATTTATATAATATCTCTATGGTACAAAAAACTCAACTTTAGTATAAAGTTGAATACTTTTTAATTAATATATATTATGATTTATCTTTTATGTGTAGACAAAGGAAAAGTTCTTCGCCGATTTAAATTAGTTCTAACTTTTAATAATGTAACAATAGTAATCTTAAAAAATGTGATAGCACGCAATTTTTAAATAGAAATACACGAAATTATAAGGTCTTTCTTTATTCTCTACTGTCCTTTATATATCTTTCTATAGGTCATTTTCATATTATTGGATATTCACGCTTTCTTGTCTCGATAATGATTAAATATTTTATATAATGGCAATAAAAAAACAGTTTTTTGAAATCAACATGGATTTAAAATATCACAAGCTGTACAATAAGCTACTGTACCGACAGAGCAAAGTTGTAAGTTTTTTATATTTTTAATAAATCGTTGGTAAAATTCTTAGGCAATTTATTATTTTTTTCTTTCCCAAGATTCTTTCTTGTATTATACTTCGGAGAATATTTGAATAAAAAAGCTTTTGGTTCAAGATATCCTTGGGTTTAGCAGTTTTGTTATTACCGAAATATGTTTTTACTATTCAGCGAATAATAATACAGGAATGTCGGATATTGCTTTAAGACTAGAAATATACATATTTCCCAATCGTACAATATTTCCTTTTAAATATGATATATAAATAAAGAATAAAAGAAAATCATTTTTTTCCATAAGAAGGCGATATTATATAATATATAGAAATAGATGTCAAACTTTTCAGATAATATATTATTTTAAGTACTTAATATAAAATCTCTCTGAATCTGAATATTCCTCATAGCTTATTAAATCTTTATAATAGTTAATAGAAGCGAACTCACCTAGACGTTCTTACACAATGAAAAGATGTTACGAAGAACTTATACCACAGTGGTACTGAACTAAATTCTGAACTTAATATAAAGTTACACAATTCAAAAAGCACTAAGTGTACGTGGGAATATTATAATATATTGTATATTACGGTACTATGTATTTACAAATGAAAACATATTTAAATTTTACTATATTAATATATATTCATAGACAGAAAGACCAGATATTGCCTAGATCATTTTAATAGTTATACCAGACTTAGAAATATATATGGTTTTTAACGTTACATGTACTCAAATTAACCAAATACAAAGATGACCGATAAATATTTTATAATTATGAAATATTGTCTCAAATGTTAAAGTTCTATTAATTATCAATGTATATTTCATTATATTATATTATATTTTGGTCCGACTATATATTATCACACCCTATAATAGTCGACTTTGTTGTACATAATCTAAATATCAATATTAAACTACTAATAGTTTTGGTGTTGTTCTACAAAGTATTATTATTTATGAAGCCAATGTATCATGCTGAATGCAGAAATTTATACACAATATATTTTCCTAATGTTAGAACAATAACAAATAGTGCATATTGTATAATAGACATATTGCTCAATGTCAGCTCTCGCTAGTATAAGATTTGTGAAAATAAGTTATACAGTTGTTGTAGTGAAGTTGTGACCAGCTCTGGTCAAGAATTCTATGTTAGAATCTAATTCATGTGAAATTCAGCCTACTTTTTGAACACAGTATGCTTCTTCAAGCACTTCTCACATATAAGGTCAATTTTTTCTTTTTATTATGTGTTATTTGTGCGAATTAAACATTTAGAAAAGTGTTAAGTTAAGCATGCTTTTTATTTAAATACAGTAACGTTCAATAAGAGCAAAAAAAAATGTGATTGTGTATCTTGATAAGGAGTACCACAGAGCACTTCGTAACGTTTTGTGGTGGCTTTTAAAAGAGAATGAAATGGTAGCAGATCATAGGAACAATATGCGATTCCCGATTTTCAAAAGGGAAAAGGGGGAAAAATAATAAATACAACTGTACCAGTGGGTTTGTCGTATGAATCGGAATTCCGGACTACATGCGAAATGCAATGAGATGGATTACTATTTGATGAAAGATGTATTCGAAAACTAAATGCTATAATAAAAATAATGTAGTAAATGTCACTATAATTTAAAAAAATTAATACTTTCGAAGGATTTGTTCAGTGCAGCGTATGATTACTCCTTGCATACACCACCATACACCAACAGTAAGTTCTTAATTCACTAAGACGCTAAATAAATTTATTTAAATATTTGTAAAATTAAAATATAAATAAAAATTCCAAAATGAATTTGTTTATTTTTGACTCGAGTAATAAATGACTAAAGTAACTACAAGATTGTAATATTGACATTCAAATAAAGATGTTTTTGCCTACAGATTCAAGTTAACCTACTTTATATGTTTGCTAAGAATAAAGTAGAAAGACTCATATTTTATTTAATGAAATTTATGTATACTACGGCTCACAGTTCGTTTAAGGTTGTTCCTAGAGATATGCTTTTAATAATGCTGATTTTCGTATAAGTTAGATAACAATATGTAGCTTAGAAGAATAAAATAATTACTGTTCTATTTATAATACATATACCTACGTAATTAAAATCATTAAAAAAATTAACTTTAAATTAACGGATTAATTCGAATAAAAGTTGGCATATATAAAAATAATGATATTATTTTGCTACATTTAAAACAAGGACTATTACTCTTTAGCAAACAAAACTTTTACTTTTTTAAGTAAAAAATTACAGTAAGCAAAATTGTAACCTAAACAAATAGAAACAAGTAGCAAATGTAAACAAGAAATGAGATGCGTAAAATAATAAAGTATTTCATGTTAAAAAGGTTAACATTTCAAGCGAACAAATTTGGTAGATTCTCTACAGTATTTCCTAAATCTAAAATAGTGATATATTATAAGGATGGAAGAGGGTTAGTGAAAAAATTATAACAACATTATGACAATGCTCACCTAGTACCAGGAGATTGAAAGCAAAATGAAACGACATCATCGGAAATGTTGTACAGAATTCGACAGTCATAGTATTGTAGAATGTATTGTTCAGAATACGTTGTATGGAATTCAACAGTCATCGTAAAGTACAATGTATTGTTCAGAATACGTTGTACGGAATTCAACAATCGTCGTAATGATACTTTTTTTATTGAAAACCCTCATATTTGGTTCAATCAAATTTAATATTTTTACTTATTATTACTTGTCGGTAATGGAGTTAAAGACTGGTTTATTCTTTATTTACCTATACATTAGCTTTTAACTTGGGCGGGCATTTTATTAACTGTAATGTTTTAAATAGTCTTATAGATATACTCCCAAATTTTGGCATGTATTATATTAGTACGATATCAAGCTTTTATAAGCCGATGAAACAATCAAAGTACTGAAAAAGTGTTGATTATTATTAACATTTCTTAATATAGTATAAGACTTTAATATCCATATTCATAATTTAAAAAATATTAGTTCTTAACATATTTTAGTTATTCACTCGATCATTTTCCAGGAATTGTGTTTCCGGGAAGTGGCTTTCCTGTTAAGATGATTGATAACAGTTATATAATTAGTTTTATTTTAAAGGTACATTAAAAATAGATTTGACTTCGTACAATTTTTCGTACAATTTAAAACAATCATTGAATTGTAAAATATAGAAAGCATTTAATACAAGGCATATGATCTATATGTTTACATGTATTTGAAGTTTAATTAATACCAACTTGTATCGATAAATGTATTTAATCTTATATTTAATGAGATTGGAAAGTGTTTACGTAACACACTACAAACTATACTGGGCTCTACATCTTAACTAACACACCTATATTCAGATCCAGCAATAATTGGTTTGTTATTTATAGACAGTATTTAGATTAGTTGTTAGATAGTGTATAGATATCTGGATCACAAGTTTTTCAATAGTTTTTTTTTTTGTAATTACTATGTTCCAATAAAATTATAAAACTATATAATTAATTACAATCTGAAATACCGTCTGATATCATCAGTTATGAGACGGAATTTCAGATTATCAAATCGGAAGTAAATTATGTTTTTGTTAATACCAAATAAAATATGAACTTGATCTTTTTAAAAACCTTTGTTCCTTGATTATACGGGGACATTGACAGTTATGTACTATCACGCTGTAGTTCAAGTAAAATTCTCGTTGTTTTTATCTATATATAACTATTATTGCAACTTAAAAAAATATAAACTAAAAAATCATATTAAAAACATTACTGTAAGTTAAGCTGAGTCTAGACAATGCAGATTAATTACAAAATTGGCATGAAAGTAAGAGAAATAGATTTTTTTTATTAAATTACACCTTTTTTCATTTAATTGGACTTCGGACATTAACCCCTCTATATTGTAACACGGTGGGTAAAAAAGAACGATATTCGGATAACTACAAATATGTGAGAATATAAAAAATAATTTAATTAAAACTTTCCTTTTGAGTAGCCTTCAGTATGTTTTAACAAGCCCAGAATACAAGTTAAAATTTATTTTATATACTTAATTTGAAAATGTGAAACTTTTCGTTACATCTTAACGTGATATTATAAAATTTAATGATCAAGTCTTCTCTAAAAGCATGTAATGAATAACTTTGTTTATATTCCCAAACATGTTAACCATACAACAACTGTAGTTATTAAGGATTGGATAACTTTATCAAATTTATTGTGGAACTATCTATCTATCTTGTGGTACTTTATTTATATACTCATATATAATAAAATTCCACAAGATATCTTAGGACCTTCCTTTTCATAGTTTTAAATCTTAAATCAAAAGTTTATTATTAAATAAATGTTGTTATAACGTTTAAGAGTTTCTAGTGGATCGAAATATGTAGAACTTAAGGTGTTGACTCATTTGCAGAAGTTATATTATAATGTACATCATCTAAGTTGGTTATATTTCTTTTAAAAAGAGCAACTGTTAACTTTCTGGTCGGCTCTTCTCAACAGAACAACCTTCCGAGCCGATGGTACCTTGCTCACGAACTGACTACACTGACCTTTTTTTTTATTGTAATAATTGACGATTAAAAAGGCCTACTGAGAACATTATTCTAAAAATCGTTTCCAGTCAAGGAAAACCATGGTATGAATTAAATATATGGCTAACCTAAAATTAATATATTTTATAAAAAATATAGCTTAACTTTGATATGAGGTCTGAAATCGTAAAATTGAAGTTTATTGTATTATAACTTATATAATTAGATAAAATAAAAAAACAATTAATATTATTTACATTTTTTAATGTACGACCATAAAATATTTACAATATTTGTGATCTCATGGATATGCCAAAATTACGCTCGAATAGAAAAAGTAACTCAAATTATGTAAATATGAATTTTATCGGAAGTTGTAGGTAAAATCATCAAAATGAAAAATAATTTATTATACTGAAATTCATGTTAGGTACAGAAAATATGATTAACAGAGTCACGCACTTGAATAACACAATTCTCACGGAAACTATAAAGGAGTAATAGTAGTTGTCGTAGGGGTAAAAAACATTATTATAATTTAGATTTTATCCTTTGGAATACTTTCTTGAAAAAGACCCATTATAGCGGCCCAGAAAGAAATAAAAGCAATAAATCTTTTCCTCTACCGGTTGTAAGCTACGGTGTAAAAGGTTACTGAACTAAAGTAATTCACTCAGTAATAGAAAATAGTTAAAAATTCGAGTATTTCATTTCCGAGTTTCATTTTTTATATACTCAAAAAGTTGACTTAATGTACTATAAAAATACATAAATAATAACCATTTAAACCATGTTATAAGACACCAATACAAGTACAAGTAAAAATGTTTAAATTGATAGAATTATACAATGTATCTAACCAATCTAATTCAAGGAGACATTTTGTTCGAGGACAGTAAAAATTTCATTGCTGTCGAGAGATGGTACTGTTTATAATTTACAGATTTAGTTTATTTTCATATTTAATTTTATTACTATTTTGTATTATTATTAATCACTCTTTTTTGTATTTTTTTAGTAATTATAAATAAACATGTATTTAACATTTTCTTTTCTTCAATAAATAATAGTCATTTTACTTAAAAATCAATTGTTTTTTTTTTAACATTTATAATTTCATCAAAGTTCGTTCGGAAAATACCCTAGGTATTTGCATCTTCTTTTTTTATGGTATAGGAGGGCAAACGAGCTGGCGGGTCACAGATGATTTGTGATCACTGCCGCCCATGAACTCTAGTAACATCCTAGGATTTACAAGAGCGTTGCCGGCCTAGAAGGTGGAAGTAAACGCCTTTTTTGAAGGTACCCATGTCGTTCCGATCTGGAAATACCGCCGAAGGGAGTTCATTCCACATTCGAGTGGAACGTGGGAAAAAAGTTCTTGTAAACCGCACAGTGGGAGATCGCCACGCATCTAGGTGGTATGGATGGTAAAGGAGACGATGGCGAGCTGTGCGGTGGTAAAATTCGGCGGTAGGCATCAGATCGAATAGTTCTTCGGAACACTCCCTGTTGTAAATGCGGTAGGAGACGCACAGAGAAGCCACGTCTCTACGCAATGCCAAAGAGTTCAGCCATTCACAGAGCACTGGGTCCCCGACAATCCGAACGGCTCTCCATTGTACGTGGTCAAATGGTAGAAGCTGATATTGGGGTGATCCGGACCAGAGATGAGAACAGTACTCCATGTGTGGCCTGCGCCTTATAGAGCGCAAGTCTTTAGCCAGGTTTGAAATACTGCCTCGCTTTATTGATCACTCCCAATTTCATCGAGGCCAACTTGGCCTTGCTCTCCAGATGACCTCGAAACTGACAATCGCTCGAAATGTCGAGCTCCAGTATTTTAATATTTGGCGAGGCAATGAGGGGAGTGCTCGCGGGATGATAGCCGGTGTCTTCCCCTGGTCATCTAAAGTCGAGTTTGAGGCAAAAAGAGTGCCCAAGAGATTGGCTTTCTCTTTTGCCGTGTAGGCCAGAGAGTCGTTCCCAGTCGTGGCTTAAGACAGCGCCCAGAACTTGCACGTGCCAAGCGGGTACTTTGCCAGCTGATCCCCAATCTTCACTGGTTTTATTTTCTTCCTATATTTATGAAAAATTTAAAAGTGCGTGCCGAATTTTATAGTGTTTCTGGTTTCACATTTATATAATATATTTAGATTTGGCTAGGAAATCGGTGTAGTTTATATAAAATGAGTTGATAAAAACATAAAATAACGAACAGTAAAGGGTTTAACGAGTACCTATGAAATATTCATTCAGAGCACAAATTTTGAATACTCACCGATATCGCTTATTCTTGATATATGTATATTTTCATAATATTCCTACATAAATAACTCCTGTCGATTACTTACAAAATATGAAACCGATTATATTAAACAGCTTCTGATATGATTCAGTTTTCGTACATAAATAGTTTCTGAATCACATAGCAGGAGGTCGTCTGATACCAGAACTTGTACAGATATAAATACATTTAATCCCATATTTTGTGTATGAATAGTTTTTTATTATTCTTTTTTATTTTTTTTACTTTAATATTACTAAATCGACTACTAATTTTAAACAAACCGGATATCTTTATAATTTCTTTTTCTAACCTTTACAATTAAGGATTTTATTGAATGTAATAAAACTTTAAACCGTGCTTATAGAACTCATTAACTATTCCTTTCAGTATGGTTGGTATGCATCAGCTGTCTATCTAATGCGGAATAGATTACTTCAATACTTTCTTATAAACTTTAAATTGTACCTCGCTTTAATAATATTTTATAATATTATGTTCTTGCTTAACAAATTGACTTTCAGTAGCACGTAATTCATATTTTTTTCAAAACCTGATTATTTAAAATACTGCAGAAAAGATATTTCTACGTAAAAGTATATAGTAATTTGTTGAACTTACTAAATCGCTTGACCTAACAATTTTTCGTAAAATTATGTAAGTCTCATAGAAATACATAGGTTAAAATAGTTTTTTGTTTCTCCCTCTCTCTTTTATATATTATATAAAGACATACTACAGGCAAATAGTAGTATAATCCAAATCTAAAAAATATATTAAACAGTTATACATTGAGTGTATAAAATATTAGAACCTTGTTATTGAACGCACCCAAATTTCTAATTAGCTTCAAAATTTCACTCATACAAGCCACCGCCCTTAAAAGCTGTATCGGTGTAAAGGCAATAACTAGATTACTTCGTTAAATGTAGTTTTGTACTCACTACATCTGTGCGAGACTTGTCGAGGTCACAATTGCAGCATAAACTAATAAAGCCAAAATTTAAGCTCTGCTTAAATGCTAGCATAATTTTGTACACATTAGATAATTGTCTCATAAGCTGAATATGCTAAGCTATGTTACATATCCTAATAAAATTCTATAACCTAGTAAAATAATATAAATAACCACTCATTTAATATACTTTTGAAGGGTATGAATTGTTTAACGTACTGCTGCTTATAATTAATTTTACATTCGAGCCCAAATGTATGATATTCTTGTGACTGAAACAAGTTCATTTGAATTCTATTTGTGTCTCACACAAATGGATTAAACCTAGATTAGGAATAAGATTGAAGATCAGTAGATACTCTTATCATTTTCACATAAATAAATTATATTAATATAACATAATTGTTTTATAGAGCTAAATGTACACACAGTTACATCTTTGGATGTAAGATTATAGTTCTGACAGTACAATGAAAATACTTTAAAATTACTATCGAAGGCGTAATACAAAAAAAAACAAAACCAAGAATTAACTAACAAAATACTCGTATACATACCAACAAATATATTCTTTTGTCGTGAAATATTCATTTATTCTTAATAGTTTTTAATCAATATTTGTGCTGAAAGTCTAAATACGCTTAAGTATAAAGATAAACATTATCGATTACTCGAAAACATTACATGCTTTCGAGTAATCGATAATGTAAGTAACATTGTAGTAACATGTATTCCGTTACTACAATGTTACTTACATCTTGGAGTTTAATAACCTAAAAGTTCAGTGAAATAAATTTATGACAATGTTATCGTAAGAAGTATATGTTTATTACAATGTGATATTCTGTTCGCTAGAAATTGTGATTTTATTTTATTGTTACGTTGTCTCAAATAATAACTTGAGCGACCTTACTACAACTTTTATTCGCGGATTAAAAGGTGAAATTTAAGGCTCATATAATAAGGATATTTCTTTATCTTATTATTTATTTTATCCAACTATGTTTTATTTATCCAACTTGTGTCTAAACTATGATATAATATAGAATTGCGTTCCACGTTAGGAACACTATTTCATAATTAATGGAAGTTCTCCGATAATATGAAACATTATCTACATTAGCATGTCATATTTTCGTAGGAGGCACTTCAAATACACCGCTTTATTATTGTTATCGGTATTTTTAAAGAACATTTATTAAAATCTATCAGGTGCAAAAAAAAAACTTAAATTCCGACTTACAGTTTTAAATACATTTCAATTATTTTAATATTTGTCATTCTATTCAAAGCTAATAATTAATATAATATAATAATTATTAATAATAAATTAATGGTATATTAATTTAATTAGCCTTAATAATTGTGCTCATATAAGTTAATAATTTGTAGAATTGTAGTGTTATTACATAACAGTACATAACAAGCAAAACCACAACATCTTTTATCAGTCTAAAATTTATTGAAGACACCCGATATTTATGAATAAATTCATAATTTATTCCTTATATATTTTTTATTTCTTTTATGCAGTATCTTTAAAGATACTGAAAACGTGGTATAAGAAACTTATAAAGAGATTACAAGTGACAAATTATCTATTTTGCTTATCTTTAGTATTATGTTACTTATACAAGTAAACAACTGCAGTAAACACATAAGCTTCGACTAATAATTTAGGGTTTAATTTTTGGTATAATCTTATAGGACAGCTGAACAAATGTTACAGTTGTGGTAAGTAGATATCTACCGAAGTATATCTTTTGGCATGAAATTGAGAATATGATTTCATATTATCTAGTTCTATTTCATTCAAAAAAAATAAAATAAAAAAAATTTAGAGAATATGATTTACATAGATATTATTTTCTATTATATTAGTTTATAAAATATAGTAAAATGTCTTAGTTAAAATAGTATAAAAAACTGCAGAGCTCAAATGATGAATATTCATCAATAACACTACGATCAATATTTTACATACAATACATCAATCATATAAAAGTAAACAACTTCTATAATCTGGTTATCTTTAGTTAACTCTAGTCGTCTCGTGTATAAACAGTTTCCAAACCACACAGCGGGGAGTCGTATGATAACAGAACTTCTCGACACCAAACCAAAAACTAAAATAATGTAGGTAGGTAGAATTTAATATATAAATCTAAGAAATCAAGTGCTAACTGCAACTTTAGTTTATTTTTAATAACATAACTCTAAGCTCAGAGAATAAAACTTACACTTACACTGATAAAATCATATCAGAAATTTCAAATATCTTTATGCTTGCGGCAGGAAAAACCTTCAATGAGTGAAGTGTTTTCATTTACAATTCCTAAGATATCAATTTACTTTATGTTCGTGGAAGTGCTTTAGATTCTTTATTATGTGTGCAAAACCTTTATCCATAATAGGCCAATGTATCATTTTAAAATAAACCCAGTAAACTTTAAGTAAACGCAGGCAATAAAATTCCTGAACGATAAAATATTTTTGAAACATTATAAAAGATTATATTATATATATTCAACGTGTAATAGTTTCTTCTTAATTTTTTACATATAAGCATCTTCTAGTATACTGTTTCGTTTCTTTTCATTTTCTTTTATATCTTATTTTGTCATATTATATGCCTAAATGATAATAAAAAAATAATACAAGACTTGAATTAATAATATATTTCCTGTTAAAGCACTCTAACTAGAAATTTAGCTTCTATATTCACCGAACTAAACCACCGGCTTGAAAGTTATTTTGGTATAAAGGTGATAACTAGATTAGCACTGCAGCTGGGCGAGACGTGTCAAGATCACTTCTCATAGTCACAGTTGCAACTTTCTTTAATAAAACAGATGATGTAACAATGCTTAAAATTTAAGAAAACATTTTCAGTACTTGGATTAATTATTATTAGATAACCTCTACGCTGATCTCATTTTTAGTTGATCCTAAACGTGAGATGATCGTTGGACTGATACAATATCTTTTGAATTCTTCTTGTGTCTCTCATAAGTAGATCAAACGTAGTTTAAGGTGAAAACGATCGAAAGTCAATAGATACGGTGATCCTTTGTACGTCTGTAGCAGTTCAATAAAAGGGAACTTACGATTTATTACTCGTATAATATTTCACTAAGACTTATTTTTATTTTTTTTAACTGATGGACTCTTTTAATTTACCTTTGTTACTGCGTTAAAAGTAAAAATACCATAAATTGTGTAGGTTTTTCTTGTATTTATATTTTTATTATGATGGTAAACATAATTATTCCGTCGTAATAGTTTTATATAACTATAATATCAGATAAATGTTAGTTGTATATGTCAATTTTATTTAAATTATCCAGTAAAAAAAATAAAGTATTAAATAAATAAATTAAATAAATAACATATAAATAATAAATGTTTTGATCTGTCTACAATATATATAACTTGGACTTGGACAAACTTTAGTGAAGCGAGTCAATTTAATGTTTGTGTTTCTCAAGTGATTTGAGTTTGAGATTAAGTGTGTAACAATTAATTACCTTACATATTTTTAAATAATTTTTTAGCTTTATTTTAAATTTATCTATTCTAGAGAAAATTTCTATATTTACACTAACTCTTAAACATATATGAATACATAACTAACCACGAACGTTTCTGTCTGGTAACTTGCCAGCTTGTCACATAAAATTATACCAACTAAAAAGTTTTATCCATCTTTATACAATTGCTATAATAATTGCTTTTGAGTTTTATTAAAATAACCGGAAAAATAACATTGACAATATTGAACATAAAATTATATTATGATTCTCTGTTCCTGAAAACACAGTGGACTTAAACTTAATTTAAGGCCATTTCAAAGTCTCTTTTTCTTTATTTTATTGTTAAATTGAATAAGCCTAATAATTAAAGTTTGAAAACCGATGCCTTCGTTCAACTTTGGATTTTTGAGCTCTTCTGGAAGACATACAGAATTGAAGCAAAACGTGTATGTGAAGAATTACATAACATATTTTGCAATTTTCATATTAACAAATATCTAAAAAATATCTATAACATATTTTTGCAATTTTCATATTAACAAATATCATATTTTTGCAATTTTCATATTAACAAATATATTAACAAATATTTTTGCAATTTTCATATTAAGAAATATCTTAAATGTTAATAATTATTTAAACAAATTTTATTAGGCTACAATATTGTACGTAACGTACCTAGTATAATATTTGAAATTAGTTTCACTTACTTAGTCTAAAGACGTTAAACATCTTACCATAATATTACAAACTTTAATGTTCAAGATTTCTGTAAAGCATGTGGAGGCTTAATACAAGCAACTATGGTAAGGATTCCCAAATATGTTGTCTTACAATTACTCCAGTTATTTATTGGAAGTTATTTTAAATACAAGACGTTATAGTCCTCGAACAAGAAAAATGTACTTTTTCTCGTTTGCCTTTTTTTTGTAGAAGACACTTTCTACACGTTCTAAATGACCTTCGTACATATAACTATAAATGACCTTCCAAATAATTAGTCTTTTCCGTCTGACGATTTTAAACTACGGTGTAAAAGAAAAATATATATATATTTATACTCTTTATTGTACAGTACATAACAAATAATAAAACTTTAAAATAACATGTATAGAAATTAAATGTAGTGTACAAAGACAATCTTATCGTCTAACTGCGATTTCTTCTAGACAACCTTAGGTTAGGAAACATGCACACACACTCAGGTAATGGGTTTTGGTGTTATTATAATAAATATACTTACTAATAATTATATACACATATATTTTAATGAAAGATAAAAATAAATATATACAATATATAATAAACAAACACTAATGAATACAAGACTATGTATAATTAAAAAAGATCTGATATCATGGAAAAACCAGTAAATATGCAAATTCCCAGGGTATTTTCCGAACAAACTTCGAGGAAATTATAAATGTGAATCAAAAAACAAATGATTTTTAAGTAAAATGATTATGAAATTAATGTGTAAAAGTAATCATTAAATATAACATAGACTACACACAAAAGTAAATTGTAATAAATTTTACATAAATTTTTATACACACTATTAAAAAAAAGAAAAATTTACAAAAAACAAAAAAAAATGGGTTTTTTATTAAACTCAGCAAAAACCCAATAGATGTTTTTCGATTATATGAAAAAAAAATATAGGACTTTCCTGTCCACAGACATCCATCCATCTATTCATCCATACCATCCATCCGAGAAAAGTGAAAACAATACAGAACGAAATAAGTTCCATCGTTAAAATAAGCATATAAGCTATATTGATAAAACTTATCTGTCATCTACAATCACGTTCAAAAATTATTTAATTTTTCTTCATCAAATCAAATCACTACATTAAAAATACTTTATTATGTTTTTAAAACTCACTATTATTTTGTTATTCACTGCTATAAAGTTAATTAATGACAATTACCTTCTTATGTAAATAACATTTATTTATCCATTTTAATCACATTTATCAAAATAACAATATGTAGCAACTTTAATTTCAACTAGATTTAAAAATTAAGCCATTCTATGAAACAAATCATCATCATCATCATCATCATCTTCCTCTTCCTGCTTTATCTCATTTTGGGGTTTCATCCATCACCTTCATCGCCCAGCACTCAGATCCATACACAACGACAGCTCTAATGATGTTTTTATAGATTCTCCCTTTAAGCTTAAGGAGAATTCGGGCATCACATGTTGTCCCGGTGTCTTGTCGCCATTTCATCCATCCTGTGTTGATTCTGTGCTTTACGTCCCAGTCAATATTGCCATCGCTTTGTATCAGAGACCGACCCTTGATGCAAACCTACAGCCACATTAAACTTGTCGGTGTTTCCAGTAGCCGACCGGACTTGTGTACTAGATCGTCTGTACATTGCTCGAACTAACTCCACATACTTCCCAGGTATACCCTTCTCTTTCAAAGCCCACCACATCACATTACAGGTCCCCGTTCGTATACCTTATCGAGATCAACGAACACCATGTGCAGGTTCTTGTGGGCTCGTCTGTATTTTTCACACAACTGATGAAGAGTGAATACAGCATCTGTCGTACCCCGATCAGGCATAAAACCGAACTGGTTCTCCGAAACATTACTCTCGTCTCGCATCCTTCTCTCTATCACTTTCTCCCACACTTTCATAGTATGTGATATGCGCTTTATACCCCGATAATTGTTGCAGTCTCGAATATCATCCTTATTTTTATAAATGGGCACTAGGTGACTATTGCACCATTCATCGGTGATCACTTTTTCATGCAACAACTTATTGAAAAACAAAACCAGCCACTTATATCCATATTTATTTAAAATCTTCCATACCTCCACTGATATCGCATCCGGCCCTACAGCTTTTCCATTTTTCATACATTGCACAGCCGCTTTCATTTCATCATCGGTCACTACTTTCATTAATCCTTTATTTACCGGCTGGTTTATCATAACTCTACTCCAATCATTTTCTTCATTCATCAATGTTTCAAAATATACCTTCCATCTTTCTTTAATATCTTCATTTCTCATCAACACTTTTCCAGTATCATCTTTTATGTATTTTACATGTATGACATCTCTAGCATTCTTCTTCCTACGCTTTGCTATCCGGTAGAGTTCCTTTTGACATGCAGGAAAATCTAGCGACCTATATAACTTCTCTTGAGCCTCAGCTCTCTAGCAATGGCTACAGCTACTTTCGCTCTCTTCTTATACCTTTTATTTTTATCTCCTTATTTTCCTCTTTCATACTTTCATTATCATCCGATATTTCCTGTCATTGCTTAAACGCATCTTTCTTCTCTTTCAGAACCTTTTGCACGTCTCCGTTCCACCACCACGTTTCCTTATTTATCATACCTTTTCCTTTTGTTTCGCATAATACATTCTTTGCCACAGTTCTTATCCATCCCGCTATTTCGTTCCAACTATCGTTCAAGGATTTTTCTTCTACACTACTCATATTTATAATTTTAACTGTCTTTCTTTTTTAAAATCTAATCGTACTTTCTTCCTTCTTTAACAAATACCATTTTATTTTAGACGGGGGTCGTTTCTTGAACATATTTGTACGCACTAGATGTTTCATTTCCATGATGAAGAGCCTATGCTGTGAGATTACTATTGCAATTGATTTTATTTCTATTGAAAACAAATAGTAAATTATATCTTTAATTTAGGTTTCTGAACGTGGTAACTGTCATTATTTATGAAGGTAATATATAATACAGAATGCTGAAATTCATACAAAATATATAATAGTGATATTAGAACAATAACAAGTTGTATATATAATATAAATATTTCTCTTCTATAGTATAACATTTATCAAAACTCTCACGGGAATGTAAAACATTGGAAAATAAGTTATATAGTTGTTCAAGTAAAGTTGTGATCGTCTCTGAGTAGTTTGAATTTATTTCATATTAAATTCATTGTACTTTTCAAATACAGTCGGCATCGTCAAACACCTCTCACCAGCGAGGTCAAACATTCATATTCTACGTCTGAATATCTTGAAGCATTCGAAATAATGATGATGATGATTAAAATGAAGATGTTTTCAAAAATATACCGTTTAATAAATATACATTACAATTAAATTCTAAAAACAATATATTTGCGAAATAAATTTTAAAACCAAAATAAATCATACCCTCTTTTAACCAATAAATATCGCTTACGCTTGAGATGTATTAATTTAATAACCCTATGTATAAATTCATTTCAATTAGTTCAAACATTTAGAACGATATTTATTTTGGGTAGACCTCGAAGAATTCGGTCTACCCATTCATTTGTCCCCTACTTTCGAATTTTGGAAAAATTTCTTCACAGGAGGTCTTCTTATGGCCCCCTGAGTCCGAAATGACCATTGGTCAAAAAGTTTATATATATATATATATATGCGTGCGTGCGTCCAGATTCGACTTTTGTCAGCACGATAGCGGCCGCAGTTTTACTCGGATCGCTTTCAAACTTTGAACAAAAACCAACCATCCTAAAATGAAGGTCAAGTTCGTTAACCAGAGAAATCCGGCCACAGGGGGCGCTATGGCCTCACTTTTTCCGATTTCAGTTTTTCGACCATAACTTTTTCCCTATACAAAGTAGATCAATCGCGTTCATATTATATGATGTCTCTGATGAATACCTATAACTAATGTAGATAAACCGAAAACTTAACTTCAATAACTTAGGGGTGGGAGTAAAAAAACCAAAAATTTTTGGAAAAAAATTCATAACTTTTTTCTGGTAAACATTCTTACATCACAAGTATTTTTAATAGAAAGGTTATTTTTTACTTTAATTTTAAGTATTAGAAGTTTTGCCCGTAAAAGGTACCGTTTCCGAGAAAAAAAATAAAAACCACTTTTAGCTTGAAAATTTAAGGTAGGTAAAACCACGTCAACTTTTTTCTGGTAACATTCCCTCGTCTTAAATATTTTTATTAGAAAGGTTATGTTTTACTCTAAATTTAAGTACCAAAAGTATTTCCAAAAAAGATACCTTTTCCGAAAAAAAAAATGAAAAACGCTTTTTTCTTGAAAATTTTTGATGTAAACAACGGCATCATGTATTATTCTTAGGTAGTGAGTTATATTTTAAACGAGTTACACACGAGGTCTACCCACGCGTGTTCCCCTGCGGGCACGGATTTTTTATATACACAATATGCCTTAAGATACAATTGAACATTAAGCTTTAAAAGTTCGTTACGTTCTTTATTTAAAGATACAGTCTTGAATAAAAATATAGATATTATTTACTACCTTATTCCCTCCCGCTTCTCTGGTCGCGTATTAATTTGGATGTAAACTTAGGTTCCTATGGTAACCTTTGTCATATTATCTGTTGTCATCGTAACCGTTGCTATGGTAACTCTTACCCCCGCGTTAAGTGTTTAGCTCCTACAGTTTTAAAACTTGGTGAAATGCGATAAGTTGAAATTCATTGGGACAGGAATTCCGTAAAATCCGTTTTTAGTGGACGTCTACGTCACAAAAGAAGTAACTATGTAAAATTTTAAGAAAATCGGGCAGATAGGTTTGGAGATTTCGTGATGAAAAGATCTTCCTGTGGAGATTGCTTCTTATAAAGCATATATACAAATTGCAAATAGTTTTATTTTATAGAAAATATACATACAAATTACAAATATTTTAAATTTTTTTGGTTGTCTCGAGTTTCAAAAAAATCCATTTGGGTAAACATATGTTATTTACTTATACAGTTGTGCAAATAATTTGATACATTCCGAATAATGCAACTGAGACTAACTTTTTTTTTAATATTAACAATTATTTTATAATACATTACAAATATGTATATATTAATAATTTATAAATTTTTACAAAAATGTTTTAATAGTATAGAATTAAAAAAAATACATTGAGAGGTATTATAATATTTCATTTTTGTGAAATATAAAACGATAATAAAAATACCAAGTTCTTATCCATCGTCATATTTTGCACTGAGTGTGGAAAATATGTGACTCAGTTACTTTAAATTCATAGTTTCTTTATATTCATTCTTTTATAATACTAAAACACGACACAATAAAGGTAATTTGCGGTCGAATGAATAGGCCTTTGTTATTATATTTTATATTTCGTATTATTAAAATAAAAATAGTAGTTTCGGTAATAACTTATATTGCTAACGTGATCAAATGAGATGGCCTCAGCTTTGTACAATTTTAACAATAAAATTTTAACTATTGTTTCAAACTACAGAAGCCTAATTAGTGATGCACTATTGTATATAATAAAACGCCACGATTTTATATAACAAAACTTTGAAAATAAAAATTAAATGTAAAGACAGAACCAATAGATTATATTAAATAGAAACGAATATATAAACAAGAGCAATTAGAAGTTTTTTAAACAAACATAAGTAGTTTGCAAGCCAGAGAAAATAATAAATTTATGTTTATAGCGTTGACAGATCACCAGTCTCCCAATCGTCTCTATACATAATTTCTATGGATTTCATGGTTCTTTCAGCATTTCCACAATAATACTCATCCATTTCATTTGTATGTGCCTGTATGATGAGCTTCTTATATTATAATTAAAATTAAATATAATGAGATCTAGTGCTAAAATAATTTCAATTTCATATGTGCATTTACGTCTTGGCTGTTAAAACTTATCTTATTATTGTCTTCGAGACAATGAGGCGAAAGGTCCTGGCTTTGACTTTGACTTCTTTTCTGCTCTACAGCATCCATAAGTTTACCTGAAAAAATCACATTTCGTCAATAACATACAAGTCATTCAAGTCAATCACACACGTTTCTACTAATAACTGTAATCATTGTTGTAATATTAATAAGCCTTTTAAGCAAAATCTTTATTTTATAAACTCAAAATATTAAAAAGAAATGGGGCTTAAAATAATATATTTTATAATTAAACCACGTTTCCGCACAGCGTTTTATGACGGTAAAGATAAGTACATAATGGGTTAGCTAAATGGCGCTCAGCGTTTTTAATTGTTTAAGGTTCCATTTATTTTTAAAAGGAGTTAATATCATTTATATTCATTATGCTATTTATACAAAATATTTAAAAATATAAAGAAACATACGCAAAGTATAACTACAGTCACTATATAGTTTTAATCAGTTTGATTTTATAAAATGTCGAATTAAACTATACAGTTAATATATAATGCGAGTACTATATATGTGTAAAATTATTGAAACAGCATACATTCTAATAGGATTATGCTGTTAGGGTAACGCTATTAACTCTGCACTTAACAGAGATAATGAAATTATAATTCTACTCAAGGTCAGTGTTTGGAAGCATGATTAAAGTCAAAATAACCTATCAGTATTGTCAAGAATTGTGATTAGCTATAATAGCAACAAATAAGAAATTCTAACAAGGCTAATGGGATCAGCCTGTAAATAGTTAATTTGTAGAATAATAATTTATATTTAATTTAGAGAATGAAAACCTTCGCAGATGTCTGAGCAATAAAGAATTGAACCACACCTAGTGTAGGTTACAGTATTCATAAGCTATGACCTGAAACAGCTCACGATGTCAGATATTAAAGTTGACAAAGTTTACAACTTTGATTTATATTGTATTATTATTTTAAAATTTGTAGCAATATTTTCTATTTAAAACAGTAGATAAATCAAGTTATAAAAATATTTATTTAATAAAAAATACTCTATTCCTTTTTATTAGAAAGAAATAGAATTTTGAATAAAAATTATGATTGCAGAATTTTTATTTAATGATAGGAAATACGAGTACATGTTTTAAAAACATGATCATTCAATAAATGTCATATTTATAATTACTATTAATTAAGTAGTATAACATAAAAATATATATTAGAAAAGCCTATATATTATGTAAGACGTTTTAATATTCTAACGAACCCGAAATTCATCGCTTTCATACCTTTTCATAATTTTGTTTTTTCTATTCTACATTTAATAAATTTAGTCTGAAGTATATAGAGTTGTAGAAATACTCAAGAATTTAACAAAAGATTTAAAACATTCTACAGTAATTAAAATAGGCCACTTCTTATTTCTTATTCTTATTCTAAAGAGTAGTGGTAAAGTTATAATGAAACCATTAAATTTTTTCATGTGCGATTTATGAATTAAAATACTATTACCTTTTATAACAGGTTGAACATAAAATTAATGATTATAATAAAAACCCTTATATCCGACCAGTCCTTTAATGACACATTCAAATAAAGGACTGGGGTCATAAAATAAAATTAGTCACCATCTCCAGAGGGCGGTCTTAAAATCTGAATAGCATTTAGTTGTTCTCGGTTTCGCTTCATTTTTGACTTTTTATATACAATCTGTACTGTACTGTACTGTACAATACTGATTGCACTTAAGGTTTTACTTAATATATTTTTTCATTCATGATGACTTCATGATGACTTTGATCCGACTTAGTCCGAGCTTGATAGATGACATTTGGCACAGACATATTTTGAGTTTGAAAACAAACGCTAGTTTTATCTAAGTCAACTAACTAAAACGTGGTAAACATAATTTTTTATCTGTTGCTTAACTATTCAGTACTGTATCGGAACGATATTCTACATAAATAGGTTTCACTTTTGACAAAATTATTATTCACTCCATAGCACTCAATATCCGTTATTGTCTCCTCGGGGTAAAATGTTCTGGCATTCACTTTATCGGAGGCTCTTCCGTTTATCCACATCCGTTGCTTTATCTCGAACACATTACTTATATAAAATGATTTTGTAATATTTGTTAGCTATTCGCAAATATATACTAGGGGTGCCAACAATCCCTCAATTTCGACTCGATGCGCTCACGAAATCTCGGGTGCCGTTTGCATATTGAGCGAAGCGAGCCCAGTATATTGACGCATCGTTTCCCATTGACTTCAATGGAATATCAGTTTTGGACATGATAAATTTTTTTTTTTTTTTTTTTGAGGACATTTTTAAATTACTTTTTTTTAACCATCACCTAATGTGTGTCTTTTTGATTGCAAAGTTTCATAATTTTCCGACAAGTAGTTTTCGAGCCAATTCGTGACAAAGAAGGTAAAAGTCTCCAGTAAAACGCTCCGCTTACAAAAAAAATGAAAAATGTACTCAAAAAAAAATTTTTTTTTTAAATATCATGTCAAAAAACTGATATCTCATTGAAGTCAATGGGAAACGATGAGTCAATACACTGGGTTCACTTCGCTCAATATGCAAACGGCACCCGAGATTTCGCAAGCGTAGAGAGTCAAAATTGACGGCTTGTTGGCGCCCCTAGTATACAAATACAGGGACATCTATTTAATTATAAAAAACCTTACAATTTCCAAATGTTTATGATAGCCATTAAGATATTTTTTGAGCGAAGCTAACGAAGTGAGCGGAGCGTTTTTCTGGAGACTTTTTACATTCGTTGTCACGAATTGGCTCGAAAACTACTTGACGGAAAATTACGAAATTTTGCATTCAAAAAGACACATATTCAGTGATGATTTTTTTTTTTTTTAATTTTAATTAATGTCCTCAAAAAATATATATATATATATATTTATTATGTCAAAAAACTGATATCCCAATGAAGTCAATGGGAAACGATGAGTCAATACACTGGGCTCGCTTCGCTCAATATGCAAACGGCGTCCGAGTTTTCTCGGCGAGTCGAAATTGAGGGTTTGTTGGCGGCCCTAGTATTACAAGTAGTTTGAATTGATCAAATGGACCAACATTTTAAATATTTACATTTTAATGTTCTATATTTGAATTTTAGCTATACAAGATATAAGAGTTTCATAAAAATAAAAAGCAAATAATATAACCTACCTTTACCTCAATACATAGAAAGTTACAAACTTCACCTCTTTATAAAATATCATCAAAGTTTTATTAAAAGACGATTGCAGATGTCATTTACGTGAAAATTCAGAAGAGAGAGATTAAATTATTCCTTTGAATCTCTTCTCTGACTTGACAAACAATATACTATGACAGTAATTGATCACTCGAGAGAATTCAACTGCGTGACTTTAACACTTTTTACGACATATTAGAGATTTGATGATGCTTCTTTTAGATTCATATTTTAACTCGACTTACATATACTTTTTTATTTAAATAAAATTTAGTTTTAATTTCATTTTTTTGGTATGTATGTCTGTACAGTTTGAATTAAATGATAAATCTACTTTTTTATACATTACAATGCTTTATTCTCAAAAATCTCGTATTTATTAAATTTCATTACAAAGTGACAAGTAAAAAGTATCTTATTTGCTTTAAAACTATCAAATATTACACTGAAACTATTAGGAAGCATAGAAGCCAAATATAAAAACTATCTTGTTATCAATAGATAACTACTAAATTCAGTCATATTGCAGATGGATACATATTGTGTACTTTGAATAATTTATAACATTTGTATTAATGTCAATATGACATATAGGCTATCATCTACACTAGTATTAGGTGAGACTCTATCTGAGCAGTACAGAAGATCAGTTTTAAGTCATTTAAATAATAGTTATTATGGCGAAGAACGTCCAAAGCCCAACCTTCTTTTCTCGTTTTTCTTATAATTCTACCTATTTCTTAAAACTGACAATATTTTTTCATATTATAATGAAACAAATAAATGTAATAAAACGTGACTATCAATCTTGCAATTTTAATTGTCATTAGGATTCATTTTATAATGTCATATAAGTATCATTAATAATATTATGTTAATGTTATTTTATGTAGCATTATATACAGAAATCATCGTAAATTTAGATATTGTAGAAAAATAAGTTCATGTTTGTTAAAAACGGCTTGACATAAAAATCGGTCAATAAATTATAACCTACAGAAATTGTATTGTAAAATGAAAATGATAATGAGAAATGAGTTAAAATTGTTGAAAGATTTTAAACACATAATATTCTATATATAACGTCATTTAAAATTTCATAGTTGCATATAATTACAATATTATCTCAACAATAAAAAGTAGCGGAAAGGTTCTCGTTCATAAAATAATAAAGTTAACGAGTTTTTATTTTTAAATATAACACAACTCCAACAACGTACAAAATGATAAATTAGAATTATATGAAAACTTATTTATAGTCATTTATTAATAACTAAGTGGTTTTAAAAGTATGCTTTCGAAATCTTTGAGGACGTTCTCAAAACCTTTTTTGACATATTTTTTTTTCGTTTCGTTTCGATTTGATTCAATTCAACATATTTATTTAAATATTAGTTATATGCCAAATTTTAAATACCTATACACTAACAGACACACTATAAGTGCAAGAAATAAATATAAACCCCTAAAACCTAAATATTGTCTTAAAAATGTTAACAAATCCTTTATGGCTTTCAGTGTAAGCATATATAATAAAGTTCCACAAGACATCATATGCCTTCCTTTTCTTAGTTTTAAATATAAAATAATAAGTGTGTTATTTAATATGTCTTATATTCAAGAGGTGTATTTGATCAAAATCTGTGGAACTTAGGTTATATACTCATTTGCAGGGTTGATAGTATAATGTAAACATTTAATATTGTTAAAATTATTTTATTTTATTAAAGAGTAACTGTTAAGTTTCTAGCGTGGTCTTCTCACCAGAGCAGCATTACGAGCAAGTTACCACTGGCTTACTCACGGAACTAACTACACTGACCTTTTAATGTAATAATAGATGATTTATGCGTGAGTATGTGTGTATTTATGATTACTTTAAGATACATTAAATATTTCGAAATGAAAAAAATATCATTCAATACCCATTAAGATTTTCCAAAACAAAAAAAAAGGAATTAATACAGAATGTTTGTAGTAAGGCGGTTTTAAAAGTTACAATTAGTTTAACAGACAGTCCAGAGACATTAAACTCTTCGTAATATATTTTTTTTGTATTAAAAAAGTTAAATGTTGAAGGCTGAAAATACAAAACATAATATCGCTAATTATCATTAGGGTTCACGAATATCTTGTTTTGTTGTTTTACAACTATCTTAGTTATTAATGACTCTGGCCGTCTGTCCAATTTTATTATTGGCAATAGCTATTGAAATTTCGAAAAATTCGATAAGCTACCAAAATACAATTAATTATGAAAAAAAATATTTACTATCTTTAAAACCAGTTACTACTTTAGAAGGATATAATAATATATAATTCATAAACTAACTACTTCTTGAATTACGATCGACTACTAACGAAATCAAATAAAAATAATTACTGTATAATTTTAAGACTAACAGTTCGTAACAGTTCGTTGATAAATAATCATAACCGTACACCACGTAAAGAAAGTTTTATCCATTTTCAAACAGAGAACTTTAAGAATTGCTCTACAATTTTTATTCAAATAACATTGAAAAAAAAAGTTGTATAAAATATGCTCCAGATATCTTATTATCAAACCTGATTGTTTTGTAAAAAGGTTTATTAAAAACTAGCTTTTGCCCGCGACTTCGTCCGCGTTTCCGTCGTTTTTCGAAAAAAAATTAGCAGATGTCCTCCCTCATAGTTTTGACGTAACAGGCAGATTCACTTTCGTATTTTAGAAGGGCAATAGTAATATAATATGCCAATCCACAAAACTGTTGAAAAATATAAGTAACCGCAGAATATTATAATATACCCACGCTATACCCACGACTCGGTCAGCGTGTAACTCCTTGTTTTTTATTAAGATAATATATTGCTAATATTTTTAGATCAAATTAAAATGTTTCAGCGCAAAGCTTCTGGGTAGACTATGTTAAGAGTCGACCCGTCCGGCACGTGAACGTAAAGATTCCTAGAATTGCTAACCCGGGAAAGAGCGACGTATAATTGACCATGCGAGAAACAGCTAACACCGAGATCTACTCCAGCAACACGAAAAGTCTGCCCTTGAGCTTTATTGATAGTCATGGCATAGCACACCGATACTGGGAATTGCGTTCTTTTAAATTGGAATGGAAAATTATTTGGTATTATGGGAATTCTGGGAATAAAGACAGTTTCTCCTGCACCGCAACCTGTTAAAATTTGAGCCTCGATTACATTTTGTTGCAACTGGGTTACTTTTAGCCGAGTTCCATTGCAAAGTTGAGGTGGTCTTAAATTTCGGAGCAGAATTATCGGTATGCCAATTTTTAAACAAATTATATGAGAAGGTAGTCCAGGCATACTTAAAGAATTTAAAAATTCTATCGGGTAATTAGTGGCTTCTTGTTCATCAACCATTCTATTTATTGAACTATAAACTTTGCTTTCTGCCTGTATATTAGACAGTATTTTATTATTAATTTCAGATGCCTGGTCATTGCGAGGAGTCAAAATGGACCTTTCGCAAAGCCAAGAATTGTCCCTATTTAATATAATTGTTATGTCACCGTAAACCGAAGATATAAGATGTTGTTGGGATTGCACTATACAACATAACTCAGGTGTCAGAATAAGTTTTCCTTGGTGTAGTTGTGGATAGGTACCTTCACCAATCTTCAATAATGTATCAGAAAATTCACGATTATCTGCGTTGTCTCCAGTTCTCACTCGCATATTTATAGTCAAATGCACCGATTTTATATCACGCCACAAATAAGAGCTTTTCAGGCAAGCCCTAATCTCATCAGCTCGGGTTCCCCGTGGTATTACCGGTAAGGTTTGTCGGAAATCACCACAAAATAAAACCGTAATACCGCCCATTGGTCGATCATTTTGTCTTATGTCCCTTAGAGTTCTGTCTACTGCTTCTACTCCTTTTCGATGGGCCATCGTACATTCATCCCATACGATTAAATTACACTCACGCAATACCTTAGCTTTGTCGCTATTTCTTGAAATACTACAGGTTGGACTTTCCGTGCGATCTAAATTAATTGGTATTTTAAACATAGTGTGAGCAGTCTTACCTCCTGGTAGCAATGTTGCAGCTATACCTGATGAAGCCACGGCAAGAGCGATTTTACGCTGATTTCGAACATAAGCTAATATTAATTTAGTCAAAAAAGTTTTCCCAGTTCCTCCAGGTGCATCTAAAAACCATATTGTTCCTAAATTATTCTGCACACTCTCGCACACGCGATCATAGACTAAGCGTTGTTCTGCAGTCATCATTGGGACACCGTTTTCTAATGTTACCAGCAGTTCCATTGGGTTGTAACCAATCTCTGCGGAATATTCCCTATTGGTAACCTCTCCGACTGAGGTTGGCGTTGGCAAACCATATTCACAAAGTGATTTACCGCCTACTGCTGTTAAGTCTTCCTGAAGAGCTAATAAGCACTGATTTATAGCCAGATCTCGAAAATTATCATTAGTTGCGCCTTCATTATTGTGAGATAAATTCCGAAGAAAGTCTTCTGCAAATTTTTCTTTATATTTTTCCCATAATTGGACAGGATCAGATAAATTACAAAATGTGAGTAATGTTACAAATAAATGGCGTAACCGTCGTGGATTATCACTAACACAGGATTCTGCTAAAGCGTCATCCCAATGTTGATCATTTTCAAGCAAATGACGCGCTTGGCAAGCTGCATGATAAGTTGGATAAACAACATCGTCTACTTTTCTCAAATCTATAAATGATGTTGGACCTCGCACTGTATGTAATAATAATCTCAAATAAAAACACTCTGCGTTGTTAGGATGAACAGTATACACTCTACCAAGAACATGTTCTTTGAAAATACCTGTCTCGCCATCTACAGGCCTGCCTCGGCGTCTACGGTTAAAGACACCTCGTTGTTTATCGTAGGTATAATACGATGGAACTTCTTCATACAAAAGAGACTTTGCGAAATTATCAGTTTGGCAAAGTCGAAAGAATGCCAATAAAGTTGTTTGTCTAGGGTTCTCTAATCGTTCTGTAACATTTTCGGCGTTAAAATATATACGTTGACCGCCTTCCAGATGAACATCCAGATGGGTCACAGGTGGATATCTTTCGTGAATATTAAAACTTAAGATCCGCCACACAGCTTCTGAAGAGCTGATATATCTGCCTGACTGAAATCTAGTAACTTCATCATGTTCATTTCTTAACGCAAACGAAGCTTGGTCACTGCCCTTGTTAATGTACTTACAAATATATTTAATTGACTCTACACTATTACACATTTCTACATTTATGTGAGCTTGAAATGCTCTGGACAATACAGGCGAATACGGAACGACCCACCTATTATCTAAAGTAACCTGTTGTCCAGACATTCGCTTTTCAACAGTAAAACCACCATTGTCTCTTGAACGGCGACGATATAATGGGTATCCATCATGTCCTGTTACAGTTTCATCCACTAATGCTTTTGGATACATTTTAGTGCAACGACCGTCTTGCATGCAAGGAGCATTTGCGTTAAATGCACCACATGGACCATGTATTATATGAGTTTTAACAATGTCGTATAACAGGGGATCTGCAGTCGGATCTGGAATTTCAGCACTGATTAATCTGTCTACATCATTAGGTCGAACCTTATCTTTTAACCAAAGCAAGATATGTGCGTGAGGTAAGCCGCGTTTTTGCCACTCAACACTATACATATAACACAATACTTCTCCAAAAATGTTATCTTTGGTAAGAAGATCTATCATTGATTTTAATTTTAAATGAAACACTCTTGCAATAATATCATGGCGGTCATGCGGTGCCTGACCCTCAAGAAGCTCCCGAGTGATTTCATCCCACTTGGGATTGGTAGTTACAGTAACAAATAAGTCGGGACGTCCATATTTTCTTACGTAACAAAAAGCGTCTTGAGTACGTTCATGCATGTAGCGTGGACCACCAGTAAAAGAAGAGGGTAAAATAACTAAACGACCCATATTCACAGTATCGTTATCTTGCTGCATGGCATCGCGAAGGTGCACGTATTCTTCAGCGCGCAGCTGCCTTTGATTAGATCGTATATAAACTAATCTTTCGGTTTCAATTTTTGCGTACATGTCAACAATAAACTGATTAAATAAGCCACGAAAACGTTGAAAGTATACCAATCTATTCCGTCTCACTTGCAGGTGGTAACAATAAAATTGAAGGCATGACACCTTTTTATTATAATTAGGTGCGCCTGTGCGCGGATCGGTTTGGTATACAGCGAAATTATAACCATCTTCCCCTCGACAGTATATCATAGGATATTGCAAACTGTCGTAAGCCCTGTGGGTTTCGAAAATACGTTGCAAACGATTGTCTCTGGAACGTATAACGATATCACGCCTATCACATTCCTGGTCGACCAGTACTACAGCAACTTCATTCGTGGATGGAACGTTATGACGCCCAGGGTGTTCCTGAGTTGGACGCTTATCGGCATTTATAACAATTTTATAATTGTTATTACCATCTTGAGAAAGGGCTTCTAATGCCGATTTAAAACTGCATACGTACGAATTAACCTGATGTAACATGTTCTGAAGTTGTGAAATGAGTTCAGTATTTAAATTCGGAAAATATTGATTTCTTATATTCGACTGTTCGTTGTAATCGGATACAAAATATATTTGAAGAAATTTAGGTTGTTCTTCAGGCAAAAGGGACCCTATCAAATGGTAAACCTGACCTTGTACCTTAAAAGTAGGCATGAAAGGGCCTTCTGAGATTTGTTTAGCACCAAAGGATGTCATTTGGAATGCACTATTATAAGTGCGATTATTATCTAAAAACTGTTTGGATTGCAAATGTTCCCCTAAAAGTAGTGATTTTAAAGGTTCCGGTGGGTCTTCGAACGAAGGCAAATTTATTTTACCTCCAGAACAACAGAAACCAGCAGACTCCTTCCTCCACTTCGAAGCATTACAAAAGGAACATACTACGTTCATATCGCCTATTTCAGAAGATGATCTGTAATCAATTGTGAGGTTATAAGCAAACCCACTTTTATATTTATCGGACCACGCCACCGAATTTGTAGATTGATCTACCACGTGTATATCTAAGTCATTAAGACCATGTCGAAATCTATCTGCAGTAAGACGGGCCTCTCGCTGTTCTTCTGTTTCAAGCGACCGAATATTTTCAATTCTTAATCTTTCATTAGATAAAGTAATCAATTGTTCTTGTCTCAAAGAATTGTAATAATCGCGTCCCGACTCTAGTCGTTGTTCATGCTCATGTTCATCTTCAAGAGATCGAATCATGTTATGGTGCGCCCTATCATTTGTCAAACGGTCTTGATATTGAGTAAAAGTTTCAGATTCTCGAGACAAAATATGACGTTCGCGATCAGCTGTAAGCCGTAATTCCCTCTCAGTGAAGGTTTCGGACTCGCGAGATAAAATATGACGTTCGTGGTCAGCTGTAAGCCGTAATTCCCTCTCAGTGAAGGTTTCGGACTCGCGAGATAAAATATGACGTTCGCGGTCAGCTGTAAGCCGTAATTCCCTCTCAGTGAAGGTTTCAGACTCGCGAGATAATGTATGCCGTTCGCGGTCAGCTGTGAGTCGCAATTCTCGTTGTAAAGCAGTTTCAGCTTCTCGGGATAACGCATGTTGTTCCCGGTCAATGGAACGCCTTAGCTCTCGTTGAGAAGAGCTTTGAGAAGCCCGTGTTGTAGCTCGTCTCGCTCTTTCAGCTGCTAATCGCATCTCTCTTTCTGGAGAGCTTTCATTAGCTCGAGATGTTGAGGCACTAACTCTCATAGAGTTTAACCGATGTGCTCTTTCCTCTTCCGATTCTTGAGAACGCGTCATTCTCATTCTCCTAGCTTGACTCGAAGTTCGAGATAAAGATGGTCGTTTTTTAGGTGGCATCGTTTATTTTATTTTTAATCGACGGTAACTTAAATTCTATTTAGTTACCCAACAAAAAACTTACGTCAGAGGTCCTAACTATAGCTAAGTATATAATAAATAGAATATAAATCTAAGTGCCTATTAAAACTAAAATAATATTCTAATCGAATTATAAATATGTACGTAGGTACCTACAAATTACAAAAGAATAAAAAATGAAAATAAAGCTATACTTAATGCGTGTGCAATACTATCTACACTTACCTACTTCACTTAAAAATGAATAATAAGAAATACCTACAACTACTGTAATTAATCAAAGTACCTATGCTAATACAAAAAAAACCTTAGATGTTCTAAGTACAGCTGCTATATAATAAAAAAATATAAATCTAAGTGCCTATTTAAACTTAAATACCTAATATTCTAATAGAATTAAACTAAGAAATATGTACCTACCTACCTACAACTTAGGTACAAAAAAAAAGAAATGAAAATAAAGCTAAAACACGTGTGCAGTATAGGTAGATAGTAGGCAATATCTACCTATACCTACTTCACTTAAAAATAAATAAAAAATACCTATGAATACTATAATTAATAAAAGTACCTACCTACGCTTTTATCTACTCAATACAAAAAAAACTAAACATAAAATACCCAAAACTAACCAATCAGTAACTAAAAATCTAACAATAATCTAATCTATCTATCTATTATCTAATCTAAAAATCGAATCTAAATCTACTTAAAAAGAAATAAAATAGGAACTATTAATAGTTAAGAATTTAAACAAAACTAAAACTAATTTAGAAAATAACAACAAAAGAAATTAAAATAAACTATTTAAAGACAAAAAGTCGCGCTGATAAGCACGGTTTATAAAATAACAATTATTGTCTGTCAATAAAGTTCAACACTCTGAACGCATCAACAGCCAAATATTGAATGACGCTTGCGCTCGCCTCCCGCCCCTTTTATACTCTGCCGCCGCGAGCCCCGTCGAGCGCGGCAACCGTTACGCAAAAATAATCCTTATAGCTTGATTCACTATTCACGCGCGATGTCTTGTTGGCGTATTTCATGTAAGTAAGTATAAGTTTGGTGTTTCTATACCGATTTCAATGATTCTTTTTTTATTGAATTGGTGCTAATGTTTATTTTTTTTTTAATTAGGAATGATGGTGAGCATTATTGGTTTTATAAACGTAAAAGTAAACAAATATAATAAGAAATCTCCGAACTGCTAAGCTATCGAGAGTTATGCGTGTTATTGTGAGTTAACTATAAAAGGTAGATATATATGCTGTCTTGGAATATTTTTCGTGTATTTTGATGTAGAATATTTCCGTTATACATAGTTTCTATGTAGCTCTAACCATTAAGGCTGCACACGCGACGGAAGCTTAAAAAATCAAGCAACTTCTCCCATTTTCTCAACATTTCCTTTCACTGCTCTGCTCCTATTCATTGTAGTGTGATGAAAAGTATACTATTACCTGCCCAGGAGTATAAAGAATAATTGTACTAAGTTTCGTTAAAATCCGTCGAGTAGTTTTTTTTTCTATAAATAACATACAAACAGACAGACAGACAGACAGACAGACAAAAATTTTTTTAACTGCATTTTTGGCATCAGTATCGAACACTAATCACCCCCTGCTACTTATTTTGTAAATATATTTCATGTACAGAATTGACCTCTCTACAGATTTATTATAAGTATAGATATACATACAATATTGGGCACAAAAATAAATAACAATTAGCTGATCCTAGAAATTAAGTTTTCTCACATACCATTGTGTAACTATTACAATTTTCTCTTAAAATTTCCATTGTATTTGTTCAGCTCTAAACTTTTGTTGAAGCTCTTCTGGAATTTCTACAGAAATGGAACAAAATACATTTATGAGAACTTTTAGTATAAAATTTTCTTTGCTTATATTATTACAACAAAAACTTTCCATGTGCACATAGTATTCCGTGTATTCCTTTTTGCAATAATTATTTTAAAGTCATAATATTTTGTCTAAAAAGTTTGAAATATTTTCGCTGCATAAGTGAAGTATAAGTCGATTACTTGAAAACATTTCATACGTTTATGATATTTTTTTAGCACATGTAACGTATTGTGATTTGTGTAAATATTGCAAATATTAGTAAGCAGTTATATTTTTAGCAAATGCAATAAAGCTTAGTGTAATTTAATATTTAAAAATAAAAGAAACTTCACATAATGGTAGTTATGTAAATCATGTTTAATCTCGAATGTACATTTTGTATAAATAATTTCAAACATTAATTTCTGTTCTAACTTCTTTGCGATGTTATCCTATACTATAATGTTATTTAGAACTTCTACTTTAATAATCTGAAAGTTCAATAAACTGGATTTATGACAGTAGTAAATTATAGGAAGTATATGGTTAACTGGAACGTGATATTTATTTCTAATAATAATGTCGAGTTTATTATTTCGTTGTTATTTCCAAATGACATGTCTCAAATACTTTTATTGTTCAAAGATTGAATAGAATCATTCTATCTAACACTTTAATCATAATAGTATTAAACTTATTTCCTTCCAAATTCGATTTCAATTAGAATTGTTTTAATTCTCTTTCCTGATGTTGCAAAAATTTTGAATATTACATTGAAATATTATTAAGGATATTACATTATTTTAACTGCATTTTTAAAAATACTTGTATAGAGAATATGTTTCAAGAGGAACTACGAACTTCAAAGCATTTTCAATTTATGTAAAATTATTTTTTTCTTTATTACATATCACGGTCAATTTTTATGAAACCATCAAAACCGAAAAAGTAACGTTTATTCGTAACTTCACCACCGGAATGTCCTTTTTCAGCCAAGCAAACTTGTAATTAATATTGTATTAGTGTTAAAATTTGAGAGAATGAATGTTTATTTATTACTCTTTCCCGCAAAAACCTGAATAGATTTCTATAAATCTTTATAATAATACTGATTATAATTATATAGTTTCAATTTTAAACACACATCACCCATGGGAGGGATCAAAACCTCGGGCAAAAGCTGGTTTTATATATTTTGAGAATAAAAAGCACAATTTATTTAACACTTATTAGTTAATCGTTGCCTTTTTGACTAGGCTTCAATATTATACGTAACGAACGTAAACTTTATAATTAGTTACACATACCTAATCTGAAAACGTTAAGCATCCTTCCATAATATTACAAAGTTAAATTTTCAAGACTTTTTTGAAGCATGTTGAAGTTTGTTACATGTAACTTTTTGGAAGATTTATTAAATACTGGCTGTTGTTCATGACTTTGTCGTCGTCGATCACAGAACTGTGTTACCCGTTAAGAATATTATTTCAGAATTAATAAATTTCCCCGAATAAGAAAACGATGGTTTTTCTCGTTTGACATATTTTCGTAGAGGACATCATCCACCGTACTGTAATATACTTTTAAAATATTATTTTTAAACAGACAGAATTACAATAGTCTTTTCTAACGGTTTTAAACTACGATTCAAAGGTAAAAAAGATAATATTAATATCAGAAAAAAAAACTTATATTTTTAGTAAGTATAAAACTTTTCTGTTAAGATTTATACACCTTTCTGTATTGTTTGCGTCTTGCAAACAAAAAATAAATCATATTTTCAATTTAGACTTCTGAGTGTAATGACTATTATTATTTATGAATATAATATATAGTGCATAATGCCGAAATTTGTACCCAACATACAACTGATTTTACAACAATAACAAATTACATAAATTGTATAATATAAATACAATTTATGTAATTGTGACAAATGTTGTACATTATAGTATAACATTTGTCAAAGTCTTATGAGAAGGTAAAACATTGGAAAATGAGTTATGTAGAGGGGTAAAGGATAATAGATATTAAATTTGTTGGTACTTTATAATATTGATAGTCAAATAACAATGTTTATTTTTATAACTTTATGTTTACCTACTTTATATGTTCTCTAAGAATACAAAAAACAGAGGCTCATATTTTAATAAACGGGACCAGGAGCTGTAATGGTTCTAGTTCGTTTATCGTCCCTTAGAGATATCCGGTGCGCCTTTACATGTTTTTCTCGTAAGTCATATAACACTACCATAAATCTCGATTCTTACATACCTACAATATAATTCATCGATCCTTGGTGATGGTAAAATAATTTTAAAAGAAAAATCTGAATGCATTAGAGAAATGAATAAATATCGATTAAAAAATATATTGGATATTAAACAAATTTATTAGATAGGGCTTAATTTCTAAAAAGTTTTATAACAGTACATGCTTTATAGTACAGAAAGCTGAAACTTTTACAGAATAATAGAATAAAAACATAGAAATACGTCAACGAACTAAGAAAGGAAAATATTCGAAAGCTAATAGATGATTTTATAAAAATAACTAAGTAACATTCTATAGTTTCGACAACAGCAATTTTGAAGAAATTCCAAACTATTGAGATAACTTCATCAGTACAGAAAAAGTATTTGATCACAATCGAATGCAATGAACGAACATAGGAATACCTGAAGTGTATATAAAGATATTATGTTTAAAGCTTCATTTTGGGTTTCTACTTTATGTAGATTTTAATGTTGCTAAAATCAATACTGGTTTCGAGTTTCAAAGAAGCACATTTGCAGTGCAGTTTGAGTAAACAGGTGTTATTTGCTTACGCGGCTGTGCAAATAATTTGTTCCATTTCAAACAAAGCTATTGGGAGGGCTATTTACAAGAAATATTTTCAAACAGACAATATATTGTGAATTGTTTAAAATTGTACATAACATGTTTAGCCATGTTAAGTTTATTTAAATTACATATTCATCCACTGCCAAGCGGTCTCAAGCCGTCTGTCCGTTTAGAGATGTTGGTTAAGACGATTATATCTAGAATGCTAGATTCATCGAGGCAGGTAACGACAAAGTAACTTAATTAGCAGAGCGAAGTGGAGATTGCCCAGAGGAAGCAGGTTCGAGTCCAGATTATTTTTTTCATTCTATGATAAATATACGTATGAAATATCGCCCGCATATTCTGACTGAAAATATCTCAGATTCAACAGTTCGTAGAATCCTCAGATTAACATTAATCGAACCTAGTCCGGCAGAAGGCTTTTAGATTCGAGTTTAAATCTGGTCCAGCGGAAAGCCTTTCAGACAAAATCCCATGTACTGTTCCGGTCAATTTGACCCTTCAGTCAAACTTGCTGGTCCGGTCACACTGGCCCTACTTTTTTGAGCGCATAACATCACTTTTCTATAGAGAAGATACAAATCAAACGTTATTGTCACACTAAATAGCTCTCATTCTGATCGTCACCCACTGAAACAAGAGAGACCATTACATTGACTTGAAACAAAACTTATTAGATTAGAACAAAACTTATTAGTTGGTTTGTTGGTAGCTGGTTGGTGCAATTATATTATAATAATGTACTGGTTGGAGAAACCAACCACTACATTATTATTATTATTATTACAAAAAAAAATATTAATAAGAACGTCATCATTAAGTGGAGGTGGGTTTCATCCCAGTTCTGATGTAGGAATTGGAGGGGCTTACCCTCATCAGATGAAAAGCAAATATAATAAGGGTAAATATTTCTTTTATGTAATTAATGAGACAATGTTGTCAGTTAGTATCTTCTTTAAGTCTTTATTTTATAGTTATATTAAATGTAATAAGCTTAACAATTACTAAACATACAAAAAATCCAAAATGGCGGCGTTTTTATTACTTTTTTTTTTGGTCTAACAGGAGCAATTTTCATCCGATCGCCACAAAAATTGGACGAATGCTGAGCGTAGCGAAGCGTTTGTCCAAAGGACTCCGTTTCTACTTGATAGGCCCATTCTGCTATATTTCCGTTCGTATTTCAGCATGTTTGTTCCGGTCTAGCCGGCGTATTTTTCATCCTATCGTCACGAAACTCGGCAGGCATATTCTTTGAATTATTTGAATTTTAATGTCAAGCCGTTTTTTGATTGGGCGAAAAACTCCAAAATGACGGCGTTTTTTAGTTTTGTTTTTGGCCTAGCAGGAGCAATTTTCATACAATTGCCACAAAAATTGGTGATCATGTTCTTTGATTCATTATTTTTTTTTGTTGGGCCATTTTTCTTACTTGGAGGAAAAATTCTAAATGGCGGTGATTTAAGTTTTTGTTTTGGCGTAGCAGACGTATTTTTTATACAATGGTCACAAAAATTGGTAGGTGTGTTCTTTGAATATTTTTTTTTTCAAAAAGTTATTTCAAAATCCAAAATAGCGGCCAAATTTCGTCTAAGTATTCTTTTTTTTGTTTTGTTTTAGGTCCAGTGTACGGAAGTTACTGGGATGGCGCTCATACTTGGTTCACGGGTGGAATATCGTAATCACTGTACCTCGTGAAATCCACTATAAATAATTTCCAAACATTATCTCATCCCCTAACGTACTGAGGTCTACTGTTCACAGATCGACTAGTTAATAACACTTCTAATTGTACTTTCAAATACAATAAAATGTTTTCAAATTCTAAATCAAATTAATTTATCGTTTTTAGATCACATTCAAGAAAATTGCAATATATAAAACTTTTATTTGGAAAAGAAAATCATATTTTTCATACATATATAAATCATATTTTCAATTTAAGTTTCTGGAAGTAGTAAGTATTAGTATTTATTATATATATTACAGAATGTAAAAATTTATTAACAATATGTGTAACTAATGTTAGAACAATAACATACAATTTTATACACTGTAGTGAGCAATAATTATAGTACAAATATTGCTGTATCAGCATTCGCCAATATAACATTTATCAAAACTCCCACAGGAGAAGAAAATGTTGGAAAATAAGCCTAATGTTGGTTGGATTGCGAGTAATTTTAAACAAGAATTTTAAGTTATGATTTAAGTCATATAGAATACGTCCTGTATTTCGAACAGAGTGTGCATCGTCAAGCACCTCTTACTAACGAGTTCAAACATTCATATTGTCCAATTGATTTTAGCATTTAAAATGATGATTAACAATAATTTGAACGTTTATTAAATATATTTAGTTAGGAAATAAATAAAGTTTAAAAACTTCTAAGCAATAAGGGTATAAATAGATTATGAATTATAACATCATTATAAATATATTTTTGGATTAAACGAAATATCACAATAATTAAAAGAGATTAATAAACTTCATAACGGTGTTATTCTACAACCAACAGCATTAAATTATTTCGCTTAATTTGCAATATATATTAATTAATTAAATTGTAAGTAATAAGTGTAAGTGTAACATTAAATAAAAATCCATATTTAATTAGTCGTTACTCTTTTCTCTAATAAATGACTAAAGCAATGGTTAAAATATTGACTTGGTTATTAGTACAGCTTCATCTTCCTACTATATGTGTTCATTAAAAATATAGTAGAGGACTTATGTCTTATTAAATAAGATTTATGTATAGTACGGCTCACAGTTCAATTATAGTTCCTTAAAGTTACCTGGTAAGCTTTTACGTGGTTGTTTTTGTAAGTTATACAATACTACAATAAATTAAGGTCAATTGTATTATATTATATGAATTTAAGTCAATTAAAAATCTGATAGATGGATAGTTGAATAAATGTAAATAAGAAGAAATATAGCTTTAAACAATAAAAAATGAATAATATGTTAACGAGGTAAGAAAGGGAAAATAATACAGGCTGTATTCGAAAAAGAACCAAATTGGTATTTACCAAATTGATATTACTGTAGGGCATTTGCCCTACAGTATGCTTAAGTCAAAAATTGGCAAATATGGCAGAAGCAGAGAAATCGCGGACAAAATGGAAATCTTAGAGGGATTAAGGGATCCTTAAGATCCTTGAACAACCCTCAAAGGTGTAAATAAGTAAAGTCACGGATTTGTAATTTTAGTGATACTAAAATTATACTGATACTTTACTAAGTATACTTATCAATATCAAAAACACAATCCATTATCACAGTATGTATAATATATTTTCACATATTTCATTTGAAAATAAAAAATAATAAATGAATATTCATATATCAATGTCAGATGCCATTTATCAATATTCATGTATCAATGTCAACACAGTTTATTGGAAAAGTAAACTTGTTTGAAAAATTCCCAAATATTTCAAAATAGTTTTTTAAATAGGTTTTGTATATACTCGTATTAAAATGAATTTCATTAAAATTAAGGTTTAGAACAACGAACGTATACAGAGATACCGGCATAGTAAATATAACTATTATTATATTTTACACTTCTAGACACTATTTTAAAATATTATGTGTCCATTTTCTGCTGTAATTAAAAACAATACTTGTTTGGAGTTTCAAGGAGCGCCATCCCCAGTGCATTCGAATAAACATGAATTATTTGCTCACACGCGTCTGCAAATAATTTTATTTGAATAATGCAATTGTGAACAGTTTTTGAATAATATTTATAATAATTTTCTAATTAAATTATGAACAGGTTTACCAAAATATTGTTTTATAATTTAAAAAATATACATATTTTAATTTTACATTTTGAAGTTATTTTTAAATAATTCATTTTTGAGAAATACCATACCACTATATTTAAATCACTTTTTATTTACGAAATATTGACTGAAGTAGGATTATATTTTAAATAACATTTCAAGCTAAACCTGAAAGTATATAACAGGATCTATGTGTAAATTTCTTAAAGCACTATAATCTGTATACATTAAGATAATTATGTTGTCAAGGTAACGCCATATGACTATGCTTTTAACAATGAATAATCTAATAATAAATAATATATATTAAATAATAATAAATCTAATTGTTATCGTCATGGTCAGTTTCGTGAGGAATGATTAAAATCAAAATTATCTGTTAGTATAGTCAAGAATTGTGACTAGATGTCACGATATCAACCCATCAGAAAAGTTAACAAGGGATCAAACTCAGATTCGATTAGATAAGTCAATTTGTAGAATAATTATTTAAACGTGATTTCGAATAATTAATCATTTGTAGACGTAGGAACTATTAAAAATTTAACTTTTAATACAAGTGTAAGATTTAAAAGTCATAGCCTAAAACTGTCAACGATGTCAGATATTAAAGAACATGACAAATGTGCAGTTATCCTAATGAAATGAATTCAAGAAAGTTTTAATGTAAAACTTTCTTGAATTTATATTTCTAATCATATTTTTTATTCAAAAGCAAAGTACTACGTATTTTAATTTCTTAAGTAGATTGTTATAAAAATTTAAACTGGTTCGCGCTTGTCTGTCTGCTCATTGAGGTCATGAATAGGCTTCTTTCGGAGAGAACACCGGTCACTTAAACCCCTATTTCCCCGGACTGGTTCGAGCTAGAAGAGGACTTTGGCTTTCTTCTACAGATGGTCTTAGTTAAGAGGAGGGGAACCCCGCGCGTTATAACAAGCCTGCTGACTGGGGAGGATGCCTCTCACTGCGAGGTGCCCTCTTCGTAGTGTTCGTCGGGACGCCGCGATTGTTCCTTTTCCTACGGTGTCTCACATAACCGTAGCCTTCCGCCTCCTCAGACGCCAAAAAAGGATAAAAACGTATTTTAGTTCCGACACTATTATTGAAGTTTCAACGTAAACTATTGAGGATATTTTTATATTAAAAGTACCGTAAAAGAATTACATGTTATTTATTTTAAATACATATGTACAAAACCACGATAAGAATGTTTGTTTTATATGTGTGTACAAAAACTAAAAATATTTTAAATAATGCAAAATACTAATGACGTAAGTTTGAAGTTCTTCATTACATTTTCATTCCAAAAATAGATTTCTTATTAACTTAAATTCATCTCTAGAATAAGAAAATTAAATAAATATCTATTTAATTACACAGACAAACTACTATTAGTTTATAATTATAATAATAATATTTTTTTTATATATAAATAATTACAATAGGCAATATGGACCCGTTAGAAGTAAAAAGTAAACATATATTAATACAGATTAAAGATAAAATAAATTAATAAGACTACAATTGCAATATAATGTAAATTTTTTGAGGGTTAGCGAAGAAGACAAAAATTGTAAGGATTATCAAGTTGTTAGATTCAAATTGTGTTTGTCTTAATCTGGCAACCCGCTGCCTGATCAATGCATTAAAAGTCACCACGCGGGGTTGAACGAACATCATTTATGCACCCTACCTTAATTTTAATAAAACCCTAAACGCGTCATTATATTGAACTTTAAAAATTCAGACAGCCTCTTTTTTAAACTTACACCATAATTGAGGAATATACAGGGCTATACAATAACTTTTAAATAGGAGTTAGTTTATTTTTATTTATGAAAATCAACAAAATCGAATGTAATTAGTAATTGGGATTGAACTACTTACCAGTGTTATAAAAATATCGAATAAATATTTAATAATTACAGGAGCATATATAAAGATTTCTAATGGGACTTAGGACATGAATATATTTAATAAAGTGCAGACGTAATATTAGCAATATTAAAATTATACTTAGTATAAAATCTTTCTTTAAAAAATATTAAATATGCATAAATTGTGACTTTGAAAAAGCTTTCCTTACAATATTAATAAAAACACATACGACTCACATTAAGGCAACCCAAAAACCCAACAGCCATGTGTCTATATGGCTGTCCCCGTCCGGTAGACGGACGGATTCTCTCACTCACCGACGGAACATAACCAAATGAATTTGGTTACTTCACGTCGGTCTTCTGTAAGAGGGTGGTCCTTCCCCGGTCGAGCCAGCCCAATACGAGCTGCAGTCAAATCACTACAGCTAGCAATGTAGGCCTGAGATTTAGATATTAGGGTGAGAGTTTCTATGGGAGTCTGTTCTTTTTTATCTATTCCGGTTTTCGTTATTAAATACATGTCTAATGTCTCAATTAAAATGATATCATATTTTAGATACAAACTGAATTTAAATATATTTTAGAGCACATAACTAAGCAAAGTAAAAAAAATCCGTGCCCGCAGGGGGACACGCGTGGGTAGACCTCGTGTGTACATGTTTAAAATATAACTCACTACCTAAGAATAACACATGATGCCGTTGTTTACATCAAAAATTTTCAAGCAAAAAGCGGTTTTTATTTTTTTTCTCGGAAAAGGTATCTTTTTTGGAAATACTTTTGATACTTAAATTTAGAGTCAAAAATAACCTTTCTTTTAAAATTATTTTCGAGGAGGAAATGTTTGCCAGAAAAAAGTTGCCGTGGTTTTACCTACCTTAAATTTTCAAGCTAAAAGTGGTTTTTATTTTTTTTCTCGAAAACGGTACCTTTTACGGAAAAACTTTTAATACCTAAATTTAGAGTAAAAAATAACCTTTTTATTAAAAATACTTGTGATGCAAGAATGTTTACCAGAAAAAAGTTATGATTTTTTTTCCAAAAATTTTCGGTTTTTTTACCCCCACCCCTAAGTTATTGAACTTAGGTTTTCGGTTTATCTACATTAGTTCTAGGTATTTATCAAAGACATCATATAATATGAACGTGATTGATCTCCTTTGTATAGGGACAAAGTTATGGTCGAAAAAAGGAAATCAGAAAAAGTGAGGCCCTAGCGCCCCCCGTGACCGGATTTCTTTGGTTAACGAACTTGACCTTCATTTTTGGATGATTGATTTTTGTGCAAAGTTTGAAAGCGATCCGAGCGAAACTGCGGCCGCTATCGTGCTGACAAAAGTCGAATCTGGACGCACGCACGCATATATATATATATATATATATATATAAACTTTTTGACCAATGGTCATTTCGGACTCAGACGGTCATAAGAAGACCTCCTGTGAAGAAATTTTTCCAAAATTCGAAAGTAGGGGACAAATGAATGGGCAGACCGAATTCTTCGAGGTCTACCCAAAATAAAAAAATTTAGAGTAAAAAATAACCTTTCTATTAAAAATACTTGCGATGCAAGAATGTTTACCAGAAAAAAGTTATGATTTTTTTTCCAAAAAATTTCGGTTTTTTTACCCCCACCCCTAAGTTATTGAAGTTAGGTTTTCGGTTTATCTACATTAGTTATAGGTATTTATCAAAGACATCATATAATATGAACGCGATTGATCTCCTTTTTATAGGGACAAAGTTATGGTCGAAAAACTGAAATCAGAAAAAGTGAGGCCCTAGCGCCCCCTGTGACCGGATTTCTGTGGTTAACGAACTTGACCTTCATTTTTAGATGTTTGATTTTTGTGCAAAGTTTGAAGGCGATCCGAGCGAAACTGCGGCCGCTATCGTGCTGACAAAAGTGAATCTGGACGCACGCACGCATATATATATATATATATATATATATATATAAACTTTTTGACCAATGGTCATTTCGGACTCAGACGGTCATAAGAAGACCTCCTGTGAAGAAATTTTTCCAAAATTTGAAAGTAGGGGACAAATGAATGGGCAGACCGAATTCTTCGAGGTCTACCCAAAATCTTAAAATGTATAAATCTAAAATATTTCTGCACACTTATGTAATATATTATATTTATCTATTATTCCAAGAGCGCTCTACTCCGCAAAATAGTTTTAGAAGAAAGAACAATTTCTCGAGAAAATGTTCGCATCATATTTTATCTACACAGAAGTGATTCTTTTATACAATATATAGAGAGCTACGGTTCAATATATCTGAGGTAAGTTGAGTCATTACTGAAAAATAGCAACTGCTTTTAAAATGTATTATCATTACACAAATACTTAATAATACCGATACACCCTTAAAATAAATAGATATTCTACATGTCATAAGCAATTGCTTTATATTGTAACAGAAATATGTGCTTGACAAAGATATAGAGCACATTCTCAAGAGATAAATTCAAGTCATATGTTGACTGTCTATGAGAACTATGAAGTACGTGTTTGATCGGTAGAAGAGAAAAGGGGTACCGAGGAATACATAGGTTGAGTACATGAAAAATGATGTGGCAAAGAGACAAGACTCCACTGCAGTGAGAGCCAAAGGTAATAGTTTATTCCTTTGGTGGCATTAAATATTTATAACAATTTTAGAAAAAACGTTGAAGACCTGTATCGATAAAAATAAATCCAGCACAACTTTTTTTCTACATTGTTAAATGTAAGTCATTGATCTATTTTTATAAACTAAATGACCACATTTTTATAATTTGCCTAAAGTTTTATATTTAATATGGCAGAAAAAAAATATTTTAATTCACAAGAACGACAACGAAATTGTTATATAAGCAATTGGATTTAGTTTTTCTCTACCTAAAGCTAATAACTTAATATTCACTTCCAAATTTTAATTTTATATCAGCTTATATATATTATTATCAAAGAGGACATATAAAAAGTCATTTCAAGTCACTCGACATTGCTTTAGCAATAAACTTTCGAATGTTAAAGAGCATTAGTTGTAAGTAATGAAAAGGAGTAAAATATCATAGTGATTTTTTGCAAGCAATAATTATTTGTGTATAACTTGTATATAGATATTGATATAATATATTATTATTTGAACGTGTTACATTTTTATCTAAAATCAGACAAATAAAAAAAATGTCACAGGTTATGTTAGTTTTGACTGTGTTATTATTTTATACAATATAAATCTAAGTATTTTATAACACTATGTACTTTTAAACTTAACTATACGTAACCTTATACTAAAAGCATCATCCTTAAATAAACTATTATTAATTATTTTCGTTAAATTGCATGAAAAAAAATGTTTATATAGAAATAGCTTTCAATTTCTATAATATATTTAAAGTTGTATCTCTAACGTTTATTAGAATGTCTCTAACCAGGTCATAATGACAACCTGTTGAATTTAATTTAAAGAACTTTAAATAAAACAAGGGATTTGGATAGGACGAAACTGGCTAAAATGACACTGAGGCAGCGAACACCGGCGCTGGATTAAACAAACAAGGCTCGGTACACTTCACCTTAAATTACACCACTTTAAATGCAAATTGTGCACATAACGACCGTTTTAACGTTCATGTAATCTTTGACTCTTTTTTTAGTTTTGCTATTCATAAATGTTTTGGTACTAATAAGTACTTAAGAACTAACATATCTTTGACAAATAGACTTTGATTAATTGTTTAATAAAGCCTTGTATACATTTATTTATGATCAAATAAAATAGTAATATGTGCTTTTGAAAGTTATTAAGAATAAATAAAAATACTTTATCTAACATTTTATTAGACTAATAACTAGAAAATATATATTTCTTAAAATATTTTTAAAAATATAATGTAATATAACAAGTTAAATAAGTTTTTAGAAATGAAAACAATATTAGGGTTCAGTTTTTCAATACCCCTAAAATATTTGAGCGTTTTACGAGTTACGTACTCGTGTGCTTCAGCAATAAGATAAGTAATAAGGTTCGTATTACATTTTTGGTCAACAGTAATAATATATTAAAGATTATATTTGGTGGAAGTTTTTTAATAAATAAAAAGAATTAAATAGTCTTTATAATACCAAATAAATATATAAGTAGAATGAAAACTTTGAGAACTGGATCAAGACGTTTTTTAAATTTATACAGAAAGTATCCAATTACATGTTTTTCTAACTAAAGTCAAAATAACAGCCGTCGTATCTTGAATTTTCTTTATTATTTTTTTATTTTATAATTTTAATTTACTTTTGGTACTGTTCACGAATTTATGTATTAAGGGGTTTTGTGATTTTTTTTCTGCCATTCCTTCTTTACATTTTTTACGTTATATCATGACTTTATTATTTAAATTCGTCACGGTTTTTTTCTTCTAAAATAAAGGCTAGTTTGATGCGTCTGTCCCCTAACATACCTATCAAATATGCAACCGTTTGCATATTGTTCTAATGCGTTACTAAGCACAAGAACTCTAACGTCCAGATTGTTCAAACAGCAAATCGTAAAATTCAAGCATGTCGTCAAAATTTGCAACGCGCCAATTCTGGGCGCTCTCTATAACCACTCTGGGCAACTTTTTCCGGCCGTCCCTATTGTCATTGCATACAGGTAATAACAGTCTCTATTTTTCTTGGTCGTCCATAAATGGTGTTACGATCATGTGCTCTTGACTTGTTGACTCCAATGCTAACTCTTCTTTCAAAAATTATAGTGAATCATCATTAACTGGCACTTAACTACCTCGAGGATCGCCAGTTAATTAATTAGCTCTAAAATGGCTTTCGCTATGATTAATCTGAGCTGAAGCTAAGGATCTTCTGTTATACCGTACGCACCATTGCCGAGCGCTTATATAAACCAAGAATGAGAATCTGGCAATAAGCTTGGATATGGCGAACGTGTCACGTCTTCGATCCTGTTTAACAGGTACATAGGGCATCTTTTATAGCTTACTTCGTATGGGGTTTCCGGTGGTATAATTTTGAACATTATGAAAATATAAAAGTTTTACAAATTGTTTCATATGGTAATTATATAAAATATTATTATCTAAACCTATTTCAATATGTATGTATATGACAACTGAAAAAATTTAATTATGACAAAGACCGATGTGAATATCCCATTGTGAGGTGTACTTACGTTATTTGTCCCTTCCGTTTATTTGTTTTATGTCTGACGAAAATTCATGTTATAATATTACTTTTAAAAGTATATTTTCAAGTCATATATATGAATAATTTAGTTTATACATTGAGATAGATTTAACCCTTGTAAAGAATATTTAAAATTATATAACTTTTTTGAATCCACTCTTTCAAAATCCAAGGGATTAAATAAAACTATTTGGCCCGTTGCAATTTTTTACCTTCCTCATCTTAGCGGGTTTTAAGTAATATTCGGTAGTATATTTATCCGTGTCCGTGAATGCTCCATCGTCCTACAAAATAGTAAATTTATAAATATATTTATTAATTAATTTAAATATATAAACACTTACTACACTGTTTATAAAACTTTTTTAACCTTGTTTTTTAAAATTTTGGACATCAAGTTAATTGTCCAAACCTTTTATATAAAACATCTATTTATACATGTCCAATATCTTATTAAATTGTAAACCTATTGTTTGAATAAAAGAAAATTTAATCATAACATTAAATTTGTCTTCGTTCTTTCCTTTCGGTAGCTCGAAAAAACACCAAACAAACCATTATTGTAAGCATTAAAGAGTTTATGAGCGTTTTACGGATCAATGAATTATATGGCTTCTATGTAAATATATTAATGATAGCATTAAAGACTATATTATCAACATACTTGGTAATTATATAATTAAAAATATTTATAGTATTTAAAAAAGATTAAATTATCGTTATATATAAATATAGTATATTTATTATTTGTATATTATATAAAATATGTTGTATTTGGTGTGTATTAGTGTAATTTTAAAATTGTATCGTAATAATATCCTGGTGGATAAGATACTTATTGTTGTTTGAAAGACAAGATTCCCGATGTGTACGTTGTTCCTGTCAGGTTCTCTTCTTAAACATCTGCCTTACGAATAAGTGAGGCCGAGGTCACAAGCTAATGCCTCATAATATACGAGTACGTTAATCTTACGTCTAAAAATCATTGTTGTTTTTATAGCAAACATTGCAAAACTTATTTACTAACAACAGTGTTACTATTTTATTATAATTTATTTAAAATTACATTAAATTATACAAATAAAAACCAAATAATGGAGAAATGTAAGCTCATCACTTCGAATTAATTCAACTGATTTGGCTGCTTTTTTATAGTAATTTTCATGACCGGGTATGCAAAAAGAATAATTTTAAAAATAAAACATAAGGATTGTAAATTTGGACCGTATTTTATTTTAAAAATATCAATAAAATGCAACATTTTTTACAATAGTAGGTCGACACAAAACAAGGCTAAACCACTGTCTTCATTCTCCGAAAATATAATTATTATACGAGTATATCAGAATATTTTAGAACACGACATAATCAATACTGCTTGCTATACGGGTTACATTATACAGTGATTAGTATTTACTAATTAGCATTTGCTAGGCTCTTAAATACGCATTTATAAGTACTCATTCGGAAATAACCTCTTTATTTACGAGGTATGCTACGAGATACGAGGTTACGCTAAATATATGTTTTAATTTTAAAGCTAAAACTGTCAACGATTTAAAGAGCAGTGCTAAATTTCATTTTAATTTCACGCATTTGTTGCTTTTTATTTCATACAATAACTTATGTTATATATACCATTTCTTAATTAGAAACAAATATTAAAGACTGTTTAATTTTCGGTTTATTATGGCTCCTGGAAATTAAGTTAATTAAAAATTATATCTTTTTTGTTATAAAACACCCTTAGAGACGGATAAAAGGGTTTACCTTTTCCTATACACACCTGGCGTAGTTTATGACATGTGTGTCACGTTTCCTATTAATATAAAGATAGGAAATGTTTAAATATTTATTTAGCTTTAGCTTTTATACAGCAAGCAATTGATCAAGATTCAGGGAGTGGTTCAGTCAAATTAAAATTAATGACGATAATGAAAGGAATATTATATTTGGAATTTTGTACCATATTTGATACGAGTATTAAAATGAAAATAGTGGTAGCTTACGACTCATTAAGTAGATCAGAAGTATATAGGAAAGGGATAGAACTGAAACTTGAGCAAGAGAACCATGTCCTAACCATGTAACAGTTAGATATTTCGTAGCACTATTGTATTTTCAAAATGAGATTTATAAATTAAATTACTTTACACCTTTCGTTGAAGATTAGAAAACGAATATAATAAAGACCCTTACATTCGAGCAGTTCTTTTAGCGGCTTATTAAAATAATGGACTAAAGTGGTAATTTAAAAATAATCACAATCTCGTAAGACCAGTCTTAAAATATTAAAAACATTAAATGATCTACACGCCTTTTTGTTTTAAAAATTTTGTCTCTTTATATAAAAGTCGGACTTCACATCGAACATCGAACTTGCATAGCGCAATCAAATGAAAGTAAACTAAATTAGAAGCATAAAAAAAATCTTTTTCTTTTTTTATAGCAGACATAAAATTTTACAAGGAATTTATTTAAAATTTATTATTAGAATATTTATTTGTTCAAGTTTAAAATGGAGTGCATGAAAACTAGCATTGAATAATAATAATTGATTATCTAATCTAAACTCATGAAAATCAAAGTTTCAATCTCACCTAATCTTACCTAGATGGTAAGACATATGTTTTAAATGACTGCTTTTATAAAAAAAAAAAATTGATAAACAGCATACCATAGCACCTAATATACAAACTTCACCTCTTTTTAATATATAAAGTGTTATTAAAGCTATTATAAATACAGTTTAGGGACAAAGAAAGTTCACTGAGCTTAATTTAAATTATTTAATTTTTATAATTTTTTGTGAAATAAACTATTTAGAATACTGCACACTTTAAATAAACATATTGACATTAATTGACTTATTCTCTCTCATTTGTTTAATTTCAATACAAACTAACAAATAATAAAAATTTTATGTGAAAAACTAATAAAATAAATCGCTCCGAAAATACTTTAACACAAATAAATAGACTAGCTAGCGCTTGTATATAACATGTTAAGTCGAGATATGGTGTATATAAATAATAAACGAGTGTTTTATGGATCACTTTAATAAATTATAAGTTTACACATAATTTTTTACATAAGCGTTTTTCTTAAGTAAGAGAAGGAGTAGGAGATTGCAATTACACAATTGTGTGATGATGATAATGCTAATGTATTCGAAATATGATATATCGGCTGATAGATTTTTAGTTTATGACTTGTTACATAATGTCGTCCCCTTCCTACTCACTGACCATAACTAATTTTCCTGGTAAACCGTTTATGACAAAGACGATAACATTGTGAGAAGAACACATTTTTTTAAGAATGTACAATTTTTATATTCATTCCATCTCTTGTCTTAACATTATAACTTTTATAGTCGTTGTTAAAGTAATACAATGTCTCCTTAAATTTAAGATATAAATAACAATATAAACAATGATAGAAATCATTGTATATATACATATTTAAGTACGTTACTAACCAAGTATATAATAACTTAGACATAATAAATAATCGCGTTCTAGCTAAAGGAATACAAAACATTCTGCTAATAAAATTATGAAAAGAAAGATTCATTCATTAAATTATGTTTTTTTATAAACGGCTCACATAAATAATACAAAATCTATCTGCATAGATGAAGCATAAACCTATAAAATATTATTACAAAATATATTATAAACATCTAAACTAAAAACATTGAATGTTTTTTAAAAAGTATACAAAACCTTATGTAAATACCATGTCATTTTGTCTGTTAGTATCCTATAAAATTATAAGCATGTGTAGGCACAAATATAATACAAGGGTCAGAAAACGATACCTTTTATCCCTAAAATGTCTCTTGAAAGAGTCACTGGTCCTTTAGGAGTCATTAAAACGCTCATCCACTATCCGTCGCTAAAGAGCACTGACACGTTTTAAACTTTCACTATCAGTTTCCAAATAGTCCTTTACTGTTTCCAACTTCAACTAGTGGATAAGGCGACAAAAGCCCTCGTTTAGATAAAATACTATAATAGGGGGTGCTAGCGGGAAAACTGGCATTTAAAATTAGTTTTTATTATCATATTCGGTTTCAGCGATCCCAAAAATCTAAGAATAATGGGGTCTCCCCTCTGGTTCATGACTTTTTTTTTTTTGTGTGCCTGTGTTATTTAATAAATGACTACCTACCTCGCTTAAAATGATATTATATTTCAGAGTCAATCTTTTAATTTTAATATATTCTAGATTACATAAATAATATAAGGTAATAAATCTTACTTATTACTTTACAATTTAAAAATATTAAAAAAAATATTTCTACATTCTCATCTGATATCTCATATTTCTCTATTATTCATAGGGTGTTTGTTATTTTTCAAGAAAGCGATTTTACAGACAGTATAATCTGGAAAAAACCTTCGCAATACGTACACAGGACCGATTCTTTTATACAATATGTTTGAGGTCAGTTGAATCGTTACAACAAAAACTACTGTTTTGCCAACGTACACTACATTATTAGAAGTATAGTTAAATTTCTAAATATTTTATAGATAATTAACACTGGTATAATTAAAATAAATAAATTTGTGTTAGACAAAAATAGAATGCATTCTCAAGATATAAATTGAAATCATATGTTGGCTGCCATACCATGCCATACATACAATACAAACTGGAATAAATACTGTCTTAAAAGTTGATTGAACATAATTATTTAATCACAGTAATATAAAAATATTATTTTTTACATACATATAACAACTATGTAAGTCAATAGTAGTCATGAAATGTTGATTAGAAATAATGTATAGTTCATTAAAATTTTAAATTAAATTCTAACAATTCCGGAACTAGTCTTTTTCTATTCAAGAAAAGAGATGTAGTAAAAATATAATATAAAAATAATGTATACAAAACATTTTAAATACACAAAAAATGGATAAGTGATAATTACCTATTGCTTTTGTACTACTACCTCTCTAAGATCTCTATCACTAAAAATCAATCCAGCTTGACTATTTCTTCACGTTGTTAAGCTTCAGTTAAACACGTCACTGGCAAATTTTTATTAAATAAATTACCATTTTTTATTCCGTTTTTAAAGTTGTATAATCTCTTCTAATCTTACAAATTAGTATGGCAAAAAAATTGAAATTAAATATAAACAAGCACAGCAAATATGCTATTATAAACAACTGTATTTTGTTTTCAGTCCCTAAAATTAATGACTTAATATTCAGTAGTAAAAGTACTATTATCAGTTTATTAATATCATTTTCAAATAGATCAAATAATAGGTCAGGTGAGGTCATTTGACATTGTTATAGCGATCAACTTTTCAAAATCAATGTTCTGTCATCAGGGCGTGAGTATAATAAAAAACACCGAGGTCTGGCGCTGGATAAAACAAACAGTGCACATTACCTCAAATTACACCACTTTAAATGAAAATTGTCCACATAACGATCGTTTTATGTCCGTATAATATTTAGCCCTTTTTTGCTCGGCTACAAGCTTCATATTCATAAGTGTTTTGCTGCTAACCATTACTCAAGGTCTAACATGTCTCTTACGAATAGACTTTGAATAATTGTAAATAATTTAACAAGCCTTGTATACATTAATTTATGACCAAACAAAATTATAATATGTGCTTTTGAGAGATATTAAGAATAAATGAAAATAATTTATTTAACATTTTATTAGACTAATATCTAGAATATATGTTATATTTGATTTAGGTTTTAATATTTTGACTTCCCTATAGGTTAAAATATAATATAATATATTAAATTAGTTTTTAAATATGGTACCATTATTAGGGGTGAATTCTTTAATATCCATACAATTTTTGCGCGTTTTACGAACTACATACTTGTGTGCGTCAGCAATAAAATATATAAGTAATAAGGTTTGTGTTGTTTTTTTATCCACCCAAAATAAAACATTATAAATATTGTAAAGGGTAGAGTCTACTATGAAATATATTTGGTGTAATACTTTTATTAAATAAAGAGTTTTGAAATAGTTGATACAACACAAAATTCATACCAAAAACTTTGAGAATGAGAAATGAAGACGTTTCTTAAAATTATACAGAAAGTAATCAATTAAATGTTTTTCTAACTTCAGTTAAAACAACAATTATCGAATATCCACAATTCTTTTAGTTTATTTTGAAATTTAAATATATCTTTCTTTCTTTTTATTTTGTGTTTGAAATGGTTTTATTTTGTTATTTGCATTCTTTAACTAAACCATTGCGTTGATTTTTGTTTTGCTATTTCTTTTTAAAAACAGACTTGTTTCTTTCCGCCACTCTTTTTTTATAATGTAAGGATTTAATCCTGACTTCAGTATTGAAATTCGACAAGGATGTTTTGAAATAAAACAAACAGTGACATTCTTTGAACATCTTTTTCAAACAATGTTCTATCGTCATTTATTAATTAAAACACGCAGAAAAAATATTCGAATAGAAAATACATTAGATTTAATTTTAGTCATCTCGATGTTTTTTTAATTTAGCGAGGATAAACAGGCACATCACTTGATGTTAAATTATACCTTGGCCCATGAATACAGTTGCAAATCCATTGTCCCTGAAGACTAACAAGGGACTTTCATTAAAAAAAATAAACTTGCAACGATCACAAAACGAAACTCGAAATGTTCGACTTCATGTTCATGCTTATAGCGTATAAAATATCACATGTTTAATATATATTGTCATATATATATTATAATATCAAAAAATATTTATATTTACCAAAAAAATACAAGTATAATTGTTTTTATACATTTTCATCAGAAGATTGAATTTCGCTACATTATTTCACCAACAGAAAGAACGCAATCAACGTATTATTAACATACATCGGTTAAAATATTTATGGTATTTCATTTAAAGCTATGCTCTAAACTGTCATTTAAACGATTTAAAGAGCAGTGCTTTTCCAGTTCAAATGGAAAATATCTACTTTTCATATTGTTTTTAGATCGCTTCACACAATTGTTTATTTCAATTTCATAAAACTTTATGTTACACCATTTCTTATTTTTTAATAATTCGGTGTAGCTACTAAAATTTAGGTATTATTAAAATTTACGTGTTTTTGTTTTTATAAAACTACCTTAGTGTAGGAAACAGGGTTTTACTTTTCCCTGCACCGACTTTGTTTATACTATCGTAATTTACGAAATGTGTATCATGTTTTCTATAAATATAAAGATAGAAAAGGTTTAAATATTTGCTTAAGTATATTTGATTATATCTGAGAACTCAAATTTATTTGTATAAGTAATTGATGAAGACAAAGAAAGTAACTGGGTTAAGATAAAACAAATGATTTATACATAGAGACACACTAAAAAACTTAACATTAATAAAATAAGGAAAGTTATGTTAAGTGCTAAAGTGTAAAGATGCCATTCTTTTACTTCGGGTATTACGATGAATTAATACGAAGCGGATTTCTATGAAGAGGTACTTTTAAAAGCTTTTTCATTTTATATAATTAAAAAAATTTATTAATTACTTATGACTAGTCGTTCTGTGAACAGTAGACCTCAGTACGTTAGGGGATGAGACAATGTTTTAAGTGTCTTTTCCAAAAAAGAATAAGTATATCTATGTATGTTTGTAGGTACATAACTATCAAACGAAATTTGGCTCCACCAAATAACAACGCAGTTATTTAACTTTAAAGTTTTTGATAATGCGCTATGGCCGTCATTTTTTATTTTGAAATAACAAAAAAACAGCGTAAATTTCGGCAAAGAATACTTAGACGAAATTTCAGCCCGCTAGCTGCCGCAAAGTCCGTTTTTGTGGTACGAATCAGAAAGCCGCCATTTTGAATTTTTTCGCCCAAGCCAAAAAACAGCTCGACATAGAAATTTAAATAATTTAAAGAACACACCTACCAATTTTCGTGACGATTGCATGAAATTAAACCTGCTAGGCCAAAACAAAAGCTCAAATTACCGCCTTTTTGGATTTTTCCTCCCAGTAAGAAAAATGGCCGGACAAAAAAAGTTTAAATAACTCAAAGAACATGATCACCGATTTTTGTGTCGATCTAATGAAAATTGCTCCTGCTACGCCAAAAACAAAAATAAAAAACACCGCATTTTGGATTTTTTCGTCCAATCAAAAAAACGGCTCGACATAAAAATTCAAATAATTCAAGGAATAAACCTGCCAATTTACATGATGATAGGATGAAAAATACGCCGGTTACCGCGGAAGAAACAAACTGAAATACATACGGAAAAATAGCAGAATGGGCCTATCTAGTGGAAACGTAGTCAATATTTTTTCTGCACGTTTCTTTTTCTAAGTATTGCTGTTTATATTTTATTCACAGCAAGTATATAACTGCATAAAACTAAAACATAATTAGTAAAGTAATGATGACCTAAGCTTGTAACAGTTATAACTATATGAAACTATTATGTTTTATTATATACCTCTTGTAAGAGATCGAACACAAAAATATTGATTATTGAGACCCTTATATCCGAGCAGTTCATTACTGATATATTAAAAGGACTGGGCTCATAAAATAAAATTAAGTACCATATCCAGCGACCGGTCTTAAAATACTAAAAGCATTAAACAAACTGCACGTTGTGTCTTCAGAATTTTGTTTCTTTACATACATTCTTTCGGACTGATTGCAACTTAAGGGTTTTACTTAATTCTTATTTTTTATCTTGAAGAAGGTTAATTTAATTTGATAGAGTAAAAATGAATAATTTATATTTGGCACAAATATAGTAACAAGTAACACATTTTCATTTTGAATAAAGACGCTAGATTTATCTAAAATGTAGTAAACATATGTTTTATTAACGTTTAGCTGTTGCTTTATTATATGCTATCTTTGATAGCATTTCTAACGATCCATTTTGTATTTTTTTCTACCACAACATATTTATTTTATGTAAATAGGTTTCACTTGAAATATTTTCATTCACTTCATATCACTCAATATCCGTTATTGTCTCCTCGGGGTTAAACGTTCTGGAATTCACTTTATCGGAAGTTCTTCCGCTCACCCATAACCGTTGATTTATTTATATTACACTAGTCATATGAAGTGCTTTATACTATTTAAAAAAAACTATCCACAATTTACATTTCAAATTTCTTCACTTATATTATATGTGTAGTAAGAAATTATGTTATATGACTTACATCTTCGAAATTGAAATATATAATTTGGGTATTTCTGTTATAAAACTATCGTAACTTCAATACATTGTGTCTCCTTATATTTAAATGGCATTGACAGTTATAAAACTGAGTTTTTTCTTATAGTTAAAACATAAACAATGTACGAATCAATTAATTGACTTAACCTCCACTTATAGAAAGAAAATTTAGTGAACTTTTATTATAAACATAAATTATGACAAAACTTTTCAATCACAATCTAGAAACTACACACAATTACATTGAACACCTCGAAAAATCATTTGATATATTCCCCTTTAAATGTTATATATTTGTATTTCTGCACTAAAATAGAGCTTTGATTTAAAATAAATGAATAGAGTCATCTATAAAAATGAAAAACATAAAATGTGGATAAAAAAAGCTTTTACACGTGTAATTTACGTGAAAGGAGAGATTAACGTGAATTATTTCTCCTTGATGTGACAACTTCCTATCTGACGTGATCAATATACTATGACATTAATTGATAACTCGACATATTATTTGACTGAGTAACTTTAACTTTTTACGACATCTTAGAGGTATGGTGTAGGCTCTGTTTAATGATAAAATAATAAAATTGTAACGTTTCCATGACCCAGTATTGTTAACACTAATTAATATTGACTTTTCTGGCATCGTTGATAAAGATTCGTAATTTAATTTACTTTTAAATGCTTTTAAATAAAGCCTGGGCCATATTTGCAGGTAAATAAACAGAATAATTCTCTCTAGCGATATCAAGTGCAACCAGACCACAGACAAAATGAAGAAAGAACTTTACAACTTTTTCATCCCATCCCACAGTTAGCAATGGAATGAAATTTCAGAAATATATACTTTATTATGACATTTTTTAGTGTATAATATTTACACAAAGAAAACAAACATACATCATCCTTTGCGTAATGACGTAAAGTCACTTTAACGGATACGTTAAATAATATTCAGAAGTCATTTTAAAATACGAAAGCATGTCGATTTCTATTAACGATTTATTTCTTAGAGGCTTACTTTAAAGTAGCCTGATACAAATAATTCACTTCAATCGGTATTGTAAATCTTGTTAATACTACATTCCTTGTTTCCTTGGTGAGTGATAAATTTTATTTTTGAGAAATTTTACCGTCATTTAACCAAATCAATACAGAAGTTCAATGCACAAAATTTCTTGGTTAATCTAGACAGGTTTTAGTTACGTGCAAATAAAGGCATACAAAATTATAAAATGCGAGTCAATATGTGTCAAAGAAATGAGATTTTGTATATATTTTTTTATTTGATATAAATGATTTTAGATTGTGGGGAAGAGTAAATTAATGACTTATTAAATATCACCAATTTTCTAAGCCTAGGTTAAAAATACTAATTTAAATAACATAATTTATGTCTTACAATATTTATATGATAGAGTTATATTCGATCTTGTATTTTCAACTAGGTTGTTCACAAAACTACCTTTAGTTCGCTGTCGCTGTCCATTTCAGAAGGCAATATAAGTCTAAAGAAAGTTTTGATGGCTCTTTTTAGTTTCTAGAAAAAAGTTCTACATTATATATACGAAAAATGTTTTGTAGGAAATAAGTTCTAGGCATTATAATTTGCAATAATATTCTTGTTTACTAGACTATTACAAAAATAAATATAATTTGAGAAAGTTTAAAAAATATTAAAAATAATTTAACATTTATAAAAGTAATAAATTGTAGGTCAAGGGAGCTTTCGATGTAACAAAACAAAATTAATACGATTTTGCGACGCCGGATTCAACGTTAAAATTTATAACAAGGTAATTTGCATATGGAATCTACACATGTTCTTTAACTATAAGTAAAGCATATTTGTAATTTAAATATATTATTACGTTTCAATAATAAAAAACACACTTAAAATCCAAGAATTGTGATGTGGTTTGGTATATTGCATATTGTGCATTAGTATTTATTATAAAATTGATCTTAAAAGTATCCTTCGAAATCATTACTGTATTTTTAAATATAAATTTTGTTAAAAAACTTGTTATTTATTTAATGAAAAAACGAATAAAGTATACCTTCTACGATTTGTTATCATTGGTGAAGCTGGTTTTCATTTTGCATTTTATATGTGACATTTTATATACAAAAATACATTTATGATACAAATTTATTTTAATTGAAAAATGTTTGAAACGTTTTAATTTTTTTTTTATAGAGCAGATAATTTAAATGTGAGTACTGCGAGTAGATTTAAATTTATTTAGATGAAGACTAGCTGATTGCGTTAAAATTTAATTCGAACCTGCAAAAGACTGACTGTATTTTCTATTTCACAAATTTCTATTGACTTTTCGCTTTAGTATTTTTGGTTTATTTTTATTCGACTACGATTAATCGAAACAGCAACTAAATATGAATTATTATTAGATATAACGTACATTATTTCATTTAAACTGATTTACAACTAAGAGGATAAGTTGCTCTTTGTTTTATCTCTTTAACTATTAGTTGATTTGAAAAAATATTTCTGTATTTGATTTTTTTTATAATAGCCAGTATAAGAAAGTAACATTTAAAAATACATTGAAAAGTATTGGCAGTTTCAATCACAAAGTATAACAAATGCTGTTGTTGTTGGTTGATTGTTTCCCGAGGACAATCATTAGTTCTGAAGTAATGTTCATTGGACAGTCATTAAAACCTATTTATTGCTTTATCTAGCAGCTTACTATGGAAAAATAAGAAAAATAAGGAACATAAGGTAAAAAATCCATGCCCGCAGGGGGACACGCATGGGTAGACCTCGTGTGTAACTCGTTTAAAATATAACTCACTACCTAAGAATAACACATGATGCCGTTGTTTACATCAAAATTTTCAAGCAAAAAGCGGTTTTTATTTTTTTTCTCGGAAAAGGTACCTTTTTTGGAAATACTTTTGGTACTTAAATTTAGAATAAAAAATAACCTTTCTATTAAAAATGTTTGCGAAGAGGGAATGTTTACCAGAAAAAAGTTGCCTTGGTTTTACCTATCTTAAATTTTCAAACTAAAAGTGGTTTTTATTTTTTTCTCGGAAACGGTACCTTTTACGGAAAAAATTTTGATACTTAAATTTAGAGTAAAAAATAACCTTTCTATTAAAAATACTTGTGATGTAAGAATGTTTACCAAAAAAAAGTTATGAATTTTTTTCCAAAAATTTTCGTTTTTTTTACCCCCACCCCTAAGTTATTGAAGTTAGGTTTTCGGTTTATATACATTAGTTATAGGTATTCATCAAAGACATCATATGATATGAACGCGATTGATCTTCTTTGTATAGGGAAAAAGTTATGGTCGAAAAACTGAAATCAGAAAAAGTGAGGCCCTAACGCCCCCTGTGGCCGGATTTCTCTGGTTAACGAACTTGACCTTCATTTTTGGATGGTTGATTTTTGTGCAAAGTTTGAAAGCGATCCGAGCAAAACTGCGGCCGCTATCGTGCTGTCAAAAGTCGAATCTGGACGCACGCACGCATATATATATATATATATATATATATATATATATATATATATATATATATATATATATATATATATATATAAACTTTTTGACCAATGGTCATTTCGGACTCAGGGGGTCATAAGAAGACCTCCTGTGAAGAAATTTTTCCAAAATTCGAAAGTCGGGTACAAATGAATGGGCAGACCGAATTCTTCGAGGTCTACCCAAAATAAGCAAATAACACAAAGCAATGAAGCAGGAACCAACCAACATCCCAAAAGAAATCTCATTGCAGAGAATATAGACGAAAGTAAAGACCCTGATCGACCCGGATCGATTAAATCGATCGATCGACCCACGTCGGAGGATGGAAGAGAGGAAAAAAATATTAGTATTATCTTTAAAGAAGTATTAAATTGTAATATTGGTTGAAAAAAAATAAAAACAGTTTAACATCTTATAAGAAGTAAGTAAAACTAATTGTAACTTGTAAATTCCTCATTATTCATAAAGAATTTTAAATCGTCATCGGAAGACAGTGTCGGATTTGGAGGGGAACATTGGATCATTGAATGTCTGTGTGTAGGATAGAAGCTACACCAGGATAAAAAAGGACCGGATATTCCTACACATAAAAATTTGTAATAACATGTTATGATTAACTCTCTCGAAGTCCTTGCCTTTAAACGATACCTTCAACCAGGTGTCCGATAAGGAAATCAGATTAGTCACAGTAGAATATGCTTTCGTATATTCGTGTCATTTAAGTCATGCTACTATAGGACCGATCAGTCATCATCGTCCATCATCTGAAGACATCTGTGCTGCGTAGGTAATACATCTCTTCCACCTGTGTTTAATAAAACTCCAGAGAAATTCCGGATTTAATAACAAAGATGACTCCAACCTGTGTAGGTAAGAATTGTAATTATAGCCATGTTAACTAGCACATCTTTTTCTAGGTATGGAATTAGATAACAAACCACGGGGGACGTAATAATCGCATTCGAAAACCAGAGCAGATATTTCCTATTGTTGTTTTAAGTTAGACAATTAACGGACATAAATACGGCTCGACTTGTTTATTTTAGTTATTTTCACAGTATTTTATCTTACGGTATTTTATTATGGGGCAGTGCTGTCGAAATTAATTCTATATTTATTTTACAAAAAAGAGCTGTGCGGGCTATTTATAACTTAAAAGCTAGAGATTCTCTGAGAGATGTTTTTAAAGAAATAGGTATTCTTACAGTCGCTTCCCAATACATATTTAATAACATTTTATATATACGTCAAAATTTAAATAGTTATATAAAAAACAGTGACAGACACGCGATAAATACGAGAAATAAAAACAAACTCGTAACGCCAAAGTTTCGACTTCAAAAAGTTAATAAATCCTTCATGGGTTTGAGTATACGCATATATAATAAAGTTCCACAAGATATCTTAGACCTTCCATTTCTTAGTTTTAAATCTAAAATCAAAAGTTTATTGTTAAATAAAGCTTATTATAACGTTCAAGAGTTTTTAGTGGATCGAAATATGTGGAACTTAAGTTGTTGAATCATTTGCAGGATTTATATTATATTATAATATACATCACCTATTGTTATATTTCTTTTGAAAAGAGCAACTGTTGAGTTTCTGGCCGGCTCTTCTCAACAGAGCAGCATTCCGAGCCGGTGGTAGCTTGCTTACGGACGGACTACACTGACATTTTTTTGTATTGTAATAATTGACGATTCAAAAGTGCGTCTAAATGCCTACTTGAATAAAGATATTTTGAATTTTGATTTTTTTTGAATTTTGTTGCAGTGTTTGGATTTGGTAGATGTTTAATAATAATAGATCTTAGTAATGTATAGAAATTATAATATATAGCACAGCTAGCTAATCCAATTTCCCAGGATATATGATTCAAGTCATTTATTATTTCAACATAATTAGCCTTATTGCGCAGGAATTTATATTCACAATTGTGCTCATTATTAGATCCAACATTTTGTTCAATTTATTTAGATTGAGCAGATTCATTTTTTAGGCTATTTGTCTATACAGTTGTGAGTATAAAATTATTAGTTTATGTTCAATATACTTAAATTAAAGTCACCTAGTACTATGGTGTCTATGCTGTTCTTATCTAAGACGTTATTTGAAAGGTGCTTTACGACGTAAATAGCCGACTCTGTATCGAGTGTATCTTCATGACTGTTTTAGTAGAATCTACTCGTTGCAGCGAAAAACTCGTCACGAAGCTGTAGACGGCTAAATTTAACTATAACAGAGCGTAGAGGAAGATTTGAGTTATTTATTTAAGTTAGGTGGAAGCAGTAATGGATCCGTCCCTTATTTAACGGGAGCTTAATAACTTTAGCCATTTGTATTACTATGTTAAACAAATTTTCATTTTTATTTTCAGGAACACACTGAATTTCGATATAAGATGAGCGTGATTGTTGATCGTTTTGAGCTACTCGTGAAAGCATTGATGCATAATTTGTATTTATTGATTTTGTTTCAGATTTTATATTATTAACCATAGTATTGCTTGACAGGTGATTGATTTTTTCAAATTCTTCGTTAAAGAACGCCATGGATATTTCAAGGGAAGATACTGCATTTCACACTTTTACTAAATTGAGTGAATCTGAAGACCTAATAACTTTTGATGTTCTTCTCGTATATGGTCACGTACATATGATGCTAGCAGACAAGAAAGAACAACATTTTCAGTGAAGAACATTTACTGTGCTCTTTGCTCTTCTCCGTTGAGTGAGTGAGTTCACTCATGCTGTGGTTGGACGGATTTCCAATTTCGTTTATTTAAGTGTCGTTTGTACATTGTATTCATATTTCATGTAAAAAAATATTATTACTTTTTTATTATTCATTTTAATATTTTTTACTGCTATATTACGTATATTTTTATTTTAATGTCTATTTTTTTACTGCATTATTATACCTCTATATATTTAAGCGTAATAAATTAGTTTAAACAAGAACATATTTAACCATAAATGAAGTAAAATATATAAATATATATATATATATATGCGAGTTTAGATCCTACAATCACAGAATACAGGTGCTACGTATTACCGCTGGACCACCATACAATTTTATAATATACGAGTATAATAGCATTATTTACGCAGTCCATCCATCTATTATTTGTTCCTATATCCTTCCTTATTTATATTCATAACTTTTCTCTAACCATCAAATGTTCCTCACTAATCCCCAATATGTCCATGCCCATATCATCTAAACTTATTATTACCTTGTTTATGTACGGAGCTCTGTTCTCGAAGCGAGATTATCATTCTCAAATGTTTCATTTGAAGGATTTCGCTACGTTTCGTTCGTCATGTAACCGTAAAAAGAATTCAGTATTTTTAACTACTTAGTCTGATGTCATCCTTGTATTTTTAATAACTGACCAGATGGTGAAAGTTGTAAATCACCTAGACGCGCACCTAGACGCGCAGTTATTTCTTATTATTTCAATAACTATATATATTTTAAACATGGTTTGACTGATCTTGATGTCAATTCGTGTATCAGTAAACGTAGTGGGAGTAAACGTAAAGTCAAACGGCTTGAAAGCTTTCGACGTATAAAAACAAAGTGTTGTTACAAAAGTTCATGATATTATATTGGTGTTAACTGGGAGTGCTGTCTCACGGTAAAAAAGTAACAAAATATATAGAGTTTCGTTATGGCAGACCTATATTAGTCACAGTAACAAATTAAAGTTTTTCACTTCTAATCTAATAAGAAACCAGTTCTAATTACCCAGATCCGAAACAATTTTTAATTAATAACATAGAATTCTGTTGCAAAAAAGTAAAGCGCAATAAGGCAAGGTGACCCAAATCATAGTAGAAAGAATTATCCACGTTTTAAGCTAACACATCAGAATAAAAATAATTTCTTCCACTGAAATTCAAGTTAGGAGTTCTGTAAATTTCATTAACAGTCACGCACTTCATAAACTCGCTTCTTACAAAAACTATAAAGAAGTAATTAAAGTTAGTTTAGGAAATAGTTTTTTGGAATAATTAAGATTTTATCTTTTGCTACTTCTTGTAAACTGCCCATAAAAGTGTTACAGAAAGAATTACAAGCCATTAATCATTTCCTCTACCCATTGTAAACAACATTGTAAAAGGTGCCTGAACTCAGGAATGTAGCACTTCAAGCACGAATGAAAAATAGTCCAAGATGAATAGTATTTCTCACTCATTGGTTTTTATTTTTCAATCACTTAAAATTCAACTTAGCAAGATTAATATTACTAATAAATTAAGTACATAAATAGGAACGTGAAAAAGAATCTAAAAGTTCTCGTTCGTAATATTAATATCTCAATACCGTTGTGTTATGGTATCAAAGACTTTAGTCCATTTACTATATACTAGTTTTAGTATACTGTATGAAAAAACTCTGAAAAGGAATAGTAATAGATGAGAGAAGTATCGAATATATGTCCTTCGCTATTGATGATTATATCTGTATCATGAAAAAATTTATCATCCATATACTTTATTGTTATATTAAATAGAATGTAAAGAAATCGATTACACATTTTAAATACTTGTCATATATTTAGAGCTGAGATCTCTGTATTTTTATAAAAATGATTGACAAAAATGTGAAATAGCTAATAAAAAAATAATAAATCACTACATTCAATTAACATAATAGTTTGATATGCCCATGAGCATTGATTATTTAGTCAGTAAATAAGTCATTAATTATATGTCAGAAAAGTCAATATATCAATTTGAAGCAGTAATTATGACTAAACTTACGATCAACAGATATCTATACTATCAATATTTTTGTATCTTAATTATTCGTTTCAATTACTTGTCAATCAAATTGAACAAATTATTTAGAGATATACTTCATCGTCTGTTACTACCTCGTATATAAACACTTTGCAACCACACTGCGGGAGGTCGGATGAAAATATAACTTGTAGCTTGTACTTGAATATACAAAAATAAATTTCATCTTATATTTAACGAGATTAGATTGTATTTAAGCAGTTCCCAACTACATGAGGTTTTAGTTATATACTCTGTAAAGAACTTTTTGTTGTCTTATTCATTATGTATGAATCCAAACAATTTAAGTACACTTACACACTACTACATTTTCTCCTCCTCAAAATATGTTTCTTGTCATTATGACTGTATAAATAACATGTAGAAATTATTTTGTCAAAAAATTTAATACATAGATTTGTCTCATTTATTATATTGATTGCAAAAATTGGTCGAATTTTATCTAAACGGCCTAACAAAATATTCACAAATTTTGTATAGAAAATTTTAATTAAACATTTAACCTTTTTATTAAATCAATTTGTTAAGCAATTAATTAAATGTATGCAGATGTAAATGCCATCAAAAACATAACATAAACATAACATAAAATGGCCAAGTCTCATAATGCCTTAAAAACTTAGGAAATCCAAACTTAACAAAGACTGTTAATTCAGTATACCTATCTATATTAATAAAGTGTCTTCGAAGACACACGCGACAAAGGAATAGACTATCAATATTATAAATGCAAAACTAACTTAATCTGATCTCTGTTCCTTTTTTAGGCAGAATTCATTTGTTTCCTTTTATAAATCTAAACTCATATTTTGCGCTTCAGCTGCGAGCTAACTCAAAGCTTGCCCACTCACTGTCTTGAAAGATTTTTCTCAGAATTTTCGATTTGATTATAAACAAACATTGTCTGTAAGATCGAATAACTTGCTATTTTCATATCTATAATAGGTTAGCTGTGTAAAGGTGTTCCACATTAAGTACTCAAAGGTTCAAAAGTGGCCTGAATCGCTTCGAGTAGGGTCGTGTTTTTTAGTTCGACTTGGAGGATGCAATGCTTAGCTCTCAGATATTTTTTTTATTGTCATGCCACTATTATATGCATTCTAGTTTCAAATTAAGCTTTCATATTTCTGATAAAAACCAACATTTTAGATATTTCAGTATAAAGATAATAACAAGATTAGCTCGTAATATATATCGTAAACAGACACTATTTTCCTTGGACGTTCATAAGTCGAGTGGGCCGGATGGCATTTCTCCATTGGTGCTACGAACGTGTGCCCCTGAGTTGACTCCAGTGCTAACGCGTCTATTTCGGTATTCCTACCTTAAAGGCGTAGTCCCGGTCACATGGAAGCGTGCCCTTGTCCATCCGATCCCTAAAAAAGGTGATAGCTCGGCACCAGCTAACTACAGACCTATCGCCATTACCTCTCTGCTCTCCAAAGTAATGTAGAGCATTATCAATAAACAGCTCCTAACCGACCTCGAGGATCACCAGTTGGTCAATGACCGGCAATATGGCTTTCGCCATGGTCGATCGGCTGGTGATCTTCTGTTGTATCTTACACACCGTTGGGCAGCTGTTATTGAAAGCAAGGGAGAGGGTCTGGCAGTTAGTCTGGATATGGCGAAAGCCTTCGATCGTGTATGGCACAAGGGGCTTCTTTCGAAGCTACCTTCCTATGGGCTTCCCGAGAGTTTATGCAAGTGGATCACCAGCTTCCTCACAGTGAGTAAGCTGGTGATCGAATCGGTGAAGCATACAGGTCGTTCTCGACGGTTTTTGCTCGGACCCCAAGCCCGTGAACGCTGGTGTACTCCAAGCCTGCGTGCTATCCCCAACTCTGTTCCTCCTGCATATCAATGATATGTTGGATATCTCCAACATACATTGTTATGCGGATGACAGTACTGGGGATGCGGTATATTCCGGCCGTGCAGGTCTCACTAGGGAAAACGTCGACGAGTGCCGAAAGAAACTTGTGTCTTCAATAGAGACCTCCCTGGGGATGGTCTCTGAGTGGGGTGAACTGAACCACGTGCAGTTCAATCCCCTAAAGACACAGGTTTGCGCGTTCACCACTAAGAAAACCCCATTTGTCGTATCACCGCTCTTCGAGAGCACTCCCCTCATTGCCTCGCCAAGTATCAGAATACTGGGTCTCGACATTTCGAGCGACTGTCAGTTTCGTGGTCATCTGGAGAGCAAGGCCAAGTTGGCCTCATAAAATTGGGAGTGATCAATAGAGCGAGGCAGTACTTCAAACCTGGCCAAAGACTTGCGCTCTATAAGGCGCAGGTCCGGCCACACATGGAGTACTGTTCTCATCTCTGGTCCGGATCACCCCAATATCAGCTTCTACCATTTGACCGCGTACAACGGAGAGCCGTTCAAATTGTCGGGGACCCGGTGTTCTGCGAACGGCTGGACTCTTTGGCATTGCGTAGAGACGTGGCTTCTTTGTGCGTCTTCTACCGCATTTACAACGGGGAGTGTTCCGAAGAACTATTCGATCTGATACCTGCCGCCGAATTTCATCACCGCACAGCGCGCCATCGCCTCCAATACCATCCTTACCACCTGGATGCGTGGCGATCCTCCACTGTACGGTTCTCAAGGACATTTTTTCCACGTACCACTCGAATTTGGAACGAACTCCCTTCGGCGGTATTTCCAGATCGGTACGACATGGGTACCTTCAAAAAAGGCGTTTATTCCTACCTACAAGGCCGGCAACACTCTTGTAAATCCTCGGATGTTGCAAGAGTTTATGGGCGGCGGTGATCACGTCCATCCGTGACCCGCCAGCTCGTTTGCCCTCCTCTTAAATAAAAAAAATAAATACTAAGGAGAGAAACGTGCTAAGACCACTGCTCGTAGTCACAATTGCAGCCTTAAACAAATATTCATGGACTTTTTATTTTTGTTAGAGGAGGGCAAACGAGCTTGCGGGTCACCGTTGATATGTGATCACCGCCGCCCATGAACTCTTGCAACATCCGAGGATTCACAAGAGCGTTGCCGGCCTTAAATGAATGAAATGAAATGCCGGCCGGCCGACAACTGAAAGTTGTAAATGGTAGCATAATTTTCTGCATATTAAGGAGTAATCTCACGTTATCTTACTTTATTATTATTATTATATAAAATTTATAACGTTTCTAGTGGAATTATGTATGTCGTAGTAAAATAAAACATAGTCTAGTTAGACGTCTTACAGTTTATATTTAAAAACATCTTTTCTTAGTTTTACAACCTAAATAATTAAATAATATTTTATTAGCTAACACTGATCTACATCGATTTCATTCTTAGTGGATCCAAACGTGAGATAATCGTTAGATTGATATAAGATCATTTGGATTCTACTTGTGTTTCACATAAGTGAATCAAACCTAGTTTAAACAGAAAACGATTGAAAATAGATAGATAGATAGATCAATAGATACGCTATTGCTTTGTTTGTGTTTGTCTGTAGCAGTTCAATAAATGGAAATATTCTTTTTAATAATTTTAACAGGATTATTTTATATCAGTATATGGAACTGATACTTTAAGACGATTGCTGTCATTATGCAATAAAAAATTATATTATACATTTTTTTAGACATTTAACAGTTCCATAATAAATACTCATTGAATTTAGGGTATGTTAATAAAATATTTTTATTTATTCTTAAAAAATAAGTTTAATATTACAGCGATATTAGTATATATATATATAGTCAATATATTGAGTAAAAGAACTTCAAACATCTTAGTATAATATTATATAAGTTATAAGTTCAAGACTTCTAAAATATGTTGAAGTTTAATTAATACAAGTAACTATGCCAAGGATTTCCAAATATTCTGTGTTACGATTATTTTTATTACTAACGATTTTAAAGTTTAATTAAGTGTTAGCTTTTTACGACTTTGTAATTGTCGATTACAGAATATTGTTATTCGTTCAGATCATTGTATCCAAAAAATATTTTATTATCCATTCCACTCAATAATTCATTTTACTATATTTTATGGTGACCATATGTGAGTTTTATGTTGTTACTAGAAACCACTAAGCAGGTTATTATTATTAAAATAATAGTAAGTAAGTAATTGTTACTAAAATAATATCTATTGCAGAATGCAGAATTTTATGCACTATATATGTTACTGATACAACAACATCAAATTGTGTATATTGTGTAACACAAATATTTCTGTGTCAATGTTCGCTACTATAACATTTATCAAAACTTCCACGGGTAAAGACAACATTGAAAATATTTATATAGCTGTTAAAGTAAAGTTGTGATTAAAGCGCTGCTCAAAAATTCAAAGTTAGAATTTATGTCATATAGCATTCCTCCTACTCTTTGAACTTAATCTCACTAGCGAGGTCAAACATTCATGTTGTACCGCTGAATATGTCGCTGAATATATGAAACGATGTCTATAATTTATTCAAAATATATTTAAAAACCATATTGTACAATATAAGATATACTCATTAAATAAATTTCAACTCTATAAAGTATAATTTTCAAAAAGATGTATATTTAAAAAAAAACTATAATATTTACATACAAATAACGATGTTTATTCATGCAACTTCATCTTATCTTACCAACTTTATGTATTCACTAAGAATATAGTAAAGGACTCATGTTTTATTAAATAAAATTTATGTGTACTAAGGCTCGCAGTTCGTTTATCGTTCCCCAGCGGTACCTGGTTTGCTTTTGCGTGGTTTTCTTGCAGGTTATATTATAGTAATAAAAATTAAAGTTTGTTGTATAACGTTATATCTATTAATTTAAGGTTTCATTGAAAAAGATGATTAAATATTAATTAGCAGCAATATTCGAGCTCCAAAGAATTTCAGAAAAAGTGTTTATTTTTGAATTTGTTATCCGGTAGAGTTCCTTTTGACCTGCAGGAAACTCTAGTGACCTATATAACTCCTCTTGCACCTCAGCTTCAGCAATGGCTACAGCTACTTTCGCTCTTTTCTTACATCTTTTATATCGTTTTTGGGTAGACCTCGAAGAATTCAGTCTGCCCATTCATTTGTACCCGACTTTCGAATTTTGGAAAAATTTCTTCACAGGAGGTCTTCTTATGACCCCCTGAGTCCGAAATGACCATTGGTCAAAAAGTTTATATATATATATATATATGCGTGCGTGCGTCCAGATCCGACATTTGTCAGCACGATTGCGGCCGCAGTTTCACTCGGATCGCTTTCAAACTATGCACAAAAATCAACCATCCAAAAATGAAGATCAAGTTCGTTAACCAGAAAAATCCGACCACAGGGGGCGCTAGGGCCTCACTTTTTCTGATTTCAGTTTTTCGACCATAACTTTTTTCCTATACAAAGAAGATCAATCGCATTCATATCATATGATGTCTTTGATAAATACCTATAACTAATGTAAGTAAACCGAAACCCTAACTTCAATAATTTAGGGGTGGGGGTAAAAAAACCGAAAATTTTTGGAAAAAAATTCATAACTTTTAACTGGTAAACATTCTTACATCACAAGTATTTTTAATAGAAAGTTTATTTTTTACTCTAAATTTAGGTATCAAAAGTTTCCGTAAAAGGTACCGTTTCTGAGAAAAAAAATAAAAACCACTTTTAGCTTGAAAATTTAAGGTAGGTAAAACCACGGCAACTTTTTTCTGGTAAACATTCCCTCCTCGCAAATATTTTTTATAGAAAGGTTATTTTGTACTCTAAATTTAAGTACCAAAAGTATTTCCAAAAAAGATACCTATTTCGAGAAAAAAAATAAAAACCGCTTTTTGCTTGAAAAATTTTGGATGTAAACAACGGCATCATGTGTTATTCTTAGGTAGTGAGTTATATTTTAAACGAGTTATACACAAGGACTACCCACGCGTGTCCCCCTGCGGGCACGGATTTTTTTTCATCTCCTCTTTCATACTTCCTGCCATTGCTTAAACGTATCTTTCTTCTTTTTCAGAACCTTTCACACATCTCCATTGCACCACCACGTTTCCTTATTTATCACACCTTTCCCTTTCCTTCGCCTAATACATCCTTTGCCACAGTTTTTATCCATCCCGCCATTTCGTTCCAACTATCGTCAAGGATTTTTCCTCTACACTACTCATATTTATAATTTTATCTGTCATTCTTTTTTTAAATTTACTCGCACATTCTTCCTTCTCTAACAAATACCATTTTATTTTAGGTGGGGGTCGTTTCTTGAACATATTTGTACGCACTAGATGTTTAATTGCCATGATGAGGAGCCTATGCTGTGAGACTACACTTTCGCCCGGCAGTACCTTGCAGTTTTTGACGCAATTAATTTTATTTCTTCTTATTAAGAAGAAATCAATCTGCGTCTTATGGCGGCCACTTTTTTCTTTTCCCTCTTTTTGAACCAAGTGTTGGATATAGCCAAATAGAAGTCTAACGCGGCCTCCAGCAAGGCCTCACTCTCGTCCTTACCGTGACCGAAGCCCCAATCACCGTGTACTCTTTCATAATCATCATTCATACATCCCACATGCCCATTAAAATCACCTCCTACATATATCTGCTCATTGTCCAGAATATTCATCATCATAGAATCAAAATCTTTCCAAAACTTATCTTTCATCCTATCATTACATACACATACACATACACAACTGAAACAATACCATATTCATCATCAAGATCCAATTGTTTTTATTTAAATTTAAACTGTAATGAAACTATTTTTTTCATTTTATTCTCCATTGAAAAACCAATACAATGACTTAGTTGACAAAATGATTTGAGATTAAAATTAATAAGATTTCTCCTTACCATTTTTCCAGCCATTTCCTACAATAAAACTGTTAGATACACTCTTAACTGTCTCGAATGGAGACAATAAAGGCCTGAATTTATATTAAAAACACGTATAGTGCAAAATTAATTTTCATTACAAATTTTCATTTACCTCGTGGCTTATCGAAACTTATCTTTTCAATGTCTTGAATAGAGAGAGTGAATGATACAATAAAGGCAAGAGGTCCTGACATTCCTCAACTCTTTGAGTTGCCTCTCAGTTTGAGTTTACCTGAAACAATCACATTTTATTAATATAATATTATATGTTACTACTATTTGTATTTAAAATACTATAATCATTATTGCGGTTTAAGCAAGGGTCTTTTAAGCAAATATAAATTGTATAAACTCAGGATATGTGAAAGAATTTAATATATTTAAATCAGTGTTTACCGAAAAGGGGCTATGGTTTGAATAAGTTAATTTAAATTACTAACTATGTAATAGAATCTATGTATGTGTAAAATAGTTAAATATACACATATATATATACTCTAATATGATTAACATGCCAAGGTAACGCTATTAAATATGCACTTAACAGAGACAATGGATATATAATTCTAGTTACGGTCAGTTTCAAGAAGCATGATAAAAGTCAAAATGATTTAACAGAACTGTCCAGAGTTGTAATTAGCTGTCACGATATCAGCCAATTAAAAAAATAATACATAATCAGACTATTAGTTAATTTTTATAAGAAAAATTTAAATATAATGTCAAGAAGTCAAATCTTTGAAGATATCTGAACAATTCAAAATTAAACCAGACCTAGTATAAGTTCCAATTTTCATAAGCTATGACCTGAAACTGTCAACGATGTCCGATCTTAAAGAAGATAATTTTAAATTTCTATTCATATTGTTATATTATTTTTAAATTTATTGCAATATTTTTTATTCAAGATAGATTTTTCAATTTATGAAAACATTTAATTCGTTTTTCTCCTAAGATTTTGGCACACGAATAAAATTACTTATTTTTCCAAATAATTAATTAAATTCATAAGTATATTAGACGTTAAGACTTAATCAGAAGGAATCCCGCTTTACTGATGATTAAAAATCATAAATCCAAAGTTTATTACTCTGAATTTATAAAATTGGTTAATTTGTAATAGGCAGATAAGGAAAGAAGATGTTTCATTAACAAAAACAAAAAGCTCATAAATTTATTATATAAGTAATACTCATTACATTCGGCTGCAATATTAAGAATAATCAAGTTAGTTACAAATTCAACTATAATTTTGGATAGAGATTAAAAGGTTTATATTTTGAAAAATGGTGACTCCGTAACTTAGCGTTGCTATTTTTATTAAGTAAGACTACTCGGACCTTATGTACGACTGTTCGATTTATATTTAGCTTGCATACTGCTTCTGTAAGATTTTGTCTATAAATATTTTTGTCAACTGCAATTTTAATAGTATTTCAATTACAGTTAACAAAAGTTTTTATCGTCAAAAGTAAGTTTATTATTTATATTCACTATTTATACATATATTAAAGAAAAAGGATATCTGAATCTTAGTAAATTTTTGCTTTGATCAAGGATTACTTACATTGTTCATGGGAATAATGAAACAAGATAAATCTTTTGCTACTGTTACAGTTTGGATAAGAAATCATGACAAAATCAAAAAATAATCAAACATTTATGGCTATTTTGAATTTAATAGTACAAGAACGTGCTCAGGTGGTTTGGGCACGTCGAACGATTGAGTGATGAAAGAATGGTTAAAAAGATTTATGCAGGAAAAGTGAGCGGTAAGAGAGACGGGGGGAGGCCTCGAGTGACCTTCGAAAACACGGTATCTAAGGTACTGGAGGAAGGTCACGTAAAAAGCAGGAGGACCCTCCGGAGGGCATGTATGAAGAGGTTGATGTCTGTGGCCGAGGCGAAAGAGGTATGCAGGGACCGTAGCATTTCGCGCTCCGTCGTCTCTGGCTACCCCGCAAAGGATATGGCGTGAAGGTAAAGTAAAGTAAAGTAAGGTAAAGTAATAGTACAAGTAACGACTTGGTATCTTAGTTGGCAGAGCAACGAAGACGAGTCCTCTATATTAATGACTTTTTTCAATCTGTATTTATCTCAAAATAAATAAGCCAATAACAAAAATTAAAAAAAATATATATTTTATTATCATTTATACATATTTCTATTAAACGTAGAGAAACCTACTAAAGCTTCTTAGCCCTATGTACTATCCTGTACTTATTATTAATAGCACTAACACGGTTTGTTTAAATTTAATATTTATAATGTAAAGTTTTAAAATTGATTTTCTTTTCGTTTTAAAGACATTACTTGACTACTACTTATTTCACGGCTCCTGGGTGAGAAGGCACATTACGAGATTTTTATACAATATTTAATCCTAGTAAAAGAAATGTCTACCTTAAAAAAAACTTTTCTTAGTGTGCAAAATAAAAATATTTATTAGGAATTTTACTTATTAAACTACGCTAAGGAAAGCAAAAGATGTGCAAAAAATATATTTAAATAATTTTTAATTATATTTGGAAGTGTGTTGAATTTAAACTGTTATAACAGCAGACCAACTGAAGAGTACGAGAAAATTTGGTTAACTTTTCAAGAGTGAATTTGTAGACGTAAACAGGTGTATTTCTTATTGAATAAATACGAGGTTCAACAACAACATTGGAATGCAGGACCTATTTATAATTGCTAAAAATATTACAGCTATGAATATCACAAGAACCTATGATTTTCAAATTATTGAAATATTTTTTTGAATTGAATTCAACGTCTTTTGGTTGAAGAATATTATTGTAACCAGCGCTTGAAATCAAATAATATCAGCAGCCGTTCTCTTTTATGCTGTTTTGGAAAAAAAATGACCTACAAACAAAATATTGTTTTAACATTATAAATTATGTTTTATAAATATTTAATTACAAAGATTATGAAGCTTACTTTGTAAGAGGATTGGTCAATACGACGTTGTGAAGGATTAATTTAACAATTTTAATCTATAAGAAATACTATATATCCGGTTTCATGCACAGTAAATCCTAATCCCACTGCAAGATTGCAAGTTCTGTCCTAAATCTGTCACCGGTGTTGTGCAACGAAAACAAAGCAAAGTTTCGACTTAATGTTTCAGAATAATATAATCATATTAGAAATCAAATGCGGCTTGTTCGAAAATATTTCAGCTTTCCAGGCTGGGATTTGGATGAGAAGTTGATGATTTAAAGAGTCATGAAAAATAAAATTCATAACTAAACTCCACCCATACGTGCCGCCCATATTAATTAAAGACCATAGTCATAACTTGACATAAACCAGAAATGAACCTTTATAAAACGAAAAACAAAAAAAATAATAATAATAAGAAATAGGAAAAAAAATAATTTAGAAGTCGTTGTGAATAAATAATGCTTCCCAGGGAGCCTCATCCCTATAGAGCACGTCCGCAGATGGTGGATGAGGGAATGGAACATTCCGTCGGCATCTCCGAAATAATCGGAATAGAGGCAAAGGAACTCGTTCTGGCTCAAAGGCGGCATCCGCATTTCTCTCCAAGAAGAACAACCTTGACTTCAGGTTGCAACCAGCCCTAAGTCGCAATGAAAACGAACGTACGTGAAAATAAATAGAAAGTTGAGTACGTCAAAGACGAAGACAAAAGAGGTTGTTGAATAAGTAAGTAGTCTTTAAAGGCGAAAACAATTCCTAAAACTTTTAAATTAGTTTAGTATCATATCACGAAGATATATGATGATACATAATAGAAAAACTGAAAATATTCCTTTATCTCACTTTACTTATTTATGCGCTGATTTTACTAGTAATAATATTATCCTTCTTCTATTTTATACTGAAAACTATGTAAAGATATCTGAATATTCGGTTATATGAACGCTTGCTTTTTTCATACATAAACTATTAAACGGACTTAGGGAACATGTTTTTATTTATTATTAATTTATTGAATTATAGCCTGAGGGAATAACGTAATAAAGATTTCACTTGATAAATCTTTTGTAAATTATACGTTTATAAACAATATAATATTATGTTTGAATTATGTTATATATTGATAGATTATTATATAAGTCACCACATACATAATAACTGAAGATATTGATTTTATAATAACTTCGAGATACAGCTGATTATTTCACAATGCCTGTCTAACTTAACTTATTTCAACACTATACAAGTTGTACGTGTACTTTAAGTCACAGCACGTTATAGCTTATACGAAAGTTTAAAATCTTATAGTTTGTGAAGGCTAACTCATGTTCTCTAAACAAATATTTATTTACCTCGAACCTCTTAAACATTTTATAATATTTAAATTGAAACTTTATCACTGGAATTTAATGAAAATATTTTATATCTGAATATATTTTTTATTTAAAATAAAATAATTTTTGTTGTGTATTTTTTTTATTAAACAATATACTCGGATTACAATATTCAAACACCTTACTCGTCATGTGTACCTTGTAAAATGTTATTTAACACCAAGGATACGTTAATTCTGTTTAATTTTTATTACTATAATATAAGAGTCATGAAAAAATATGATGATGTAATAAAAGTCATGAAAGTTAACGAAAACAACATGAAAGTTATTTAATATCTATTTTATACATAGTTAAATGACCAATATTTGTTGTGAAGTGACTTAAGAGCGACTACAACGACACCAATGTTATAACTATCATATATATCGATCCAATTGCAAGACGTGTGACTGAACATTAATAATTAATATACCAGCCATTGTGAACTGTTAGGCAATCGCGTTATCCATCGTCTCTAGTTATGAAATACATGTCTACTTGTCTTGATTACAATGATATACAATTTCAGAGACAAACTATGAATTTAAATTTATTCTAGAGTACGTAAATAACGTAAAATAAAAATCATACAATTTACAAAATCAAAAATATTTCTACAATTTTAAATGTTATATTTATATATTATTTCTAGGCCGTTCTATTTCTCAAACTCATCCTAACATAAACCACCATATTTTATGTACACAGAGGTGATTCTTGATCCTTTGTTCTTTTATAAATCTAATATATAGAGAGACCACAACAAGAGTCATCACAAAAAATTTGCTACTGTTTTTAAATGTACTAATATTTCAGCAAAACTTAATAATACCGATACACCCTTCTTTTAATAAATAGATATTATAAAATTAATAAGCAGTCGCTTTCTTTGAATTGTAACACAAATATGTTCCAGATAAGGATATACGGCACTTTCTCGAGAGGTTTTATAATTTATTAAAAAAGAAAAAAATACACTCCAATAAACGTATGAATGCAAGTTCATTATTTAAGAACCATAAAACAAAAATCGCTGCTTTTTTGTTATAATGTTGATATAATTTTAAATATTCAACAGGAAATTTAGAAACTTTGTTCGTATTTTTCTATTAAAATTTTAATACATGTTGACATACAGTATTACAGTAGGTTGACAGAAAATAAACAACTTACACCTCTAGATACGTTACATAGAAACTTACTTGATATATATATCTCAGTGCACTTCACATTTCATCATTAGTGCGAATTTCACACTCGTGCGAAACCGGGGCCTAACACTGGTTTGAATATATATGTATATTTATCATTTAAGTTATTATACTATTTAAAGACAAAATTTTCTTGATTATATATTATCATACATTTAAATAATAGTTTTATTCATAAACTGGTGAAATCTATATACAAAATAAAAACCACATATTGCAATTTCATTCACACTAAGTAAAATTCTATAATCTGAGTGATTTTTTTTAGAACAAAGCATAGACAATACTTCTCGGCTTACATTATAAACTGTAACTTAAATTCATAAACTTCTACATAAATTTATAGTTAACTCTGATTTTAAAAGTATTAATGCAGAAAACTATTTCTGGATTTTAATTATTAGAAACCATTATAGGTGTCTGAACTCAAAAATAGTAAATGTTAAGTCTAAGTTAGGTATTTTACCAAAATAGTTTTCACTTTTCACAAAATTGTTATTTACTCCTTATGACTCAATATCCGTTATTTTCTCCTTGGGGTAAAACGTTTTGGTATTCACTTTATCATAAGCTCTTCCGCTCATTTACACCTTGCTGCTTTATCTCTACAACATTACTTGTAGAAAGTTACTTTACGTTATTTTCTTAAATATTATTAATTTATTATGAAAAACAAATATTATTCTAACCAAAAAGAAAAAGGAGTAATCATAATTTCTTGTTTTCTACTAATGATACTCGATCAGATATCACATAATAAAGGTACCGACGAGTTTTAAACTATCAACATACTTGTTTTCAAAAAGTTCTCATATTTTTTTTATTTTAATACAGCCCTAAAGTCCGTTAATGAAAAACCTATATTATTAAAATCTTTACATTATTTGCCTATGCTTAATTCCTTTTTTGCTAAAGGATAACGTAATTAAACATATGGCATAAGCGTAATTTTTTCATAAACATCTATATTTGATAGTTTATAACTCGCTTTACATAAAATATTTAATTTAAATAAAATGTATTAGTTACGATACTTTCTAATTTCATTTAGTTTTGTATACTGTGCGGAATATTGATTATTTCGCCGAGAGATACTTTGTATTTTTATATTTTAAAATAATATACAGTTTCAATTATAATATATTTAATTTTTTCTTCATTAAAACAAACAATTATACCGGCTTTTTTCATTACTATTTTTTAAACTAATAAAAATCTTAGATTTATTACAATTTGATATACATATTCGTTCAATATAACATTAAAAACTAACAAATATAAATCCTAAAACACTTTAAAACCAAATAGATATAGTAACTAGTATTTAAGAGCTATCAACAAAAGTTAATCGTATTGCAGTTGGATATACATACATTATGTACGTTAATTAGTCAATTATCTGCAACTAGTATTAGGTGTGACGTCTTAGCACCACAGAAAACAGTTTATATAAGAGATTTTCGTATTATGAGTGAGACAATAAGAAGTCCAACCTCCTCCTCTCGTTTCCCTGACTATTACCCCTCTTTCATTTTTATATCTAAAAGCTGACATAAAAAATATCGTATTATAAGTTTTCTTAAACGTGATCATCAATTCTTTCTATTATTAAGTGTATATAAAATAAAATAACATCTCTAAAACCTTTGGTATTATATTTTTTTATCGTTTTTCTTTTAACACCTAATAATGTAAGCGTCTATAAATAGATTCATAATTGTAATCAAAAAAAATTTTTTAATAGTCGATAAATATCATAATTTTTACTGCCATGTGTAATTGACATTAAATGACGTATGTGCCTGACTTATCCATTATGACGTTAGATTTTTCAGCTCATAAATTATGATAAAGAAATAATAAATGTGAGACCACCTGCATCTGCACATGCAGTTCACATTATTAGTCTTGAGTAAATCTATACTCATAATACAAATTTACTCAAGACTACTATTTTCTTTCCTTCATTACTTGTAAGTGAAAACAATTTAAACAAATATATATTAAAACGCAATAAATTTATCTTTCCATTACTTTACGCCACCAGCATATCATGATTTAAACATTGGACAAAGGTCATAAAACAAATGGGATTGAATGAGAATGGACATGAATAATCCTTATGTTATTTTATTGAAAAAGCTTAAATTAATTAAATTATTGAAATCATATTTAGTATCATATTTTAACTTCATATTGTGATATTTGCACAGATAAAAAATAAACCTATAAAAACATATAACTAATAACAATTTTGAAATGACTTTTTATATAATTTATAAAAGTGTAAAAAGCCTCTTATGGAAATGCCGTGTCAATTTATCTCTTGGTATACTATAAAAGTAGAAATGTATCTGTCTTAAGCCCTGGGTCAAATATTACACAAGTGACAAAAGAAGAAAGCTTTTATTCCTAAAATGTCTCTTGAAAAGACTCACTCGCCCTTTAAGTCATTAAAACGCTCATCCACTATCCGTCACCAAAGAGCACTGACACCTTTTCAACTTTCATTATTAGTTTCAAACTAGTTCTTCACTGTGTTTAACTTCAACTAGTGAATAATACGACAAAAGCTCTCGCTGAGTGAAAATGCAGAGTACCAATCCTTTATATTGTCAGAGTAACAAGTTTTCCGTATATTTTAAATACAATTTAACTTCAAATAGCATCAACGCTCTGTGAAAGTCACTTTCATAAACCATATCGCTTCTAGCTTGTGACCTATCGTTAAATTTTAATTGACGGTAACGTTTTCATGACGCAATATTGTTAACACTAATTAATATTGACTTTTCTGTACAGCATCGTTGATAAATATTAAAATTGTGTAGTTTTTTTTCAATTTATTTTTGACCATTTAATTATAATAAATGTTTTATTTGAAAAGAAGAAAAATAAATTTTATTTGCTTTTAAATAAAGCCTGGACCATATTTGTCAGTTACTAAATAAATACAATAGTAATCTCTAGCGGGGTCACGTGCAACTAGAGCAAGGACAAAGTCGATAAAAAGCGTTTGTATTCATCACAATTTAGTAATATAAATGCAAAAACAAACATTTTATTAATGACATCGCTATTGTATATTATTTCTTTCTAAAGGTCACAGAAAACAGACAAAAACATATACTTGAATTCTTGTTTTGTTAGATAAAATATAACACATACAGATAGTAAAAGAATGACAAGAGTCCATGTAGATTTATATTAAAAGGAGATTAACTTAAGGAATTAAATTTAAATACGAACCAGCAACAGACTGCACTTTCGGAATCTAATCTGAGTATTTTTTTATTTGACTCCCATTAAATAGAAAGGTTTATTTCAGCTATTACTCGCAACAAATATTTTGGAAATACTATTCTATTTTTTTTCTACTACTACTACTATTTTTTTTCTTCAGTTCAAATAAGTCGTTAAGGTTGCTAGTACCATAAAAATTATATTATTTATATTACGCATAAACAACACTTTAACAAATCATAAACTAAGTTTATGAAGTTCATAACTAAACCACAATAATAGTTCTCTAACATAATTTATTGAAGTAACATATTACTCAAATGTTTTGATCTTTAGTTCAAGACCAGACATGATATATTTAATAACAAATAGATTAAAAAGTTTTAGTTTTAGGACTGGAATAATCATGCATTCCTTGAGTACTTTCAAGTTTCCGCTGCTTGAGATGAAATTGCTCGTACTATTCTTAATACAATACAAAACCTTATTTTAAGTTGGAGAGTGTCTTTACAGAAGGGCTTATTTTGATACATACGATATCAAAATAGGCCCTCCTGTGACTTCCATTTGACGTACACAAATGATCACTGGCATGGATTCAAAGTGTAAAATATATATATAGTAATAGTACTTAATACAATAATCTTGGATTTAAATTTATTTTACCTATTAATAATATATTATAATTCATCTCAACATAAAAATATACAATTGATAGTGTCAACATTTAATACAATCATTCCATTATGAACGTCAATGTATATATATATATGAAACTCACTATTCAAGTAATATAACAGTTTAATGGGTAAATATAGAAACATTGCCTAGAAATGCATAATATATAACCTTATCATCTTTTTAGATAGTGTTATTATCATACAATACACAGGAACATGTTACCATCCTCTAATAAGTATAATCTTAAATGCATATTCTAGATTGTCATTAGAATGAGACAATTTGTGTGATTGCATGCTTGAGATAGTCATAACGCTCCTCTCTCTAAGCATTAACATTTACATAACCATATTCATGACTCTTTAAATAAATACAAAGGAGAGAAAAATATAAAGAAGTTAAGTCTACGACATGTAAATCCATTTCAAGTTCATTTTTATCCTTAATACGTATGGAAAGAAAGTCATAAACACTGGCATGTCTCGAACTTGGGACATCTAAGACACGGTCAAGATATTCAAAAGAAATCTAATAGATCTTCCAGTTATAGTTCGTTTAAGTTGTTTATATAAAGACGGGTTCTGACGGTTACTCTTAATTCTCAATTACTTAAAAGGGCCAGTATCTTAGAGGTCGCTGAATTCAAGATGGCTTTCGGTGTCACTGATGTTTCACTAGAGTGGCAAATCCGATGATGGCAATTTGTCTGACATAACCTAGAGTTTAACAAAATACTCGATAATCCAAATATCATTGCTGTATGTTGTCGACTGGAAATAATATTATTTTATGTTTTTTATTCAGATAAGGTTTCAATCAAGTCTACCGTACTCTTTAACGAAATTATTAATACAGATTCGTATAACAACAAAACTAGATGTGAGATTAAAGTTAAACTTTTCTAAAGAACTAATTTTCTTATATACTCGTAGAGACGAGACGAAGCTTCTTAGCATTCCATGGATTCACCGTGCGGGTGCCAATCATCGCGTTGCAAGAAGAGGAGCGCAAACACTGCCTGGGACTTGCGACCCAAGTGTAGGTTTAAGGGGCCCCTTTACTATGCGCATACACGCTCACCTTCACTGTTCACGCTCCTCTCCCTACCTAACCAAATATTTGTAAGAACCTACTAAAGCCGCCTTTGAAATACGTTCCAGAAATGAACTGATGATCGTTCTAGAAAGGCCAAGATCCTTAAATAAATTGTAGTATCTTCTGTTGTATCTTACACAGCGTTGGGCAGCTGTTATTGAAAGCAAGGGAGAGGGTCTGGCAGTTAGTCTGGATATGGCGAAAGCCTTCGATCGTGTATGGCACAAGGGGCTTCTTTCGAAGCTACCTTCCTATGGGCTTCCCGAGAGTTTATGCAAGTGGATCACCAGCTTCCTCACTGGGCGGAGCATACAGGTCGTTCTCGACGGTTTTTGCTCGGACCCCAAGCCCGTGAACGCTGATGTACCCCAAGGCTGCGTGCTATCCCCAACTCTGTTCCTCCTGCACATCAATGATATGTTGGATATCTCCAACATACATTGTTATGCAGATGACAGTACTGGGGATGCGGTATATTCCGGCCGTGCAGGTCTCACTCGGGAAAACGTCGACGAGTGCCGAAAGAAACTTGTGTCTTCAATAGAGTCCTTCCTGGGGATGGTCTCTGAGTGGGGTGAACAGAACCACTTTCAGTTCAATCCCCTAAAGACACAGGTTTGCGCGTTCACCACTAAGAAAATCCCATTTGTCGTATCACCGCTCTTCGAGAGCACTCCCCTCATTGCCTCGCCAAGTATCAGAATACTGGGTCTCAACATTTCGAGCGACTGTCCGTTTCGTGGTCATCGGGAAAGCAAGGCCAAGTTGGCCTCGTTGAAATTGGGAGTGATCGTGAGTGATCGTGAGCGAGGCAGTACTTCAAACCTGGCCAAAGACTTGTGCTCTATAAGGCGCAGGTCCGGCCACACATGGAGTACTGTTCTCATCTCTGATCCGGATCACCCCAATATCAGCTTCTACCATTTGACCGCGTACAACGGAGAGCCGTTCGAATTGTCGGGGACCCGGTGTTCTGCGAACGGCTGGACTCTTTGGCATTGCGTAGAGACGTGGCTTCTTTGTGCGTCTTCTACCGCATTTACAACGGGGAGTGTCCCGAAGAACTATTGAATCTGATGCCTGCCGCCGAATTTCATCACCGCACAGCGCGCCATCGCCTCCAATACCATCCTTACCACCTGGATGCGTGGCGATCCTCCACTGTGCGGTTCTCAAGGACATTTTTTCCACGTACCACTCGAATGTGGAACGGCGGTATTTCCAGATCGGTACGACATGGGTACCTTCAAAAAAGGCGTTTATTCCTACCTACAAGGCCGGCAACACTCTTGTAAATCCTCGGATGTTGCAAAAGTTCATGGGCGGCGGTGATCACGTCCATCCGTGACCCGCCAGCTCGTTTGCCCTCCTCTAACATAAAAAAAAAAAAAAGAAAGCGTACAAATTGACTATAAATTTATTCCTGATCAGTTCGCTACATAGTTCGTAATAATTGTTTAGCTTAAGTGTATGATCTATGGATATGTTTGTTTCCCAGGGTACAGTAAGCTCCACAAGTATAACGCGCCTTAGTTGTTTTGAGTACAGGAATAAGTCCGGCCTAGATGACGAAGCACAAACATGACCGGGGATTTTGTATTGCCTTGCATACGTGTCCATCATGAGAGTCCAAAATGGAATAAGGTTTTAGTTTTGATTTTTTGGACGAACCTACCTTTACGAACTCTACTGATATTTTGGTGGTTGTTATACCCTTCAGCGCTCTTGCTACAGAAACACTAACCGCTTCTCGTATGATTTCTAATACTTTATTGTGGCGACGCGAGTATTTACCTCTATTTAAAAGTACCCTACACCCTACTAGCAAGTGTTTCGCGGTTCCTACTGCCTCCCCACAGATGTTGCAAGATTTTTCGATGGCTTTGCCCCATCTTACTAAGTTACTTTGATCTGGAAGAGTCATTTGGAATGCATTAAGATCAAATTTTAATAGTGCTGGGGACCAATCATGAAGCAGGGTACGCCATCTCAAAGCTAGTGGAATACAAAAATCTCCTATGGTCACCCATTCATTTTGCAATTCTAGGCTCATCGCGTGCAACCGGTAATTATCATTTTCATCATGCCGAATAAAGGATTTTATTATTTTTAAGTCTTGTGCTTTCCTACTTGATCCTAGCCCTGCTTTATTTGTTTGAGCACCTATCATAAATTGTTTATGGATTTGAAGTCGTGACTCCAGCTCTGCGGCAATTTTATGTTTTGGGAGAGACGTTATAGTATCATCATTCCATTTTGAGATGATATGTCTTTTGGTTACCCTTAGGTGTTTATAGAGTTCCGATGGTTTCTTTAATTTTAACCCAAAATTGTGTCGGTCTCTAAATAAGGTAGAAGAGTCCACTGGATGCGCTAACCCGAGCCATGACTTCAATATCCTTATGACGCTTGCATCTAACTTCAACAAAAGGGTCTTATTGACATCGTAAACGAGAAAAGGCCACTTTAGACGTGATGTTACTTATTGGTTGATTGTCTACCTTTTTTAGATCATTCAAAAAGCTATCGACTATTATATCTAACGATGGAGTGCGCCCTTGGTAATCGATTTTTTTACCTAAGAAATTACATTATTTTATTTACATTTTTGTAGAATTCGTAGTGTAAAATGATAATTAGATGACTAAAATGCTTGAGAGATTTTAATTTATGTAAGTGTAAATATCATTTAAAAGATTTGATTTATTGAATACAATATTATATCGCCATAAAAGAAAGAAAAGCAGAAAGATTGTCTTTTGTAATAAACAAAGTTATTGAGGTTTCATTGGGACTCGACTTAGCACGTACGAAATAAGAAAGTAGCTGTACTCGCGTCAAATGATAACTTGGTTATTTATTATTAACAACTAATACCTTTTAAAAGTATTTTTATTACTTTTTTGTTCTATGTATGTTGACATTTTGTATAATTAATTATTATTGTAATACTTACTAACGAAGGATTTAAGATGGAATTTTACAATCTTCTATCCCTGTATTCCAATTTTATTTTCGAAGTAAAACTTTTCATTACAAATTTGTATCATATAAGACAAAGTTATGAATGAAGTAAGAATATGTTTTGTGGGCGGACAGAGTCATTAGTGTTTTATTATATTGTGTTTTTAATTATTTTTACTGCTAATGAAGAAGAACAATAATCACCTCCTCCTAAATCAAATCCTACCTCCTAAATCAAATCCTACATCCACGCATGGTACTTATAGAATTCAAATAATTTGCACAATTACAAGAAACTATGAGCTAAACTATAGAGAGCATCCCTTGATTTGAAAAAAAAATGTACATGCTGAAATTTCTGTACGTCGCACGTGTATAAGATGTGATATTCATACGCTGCAAAAACGCGAAGTTAAAAGTTACTTAACATGGGTAATTTACATTTAAATTAAGCAATTTTTAGAAAGGATTCAGGTAAATAGCATGAGACCGAATTTCTCCCATCTATGTTTTATGTTACATAGGTAAAATAGTTATTATGTTTGTATGTATAAGTGAAACGAGATAGTCAAAGATCTATTTAGTGTTTGAAATAAAACAATAAATAAAGTTACTAAGTAACGTTTAAAAATGTTACTTGTTTAAAACTAAATGTCTATTTAACTTTTAAAATAACAAAATCCTTGGCTAAATTGGAATGCTTAAGCAGTATGTCTTCAATTTTAAATGCAGGTCACATGCAGTTGACCAACATATACAAATTTCTATTGATGTTTTAATAAAAGTTTTTGAATTAATATCTAGATCTAGATCTTAATTCAATAAAAAAATACATAATAAAATATTAATAACTTCTTTTTATAAAATAAAACGTTGTTTTAAAATACATTTAAAGTGTATTAATTAATATATATATTATATCATTGAATAATATATATACCAATAATTCGTATTATCATCTCATCATACATTATATTAGGTGTAAATTCTTTTATAAATTTTACAAAAATATATAAAGGATATGGCAGTTAAAATTAAAATAGCTGATGAGATCGTTTCACGTGTATTATTAGAATGCCTTTGTGTGTAGATATAGATAACACCATACAACTATACATTTTTTATTAGCTTGTTTATGTCCGAAGCTCAGTCCACACAGTGACACTTATTATTCTCAAGCACTTTACTTAATCTCTCACTCGGATCTCGCTACGGTTTTTCTCTTTTATTATCGTCGAGAGAATGTAATATTTTCTTCTTTTTAAATTGATATCGTCTTGGTTACTGCAATAACTAGAATTTGATATTTCGAATCACTCAAACTATCAATTTCTTTTCAATTTAAATACTAAAAATATATTTTATTAAAAGCATACAAATGAGAAAGATAGACAAAAAAGTTGCTTCACAACAGTCATTTATTAATACATACATAAATACGATTATTGTGTAGCAACTTTTCGTCTATCTTTCTCATTTGTATGTCTCCCACAAAATATATTTTTTTAGTATCACGAGTAAGGTATTCCATTTCAGATTACGTTAGATCAGAAAAAATCTAACATTAATGAATGATTGGAAGTAATTAAACTTTATAATTATCAGACATAAAAAAAAGTTACGTTACATAAAGTTTATATAATATTTATATTGCTGTAAACTTGAAGTGCTAACTCAACGTTAAAAAAAACCATGAACCTATAAAGTTTTTCCATTAAAATACAAAAATAGCCCAGTGTAATTTATTAGAGTCGTTTAAACTTTTGATCTTAATTTTTTTACGCCACAAGAGACAACCTCCAATTATCACAACTCCTAACCAGGTAATCTTTATTGAATAATTCATAATTCTGGAGCGAGAGCAGAGCAAATTAAAGAAATAAAAATTATGAAATAGAATTACATTATTATACTGAAATTCATGTTAGATATTCAGAAAAAGTGATTAACAGAGTCACGCACTTCAATAACACGATTCTTACAAAAAAGAAAAAAAAAATTTTAGTTGCTGTAGCTATTTTACTGGAAAAATTTAGATTTTATCTTTTGCTACTTCTTGTAAATTGCCCATAAAAGTGTTACAAAAAGAACAAACCATAAGTCTTTTCCTTTACTGAAAGTAAACAACGTTGTAAATTGTGCCTTGACTCAGTAAAGTCGCATTTCAATCACGGATGGAAAAAGTCTGAGATGATTAGTATTTGTTTCTTGTTTTTTTAATTTAAGCTTATATTTAATAATTTTGCTAAGAAATTAACTGCGTACTAGTGATGTAACGAATGTCACCTTTTAAACATTCACGAATGCGAATACGGATGCGAATATTCAGTTTCTTTTTTTCAAATTCAGCCCACTGTTTTTATTTTAAAAAACTTTATAAAAATATGAGGTTCTCAACTTAACTGTTTTTCTTGTTTGTTACCTTACAACTTTTTAATGGACAACTCGATTTGATGATTTTGTTTTTTAAAATCTGGGGCACGATGTCATCATTGTACACTAATTTGTTCGCGTTGTAATAGCATTACTTCAGGTGTATTATGATGGACCTTCATTGCCTATTGGTTTATTTAGTAATTTGTTAGCGTGAACATATGTAATTTTTTTTTCTAAGGTCGATTACTGCTCTGCTGCTCTACCCTGTAGTTTTGTGGACTGCAAGCGGCCCAACTTAACAGTATAGGAATGATAAGGTGCGCCACTATAAAATATAAAAAAATGGTTATTGGAAATTAACCAAATGAATGCTTGTAGCATATCCACGTGGCATATTCTTTAAAAAAAGGTTCTCAAGACGTTTCACCACCAAAAATAAACTAGGTGGATGTGTCAGTTTTAATTGTTCAGCTATTTTAACAACATCCTTTGCAAACAAAATTATCTACCATTTCACAAATTTTGACTGAAAGGGTTATAAGGTTGACAATCTTAAAAAACGATGTAATGAGGCTTAAAATCATTATAATCATGCATCATTTTATTCCAATATGCAGTTGCTGGAATAATTTCTTCTTCTATTTGTAAGTTTCTTTTCCTAATATTATTTGTAACAGCGAGAGCTCTAGTTATTTCACCTAAAGTAATCAGTTCTTCAAGTAATAGCGTACTATACATATCTGCTCATACGGAACGAATAAATTTTTTAATTGGAACGCTATGATGGACTAAGACTTCTTTTGCAAACGACACTTGATACAGCAGTAAAAGTATTAACAGCTGTTTAAAAATATTGTTCATTTGCAAAATGTTCACCTAGAAACATAATTGGCTTGTCGCATTCCACTGAGTCGAAGTGAACGAGTTTCAGGTGTTTCGTTTGATAAGTGACCGTGAAATAATCCGAGTTGGTGAGTACGTTGCTCCTCTGTCTCTTTGAATAGACGATTATGTATAACGCTTAGTCGATTTTAAAATTTGTTTATAGCCGAATTTATAATATGTCTAGTAATTTAAGTTATGTTCTTTTAAAAAATTATAATAATTTAAATTTCGGTATTTTCAAAGTAGATTTTCAATTAAAAAAAAAATACGATGAAATATGAAAGGTTTTCGTTTACATTTTTTAGCTCTTTCAATAAAAATGAAAAGAGATTTGAATAAAAAAATATATTTTGAACCGAAAGTGAAAGTTTTAAGTTAGTATTTCAAAAACAAACACTTTTTATGATATTAAAATGTAAGCCGAGGTACAACCATAAATTAGAAATCTTATAATGGGATTTTTCACATTTTAATATACTTTAGAAAACAAAATCCTAAATATATTACTTATACTACATTTCAAAGACAAGTAAAGAGTTCAAACTACCTTGTCTTTAAACCCAATTGGTCGTAAAATAAATCGAAATTTCAGACAAAGTTCAAGGACATTTACTGATAGAAGTCGGACGACAGAATTTTAAATAACGGATTTATGAGGGTCGTTGCAGTTAATTATATCTTTAGTATATAAAAGAACATATCATTTTTTTGGACCTTAATATAAAAAATGTATTTTTATTGCTACATTTAATACGTAATGTATATAGAAGTGAGATTTCTTTATACTTTAATATACAAATGATTAATAAAAATATTGTATAACAGTCACTATATACGTAAATCCAATAACAGAATAGTGCGATCTACTTATATATATGAACATGGAATATTTAGTCATATATATCAATTAGCTCTCAATATAAATTAACACTAATTGCAGTATGAGTAATCAAACTATATTATCGTTATACCCGTACATGAATAATTAGTATCGATTACATATAAAAGATCGAGCAGATTGAAGTTAACAATTCCTCTACTGATATATACTGATATGGTAATGCTATCGTCTCGCGTGTAACCAGCTTCGAGCCACACAGATGGAGGTCGTATGATAATAGTACTTGTACCCAATTGGATATCCAAAAATATAATATACATAATTGAAACAGAATTGCTAGTGCAGTTTCGTTTCCTCTTATATGAATATTAACATTAGTTATGATTACTAACAAAAATGTAAATTCCAAGAATAAAACTTACCCTGTGTGTAAAGTGCTTCTCTAGTGACTTGAAAAAGAACTAAGAAGCATATATAAGACACTAGCAGCTTGAATTGTAGTACGTCTGTATAATATATAAATATTATATTTTGGTTTGTTTATTAGATATCATCATTATGTTTTAGAAAAAACATAGCATAATTTGATTACACGAGTAACTTTAATTAACCTAAAATTCGTGGTCTATTCATACTAGTTTCAAACATATCTTCCATATTTACCAGTATAAGTTGCCATAAAAGCTGTTTCGGTATAAAGGCAGTAACGAGATTAGCACTGCAGCTGAGCAAGATGTGTCAAGGTCAAGGTCTGCTCGTAGTCACTATTGTAACCAAAATTAATAAAGCCGAAAATTAAAGGACTTCTGAAAGTTGTAAATTTGAGAATAATTTTCTGCACATTAGGAAATTACTTTATGCTGTCTAACTTTGCAGTAATTAAGTTCTAGTTTATCCAATAATAGATATAAACTATTTATTATTTTTCTGACTGATGGTTAGAATTCAAACACAGACTTAGATTAATTTAAATATTATTAACCTTAATGTCATTCTAGATCGTTAGATCGATAGTAAGATAACAATCTTACTGAAACAAAATCATTTGAGTTCTTTTTATATCTCAGATATATGGATCAAACCTAGTTCAAGCAAAAAGCTATTGAAAATTAATAGATGTTCTTTTAATTTGTAGGTGTTGTTGCGGTTTAATTAATGAAAAGATTCTGTAAAATCGTTTTACCAATATTTACTGTTATGTTCATAAAGATTGAGAGCTTTTTAAATATTTTATTGTAAACTTTTTATGGGATAAAAATCATAAAGAGCGTAAATTATTTATGTTTCGACAATAAATTCTATATTCCCTATTACTGTATTTATTGTATTATTATGATAATAAAAATTGTTACTTCGTAATTGCGTTTTATTAACTATAAAGTGAGATTTGAAATAATGTTCCATTGTATTGAAAAACCCAATCTATACGTATAATAAATAGCAATGAGACAAAATTACATATTAATATAAAGAAAAGATTCTACGTGTTGAGTACATGCTCAGTTTTTACATTACCAAAGTTTCTCATTCTCCCATCGGTGTCGGTTATCATCTACTTGGTTAAGAATTTATCAAGGATCCTCCAACGCAAAACTAAAGGAAACAGTACAAAACATAGTAAGTCGACTTTACAACTTCCGTCTAGTTTTATATACATAGTTTGAAGACGTTAAAGTCTTCGCAATAACTTGACGAAATATAATATAGTGAAATGTTCAAGACTTGTATAGAGCATCTTGAGGTTTAATTCTAACCATGGTTTGGGTTTCCGAAAACTGAAAGATTTGTTATATAACGATTTTTAATAACTGTGTGTGTGTGTGTGTCAGAACTAATGATTACTCGTAATAAAATAATAACCAACAACGGCAGCAACTAACGAAATATTTGAGTATTTGAAAAACCTTAAACCATTTTGGTATCAAAAAATATGAGAGCTCTTAAAGATCACATGTGTTGTGCTATTTTCTTTATTGTGCTCTTGGAAGAAAAAAACCTATTTCTAACCTTAAGACAATACTGACATTTCTTTAAGAATGAAACAACTAACCCCGATGACGATGATGATGATGATGATGGAACAGTTAATTTATTTTGATATTATTTTATTTATTTATTTCAATACATTTATTTCTAATTTTTTATATCATCATAGAAAATAAGGACATTCCAACATAGAATTACTAAAAATATTAAAAAATATATCCCTAAATTGGGTCGTTTGTGTAAAATTATTTACTTGATTGAAAGCTATTACCACGTTTAAATTAAGTCAAGTCAAGAGGAGAAAAATCGTGATACTTTTTATTTTAATACGAAATAGTATGAAACCAAGTATAAATACCCAAAAGGTTTTGTATTTTTATATTTAAAGAAGTAGAAGAAATAACCATGACCTAATAATTAATTGAAGTTAAAAAAATCATAAAAAATTACTTGGTAAAAAAAATTGCCATAAAATTTTAGTAATTAACAATGTTAAATCGGTAAAATCTTTAAGTTATTTTAAAGGATGGCTAATAAAAGGATTTAAATGATAGAGAACAATATAGTAAAAATAAACTATCCATAAGAATATATAGGTAATTTTTTGTATGATAGCGATGATGTTATATAAAACTATAATAATGTATGAAATCTTGTTAAAATTACTATAATAATAAGGGCATGGAAAATATATAATCACAAATGAGCAAGACGATCACAGCTTCTACTTACTTTTGATACTTTTAGGCTATAGTAATATCGCTATGATGTAAATATAACTAATGTAATTTTATGTATATATGACTTTTAAAAATTTGGTAATAAATATTTTTTTTACACTTATATATAAACATATATAAAATTACATATATGATCTTTAATGAATGGCTTCTAATAAGTATAAAAAAACATGATTTCATTTCCCCTTAGTCTCATAAAAACCAAACCCCAAATAAACAGGATATAAGACAAGACAAGGTAACAAAAACAATATAATATAATATATGTCAGATGTTATGTTACACATAAATATGTTGTGATAAAACAATAGACGGTATCTGTTTCATGAATAAAGTATTCATGAAACCACAGCTGTAGGAATATAAACAATTGAGTCAACTTGTAACATTAAGTTTACCCTAGGTTTTTATTATTATACCAGGTTACGTAATATTATATTATAGTGAATGTGTACTTAAGGCTTCTTTAAAATATTATAATTATTAAGCCATACACGAATGTAGTTTCACTGGAAGTGAGATTTTTAAACCATTTGAGGGATGTCTTAACATAACTTGTTATTAATATTTTTATTACGTTTGTTTTCTTACTATGTACGTCAATTATAAGCCTTTTATTATATATATTGAGAGTCTAAATTAAACTTTTATGAGACGAGGCAACGTAATGTTTGCGGTTCTCAAGTATTTCGTGTTTGTAATTAAGAGAACTGCTTGAATTTGTCTAAAGAAAACCTAGATCTTTTTTTTTGTTTTTATGTGTCAAAAATAAACTTTAATGATTCCTTTAGATTTTTCATTTTAATATACGAATTAGACAAAAAGATAATCTTCATAAAACGTGTTCGGTTTATGAAACAACCAAAACAAAAATAGTACAAACCAAACCAATATGTAAAACTGTGACAGAATTTCCATTGTATTCGTTTAAGTCTTAAACCTCTTCTAAAATATGAAGCAAAACATATAGGTGAGGTGTTTTAATAACACAATTTCCTTCATTATTTGTAGGTTTGCTATCCTAACCCACAATGTTCCCTTTAGAATAACCATGTCGTAGTTATGGTAACTATTTAAAACTGTCCACAAACGAAAGTTGTTCCGAAAATTGTGAGTCACAAAGTAAATATAATCTCCATTTTCCCGAAACTATTTTGAATGGATGGCTAATTTCATTAAGAAACTCTTTGGTGACTATTATTGGACACGTCGATATTATCTTATATTTTTAAAGATTATCTGTCACTCTTCTTTTCGATGTAACGATGGACGTCTGTCGAGAAGCATTTCATGATTTTCTATGTTTATAAATCTTATGGAGGTTAAGGTTCCCTTCAAGGAATCTTATGAAAATATACCAGCTGCTTTCAAGGACTCTGATTTTGTGAATTTAAACTTGATCGAGAGAACCTAAACGATGGCCAAACCTAACCGGACTAGACTCGGTCGATCAACAACTCCTGTAACCTATGAGAACGTTATCAGGATGGAGTCACTATTGAGAGAAAATAAAAACTTTACACATCGGGAGTTTCAAGCTAAACTAAAGATTAAATGACAGGGAGTTTCCACGATCCTGCGTTAAGAATAGTGGTCTCTCGAGGAACTCTCGCTCTCTCTTTTCAATACTAAAATAGGGTATTTTAGCATCGAAGAATAAGATTCCATTCGAGGTGTTTGGCACAAGTTTTTGCTGGAACGTAAATCTTTTCTGGAAAAGTTTGAAGGAGGATCTTCGCAAAACGTATACTACATCCTTACTAGTGATGAATCTTGGATCTACAGCTACGATCCTCTCATGACGCAGCAATTCACCGGATGTTGGCAGAGGATAAGTTGTCCATAAAATTTGTGCTTTGTCAGAGCGGTCGAAGTTGAATACCGAGCGTCGAAGGAGCGGCGTCTGCTCTATTCTTTATCATAAAGATAATACGCTCACGTAGCTGCTAGAAACATCGATTATATGACATTTTCGGGGTTACAAATGTACATCCTCCGTATAGCCCAAAATAAATATATAATATGTTATATATATATATAACATCTTTTCTTCTTCTTCTCATGTTTTTTAGCTGCTAATATATTGAAAACCCGAACTAAGAACTTAAAGGATTTTTGTAATTCATACACACATCTAAACAAATTTCTTAAATGCCTTAAAAGCAAGTATTAAAATTAGTTTGTAGTAAAAAACTACTAAGCTAAAAGCATCACCACTGGGATTTTCATCGTTACCGACCAGACTTAAAGGAAAATATGACAATTTAAATAATTTGAGAATAATAAAAAAAAACAATTTATTTTAAGTTGAGCTTTTAGATAAGTTTTCAGTATATACTTAACTACCCAATTTAGAATTTATAATAAATTTAACTTACTTAATCTGAAGACTTTAAACATTTGACTATAAACTATAATAAATGACATAAGTTAAATGTTCAAGACTTCTCTGAAACATGTTGAGGTTTAATACAAGCAACTATAATAAGGATTCTCAAATATTTCGTCTTACTACTATTTCGTTACTAACGATCTCGAAATTTAATTAAATACTAGCTATTGTTTACGACTTTGCACTCGTAGATCACAGAATTGTAATACTGGTTCGGATTAATATTTCATAACTTATAATCGTCTACCGACAAGAAAAACCAATATCTGCATTTGACATATTTTCTTACATATACTCGTATTTTCAAGACTCTGTTGACATGTTAAAGTACATTTTAACAATAGTAAACTAACCTGTCTTTTAATACTGTTAGAGAGTAAGTATAAAACTTGTTTGACTATTTAAAGAGTCCAAAAATTATTTTTTTTATGTATTTCATATAGTAATTTTACAATATTTCATGATGTATGTAAAAATTAGTATTTAAATATAATATAATAATCTAAGTTTAGGATTGTATACAATATGAAAAAACTTAACTTTTTACATAAGATGGCCTTCTTCTAGAAATATTGTTAGTTGCAAAAACAAAACTTGTACAAAATAACATGAAATAATATTAAGACAACGAATTTATTTCCACCATAATATATTATCATATTTTATTATAGTTGATTTTGTAGCTCAACTATTTGTTATTTGATAATTAAACACTAACAAAAAAATAACTAATTTTAACCTGCTAACAAAATTTGTTACTAGAAAGTAGTAAGGAATATTATTTATGAACGTAATATATTTAGCAGATGCAGAAATTTATATAGAATATATATTACTGTTAGAACAATAACAAAATGTATACATTATATTGCTGTGTCAGTGTCGCTACTATACATTTATCAAAACTTCCATGTATAAGGAGCACATTGGAAAGCCTTATATAGCTATTAAAGTAATTATGATTGAAGCTCTGACCGAGAATTCTATCAAAGAATTTATGTCATAAAGGATTCATCCTACTCTTTATTTAGTATATTAGTATCATATATATAGTATCACAATAAATAGAACTTGAAATACTTTCCTTAAGTTATTTCAGTGTGCTGAGGTTAAAACGGCAGGGTTCGATTATTGAACTGGTAAATATCGTCTAAGCTATAGTATGTGTTTATTTTAATAACCTAATTAATACATATATTGATTTTTTTTCATGTAAACAGTGAAAAATATCAACGTGTAACTTGTTTACTTTTTCTCCACTTATAAATAACTATAGAGACTACATATATTGACATTCAAATAACGATGTTTATTCATACAGATTCAAAATAACCTCCTTTATATGTTGACTACGAATATAAAACATAGACATTCATATTTTATTAAATGAAATATATGTGTGCTATGATTCACAGTTCGTTTAACGTTCCCCACAGACACCTGGTATGCTTTTACGTGGTTTTCTTGTGATTAATATAACACTACTATAAATTAGGGCCTATATGAATAAAGGTAAAATTATTTAATAATAATCAAGATCCCATGCAGACACGAAGAAAAATCAATGGGAAAAATATTGAATTATTTTACAATACATAATATTTTAGGACCATACGACATTACTACTTCTATAGAAATTTCTAGACCTCAGAAATAAATTGGAAAAATATAACGGGATTCGAATTAGTGCATCATAAAAAAAAAGAATATACAGACAACAATTATATAATATAGTAAAATCGATGTGAGTTCTTTGTTAGTATAGTAGCAATAATATCGAAAAAAGTAATAATAAGATTTTTTTACAACAAACAGAAAGAAAAAGTTCGTTAGCCAGAGAAATTAATAGCTTTATGTGTAGAGTGTGACGGTCTCCTAGTAATAAAACTCATTTGACTTCCAATACATTTCTCAAACTAATTTCATTTCGAGTACTAAATTCCCTATTGTTAAATCCTCTTCACGGTTCTTCCAGCATTTTTCAATAATAAAACCATTTTATATTTGAAACTAGCCTCGAATGTCTGCATAATGAATTAAATTTCAATAACGTTAGTAACTTCTTAAACTAGATAAAAAAAAATTAACAACATTTAGTGCTAAATTAATTTCAATTTCGAATTAGAATTTACCAAATGGGCATTAAAACCTATCTTATCATTGTTTTCAGAGCAAGGATATATTAGAAGCCAAAGGTCCTATCATTTCTCTATTCTTCGGGGGTCTTTCGCTTGTCATCTATAAGTTTACCTAAAACAACCACATTTCTTAAATCACAGAAAAAACATGTAAAATATGCATTTCTACTGTTTATATTCTACATAAAATACAAATAAGCTTTTTTAAACAAATCTTTTGAATTGAGACAATATTTGTTAAATATAAATATAAGTTAAATTACATTAAGGCTAAAACAATATAAATGCACGTATGTGTGAAATTATTGAAACTTTGGATACATTCTAAATGAAATAATTGGTTTTTCAACTATGCACTTTGTCTACGAAGCGACGTAGTTGCAACGTGACTGAGCTTTAATAAAGAAAAAAAAACTATGCACTTCACAAAGACAATAAATATATAAACATAGTTATAGTCACTTTCAGGAGGCATGATTAAAGTCAAAATAATCTGTCAGTGTTGTCACGAGTGATTCGGGACAGCTCCCGAGAACAATCAGAAATAACACAGGATCATCAAATCAGTTTATTTGTAGAATAACAATTTATATGGAATTTGGAGAGATTTTCTTTCTTAAAATTAACCACACTGTATACAATAAATAAAGACCTGAAACTGTCAACTATGTCTAATCTTAAAGAACTTTGAAAAGTTTTCAGCTTTTATTCATATTGTAATGTTATTTTAAAACAGTCTTGAATTTTAATTTGTCGCAAAAATTTATATTCAAGATACTTCAAGTATTATTATTATTATTATTATTATTATTTATCTTCACGTTATATCTCTTGTGGGGTATCCAGAGACGACGAAGCGCCAAGCGTTACGGTCCCTGAATACCTCTTTCGCCTCGGCCACAGACATCAACCTCTTCATACATGCCCTCTGGGCGGTACTCATGCTTTTTACGTGACCTTCCTCCAGTATCATGGATACTGTTTTTTCGAAGGTCACTTGAGGCCTCCCCCTGTCTCTCTTACCTCTCACTTTTCCTATATAAATCTTTTTTACCATTCTTTCATCACTCATTCGTTCGACGTGTCCAAACCACCTGAGCACTTTCTTCTTCATCCTCACCGTGTCATCTTCGCTAGTACCTGCCATTCTGTGGATCTCTTCATTGCGAATTCGATCAGCTAGACTGACTCCGCATATTCTGCGAAGAGATCGCATCTCCACAGCATTCATCGTTCTTACATTCTTCTTCTGTGTTAACCACGTTTGGCTGCCGTATCCCAGCGTCGGTAACAAACCGCATTGTGTACAGCCAAACGTGCAGCTATGCTGACGTTTCGGCGTCTCAACAATGCAGCCAAAGCACCGTTGACTTTGTTACCGGCAGCAATACGCCTTCCCACATCCAATTTGTATCTTCCGTCTCTGCTAAACATACTTCCCAAATAAACCACTTCATTCACTTGTTCTATTATCTTATCATTCACGTTGATCTTACATTCTGTTCTTTCTTCATTTATTTCAAATATCAGCACGTTCGTCTTATCTGAATTCCGGTTTAGACCATTATTTTTACACCCATCTTTCTTTACTTCAAATATTTCAATTAATTAATACTTTCAGTTTAAAAAACCACTGTATTCGTTTTTCTTATAAGCTTTAACATAAAAAAACTTATTTTACTCATTAATTAATTAATTAAATTTTAATAATTTTTATTACTTTTAAACACCTTTTTATATATATGTTAATTAAAAAATCGAAATCTTTGTAATTCTTTGTCTTGATAAAGGAATCTTTACAATATCAATGAGAATAATGAAACAAAATAAATCTTCTCGTATAGCAACGTTTTCTAAAAGAAATCTTTACAATATCAAAGAAAATTAAAGACATTTGTGGCTATTCCAAAATATATCAAGTACACTTGAATATTAAGTACTATTTAAATTACCAGTTACACATCGACGGATGGTTAATTCTATGATAAGAGTATACTTTATAAATGTAATTAATCTAATCTTATTAATTTAAATTAAAGCGGGTAAAAACGTGCTATCTTAGTAGGCAGAAGGACATCGACGAGACTAAAATTAAATAAGCATAATATGATTAACGTTTAAGCGTTAAGTCTAAATAAGTAAATAATAGGTATAATGATAAAAATGTGATAATTTGTACACATTTCTTTCAATAATAGACTGCTGACTATGTATTGTTAATAGTACTGAAATGGTTTATTTAGATCGAATATTGTGAGATAAGTGTGAATATACATATTATTTTAGAGAGAAGCATATCTGATAACACATCATAACTAGTTACACCTGAAGCAGATTCTCAGTCAATACTTCCTTGAGCAACGGCAGTTGCCTTCCGTCTTTGCATGAAAAGAGTGACTCCATATTCACTATATTTTACTTAACTCCATGAATATTTACACTTTCTATATTTTTAAATTCATACATGACAGTGACAGTGACAGTGATTAGCAATTTGAAATAATCGATTCTTTGAATGCACTAAAACGAGCGCGAGTTGAGAATTATATGTTTTACATAATTGATGGGATATTTATGAAAATATATTAATTTCATAATTCATATGAAAGGTCTTAGTTTAGGAGTTTAATAGTAATTGTTTGAAATATAAAATTAATATAAAGTAAATTATTATTTATCCTTAAAAATGTATTTAATACTTCATTTATGTTTCCAACATTTTATGAAAGATCAAAACAAACCTTAGCCATTTTAGGTAGATTCCATAGATGAATCTACCTATTGCATTAGATGCGATGACGGGACCCAGACACCAGAGTAGGGGCACTACGCCGTTTATGAAGTGGAGATTGAGAATCCGTCGAAAAAAAAATAATTATATATCCCTCTATATATATATGTATATATGATCCATCAGTCCAAATTCATCGTAGGCAAAATCTGACTTCACAGGTCGATAGGATAAATTAGTAGGACAAACGTAGCATCTCGTATTTTGGAAAAAGTGCAAGGGGGGGCTGGGAGGGGAGGTGAAAGTGCAAACCTTTGGGACACGCTACAGGTCGCAAATATTGATGGAGGATTTTCAAACTTGGTATACACATTCTTAAGGACAAAATAAAGGTTAATTTCTTGAACGGGGGAAATCGGTCGGGAGGTTGGAGGGCTGGGGGGGTTGAAAGTTAAAAACCGAAAAAAGTCACAGAAGAAGGCAAAATTTTGATGTCGGAAAAATTTTAGAAAATTAACAAATTAAAAGAGGAAACTTTTTTGTCTGAAAAGTTTTTTGATGCGACCCCCCGTTTAGGAAATAAGGGTGGGGGGTGGTTCCCTGAATTGTTACGTTGAAGTATGTTTGGTCAAACTTATTAAGACAACACTGTGTGTGTATGTGTGTGTGTGTGTGTGTGTGTGTGTGTAAAATGTGGTATTGTTTATTTATTAAACGCTACTAAAATCTGTAACATAAAATATGCAATTTACACGTAAAAATACCCCCGCATGTTATTGTAAGATATTGATTTTAAAATTACTTACAGCTGACTTTCTCACAAAACTTGTCTAAACAAACCTATTTCAACATTATACAGGTTGTACTTTAGTATGTTGCAACACGTTATTGTTTACTTAAAAACAGAAAATTAAAGGTATTTTTTGTATACTTTTGTTTTATGTTAGGATAACAATGTAACGTTGAGATTTTATAAAATGTTATTTAAAATATACACGAAACTCTCATTATAATATTCAAATATCTTACTCAACATGCTTGTGAGGTTAAATATTAACTCCAAGGATACGTTCATTCTGAATATTTCTTACACAATATACATATATAGTATACATATATAGTTAAATAATCATTGCGGACCAAACATCATACCTGCACTGATCCAACTGCATCACGTGTGACTGAATTTAATAATTAATTTATCGATTGATGATTAGCTTTACATAAGACCCTTGTGAACTGTTAGGCCACAGCGTTGTACATGTTCAGTTATTGCCTAGAGAGACAAACGTTGAATTTTAATATATATCTCTTACATTTTACAAAATCAAAAATATTTCAATATATTTCTACACTATGTAATATATTACATCTATACATTATTTCATATCTAAGAACGTTCTATTTCATAAAATTGTGTTAATAGAAAGAACAATTTCTCGAGAAAATTTTCGCATTATATTTTATCTACGCTGAAGTGATTCTTTTATACAATATATAAAGAGCTACGATTCAATATGTATGAGATCAGTTTAGTCATTACTGAAAAAGACTTGTTGTTTAAAATACTACCATTATACTAATACTTAATAATAGATAGCCTTTACATAAGTAAATATTCTATAAGTAATAAGCAGTGATTTTTATAGCACCACAAATAAGTGATAATCATAGTAGAAAATGTTTAAAAATATATGACACTTTTCAATCTGCCCATATCCCAAGGGATTAAATAAAACTTGGTCCATTGACTTTTTTGACCTTCCTCCGAGATAAACTCTTCAGCAATATTCGAAAGAGAATTCATCCATATCTGTGAGTATTTAGTCGTTTTACGAAATAGGAAATTTATAAAGGAATGCCAAAAATCCACACCAAGATTATTATAAATATTATTCCACTTTAATATATATGTATTTCAAAGTATCAGAAAACTAGATTTAATGTAATAGTCATTTTATGCATTTTAAGATTCAATCAATCTTCAATCATTCAACCAATCAAACAATCTTCATTCATTCAATGTTGGACTTGATGTTAATTTTCCAAACGTATAATATATGCCATTAGTTTTCACAAAGTTTTCGAAAAAAAAATACTATTTTATATAAGTTTTAATGAAATAGAATTATGAATATTTATAGAATTTCTCCACATTAATTCCTTTCGGTAGCTCAGGAAAACAGAAAACAAGCCAATATTGTAACCATTACAGGTTTTATGACCATTTTACGAGTCAATAAATTATATGACTTTTAGGTAAATACATTAACGATAATATTGTACTGGCTTATCATTTATTATACTAGAATTATATAGTTTTATCCTGGTTGCAAGACAAATAACATATTCAACATAATTATTAAATATATTGCTTATAATAATTATGGTATTAATAATTTATAAATGTGCACACTTGTGATAGTTTTAATAAAATTATATAATTATAAATCGCTCACATAATAATAACAATGCCACTTTGGTATGAATATAGATCTTAATTTCAATTCACTATCCATTTTGTCTCGACTTTCATAATATTTATTTAATCAAATTATACAAAATTACTTGGAGATGTCTCTGATATCTTGTCAAGATAAGTATGTAGATAATATAATACAAAACACAATATTTATATTATGTTTATAATAACTTTAAAATAAATATAATGATAACTCAAACTGATAATTATTTAATTAAAAAGATGTCAGAATTAATAAAGTGATCAGTATTTTGATGTTATCTTTCATAAACGAAGTTCCTTGTTTTGGAAACAGTAAATTGGATATTTTGAAATAAAGGTTGTCACTATCTAGTTTTCTTCTCAACACTCTTCACTATAATTAAATGAGGTCTAGAAAGCCTAAGAAGTACTTCTATTTTATTCTTTATCTATATATTTATTTATATAAAATTATATTGATCTTAATTATTTATATAAACAAATAAATTTCAAGAAACATATGAGTGCAAGTTCATCATTTAGAAACAATTCGACCAATTTTGGTGATTTGCGTTATTCATAATTTTCAGGACAAGGTTCGCACGAAAGAAATGTTTTTAAAAATTCAACAGGAATATTCCAAAATTCTTGGTTAGTATTTTTGTATTAAAATTACAGTACAAGTTGACGTTCAGTATTACAATAGTTCGCCCGAAAATGTACAACTTAAATAACTCTAGACATATTATAAAACATGTCAAATTACATAAAGTATGTTGAAATACTGGATATAATTTGCCAAGTACTCTTTCTTACCTGATTGATCAGTAATTGCACTGGTATGAAATCGGGACGAATCACTAGTTTGAATCTATATATTTTTTATTTTTGTCACTTAACTTGGGGTATTTTAGTAAACAATATTTTTTTGTTTATATTACTACCATCAACCTTTTTATATAATAATGATACCACATTCTTTAAATAATAGTTTTATTTATAATTGGTGAAATCAATGTAGATTACAATTACGTAAAGCAATTTTATTCTCCCAAAATCAAATTCTTATTATCTGAGTGTTTTTTTTAGAACAAGGCACAATCAATCCTTCTCGGCTTACACTTTAGCGGGATTAGTAAACGCTAGACTGTTAACTATGCATTTAAAAGTACTCATGCAGAAAAATCCCTAAAATTACTAGGTGTCTGAGCTGTTAAATAGTGACCTCTAAACCTAAGATTAATTTCTAAAGCTATGGTTTAAAAATGTAAAAGATTTAAAGAACAACTTTCAAGTTTTTATGAAATATAAGAAAAAATATCTTTGAATTTTCTTTTACGCTCACTCCACCTCATACAAAACCTTCTGTTAAACCATTTCGAAATTAGGAATAGGCATTAAAATCTTTAGAATTTTTTGTTTTGGATTATTTTTAACTATTTAGTTTGGCTTCTCGACTTTTATAAAAAACGCTTAGAGTGACATAAAAGTGTTTAGCTCCTCCTAATACCGACATTCTTTATATTATCTAAGTTTAAGAGATGTGTATTTTGTTTCTTATTAACATAAAGATGGAAAAGTTTAAATATTTGTTTAATATTAAATGTTGTCAGTGGCTATATCTGAAAACTTATTCACTTTTTTATACATTAAGTAATTGAACAAGACTCAGAAAGTTTGTCAGTTACCAGCAGCAGAATATATATGACCTAAGCATGTAGTTATCATTATGCGAAACAATTGTATTTTTTATTAAATTACTATACCTTTTGAAAAAGATCGCATACAAAATGATTATAATAAAGACTCTTACATCCGACCAGTCTTTTATTGGCACATTAAAATAAAGGACTGGGATCATAAAATAAAGTAAATTGCCATCTCCAGGACCGCTCTTGCAATATTAAAAGCATTAAATGATCTGCACGCCCTATACCTCTTTAGAATGTTGTCTTTATATAGAGTCTATCATACTGATTGCACATAGGGGTTTGACTTAATTATTGTCATGAATCTATCAAATTCGCTAGGTTTATTTAAGGTCAAATCTTTATATATTTTTACTATCACATATTTATTTTACCAAAATAGGTTTCACTTGAATGTTCATTCACTCCATATCACTCAATATCCGTTATTGTCTCCTCGGGGTAAAACGTTCTGGTATTCACTTTATCGGAGGCTCTTCCGCTCATCCACATCCGTTGCTTTATCCCTACAACATTACTTATAAAAGTGACTTTGAATTGTTTTCTTAAATATCCTCCAATATACTCGTACATACAATTAAAAGCAAAACAAATGCTTGACATCATAATAACTTTTATTTAGACACAAATAGCCTGGTGTTTTTTATATAAATTAATAGAATATTTATTTGGTGCAGTTTAAATTGGAAGATATGAAAGTTTTTTTTTTCTATTTATGAGAGCATTAATAGCTGTGAATTAAAACCTATTTTCTTAAGATCTTTACCTTGCTTATATTTATTTTAAACTTCAACCATTGTGATAATCTTAATAATGAAACATTAAAAATATAGGAAAATGATATAGTATATAGTCTAAAAGGTTATTGAAATATAAAAACCACAGAATTCTCTTCAAAAAACCTACCTTTGTTTCCTACATACAAACTTACAAACTCCACCTCTTTATTGAATATGGATAAAGTTCTATGTTCTAAAAAGCTATTACAGATATAATTAAGATGAAAAGAAAGTTCATAAGATGAGCTTAATATAAATTTCTTGTGAAACTCTTTTCTGACCTGACAGAGAACATACTGTGACATTAATTTATCTTTCGAAAATGTATTTAACTGGTAACTTTAACACTTTTTACATTATTACATAGAGATGCTTCTTCTTATTGTAAGGATAACATAAAATAATACAAGGATTTCTTTTAAAATATAAATACTATAACTCGCTTATCTGATATATTTTATACGCTTTACATATTATACTTAATTTAAATAAAATATATTAGTTGCATTTAGTTTTAATTAGATTAAGTTTTGTAGGCTGTTCACTTAGAGATTCTTCTGTTAGTACAGTTTAAATCAGATTATATATTTACCTTTTTTTACATTACATAATATCATATAAACCTTTAATATCACAATTTGTACCGATTTCTAATTAACACCTTACAATGTAAACGTTTATTACGAGGTTCATAATTATAATCAAAACATGATCCATATTCATATTCGTTTAATTAAAACCATAAAACCTCAGAGGTAAAGTAAATTATAACAATTTTAATAATATTTACTATATAATAAATGTTTTAAGCAAATTACTTTTTTTGATTGTACCTTTATAATCAGAATCCAACACTGAAGTCCCGATAAGCTTTATATCATAAACAAGAAGTTTTAAAGACATCCTCGTTTCTTAGAACATGAAAAAGCTTTCTTTAACTATATATACTTAAAGCATGAATTTTATGAATTTTATGAGTGAAATATTGTCGGAACCAATAAATATAATACTGCCATATGTAACTGCTATATAAATGTGAAATAACAGGTGTGCGGCCGCGACTTCAGATATAGACTGTTCAGCTCACAATGTATTAAGTAGGCGTGAGGCCACCTGCCTCTGCACATGCCGTATAAAAGAGGTCACATTATTAGTCTTAAGTTAGTCTATACTCATATAGCTTATATTTAACCGTATAAGTATATATTATATATATATATATATATATATATATATATATATATATATATATATACTTCAACGGCTTAGAGAAAGAATTGATAGTTTTACATATCATTTGAAAGATGATACTTTCACTATACTATTTTACTTTGATAAAATAATAACATGATTTTATTAATATTATGATAAAATAATGTATTATCGTAGTATTATCCATTTTTCTATCGACCGATAATAAAGGTTGTGCCAGTATTTAGCTTTCATCATTAGTCGAGGGTGGGTTTTGTGTCAGTAAATATATGGAATACAATTAAACGTAATAAACTAAAGTTTCCATTTCATTACTAAAGGACATAAAACAAATGGTCGGGGTGGAACTGAAAGGACACCATCATTCTTCACAACCATTCTAATGATAAGATTATCAAAATAAATATTTATTGATAAATTTATTTACATTAAAAATAATAACAGATTTTTTTATTGAAATTAAATTTATTTATAAATATACAAAAATCAAATATATATGATAAAAATCATAGAACTAAAGTGTTATTACTGTTTTTAAAAATAATAATAAGTTGATAAATATCTACCTCTTAATGAAAATTAATAAGAGGTAAATATTTATCAAACTACGATGATTTAACTTATATCTGTGGGTATACTATACAAGTAGAAGTATGTCTGTTCTAAGTCCTGACACCAATATAATTCAACTGACAAAGAAAGATAACCTTTAAAGAAAGATAACAATTGACAAAAAAAGAACCTTTTATACCTGAAATGTCACTTGAAATGATTCACCGGTCCTTTAAGACTCATCAAAACTCTCATCCACTATCCGTCAAAGAGCACTGACATAATTTCTACTTTCATTTTTAGTTTTAAAAAACTCTTTCACTACACTAACTTCAACTAGTGAATAATACGTCAAAAGTTCTCGCTAAGCAAAAAAACATCAATTTATAAACTGTTTTACTATTATCAAAGTAAACTTCTTTGTTGAACTGCAATTAGAAATATATTTTAAATATAGTTTTACTTTAAATAGCATCAACTTGTTGTAGAAGATACTTTTATAAAAGTTTCCCTACCCTATATTGTTAACACTAATTAATATTGACTTCTCTCTGGCATTATTGATAAATATCAAATTTGTTTTATCAATGTTATTTTTAGTAATAACAAATATATAACTAAAGAACAAGAGAATTAAATGAAATTTAAAATGTTTTTAAAAAAGCCTAGACCTTATTTTCAAATATAATAAATAAAATAATAGACACAATTGTTATCACTAGCGGTGCCACGTTCAACAAGACCATGGAAAAAATCAATAAACAGGGTTTACATTCATGTTAACACTTAGTAACGGAATTGCAAAAGCAATTTTATTCATAGTATTATTCTTTTGTATATAATTTCTAACAAAGGATCATATATCAAAGAAAAAAGGGTATGATTTTATCGCAGCACGTGTATTTATATTTCGCTTAACATACGATCTGAATTATTATTTTTATGCAAGTCAGAAACAATTTGTAACCATAATAAAACAGAATAAATAAGAACGTACTGAAACGTAGGTATATTAAATCAGTTATCTAATTGGAACCTAGATCATGTGAAAAAAAGATTAATTCTATTAAAAAAATACACGGTATTAATGTTATTGGATAGGAGTCATTTAAAAACTGACCTAATATCATCACACAGAGAGGGTAAGACATATGATAACCCCTTACCATTTCCTTCTTACAATATTTATTTGATAGAGTTATATTATATCTCGTATTACTTTCAACTAGTTTGTGAACACTCATAAATAAATACCTTTAGTTCCCGGTGTCCTTTTAAGAAGGCAATTACAGTCGAAAGGAAGTTTGGATGGCTCTTTTTAGTTTCAAGAAAAAGTTCTACAATGATCCTGTTTACTAAACTTTATAACATATCTTAACTTTTATAAAAATAATAATAATATTTTCATATTCATAAAAATAATAAATAGCAAGTCAAAGTCTTCAATTTTACAAGATATTATTAAAATTACATAAAATTATCAAGATTTCATTAACGCCGGATTAAATGGAAAATTAATGTAATTTGTAAAATAAAACTGTTTGATAATTTTGTCTATTAATTTAAAAATAATTAAAACTCACAACTGTGTGTATAATGGAGATTATTTATTATTATACAGTTATTGAACTACCTATAAGACAGCTGAAGAATCTCCTCCACCCTTTTCATGGATAAACACTAAACTCAAAATCATTGTAATTATAAATGAAATGCTCTAAATTTAATCCTTCATATATTCTTTCAGTTTTATTAATAATCAAAATTTTATCTTACGTATAAAATGATCTAACATTTGACTTTCTGAATATGTAATACAATGTAATTGTGTCACACGGCATGTTTGTTCGTCATCTCCTCCTTTAATATAACATTAACAGAACTGGAAATATGTAAAAGTAAGTGAATTAAATCTATAACAAGGTATTTGCATACAGAACGTGTTCTTCAAATTTGTAATTTAAATATATTATTGCTGTTTTCATTTTAAAATCGAAATTATATAAAAGAAAATCATTTTGTTTATTGTGCATTAATATTTATAATAAATAATAATACTAATAAAATACGTGTTAAAAATGAGTAAAGTCAAGGATATAGATATTTTCAGTTTTTCCATTAAGCATAATTTACTGGTTATTTAATATAAATTAAAAACTCTAAGAAATGTTATTAACTTTAAAAGCTAGTTATTTGTAAGAGTTATCTTGATGATGTATTCTTTTGTCAATATTGTAAAAGAACCTTCACCAAAGTTACAATACAGACTATTTAACAATGCTAGAAGATAAGGTTTTAATGCGTGACAATTTAACAAATGTTTATTTAAATATTATTTAATAAACAATAAGCACATAATATTCACGTAAAAACTTATCTGTTATTTAATTCATATTTTTAATTAATCTGATAAGTAGATTTAAAATTTCATTTAGAGTTACTAAATGGCTTCTGTTGTTTTTTCATAATCTTCAGCTAATATTAGAACTAGGGGTTTATTAAAAATGTTTTTACTCACCTTTCTTGTCCTAGTGATAGACCGGATATACATATATTTTCTTCTGACATCCAATTAAAGTTCAAGGTTTGTGTTTATGTACAGACGTAGGTCACATAAAAAACAATATTATCAGATATACACAAGTTCCGGTAACTTTAGTCTAAACGATAGTCAAAGTGAAAGCTGTCTGCATGTTTGTAATTTAATAAATTTTAATTTTAAATTTATTACATTATAAATAAATAAAATACTCAAACCCGATATCCCGATAACGACGATTATATAGAAATAATACTATTTAATTATTAAATAAATAAATCTAGACTAATGTATAAATGCTAGATTCATCGAGGCGGGCAGCGTCAAGGTGACTTAATTGATGGAGCAATGGATTCTATAACAGGTTCTAGTCCTAAACGTGTCAATGAATTCTTCTTTCTACATTAATTTCAAGTTTTTGAGCGGAGCTTAGAAAATATTTTTGCCTTATTTATTTCATTATACATACTTCCTTTTTTTCGTGATATGAAAATACAAAATAATAAATGAAATAAAGGAATGAATGGACTTAAATATTTTTTTTTTATAAAATGTTATAAGAATAACTATAAGAATATTTAGAAATCTCAAAGATGGCAGATTCGAGTCCTGAAGTCAATTCAAAATATTTTGTTGTTGTCACAATCGAATCAACTTGCAATATTATAAACAAAGGTTAACAATTCGAAAAAAATTACAAATACAAAAGTATATACATAGAATAAATGTTTTATGGGTATTAATAAGACATACATATAGACAGATAGATAGACAACAATTTAATAAATAGAGAAATTCGAAGCGGTGCGTCAAAATTATTATTTATCACAAAAATTATAAATATACAGACAGAACTAATAAGTTTATATATTATAGATATAATACACGATCAATTCAATCAATAAGAGCAAGATTTTTTTCTAGAAATTAAGAAATAGTTCACAAGTGAGAGAAATTCATAGCTATATGCTAAGAGGTCTGACAGTTATCCTGTCTTCTAATTATTAAATTCATGTGAGGTACGATTCTTATCCAAAACTAATTTCATTTTAAGCTTCAAAGTACTGAAACTTAAACCCTTCAAGGTTCTAACTATTTCTACAAATACTCACCCATTGTAGTTATATTTACAACTACATATTACCAAATGTCTGTTTGAGTATAATCATATAAAATTCATAAATTTTACTCACTTGTTAAATTTGAATTAAAATATATTAAAAAAACATTTAGTACTAAATTAAATACCATTTCAAATTTGTATTTACGTCACGGCTATCAAAACTTATCTTGTCATTGTCTTCAAACCAAAGATACAACACAGAAAAAAGGACTTGACATTGCACTATTCTTAGAGTTCTCTTCTGCTCCTCAGCATTCATTACCTGAAACAATCACATATTTTAAATAACGATACGTACTCATGTTATTTACTCGTACATTACTATTACTTTTGTTTTAATAATAATGAAATAAGCTTATCTTAAGTAAATAATAATACAAATTCAGGACAAGAAAAAAATATATAAAATAATATATTTAATAATTAAAATACTTTTTCGTAAACCATTTTTCGATAAGAATGTAATAGGTTATCGAAACGACACTCCGTGAAATTTTTAAGATGCTTGTTTTTTTAGAAGCAGTTAATATAATTTATTTTCATTCTGCACTACGTATATAATATCATTAACAAAAAAAACAAACATAAAGCGATGCAAAGTATGAAATTTAGCTTCAGTCTGAAGCCTAAAACTATATAATATTTGTGTGAAAATTTTGAAACTCTGCATAATAATGTTAAAATATTTTACTATTAACTATACATTTAACAATGAATATATAATCTTAGAGTCACGATCAGTTTCAGGAAGCATGATTAAAGTCTAAGACAGAACAAGTCAAGAGTTGTGTCAAAAGTTGTGAACAGCTGTCAAGATATCAACCAAAAAGATAGCGATCTTTACCAGACAGCAGTTTATTAACATTTGTATAGACAACTTCAAACTATTCTTAATTTATTACTATCTTTAAAAGTAAATGTTGTTTTGAAAAAAAATTCTAAATATTTTTCGAAAATTGCCATCTTAATAGCATTATCGGAAATGGAACAAGATTATTTGCAGAGCCGTGTAAGCAAATTACGTTTGCTTATTCAAAATGCACCGGGTGACGTTCTTTGAAACTCGAAACAACTATTGACTTTAGGAACATCTGAAAATATCTATATTTAAAGTAGGAACCCGAAATGAAACTTTTTTAACAATATCTTTATACAATTCTGGTATTCCTTTGTTTATTTATTGTGTTCATTCAAACTTTGATTGAGAGTACTGATAGAGTAAAATAAAGTTAAAAACCGTATATACTATATTTAATATAATATGTACTTTGACCTGGTAAGTGATTGTTTTTTCTTTATATTTACTACCTAAGTACACACCAATAACACTTACATAACAATTAGTAATATAACTTTAAAATAAAACTGTGTGGTTTGTATCAACTGTCTCCGTAGGTTTCCGCAGTCATCAGAGCAATCAGATCACGGTGTACTCGTAACAAAGGCTTAAACTGCCATCTGTAACTTGTTTGAATTATTTTGGAATGTTTATATTTGCTACAACCCGTGTATCTAATACATAAATATTAATTTTTATATGCAAATAAAATGTGTAAACTTAGATACTTGTTTTGGTTGCTACAAATGTTTTGTAATAAAAATTATTATATTTTGTTCAAGTATTTTTAGTCAAAAATTTTATATCTTTGTTAGCATATGTTTATTTTTTTTATCTTACCATCAACAATAACAAGTTACATCATATACACCATACTTTCAATCTGCAATATTTCTTTCATTTTATATTTATTTACTACTAATGCACGATGACATTTCTAATGTAAATATTTTACCTACAATATAACACCACATGCCTTTATTTATAGTAGTATTATATAAATTACAAGTAAACCACGTAAAGGCATACCTGGTATCTCTAAGGAACGATAAATGAACTACGAGCCGTAGTATACATACATCTTATTTAGTAGAATATGTAAACTTGAAGCTACGTACAAATAAACATCGTTATTTGAATGTCAATATTACCATCATGTTGGTGATTTTGTTATTTATAAGTGAAGGAAGAATAATAACAAATTAAATATCGATTTACATTTACTGTAAATAACTCTTAGGAAGGTGTGTTAATTAGTTTTAAGCATTAGGATATTAAATTTATTCGAAAAATACAATTATTTGATTATTATAATAGCTTTGAGATGTAGAACTGCTGTGTTCTAAAAGTAGTATGAATTCTATACGACATAAGTTCTAACTTAGAAATCTTAATAACTAAGTTATCGCAACTCCACTTCAACAATAATATAACTTATTTTCCAATCTTTTCCTAACACGTGGGAGTTTTGATAAATGTTTCACTAGCAAGCACTGACACTGAGGAATATTTGTATTATACCATGTTTACAATGCATTGTTCTAACATCAGTAACATATCTTATAACATATATTACCTTTATAAATAATAACACTTACTATTTTCAAAAAATAAACATTTTTTTTTTATTTTCTTAAAGAACAATGTTAATGCCTCACTTGTCATAACCAGTCGACATTTACATATTATTCACATTATAATTTTGCTGAATGTAGTCTGAAAAAGAATTAATTCATATAAATTATGGACGTGACTTGATTCATTCAATCTTCAATACCAGGGTTTTTATTTTAAAACATTTATTTGCATTTCATAGAGCTTTAACAACTAGAAATAAAGTATAAAAACTTTTTTTTAAAATATTCTACGTAAATATTTAAAGTGCTGATAATGTTTTTTTGGTGTGAGAATGAATAATATATAATTTGATGTTTTACACTCGCATACAAGTAAAAAATAAAAAAAAACATTTTTTAAACAATTATTAAAAAATTATAAATATTTTCTGTTAGCAAATTCAACTAAATCTCTTGATTATAAATACAGAAACCTTGAGAAAATCAAAACACTAAACTGGCTCGCCTCATTAATATTTAATTTAGACCACGTCCAAGTTAATATATATTATAGTCAGTTCGAAGATATTGCATACGTTTTATAGATTTACATAAGTCCCTTAGTTCTATATTTTAGATACGTGTATGTGTTTACAAAATATAAATACGATAGGATGAGCACATCACAAATATATTTATAAATAAGTTATTAAGGATCTACTCAGACAACCCTTAAAAATTCCAAGAATTTTACGACAAGCGAGATTACATACATATAACATTGATTTAAAAACCATAATATTATAAAAAAGCCTTAATTACACATTAACTATAAAATGATACTAAGTCACTCGGTATAATAATATATACTTATGTAAAGTTGAGCTTAATATTACAAGTTGTCTCTAGTGTGTTTATTCATACAAATGTGTCTTCATGAATACTTTATACGTGACTCAGATACCATCTCTTGTTTTATTGCATCAGATTGTATAATACAAGTTGTGGTTCCTTTAATATTTATTATTGCATGCACCTTGTATGTTCGTACGTAGTGTGTGTTGACTAAGTGAGCTGATAATAAAAGGTTACGAAGCAATAATTAATATTTTTCTATAATAACTAGCGGAAATTCTAAGATCTTATAATTATGTAGTAATTATTTAATATTGATAACGATGACAGTCGCCTTAAAGAATCAGTTCAAGTGGTGATCAAAATGTTGTTTATTGTTTATTATATATTTTTTTATCTTTATAATATAATTGGTTTTAACGGTAAAAAATGTAATACCTTATTACGAGTATATAATTTATCCTTTCCTTTCTATTTTTTATCCTTATTTTGTAAAGTATTTTACGGAGAATATTGAAATAATATAACTTTTGACTCAAGACTAAGCCTCGCGGTTAGTTGTTTTACTCTTAACGAAATGTGTTTTTGCTATTCAGCGAATAATAATACTGAAATGTCTGACATAGCCTGAGGCTAGTAATATTGAGATATAAATATCTTACCGCGATCTTATAATGCAATGAAAATATTAAGGAAAAACACAAGAACTTCTGATCTAAATACAATCGAATATAAACATTTTAGGTTTTTAAAAATATATTGCAAGCTACTGGATTAAATCCTTATACAAAAATCAACAAATATTGATTGTTATTTCTCTGCCAGGATAATCCTAACTTTTGAACGAATGCTTCACATGTGTAAAATTCTTAGCTAATATACAAGGATAAAATCATAAAAAACTAAAACAGTTGTATAAGAAATCACGACATATTAGGGACTCCTACTCATAGTTAATAATGTTAAACCTCTTAGTTAGCGAGGTCTTAAGCCTTCAATTTTGTGATATCTGTTGCAAAAATGTTTCAAAAAGTGACATACTTAGTCCGAAGATGTTAAATTAATTGTAACTTGTTATCACGGACTGTTATATACAAATGGCATTAATAAATAAGTAAGATGTACTTCCGAAGCGGAATATATGATAGTCAGGATAGTTGTGTAGGACTATTTGGCGTCATGAGAAGATGCCACTTTTATGTCTTCTCACTAACAGTTATTTCCATCGCCTTAGTGGGATAACATACTAGAAATTAAATAAATTAATGACTTTTTAGTTTTATTGCTATTATTATTTAAATTAGTACAAATTTTGCTTTATTAGCATTTTATTATAAGGATATTTGTCATTTTAATAAATTATCATATATAACTAACAGTAATGTAACTTTATAGTTATGTAAAGCTATTGTAACAAAATAATTTATTAATATTTTTTTTATTTATTTATTTATTTATTTATTTAGCTTCACGCCATAACCCTTGCGGGGTAGCCAGAGACGACGGAGCGCCAAACGCTACGGTCCCTGCATACCTCTTTCGCCTCGACCACAGAAATCAACTTCTTCATACATGCCCTCCGGGGGGTCCTCATGCTTTTTACATGACTTTCCTCCAGTATCGTAGATACAGTGTTTTCGAAGGTCACTCGAGGCCTCCCCCGTTGTCTGTTACCGCTACCTTTACCTGTATAAATCTTTTTTACCGTTCTTTCATCACTCATTCATTCGACGTGCCCAAACCACCTGAGCACGTTCTTCTTCATTCTCACCGTGACATCTTCGCTAGTACCTGCCATTCTGTGGATCATTGCGGATTCGGTCAGCTAGACTGACTCCGCATATTCTGCGAAGAGATCGCATCTCCACAGCATTCATCTTTCTTACATTCTTCTTCTGTGTTACCCACGTTTGGCTGCCGTATAACAGCGTCGGTAGCAAAACCGCTTTATGTACAGCCAAACGTGCAGCGATGCTGACGTTTCGCCGTCTCAACAATGCAGCCAAAGTACCGTTAACTCTGTTACCGGCAGCAATACGCCTTTCCACATCCATTTCGTATCTTCCGTCTCGGCTAAACATACTTCCCAAATATACCACTTCATTCACTTGTTCTATTATAATAATTATTATTATTTTTACTATTATAATAAAACAATAAATATAAGTAATGACGTCGTTAATCAGAAAAAGTACACAATTTATGGTAATTTTGCCTTTAATGCAATAAAAAAGATAGTAATAATAAGAATAAAACAATAAAAAAAAGTTCGTCAATTATAAACTTAAAATTAAGTCTTGTTAAAAGTATAAAAAGTAATGAAAAGTTCCCATTTATTGAACTCTACAGACCTACAAAGGATCACCGTATCTATTGATTTTCAATCGTCTCCTTAAACTAGGTTTGATCCACTTATGAGAGACACAAGTAGAATTCAAAAGATATTGTATCAGTCCAACGATTATCTCACGTTTAGGATCGAATTAAAATAAGATCAGCGTAGAGCATACCTAATATTATTAAGTAAATTAGACAATGTCAGATAATTTCCTAATTTTTCATTTTTATTAATTAACGTTCCAATTATTAGTACGAGAAGTGACCTTGACACTCCTCGCTCAGCTGCAGTGACTACAAAACAACATTTCACGAACTAATCTACTTAACGCCGGAAAGGCTTTTAAAGTCGGTGGTTTGTTGTTGAATATGGAAGCTAAATCTGAAATTAGAGTGTACTTAATAGCAGAGAGCTATTAGAGAATTTATATAACTAAATAGTTGTTTGATAAATTAAGATTAAAATATTACTGGACTCATATTTATCTTATTATTATTTGAATGCGATAATTTGATACTACTAGGGACGCCAACACAATCTCGATCCACAATTTTGACTCGCTGCGCTCGAAAACTCTCGGGTTTACATATTAAGCGAAACGAGCCCAGTGTAATGACTCATCGTTTCCCATTGACTTCAATGGGATATCAGTTTTTTGACGATTATTCCTCAATGACATGACATTTTTCAATTATTTTTTTTAAACCTAATGTGTGTTTTTGGTTGCAAAATTTCATAATTTTCCATCAATTAGTTTTCGCCAATTAGCCTATTCGTGATAAAGAATGTAAAAAGTCCCCAATTGAGCGCTCCGCTCGCTTCGCTCAATTAAAAAGTCATACATATAAACATATTTTTGTATGCAAATCTTTTCCATAATTTTCTAGAGGTCATTATAATTCAGGAGGTTGTCGTGTTTATAAAATGCAGTTAACAATATACGAAAAGCAATACAACAAAATGAAACAACTCACGACGAAACGGAACGGTATCTTACTATATAAAGCACAAAGACACTCACTCACTAATAATACTAAGTACTAGCACCAATGATACCTAGAAAGCTGAAATTTGGACACAAGACTCCTGACACATTGAATAGGTGCAATAAGAAAGGATTTTGCAAAGGTTCAAACCGTTCCAAAGCTACTAAAAAACTGCAAAGTTTACCCCCCCCCCCCCCACCGGTGTCTCTCTTCTCCCGTTGCATTACAGTAGAAATTAAAATGATTTGGCCTCTCACTATGTTTATTCGTAAGATTAGGGTTGCGTAACTCACATACAGTTTGTGATTATTTTCAATTTACCCACATACAGTTTGTGATTATATGTGATTATTTTCAATTTACCCACATATAGTTTAAGATTATTTGTGATTATTTTCAATTTACCCACAAACATTTGGTGATTATTTGTGATTATTTTCAATTTACCCACAAACATTTGGTGATTATTTGTGATTATTTTCTATTTACCCACATACAATTTGGGATTATTTTCTATTTACCCACATAGTTTGTGATGATTTGTGATTATTTTTTAATTTACCCACATACAGTTTGTGATTCTTTGTTATTATTTGCCCAGCAAAGTGGGCGGGAATCAGCTAGTATAATATATTTGAAGATGATTGAACACATATACAGAAAAAAAATATATCAAAAATATTTCATTGAAAAGCATTATTAGTGCATGGGTTTAGTTACAGTGTATGGATATTGATCTTTGCAGGATGAATAGGTTCTTCACAATCAATGAAGAAGCTAAAGCACTGACATGTAATAAAGAAATTGATATAATTTGAATTGTAGAATGAAAAGTTCACACATTTAATGTCTTTACTTCTTCAAGCAAAGAAGCTAAAAGTTCTAAAGTTATTAGAAGTTACTGATACAAAGTCGATTTCATTATCGATTAAAATCATCGAACCTACTTTATAAATAAGGAAAATATTATTCTCAAAGCTTTATTTCTAAAACTAAATTACATCACAAGTATACAAGTAGTGTATTTCTTGTAAGTGGAGTTAATAGAAATTATGTTTAATTGGTACACGTATTATGTCAAACTATATAGTTTTACATATATTTCTATACAAACTCTTACTATTCTTAATAATGAATTAGGTTATCATTGTACTCATATAAATCTTATTAATTCGTAAAGTATTTTTACTACATATGAATAACCGTACATAAAAAATAAGAAGATTAGCTTTTTATTGTCTTACTCCGTACTTGCTTAATAATATGGCTTAAGAAATATATAATTATAAGTTCATTTTTCTATTCCAGCAATTTTATTTAGATTTATTTTATTCGAAAACAAAGAATTGTTCTGCAAAAATATGCGCCAAATACATTTTCTGTAATAACTTGAAATGCAATGTAATAAAATCCGTCTGAACGTGTTTTTATTGTTTTTATTGTTTTTATGTTTCTGAGAAAGTGCAAAGTCATGAGGTGAAACTGAAACAGATGTCTCCGGAATTAAGAAAATAAAAACTAGTAGAAGAAGTACACGCAAAAAACTTATGTAGTTTTAAATGACTTTCGTAAACACGATGCAATGAGATTCAATATATTCGTGTATATACAATTTGCGTTTTTTTATAAACGGGTATAATGATAATTTAAATCCATAATCACACATAATTAAAAATCCAATTGACCTATCGCTTTTTGTGACGTCACAAAAGGCTGTTTAATTAAAGCCCATATCGAAGCATCGTGTTAATTGAACTTAGTATAAAAATAGGTAGTTTTTATAAGAATAATCCGCATATACAATTGAGAAAAAAGAGTGAATTATTAATTTATATACAATGAAATAAAAAAATAAGCATATTTATATATAAATTTGAAAAATATACAAATATAGAAGTCATGTTTTTTAATGATAAACTATAATTACCGTCTTACATCTGAACCTTTTCACTTGTTTATTAGTCTCGTGTAATTATAATATTTGAACAGATAACGTACAATGACCTTAATGTTTAAGATTGATTTGAATATAATAATTTTATAAGAAAAAACTAAATACAATAAATTACTATAATAGAAAAAAATAAGCAGTTTTTTAACACAGTGAACCAGTAGTAGATATTCCACTAGAAGATCACAGCTTTGATGAAGTCTGGAACTTTCGTTTCTAACCAAGATTGGGTGTATCGAGTTTTAAGACCCGGCGCCGCGTCTTGCTGAAAGGATCTTTCTCAGTTATTGAACATGGTGCTATTACGGCGCTTAACATACTTCTAAAGAATGGTATCTTGTGTATATACACGTGTACCGGTGTTTTGATACCTTTTTCGTTCATAAATAAAGATTTTACATAATCCTACTATTTTTCATTTCACTAACAATTTTCAGAACAGTTCTGTATTCATTGTTCATGTAAATTTTGACAATGTCAAATACTTAATCTCAAACAAGGTAAATTGTCGCCAGAATGGAAATTACAGAATAAATGTCGAAAAAAAAATTGCAATGATTACAGAATTTTACTTTTCTTCAAACCTTTTTAAACATTCCAACTTTTAGTTACGGTCATTTAAAACATCTATTTAGTTCTGAAATAATGTCTTAAACGAAAAACACTTTTCTATAAACCACGATAACAAACTAATAAACGACACTTAGTATTTAATAAATTTTCCAAATCCTTAGTAACTAAAATGGTTATAAGACAACATATTTGGGAATCCTAATATTAGGTACTTGTATTAAATTTGAAAATGCTATGGAAAAATCTTGAATATTCAACTTTGTATAATATTATGGTAAAATGTTTAACATCTACTAAATATGGAATGTTAATTGTAAATTGTGGATTGAGCTTGTTAAATGATAAACTTTAAATAAAGTTCATATTTTATCCTCTCATATTTGTGAAATAATCTAACTTGCTCAAGTCGCCCAAAACGAAAAACATTATCTTAAAAACCCATTAGTAGCTAGTAATGAAACTTAGGATATTAATTTTTAACTAACTAACTTTACCACAATCTAAGCCGGATATATATTTTTTGTAACACAAACTTCATTTCCTGATTTTATAGTTTAGTTAGTTTATATATTGTTAAACAAATGTTAGGACATTAAAATTATATAGTTTTACAAATTATAATATCCTAATATTTGTTTCACAATATTTTGTAAGGAAAGTGAAGTGAAGAAACAGAATACTAATTGAAAAAGAATTCAATAGTTTTAATATTTCTCTGGTAGTAGTGAATTCTCTCCGTTTAATCCCCGAACGAGTTTTTAAATGAGTCAAGTTCGTTATTGAGACATTATTTGAAAACAACAACGAAATGTTCTCGTTAATTATAACAAAGAAATTCATCTTGTATAGACAACATATTTCTCGTAAGAAATTATAAGTAACTATTATCATAAAACCAGTTCACTGATCTAGTTCCTCATCATTTTTTATAACATTGCAATATATAATAACATCATAAGCTGAAAAAAATAACTGTATACTCATATATGTTCTATTTTCCGTGAACCGTAATTTGCAATACGTGTTCAAGAATTCTACACAAACGTGTAAAATCTTTCAAGCAATTTATTCCGTGACTTTCGGCATCTAACTCGTGTATTTTCATCAGGAACATTCCAGAGTATTCTACTGACTAACATCTAAGAAAATATTGTATTAATTGAAGTATTGTTTTCTGTGACAATATTAAATGTGCACAAAAATACCGTTTATTAAGGATATAAAAACAAGTTATATTTGTAAAAGAAAAAGATAAATTTTATACTACAATGGTATTTGCTAAATTACTTTGGTACTTATAATTATTGTGTTATATTTAATCGTTATGTTTTATATTTTTATTCCATCATTTTTAATGTTTTGCTCGATTGTATTATTTTAATTTCAAACAACACTGGTTCTAAAATCCGCTACTTATTTGAAAACAATACGCTGAGTGGAGAGATTATCTTGCTTTTATCTGAAACAGTTATTTTTAAGTATTATATTTTTCACAACACTTACTTCTTGCTATTGATATTCCGATTAAGCTTCCACATACTGCGAATTAGTCAATGATTCATCTACATTATAAACATTAGGAAGAATAACTTGAGAAAGTATTGGATTTAGAAAGTATAGGTAATTATACTAAGTATTAAATTATGGAATGCCTTTTTTGTTATTTAGGAATAAGTCTTAGATTAGCGTCATATTTTTTATACACATTTAAATGAAATGCGTAACATTTCTCTATGGTAATACTTTAAGTTATCTCAAAGATAAATAAAACATTGCCTCATTGACTGTGAGAACGTCATATCCAAATAATTATAAATAAGTTATAAAAGATTAAGACAATGAATATTTTTTAAGAGTATTACATTAATAATGAACATAAACATGTATTATGTTTATAAGAGAGAAGATTTAATAAATTGGTTTGTGGAAACTTAATTTATCTCCCTTAATATACTAAACGGAATAATATTGTTGTTTTTGTATGTAATAATGTTAACTTCAGCAAAAACTCTTGGGGAGGTAAACATAACATAAACGTGGATGAGATAATAAAAAGATAACTTAACGAAACCAAATTTGATAACCGTTTTCCTCAATGCTTTTCATTTATATACTTATGAGATTTTTTTTTACTTTTCTGCTTGTTTTTTAAATCATTGTTACTACATATATGAACATTATTAACAATTTTGAATAAAAACATAAGAGCAATATAAAATATTGTCTTTACTTCTCAGGTACAGAATTATATATTATCAAATAAAAATAATTCGGTTAATATTCGTGGTGAATCTTAGTCGCTGGTCTCTTGTCAAAACTTAAGAACAGATGAAAACGACTTTGATAAATTCCACACGGTAATTGTTCATTTCTATATCGGATATATAATATATAAATATATATTGCTTCTTAGTTTGAAACTTGAGTAAGCACTTCAAGTGTAGATCAAAATATAAACTTGTTGTAACATAACTTTGTTTTTACATGGTTATAAATTTGAAATTCACGTGAGAACTTTTGAAAGCACTAAGATGAATTGTATAACACTTTCATCTTTTGTACTAAATTTGTTTTTATATTTCAGTTATCTTTTACTAGCAGTCTAACCCCACTCAGTAGATATACCGATATAAAATATTTAGATATTGTTTTGAAAGTCGTCATATATACATTTAACGGAATATCTATATATACTTGTAGTAATTGTTAGTAATATATAAATACACTTGTTGTGTGGTAACTTCTTCTATCTTTCTTATCTGTATGTCTTTGTCACAAATTTCGAGTATTTAAATTAATAAGAAATTGATAGTTTGAGCGATTCGAAATATCAAACTCTTGTTTCTTTATTATTTATATTTTCTTCTATTTAAATTGATGGCAATAAGTATGCCATCAATTTAAATAGAAGAAAATATTTATTTCGTTACAGGACAACAGTAATAACCTGCAGCAAGATCTTTTACATAAAGTACTTGAGAATAATAAATGTCACTGCGGGTACAGAGCTCGGACACAAACAAGGTAATAAAAAATATGTTGTAGAATGGTGTTATCTACATCTACACACAGACATTTCAATAATACATGTGTATCGATTCTATTTACTACTAGAATGTTAATTGCTAGAACCTTGTTATATTTTTGTAATTTGTAACGATATGTATTGGATATTTGTGAATTAATTAACACGAGATGGTTGAAGGAAAGTTACAAATAATAGATGAACGGACTGGGTAAGTGATTATATTATGATTAGACTAAGTATGTTCTAACTGAGACCACAGCGGACAAGAAACAATTTTAATGGAAATGATTTAGGATACGGATAGGAGGAAGAGGTGAAAGCTTATTAATTATTTCCTTATAAAAGGAAAAAATTCTTTTATTCCACCGTACCGACTCGTATATGTTTTATAGCAGGATATATAGTATTAATATTTAGTTCTGATTTATTTTATATAAAAAACAACTTTACTAACAAATATTTAAAGAAAAGTCAATAACAATTCGTATAAACCTTGTCCTCGGTCGTAGTATATTACCTGCATATAAAATTGAAGGTATACTGCTTGAACCTCCAATATAGTACCTTTGCATTTTAAAAAGTTAAATAGATATTGGTTTTTAAACAAGTAGTCTTTAATAAATTGTCAGTTAGCCATTATTATAAGCACCTGTAAAGCAAAGATTTTAAGTGTTAACATCAATCTGGAAAGTTTAATTTGGTCATAAAACGACTGCAGAACTTATATACACATATGAGGGGAGAACTTCAGAACATATGGTGACAGAAATTTAGCACGGGTTCACCAAAATTTTTTGTACATTAATTTTTTTCCATCGTTCTTTAAATGTAAAATGTTTTTAAAATTGTATTTTAATGAGTACCATCAAGGTTTTTTTAAGACTTTTAAATATTTTTCATACGGGTTGTTCTCTTTAAAGTTATATTACTTTACTACTCTTCTACTTTACTATAGTTCTTTGGAATTGTCCAATTAGTCTGACCATTATAAGTATAAAAGATTTGATCTAGGACGTGGGCAATTTTGGTTTATTCGAGGCGCATTTTTATGGGATTTTAAATATTCTAGATAAAATAATACAATACTAATGTTTTACCCATATCCACTCAGTTATGGAAAAGGGTGTTAAATTAACTATTGATGTTTTGCTTAGTTAACAATTTTAATCAAATGTTTAGGTCTTTAAAAAGTAAAAAAGTAACTACCTTACAGGGGAAGAATGAATACAATATTGAATTTGCAAGTATTTACTTACTAATATATATATATATATATAATATCCTTTCTGACATAAGTGAGCTATCTATAGTAGATAGTAAAGCAAATCCGTGTGTACAAATTTTTAAATTGCTTCGTAAGTTGGTAAGTAACACGATACGTGGTTTAAACAATACTATAATCTAAAATACTTTTAAAAAAATAATAAGAAACTGTGAACAACACATTTATATATATTAATCAATTTCTTTAATTATTTTTTCATTTCACTCGAATACCGCCGGTTATTTCATTTCTTTCGTTAAATTCAGGGTAAATGAAACCGTAACTTTGTTATTACAGATAATCTTCCCGCCTTTGTTTCTTTTATGGGGAGATAAAATTACATCAAAGCCTTATTTATTAGTGCCTATATTAAAACATATTTACATTATGTGTTAAAATTTATCAAGCATTGTTACTTATCTGTAATTATCATTTTGCTTGTAGAAGCCAAATTCTTTAATAATTATATTATTTTATTTAGATTTCAGATCAATAAAATGTTATAATACCCCTACATTTTAATGTAATGTAATGCTTTAATGTTTTTACAGCATTTTATTTTTGAAATACCAAAAGCCATTTGTTAATATAATTATAATTTAATTAAATATTTCAAAACTAGACCTTATTTTCATTAAATATTAAAATGTACAATGTTTTAGTAAATCAATTGGTATGATTAACGAAGTCATTAATGATTGAGATGTCAGTGAATGTAAAAATGTAAATATACAACTCGCACTTGGGACCTCTGAGAAGAGACCTCGAGATTGAGTTCAAGACCTGCAAAAAAAAATGTTGATTTTTTTCTTTCTTTATTATTAAAAAACAAATTAAGCTTGTAATGGCAAAATATGTCTTTAGACATTTATTTATATATTTTTTTAATTTATGTGTTTAAGGTCAAGGAAGTAAGGTTATATTTTATACACTAGCTTTTGCCCGCGACTTCGTCCGCGTTTCCGTCGTTTTTCGAAAAAAAATTAGCAGATGTCCTCCCTCATAGTTTTGACGTAACAGGCAGATTCACTTTCGTATTTTAGAAGGGCAATAGTAATATAATATGCCAATCCACAAAACTGTTGAAAAATATAAGTAACCGCAGAATATTATAATATACCCACGCTATACCCACGACTCGGTCAGCGTGTAACTCCTTGTTTTTTATTAAGATAATATATTGCTAATATTTTTAGATCAAATTAAAATGTTTCAGCGCAAAGCTTCTGGGTAGACTATGTTAAGAGTCGACCCGTCCGGCACGTGAACGTAAAGATTCCTAGAATTGCTAACCCGGGAAAGAGCGACGTATAATTGACCATGCGAGAAACAGCTAACACCGAGATCTACTCCAGCAACACGAAAAGTCTGCCCTTGAGCTTTATTGATAGTCATGGCATAGCACACCGATACTGGGAATTGCGTTCTTTTAAATTGGAATGGAAAATTATTTGGTATTATGGGAATTCTGGGAATAAAGACAGTTTCTCCTGCACCGCAACCTGTTAAAATTTGAGCCTCGATTACATTTTGTTGCAACTGGGTTACTTTTAGCCGAGTTCCATTGCAAAGTTGAGGTGATCTTAAATTTCGGAGCAGAATTATCGGTATGCCAATTTTTAAACAAATTATATGAGAAGGTAGTCCAGGCATACTTAAAGAATTTAAAAATTCTATCGGGTAATTAGTGGCTTCTTGTTCATCAACCATTCTATTTATTGAACTATAAACTTTGCTTTCTCCCTGTATATTAGACAGTATTTTATTATTAATTTCAGATGCCTGGTCATTGCGAGGAGTCAAAATGGACCTTTCGCAAAGCCAAGAATTGTCCCTATTTAATATAATTGTTATGTCACCGTAAACCGAAGATATAAGATGTTGTTGGGATTGCACTACACAACATAACTCAGGTGTCAGAATAAGTTTTCCTTGGTGTAGTTGTGGATAGGTACCTTCACCAATCTTCAATAATGTATCAGAAAATTCACGATTATCTGCGTTGTCTCCAGTTCTCACTCGCATATTTATAGTCAAATGCACCGATTGTATATCACGCCACAAATAAGAGCTTTTCAGGCAAGCCCTAATCTCATCAGCTCGGGTTCCCCGTGGTATTACCGGTAAGGTTTGTCGGAAATCACCACAAAATAAAACCGTAATACCGCCCATTGGTCGATCATTTTGTCTTATGTCCCTTAGAGTTCTGTCTACTGCTTCTACTCCTTTTCGATGGGCCATCGTACATTCATCCCATACGATTAAATTACACTCACGCAATACCTTAGCTTTGTCGCTATTTCTTGAAATACTACAGGTTGGACTTTCCGTGCGATCTAAATTAATTGGTATTTTAAACATAGTGTGAGCAGTCTTACCTCCTGGTAGCAATGTTGCAGCTATACCTGATGAAGCCACGGCAAGAGCGATTTTACGCTGATTTCGAACATAAGCTAATATTAATTTAGTCAAAAAAGTTTTCCCAGTTCCTCCAGGTGCGTCTAAAAACCATATTGTTCCTAAATTATTCTGCACACTCTCGCACACGCGATCATAGACTAAGCGTTGTTCTGCAGTCATCATTGGGACACCGTTTTCTAATGTTACCAGCAGTTCCATTGGGTTGTAACCAATCTCTGCGGAATATTCCCTATTGGTAACCTCTCCGACTGAGGTTGGCGTTGGCAAACCATATTCACAAAGTGATTTACCGCCTACTGCTGTTAAGTCTTCCTGAAGAGCTAATAAGCACTGATTTATAGCCAGATCTCGAAAATTATCATTAGTTGCGCCTTCATTATTGTGAGATAAATTCCGAAGAAAGTCTTCTGCAAATTTTTCTTTATATTTTTCCCATAATTGGACAGGATCAGATAAATTACAAAATGTGAGTAATGTTACAAATAAATGGCGTAACCGTCGTGGATTATCACTAACACAGGATTCTGCTAAAGCGTCATCCCAATGTTGATCATTTTCAAGCAAATGACGCGCTTGGCAAGCTGCATGATAAGTTGGATAAACAACATCGTCTACTTTTCTCAAATCTATAAATGATGTTGGTCCTCGCACTGTATGTAATAATAATCTCAAATAAAAACACTCTGCGTTGTTAGGATGAACAGTATACACTCTACCAAGAACATGTTCTTTGAAAATACCTGTCTCGCCATCTACAGGCCTGCCTCGGCGTCTACGGTTAAAGACACCTCGTTGTTTATCGTAGGTATAATACGATGGAACTTCTTCATACAAAAGAGACTTTGCGAAATTATCAGTTTGGCAAAGTCGAAAGAATGCCAATAAAGTTGTTTGTCTAGGGTTCTCTAATCGTTCTGTAACATTTTCGGCGTTAAAATATATACGTTGACCGCCTTCCAGATGAACATCCAGATGGGTCACAGGTGGATATCTTTCGTGAATATTAAAACTTAAGATCCGCCACACAGCTTCTGAAGAGCTGATATATCTGCCTGACTGAAATCTAGTAACTTCATCATGTTCATTTCTTAACGCAAACGTAGCTTGGTCACTGCCCTTGTTAATGTACTTACAAATATATTTAATTGACTCTACACTATTACACATTTCTACATTTATGTGAGCTTGAAATGCTCTGGACAATACAGGCGAATACGGAACGACCCACCTATTATCTAAAGTAACCTGTTGTCCAGACATTCGCTTTTCAACAGTAAAACCACCATTGTCTCTTGAACGGCGACGATATAATGGGTATCCATCATGTCCTGTTACAGTTTCATCCACTAATGCTTTTGGATACCTTTTAGTGCAACGACCGTCTTGCATGCAAGGAGCATTTGCGTTAAATGCACCACATGGACCATGTATCATATGAGTTTTAACAATGTCGTATAACAGGGGATCTGCAGTCGGATCTGGAATTTCAGCACTGATTAATCTGTCTACATCATTAGGTCGAACCTTATCTTTTAACCAAAGCAAGATATGTGCGTGAGGTAAGCCGCGTTTTTGCCACTCAACACTATACATATAACACAATACTTCTCCAAAAATGTTATCTTTGGTAAGAAGATCTATCATTGATTTTAATTTTAAATGAAACACTCTTGCAATAATATCATGGCGGTCATGCGGTGCCTGACCCTCAAGAAGCTCCCGAGTGATTTCATCCCACTTGGGATTGGTAGTTACAGTAACAAATAAGTCGGGCCGTCCATATTTTCTTACGTAACAAAAAGCGTCTTGAGTACGTTCATGCATGTAGCGTGGACCACCAGTAAAAGAAGAGGGTAAAATAACTAAACGACCCATATTCACAGTATCGTTATCTTGCTGCATGGCATCGCGAAGGTGCACGTATTCTTCAGCGCGCAGCTGCCTTTGATTAGATCGTATATAAACTAATCTTTCGGTTTCAATTTTTGCGTACATGTCAACAATAAACTGATTAAATAAGCCACGAAAACGTTGAAAGTATACCAATCTATTCCGTCTCACTTGCAGGTGGTAACAATAAAATTGAAGGCATGACACCTTTTTATTATAATTAGGTGCGCCTGTGCGCGGATCGGTTTGGTATACAGCGAAATTATAACCATCTTCCCCTCGACAGTATATCATAGGATATTGCAAACTGTCGTAAGCCCTGTGGGTTTCGAAAATACGTTGCAAACGATTGTCTCTGGAACGTATAACGATATCACGCCTATCACATTCCTGGTCGACCAGTACTACAGCAACTTCATTCGTGGATGGAACGTTATGACGCCCAGGGTGTTCCTGAGTTGGACGCTTATCGGCATTTATAACAATTTTATAATTGTTATTACCATCTTGAGAAAGGGCTTCTAATGCCGATTTAAAACTGCATACGTACGAATTAACCTGATGTAACATGTTCTGAAGTTGTGAAATGAGTTCAGTATTTAAATTCGGAAAATATTGATTTCTTATATTCGACTGTTCGTTGTAATCGGATACAAAATATATTTGAAGAAATTTAGGTTGTTCTTCAGGCAAAAGGGACCCTATCAAATGGTAAACCTGACCTTGTACCTTAAAAGTAGGCATGAAAGGGCCTTCTGAGATTTGTTTAGCACCAAAGGATGTCATTTGGAATGCACTATTATAAGTGCGAATATTATCTAAAAACTGTTTGGATTGCAAATGTTCCCCTAAAAGTAGTGATTTTAAAGGTTCCGGTGGGTCTTCGAACGAAGGCAAATTTATTTTACCTCCAGAACAACAGAAACCAGCAGACTCCTTCCTCCACTTCGAAGCATTACAAAAGGAACATACTACGTTCATATCGCCTATTTCAGAAGATGATCTGTAATCAATTGTGAGGTTATAAGCAAACCCACTTTTATATTTATCGGACCACGCCACCGAATTTGTAGACTGATCTACCACGTGTATATCTAAGTCATTAAGACCATGTCGAAATCTATCTGCAGTAAGACGGGCCTCTCGCTGTTCTTCTGTTTCAAGCGACCGAATATTTTCAATTCTTAATCTTTCATTAGATAAAGTAATCAATTGTTCTTGTCTCAAAGAATTGTAATAATCGCGTCCCGACTCTAGTCGTTGTTCATGCTCATGTTCATCTTCAAGAGATCGAATCATGTTATGGTGCGCCCTATCATTTGTCAAACGGTCTTGATATTGAGTAAAAGTTTCAGATTCTCGAGACAAAATATGACGTTCGCGGTCAGCTGTAAGCCGTAATTCCCTCTCAGTGAAGGTTTCAGACTCGCGAGATAATGTATGCCGTTCGCGGTCAGCTGTGAGTCGCAATTCTCGTTGTAAAGCAGTTTCAGCTTCTCGGGATAACGCATGTTGTTCCCGGTCAATGGAACGCCTTAGCTCTCGTTGAGAAGAGCTTTGAGAAGCCCGTGTTGTAGCTCGTCTCGCTCTTTCAGCTGCTAATCGCATCTCTCTTTCTGGAGAGCTTTCATTAGCTCGAGATGTTGAGGCACTAACTCTCATAGAGTTTAACCGATGTGCTCTTTCCTCTTCCGATTCTTGAGAACGCGTCATTCTCATTCTCCTAGCTTGACTCGAAGTTCGAGATAAAGATGGTCGTTTTTTAGGTGGCATCGTTTATTTTATTTTTAATCGACGGTAACTTAAATTCTATTTAGTTACCCAACAAAAAACTTACGTCAGAGGTCCTAACTATAGCTAAGTATATAATAAATAGAATATAAATCTAAGTGCCTATTAAAACTAAAATAATATTCTAATCGAATTATAAATATGTACGTAGGTACCTACAAATTACAAAAGAATAAAAAATGAAAATAAAGCTATACTTAATGCGTGTGCAATACTATCTACACTTACCTACTTCACTTAAAAATGAATAATAAGAAATACCTACAACTACTGTAATTAATCAAAGTACCTATGCTAATACAAAAAAAACCTTAGATGTTCTAAGTACAGCTGCTATATAATAAAAAAATATAAATCTAAGTGCCTATTTAAACTTAAATACCTAATATTCTAATAGAATTAAACTAAGAAATATGTACCTACCTACCTACAACTTAGGTACAAAAAAAAAAAGAAATGAAAATAAAGCTAAAACACGTGTGCAGTATAGGTAGATAGTAGGCAATATCTACCTATACCTACTTCACTTAAAAATAAATAAAAAATACCTATGAATACTATAATTAATAAAAGTACCTACCTACGCTTTTATCTACTCAATACAAAAAAAACTAAACATAAAATGCCCAAAACTAACCTATCAGTAACTAAAAATCTAACAATAATCTAATCTATCTATCTATTATCTAATCTAAAAATCGAATCTAAATCTACTTAAAAAGAAATAAAATAGGAACTATTAATAGTTAAGAATTTAAACAAAACTAAAACTAATTTAGAAAATAACAACAAAAGAAATTAAAATAAACTATTTAAAGACAAAAAGTCGCGCTGATAAGCACGGTTTATAAAATAACAATTATTGTCTGTCAATAAAGTTCAACACTCTGAACGCATCAACAGCCAAATATTGAATGACGCTTGCGCTCGCCTCCCGCCCCTTTTATACTCTGCCGCCGCGAGCCCCGTCGAGCGCGGCAACCGTTACGCAAAAATAATCCTTATAGCTTGATTCACTATTCACGCGCGATGTCTTGTTGGCGTATTTCATGTAAGTAAGTATAAGTTTGGTGTTTCTATACCGATTTCAATGATTCTTTTTTTATTGAATTGGTGCTAATGTTTATTTTTTTTTAAATTAGGAATGATGGTGAGCATTATTGGTTTTATAAACGTAAAAGTAAACAAATATAATAAGAAATCTCCGAACTGCTAAGCTATCGAGAGTTATGCGTGTTATTGTGAGTTAACTATAAAAGGTAGATATATGCTGTCTTGGAATATTTTTCGTGTATTTTTATGTAGAATATTTCCGTTATACATAGTTTCTATGTAGCTCTAACCATTAAGGCTGCACACGCGACGGAAGCTTAAAAAATCAAGCAACTTCTCCCATTTTCTCAACATTTCCTTTCACTGCTCTGCTCCTATTCATTGTAGTGTGATGAAAAGTATACTATTACCTGCCCAGGAGTATAAAGAATAATTGTACTAAGTTTCGTTAAAATCCGTCGAGTAGTTTTTTTTTCTATAAATAACATACAAACAGACAGACAGACAGACAGACAGACAAAAATTTTTTTAACTGCATTTTTGGCATCAGTATCGAACACTAATCACCCCCTGCTACTTATTTTGTAAATATATTTCATGTACAGAATTGACCTCTCTACAGATTTATTATAAGTATAGATGATCATATATATTCACGCAACAAATAGTTATTCAACTTTAATAATAGATTTTTTCCCAATAATTCGAATAATAAAATCCGTGCCCGCAGGGGGACACGCGTGGGTAGACCTCGTGTGTAACTCGTTTAAAATATAACTCACTGCCTAAGAATAGCACATAATGCCGTTGTTTACATCAAAAATTTTCAAGCAAACTTTGCACAAAAATCAACCATCCAACAATGAAAGTCAAGTTCGTTAACCAGGGAAATCCGGCCACAGGGGGCGCTAGGGCCTCACTTTTTCTGATTTCAGTTTTTCGGCCATAACTTTTTCCCTATACAAAATAGATCAATCGCGTTCATATTATATAACGTATTTGATGAATACCTATTACAAATTTAGATAAACCGAAAACCAAACTTCAATCACTTAGGGGTGGGGGTAAAAAAACCGAAAATTTTTGGAAAAAAATTCATAACTTTTTTCTGGTAAACATTCTTACATCAAAAGTATTTTTAATAGAAAGGTTATTTTTAACTCTAAATTTAGGTACCAAAAGTTTTTCCATAAACGGTACCGTCTCCGAGAAAAAAAATAAAAACCACTTTTAGCTTTAAAATTTAAGGTAGGTAAAACCACACCAACTTTTTTCTGACCAACATTCCTCCTCGCAAATATTTTTAATAGAAAGGTTATTTTTTACTCTAAATTTAAGTACCAAAAATATTTCCAAAAAAGATACCTTTTCCGAGAAAAAAATAAAATCCGCTTTTTGCTTGAAAATTTTTGATGTAAACAACGGCATCATGTGTTACTCTTAGGTAGTGAGTTATATTTTAAACGAGTTATACACGAGGTCTACCCACGCGTGTCCCCCTGCGGGCACGGATTTTTTTGTGTTGAGTTGTCTCCAGAATACGACGAGATAATTAGATAAAATTTTTCTTATGTATATTTAGCGAAAACAGATTGTAAAAATGGTTAGCCATTCAAAAGTTATCAAGAAAAGAAGAAAGGAGAGGGGCTCAACTCAACACCCGCCGCGCACGGTTCGCGGATCCTAGTATAATATATAAACAAAATTAAATCTAATAGTATTGAACAAGCCATTTCACTTTAATCACTTGATAGTAGTCGAGAAGTGTTTGGTCGTCACGGACCAAGACCTAAAAGTTTTTAATCTATTTTATATCAAATGTATTATAGTTGGAGTCTCGAACCAAAGGTCAAAACATTTAAGCAACAAATTACTTTGATTAATTATGTTAGTAAACTGTTATTGTAGTTTTGTAATGGACTTCATACCTAGATTATAAATTGTTAAAGTTTAGTTTGTAAGTAATCTCTTCTAGTTTGTATTAATACTCGCTGTACGTCTCGCACCCTTGCGATTTCTAATAAATATGTTTTTATGGTAGAACCTTTAACGATTTATCCGACCTGAATAAACTAGTAGAGTATAAGATTTTTTTTATATTTACAAGTAAACATGACGTACATAAATAAATTAATTAATTAACAATAAACACAAAGATATCCGTATCTTTACTTTTAGTATCCGTACTAAAATATAAACAGCTGCAATGATAAAACCTTCTTTTAACTCATTCGCAGTCAGATAAAACAAAGCTCAGATTAGATGTGAGCTCACGAAATTAAGGCGCCTGAAAAACAGAATAATACTAAAAAAAAAGTCAATAGCAATTTGTGCGAATACAATTTGATGCAGGTTCGTATTCCAATTTAATTATTTAAGTTAGGCTTTATTTAAAATAAATCTACTCTGACTCTTTTAATTATTTGTTCTGTCAAAGCTGACTAGTTTGTTACTGTTAAAATTTTTAATTTAACTAAATTTGTATCAAAGTATTTTTGTTAACGAAATGTCCCATTTTATAAAAATAATAATACAAAATAAAAACCAGCTTCAATATCTATAATAAAAAAGGATTCCCAAAGGATTCTAAAATTTCTTCATGAAATAATTTTAAATAAAAATAAAAGACATAAGACTTCATTGTACACAGTTGAAAGATTTATTATTATTATGTTAAAATGTTTATATATTTTTAATTTAAAAGATATGGAAAATTTTGTAAAAATATATTTTTAAATCACTTGACTCGATCAATTTTCTATTAAAGTTATATCCGCCGTAAAGGAAATTTCTTAACATTAATATTTATGAAAATTTTTATTATATCTTCCTATCTTTTAAAATCAGTTGTTTATATTTATTATTAATAACATGTCTCTTAATAAAACTGTATGCAACGTAATTATATGTTATTCGTTAAATCAAAGGATCTATTGTTCCGCTATTTATTGCTTTAATAAATAATATACAAATTCTGCTTAGGAGTTATATATTTCTTAATTGAAAAAAATATGTTTTTTTTAGCAGTATGTTAATTAATATTTATTTAGTTCTGCTACCAACGCTGTTATACGGCAGCCAAACGTGGGTAACACATAAGAAGAATGTAAGAAAGATGAATGCTGTGGAGATGCGATCTCTTCGCAAAATATACGGAGTCAGTCTAGCTGACCGAATCCGCAATGAAGAGATCCACAGAATGGCAGCTACTAGCGAAGATGTCACGGCGAGAATGAAGAAGAATGTGCTCAGGTGGTTTGGGTACGTCGAACGAATGAGTGATGAAAGAATGGTAAAAAAGATTTATACAGGAAAAGTGAGCGATAAGAGAGGCAGGGGGAGGCCTCGAGTGATCTTCGAAAACACAATATCTATGATATTGGAGGAAGGTCACGTAAAAAGCACGAGGATCCCCCGGAGAGCATGTATGAAGAGCTTGATGTCTATGGCTGAGGCGAAAGAGGTGTACGGGGACCGTAGCGTTTGACGCTCCGTCGTCTCTTTCTACCTCGCAAGGGTAATTAAGTCTAGTAAACAAGACCATTACTATAAATAACAATATCTAACCAACTATATACTACTATTAGTAATTAGCGGACCCCTTTTACTACTACCACAGCGTATCGTTAATCTAAAGGTTGCCTGGTAGAGATCGCATTTTGTATAACCAAATTATGGTATTTTCTATTTGCAACGTGTAAATTAAAAATATTTGTTTTTCTGCTGTGCAATAAAGTATATATATTATTATTATTATTATATTGGAAACAATGGATAAGCTCTGAAAGGCTCATAGTAGAAATAAAGGCAAGCCCGAAAAAAAAAATTATAACCCTTACACTGCTAGAAAAATGGTGTTTAAAAAAAACATCATTTGTTTTTTTGTCTTTTTTTATATTTTTACTCGTAACGAGGTCAAATCAGTTAAAATCATAATTATTTTTATACTTAAATTTTTATTATTAACCGTATCAGTGAATAACTATCAAATAATATAGCTAAATGTAGTATTTTTTTCAAAAAATAATGTTAAACTATTGTTTTGTGTAAAATTTCTGAAGAAATATTTTTGAAGTGGAACTTTGAATAGCTCTGGTGTAAAAAAAAATTAAAGCAACAGTAACCAACCACTTTAAAATATTTCTGGTTTAATGGCGTTTCTAAAAAGATGTAATATGTCGTTATTGTAATGAAAAAATATTGAACTATTGTTAACAAAAAAATTATACATATAGAGAAAGCCGAAGAATCGGGTGTAAAATATTAAAAGGCAGACAAATCAAAACGGAGAAGTCCTTGTTTACGCGCATGTTACGTCACAAAAGTAGTAAGTGATCACATTTCTGTAGTTCAGATATAAACAAAAATTATTTTGTGTTATTACGCTAATTGTGCAGAAAATACATATAAATAAAATAATAATATACCAGTGAGTACAAATAAAACAGCCTAATTGCCTATTATGACTACGAGCAGTGAGTGTCCTTGACACGTCTAGCTCAGCTGCAGTCAGTACAAAACTACATTTAACGAACTAATCTAGTTATTACCGAAACAGCTTTTAAAGGCGATGGCTTATATCGGTAAATGTGGAATCTGAATTAGAAATTAACCCTAGCTAACTAAACTGTTTTCATTGTCACATTATTACTACACCTTCGTCCAACGGACTACGGAATAAAACAATGAAATATAATAAGGAATATTTAATTAAAATAGGAACTTGTTTCGTGGCACAAAAGTAAGTATTATAATGAACAAATTAAGTACTAATTAATATTACAATATCAATCTAGACAGTAACCACACATATTAACATAATATGGACAACAAATAGTATTTCTACATCTGGTGCAACAGTGCCTGGTCATTATCCGGGCCTTTGATGGACACAGGTAGTAAATTTTACGCGTGTTTGACGTAGAAGGAACACGAGCTTCTATTGTTGAAGATTCGCCAAGTATAATCTCAATCTTGACCCTTATATTAAGCCTCAAACTCACGGTCTGTAATCGTTGTCGAAGCCAGGGTTCCATTAGCTAATCTCCTAACTTCATTACAAAATCGCGCCGACTCATTGGCCTTTTCTTATTTCTCATGTTGTTACAGACGTGAATAGCGTAAGAATTAATAGAACATATGTTGAGAATGTTAAAAAATATACACATCGGCCATTTCTTGGTGTTCCGGTTAGAGCTTATATTTGCACACATTTGATCATTCAAGTCGGGTGAACAATGCGGTGATTGCTGTTTTGGCTAGAGTTTCTTGATATCGTTACATTTTCTGAAAAAGAGTTATCTGAATCTATAATTTGGGTTCATTGTCTTTTACTTGGCTGTACATTATCGTTACTATCAGACTTCGAAGATTCATAGGGAAGTTCGGAATCGCTGTTAGTGTCTTCATGAAGATATTTCTCTAAAATGTCCGTTTCTGATGTTGAGCTGTCAGATCTCCACAGCCAACGACGAATCTGATCCTCTTGATTCCTGAAATCTATCTAAAATAAATAAAAAAAGTGAAAACATCTACATAAAATAAACCAAAAATCTACTTGCTACTAAATTTAGCATTAAACTTTCTATTTAAATCAGTCTAATAGATTAAATTAGAAATTAAATAAATACTGTTCTATTATTAACGATAAAAAGCATATCTACAATAAGTAAAACAATAAATATAAGAATTTATTAATGTACGTACCGTAACAATAAAGTTATTGTTTTTACTAAACCTTCGTCCAGCGGACGACGAAAAGGTCACAGAGCACGTCCTACGATGCGCGTGGACCCAATAGCGTCATAGGCTGCACTATTTAATCAAATTAGTAAGGTAATGAAAGAGTCAAGGTCAGGGGATGGAGCGAAGTAGGCGATTTCGAATTTCGTCAAATGGCACGTCGTCGTCTCGACGAGTGATTAGTTATACAGGGTTAAAGTGCATTTATTAACAGGAGCTGAGAGTTTTATTTTAAAAACTGAATTGCGTTTTAAAATATACTAAACTGGACTCTTGAGTTTAATTTTGAAAATTAGTTAAATCATTCAGATAAAATTCTACCAAAACATTACAATTAATGTATACAAATAATTCAATTTTGCAATTGAATTTTTTGCCAACGCTTTAATTTAAATTAAACCAGAACTGTTGTTTAAAATTATCGTACCTGGCGGCTATGACGGAGATAAAATAACTGGCACCCGCTAGAGATAAAATTTAAAAAAAATACTAAAATTAAGTATTCTCCGAAGAGTATCTATAAAAGTTTAAAAATATCAATTATCTACAACGAAATATGTCTTGAATAATTAATAGGGTTTTTAATGTAACGAAACTGTAGAAAAATAAGTGTAATTATTACTAAATGATGAATGGACACAAATATATAACAAAAATGGTAGACCCTTTACAATATGGATATATTAAGAATCTTTTATTGAAGAGAAAACATACTGGTGTGTGTGTGTACTTAAATTGTATGGTAATAATAACACAGTATACAACCATACAACAAAGCGTTTTTCACCTTAAAAGAAGCTAAAGTATTTTCATGCACATAAAATAAATTCTTATCCATTGAATTGTAGACGTAAAATATTTGCTCGATCAATGTTTTTATTTCCACAAATGGTTGAAGTTTTTGATATTCTGTTGTTGATTGTCATAATTTAAATATAATATCGTATATACTACAGACGTATTGCAATTCAAGTTGCTTGTATATTCTACAATATATTCTCTTAGCTCTTTGTTCAACCTTTAGAGAAGTACTTTACACACAAGGTAAGTTTTATTGTTGACACTGAGAGTTCTATTTTTAATATTATAGTATGTAACATATTGCAGTAACTATTGCTATTTTATAGTTTTAAGTTTTTACGATATTCGGTTCTGTATTATTTTGTTTCATAAACTATTATTTTATTTAAAAAATACAAACGTGTATTTAAAATTGTAAGCTCTAAATTATTTAAAAATTTCGATAAACAAAGAATTCAAACTGAATTGGCAAAGTATTAAAAAACCTCTTTCCTTCTGTCTTATCGGTTCAGTTAACTTACCGGTTGCATGAACATACACAGAGTACGGACAGATTTCAATTTGCTGCGAGTAATGGTCTCATGGTCGACTCTTAAACACAATAAATAAGAAAATCAGGTTCAGTACTCCGTTTTTTAATTAATGCTATTTGGGTGATTTCTTACGTATTTGGTTCATTTCTATAAATATTAGAAAACCTAATTGGACTCTTATGGATTTTATAAAATATTCACAAGAGTCACAATTAGATCTAAAAATATAACACAATTAAAATGGAAAATAGGAGAAAAAAAAATAAAAAAGTACCTGTTATATAAATATACAAAGGAATAAAATAGGTTAGGGATTATTTTCTTATTCTTTTTTTTGGTTTTCTAGTCCTATGTCAGTCCAGTATTAAATGTATCTTTAAAAATATTATTTAGAACGAATTGAGTTTAAAAAGAGGGAAATTTAAACTGTTTAGTTGTCGTGCAAATGTAGTTTTATAATATTGGCAATTATTTTTCCTACGGTATATTAATCTTTTAGAAACAATACTGATTTATATTACAAATTAACTTACGTCATTAAAATTATTATACGTTATTAAGATAATTATTTAGTAGTATAAATGACTTGTGGAATCTTCTTTTATTCTGTTTACGCATGTAATTACTTAGCAATATTTTTATTGCTTAGTGCATAATTTTAAATAATTGCAAAAATGAGAAACCAAAATAAAACAAATACTATTTTTTACATTATTTTTATTTCCGTGACTGATCCCACTTTCCTGAGTTCAGACTCCTTTTACATATTCCTTACAACCGGTAAAGGAAAAACTAATTAATAGCTTTCTCTCTTAGCCACTTCAATGGCCAATTTATAAGAAATAGCAATGGATAAAATATAAATTATTCCAATAAATTACGTCCTAAAATAAATTACTATTACTCTTCTTTATTTTTAGTAAGAATCTAATTGCACCTACCTGCAAAGTGCCTACTACTCGACACTGTTAATCATGTTTATGAATACCTATCATGTAATTTCCGTAAAATAAATTTATTTTGAATCTTATGGGTGTAAGATTAACTTTTAGTAATAAAGAAACATTTACTTAATTTCGGTTACCTTGCTTATATGAACGTAGTGGATTTAATAGTTGTTAGATAATATATTTAGGAATCCTAATCATAGTTACTTGTATTATACCCCAATACTTTAGTCGTGTCTTTAATATTTATATTATTATGGTAAGACGTTACGACGAGTTTACCTCTTCAGACTAAGTATGTAAAACTAATTATAAATTCTAAGTTGAGTTCTTTACGTGGACACTGAAGCCCAGTCAAACAGAGCAAATTCTATAGTACTTATAAGAGTTTTAAGCTAAGTGTTAGTATAGGTCTGGTCAGCAACAAATAACAGTGTAATATAATTAATAATATATTTTGGTGATGGGGTGGGCGGTTTCTTTATTTAAATTTAGTAGAGAGAAAAACACATGTTACAGATGGCCATGCGTAAGCATTCACTAAATGTATAGGTTTAGTGAATTAATAATACTGTGTCAAATATTCTAACTAAATTAGAAATGTCGTCGGTTTTGATAAGCTATAATATATGATTCCTATCTCATATACATTTTACCGTTTTCTTAATTTTATGCATTTAAAGATATATATACTCGTATTTATGTAACAAAGAACTGAGATAGTTTTAAAAGCCCTTACAATTTTTTTTTAAACAATAACTTTGTTTGTCTTGTTTAGTTTATTTGAACAAAAATTCTTAATGTTCAAATTGATAGTATTAAAATCAGTGTTAATGTCCGATTACATAAATTTTTTAAACTATAAGTAAGAGAAAGATCTAGTATTGAGTTCATTTTTGAGGGTAGGAGTGCAAAGACAATAAAAAACTATTATTTTGTATTTTAAAACTTTTTATGTAGATTCATTCACTTTTATTTTATTTTTTTTATATTTACATATAATAACTCTTTTTGATTACTTTCAATTCTCCTATAAGGAATTTCAACTTTTAATATTGATGTAAGGTTATTACAGTTGACTTTGACAGTTGATTGTTGACACCTGACTTGTGTTAGCGTGTGCTAGTACGAGTGCGTGAGCTTGTGTGTGTGTTTTTATTTTTGCCTCAAGTGTTCCATTTTCGAAGGTTGTCTGAAAGAAATCGCTTCTTAACGTCAAGACCGCCTATTTTGTATTCTGTCTCGTATATGTTCGATTCTTTCTAATATCATTCTGTGTTTTATTTTGGGTAGACCTCGAAGAATTCGGTCTACCCATTCATTTGTACCCGACTGTCGAATTTTGGAAAAAATTCTTCACAGGAGGTCTTCTTATGACCCCCTGAGTCCGAAATGACCATTGGTCAAAAAGTTTATATATATATATATATGCGTGCGTGCGTCCAGATTCGACTTTTGTCAGCACGATAGCGGCCGCAGTTTCGCTCGGATCGCTTTCAAACTTTGCACAAAAATCAACCATCCAAAAATGAAGGTCAAGTTTGTTAACCAGAGAAATCCGGCCACCGGGGGCGCTAGGGCCTCACTTTTTCTGATTACAGTTTTTCGACCATAACTTTTTCCCTATACAAAGAAGATCAATCGCGTTCATATTATATGATGTCTTTGATGAATACCTATAACTAATGTAGATAAACCGAAAACCTAACTTCAATAACTTAGGGGTGGGGGTAAAAAAACCGAAAATTTTTGGAAAAAAATTCATAACTTTTTTCTGGTAAACATTCTTACATCGCAAGTATTTTTAATAGAAAGGTTATTTTTTACTCTAAATTTAAGTACTAAAAGTTTTTCCGTAAAACGTACCATTTTCGAGAAAAAAAATAAAAACCACTTTTAGCTTGAAAATTTAAGGTATGTAAAACCACGGAAACTTTTTTCTGGTAAACATTCCCTCCTCGCAAATATTTTTAATATGAAGGTTATTTTTTACTCTAAATTTAAGTATCAAAAGTATTTCCAAAAAAGAAACTTTTTCCGAGAAAAAAAATAAAAACCGCTTTTTGCTTGAAAATTTTTGATGTAACGGCATCATTTGTTATTCTTAGGTAGTGAGTTATATTTTAAACGAGTTACACACGAGGTCTACCCACGCGTGTCCCTCTGCGGGCACGGATTTTTTTAAATTGTTTCATATACAATAAACAATTTTTTATCTAAGTCTGTGAACAAATTCAGCCCGTTCTCTGAATTAATTTTACTCCCAAAATACTTGAGCACAGCTAACACTAAATTGCCTCGCCTCATTGAAGTTTAATTCAGACCCCGTCCAAGTTAGTACATATTTTAGCTGACCCGATTTTTATACCAAAAGTACATATCCTAACAGTAAATAATAAAGTAAGAATACTTAAGTGTTATTAAACACATTACAAATATATTTATAATTAAATTAAATAATAAGTTTAGGGATATCTATCTATATTCTACCTTAAATGATTAAAAAAATCTTACAGTAAGCAAACAACATAAATGTTAAATCACAATATTATCCTCAATTAATAATCGCTATAAAATAATATAATATAATAAATAGGTAGTCTGGTATAATAATAAATACTTATTTACATAAGGCTAAGCTTAATATTACATGTTGGCTTGACTTATTTTATTCCTACAACTGTGTCTTTAATACTGAAAATAAGATTTAGAAGAAATATTTACATATTTTTATACTATCTTAGAAACATTTAGTATAATGGTCATGGTATATTAGAGAATTATTTATAGTCATAAAATTAAAACAGACATTATTTAAACGTATTATAGGGTTTTTAATAGATAAATAGTAAATAGTAGTACAAAGTAAATCGGTAAACTTACCGAACCTACTGTGCTCATTGTTTCACAAACGTCAATATACGGACAACTATACGTATATATATACGTTAATAATAAGAAAAAAGAAACAGCACCCGTTCACGACCATAACGCTAAGGATATTCTCATTTAATGAACGTTTACAAGACCGTTGCTATCTTTTTAATCTATAAAGATTTAATAACTTTACTTATTCTACGAAAAAAACTATTACGAGCTAATCTAGTTATGCCCTTTATTCTGAAAATTTAGGATTTGGTTTATATCATTCAATACGGAAGCAAAATTTGAAATTAGAGGGTTAATTATACTGTAATTAGGTAGTATCCTATAGGGAATTATATTGCATTTACTCGGTTAATTGTGTAATAAATTGAAGTTTAAAATATACTGGTTTTATGTTTATTAAATTAGTGATTTTTTTATTTGTTAGAATCCTAGAGATAATTTGGTTTAATATAAAGGTAGATTATGTTTAGTAAGTAGAATACATTTTTATTTTTACTTTAACCATAATGTAAAAATAAAAATGTCACATAGATCTTATACGAAAAATTAATACACCAGTATTAATTTTTCGTATAAGATCTATGTGACATTTTACTTTTTGCTGATGACACTTCGGTTATTTTTAAAGTTGAGCATCATAGGACTTATAATAACGAAGTAAACAGTACTCTGTTACATGTTTTTAGTGGTTCATGAATAATAATTTAGTGATAAGAAAACTAAATGCATGAAGTTTACACTTCCTAATGTAAAAAATCTAAATGGTAATTTGCTTCGTAACAATTAAGTGATAGAACTAACTGATTCACCAAATTTCTTAGGTATAACTTTTGATAAAAAGCTCAAGTGGAACCCCCATCTCTCCGCACTAGCACACAAACAGCTTGACTATCTTTGCAATTAGAAAAGTCAGACAATAAAGGACGTTAACATTGCTCGACTTATTTATTTTAGTCGTTGGATTGTTGTATTTTTTTTTAACAAAAACATGTTTCTTTTCTGATTTCAAGGTAGTTTCGATTTCACTCTTTATGCTCTAAATAAAATAAGTTATATGATAATATTTTTTCTAAAATGTAAGAAATTAAAATTACATAACCCTTAATATCTTGCGAAACTAGGGAAACAAAGATAATCAGAATTCTATTTGAACAAGAATTTTAACATAAATAACTTGAATGTTTGTACAAATACAGTAGAATGCGTTTAATTCTCAGACCAAGATTGTTAAGAGATTACAGTTTGTATCTGAGATAAGACATGTCAAAGTAACAAAGAAATAATAAATTTTAATAACTTTTTTATCAAATAGTCTAAAGATTTTTAAATAAATAATTTCTGGATACTTAGACAAATATTTTTACATTTCTAAGTTCTGCAGTATAGTAAACTATTACTATATTCGAGAATTTGGTTAACTTAATAGCATCTGGTGGTTTTAATAATGAAAACCATAAAAATTTTGTGGGTTTTGAAAAATATTATTTAACTACAAATACAATTTCAATTATCAAGAAACAATTGCTCAAGAATCAGGGATAAAAGATAGAAAACACAATGTAATTTAGTCAGTATTTACAGCTATGTTACGTCATCAAGGTATCATCGTTCAGATACAAACAAAAGTAATTTCATCTTATTTCGCTACATGTGCAGAAACATACTCCAATAAAACAACCTAACTGCCTTTTGTGACTACGATGACCTTGACATATCTCGTTCATCTGCAGTGACTACGAAACTATATTTTACGAACTAATCTAGTTATTGCTTTTATACCGAAAAAGCTTTTAAAGCTGGTGGCTTGTGTCAGTAAATTTGGAAGCTCTGTTAGAAACTACAGTGCATTTAATAGCAGGGTGCCGAGAGAGAATTATTTTTTATACACTAAATTAATTGTTTATAAAATTACGTTTTGAAAATGTATTGGACGTTTGTTCGTAATTAAAAAAAAATATTAAACCATTTAGACAAAATTCTTCCAAAACATTTCAAACAGTTTATATACAAATAAGTAAAATCTGTACATACATTTTTTTGGACAAAATAATAAATATAGCAATTTATGTTGTTTATTATGTTATGTCACATGGATACATATCTAACAGACTACCAAACAAAGTGTTAGAAATTTAGTCAGTGCTTCAATTTAAATTAAATCAGAGTTTAAGTACTAGGTATTATCTAAAAAGTTGAAAGATGAAAGTTTAAAAATATCCATTATCTACTAAGAAATATGTCCTGAATTATATATAAGATTATCCACATAATTGAAACCGTTGAAGAATTGGTGTTCTAGAATTCTATAGATCTTGTAACAGATATATAGAAAAAAGATACAACCTTTACAAATTGAGTATATCAAGAATCTTTTATTGAAAAAGATAAAACTTATTAGTGCGTGAGTTACTTAAATTGTTTGACTAATACAGTATTGAATATAACAAAGAGTTCTTCCAACCATTTCTATAGAAGCTAAAGTACTCTTACGTAAATGAAATCATTGTCCATTGTAGACGTAAATTTACTCGATATCTTTACTGCCACAGATGGATGAAGTTTTTTGAAGTTTTTGATATCGTGTTATTTATGTCGTAATACAAACGTATTGCAGTCAAGTTACTTGTTTACTATACAATATGTTCTCCTAGTTCTGTATTAAGTCGCTAGAGAAGTACTTTATACAAACGGTAAGTTTTACTCTAGGAGATAAGCTGATTTTTTAAATTATAACATGTAGCATATTAACTATTGTTGCTATATATATTTATGTTTTTATGATATTCGGTTCTATTTATATTATTTTAATTTATAATATTTTTATTTTATTTTTGAGTTTAAAACATGACCAACTTATGTTAACATTTTGGTAAATAGAGAAAGCAAACTAGTCAAATTAGGTTTTAAATCAAATAACTTCTAAATTCTTTTTCTTTCTATTGACGCAGTTAATTTTTTAGCAATATTAATAAGTATACAATATAAGTGAGAACTGGGGAATCAATGAGAAACAAATACTATTCGTCTGAGACTATTTTTCTTCCGTGACTGATATCCTACTTCCTTGAGTTTAGGTACCATTTACACGTTATTTATAACTAGTAGAGGAAAAAACATTTAAATTTTAGAATTACTCTAAACGTTTAATATAAATAGTAGTTATCTTATTACTTTACTTTACTTTACTTACCTTCACGCCATATCCCTTGCGGGGTAACCAGAGACGACGGAGCGCCAAACGCTACGGTCCCTGCATATCTCTTTCGCTTCGGCCACAGACATTAACCTCTTCATACATGACCTCCGGGGGGTCCTCCTGTTTTTTACGTGACCTTCCTCCAGTATCATAAATACTGTTTTTTCGAAGGTCACTCGAGGACTCCCCCTGTCTCTCTTACCGCTCACTTTGCCTGTATAAATCTTTTTTACCATTCTTTCATCACTCATTCGCTCGACGTGCCCAAACCACCTGAGCACGTTCTTCTTCATTTTCACCGTGACATCTTCGCTAATACCTGCCATTCTGTGGATCTCTTCATTGCGGATTCAGTCAGCTAAACTGACTCCGCATATTCTGCGAAGAGATCGCATCTCCACAGCATTCATCTTTCTTACATTCTTCTTCTGTGTTACCCACGTTTAGCTGCCGTATAACAGCGTCGGTAGCAAAACTGCATTGTGTACAGCCAGACGTGCAACTATGCTGACGTTTCGCCATCTTAACAATGCAGCCAAAGCACCGTTAACTCTGTTACCGGCAGCAATACATCTTTCCACATCCATTTCGTATCTTCCGTCTCTGCTAAACATACTTCCAAAATATACCGCTTCATTCACTTGTTCTATTATCTTACCATTCACGTTGATCTTACATTCTGTTCTTTCTTCATTTCTTTCAAATATCAGAACCTTCGTTTTATCCGCATTCAGGTTTAGACCATTATTTTTACACCCATCTTTCAGAGTGGTGACCAATGCCTGCAAAACGCATTCTGATGATGCAATGAGCACTGCATCATCTGCATAAAGTAAGCAATTGACCTTAAGGTAACCTACTTTCATTCCCATGTCACTGTCTTTCACGCCTTGGAGAAAACTATCCAAATACAAATTGAACAACCAAGCTGACATAGCGCAACCTTGCTTAACACCCGATTGGATGTCAAACCTGGGCGACATGTCAGCTCCTACTCGCACACAGGCTGAGTGATCTCTGTAAAGAGACTTTACAGCCTGTAGCAAGGGTCCGCTCACATTGTATCGGGGCAGTATCTAGTATCAGTAGTTATCTTATTTGTATTTTTATTCAGATTTTTTTTACAATTATTTATTTTCATACTTTACTCCATATATTTTAAAAAAGTGTGGAAGAAAAATATGTACCAAATGTCATAGTGTTACTGATACTCCTGTGATATCCCAGTTTTTTTTATGGAAAAGCCTGATTAAAAAATAAAAAACTCTCAGTTCAGTTATCACCATGGTTTTAGATGAGCTTTATTTATTCAGCCAGTGAGTAAGTGAGTATTTACAGGTCACGAAAACCTGGAAATGGATTAAACAAGATATTAAAAAATTATGTATATATCCTATTTATAATCTATAAATTATGTTGTGTGTAATTATATTTTGCCAAAATAACCAGTTATGTGTTAGGAAAAATATATAATATATGCAATATACAACTATAATAAATATAACGTGAATAAAATTCTTTAGATGTAAAATTTAGGTGACTTTTTTATTACTAACGACATGGCCAATAACGTATCAAAACGTCAATAAACTTCATCCACTTGAGAAAGAAAAGACATTAACCGAATAAACATTATTCATCTACAAGTCAAATGATAACAATTTCGTCTACATACGAGTAAGTACTTTAGGTTATTTGTTGTTTGTATAGAACCCGTTAGAGTGCGGGTTTTTCTCCTTACAATTTAAGTACACTCACACCCTAATACGTTTTATCCTTTTCAATAATTTAAAGATTTAATTATTTAACTTTGAATTATTTTGCTCAAAGAACATGATCACCAATTTTTGTGGCGATCAAATGAAAATTGCTCCTGCTACGCCAAAAACAAAACTAAACAATTTACATGTCTGCGGATTTATATCAGTAGATTTCGACTTTCCATAACTGATATTTGCACAGCTGTCCCAAATGTCAAATACCAAATAAAATTTATCAGGCAATATTGATATTAATGTTACCGGATTCTGATTAAATATGTTTAATTTAATATTAAAAGGATTGAGCAACTAAATTCGAATGTGTTTGAATCTGCTTAAATATAACATTGTAATAATATTTTTTTCAAAAAGTTTGAAAGTTTTTAATGTCCTCTCTAAGTAACGATTTTCTTTAAAAGAAGTAACAGCAATTACATATTCCTTAAAAATTTAGCAATTGCAGTTAAGCCAAGACAATCAGAATTCTATTTGAACAAAAATTCTAACATAAATAACTTTTATGTTCCTACAAATAAAGTGGAATGAATGCATTTAATCCTCGAACAAAATTGTTAAATGAATTTGAGATATGGAAGTAACAAGGAAATAATAAACTCATGATTTATAGCAGGAGAAATAAAATACCATATTGTAATAAGTAATATATTTCTTATAGTTTTAATATTACCATCAAACAAGTAAACTGAACAGTTAGATATTTATAACATAAAATATTTTGAATTTCTTATCATTATCCAGCGAAGCGAGCGGAGCTCTCTACTGGAGACTTTTTCCAATTCTTTGACACGAATAGGCTCGAAAACTATTTGAGGAAAAATTATGAAATTTTGCTATCAAAAAGTCACACATTATGTGAAGGTTTAAAAAAAATAATTTAAAAATGTTATGTGGTTGAGGAATAATCGTCATAAAACTGATATCCCATTGAAGTTAATGGGAAAAAAAATTCGCGCGAAACATTTGCTTTACTTAAATAAATATTATATTTTTCTTAAATATTTTGCAAGACTAGGGAAGCCAGGATGAACAGATTTTTATTTGAACACGAAGTTGAACAAAAATAACTTTAGTATTTCTACGGCTACGGTGGATTCGTTTGATTCTCGAACAAAGGTTGTTAGATGAGTAGAGTTCGTATTTGAGACATTTCATGTGGAACTGGAATAAGGAAATAATAAACTCGCAAATTGTAGCAGAAGGTAAATTATATTTCAGTAACCTGTATACTTTTAATGATTTTAATAATTTTGTTATAAAACAAGTTCACTCAATTTCAATGTCTTTGAACTACTAAGTTATACGAATTTCTGTTTTTGGGTAGCTTTGGCTATGAAACGTTGATATTGTTAAGTTAAAGTATAGACCAACATATTTTAATTTCCTTATTTTTATTATCCTCACACATGTAAACCATGTTTATTTATTTATTTTATTTATTTATTTAGGACAACTTACAAAAAAACATACACTTTTTATAAACTTGTTAAGTTTATATAATCGAAAAGTAAGATTTTCAAAGATTTTAAAATAAATTCATTAACTTGCATGTACGTTCCGAAAAGACATTTACTTTTAGAATTAGGTGAGAACACACTACCGTAACGTTCGGAATTCCAGATGACTCAAATTAAATGCTATACCCGTTAATATATATATGTCTTTGTATATTAATTTCACACTTACATGTACGCTTGACACGTCTGCAACGTATATATGCATATGTATAATATGTTGTTGCACCTGTTACGAAAAAGTATCTTTTTACCAATAGTTGTTAAAGCTTAACACCATAATTTGCATTGTGTTCAATAAATTTTCACCAGCTTGTAAATTCTGTTCAAGTAATCGATTACGTGACGTTCCATACTTAATGTGTGCAATGCTAGGGCAGAAACATGTCAGACTTTTTAGAAATCTTAAAATCTTTTACACACAAAAAAATTATGATATGGTATGTATATGATGAAAATTCTTGGTAGATACACTTACTACAGTATGGTAATAAAGAGTACAAATAAACAATAAAAGAAATTGTGATAGGAGAAATCCGTGCTCATTTTTTCTGATTTATATATGAATTTTAGAAAATTTAAAAATCCCCATAATTACTTATGATATTTCGGTAAAGTGACGTACAGGGATATTATTTTTGAAATCAAATAGACTAGAAGAAGCTTATTTTGCTATAATATATGAATTCCTTTTCACATAGCCGTTCTTTATTTTATGATTTCAGAGAATTGTAAATAAAAGATGTAATCAAGCAAGAAACCATATTTAAATAGTCTGCAAAAGTTTATTTAAACAATGTTATTTGTCTTTTTTTCTTTTATTTGAATCGAAATGGAATGGAATGGAAATCAAAAGAAAAAAGAAGAAGAAAGCTGCAATGAGTCAACTTACGCGTATCTGCAATATATCTAATATCACCAAGGTCATTACAGACATTAGTTTTCTAGATATCTTTAAATGCCTCGGAATTATGGACAATATGTGCATCAGTCTGGAAAGAGATTGATGCAAGGAAAACAATGCTCCGCATTCCATGGACCACCAACACGACCAACAAATCTGTATTGGAAAAATTTAGTATAAAAACAAGATTCTCAATGCTATTGAGAGTCTTGATATTTTGGTCACATTGCCCGCCGAGAAGGCAACAACCTCAACAAATTACTTGTGGGAAAGGTTGAATGAAAGAAACCTCCTGGCAGAATACCTAGCCATTAGTGTGACCAATTATTGTCTATTATGGTCTCCCCATAATAACTGCCTCAATGAGATTGAAAACGGGACGAAATACATCAAACCACGAAGGTCTTTCATGGACGTGAATATCAGTAATGAAGTATTTGACTACGAAGAGATAACATAATATTAAGTATCCTGTTATAATAATATACACTTATGTTCGAATAAACTTAATATTATAAGACTATTCGACTGTGTTTATTCATACAAATGTGTCTTCATGAATACATTTTACGTGACTCAGATACCTCTTGTTTTATTACAACAGATTTATGTGTGATACAAATTGTGGTTGTTTTCATGTCCAATTTTATCACCTTATACGTTTATATGTACGTAGTTTTCGGGAAAATAATATGATATTTTAAAAGCTTAAATAGAAATAAATTCACGTTTTTCTTTACCACAAAATATTAGATGTAATACATTCTAAATATTCAGTAAACTATATATATAATAGGAATTATTCCTTTTAGTGGCTCATTTGTAATTATATTCTTTATATATTATATTCATTTGTAATTATTATCAATGGTTAAATAAAAAGATATCTTCGATTTTATATAATTTATATAATATCTCTATGGTACAAAAAATTCAACTTTAGTATAATGTTGAATACTTTTTAATTACTATGCATTATGATTTATCTTTTACGTGTAGACAAAGGAAAAGTCCTTCGTCGATTAAAATTAGTTCTAACTTTTAACAATGTAACAACAATCTTAAAATATGTGATGACACGCAATTTTTTATAAAAATTATTTATACTTTTTCGACCGTACATGCTGTATGTATGTAAACTAAATTATAATGTCTTTCTTCATCCTCTACTGTTTTAGGTAGATTCCATAGATGAATCTACCTATTGCAATCGATGCGATGACGGGACCCAGACCCCAGAGTAGGGGCGCTACGCCGTTTATGAACTGGAGATTGAGAATCCGTCGAAAAAAAATAATTTATATATCCCTCTATATATATATGTATATATGATCCATCAGTCTAAATTCATCGTAGACGAAATCTGACTTCACAGGTCGATAGGATAAATTAGTAGGACAAACGTAGCATCTCGTTTTTTTGGAAAAAGTGAAAGGGGGGGCTGGGAGGGGGGGTGAAAGTGCAAACCTTTGGGACACGCTACAGGTCGCAAATATTGACGGAGGATTTTCAAACTCGGCATACACATTCTTAAGAACAAAATGAAGGTTAAGTTCTTGAACGGGGGAAATCGGTCGGAGGGTTGAGGGGCTGGAGGGGTTGAAAGTTAAAAACGGAAAGAAGTCACAGAAGAAGGCAAAATTTTATCGTCGGAAAAATCTTATAAAATTAACAAATTAAAAGAGGAAACTTTTTTGTCCGAAAAGTTTTTTGATGCGACTCCCCGTTTAGGAGATAGGAGTGGTGGGTGGTTCCCCGCTCACCCAATATATGCAGAGTGACCCGTCATAAGACTCGTAATGACCAGTAGAATACTGCTGGCTAGTTTTTCTTTGTCGATCCCACCGACGGGAATCTACCTAACACGATCGACCCTGTCGAACGAGGTATTATTATTTATGAAGCTAATATATTATGCCGAATGCAAAAATTTATACACAATATATTTTACTGATGTTAGAATAATAACAAATAGTGCATATTGTATAATAGACATACTGCTCAATGTCAGCTCTCGCTAGTATAAAATGTATCAAAATAAGTTATATAGTCGTTGTAGTGAAGTTGTGACCAGCTCTGATCAAGAATTCTATGTAAGAATTCTAGAATCTAAGGGATATGAAATTCAGCCTACTTTTTGAACACAGTCTGCTTTCTTAAGCACTTCTCACATATAAGGTAAAATTTTATTTGTATTATATCTTATTTGTGTGAATTAAAGTTTTAGAAAAGTGTTATGTTATGGAAAAAGTTAAGCATGCTTTTTATTTAAATACAGTAACATTCAATAAAAGCAAAAAAATATATATTGTGATTGTATATCTTGATAAGGAGTACCATAGCACTTCGTAAGGTTTTCTGGTGGCTTCTAAACGAAAAAGAAACGGTGGAAAATCATAGGAACAATATACAACTCCCGATTTTCAGACGAGAAAATGGGGAAAAATTATAAATACAACTATACCATGGGCTTGTTGTATGAATCGAATGCCGGAATACATGCGAAACGCATTGAGATGGATTACTATTTGATGAAAGATGTATTAAAAAAATAAATGCTATAAAAAAAAAAATGTAGTAAATGTCATAATAATTTAAAAAAATTAATACTTTCGAAGGATTTGTCCGGTGCAGCGTATGATTACTCCTTGCATTAACTAGTAAATATCGCTTAACCTACTGTAAGTTCTTAGTTCACTAACACCCTAAATAAATTTATTTAAATATTTGTAAAAGAAAATATAAATAAAAATTCCAAAATTAATTTGTTTATTTTTGACTCGAGAAATAAATGACTAAAGTAACTACAAGATTGTAATATTGGCATTCAAATAACGATGTTTTTGCCTACAGATTGAAGTTAACCTACTTTATACGTTTGCTAAGAATAAAGTAGAAAGACTCATATTTTATTTAATGAAATTTATGTATACGGTCGCAGTTCGTTTAATGTTGTTGCTAGAGGTATGCTTTTAATAATGCTGGTTTTCTTATAAGTTAGATAATAATATGTAGGTTAAAAAAATAAAATAATTACTGTTGTATTAATAATATATATACCTACGTAATTAAATTCATTAAAAAAAAAACTATATATTGAGACGGATTAATTCGAATATAAGTTAGAAGAAAAATAATGATAAGCTATCATCTATCTCTAGCAAACTGAATTTTTACTTTTTTAATTCAAAATTTACAGTAAACAAAATTTTAACTGAAATAAAAAAGACAAAACTAATAACACGTGAACAAAGAATAAGTTGTTTAAGATAATACAATTTTACATGTTGAAAAGGTTGATATTTAAAGCGAAGAAAAACTAGTAAAATTTAAAATAGAGATAGGCAGGATGTATATCCTGCCTAACATTATATATAAAATTACTCGTATGAGTATTATGAGGAAGGAAGAGGGTAAGTGAAAAAATAATAACAACGTTATGACAATGCTCCCTTAGTAGAGATTGAAAGCAAAATAAAATGACATCATCGGCAATGTTGTAGAGAATTCAACAGTCATAATTATACTTTTTTAATCAAATTTAATATTTTTACTTGTTATATATGAAAATATTGATAATAATTGTTAGGAATTAATAAACTTTTGTTAATATATAATAAGACTTTTATATACACATATAAATTTCATAAAATATTTCTTAATATATTTTAGTTATCCACTCGATCATTTTCCAGGAGTCGTGTTTCAGGGAAGTGGCTTTCCTGTTAAAATGATTGATACAAGTTATATACATGTAAATAGTTTTATTTTAAAGGTATATTAAAAATAGATTTGATTTTGTAAAATCGAATAATTGAATTTAAAATAATAGAAAGCATTTTATACAAGACATATGTTCTATATGTTTACATGTATTTGAAGTTTAATAAATACCAACTTGTATAGACAAATACATTTAATCTTATATTTAATGAGATTGGAAAGTGCTTACGCCACTCACTACAAACTATATTGGACTCTACATCTTATCTAACACATCTATATTCAGATCCAGCAATAATTGGTTGGTTATTTATAGATAGTATTTAGATTTAAAGATAGTGTATAGATATCTGGATTAAAAGTAACCTGGGTTTTGTTTTTTTTTTTGTAATTATTATGTTCCAATAAAATAATAAAACTATATAATTAATTACAATCTGAAATTCCGTCTGACATCTGATAATCGGAATTAGATTATGTCGTTGTTAATTCCAAATAAAATATGTGAAATATGTACTTGACCTTTATTAACCCTGTGTTCGTGGATTATACGAGGACAAGCCTCTATAATCATAGAAATGTTGGAGTTATGTTCTATTATATATATACATTGCAACTTATTATTTTTATAAAAAAAATGACGTCTTCTTTCATTTATTTGAACTTTGGATATTGACCTTATACGTTGTATCACGGGGGTTTAAAACAACGATATTAATGATATTATGGATAACTAGAAACACGAGAGAGTATAAAAACTAATTTAATTAAAATTTTCTTTTTGGGTAGCCTTCAGTATCAGTCCAGTATACAAGTTAGAATTAGTTTTGTATACTTAATCTGAAGATGTGAAACCTTTCGTAACATCTTAACGTGATATTAACAAAATTTAATGATCAAGCCTTCTCTAAAAGCATATTATGAATAACTATGTTTAAAATTCCCAAACATGTTTGTCATACAACCATTTTAGTTATTAAAGATTGGGTAGGGTTATTAAATACCAGCTGCTGATCTTTGCTTTATTCTCGTGAATTAAAAAAAAATATTTTTCGTACGGAACATTATTTTAGAACTGTGTAATGGTCGCTTCCAGCAAAAGGAATGAAGGAAATCATAGTACGAATTAGGTATATGGCAAACTAAAAATCAATATATTTTATAAAAAAATATAAAACAACTATGTTCTATTAATATAAAAGTAAAATTTATGTGAAAATGATAATAGTATCTATTGATCTTCAATCGTATTCCTAATCTAGGTTTGATCCATTTATGTGAGACACAAATAAAATTCAAATGATCTTGTTTCAGTCACACGAATATCAAACATTTAGGTTTGAATATAGAATGAATTATAAACATTAGTCTGGAGTTCGTTGCACAATTCGTAACCTTCAAAAGATATATTAAATTAGTGGTTATTTATATTATTTTACTAAATTATACAATTTTATTAAGATATATAACATAGCTTAACATATATAGCTTATGAGACAATTTTCTAATGTGTACAAAATTATGCTAGCAGCATTTAAGCATAGCTTAAATTTTGGCTTTATTAGTTTATGCTGCAATTGTGACCTCGACAAGTCTCGCACAGACGTAGTGAGTACAAAACTACATTTAACGAGGTAATCTAGTTATTGCCTTTACACCGACACAGCTTTTAAGGCCGGTAATTTTTTTTTGACATTTTTCAAATTTTTATTTTTTTAAAACCATCCACTAATGTGTGTCTTTTTGATTGCAAAGTTTCATAATTTTCCGTCAAGTAGTTTTTGAGCCAATTCGTGACAAAGAATGCAAAAAGTCTCCAGTAAAACGCTCCGCTCACTTCGTTCGCTTCGCTCAATAACTCTTATTCTTGATAGATTTATATTTTCATAATATTCCTACATAAATAACTCGTGTCGATTACATACAAAATATGAAACAGATTATATTAAACAGCTTCTGATACGATTCATTTTTCGTACATAGACAGTTTCTGAACTACACAGCGGGAGGTCGTCTGATACCAGAACTTGTACAGACATAAATACATTTAATCTCATATCCAATAGCAAAACTATTGGATAGTCACAACTCACTACAATGTATGTATGTACTTTTATATTACTAAACTGACTACTAAACTTAAATAAACCGGAAATCTTTATAACTTCTTTATCTATACATTTACAATTAAGGTTTTTATTACATCTTACAAGATTATTACGTCTTAAACCATTTTTATAGAACTCAATAACTATTCCTTTCAGTGTGGTTGGTATGCATCAGCTGTCTATCTAATCCGGAATAGATTACTTCAATATTTTCTTAAAAACTTCAAATTGTATCTAGCTTTAATAATATTTTATATTATGTAGGTACATGCTTGACAAATTGACGTTCAGTAATACGTTATTCATATTTATTTCTAAAAATATCCTAAGTATTTAAATTACTAATTGAAATGATATTGCTACGTAAAAGTATACAGTAGGTTATTGAGCTTACTAAATCGCTAGACCTAACATTTTTTCGTAAAATGCAAGTTTCATAGAAATATATAGGATAAAATATTTTTTGTTTCTCTCTCTCTTTTATATATCATCTAAAGACAAACTACATGCAAATAATAGTATAATCCAAATCTAAAAAATATATTAAACAGTTATACATTGAGTGTGTAAGATATTAGAACCTTGTTATTGAATGCACCCAAATTTCTAATTAGCTTCAAAGTTTCACTCATACAAGCCACCGGGCCTTAAAAGCTGAGTCGAAGTAAAGGCAATAACTAGATTACCTCGTTAAATGTAATTTTGTACTCACTACATGTGTGCGAGACTTGTCGAGGTCACAATTGCAGCATAAACTAATAAAGCCAAAATTTAATGGCATACACATTACAAAATTGTCTCATAAGTTATATATGCTAAGCTATGTTATATATCCTAATAAAATTCTATAATTTAGAAAAAGAATATAAATAACCACTAATTTAATATATCTTTTGAAGGTTATGAATTGTTCAACGAAATCCCGACTAATGTTTATAATTCATTCTATATTCGAACCTAAATGTTTGATATTTGGGTAAGTGAAACAAGATCATTTGAATTCTATTTGTGTCTCACACAAATGGATCAAACCTAGATTAGGAATACGATTGAAGATCAATAGATACTATTATCATTTCCACATAAATTTTACTTTTATATGAATAGAACACAGTTGTTTTATAGAGCTAAATGTAAATTATTTTGCCTAGTGTTACAACTTATTGTTACAAAGGAAACTTATTGTTGGCACAGTTACATCTTCGGATATAAGATTATTGTTCTGACAGTACAGTGAAAATACTTTAAAATTACTACCGAAGGAGTAACACAACTAAAAATTTTTAAGAAGAATTAACAATGAAGGACTCGTACACATACCAACAAATATATTCTTTTGTCGTGAAATATTCATTTATTCGTAATAGTTTTTAAACAATATTTGTGCTGAAAGTCCTAAATACGCTTAAGTATAAAGTTAAACATTATTGATTACTCGAAAAAATTAAATCCTTTCGTGAAATTTCTTGACCAAGTATTCTAATACTATCTATATGTATTATTCCGTTATGCTACAATGTTAATTAGGTCCTAACTTTAATGAACTGAAAGTACAGTGAACTAGATTTAAGACATTATTATCGCAAGAAGTATATATTTATTACAATGTGATTATTCTTTTCGCTATAAATTGTGATTTTGTTTTATTCTTACTTCCATATGATATGTCTCAATTAATAACTTGACCGACCTTACAACTTTTATTCAAGGATTGAAAGATGAAATTTAATGCTTATTATATGTAAAGGCTATTTCGTGTTTTTTAGAATTCTGTTTATCTTACTATGTTGTGTCTAAACTATGATAAAATATGGAATTGCGTTCCACGTTCGGAACACTATTTCAGAATTTATGTTAGTTCCCGGACAATATAAAACATATATATTTTTGTAGGAGACACTTCCAATACACCGCTTTATTATTGTAATCGGTATGTTTAAAGAATTTTTAAAATTGTATGAAATTTATTAAATCTATCAAGAACAAAAATGTCTTAAAATCCGACCTATATTTTGAACACTTTGAAATAAACTTCAATTATTTTAATATTTGTCAATCTGTTTAAAGCTAATAATTAACATAATTATTATTAATTAATTAATGATTTTATTAATTGAATAGGCCTTTATAATTGTACTCTTATAAGTTATGATAATAAGATACAGGTAAACTAAAATAATTTTAATTTAAAGTATTGTCAAATATTTTATTTATTTATTTTTAAGGCAAAAAATAATTAACAAACTTTTTTAGTTCGACGAAAACAAGCAAAACCACAGCATCTTTTATCGCTCTGAAAGTAATTAAAGATATCCGATATTTAGGAATAAATTCATAATTTATTCCTTATATATTTTTTATTTCTTTTATGCAGTATCTTTAAAGATACTGAAAACGTGTCATAAGAAACTTATAAAGAGATTACAAGTGACAAATTTTATATTTTGTTTATCTTTAGTATTATGTTATTTATACAAGTAAACTACTGCAGTAAACAGATAAGCTTCGACTAATAAGTTCCGGGTTGGTTTTTGGTATAATCTTATAGGACAGCTGTTCAAATGTTATACTTGTGGTAAGTGGATATCTACCGAAATATATCTTTAGGAACGAAATTGAGAAATATGATTTCTTAATATCTAGTTCTAAATCATGAAATTAAATGTCCTTTGTTATAACTTAACTGAATTTAAAAATACAGATAATATGATTTACAAAAATATAATTTTTTGTTATATTCGTTCATAAAATATTGTAAAATATCCTCGTTTATAATAATAACTGAAAAGTACTGCGTATGTACGAACAAACAGATAAGGTAACTCAAATTTTTAAAATATGTGTTTTGATTGACTTATCAAGATGATAATCAACTTATTACACTGAAATTCATGTTAGGTATTCAAAAAATATGATTAATAGAGTTAGGAACTTTAACAACTAGATTCTTACAAATGTATTAAGTAGTTATAGTAGTTACTGTAGGATACGATTTTTTTGAATTAACTAAGATTCTATCTTTTAATGTTACATTTTTGTAACATTGTTGAATTACAAACTAGTAGGTATTTTTATAGGAATAACATTTTTATTTTTCCTCTACTGGAAGTAAACAAAGTTGTAAATTGTACCAGAACTCAAGAATGTCGCATTTCAATCACGGATCAAAATAGTCCAAAATGAATAGTATTTGTTTATATTGTTTTTTATTTGTTTAATGCACAAAACTGTGCAGGAACTTAGAAATAACAATATTGTTATGAAATCAATTGCGTAAATAAAAAAGGAACTAAAATAAAGACATCGTTGATACTAATTAATATGGATATCTTAATAATGTTGTTATTAAAATATCAATATATTGCATTAAAATGTAATAAATTGTAAAAAACAATTTTAACCCCTTTTATGAGACTATAGTTCAAGACGTTAACCACTTGTGCTTAAATCAATTGGTTTTAAACTCAATCCCTATGGATTGACAAATTTCAAAAGTACTTTTTTTACTGAAATAAGATTAAATACAAAATTTAAAATAAAGCATGTAATAAAAAAAGCAACCATTGGATATAAGTTTATAATAGTTGATTATATCTGTAATTTAAAAAAACATCATCCATATTTTATATCTATTTGGACTGTATTATGAAGAGAGAATATTGAATGACAAAAAATGTTAAGTACTTGTAATGTATTTAGACGTAGCTTTGATTAGTAATACAATAATACAAAAGTACTATCAGAAAACACAGAGTTGAATTAACCTCATAGTAGTAATAGGTAATACATTAATAGAGCTTTGATAAATCAGTACATAGGTAACTGGTTTTGTATATGTAATACAATAGTATAAATAACTACAAAGCTCAAATAATGAATAACCACGAATAACACTACGATCAATAGTTTACATACAAAATATCAATCAAATAAAAGTAAACAACTTCTATACTCTGGTTATCTTTAGTTATCTCTAGTCGTCTCGTGTATAAACAGTTTCGAAACCACACAGCGGGGAGTCGTATGATAACAGAACTTCTCGACACCAAACCAAAAACTAAAATAATGTAGGTAGGTAGAATTTAATATATAAATCTAAGAAATCAAGTGTTAACTGCAACTTTAGTTTATTTTTAATAACATAACTCTAAGCTCAGAGAATAAAACTTACACTTACACTGATAAAATCATATCAGAAACTTCAAATATCTTTATGATTGGAGCAGGAAAAACCTTCAATGAGTGAAGTGTTTTCATTTACAATTCCTAAGATATCAATTTACTTTATGTTCGTGGAAGTGCTTTAGATTCTTTACTATGTGTGCAAAACCTTTATCCATAATAGGCCAATGTATCATTTTAAAATAAACCCAGTAAACTTGTGGTAAACGCAGGCACTAAAATTCCTGAACGATAAAATATTTTTGAAACATTATAAAAGATTATATTATATATATTCAACGTGTAATAGTTTCTTCTTAATTTTTTACATATAAGCATCTTCTAGTATACTGTTTCGTTTCGTTTCATTTTCTTTTATATCTTATTTTATCATATTATATGCCTAAATGATAATAAAAAAATAATACAAGACTTGAATTAATAATATAATTCCTATTAAAGCACTCTAACTAGAAATTTAGCTTCTATATTCACCGAACTAAACCACCGGCTTGAAAGTTATTTTGGTACAAAGGTGATAACTAGATTAGCACTGCAGCTGGGCGAGAAGTGTCAAGATCACTTCTCATAGTCACAGTTGCAACGTTCTTTAATAAAACATATGATGTAACGATGCTTAAAATTTAAGAAAACATTTCCAGTACTTGGATTTATTATTATTAGATAACCTCTACGCTGATCTCATTCTTAGTTGATCCTAAACGTGAGATGATCGTTGGACTGATACAATATCTTTGAATTCTTCTTGTGTCTCTCATAAGTGGATCAAACCTAGTTTAAGGTGAAAACGATTGAAAGTCAATAGATACGGTGATCCTTTGTACGTCTGTAGCAGTCCAATAAATGGGAAGTTACGATTTACTATTTCACTAAGAATTATTTTTATTTTTTGTAACTGATGGAATCTTTTAAATTACCTTTGTTACTGCGTTAAAAGTAAAAATACCATAAATTGTGTAGGTTTTTCTTCTATTTACATTTTTATTATGATGGTAAAAATAATTATTCCATCGTAATAGTTTAATATAACTATAATCTCAGATAAATGTTAGTTGTATATGTTAATTTTATTAAAATTATCAAGTAAAATAAATAAAGTATTTAATAAATAAATTAAATAAATAATATATAAATGATAAATGTTTTGATCTGTCTACAATATATATAATAACTTGGACTTGGGAAATTAAACTTTAGTGAAGCGAGTCACTTTAATGTTTGTGTTTCTCAAGTGATTTGTGTTTGAGATTAAGTGTGTAACAATTAATTACCTTACATATTTTTAAACAATTTTTTAGCTTTAAAATTTATCAATTCTAGAGAAAAATTTTATATTTACATTAACTCTTAAACATATATGAATACATAACTAACCACCGAACGTTTCTGTCTGGAAACTTGCCAGATTGTCAAATAAAATTATACCAACTAAAAAGTTTTATCCATCTTTAAACTATTGCTATAAGAATTTCTTTTGAGTTTGATTAAAATAACCGGAAAAATAACATTGACAATATTGAACACAAAAATATATTATGTTCCTGAAAATACAGTGGACTTAAACTCAATTTAATTTAAGGCCATTTCAAAGTCTCTTTTTCTTTATTTTATTTTTAAATTAAATAAGCCTATCGAAGAAACAAAATATAATGGGTATAAATAAAACAAAGCAAAATAGATAAAAGTTTGAAAACAAATGCCTTTGTTCAACTTTGGATTTTCGAGCCCTTCTGGAACACATACAGAATTGAAGCAAAACGTGTATGTGACTTTAAAACCTTAATATAAAGTTTAAATATATTTACAGCGTGGCCTCTCTATTCTTCTACCTGGATAACTTTAAATACTTTTGCAATTTATATATTCGCAAATATCTGGACAAATTTTCTACGATGTTTTTTCAATGCTAAGCTATATAGCTTTGTTTTGATTAGGCTTCAATATTTTACGTAACATACCTAGTATATTATTTATAATTAGTTTCACTTACTTAGTCTAAAGACGTTAAATATCTTACCATAATATTACAAAATTTAATGTTCAAGATTTCTCTAAAGCATGTTGAGATTTAATACAAGCAACTATGGTAAGGATTCCCAAATATGTTGTCTTACAATTACTCCAGTTATTTATTGAAAGATATATTAAATACTAGACGTTGTTGATGACTTTGTCGTTGTGGATTACAGACAGTGTTACTCGCTTTGAACATTATTTCAAAACTAAGAATAGCCCTCAGACAAGAAAAATAGACTATTTCTATACTTTTAAAAGATTCTTTTCTATCATTATTCTAAATGACTTTCAAATACAAAGATATGTTTTCAAAACTATAGATTGAAGAAATGCCAATTAAAGTGGCACAGAATACAATTCAAGACTATATATAATTAATTAATATAATAAAAAAAGGTCTGATATTGTAGCAAAAAAATGCTTATAAATTTAATTTATAATTGATAAAACTTACCTGTCATATGCAAACAAGCTCAAAAATATTTTTTTTTCCTTTCTAGTAGACCTAAAACATTTTATTATGTTTTTATAACTCACTATTATTTTACTATTCACTACTCTGAAGTTCATTAATGACAATTACCTTCTTATGTAAATCTAATTTATTTATCCTTTTTAATTACATTTAATAAAATAAGAATATGTTGAAACTTTAATTTTGAATACATATAATAATTCAGCCTTTCAATGAAAACAAATAGTATTTTCAATTTAGATTTCTGAACGTGGTAACTATCATTATTTACGAAGATAATATTTAATACAGAATGCAGAAATTAATACAATATATATTAGTGATATTAGAACAGTAACAAATTGTATACATAATACAAATATTTCTCAGTGGCAGCGCTTGCTCGTATAACATTTATCAAAACTCTCACGGGAACGTAAAACATTGGAAAATATGTCATATAGTTGTTCAAGTAAAGTTGTGATCGTCTCTGAGTAGTTTGAATTTATTTCATATTAAATTCATTGCACTTTTCAAACACAGTCGGCATCGTCAAACACCTCTCACCAGCGAGGTCAAACATTCATATTCTACGTCTGAATGTCTTGAAGCATTCAAAATGATGATGATGATGAAAATGAAGAGGTTTTCAAAAATATACCGTTTAATAAATAAACATTGCAATTAAATCCTAAAAACAAATTATTTTTTCGAAATAAATTTTAAAACCAACATAAATCCAACCCCTTTTAACCAGTAAATATCGCTTACGTTTGAGATGTATTAATTTTATAACCTAATGTATAAATTCATTTCAATTAGTTCAAACATTTAGTACGATACTTATTTTTTATATACACAATATGCCTTAAGATATAATTGAACATTAAGCTTTAAAAGTTCGTTACGTTCTTTATTTAAAGATACAGCCTTGAATAAAAATATAAATATTATTTACTAGCTTATTCCCTCCCGCTTCGCTGATCACGTATTAATTTGGATGTAAACATAGGTTGCTATGGTAACCTTTGTCATATTATCCGTTGTCATCGTAACCGTTGCTATAGTAACTCTTACCCCCACGTTAAGTGTATAGCTCCTACAGTTTTAAAACTTGGCGAAATGCAATAAGTTGAAATTCATTGGGACAGGAATTCCGTAAAATCCGTTTTTAGCGGACGTCTACGTCACAAAAGAAGTAACTATGTAAAATTTTAAGAAAATCGGGCAGATAGATTTGGAAATTACGTGATGAGTCAATGCCGATAAACATATATCTTAAATCCGTGTTTACGGGAAAAGGCCTTCCTGTGGAGATTGCTTCTTATAAAGCATATATACAAATTGCAAATAGTTTTATTTTCTAGAAAATATACATACAAATTACAAATATTTTAAATTAATGAGTTACAATCGTTATTACAAGTTTAGTCAATTTGTATCACAATCAATTACATCACATCGAGGTCAAGAAGAGAGTACAAAAGAATAACATTAACAACTGAATTTTTGGTTGTATCGAGTTTCAAAGAAATCCATTTGGGTAAACATGTGTTATTTACTTATACGGTTGTGCAAATAATTTGATACATTCCGAATAATGCAATTGAGACTAACATTTTTTTAAATATTTACAATTATTTTGTAATACATTACAAATATATATTAATAATTTAAACGGGGAAGGCTTACGTCCAGCAGTGGACGCACGACAGCTGATAATGATGATGATGAATTTATACATTTTTACAAAAATGTTTTAAGAGTATAGAATAAAAAAAAATACATTGTGAGGTATTTTAACATTTCATTTTTGTGAAATATAAAATAATAATAAAAATACCAAGTTCTTATCTCTCGTCATATTTTGCACTGAGTGTGGAAAATATGAGACTCAGTTACTTTAAATTCATAGTTTCTTTATATTCATTCTTTTATAATACTAAAACACGACACAATAAATGTAATTTGCGGTCCAATGAATAGGCCTTTGTTATTATACTTTATAATTCGTATTATTAAAATAAAAATAGAAGTTTTGGTAATAACTTATATTGTAAACGTGATCAAATGAGACGGCCTCAGATTTGTACAATTTTAACAAGAAAATTTTAGCTACTGTTTAAAACTACAGAATTGTAATTAGTGATGCACTATTGTATATAATAAAATACCACTATTGTATATAACAAAACTTTGAAAATAAAAATTAAATGTACAGACAGAACCAATAGGTTATATTAAATAGAAGCGAATATATAAACAAGAACAATTAGAAGTTTTTTTTAAACAACAACAAACAAATTTATGTTTATAGCGTTGACAGTTCACCAGTCTCTCATTCGTCTCTAAACATAATTTCTATTGACTTAATGGTTCTTTCAGCATTTCATCATCCATTTTATTTGTATGTGCCTATAGGATGAGTTTCTTATATTATAATTAAAATAAAATTTAAAAGATCTAGTGCTAAAATAATTTCAATTTCATATATGCATTTACGTCATGGCTGTTAAAACTTATCTTATTATTGTCTTCGAGACAATGATACATTAGAGGTGAAAGGTCCTGGCATTTTTCTACTCTTTGACTTCTTTTCTGCTCTACAGCATCCATAAGTTTACCTGAAAAAATCACATTTCATCAATAACATACAAGTCTTCAATCACACACGTTTCTACTAATAACTGTAATCATTATTGTATTATTAAAAAAGCCTTTTAAGCAAAATCTTTATTTTATAAACTCAAAATATTAAAAAGAAATAGGGCTTAAAAGAATATATTTTATAATTAAACCACGTTTCCGTAAAGCATTTTATGACGGTAGAGATAAGTACATAATGGGTTAGCTAGATGGCGCTCGGCGTTTTTAATTGTTTAAGGCTCCATTTATTTTTAAAAGAAGTTAATATCATTTATATTCATTTTGCCATTCATATAAAATTAAGACAAATGTATGCAGAGTTTAAATACAGTCACATAATAGTTTAAATTAGTTTGAATTTATAAAATGTTGAATTAAAGTATAAAATGAATATATAATACGAGTAGTGTATATATATGTGTGAAATTAATGAAACTGCATACATTCTAATAGGATTATACTATTAGGGTAACGCTATTAACTTTGCACTTAACAGAGATAATTAAATTATAATTCTACTCAAGGTCACTTGCTGGAAGCATGATTAAAGTCAAAATGATCTGTCAGTATTGTCAAGAATTGTTATTAGCTATAACGTCAACAAATCAGAAATTCTAGCAAGGCTAACAGAAGTAGACTGGTAATACTTAATTTGTAGAATAATAATTTATATTTAATTTAGAGAATTAAAGCCTTCACAGATGTCTGTTTTCTATTTTACATTTAATAAATTTAGTCTGAAGTATATAGATTTGTAGAAATACTCCATAATTTAAGAAAAGATTAAAAACATTCCACAGTAATTGATATAAACACTTTAAACATATAAATATAGGTATTTTGTTTTGGTATTTTAAACGAATTTTTAATATGTAGCCATTATAATAAATAGGACACAAAATTATGGACTTTTAAATTTTTTACACATATACATCAATATAAGATGATTAATCAGATGCATCGAAAAATAAAGACCTTATGTACATTTAAATAACATTGTTGAATCAATATAAAATACATTATAGTGACAGTTATATTGTCTTATTGAAATATGTTTTATTGAGAATTATAATCCAATTAGTGTACAGGATGAGGTCATTGAACTATGTATTTGGTATTCGACATTGGAATGCCTTCTGTTTCATGAACAAGTGAAATTCTAAAACGTTAGAAATTCGTAACATTAATAAATGTATGTGTGTGTGTGTGTGTAATATTCTACTGTGTTATAAATTAAAGTATTACAAAGATTTCACTTGATTGATATCTTGTAAATTATACGTTCACGAACAATATAACTATGTACATAGATAAGGTATTGTATATTAGTCACTGCATAGATACCAACTGAAGATACTGATTTTAAAACAACTTTTAGATGTAGTGGACTTACACAAAGCTATTCTAAGTAAACTGATTTGAAAAGGTGATTAATACAGGTTGCACATTTAGTATGACGCAACACGTCATTGTTAATACAAGAGTTTATAGTTTTATAGTTATTTTGTAAAAAATAACTACATCACTGGTATTAAATACTACACAGGAGCGATTCTATTGTACAAAATATAAAGAGAGCGTGGATACAATATGAGGCCAGTTGATTCGTTACTAAAATAATTGCTATATATTTATTTTAGTAACGAATCAATATATCATATCATATATAGAACAGGGTGTATATATATATATATATATACATATATGATACACCCTGTTCTATAAACATCTAGTTATTTAGTTATGTAATTATTATATTTGACATATTAAAATGTTATAGTCATTTAATATCTGAGGATGAAAATCATATAACGAAAAGGTTGTTAAGTAGGGTATAAGAGAAGAGGCGACGGAAAATATATGGAGGAAGGGTATGACAAATGATATGGTAAAATCAAGTGACTTAAATTAGATGAATATGGAAGAAATCAAAATATTGCGCTGACACAAAATGATTACAACGAGGGCAGAAGAATAATAATTATTTATTTCTTTCAGAGAATAAAATACTTTAAAAAAATGTTCAAGACCTCTATCAATAAACATTGTTCAACTTTTTTTTATTAAATAAATTACCTTCTTTTTATTATTTTAATAAAATTGTATAGTCACTTCTAATCTTACAAATCAGTTTGACAAGAAAAGTACGGCGACAGTCACGACGAAACCTATTAAAATAACACTGAGGCAGCGCACACCAGCGTTGAATAAAATAAATATACTTATATCGGTACACATTACCTCAAAATACAGCATATTAAATGCAAGTTGTACACATGGCGGTCGTTATAATGTCCATGCTATCTGTTTTATGAGTTAAAGCTCATGTTAGATGTGCTACAAGCTGTATGTGTGTTGCTGATAATCATTACTCAATTTACAACATGTCTTTAGAATAGACTTATAAGCATATGTAAATATATTTGTTGTATTATTTTGCAGCGATCATAAAACATTTAAACAAAATTAAAAACGTAACAAGCAATTTGTGAAAGTTCCTAGTCTTTTTTATATAAGTTATTCTAAAATGGAACTCTTTAGTATCGTTATGAATATAGCAAACTTATGATATTTATTGAGTAATATCTTATTATAAGTATTTCTTTTTAAAAATGAGTTTTTTCTTTCCGCCATTCTTAGGATTACTTCAGTATTGGAACTTGATAAGGATGTTTTAAAATAAAACAAAACAGTCATATTGGTCTTGAACAACAATAAAACATTTTTCTTTTATTATTAAAATTTATTTCAGATATGTTTGTTTATATATTTCAATATATATGTAACAACTAACAGATTTGAAATATGACGAGGGAAGATGTGAAAAGTTCTATTGTTACAAGGTTTGCTTGTGTGATATGTCCCTTCCGTTCATTTGTTTTATGTCCAACGACAATTAAAGAATGTATAATTTTTTTCAAGTTATACATTGTGTATGTTACTGTTAAAGTAGATACCGAAATCTTTTTATCAGAATCGTAATCGGACCATTTATAACTTTATAATGTGTAATACAACTTTTTTTATAGATTTGAATAAGAATAAGAAAATGTAAAGTACGATTATTTAGTTAACCATAGTCAAAAAATATTTTAAATCCGCCCACATCACAAGAGATTCAATAAAACTAGTCCATGACATTACATCGAGATTAGTATATATATATCTACAAAACAAAATTTTTATTTAAAATTTTGATATTAACATATTAATATTAACATATTAAGTTTTTTAATTTCATACTTATATAATAAACTTTGTTTGTGAATCGTCATAATTTATAAATAATGTGAATATAAATATTATTCCAGTATAAAATATTTATATTTCAAAGGATCAAATAATAAGTTATAGTTATTTTTATGCAAAATTTTTAGTATTCATTTAATTTAAGAGATTCATAGTAAAATTATGAACGTGTACCGTTCATAAAACTCGTTGCCATCTTCATTAATTAAATATTGAATTTTGCGTAAATTTTTCAAACATAATATATCATATCTGCAATCCTATCTACAATATATTTGTAAATTGCAAAACTATAAACTAAATAAAAGAAAATTTCCATAAAAATACTGAAATATATAAGATTTTCATCATTCGTCTTTTTATTTTTTATCGGCAGCTAGAAGAATAGAAAACAAGCCAATATTGTAACCGTAACAGATTTTATGAGCATTTTACGAGTTAATGAAATATTGCTTTTAATGTAAATAGATTAATAATCATATTAAAAACAATATAAACAACATACTTGTTAATTACATAGATTAAAATATTTAAAATATATTCATTTACTGTTCTTAGTACATTTATTAATTCATTTATATGTTTATTATATAAATATTTGCAAGAAATTAAGTGTTAATAACATAATGGGGCAAGATAATATAAGGATATATTGTAATTATCGAATGGTGTTACTTTGATATGGATTTCAATTCACTTCCATTCTTGTCTTGAGTAATACTTATTTCATCAAATTATGATAATTACTTGATAGGGTATCTTAAATTTAATTTCAAAATTATATAAATCAAACACTTTCTTTTTTATGATTTATTTCAAATTGATAATAATTTAATTAAAAAGATGTCAAAACTAAGTAAGTGGTCAGCATTTTGATATTATCTTATCATAAACAAACATACTTGCGCTGGGAAAAATAAATGAGATATTTTGACACAAGCATGGATCAAGTCGTGATTATATTCTGATGGTTTTTTTTATGAAACAGGAGGACAAACGAGCGTGCGGATCAAGGATCACCAGTGATCTCAGGCTTCACGAGAGAAATGTGGTTAAAACTACAGCAGAAGAATTGAAAACTTGGATCGTATTATTATATGAAAATCTCAATAAAATGTTACGTTCAGTTCAACAGTAGGTCAATAGAAAACAATAGGCTAAGCTGCTCACTACATTCTCCCAAAACCAAATTCTAATTTTACGATTGAATTTGTTTCAGTAAACGCTAGCCAGTTAACTATGCATTTAAAAGCACTCATGCAGAAATAATCCGTAAAGTATCTAAACTGTTAAATAGTGAACGCTAAACCTAACATTAATTTCTAAAGCTATACTCTAAAACTGTAAACGATATAAAGATTCTTATTTTAACAATTTTGTATTTATTTTATCATATTTTTCGGACATTTTAGAGACCCATTATTTTGAGGGTTTAAAAAAGAGAACCAATAATTAATGAAAATCAGTATTGGATTGTCAAACCGTGTTTGACATGAAATTCGTTTTTTTAATTATTTTTTGTAATTTGTAATTTTTTTTATTTGTTTGAACTTCCTATCTTCAAAGCCGGCAACATTACTGTGAATCCTCGGATGTTGCAGGCGTTCATGGGCGACGGTGATCACGTACCATCTGTGATCCGCCAGGTCGTTTGCCCTCCCCTTAAATAAAAAAATAATAATAAAAATTTATAAACCTACTGTTATTTTATTCTTATTCTAATTCTAAAAAGCAGCGCTAAGTTTCATGTTTAAATAGAGTAAAAACTGAAAAATACCTGTTTTTGAAATTGTTTTTACCATCGCATCCACGCTGTTGTTCATTTTATTTTCATGCATAAACTTATTTTGTACCATTTCATAATTATATACATATTTAAGTATAATTTTTAGCTTTTTAATTTTCTTTTTAAAATATACATAATTATTCAGGTGATTAGTCGAATTTAGGTTTAATTAAAATTTTTGTTTTTTTTTTGTTTCATATCTTTAGGAACGGAAAAAGGGATTTAGCGTTTCTTAACACCGCTTTTGTTTATACTATAGTAGATGTTTGTCATGTTTTGTCATGATTTGATGATTCACGTAGATGTTTGTCATGTTTTCTATTAATATATAAAAAGTTAAAATATTTGCTTAAGTTTATTAATGGTTATATCTGTTACCTTAACCGTATCTTTATACAGTAAGTAATTAATCAAGATTCAAGTAAGTGAGTCAAGTTACCGCGAATGATTTATATTTAAATGAAAAACTTACTTAGATTTTTTTTATTTCTCGTATTACGATTAAGAAATACGTAACAGATTTCTATGAATTTTACAAGCTTTATTTTACGAGTATATAATTACAGAAACGCTTATTGCGTTCCTCTATATCTTTTCGTACAAGCTGTTGTTTATAATTCATAAAAAGTATATAGCTGCATCGAACTAAAACATCGAACAGCGAACATCGAAACATCGATTTGAAAATGTCATGAACTAAGCATCGAACAGTTATAATTAGATGAAACCATTCAATTTTTTTTTCACGTGAGATTTATGAATTAAAATACCTTTTATAACCGGTTGAACACAAAATTAATGATTTTTTATTTCTTTGTTGGTCTATGGTTTGTTTTTGATGTTAGAAAATAAATATTTTATTCATTGTTTTAATATAAAATACGGATTTTAATAAAAAAAATTATGTTATAGACGTTTAGATTTTTGATCCTTCTATTTTTATCTATATTTATATAGCTAAAAAATAGTCCAAAGTCATTTTATATAAGTAATGTGTTAGAGATAAAGCGACGGATGTGGTTGAGCGGAAGAGCCTCCGATAAAGTGAATGCCAGAACGTTTTCCCCCGAAGAGACAATTACGGATATTGAGTGATATGAATAATAATTTTGTGAAAAGTGAAACCTATTTTGGTAGAAAATCGTTCCGAAATTGTACTTTTGAATAATTAAACAACAGATAAAAAAATATGTTTACCATGTTTTAGTAACTTAACTTAGATAAAACTAGCGTTTGTTTTCAAACTCAAGATATGTCTGTGCCAAATGTCATCTATCAAGCTCGGACTAAATCGGATCAAAGTCATCATCAAGTCATCATGAATGAAAAAAAGATATTAAGTAAAACCTTAAGTGCAATCAGTCTAATGTATTGTCTATGGCAGGAGTGTTCTTTTTTTGATAATTTTTAAATGGCTAAACATTTTTTCAATCTGTTATCTCTATAACTTCCGCGTTCGGCTCAAACATACATGAGAAAATTTTTAGCTAATTATCTCGACGCATTCTGAAGACAACTAAACACAAAAAAGGTCTCCCAAACGGTTAAGAGCTTCGCTTACACTCGGCTCAGCTACGATCAAAAAATGAATAAATTTTAATAATAATATTACCTTTCGTTCAATATTTAGCAACATTTTGTTAGTATAAACTTTAATAGATGGTGCTGCTTACCCATCAAAATATTCAATAATAACAGCTTTTTCATCATAGCTAAATAGTATTTGTCGAATACACAGGGCTTTAGAGCCTATCAATTAAAAATTTTCTATAGACCGATGATTAGACCGGTGTAGTACAACCCTCCAACAAAAGTTTTAAGTAAATAGCTAAATTCTGAAACCCCAGCCCTTTCTCCCTTTGGGTACTAGTGTCTTTTATTCCATACCTTTTTTTAAGAGCAACATTAGCAATCAGGTCCATTGGCGACGATACAACTTACCATCAACTAATTATATAAGAAAAAAATATTTTTTTTAAAGAAATTTGTATAATATATTACTCAATATCTATCTTAAGTTACAGCTAGCTACATGAATAACGATACTAAAGTGTACCATTTTAGAATAACTCTTATAAATAAAAGACTAGGAACTTTCACAAATTGTTTGTTACGTTTTCAATTTTGTTTTAATGTTTTATGATCACTGCAAAATAATAAAACAAATATTTTTATATCGCTTATTTTATCATTACATATGCTTATAAGTCTATTCTTAAAAGACATGTTGTAAGTTGAGTAATGCTCATCAGCAAAACACATACAGCTTGTAGCACATCAAACATGAGCTTTATCTCATAAAGTAAACAGCATGGACATTATAACGACCGTTATGTGGACAATTTGCATTTAAAATGCTGTAATTTGAGGTAATGTGTACCGAGCTATGTTTATTTTATTCAGCGCTGGTGTTTGCTGCCTCAGTGTTATTTTAATCGGTTTCGTCGTGGCTTTTGAATTAAAATACTTTTCTTCGTCAAACTGATTTGTAAAGTTAGACAAAAGCAATTTTATTAAAATAATAAAAAGAAGTTAATTTATTTAATATAACTAAGTCAATGCAGTTTAACTATGAAAGAAATAATTAACATTCTTCTGCCCTGATTTTAATCATTTTCTGTCAGCGCAATAATTTGATTTCTTCCATATTCATCTAATTTACGTCATATGAGTGGCGCCTTATATTTCACCATATCATTTGTCATACACTTCCTCCATATATTTTCCGTCGCCTCTTCTCTTATACCCTACTATAATCCTACTTAACAATCTTTTCGTTATATGATTTTCATCATAAGAGTGTTTTATCCATTTCCAAATAGAGAACTTTAAGAATTGCTCTAGAATTTTTATTCAAATAACATTGAAAAAAAAGTCTCTTTTAGCCTGTTTAAATGCTCCAGATATCGCTTTATAAAACCTGTTTGTTTTGTATAAAGGTTTATTAAAAAATAAAAGTTTATTAAAAATATGCCTACAATTTTGTGCACAAAAATATATTACAATTAACTGATCCTAGAAATTTAGTTTTCTTATACTCAATTGTATAATTATTTCAATTTTCTCTTAAAATTACCATTATATTTGTTCAACTCTAAACTTTTGTTGAAGCTCTTCTGGAATTCCTACAGAAATGAAACAAAATACATTCATGAGAACTTTTAGTATAACAGTTTTTTTGTTTATATTAGTACTATAAAAACTTGCCATATGTACACAATATAACGTGTATTCCTTTTTACTATAATTATTTTAAAGTCATAATAGTTTTTTTAAAAAGCTTGAAATATTTTTGCTGCATAAGTGAAGTATGGAAATGGAAAAAATATGGTAAACGTTTACGATATTTTTTTAACACGTGTAACATATTGTGATTTGTGAAAATATTGCAAATATTACTAAGCAATTATATTTTTAGCAAATGCAATAAAGCGTAATGTTATTTAATCTTTAAAAATAAAAGAAAATTCACATAATGGTAGTTATGTAAATCATGTTTAATCTCGAATGTGCATTTTGTATAAATAATTTCAAACATTAATTTCCGTTCTAACTTCTTTGCGATGTTATCCTATACTATAATGTTATTTGGAACAGTGTAGTTTAATGATCTGAAAGTTCAATAAACTGGATTTACGACAGTAGTAAATTATAAGAAGAATATATTTAACTGGAACGTGATATTTATTTGTAATAATAATGTCGAGTTTATTATTTCGTTGTTATTTCCAAATGACATGTCTCAAATACTAACTTCATTAATTTAATTTTTATTGTTCAAAGATTGAATAGAATCATTTAATCTAATACATAATACAATAATACATTATTTTAAGAGCATTTTCAAAAATACTTTCATTTTACATATAGCAGATAGGTTTCAAAAAGAATTAAGGACTTTAAAGTTTTTCATCTCTTATCTTTTTATGAAACTGGAAAAAGTAACGTTTATTCGTAGCTTCACCACCGTGGTGTTCTTTTTCAGCTGTACAGACTTGGAAACTCAATCCTACTAATCCTGATAATATTGTTAATGCAAAAGTTTGTAGGGATGAATGTGTGTTTATCTTTCCCGCAAAACCTGAATAGATTTCTATAAATCTTTATAATAATACAGATTATACATACTAGGATCCGCCAACCGTGCGCGGCGGGTGTTGAGCTGTCCCTCTCCTTTTTTAAAATTTCCAAACTTTCATTGAAAACGAATAAATTAAACGTTAAAATTACAGCAAAATAATGACAGCAGGGCAGCTCTAATGTATTGTCTGTGGCAGGAGTGACCTTTTTATGATAACTTTTGAATGGCTAAACATTTTTTCAATCTGTTATCAAACATACATGAGAAAATTTTTAGCTAATTATTTCGTCGCATTCAGGAGACAACTAAACATAAAAAAGGTCTCCCAAACGGATAAGGGCTTTACTTACGCTCAGCTCAATAAGTTACAATTTTGAAATATCCTACCCATGGGAGGGATCAAAACTTCGGGCAAAAGCTGGTTTTATATATTTTGAGAATAAAAAGCACAATTTATTTAATACTTATTAGTTAATCGTTGCCTTTATTTACTAGGCTTCAATATTGTGCGTAACGAACGTAGTACAAACTTTATAATTAGTTACACATACCCAATCTGACAACGTTAAGCATCCTTCCATAATATTACAAAGTTATATTTTCAAAACTTTTCTGAAGCTTGTTAAAGTTTGTTACATGAAACTTTTTGAAGACTTATTAAATACTGGCTGTTGTTCATGACTACGTCGTCGTCGTTCACAGAACTGTGTTACTCGTTTAGAATAGTATTTCAAAATTAATAATAGTCTCCGAATAAGAAAACGATGGTTTTTCTCGTTTGAAATATTTTCGTAGAGGACACCTTACAACGTACTGTAATATATTTTTAAAATGTTATTTTAAATCATAGTTTTAAATAACCTCTCAAATACAAAGAGTAAGGTAAATGAAATTTATTTATAACTAGCTTTTGCCCGCGACTTCGTCCGCGTTTCCGTCGTTTTTCGAAAAAAAATTAGCAGATGTCCTCCCTCATAGTTTTGACGTAACAGGCAGATTCACTTTCGTATTTTAGAAGGGCAATAGTAATATAATATGCCAATCCACAAAACTGTTGAAAAATATAAGTAACCGCAGAATATTATAATATACCCACGCTATACCCACGACTCGGTCAGCGTGTAACTCCTTGTTTTTTATTAAGATAATATATTGCTAATATTTTTAGATCAAATTAAAATGTTTCAGCGCAAAGCTTCTGGGTAGACTATGTTAAGAGTCGACCCGTCCGGCACGTGAACGTAAAGATTCCTAGAATTGCTAACCCGGGAAAGAGCGACGTATAATTGACCATGCGAGAAACAGCTAACACCGAGATCTACTCCAGCAACACGAAAAGTCTGCCCTTGAGCTTTATTGATAGTCATGGCATAGCACACCGATACTGGGAATTGCGTTCTTTTAAATTGGAATGGAAAATTATTTGGTATTATGGGAATTCTGGGAATAAAGACAGTTTCTCCTGCACCGCAACCTGTTAAAATTTGAGCCTCGATTACATTTTGTTGCAACTGGGTTACTTTTAGCCGAGTTCCATTGCAAAGTTGAGGTGGTCTTAAATTTCGGAGCAGAATTATCGGTATGCCAATTTTTAAACAAATTATATGAGAAGGTAGTCCAGGCATACTTAAAGAATTTAAAAATTCTATCGGGTAATTAGTGGCTTCTTGTTCATCAACCATTCTATTTATTGAACTATAAACTTTGCTTTCTCCCTGTATATTAGACAGTATTTTATTATTAATTTCAGATGCCTGGTCATTGCGAGGAGTCAAAATGGACCTTTCGCAAAGCCAAGAATTGTCCCTATTTAATATAATTGTTATGTCACCGTAAACCGAAGATATAAGATGTTGTTGGGATTGCACTATACAACATAACTCAGGTGTCAGAATAAGTTTTCCTTGGTGTAGTCTTCTAGTCTAGTTCTAGTCTAGTCTTAATGACGTGTATATCTAAGTCATTAAGACCATGTCGAAATCTATCTGCAGTAAGACGGGCCTCTCGCTGTTCTTCTGTTTCAAGCGACCGAATATTTTCAATTCTTAATCTTTCATTAGATAAAGTAATCAATTGTTCTTGTCTCAAAGAATTGTAATAATCGCGTTCCGACTCTAGTCGTTGTTCATGCTCATGTTCATCTTCAAGAGATCGAATCATGTTATGGTGCGCCCTATCATTTGTCAAACGGTCTTGATATTGAGTAAAAGTTTCAGATTCTCGAGACAAAATATGACGTTCGCGATCAGCTGTAAGCCGTAATTCCCTCTCAGTGAAGGTTTCGGACTCGCGAGATAAAATATGACGTTCGTGGTCAGCTGTAAGCCGTAATTCCCTCTCAGTGAAGGTTTCGGACTCGCGAGATAAAATATGACGTTCGCGGTCAGCTGTGAGCCGTAATTCCCTCTCAGTGAAGGTTTCAGACTCGCGAGATAATGTATGCCGTTCGCGGTCAGCTGTGAGTCGCAATTCTCGTTGTAAAGCAGTTTCAGCTTCTCGGGATAACGCATGTTGTTCCCGGTCAATGGAACGCCTTAGCTCTCGTTGAGAAGAGCTTTGAGAAGCCCGTGTTGTAGCTCGTCTCGCTCTTTCAGCTGCTAATCGCATCTCTCTTTCTGGAGAGCTTTCATTAGCTCGAGATGTTGAGGCACTAACTCTCATAGAGTTTAACCGATGTGCTCTTTCCTCTTCCGATTCTTGAGAACGCGTCATTCTCATTCTCCTAGCTTGACTCGAAGTTCGAGATAAAGATGGTCGTTTTTTAGGTGGCATCGTTTATTTTATTTTTAATCGACGGTAACTTAAATTCTATTTAGTTACCCAACAAAAAACTTACGTCAGAGGTCCTAACTATAGCTAAGTATATAATAAATAGAATATAAATCTAAGTGCCTATTAAAACTAAAATAATATTCTAATCGAATTATAAATATGTACGTAGGTACCTACAAATTACAAAAGAATAAAAAATGAAAATAAAGCTATACTTAATGCGTGTGCAATACTATCTACACTTACCTACTTCACTTAAAAATGAATAATAAGAAATACCTACAACTACTGTAATTAATCAAAGTACCTATGCTAATACAAAAAAAAACCTTAGATGTTCTAAGTACAGCTGCTATATAATAAAAAAATATAAATCTAAGTGCCTATTTAAACTTAAATACCTAATATTCTAATAGAATTAAACTAAGAAATATGTACCTACCTACCTACAACTTAGGTACAAAAAAAAAAGAAATGAAAATAAAGCTAAAACACGTGTGCAGTATAGGTAGATAGTAGGCAATATCTACCTATACCTACTTCACTTAAAAATAAATAAAAAATACCTATGAATACTATAATTAATAAAAGTACCTACCTACGCTTTTATCTACTCAATACAAAAAAAACTAAACATAAAATGCCCAAAACTAACCTATCAGTAACTAAAAATCTAACAATAATCTAATCTATCTATCTATTATCTAATCTAAAAATCGAATCTAAATCTACTTAAAAAGAAATAAAATAGGAACTATTAATAGTTAAGAATTTAAACAAAACTAAAACTAATTTAGAAAATAACAACAAAAGAAATTAAAATAAACTATTTAAAGACAAAAAGTCGCGCTGATAAGCACGGTTTATAAAATAACAATTATTGTCTGTCAATAAAGTTCAACACTCTGAACGCATCAACAGCCAAATATTGAATGACGCTTGCGCTCGCCTCCCGCCCCTTTTATACTCTGCCGCCGCGAGCCCCGTCGAGCGCGGCAACCGTTACGCAAAAATAATCCTTATAGCTTGATTCACTATTCACGCGCGATGTCTTGTTGGCGTATTTCATGTAAGTAAGTATAAGTTTGGTGTTTCTATACCGATTTCAATGATTCTTTTTTTATTGAATTGGTGCTAATGTTTATTTTTTTTTAAATTAGGAATGATGGTGAGCATTATTGGTTTTATAAACGTAAAAGTAAACAAATATAATAAGAAATCTCCGAACTGCTAAGCTATCGAGAGTTATGCGTGTTATTGTGAGTTAACTATAAAAGGTAGATATATGCTGTCTTGGAATATTTTTCGTGTATTTTTATGTAGAATATTTCCGTTATACATAGTTTCTATGTAGCTCTAACCATTAAGGCTGCACACGCGACGGAAGCTTAAAAAATCAAGCAACTTCTCCCATTTTCTCAACATTTCCTTTCACTGCTCTGCTCCTATTCATTGTAGTGTGATGAAAAGTATACTATTACCTGCCCAGGAGTATAAAGAATAATTGTACTAAGTTTCGTTAAAATCCGTCGAGTAGTTTTTTTTTCTATAAATAACATACAAACAGACAGACAGACAGACAGACAGACAAAAATTTTTTTAACTGCATTTTTGGCATCAGTATCGAACACTAATCACCCCCTGCTACTTATTTTGTAAATATATTTCATGTACAGAATTGACCTCTCTACAGATTTATTATAAGTATAGATTAATAAATCATATTTAGAAAAATAACAATACGGAGAAACTAATTCCGAGTAGAAAATTAAGATTTTCACAATTTTCTGTATTTTTGTTTGCAGGATGCAAAAACATATTTTCAATTTACACTTCTGAATGTAATGACTATTATTATTTATGAAAATAATATATAAAGCAGAATGCCGAAATTTGTACCCAATTCACATCTGATTTTACAACAATAACAAATTACATAAATTGTATAATACAAATATTAGTCAGTGTCAGTGCATGATAGTATAACATTTATCAAAGTCCTAGGGGAAGGAAATATTGGCAAATAAGTCTAATGGTTAGTGGGATTGCGAGTAATTTTAAACAAGAATTTTAAGTTATAATTTAAGCCATAAAGAAAACGTCCTGTATTTCGAACAGAGTGTGCATCGTCAAGCACCTCTTACTAACGAGTTCAAACATATTGTCCTACTGATTTTAGCATTTAAAATGATGATTAACAATAATTTGAACGTTTATTAAATATATTTAGTTAGGAAATAAATAAAGTTTAAAAACTTCTAAGCAATAAGGGTATAAATAAGTTAGTAAGTAGTAAGTCTAAATTGGCAAATATGGCAGAAGCAGAGAAATCTTGGACAAAATGGAAATCTTAGAGAGATTAAGGGTAAAGATCCTTGAACAACCCTCAAAGGTGTAAATAAGTAGACACGTTAAATTTTAATTTTAGTGATACTAAAATTATACTCACCCAGTGTATAAATATCAATTAAATTACAACAATATGTATAAAATATTTTCACATATTTCATTTGAAAATAAAAATGAATATTAATTTATCAATGTCAGATGCCATTTACGAGTATCATAAATAACATTTCAAGCTAAACCTGAAATTATATAACAGAATCTATGTGTAAATTTGTTAGAGCACTATAATCTGTATACATTCTAAAATGATTATGTTGCCAGGGTAACGCCATGTAACTATGCTTTTAGCAATGAATATCTAATTGTCATCGTTATGGTTAGTTTCTGGAGGAATGATTAAAATCAAAGTAATCTGTCAGAATAGTCAAGAATTGTAACAGATGTCACGTTATCAACCCGTCAGAAAAGTTAACAAGGGATCAAACTCAGATTCGATTAGATAAGTTAATTTGTAGAATAATTATTTAAACGTGATTTCGAATAATTAATCATTTGTAGACGTAGGACCTATTAAAAATTTAACTACACTTAAGATACAAGTTTAAGATTTTAAAGTCATGGCCTAAAACTGTCAACGATGTCAGATATTAAAGAACATGACAAATGTGCAATTATCCTAATGTTAGTTTAAAACTACAATTAATTAAAATTTCTAATCATATTTTTTATTCAAAAGCAAAGGGCTAAGTATTTTAATTTCTTAAATAGATTGTAATAAAACTTTAAAGTGGGTCGCGCTTGACCGTCTGCTCATTGAGGGCATGGATGGGCTTTTTTCGGAGAGACCAGCGGTCACTTAAGCCCCGACTCCCCCGGACGTCTGGGTTCCGGACTGGTTCGAGCTAGAAGAAGGCTTTGGCTTTCTTCTACAGGTGAGCATGGTTGAGAGGGGGGGAACCCCGCGCGTTATAACAAGCCTGCTGACACGAGAGGAAGCCTCTCACTACATGGTGCCCTCTTCGTGGTGTCCTTCGGGATGCCACAATTTATGCGCAAGCGTTCCTACAGTGTCTTACATAACCGTAGCCTTCCTCCTCCTCAGACGACAAAAAAAGGAGAAGAAATAAATTGTTGCGATATGGTTGGATAGTATATAGTAGAGTCACCCCGATATCATTCCAGTAAAAAATTCTCTGTTTTTAAACGAAGACTAAAATATAAATTTTCATGTGAAATGTGATTGTAAAATAAAAAAGTAATGTCTCATAAAAGACAGTTCTTTCAATAAAAATATGTAATATTTTTATTACTTTCAGTTAATACTTAATTATATCTGTATATTTTAAGATCTTTTTATACTCATTTTCAGAACGCAACAAAGTATATTTCTGTTGTATTAAAATTTTATTTTTTCATTGAGGATTGCGTCTTTTAGTATAAATACTATTTCTTGAGGTTTCAACGTAAACTTTTAAGGATATTGTTATGTTAAAAGTTTAAATATGGAATCTTTATTTAACCTTTATAAGACCGTAAAATAATTACATATTATTTATTTTAAGTATCTATATGTATAAGCCCACAATAAGAATGTATGTTTTTATGTGTGTGTACAAAAACGAAAAATATTTTGAAGTTCTTTAGTATATTTTCAATCGAAAAGATATATTTCTTATTAACTTAAATTCATCTCTAGAATAAGAAAATTAATTAAGGATCTATTTAATTACACAGACTATTAGTTTAATAAAATAATATTATTTTTATAATAAATAAAATAAATAATTTATAACAATAATCTGCGGGTTACGTAGAAGACAAGAATAAAATCTTAGCAAATCATATGACACACTTCAATTGCAACGATTATTATCAAGTTGTCAGATTCAAATTATGTTTGTCTGAATCTGGCATCCCGATGCCTGATCAATGCATCAAATTTATGCATCCTACCAGCGATTTAATTTTAATTCAACCCTCAACGCGTCGTTATATTGAACTTTAAAAATTCGGACAGTCTGTTTCTTAAACTTACACCATAATTGAGGAATATACAGGGATATGCAATAACTTTTAAATAGGAAGTACTTTGCTTCATATTATTTATGAAAAACAACAAAACCGAATGAGTAATTAGGATTGACATTTTAAAACTACTTATCAGTGTAATAAAAAATATCGATTAAATATTTGATAATTACATTAGCATATATAAAGACTTCTAATGGGACTTAGGACATGAATATGTTTAATAAGATCCCTACGTAATATTAACGTAGTATTAATAATATTAAAATTATACTTAGTATGAACTATTACTTCAAAAATATTAAATATGAATGTATTGACGAAGGTTTTCTTACAATGTTAACAAAAACACATACGAGTAACATTAAGACAACCCAAAAACTGCACCCATATGGCTGTCCACGTCCGGTAGACGGACGGATTCTCTCACTCACCGACGGAACATAACCAAATGAATTTGGTTACCACACGTTGATCTTCCGTGAGAGGGTGGTCCTTCCCCGGTCAATTTAGTCCAATACGAGCTGCTGTCAAATGACTACAGCTAGCCAATGCGGGCCTGAGATTTAGATATTAGGGTGAGAGTTTCTATGGGAGACCGTTTTTATTTTTTATCTATAATGGTTATTAAATACTTGTCTTGATTGATGATGATATAAAATGATATTATATTTTAGACACAATCTATGAATTAAAATATATTTTAGTGCACCTAAATAAGCAAAGTAAAAAGTCTTACAATTTATAAATCTAAAATATTTCTACACACTTCTGTAATATATTATATTTATCTATTGTTCCAAGAGCGTTGAATTCCGCAAAATAGTTTTAGAAGAAAGAACAATTTCTCGAGAAAATGTTCGCATCATATTTTATCTACACAGAAGTGATTCTTTACAATATATAGAGAGGGCTACGGTTCAATATGTGTGAGGTAAGTTGAGTCATTACTGAAAAATAGCTACTATTTCTCAAATGTATTATCATTACACCTGTAATTAATAATACTGATATACCTTTAAATAAATAGATATTATACATGTAATAAGCAGTGGCTTTGTATTGTAACAGAAATATGTGTTAGACAAAGATATAGAGCACATTCTCAAGAGATAAATTCAAGTCATATGTTGACTGCCTATGAGAGCTACGAAGTACGTATTTGATCGGTAGAAGAGAAAAAAGGTAGCCCACCTAGGAAGACATAGATTGAGTACGTTAAAACTGATGTGGCAAAGAGGCAAGACTCCACTGAGGTCAGAGCCAAAGGTCAAAGCCTGATAATAGCTTATTCCTTTGGTGGCATTAAATTAAAAGTGGTTTTAATTGTTATATATATATAACAATTTTAGAAAAAAACGTTGAAGACCTGTATCAATAAAACGTCAAAAATTAAACGTCAGTGAAATAAGTCCTTGACCAATTTTTATTAACTAAATGACCACATTTTTATTATTTGCCTAAAATTTTATAATTAATACGGCAGAAAAAAAAAATTAAATTCACAAGAACGACAACGAAATTTTTATATAAATAATTGGATTTTTCTCTACCTAAAGTAAATAACTAAAGTGAATAACTTAACATTCACTTCCAGAATTAAATTTAATATCAGCTTATATATTAAAGAGAATATATAATAGGTCATGTCCAATCACTCGACATTGCTTTAGCAATAAACTTTTAAATGTTACAGCATTAGGTAGTAAGTATAGTTAGTTATAAGCAATGTAAAAGGAGTAAAACATCACATATTGAATATTTTTTTTTTTTTTTTTTTTTATTCTTTTTTTATTTAAGGGCTTTTGTTTATTAAAACATGCCAGCCCTATCGTATCTTATTCTAATATTTACAAACAAAATAAACTGTTAAATACAAATTTATAAACTATCTGTGCCTCCAATGAAGTTGGTGACGACAGAATACCGTGATACATACCAACATCTAAACAATTTAATCTAAGATCGTTAACAATTTTCTTTCTTAATGTTGCATTGCGATGACATTCAATTAATAGATGATAGACGTCCTCCACCTTTCCACACACTTCACAGTTGGGGGAGTCAGTTTTTTTCATTAAAAACAAAAATTTTTTTAATGGTAGGTGTCCAGAACGCAGTCTGTGTGCTATTTTTGTTAATGATCTATTCATATTAATAGTATTAAACCAGGGACCACGAGGTGGCTGACACTGCAAAGTCTTGTACCAAATACCTTTTTCTTTGGAACGTTCATTAAAATACTCTTTCCACATATCAAAAATTTTGCTTTTATATTTAACTAACAATTCGGAATAACTAGGTCTTAAGTATACTTTAGTAATATTTTTGACTGCACTTTTAGCTAAACGGTCAGCCTCCTCATTTCCACGTAATCCAATATGCGCCGGAATCCACTGCAACTTAAGGCTTTTATCTTTTTGCTTCAAATTATATATACTGAATATTTGCAAGCAATAATTATTTGTGTATAACTTGTATACAGATATTGACATTATTATTTGAACGTGTTACATTTTTATCTAAAATCAGACAAATTTTAAAAAATGTCACAGGTTATATTAGTTATGATTATGTTATTATTTAATACAATATAAATCTAAGTTTTTTATAACACTATGTACTTCTAAACTTAGCAATACTTAGCCTTATACTAAAAGCATCATCCTTAAATGAATAATTATTACTTACTTTCATCTTATTGCATTAAAAAAAGTGTAAATTAGAAATAGCTCTAAATTTCTATAATTATATCAAGAGTTGTAACCCTTTCGTTTATTAGAACTCTAACGTGGTCATAACATCAACCTGTTGAATTTAATTTAAAGAACTTTTACCGAAACGACGGATTTGGATAGGATGAAACCGGCTAAAATAACACTGAAGCAGCGAACACTGGCGCTGGATAAAACAAACAAGGCTCGGTACACTTTACCTCAAATTACACCACTTTAAATGCAAATTGACCACGTAACGACCGTTTTAACGGTCGTGTAATCTTTGGCTCCTTTTTTGATGTGCTGAAGCTTTATATTCAGTGTTTTGAGACTAACAATTACTCATGGTCTAACATATCTTTAACGAGTAGACCTTTAGTAATTGTTTATCAATTATAAAACCTTGTATATATTTATTTTTGACCAAACAAAATAGTAATATGTCCTTTTGAAAGGTATTAAGAATAAAAATACTTATTAATAATATTTTATTAGATTAATAACTAGAAAACATACATTTTATTCATATTTCTTGTAATATTTTGAAATATGTTATATAGTTTTTAGAAAGGGAAACCATATTAGGGTTCAGTTCTTCAATACCCCTAAAATATTTGCACGTTTTACGAGTTATGTACTCGTGTGGTTCAGCAATAAGATAAGTAATAAGGTTCGTGTTACATTTTTGGTCAACAGAAATAATATATTGAAGATTATATTTGGTGCAAAATTTTTATTAAATAAAAAAATTGAAATAGTCTTTATAACACCAAATAAATATACAAGTAGAACGAAAACTTTGAGAACTGGATCAAGACTTTTTTTTAAATTATACAGAAAGTATCAGATTAAATGTTTTTCTAACTTAAGTCAAAATAACAGCCGTTGAATCTTGAAAATTCCTTAAGTTTATTTTATAATTTTAATTTACTTTTGGTACTATTCACGAATTTATGTTTGAAGGTGTTTTGTGTTGTTTATCGTTATGGCATTTCTTTTTAAAAAAAGAGATATATCTTTCTGCCATTCCTTCTTTACATTGTAAAGATTTAATCATAACTTCTTTATTTTAATTAGACACACCTTTTTTCTTCCACAATAAAGGCTGAACTAAGGCTAGTTTGATATCTGTCAGGGCTGCAGATTGGTCTAATGCGTAAGTCCTAAGAATAAGAACTTTAACGTTCTGAACAGGAAATATAATTATGCCTCCAGATTGTTCAAACAGCAAATAGCAAAATTCAAGCATGTCGTCAAAATTGGCAAAGCGCCAATTCTGGGCGCTCTCTATAACCACTCTGGGCAATTTTTGCCGGCCGTCCCTATTGTCATTGCATACAGGTAATAACAGTCTCTATTTTCCTTGGTCGTTAATAATTGGTATTACGATCATGTGCTCTTGACTTGTTGACTCCAATGCTAACTCTTCTTTTAAAAATAATGGTGAATCATCATTAACCGACACTTCCTGAAATACCTTGAGGATCGCCAGTTAGTCAATGACCACTAAAATGGCTTTCGCTATGATCAATCTGAGCTGAGGCCATTCATGCCATGAGGCATTCTTGGTTTATATAAACACTGCAGAGTGGTTATTAAACCAAGAATGAGAATCTGGCAATAAGTTTGGAAATGGCGAACGTCTTCGATCGTGTTTAACAGGTACATAGGGTTTCTTTTATCACTTACTTCGTATGGGGTTTCCGGTGGATTAATTTTGAACATTATGAAAATATAAAAGTTTTAAAAATTGCTTCATATGGTAGTTATATAAAATATTATTATATAAATTTATTTCAATATGTAAGTTTGTAACAACTGAAAAATTTTAATTATGACAAAGACCGATGTGAAAAATTCCATTGTGAAGTTGACTTATGTGATTTGTCCCTTCCGTTTATTTGTTTTATTTGTTTATGTCTGACGAAAATTCATGTTATTATTTTATTTTTAAAGTATATTTTCAAGTTATAATTAAAGTAAATAAGAATAAATAAATAATTTATTTTATAAATTGATACAGAGTTAACCCTTGTAAAGAATATTAAAATTATATAACTTTTTGCAATCCACTCTTAAAAAATCCAAGGGATAAAATAAAACTATTTGGTCCGTTGCCGTCTTTAACCTTCCTCAGCTTAGCTGGTCTTAAGTAATATTCAGTAGAATATTAACCGTATCCGTATGAATGTTCCATCGTCCTAAAAAATATAAAAAAATTATATATGAAACTTTAAAAATATAATCATGTACACTGTTTATAAAAATCTTTCAGTGTTAATTTTTTAAATTTATGGACATCAAGTTAGTTGTATATCAGGACTTTTTTTACATGTCCAATATCTATTTAAATTTAAACCTATTGTTTGAATAAAAGAAAATTTAATCATAAGATTAAATTTGTCTACATTCTTTCCTTTCGGTAGCTCAGAAAAACACCAAACAAGCCAACATTGTAAGCATAAAAGATTTTATGAGCGTTTTACGAATCAATGAATTATATGGCTTTTATATAAATACATTAATGATAATATTAAAGACTATATAATCAACGTATTTGGTATTTATATAATTTAAAATATTTATAGTATTTAAATGGATTTCTTTATTGTTCTTACTATATTTATTATTTCATTTATTATTTGTATATTGTATAAAAAACATATGTCTTACAATTACACTAACACACACCAAATAGGTGTGTGTTAATGTAAGTTTAAGATTGTATCGTGATAATATTCCGGATAAGATACTTATTGTTGTAAAAAAGACAAGATTCCCGTTGTATACGTTGTCCCTGGCAGGTTCTCTTCTTGAACATCTGTCTTACGAATAAATGAGGCCGAGGTCACAAGCTAATGCCACATAAATTGAAATTTAAAATTATCATCACATTGTTGTTTTTATAGCAAACAGTGCAAAACTTATTAACTAACAACAATTTTACTATCTTATTATTATTTATTTAAAATTACATTGAATTATACAAATGAAAACCAATAAGGGGATAAATATAAGTTCATCACTTAACACAACAAACACAACATCACAAATTAATTCAACTGTCTGTATTTTCATAGCCGGGCTTACATGAAGGAAAGGTTTTTAAAAATACAACAGAAGGATTGAAAACTTGGATCGTATTTTATTATAAAAATCTCAATAAAATGTAATGTTCTGTTGCACAGTAGGTCAACACAAAACAAGGCTAACCACTGTCATAATTCTCTCAAAATCGAATTCCCATTATATGACTGAATTTGTTAGAACACTACATAATCAATACTGCTATACGGGTTACATTATACAGTGATTAGTAAATGCAAGGCTCTTAACTATGCATTTAAAAGTACTCATTCGGAAATAACCCCTTTAGTTACGAGGTCTCTAAGCTATTCTAAAGTTATGCCCTAAAACTGTCAACGATTTAAAGAGCACTGCTGAATTTCATTTTAATCTCACGCAGTTGTTGATTTTAATTTCATACAAAAACTCATATTATATATATATATATATATCCGTTGTTAATTGTACACAAGTATTAAAGACTGTTTAATTTTTTATTTAGATTCTTTTCTTTTTAGTATGGCTGCTGGAAATTACAGCTTATCTTTAATAATGATTATGCAAGAAATATTATATTCGGTGTTTTTTGTACTACATTTGATACAAGTATTAAAATTAAAACAGTGGTAGCTTACAACTCATTAGAAGTATAAAGGAAAGGGATAGAACTGAAACTTGAGCAAGAGAACCTAACCTAACCATGTATTTTCAATATGGCAATTATAAATTAAATTACTTTTCACCTTTTGTTGAATATTGTAAAAATAATATAATAAAGACCCTTGCATTCAAGCAGTTCTTTTAGAGGCTAATGAAAATAATGGACTAAAGTAGCCAATTAAAAATAATCACAATCTCGAGAAAATATTAAAAAACATTAAATGATCTACACGCCTTTTGATTTTAACAATTTAGTTTATAAAAAAGTCTTTATAAAAAAGTCGGACTTCACATCAGACATCGAACTCGCTCGCACTCTACTCGCAACGCGCAATCAAATAAAAGTAAAGAAAGTTAGAAGCATAAAAAAAACTTATTTTTTATTTTTATAGCAGACCAAAAATTTCACATGTAATATATTTAAAATTAATTATTTGAATATTTATTTGTTCCAGTTTAAAACAGAGTGAATGAGAAACAAACATTAAATTATAAAAATTGAAACTAGTAAAATGAAAGTCAACGTTTCAATCTCAATCCAGATGTTCGAAATGATTTTTTTAAAGAAAAAAACAGATTGATGAAACAGTCATAAAATGTACCTTTATCTCTCATATACAAACTTCACCTTTTTTAATATATAGACGGTGTTATTAAAGCTTATATAAATACAGTTTAGGAACAAAGAAAGTTCACTGAGCTTAACGTAAATTATTTCACTTGAACGTTTTTCCCATGGCCTCACTGACATGACAGCCAACATACTGACTTCAATTTATCCATCGAGAATGTATTTTTATGAGCAACCTTTTGCGACTTAGACATTTAATGGTGCTTCTTTTGTTTAAACTTAAAATAATAAAGAACTAAGGTATATTTATTAAATTTTTCATAATTCATGCCTCTTTTAATGCATTGTAAGTCGTTCAAATACTTGAATATTTAATTATTTTCCTTTGGCTTGGCTTTCCTTTTTATGTGGCTTTGTGTACATTACAGGGAATTTAACATATACCCGAGAGATTCTTCTTTGTGAAATAAACTATTTAGAATACAGCACACTTTAAATAAACATATTGACATTTGACTTATTCTCCCTTATTTGTATAATTTCAATACAACTAACAAGTATTAAAAATATTATGTGAAAAACTAACAAAATATATCGCCCCGAAAATACTTTCAGGCAAATAAATAGACTAGCTAGCGCTTGTATATAACATGTCAAGTCGAGATATAGTGTATATAAATAATAAACGAGTGTTTCATGAAACACATTAATAATTCATAAGTTTACACAATTTTTTTAAATAAGCGTTTTTTCTATTTAGCTTTTTATCTCGTACTCATTACAGTAAGAGATGGAGTAGGAGATTGCAATTACAAAATCGTGTGATGATGATAATGCTAATGTATTCGAAATATGATATATCGGATGATAGATTTTTAGTTTATGACTTGTTACATAATGTCGTCCCCTTCCTTCTCACTGAAAATAACTAACCTGGCAAACCGTTTATGACAAAGACAATAACATTGTGAGAAGAACACATTTTTTTAAGAATATACAATTTTTATATTAATTCCATCTCTTGTCTTAACATTATAACTTTTATGGTCGTTGTTAAAGTAATATAATGTCTCGTTAAATTTAAGATAAAAATATTTTATATCATTGTATATATATAGATACATATATAAATATATTCAAGTACGTTACTAATCAAGTATATAATAATTTAGACATAGGATAGAAGTCATATAATAAATAATCGTGTTCTAGCTAAAGGAACACAAAACATTCTGCTAGTTAAATTATCAAAAGAAAGATTCATTCATTTAATTATGTTTTTTTATAAACGGCTCACATAAATAATATAAAATCTATCTGCATAGATGAAGCATAAACCTATAAAACATTATTACAAAATATATTATAAACATCTAAACTAAAAACATTTTAATGTTTTTTAAAAAGTATACAAAACCTTATGGAAATACCATGTCATTTTGTCTGTTAGTATCCTATAAAATTATAAGCATGTGTAGGCACAAATATAACACAAGGGTCAGAAAACGATACCTTTTATCCCTAAAATGTCTCTTGAAAGAGTCACTGGTCCTTTAGGAGTCATTAAAACGCTCATCCACTATCCGTCGCTAAAGAGCACTGACACGTTTTAAACTTTCACTATCAGTTTCCAAATAGTCCTTTACTGTTTCCAACTTCAACTAGTGGATAAGGCGACAAAAGCCCTCGTTTAGGTAAAATACTATCATGTACTAACCATTTATAAATTTTTTAACTGTTAAACTTGTTAAACAGTTTAAATTTAACTGGACTAAGATTAGTTCTCAAGCTCACTTTCTCACAAAGCTGGTGGCCTATACTTATTTCTAAACTATACAAATTGTCCTTTTAATATATTATTACAACACATTATTTCTTTATACAAAGATGTGAAGTATAATAATTTATGAAGTCTTACCTTTTTTTTTGGAAACAAATATTTCTTTCTCGCGAACTACTTTTTTGTTTTATAAAATTTAAATCACGATTTATCACTAAAATTTTATGAAAATTATTTTTATTTTATATTAGATATGTATTTTAAATTTAAACAACAAATAATATAAAACATTTTTTATACATTTTGTTCTGAGTTATGATAACGTTGAGGTTTTTTAAAATATTATTTAAAAATATAAAAGGAACGTTTCTAATTATAATATTCAAATATCTTACCCGAGATGTTTATGTTGATAAGTTTTTATAAACACCAAGAAAATGTTCATTCTGGGTATAAAAGAAATGAAAATTATGAGAAAATTGTATTACTGTTTAACAGCTATTACAATTAAAGTTAAATAATCAACAATTGTTGCGGAGAGACCTAAGATAATCTACATACTAATATTATGACTATTATACATACATTGATCAAATTGCAACACGTGTGACTGAATTTAATAATAAATATATCGATTAGTGATTAGTTTTACATAAGACCATTGTGAACTGTTAGGCAATTGCGTTATCCAGTCATATTTAATAACTAAATAAATGACTACCTACCTCGCTTAAAATGATATTATATTTTGAGACAATCTATTAATTTCAATATATTCTAGATTACATAAATAATATAAAGTAATAAATCTTACTTATTACTTTACAATTTAAAAATATTTAAAAATATTTCTACATTCTCATCTGATATCTCATATTTCTCTATTATTCATAGGATGTTTGTTTTTTACACGAAATCTAATTTACAAAAAGAATAATCTGGAAAAAAATGTTCGCAATACGTACATAGGACCGATTCTTTTATATAATATGTAAAGCTTCGATACAATATGTATGAGGTCAGTTGAATCGTTACAACAAACACTACTTTTTTTCAAATGTACACTACATTATTAGAACTATACTTAAATATCTAAATATTCTATAGATAATTAATACTGGTTTTATTAAAATAAATAAATTTGTGTTAGACAAAGAAATAGAGCGCATTCTCAAGATATACATTGAAATCATATGTTGGCTGCCACGTCTGTAATTGGGAAAAAACTGAAATAAATACTAAAAAAAATAATCTTAAAAGTTGATTGCACATAATACTTAATCACGGTAATATAAAAATATATATTTTTTACATAAGTATAGTATTTATTAGCAGTATTATAATATTGGATATATTATAGTAGATAGTAATATAGTATTGGAAGTAACGTATAGTTAATTAAAATTTTAAATTAAATTCTATCAATTCCGGGACTAGTCTTTTTCTTTCAGAAAAAAGAAATGAAGTAAAAATATAATATAAAAGTAAGTAATGTATTCTAAACATTTTAAATAACAAAAACAATTGGATAAGTGACATTTGCTTATTGTCTTTGTACCATGTAATATTAAAAAATATGTGTTTTTATATAAAACCTGCCTCTCTAAGATCTCTATCACTAAAAATCAATCCAGCTTGACTATTTCTTCTACGTTGTTAAACTTCAGTTTATTAAATAAATTAAAACTCTATTTTATTAAATAAGTGACCTTAATTTTATTATGTTTATAAAGTTTTATAATCACTTATAATCTTACAATATAATATGAGAAAAAAAGTATTTAAATTAAATATAAACAAGCATAGCAAAGATGCTATTTTATACAATTGTATTTTGTTTTCAGTACTTAAAACAGCACTTTTTATCAGACTATTAATATCATTTTCAAATAGAACAAATAATAGGTCAGGTAGGGTCATTTGACATTGTTATAGCGATCAACTTTTCATAATCAATGTTCTGTCATCAGGGCGCAAGTATAGTTAAAAAGCACGGAGGTCTGGCGCTGGATAAAACAAACTGTGCACATTATCTCAAATTACACCACTTTAAATGCAAATTGAGCACATAACGACCATTTTAATGTCCGTGTAATATTTAGCCCTTTTTTGCTCTGTTACAAGCTTCATATTCATAAGTGTTTTGCTGCTAACTTTTACTCAAGGTCTAACATGCCTTTTACGATAGACTTTGAATTATTGTATATAATTTATCAAGCCTTGTATACATTTATTTTTGACTAAGCAAAATTTTATTTCCGTTTGAGAGATATTAAGAATAAATGAAAATAATTTATTTAACATTTTATTAGATTAATATCTAGAATATGATAATATTTGATATAATTATTAATATTTGAGTTTTCTATAGGAAAAAACTAATATAACATATAGAATAAGTTTTTAGAAATGGCAACATTATTAGGGTTGAATTCTTTAACATCCATAACATTATTGGCGTTTTACGAGCTATATACTTGTGTGCGTCAGCAATAAAATATATAAGTAATAAGGTTCGTGTTGTTTTTTTATCCACCCAAAATAATACATAAAAAACCATTAAAAGTATTGTAAAGGGTAGCTAGCGTCTAAAATGAAATGTATTTGGTGTAAAATTTTTATTAAATAAAGAATTTTGAAATATTTTATACAACACAAAATTCATACCTTTGAGAATGGGAAATGAAGACGTTTCTTAAAATTATACAGAAAGTATACAATTAAATGTTTGTCTAACTTTAGTCAAAACAACAATCGTTTAATATTCACAATTCTTTAAGTTTATTTTGAAATTTAAATATATCTTTCTTCCTATTCATTTTGTGTTTGAAATGGTTTTATTTTGTTATTTGCATTCTTTAACTAAACCATTGCGTTGATTCTTGTTTTGGTATTTCTTTTTAAAAATAATCTTGTTTCTTTCCGCCACTCTTTTTTTACAATGTAAGGATTTAATCCTGACTTCATTTTTGGAATTCGAAAAGGATGTTTTGAAATAAAACAAACAATGACATTCTTTGAACATCTATTTCAAATAATGTTCTATCGTCATTTATTAATTAAAACACGCAGAAAAAAATATTTGGATACAAAATACAAAATTGCCTCCAATTACAATTAATATAAACCCAATTTAACGTTTTACGTGTTTAGATTTAATTTTAGTAATCTCGTTATTTTTTTATTTAGCGGGGATAAACAGACAGATCACCTGATGTTAAATTATTCTTTCGCCTATGAAATGTTCGACTTCATGTTCATGCTCATGGCGTATAAAATATCACATGTCTAATATATTATAATATCAAAAAATATTTAGATTTACCAAAAAATACAAGTATTATTTTTAAACATTTTCATCAAAAGATTGAATTTTGCTACATTATTTCAACAACAGAAAGACCGTAATCAACGTACTATTACGTCGGTTAAAATATTTATGATATTAATTTAAAGTTATGCTCCAAACTATCAACGATTTAAAGAGCAGTGCTTTTCCAGTTCAAATGGAAAATATCTACTTTTCATATTGTTTTTAGATCGCTTCACGCAATTATTAATTTCTATTTCATAAAACTTTATGTTACATCATTTCTTAATTTTTATTAATTCGGTGTAGCTAATAAAATTTAGGTATTATAAAAATTTTAGTGTAGGAAACAGGGTTTTACTTTTCCTTGCACCGACTTTGTTTATACTATCGTAGTTTATGAACTGTGGTGTATCATGTTTTCTATTAATATAAAGAATTCTTTGAAACTAGATCAGAAGAGACTTTTTTAAAAATAATGTTAGACACAGTTCAACAATCAATTTAATGATAATAATTAACACAAAGAAAACTAACAATTCTACACTTAGAATTAACAAATCCTAGACAATTACTAATTATTCTAACCGCTAAACTATATCCGATATCAAAATATTACGACCGACAAACATACTGCACTGACACAAAATATGACGACACGAAAAAATATTACGATCGCACAATGTACCGCACTGACAGACCTAACACAAAACGCCCTGACTACCGTCGACACACGCTTAAATATCATTCCTTTCCCCACTATTCTCATATCTCTCTATAGAATATTATATTAATAGAAAACATGATATTAATATGATATAGAAAAGGTTTAAATATTTGCTTAAGCATATTAGTTATTATATATTTTAAGATGTCTAAAGATGCTATTTTTTATTACGTGTACTACGAGAATTAATACGACACGGATTTCTATGAAGAGGTAGTTTTACAAGCTTTTTCATTTTATATAATTACAGAAATACAAGAATCATTTACATTTCTTGTTCTACACGTTTTACTAATTGTTACTGTTTATATTTTATTCATAGCAAGTCTATAACTGCATAAAACTACTCGTAAAACATAATTAGAGAAGTCATGATCTAAGAATGTAATAGTTATAACTATATAAAAGCATTGTATTTTTATTATATACTGCTTGTACATTTTTATTATAACAGGTCGAACACAAAAATATTGATTATTGAGACCCTTACATTCGACCACTCCCTTAGTGACACATTAAAATAAAGGTCTTAAAATACTAAAACCATTAAACGATCTACGTCTTCGGAATTTTGTCTCATTACATAGAGTTATTATTTTTTATCTTGAAGAAGGTTAATTTAATTTGGAAGAGTTCAAATGGATAATTTATATTTGACACAAATATAAGCAACAACTAACAAATTTCGATTTTGTATAAAGATGCTAGATTTATCTAAAATATGGTAAACATATGCATTATTAATGTTTAGCTATTCAAAGAGAGCATTTCTAACGATCCATTTTGTATTTTTCTACCATGACATATTTATTTTACCCAAATAGGTTTCACTTGAAATTTTTTCATTCACTTCATATCACTCAATATCCGTTATTGTCTCCTCGGGGTAAAACGTTCTGGAATTCACTATATCGGAAGTTCTTCCGCTCATTAATAACCGTTGCTTTATCTATATTACACTAGTTATATCGCGGTATAAGAATGAGATGAGCGTAACAGATGAGCGTAACTACAAAAAAATCAAAAACCGTTTTTTTTTTTGGAAAACGTATCACAATGTAGTCCTTTATGAAATGCCAAAACGACGTAACGCTATAATCAATATTTCACAAGTTCCAAAATAACGAAATAACATAAGAACCACTTTTTATTGAACCAGAAAAACGTATTATGAGTAGCGTTAATTTAGTTTTAATTATTTTGCTATCTGCTAGCGCTATAAGAACGTATTTGCAAAAAAAAATATTTTTAACTAGGTCACGCAAGCGGGGTCGTGAGCTGAGCTAACTTTTGCTCTGTGCACGGCAGGGTATTTACAACAATGTTCTTTAGGTTAGTCCTTATAAACGCTACGAGAGTTAAATGGAAATATAGGATATTGTCAATAAATCATTTGCCAAACATGTCAAGTTTGATATTCGTTTCAGGTCCTTAAATGGAAAATTTTCTACAGAATTGCACATATCACCCTTCTTTTCTTTATGGCATCACGCTGAACCAATCAGGTTCACTGCGATACTACTGATACAGTAGAAAGCATTCGACCTCCTTGGGGATAAAACGAATTATTATGATGATATCGTGGCACGTTCTCAAACAACAGTAACTTTGTCAATTCCATATGGCAGATTCACATAGAGTTCCTAGCAGACGGCTCTAGATCTTATTTAGTGATTTTTTCATTTAAGAATCAAGTTAACGTTACGATAAGCTAGCTAGACGCATAATATTACCCAGGCACGGCTTAGGTATTCTGTTCAGTTTAGCATAGTTTCGAAATGTGTCACCCCTTACAATTGTGGTGGCACTGCCCCAGGATTCATAAAATTTTCTGCGATGAACATTCCTGTTGTTCGAATGGAACAGCATGCAGAGCAAGTATAGGGAACTCCTGCTTCTTTTAAATCGGTTCTTGAACATTTTGAACAAGAAACGTATGCCAAATGAAATAATTAAATAATGAGCAATAATTAAATGGCTTGATGAAACTCGATGAAATGTATAGCAAGTGGGTATAAAATATTAAATTGGGATAGCAAAATGAAAAATAAAAGTGAAAGAAAATATTCGGACGGAACCTTGCCTGTTCGAAGCCTCACACGCAACTGAAGCGTTCGTTCAGTTGTTCCTTCTAATTTGCTATTCTTTTAACTTGAGGCGCGCGTCGGTATGAGACGGTCCAAACTTACCATTCTTTTAGTGTGTTTCGACCTCAATGTGAACTGTATTCTGACGAATTTATAGTTAGTTCTGCTATGTATGAGAGTAGTTACAAACTTTCTTAGATTTCAATCCACTCGTAACTCGTGCATCGAGCAGGCGCGCGCTGTTGAGTCACTAATCGAACTAAATTAGTTCTGTTAATTGTTCAAGATTTGTCGATCGAAATTATCCGAAATTTTGCACAGTCATAAAGCAATGTGGCATCAAACACCATGCCGAGTTTCGAAACTGTGGTATGCGTAGTTAAGTGATAGCTAGCACGTAAATTGTCCTAAACTGAATTAGTAAATTACACTGAATTTAGAATTACGATTTTTTTTTAATAAATATATGCTTAGCGCCTTATGTTCGCAATCGTTGTGGCAAGTTTCGTTGACGTAGCTTGAATAGTTTTTAAGAACAGAGAGTTCGCAGTTTTTGCGATCTGACCAGTAAAGAGCTTCGCTTCGCTCAGCTCAATCATAGAAAATTGTTTATTTCACAATACCTTAAGAACCATTTGAACGTAAAAGCTTATACGTCGTTTTGGGATTTACGACATTGTGTTTTGACGCTAAGTTCAAAGAGCCAAAACAACGTTTATCTAGTTACGTTTTATTGGCACAAACATTTTTATAAAACAAATAGCTTGAATGAATAACCAAAACAACGTTATACGATACATCGGTGTGGAAGTACTGTTTTCTTTGTTAAATATTACTGTCTCACAACATACGTTAGTATAGCACCAAAAAGTTGATGTAAGGTCTAAGCAAGTTGAAACTTGTAGTGCGGGGAGTCCCCTAATTTGAAGTTTGGAGAATACCGTTTCGTTTTTTACTTTGTAGTTATAGCATTTTTAAGTGAAAGTGATATTAAAATTCAATAAAATGAATAAAAACAGTCGAAATTGGAAGATTTTAGCGTCCTTGGAACCGAAAGAACCATCTCAGAATCAGAACACCGAAATTAATGAGATTTTCAATCAGGTGAGTCATCTTTCATATTATTATTATGTTTGGATCTTTACTGTTATTATGTTACGTTGAACATACTGTTTGGAGTTCAATTCCCAAGCAGACTTAAGTGTAACATACTGAATTCGAGCATAATGAACTGCAATAGGTTTGCCCTATACCTACTAATAGTAAATAATTTTAATTTTAATTGTGCTATTGCTACGGGGTAAGGTGTAAGTAATCTAATATTATACTTTTTTAATATACTTCTTTTTTTTCAGGAACCAACGTTAACAATTTTAGAGAATGTAACACTATCTGATTTTGATAAACCTGAGCAGTCACCTAGCATACTGTTGTCAACTTTGGAAAATAATAATATATCGTTAGACTTAGTGGATTTATTAAATGAAGATTTATAGTTATCCAATTCAAGCAATGATAGCGTGCCTGCACCAGATGAATGCATCTTATCATCAAGTGACTTTTCAACTTCGGAACTCAGAGACAATGTTCAAATTAATGATGTATTAACACAAAACGTTGCTCATTCACATACTACAGAAACTGTTGACATAATCATAGAATGTAATACTACTGATGTTGCTGGCATTGAATCGGTTATTCCTGGCCATCAAAATCGTAAACGCAAACGCAGAGGTCAAGCGGAACCAAATGAATGGAAGAAGAATGTGAGAAAAAATAAAAGACAAAAGGGTGAACCTTACCTCTCAAGTAAAGGTTTTCTAAATCTTTGGGAGAATCGAAGTGTATGGGAATGTGCAGAGAAAAATGTACGGAAAAATTTAGTGAAGAAGACAGATAAGAAATCTTTTCATCTTAAAATATATTAAATAATATTTTAAATATTGATCAGAAAAGGCAGTATATTGTAGGCTTGGTGAATCGAGTGCCTACGCAAACAAAAAGAACTGTTAATTTAGAAAGCAAAAGAAAACTGATAAATAAATATTTCTTGAAGAAAAAAGGAGCTACAGAAAAAGAAAAAGTATGGCAGAAATTCTTCTTAGCAACTTTGAGTGTCTCAGAAACTTTTGTCAGATTTTGTTTCAAAAAATTGCTTGAAACTCATGTTGTTGAAGCCGATAAGCGGGGAAAACATGCATCACACAATAAAAAATCGGATGATACCAGGCAGTATATTCGAGATCATATTAAATCTTTTCCACGAATGCCAGCGCACTATGCACGAAGAGACACCAAAAAAGAGTTTTTAGATCAAGATCTAAATGTGGCAAAGATGTACGAGCTTTATAAAGTTAAATGTTGTGAAGAGCGAAGAGAACCTATTGATATAGCTTACTACCGAATGGTTTTCAAGAAAGAATTTAATATTGGTTTCTTTAAACAACGAAAAGATTTGTGTGACAAATATTTTACTTTCCAACATTTGAACGCAGAGAAAAAAGAAAAGCAGAAAGAAGAGTATGAAAAGCACAAAGAGAGAAAAAATACTGCACGACGACATCGTGACGAAGCAAAAATATCAGCACAATCAGGTGTCAGCACAATTACAGTACCGTAAAGAAGACAGTAAACATATATACTTCAAATATGATTTAGATGATACTGATTTTAAAATGATTAAGATTATCAGAAGAGGCAAAAGACTGTCTGTGGAACAAATTGTAATGAAAAGTGCATATGACAAACCCTTACCTATTTCCGCTGAAAAGTATGAAGACTTACAAGATTTGTGCAGACAAGGTATTATTCCAAAGCAATATCACAGTTTTTATGAAGGATTTTCCGTTGGAACAACTGTTGATGACGACGAAGATAATTAATATTTTTCTAACTGATGTCTGTACGTTGATTATTTTTTTTTTATTTAATGTTGTGTGTTTGCAGAAGTAAATAAAGATTATGTTACGTTTGATTGATTACTTATTTATTTTAATTTATTTAGTCCATTCCTATCTACCAGAAAATAAAACTTAGCTGCACAAACGACGTTTATAAGTAAGATAAGATCAAAACCAGAAAACAAATTAAGAGCCACATTAACGTATGTCAATCGGATTTCAAAAAAATATATATTGTATCTTTGTAAGCATTTATAAACAATTTTTTATTTTATTTTTTAATGCTTAAATAGTAGAACAATATATCAATTTTTTTTTCTCACCAACTATATACTATCTCTGTTAATGAGCTAGTAAAGTTTGAAGTGACGAATTTCCACAGTATTTTTGCTCTCCTGTAAAATTGACAAAATGTAGATACGTTCATCTGATTCTTATACCGCGATATGAAGTGCTTTATATTATTTATAAAAACTATCCACAATTTACATTTCAAATTTCTTTACTTATATTATATGTGTAGTAAGAAATGATGTTTTATGACTTACATCTTCCAAATTAAAATATATAATTATGGTATTTCTGTTATGAAACTCTCGAAACACGTATAAAAAGAGCTTAATATTACTTTAAGATTATACACATAGTATATAATTTTATATATTCGCTACATCTATTGAATTTATGAGCTCAGTTCTGAAATATATTTTTTTTATCAGTGAATAGATGGTATATATCTTAAAATATTAAACTGAAGTTTCAATTGCTTTCCTCCACCAAGTATATCATGATTTGATCATTGTACATTTTGTATTGTGATTTATATATATATGCAGACAGGTATAAAAGTTAACCTTTATTTCTAAAATGTCTCTTGAAAAGTCTTACTGGCCCTTTAGAAGTCATTAAAACGCTCAACTATCTGTCACAAAAGAGCACTGATATTATTTAAAATTTTATTATTAGTTTTGAAATATTCTGTCATGGCATCCAACTTTAACTAGTGAATAATACGACCGAAACTCTTGCTGGGTGAAAATACCATCGAATACCTAATACATTCATACAATTTTTGAATTGAATTTGATATATTACCGAAGTAACAAGTGTTAATCTGAAATCACAAATATACTTTAAATACATTTTAATTTTAAATAGCGCCAGCGCTGTTCGAAATTCATTTTCATATAACATATCGTTGTAAACCATTAAATTTTAACCACGTGTAACGTTTCCATGACCCAGTATTGTTAAAACTAATTAATATTGACTTTCCTGGCATCGTTGATAAACATTCGTAATTTAAATTAAAATGACTTTTAAATGCTTTTAAATAAAGCCTTGGCCATATTTGCAAGGAAATAAACAGAATAGTTCTCTCTACCGTTATTAAGTGCACCCAGACCACAGAAAAAGTAAAAAAAAGAAATTTAGAACTTTTTCATACCACAGTTAGCAATGGAATAAAAGTGCAGAAATATATACTTTATTATGACATTTTTTAGTATATAATATTTACACAAAGAAAACAAACATATATTCTTCCTTTGCGATATGACGTAAAGCACTTATACGGATACGTAAAATAATATTTAGAAGTCATTTTAAAATACAAATGCATTTCGATATTTATTAGTGATTTACTTCTTAAAGGCTTACTTTAAAGTAGCCTGATATAAATAATTCACTTAAAACGGTATTATAATTCGTGTAAATACTAGATTCCTTGGTTTCATTGTGAGTGATAAATTTTAGTTTTGAGAAATTTAATCGACATTTAACCAAATCAATACAGGAGTTCAATGCACAAAATTTCTTGGTTAATCTAGACAGGTTTTCGTTACGTGCAAATAAAGGCATACAAAATTATAAAATGCAACTCAATGTGTGTCAAAGAAATGAGATTTTGTATATATTTTTTTATTTGATATAAATGATTTTAGATAGTGGGGAGAGTAAATTAATGACTTATCAAATATCACCAATTTTCTAACCCTAGGTTAAAAACTTGGATAGCCCCTTGGCATTTCCTGACCATCTTCTATCTACATGTACTAATTTAAATAACATAATTTATGTCTTACAATATATATATGATAGGGTTATATTGGATCTTGTATTTTCAACTAGGTTGTTTACAAATAACTACCTTAAGTTCCCGCTGTCCTTTTCAGAAGGCAATATAAGTCGAAAGAAAGTTTTGATGGCTCTTTTTAGTTTCTACAATATATATATAATATGATGGATGATACCGGAGTTAAAAAAACATACAATTTTCTAAAACAGAAAAATTTAATATTATTATAAAATTAAACATTAAAATTTATCAAAAACAAATGTTATCTACTAACCAAAAACAGAAAAATCGACAATTAAAAGTTTTTACTTCCAAGATTGTCCAGGCAATGAGAGATAACAATTTTATTACTTGACGAGAAGGATTAAAATCTCCATGTTAAGTCCGCTGTCATTGTCATTCTTTAATTGCTATATCATAGACATTAGGCAGCGTTCAGATATATGTATATTAGTCCATGTACACAACATACAATATACAAAGCTTACATATATATGAAAAATGTTTTGTATTAAATAAGTTATAGGTATTATAATTTGTAGTAATGTTCTTACTAGACTGTTACATAAATAAATATAATTTGGGAAAGTTAATAAAATATTACAAATAATTTCACATTTATAAAAGTATCAAATTGTAGGTCAAGGGAGCTTTCGATGTAACAAAACACAATTAGAATTACATAAAATTACTACAATTTCATGAACGCCGGATTCGACGTTAAAATTTATAACAAGGTAATTTGCATATGGAATCTACACATGTTCTTTAACTATAAGTAAAGCATATCTGTAATTTAAATATATTATTACATTTCAATCATAAAAAAACATACCTAAAATCCAAGAATTGTGATGTGTTTTAATATATTGTGCATTAGCATTTATTATAAAATTGATCTTAAAAGTATCCTTCGAAATCATTACTGGATTTTTAAATATAAATTTTTAAAACATTGATTTAAAACTTGTTATTTTTTTAATGAAAAAACTATTAAAGTAAACCTTCTACAATTTGTTATCATTGGTGAAGCTGGTTTTCATTTTGCATTTTATATGTGACATTTTATAAACAAAAATACATTTATGATACAAATTTATTTCAATTGAAAATTGTTTGAAACATTTTAAATCTTTTTTTTTTTGATAGAACAGATAATTTAAATGTGAGTACTTCGAGTAGACTTATTTTAGATAAAGACTAGCTGATTGCGTTAAAATTGAATACGAACCTACAAAAGACAATCTTCTATTTCACAAATTGCTATTGACTTTTCGCTTTATTATTTTCTATTCTGAGTATATTTTTATTCGACTACGATTAAACGAAACAGCAACTAAATATGAATTATTATTAAATATAACGTACATTATTTCATTTAATTTACTGGTTTCCAACTAAGAGGATAAGTTGCTCTTTGTTTTATCTCTTTACCTATTTAATGATTTGTTTTGTTATAATTAGTTAATTTAATTAATTAGTTGATTTGAAAAAATATTTCTGTATTTGATTTTTTTTATAATAGCAATTATATGAAAGTAACATTTTAAAATACATTGCAAGGTATTGGAAATTTCATTCACAAAGTATAACAAATGCTGTTGTTGTTGGTTGATTGTTTCCCGGGGATAATCATTAGTTCTGAAGTAATGTTCATTGGAGAGTCATTAAAACCTATTTATTGATTTATCTAGCAGCTTACTATGGAAGGATAAGAAAAATAAGGAACATAAGGTAGAAAATAAGCAAATAACACAAAGGAAAGAAGCAGGAACCAACCAACATCCCAAAAGAAATCTCATTGCAGAGAATATAGACGAAAGTAAAGACCCCGATTGACCCGGATCGATTAAATCGATCGATCGAGCCACGTCAGAGGATGGAAGAGATAAAAAAATCATATTATGGAAAATAAAACGTCAACATGTTTTTAAAGAAGTATTAAATAGTAATATTGGTTGAAAACAAATTACAAACAGTTTAACATCTTATAAGAAGTAAGTAAAACTAATTGTAACTTGTAAATTCCTCATTATTCATAAAGAATTTTAAATCGTTAAATCGTCATCGGACAATGTAGCTAGAAGGACGGGGCATATGGGATTCATCGGGGGTAGGTACTTTATCAGTATCGTATCGTAGGTCAATTGTTAAGCAAAACAATCCAAAATTTTCGTATCCGTTGTAGGAATGTTATCATCTGAAGACATCTGTGCTGCGTAGCTGATACATCTCTTCCATTTGTGTTTAATAAAATTCCAGAGAAATTTAGGATATAATAACAAAGATGACTCCAACCTCCGTAAGTAAGAATTGTAATTATAGCCATGTTAACTAGCAAAGTATGGAATTAGATAACAAACCACGGGGGACGTAATAATCGCATTCGAAAACCAGAGCAGATTTTTCCTATTGTTGCAGTGTTTGGATTTGGTAGATGTTTAATAATAATAACTATATATATTCTAAACTATATTTTAAACATGGTTTGACTGATCTTGATGTCAATTCGTGTATCAGTAAACGTAGTGGGAGTAAACGTAAAGTCGCTGGCTTGAAAGCTTTCGACGTATAAAAACAAAGTGTTGTTACAAAAGTTCATGATATTATATTGGTGTTAACTGGGAGTGCTGGCTCACGGTAAAAAAGTTACAAAATATATAGAGTTCCGTTATGGCAGAAAAACAAATTAATAGTCACAGTAACAAATTAAAATTTTTCACTTCTAATCTAATACGAAATCAGTTCTAATTACCCAGATCCGAAACAATTTTTATTTAATAACATAGAAATCTGTTGCAAAAAAGTAAAGCGCAATAAGGCAAGGACCCAAATCATAGAAGAAAGAATTATCCACGTTTTAGGCTAATACATCAGAATAAAAAATAATTTCTTATACTGAAATTCAAGTTAGGAGTTCTGTAAATTTCATTAACAGTCACGCACTTCATAAACACGCTTCTTACAAAAACTATAAACAAGTAATTAAAGTTAGTTTAGGAAACAGTTTATTGGAATAATTAAGATTTTATCTTTTGCTACTTCTTGTAAACTGCCCATAAAAGTGTTACAGAAAGAATTACAAGCCATTAATCATTTCCTCTACCCATTGTAAACAACATTGTCAAAGGTGCCTGAACTCAAGAAAGTCGCACTATTATCACGAATGAAAAATAGTCCAAGATGAATAGTATTTCTCACTCATTGGTTTTTATTTTTCAATCACTTAAAATTCAACTTAGCAAGATTAATATTACTAATAAATTAAGTACATAAATAGGAACGTGAAAAAGAATCTAAAAGTTATCGTTAGTAATTAATATTAATATCTTAATATCGTTGTATTATGGTATCAAAGACTTTAGTCATTTATTATATACTAGTTTTAGCAAACTGTAGGAAAAAACTCTGAAAAGGAATAGTAATGGACGAGAGAAGTATCGAATATATGTCCTTCGCTATTGATGATTATATCTGTATCATGAAAAAATATATCATCTATATACTTTATTGTTATATTAAATAGAATGTAAAGAAATCTATTACACATTTTAAATACTTGTCACATATTTAGAACTGAGGTCTCTGTATTTTTATAAAAATGATTGACAAAAATGTGAAATAGCTAATAAAAATATAATAAATCACTACCTTCAATTAACATAATAGTTTGATATGCCCATGAGCATTGATTATTTAGTCAGTAAATAAGTCATTAATTATATTTCAGAAAAGTCAATATATACATTCGAAGCAGTAATTATGACTAAACCTACGATCAACAGATATATATACTATCATTATTTTTGTATCTAAATTAGTCGTTTCAATTACGTGTCAATCAAATTGAATAAATTATTTAGCGATATGCTTTATCGTTTGTTACTGCCTCGTATATAAACACTTTGCAACCACACTGCGGGAGGTCGAATGAAAACATAACTTGTAGCTTGTACTTATACAAAAATAAATTTCATCTTATATTTAACGAGATTAGATTGTGTTTAAGCAGTTCCCAACTACATGAGGTTTTAGTTATATACTCTGTGAAGAACTCTTTGTTGTCCTATTCATTATGTATGAATCCAAACACTTTAAGTACACTTACACACTACTACATTTTCACCTCCTCAAAATATGTTTCTTGTCATTATGGCAGTATAAATAACATGTAGAAATTATTTTGTCAAAAAATTTAATACATATTTAATACATTATCTCATTTATTATGTTGATTGCAAAAATTGATTGAATTTTATCTAAGCGGCCTTACAAAATACTCACTAATTTAGTATAGAAAATATTAATTAAACATTTAAAACCTTTTTATTAAATCAATTTGTTAAGCAATTAATTCAATGTATGCAAAAAATCAAACTCATATTTTGCGCTTCAGCTGCGAGCTTTCTCAAAACTTGTCCGCTCCCTGTCTTGATAGATTTTTCTCAGAATTTTAGATTTGATTATAAACAAACATTGTCTGTCTAGCAGCCGCAAATTTTTTATAGAAGCAGATAGCTCGTAAGATCGAGTAACTTGCTATTTCCACATATATAATAGGTTCGTTGTGTAATGGTTCCACATTAAGTACTCAAAGGTTTCAAAGTGGCCTGAATCGCTTGGAGTATGGTCGTGATTTTTAGTTCGACCTGGAGGATGCTATGCTATGCTTAGCTCCCAGATATTTCTTTTATTGTCACGCTACTATTATATGTATTCTAGTTTCAAATTTAGCTTTCATATTGACTGATAAAAACAAATATTTAAGATGTTTCAGTATAAATTTAATAACAAGATTAGCTAGTAATATTATATATACCGTCGACAGACACTGCTAATGAGAGAAACGTGTTAAAGCCAATGCTCGTAGTCACAGTTGCAGCCTTAAGCAAAAAAAATCCGTGCCCGCAGGGGGACACGCTTGGGTAACTCGTTTAAAATATAACTCACTACCTAAGAATAACACATAAGGCCGTTGTTTTTATCAAAAATTTTCAAGCAAAAAGCGGTTTTTATTTTTTTTCTCGGAAAAAGTATCTTTTTTGGAAATACTTTTGATACTCAAATTTAGAGTAAAAAATAACCTTTCTATTAAAAATATTTACGAGGAGGGAATGTTTACCAGAAAAAAGTTGCCGTGGTTTTACCTACCTTAAATATTCAAGCTAAAAGTGGTTTTTCTATTTTTTCTCGGAAACGGTATCGTTTACGGAAAAACTTTTGGTACCTAAATTTAGAGTAAAAAATAACCTTTCTATTAAAAATACTTGTGATATTAGAATATTTACCAGAAAAAAGTTATGATTTTTTTTCCAAAAATTTTCGGTTTTTTTACCTCCACCCCTAAGTTATTGAAGTTAGGTTTTCGGTTTATCTACATTAGTTATAGGTATTCATCAAAGACATCATATAATATGAACGCGATTGATCTCCTTTGTATAGGGACAAAGTTATGGTCGAAAAACTGAAATCAGAAAAAGTGAGGCCCTAGCGCCCTCTGTGGCCGGATTTCTCTGGTTAACGAACTTGACCTTCATTTTTGGATGGTTAATTTTTGTGTATTGAATTTTAATTGTTATAACAGCGGACCAACTAAAGAGTAGGAGAAAATTTGATTAACTTTTCCAGAGTGAATTTGTAGAAGTAAACAGGTATATTTCTTATTGAACATTGGAATGCAGGACCTATTTATAATTCCTTAAAATATTACAGCTATGAATATCACAAGAAACTATGATTTTCAAATCATTGAAACATTTTTTTGAATTGAATTCAACGTCTTTTGGTTGAAGAATATTATTATAACTAACGCTTGAAATCAAATAATATCAACAGCCGTTTTCTTTTATTCTGTTCTGAAAATAACTTTCTCTACAATCAAAATATTATTTTCACATTATAAATTATGTATTTTAAATATTTAACTACAATGTTATAATTATGAATTCTGCCCAGCTTAGTTTATAAGAGGATTGGTCAACATAACGTTGTTAAGGATTAATTTAACAGTTTGCATGAATAAACAATACTAAATCTCCGGTTTAATGCACAGTAAATCCTAATCTCACTGTAAGATTGCAAGTTTTGTCCTAAATCTCTCACCGGTGTTATGCAACGAAAACAAAGCAGTTTTGACTTTATGTATTAAAATAATATAATAATACTAGAAATAAAATGCGGCTTTTCTTGTTCGAAAATATTCGTTATTATATATTATTATCAGGTATCCCGACTGGGATTTGGGTGAAAAGTTGATGAGTTAAAGAGTCATGAAAAATAAAATTCATAACTAATCATCATCCATATGTGCCGCCCATATTGATTAAAGACCATACTCATAACTTGAAATAAGCCACGAATGAACCTTTATTAAACGAAAAACAACAAAAAATATTTTAATTAATAATAAGATGTAGGATAAAAAATAATTTAGAAGTCGTTGTGAATAAATAATCCTTTCCAGGGAGCCTCATTCCTAGAGAGCGCGTCCGCAGATGGAGGATAGGAGAATGGAACATTCCATCGGCTTCTTCGAAATAATCGGAATAGAGGCGAAGGAACGGAGGAAGGCGGCATCCGTATTTCTCACCAAGAAGAGCAACCTTGGCTTCAGGTGACAACCGGCCCTAAATCTCAATGAAAACTCTTTGTACATGAAAATGAATAAAAAGTTGAGTACGTCAAATAAGAAGACAAAGATGGTTGTTGAATAAGTAGTCTTTCAAGGTGAAAACAATTCCTAAAACTTTTAAATCATTTTAAATATCATATTACTTAGTTTATATGATGATACATAATAGAAAAACTGAAAATATTAATTTATCCCACTTTACTTATTTTTTACACTGATTTTACTAGTAATAATATTATCCTTCTAATATTTTTATAATGGAAAGTAGGTAAAGATAGTTAAATATTCGTTTTGTTTGTTGAATGTTTGTCCTTTTTTAAACATATACTATTCAACGGAATTAGAGGAAATATACATATCACGGTAACATGTTTTTATTTATTATTTATTTATCGAATTATAGCCAGAGGGAATAACGTAATAAAGACTTCACTTTATCAATATTTTGTAAAATACACGTTTATAAACAATATAGTATTATGTTTGAATTAAATATGTGGAAAGTTTATTATATATCGCATACATAGTAACTGAAGATATAGATTTTATAATAACTTCAAGATACAGCTGACTATCTCACAAAGCCTGTCTAACTTAACTTATTTCAAAACTATACAAGTTGTACGTGTACTTTAAGTCACAGCATGTTATAGTTTATACAAAACTTTAAAATCTTATAGTTTGCGAAGGCTAACTCATGTTCTCTAAACAAATATTTATTTACCCCGAACCTCTTAAACATTTTATAATATTTAAATTCGAACTTTATCACTGGAATTTAATGAAAATATTGTACCTAAATATAGTTTTAATTAAAAATAAAATAGTTTTTGTTGTGTATTTTTTGATAAAAAAATATACTTTGATTACAATATTCAAACATCTTACTCGTCATGTGTGTGTTGTAAAATGTTATTTAACACCCAGAATACGTTGATGCTGATAAATTTTTGTTACTATAATATAAAAGTCGTGGAAAAATATGATGATGTAATAAAAGTCATGAAAGTTAACGAAAACAACCAGAAAGTTGTACTACTATTTAATACATACATAGTTAAATGACCAATATTTGTTGCGAAGCTCCTTAAAAGCGACTACAACGACACCAATGTTATAACTATCATATATATATCGATCCAATTGCAAGACGTGTGACTGAACATTATCATTAATATACCAGCCATTGTGAACTGTTAGGCAATTGCGTTATCCGTCGCATCTAGTTATGAAATACATGTCTACTTGTCTTGATTAAAATTATATACAATTTCAGAGGCAAACTATGAATTTCAATATATTCTACAGTACGTAAATAAAAAATCGTATAATTTACAAAAACAAAAATTTTTCTACACTCTAATATGTTATATTTTTATATTATTTCTAGGGCGTTCTATTTCTCAAACCCGTCCTTACATAAAGCACCATATTTTTTCTACACAGAGGTGATTCTTGATCCTTTGTTCTTTTATGTAATAAATAGAGCGACCACAACAAGAATGATCACAAAATTTGCTACTATTTTTAAATGTGCTATTATTGCAGCAATACTTAATAATACCGATACACCCTTCTTTTAATAAATAGATATTATAAAATTAATAAGCAGTCGCTTTCTTTAAATTATAACACAAATATGTTCCAGATAAAGATATAGGGCACTTTCTCGAAAGGTTTTATAATTTATTAAAAAAAGGAAAAAAATAAACTCCAATAAACGTATGAATGCAAGTTCATTATTTAAGAACCACCCAACAAAAATCGCTGCTTTTTTGTTGTTTGTCATTTTTGGGACGGGATTTATACGATATAATTTTAAATATTCAACAGAAAATTTGGAAACTTTGCTCGTATTTTTGTATTAAAATTTTAATACAAGTTGACATTCAGTTCAGTTCAGTTACAGTAGGTTGACAGAAAATAAACAACTTAAACCTCTAGACACGTTATATATAAACATACGTACTTGATATATATACCTCAGTGCACTTAACATTTAATCGTTAGTGGATTGACCCGTGCGAAACCAGGACCAATCACTGGTTTGAATATATATTTTTGTTTTTTTTATTTATGTTATTTTACTATTTAAAGGCAATATTTTCTTGTTTATATATCACCATACATTTAAAAAAGAATTTTATTAAACTGGTTAAATCTATATACAAAATAAAAATCATATATTTCAATTTCATTCTCCTAAATCAAATTCTTATTATTTGAGTATAGTTTTATAATACAGTACATAATCAACACTTCTCGGCCTACACTATATTAGTAAACACTACGCTGTTAACTATGAATTTCAAATATGGGAATAGAGAATAAGTGTGCGATAAAAATGAAAAGCATATTATAAACGTACTTTTACCTCCTACAAACAAACTTACAAACTCCACCTCTTTATAAAATAAGGATATTTTTTTTACTAAATGACTATTACAGATGTAATTTACGTGAAAAGAAAGCAGATGAGAGAGGTTATCTTAAATTATTTCTCTTGAACTTCTCTGAATTGATAGACAACATACTATAACGTAAATTTGTCACTCAAGTACGTATTTAAGTGAGTAACTTTGACACCTTTTACGACATCTTAGAGAATTGATGCTGCTTTTTTGGTAAAGGATAACATAATGAAAAATATCGCATAAGTTTTAAAATTATTTTTTTTCATAAATATCTATATTAGATAGTTTGTAATTCGCTTAAAATATAATATTTAATTTAAATAAAATGTATTAGTTACACTTACTTTTAATTAGATTTAGTTTTGTATACTGCGGAATGTTGACTATTTCCCCAAGAAATATTTTGTATTCTAAACTGTTTAGAATAATATACAGTTTCAATTATATATTTACATTTTTCTCCATTAAAACAAACAATTATACTATTTTTTTCATTATACACTGAAAAATAATAATAATTAAATATTCATTAGGATTTGATATGAAAATTTTTATTTTAGTATAACATTAAAAACTAACAAATATAAATCCTAAAACACTTTTAAATAAAATAAATAAAGGAACTAGTATTTACGAGTTATAAACTAAACTTAGTCGTATTGTAGTTGGATATACGAGTACATACATTATGTACGTTAATTAGTCAGTTATCTGCAACTAGTATTAGGTCTGACGTCTTAGCACCACAGAAAACAGTTTATATAACAGAGTTTCGTATTATGAGAGAGACAATAAGAAGTCCAACCTCCTCCTCTTGTTTCCCTGACTCTTACCCCTCTTTCATTTCTATACCTAAAAGCTGACATTAAAAAATAACGAATTTTAACGAATTTTATTTTAAGTGTCATCAATCGTTTATAAAATAATATATAATTTTTAAAACCTTTGATATTAAAAATTTAGTATCATTTTTCTCTTAACTTCTAATAATGTAAGCGTCTATAAGAGATTCATAATTGTAACCAAAAAAAAGTTTTTTAATAGTCAAAAAATATCATAATTTTTACTGCCATATTTAATTGACATTAAATGACGTATGTGCCTAACTTACTTACTTATTATGAAGTTACACTTTTCAACTCATAATTTATGATAAAAAATAATAGGTGTGAGACCACCTGCATCTGCACATGCAGTTCACATTATTAGTCTTGAGTAAATCTATACTCATAATACAGATTTACTCAAGACTACTATTTTCTTTCCTTCATTACTTGTAGGTGAAAACAATTTAGGTAATAATATATAGAGTTAGATATTATATTAAATATACGAACGCACTTTTAAAATATAAATATTTAGTGTTAGGACTCGTAAATAGATGATATATATTTAAACGCAACTAATTAAACGTTCCATTACTTTACGCAACCAACATATCATGATTTAAACATTGGACAAAGGTCATAAAACAAATGGGAACGAATGGGAATTGACATGAATAATCCTTGTGACAATGTTGTTTTATTGAAAAAGCTTATTAATTAAATTATTGAAATCATATTTAATATCATATTTTAACTACATATTGTGATATTTGCACGGATAAAAAATAAACCTTTAAAAACATATAACTAATAACAATTTTGAAATGACTGTTTTATATAATTTATAAAAGTGTACAAAGCCTCTTATGGAAATGCCGTGTCAATTTATCTCTTGGTATACTATAAAAGTAGAAATGTATCTGTCTTAAGTCCTGGGTCAAATATTACACAAGTGACAAAAGAAGAAAGCTTTTATTCCTAAAATGTCTCTGGAAAAGACTCACTCGTCCTTTAAGAGTCAGTAAAACGCTCATCCACTATCCGTCACCAAAGAGCACAGACACCTTTTCAACTTTCATTATTAGTTTCAAACTAGTCCTTCACTGTGTTTAAGTCCAACTACTGAATAATACGACAAAAGCTCTCGCTGAGTGAAAATGCAGAGTACCAATCATTTATACTGTCAGAGTAACAAGTTTTCAGTATATTTTAAATACAATTTAACTTCAAATGTCATCAACGCTCTGTGAAAGTCACTTTCATAAACCATATCGCTGCTAGCTTGGGACTATCGTTAAATTTTAATTGAGGATAGCGTTTCCATGACCCAGTATTGTTAACACTAATTAATATTGACTTTTCTGTACAGCATCGTTGATAAATATTAAAATTGTGTAGCTTTATTTTTTTTTGTAATTTACCATTTAATTATAATAAATGTTTTCCTTAAAAAGAAGAACAATAACTTTTAATTGCTTTTAAATAAAATCTGGAACGTATTTGCAAGTAAATAAATAAATAAATAAATAATAAATACAATAGTTATCTCTAGCGTGGTCACGTACAACTAGATCACAGACAAAATCGATAAACAGCCTTTGCATTCATTACAATATTAAGTAATATAATTGCAAAACAAACATTTTATTAATAACATCATTTTTTGTATATCATTTCTAACTAAAGCTTATCAGCTATCTGTCTATTGACAAGAAAGAAAAACATACTTGAATTCATCTTTTGCGAGATAAAATATGACATGAAGCAACAAATACAGATAGTAAAACAATGACAAGAGTCCGTGTAGATTTATATTAAAAGGAGATTAACTTAAGGAATTAAATTTTAATACGAACCAGCAACAGAGTGTACCTACTAATTGCACAAATTACTATTGAGTTTTCGCTTTAGTATCATACTGTTTTTCGGAATCTAATCTAAGTATTTTTTTGTCTGACTCCTATTAAATAGAAAGGTTTTATTTCAGCTATTACTTGCAAGAAATATTTTGGAAATACTATTCTACTCTACTATTTTTTTTTTTCAGTTCTAATAAGTCGTTAAGGTTGCTAGTACCATAAAAATTATATTATTTATATTACGCATAAACGAGCCATAATCGTACAGCTAGTATCAATCCAAACTGGAATAGAGCTTACCCACGAACAACACTTTAACAAATCATAAACTGGGTTCATAACTAAACCACAATAATAGTTCACGAACATCATTTGTTGAAGTAATATATTACTCAAATGTTTTGACCTTTAGTTCAAGACCAATCATGATTATTTAATATCAAATAGATTATAAACTTTTAGGTCTAGGACTGGAATAATCATGCATTCCTTGAGTACTTACAAGTTTCCGCTGCTTGAGATGAAATTGCTCGTACTATTCTTAGTACAATACAAAGCCTTATTTTAAGTTGGAGAGTGTCTTTACAGAAGGGCTTATTTTAATACATACGATATCAAAATAGGCCCTCCTGTGACTTCCATTTGACGTACACAAATGATCACTGGTATGGATTCAAAGTGGAAAATATATAAATAAATTTTTAATACAATACTCTTGGATTTAATTTTTTTTTACCTATTAATAATATATTATAGTTTATCTCAACATAAATATATACAATTGATAATGTCAACATTTAATACAATTATGTACGTAAATGAATATATATACATATGTACGAAAATCACTATTCAAGTAATATAACAATTTAATGAGTAAATATAGAAATGTTGCCTAGAAATGCATAATATGTAACCTTATCATCTTTTTAGATGATATTATCATACAATACACAGCAACATGTTACCATCCTCTAATAAGTATAATCTTAAATGCATATCCTAGATTACAATTTGAGTAATTGCATGCTTGAGATGGTCGTAACGCTCCTTCCTCCATTAAGCATTAACATTTACATAACTGTATTCACGAAATTCTGTAACTAAATACAAAATAACACACAAGAGAGAGAAAAATATCAACTTTATTTTTATCATAAATATATATAGAAAAAAAATCATAAACACCGTAATGTCTCAAACTTGATCGTGTCTTAGAGGTCCATATCTATTAAGATATGGTTCCGTTACGTTTAAGTTGTTTATATGTAAGAAGATTCATAAAGAAGGGTCATGACGGTTGCTTTTAATTCTCAATTATTAAAACAGGACATTATCTAAAAGGTCGCTGGATCCAATCCGCAAATGTGTTAGTGTCAATAAATTGCTGAACGAAGCGAGCGAAGCGAGAAGAACGCTGTACTGGAGACTTTTTCACATTCTTTGTCACCAATAGGCTCGAAAACTACTTGACGAAAAATTATGAAATTTTACAATCACAAAGACACATATTATTAGGTGATGTTTTTAAAAAAATAATTGAAAATGTCACGTCGTTGAGGAATAATCGTCAAAAAAACTGATATCTCATTGAAGTCAATGGGAAAAAGATTGGCGCAAAAAATTTGCTTTACAATGAAATCTCCTACATTACCGACATTGTCCACAACGAGTCATTATACTAGGCTCGTTTCGCTCAATATGCAAACAGCACCCGAGATTTCGCTAGCGCAGCGAGTCGAAATGGAGGGTCTGCTGGCGCCCTTAGTTTATTACATTTATATTAAATTTAAACAAGTTTAACATTACTAAATATGTATTAAAATATTTTTAAACATAAATTTTTGTTCATTGTAATTACTTATTTCATGGTCAAAGGTCACACTTTGTTTATTTAAATAAATAATAAGAAAATACTTCAATCGTATCATTTATTTTTTAAAACTGCTTCGGATTTATTTCTTCATACATTACATATTTGTAATACACTGATATTTCATTTCAGTGTAAATATAATAATAATAAGGAGTTGTAGGATTTCTATTAATTAAATAATAACAAAATAGTTATTCCAACAAAATGGTCTCAAACGAAGACAAAATATAATCAGTCTTCAGATTTTATATCTACGAGTACATTTACATTCATATATTTATATGAAACAATCTGTATCAACATTTATTATTATAATACAACTGACATACGATTACCAGAAATTAATTCCATAATCATCTCATTTTATTTACAATGGCGACAAAATATAAAAATAGCAATATTTAAATCTTCTTTATTTTAATGTTCAATGCAAAAGATTATTTCTAGTTCTGATATAAATTATTATTATTTAAACTGGAATAATAAATGACTTACAGCATTAAAAGTTTAAATGGGAATATATTTTAAATGAAGCTAAGTCAACTTACAAATTTAAATAAAGCAATCATGATATTAGATGAAACCCTTGCCTAACTCGGATGAAATGTGACTCATAATATACAATCTTCTACAAAAAGTAATTAAAGAAATTTAAATTCAAATTTTTACTTGAAGACAATTTGTTTGTTCCTATAGCTTTATAAAGGCTCATTTACACATGGAGAACACTGTTTCATCACTCACACTGACTGACATGGATGCGTTCATAGCCTTCACTAATGCGTATGAATAGGCCTTAACGAATTCAAGATGGCATTCGGAGTCACTGACGTTTCACTAGAGTGGCAAATCCGACGACTGCGATTTGTCTGTCAGGATCAATAGAATTGAACAAAATACTCGATAATCCAATTATCACATATTTGTTGTCGGCTGAAAATAATATTTTTTATGTTTATTATTCAGGTAAGGTTTCAATCGAGGCTACCGTACTCTTTGACGAAATTATTAATACAGATTCATATAACAACAAAACAAGAAGGGAGAAAAACTTTTCTATATAACTAAATTTCTAATATAACATTATTTCTGAATTTGTCATCTAAAATGATGAGATGAGTAAAATGCATGAGAGATTTTAATTTATGGAAGTGTCGATGTCAATTAAAAGATTTGATTCATTGAAAATACTTAATAAATAAGATTTCTAACTAGTTACAATATTATATCACCATAAAAGAAAGAAAAGCAAAACGATTTTATTTCATAATAACAAAGTTATTGAGGTTTCATTTGGACTCGACTTAGCACGTACGAAATGGGAAAGTAGTTGTACTCGCGTTAAATGATAACTTGGTTATAGATATTTACTAATAACAACTTATAGCTCTTAAAAGTATTTTATTATTTTTTGTTTTTTGTATGTTGATATTTTGTTTAAATAATATAGTTGTATTTCAATTTTATTTTTGAAGTAAGACTTTTCATTAGAAATTTGTATCATACTCGTATAAGAAAAAGTTATGAATGAATTAACTTACATAAGGGGGCAAAGCCATTAGTGTTTTATTATATTAGATGATTTTAAATATTTTTGTCACTACTGAAGAAGAACAAAAATCGCCTACTAGATCAAATCCCGTATCCGCACATAGTACATGTAGAATTCACATAATTTTCACAATTACAAGAAACTGTGAGCAAAACTTTAGAGAGCTTCCCTTATTTAAAAAAAAATGTACTCGCTGAAACTTCTGTACGCCGCACGTGATAAGATATTATTTTCATACGCTGCAAAAACGCGGAGTCAAAACTTTATTTATATTTAAAATCAGTAATTTGTAGAAAGGATTGAGGCAAATAGCAAGAGATAGAACTTCTGCCAACTATGTTTATTGTAACATAGGTAAAATGCTATAGTTATTGGAAGCTCAAGATTGCTGGACAGAACGGATTTTGACAGCATGCCAGCCGTCACATATAATGGCAATGTCATACCACTATCAAAGACAGTAAAAAACCTGGGGTTGTGCATTGACTGTAAGATGGATTGGCGACAGCAGATAAATGAAATATGCCGTAAAGTCAATGCCTCATTACAGTCCTTATATCGTACGAAACATTTCCTCCCCATTAAGACGAAAGTAATGCTAATCAATTCACTTATCTTACCCCTTATTGATTACGCAGATGTCTCCTATCCAGACCTTAACAATGATCTTCTCAACAAGTTAGAGCGCCTCCTTAACAACTGTCTCCGCTACATCTTCGGTTTACGTAAGTATGATCATGTTTCTCAATTTCGATTTCGATTTCGCACTAAACATAAATGGCTCACTATTCGACAGAGGCGTAGCTCTAGAATACTTAATCTCCTCTATTCAATCTTAAATGATCCAAATGCGCCTCCATACCTAAAGGAGGAATTCCAATATCTTCACGCAACACATAAGAAAATGCTTCGATCATCCTCCAACCTTAAAATGGCCATTCTACCGCATAAAACTGATTTTTTTCAGAAGTCTTTTAGAATTCAAGCTTCTATACTCTGGAACAATCTTCCTGAAAATATTAGGAGGGCACCTACCAAAAAGTCTTTTAAAAATCTTATTCGCAAGTACTTCCTAGAATCTTCCTAATACACATTTCATTCAGATAAATATGCTATTTATTATATGTAAGTATACTTAATTAGATATTATATGTGTTTTTAATATGTATATATATATATTATATATATTTTTATATATTATATTATATTTTATTTATTATTATTGTTATTAGTATTATTATTATTATTATTACTATTAATAGTACATATATATATATATATATTAAATTTTTTATTAAATTTCACTCAGTACTAGTTTTTTTTTTAATTTTGCTTTTGTTACGCCTACCGCAATTTCTCACCATCCACAAAGGTTAGCTGGTAGAGAATGCCAACAGGCATTAAGTTCGCCTTTTGTAATTTACAATAAAGGGTAAATAAATAAATAAATAAATAAAATTGTCATCATCTTTGTATGTATAAGCGGAACGAGATAGTCAAAGATCTATTTTGTGTTTGAAATAAAACAATAAATAAAATTGCTGAGTAACGTATAACAATGTTACTTGTTTAAAATTAAATGTCTATTTAGCTTTTAAAAAAACAAAATCCTCGGCTAAATTGGAAAGCTCAAGTAGTATGTCTTTAATTTTAAATTCAGGTCACATGCCCTCAACCAATATATACAAATTGCTATTGACGTTTTTATAAACGTTTATGAACTAATATTTTATCTTTAAAGAAAAATTAATACAATAGAATATTAATACCCTCTTGTTACAAAATAAAACGTTTGTTTTAAAATACATTTAATGTGTATTAATCAATATATATATTATATTATTGAATAATAATATTTACCAATAATTTATATCATGATCTCATCCATATCTCAAATCACTTCAGCCTAAAACTTGTCTTCTTCTCTCAAATGTCTCTATCAATCATAAAGTCAGTTCTATTATACATAGTCTAATCATAGTTTACACAATCATTAGTATATCATAATAATAGTCATTTACACAATCCATACATCTATTATTTGGTCCTTTATTTTTATATTCATAACATTACTCTAACGTTCTTATATTTCTCAATATTCTACAATATCATACAAATGATCTTACATTTTTATACTAATTCACAAGCTTTTTAGTAACATTAAAGTACACTCATATATTATTAGATGTAAAGTCTTTTGTAAATGTTACAAAAATATATCAAGGATGTGGCCATTAAAATTATAAGAGCTGATTAAATCGTTTCACGTGTATTATTACAATGCCCATATGTGTAGATGTAGATAACACCATACAACTATACATTTTGTATTAGCTTGTTTACGTCCGGGGCTCAGTCCACGCAGCGACATTTATTATTCTCAAGCACTTTACTTAATCTCTCACTCGGATTTCGCTACGGGTTTTTCTCTTTTATTATCTTCTGAAGAATTTAATATTTTCTTCTTTTTAAATTGATATCATCCTTGTTTCCTTATTAACTAACTAGAAGTTGGTATTAAGAATCACTCAAATTATCAATTTCTTTTCAATTTAAATATTTAAAAAAAAATGATTTTGTGTGACGCATGCAGATGAGAAAGGAGGACGGAAATGTTGCTACACATTTGCTATTTATTAATACAGAAATACCATTGTTGCGTAGCGCCTTTTCCGTCTTTCTTAGATATTTCATAAAATTTTTTATATTAATGAATGATTGGAACTAATTAAACTTTATAATTAACAGACATATAAAAACAAAGTTATGTTACAAGAATTTTTTATAGAAGTGCTCAAGTGCCAAAAATTAATAACCTATAAAGTTTTCCTATTAAAATACAAAAATAGCCCAGTGTAATTTGTCATAGTCGTTTACACTTTTGATCTTAATTTTTTACGCCACAAGAGACGACCTCTAATTATCACAAATCCTAACCACATAATCTTTATTCGATAATCCATAATTCTGGAACGAGAGATAAAACAAACGAACGAGAGAAAATGCAAGGTAACCCAAATTATAGAAAAAAAAATGAAATCAAAGTTTTAGGTTACGTCGTCTGAGTTATTATTATTATTATACTGAAATTCATGTTAGATATTCAGAAAACGTGATTAACAGAGTCACACACTTCAATAACACGATTCTTACAAAAAAGAAAAAAATGTAATTATAGTTGTTGTAACTATTTTATTGGAATAATTTAGATTTTATCTTTTGCTATTTCTTGTAAATTGCCCATAAAAATGTTACAAAAAGTGTTACAAGTGTTACAAAAAGAACGAACCATTAGTCTTTTCCCTTACTGAAAGTAACAACGTTGTAAATTGTGCCTGAACTGAATGAAGACCTATTTCAATCACGGATAGAAAAAGTCTAAGATGATTAGTATTTGTTTCTTATTGATATTTTAATTTAAGCATATATTGAATTAATAATATTGATAAGAAATTACTACTATGTGTAATGTGTAACAAATGTCACCTCTTAAACATTCGCGAATGCGAATGCGAATGTTCAATTTAGTTTTTATCAAATTTAGCCCACATTGTTTTTATTTTTAAACAACTGTATAAAAAGAGGAGGTTCTCAATTCAACTGTTTTTCTTGTTTGTTACCTCGTAACTTTTTACCGGGTAACCCGATCTGATGATTTTGTTTTTTAAAAGCTCGGGCATGATGTCGTCAAGGTACAGTAATTATTCGCGTTGTAATAGCATTACTTGAGGTGTATTATGATAGACCTTCATTGCCTATTGGTCTATTTAATAAATTGTTAGCGTCAACATATGTAATTTTTTTTCTACTACGATCGATTACTGCTTTGCTGCTCTATCCTGTAGTTTGTGGATGAGAAGCGGCCCAACTTAACAGTAGAGGCATCATACGGCGCTGCACTAAAAATAAATGGTTATTGGAAATTAACCAAATCAATGCTTGTAGCATATGCATGTGGCATATTTTTTAAAAAAAGGTTCTCAAGACGTTCTAGCACCAGAAATAAACTAGGTGAATGTGTGATTAGTAATTGTTAAGCTGTTTTAACAACATCCCTTGCAAACAAAATTACCTACCATTTACACTAATTTTGACTGAAATTTGGACTGAAAGGGTTATTAAGTTTGATAATCTTTAAAAACGGTGTGATGCGGTTTAAAATCATTATAATCATGCATCATTTTATTCCAATATGCCGTTGCTGGATTTTTTCTTTTTCTAATATTATTTTGTAACTGCGAGAGCTCGAAGTTATTGCACCTATAGTAATCGGTTCTTCAGGTAATAGCGTACTATACATATCTGCCCATAAATTAGAACGCTGTTATGGACTAAGACTTCTTTTGCGATATGTCTACCTAAAAACATGATTGGCTTGTCGCATTCCACTGAGTCGAAGTGAACGTGAGTTTCAGGTGTTTCGTTTGATAAGTGACTGTGAAATAATCCGAGTTGGTGAGTACGTTGCTCCTCTGTCTCTTTGAATAGACGAGTATGTATGACGCGTAGTCGATTTTAAAATTTGTTTATAGCCGAATTTATAATATGTCTAGTAATTTAAGTTATGTTTCTTTAAAAAATATAATAATTAAAATTTCAGTATTTTTAAAACTTTCATATTTCATCGTATTTTTTGTCAATTGAAAAAAATACGATGAAATATGAAAGTTTTTCTTCTACATATTTTGCACCTTTGAATAAAAATGAAAACAGATTTGAATAAAAAAATTCATTTGCAAACCGAAAGTGAAAGTTTTAAGTTATTATTTCAAAAACAATCACTTTTTATGATATTAAAATGTATGCCAAGGTATTACCATAAATTAGAAAATTTATAATGGGATCTTTATTAATGATTGAGATAAATTAATTGATGTACATGTATATCTCAACTATGTTTCCTAATTTAATAAACTTTATAAAAAAAATCCTAAATATATTACTTACACTACATTTCAGAGACAAGTAAAAAGTTCAAATTACCTTGTCTTTAAACTCAATTGATCATAAAATAAATCGAAATTTCAGACAAAGTTCAAGGACAAAGGATACATTTACTGATAGAAGTAGGACGAAAGAATTTTAAAGAACGGAGTTATGAGGGTCATTGCAGTTAATTATATCTCTAGTATATAAAAAAAAACAAATCATCTTTTTTTTTTAAATTTTTAACATTAATATAAAAAATATATTTATTGTTGTATTTAATATGTAACGTATATAGAAGTGAGATTTCGTTATACTTTAATATACAAATGATTCATAAAAATATGATATAACAGTCACTATATACATAAATCCAATAACAGAATAGTGCGATGTACTTACGAGTATATATATGAACATGGAATATTTAGTCATATATATCAATTAGCTCTGAATATAAATTAACACTAATTGCAGTATGAGTAATGAAACTATATTATAATTATTCCCTTACATAAATAGTTAGTATCGTTTACATATAAAATATCGAGCAGATTGAAGTTAACAATTCCTATACTGATATATACTGATATGGTTGTGCTATCTCCCTTGTATAATCAACATCGAGTCACAAAGTTGGAGGTCGTATGATAATAGTACTTGTAGCCAATTGGATATCCACAAATACATTTATCTTATATTTCATGCGATTGGATCATGTTTACGAAACTCACTACAAACTACATTGTTTTTTTTAAGTATAAAAAATGTGTTGTTATATATCGATAATTTACTATTTATATATTTATTTATATACACTATGTTAATTTCTTATTAAATACAGTATTTATGATGATGTTTCTCAGAATCTAGTACGGAACCGATACTTACAGTAGGTCCATATTGATTAAAGAAACTTATCCTTACTCAGTATATATACATAATTGAAACAGAATTGCTAGTGCAGTTTCGTTTCCTCTTGTATGAATATTAACATTAGTTATGATTACTTACCCTGTGTGTAAAGTGCTTCTCTAGTGACTTAAAAAAGAACTAAAAAACATATATAATATACTAGCAGCTTGAGTTGCAGTACGTCTGTATAATATTTAAATATTATACAAAGATTAGACAAAGAAACTATAATATATTATATTTTGGTTTGTTTATTAGATATCATCATTATGTTTTAGAAAAAACATAGCATAATTTGATTACACGAGTAACTTTGATTAGCCTAAACTTCATGTACTTACTATTCATACTAGTTTCAAACATATCTTCCATATTTACCAGTATAAACTTCCATAAAAGCTGTTTCGGTATAAAGGCAGTAACGAGATTAGCACTGCAGCTGAGCAACATGTGTCAAGGTCACTGCTCGTAGTCACTATTGTAACCAAAATTAATAAAGCCGAAAATTAAAGGACTTCTGAAAGTTGTAAATTTTAGAATAATTTTCTGCACATTAGGGAATTACTTTATGCTGTCTAACTTTGCAGTAATTAAGTTCTAGTTTATCCAATAATAGATATAAACTATTTATTATTTTGCTGACTGATGGTTAGAATTCAATCACATACTTAGATTAATTTAAATATTATTAACCTTAACGTCAATGTCATTCTAGATCGTTAGATCGATAGTAAGATAACAATCTTACTGAAACAAAATAATTTGAATTCTTTTTATATCTCAGATATATGGATCAAACCTAGTTCAAGCAAAAAGCTATTGAAAATTAATAGATGTTCTTTTAATTTGTAGGTGTTGTTGCGGTTTAATTAATGAAAAGATTCTGTAAAATCGTTTTACCAATATTTACTGTTATGTTCATAAAGATTGAGAGCTTTTTAAATATTTTATTGTAAACTTTTTATGGGATAAAAATCATAAAGAGCATAAATTATTTATGTTTCGACAATAAATTCTATATTCCCTATTACTGTATTTATTGTATTATTATGATAATAAAAATTGTTACTTCGTCATTGCGTTTTATTAACTATAAAGTGAGATTTGAAATAATGTTCCATTGTATTGAAAAACCCAATCTATACGTATAATAAATAGCAATGAGACAAAATTATATATTAATATAAAGAAAAGATTCTAAGTGTCGAGTACATGCTCAGTTTTTACATTACCAAAGTTTCTCATTCTCCCATCGGTGTCGGTTATCATCTACTTGGTTAAGAATTTATCAAGGATCTTCCAACGCAAAACTAAAGGAAACAGTACAAAACATAATAAGTCGACTTTACAACTTCCGTCTAGTTTTACATACATAGTTTGAAGACATTAAAGTCTTCGCAATAACTTGACGAAATATAATATAGTAAAATGTTCAAGACTTGTATAGAGCATCTTGAGGTTTAATTCTAACCATGGTTTGGGTTTCCGAAAACTGAAAGATTTGTTATATAACGATTTTTAATAACTGTGTCTGTGTGTGTGTTAGAACTAATGATTACTCCTAATAAAATAACAACCAACAGCGGCAGCAACTAACGAAATATTTGAGTATTTGAAAAACCTTAAACCATTTTTTGTATCAAAAAATATGAGAGCTCTTAAAAATCACATGTGTTGTGCTATTTTTTTATTGTGCTCTTGGAAGAAAAAATCCTATTTCTAACCTTAAGACAATATCCGACATTTCTTTAAGAACGAAACAACTGACCCCGATGACGTCTTGATGGAACAGTTAATTTATTTTGATATAATTTTATTTATTTATTTCAATAAATTTATTTCTAATTTTTAATATCATCATAGAAAATAAGGACATTCCAACATAGAATTACTAAAAATATGAAAAAATATATCCCTAAATTGGGTCGTTTGTGTAAAATTATTTACTTGATTGAAAGCTATTACCACGTTTAAATTAAGTCAAGTCAAGAGGAAAATAATCGTGATACTTTTTATTTTAATACGAAATTGTATGAAACCAAGTGTAAATACTCAAAAGGTTTTGTATTTTTATGATATTTAAAGAAGTAGAAGAAATAACTATGACCTAATAATTAGTACCAATATATTTTAAGTTAAAAAGTTCATTAAAAATTTCTTTGTAAAAAAAATTGCCATTTTTAGTAATTAACACTGTTAAATCGGTAAAATCTTTAAGTTACTTTAAAGGATGACGAATAAAAGGATTTAAATGATAGAACACAATATAGTAAAAATAAACTATCCATAAGAATATAAAGGTAATTTTTTGTATGATAACGATGATGTTATATAAAAGTATAATAATGTATGAAATCTTGTTAAAATTACTGCATTATAAGGGTATTGAAAATACATAATCACAAATGAGCAAGACGATCACAGCTTCTACTTACTTTTGATACTTTTAGGCTATTGAGCCATCGTTATGATGTAAAAATAACTACAGCATGATTTTATGACTATATGAATATTAACAGTTTGGTAATAAATAATCTTTTTTTAAATATTTATATATAAACATATAAAAAGTTACATATCTGGTCCTCAATGAATGACTGCGAATAAGTATAGAATTACATAATTCATTCCTTCTTAGTCTCATAAAAACCATACCGCATATACACATGATATAAAAATACAAGGTAAAAAAACAATATAATATAATATATGTCAGATGTTATGTTACACATAAATATGTTGTAATAAAACAATAGACGGTATCTGTTTCATGAATAAAGTATTCATGAAACACAAACACAGCTGTAGGAATAAAAACAATTGAGTTAACCTGTAACATTAAGTTTAACCTAAGTATTTATTATTATACCAGGTTAATTAATATTATATTATAGTGAATGTGTACTTAAGGCTTCTTTAAAATATTATAATTATCAAGCCATATTCAAATGTAGTTTCACTGGAAGTGAGATTTTTAAAACATTTGAGGGATGTCTTAAGATAACTTGTCATTAATAGTTTTATGGGCCAATACGTTTGTTTTCTTACTATCTATGTACATCAACTATAAGTCTTTTATTATATACTAGCTTTTGCCCGCGACTTCGTCCGCGTTTCCGTCGTTTTTCGAAAAAAAATTAGCAGATGTCCTCCCTCATAGTTTTGACGTAACAGGCAGATTCACTTTCGTATTTTAGAAGGGCAATAGTAATATAATATGCCAATCCACAAAACTGTTGAAAAATATAAGTAACCGCAGAATATTATAATATACCCACGCTATACCCACGACTCGGTCAGCGTGTAACTCCTTGTTTTTTATTAAGATAATATATTGCTAATATTTTTAGATCAAATTAAAATGTTTCAGCGCAAAGCTTCTGGGTAGACTATGTTAAGAGTCGACCCGTCCGGCACGTGAACGTAAAGATTCCTAGAATTGCTAACCCGGGAAAGAGCGACGTCTAATTGACCAATCGAGAAACAGCTAACACCGAGATCTACTCCAGCAACACGAAAAGTCTGCCCTTGAGCTTTATTGATAGTCATGGCATAGCACACCGATACTGGGAATTGCGTTCTTTTAAATTGGAATGGAAAATTATTTGGTATTATGGGAATTCTGGGAATAAAGACAGTTTCTCCTGCACCGCAACCTGTTAAAATTTGAGCCTCGATTACATTTTGTTGCAACTGGGTTACTTTTAGCCGAGTTCCATTGCAAAGTTGAGGTGGTCTTAAATTTCGGAGCAGAATTATCGGTATGCCAATTTTTAAACAAATTATATGAGAAGGTAGTCCAGGCATACTTAAAGAATTTAAAAATTCTATCGGGTAATTAGTGGCTTCTTGTTCATCAACCATTCTATTTATTGAACTATAAACTTTGCTTTCTCCCTGTATATTAGACAGTATTTTATTATTAATTTCAGATGCCTGGTCATTGCGAGGAGTCAAAATGGACCTTTCGCAAAGCCAAGAATTGTCCCTATTTAATATAATTGTTATGTCACCGTAAACCGAAGATATAAGATGTTGTTGGGATTGCACTATATATCAGGCAAGCCCTAATCTCATCAGCTCGGGTTCCCCGTGGTATTACCGGTAAGGTTTGTCGGAAATCACCACAAAATAAAACCGTAATACCGCCCATTGGTCGATCATTTTGTCTTATGTCCCTTAGAGTTCTGTCTACTGCTTCTACTCCTTTTCGATGGGCCATCGTACATTCATCCCATACGATTAAATTACACTCACGCAATACCTTAGCTTTGTCGCTATTTCTTGAAATACTACAGGTTGGACTTTCCGTGCGATCTAAATTAATTGGTATTTTAAACATAGTGTGAGCAGTCTTACCTCCTGGTAGTAATGTTGCAGCTATACCTGATGAAGTCACGGCAAGAGCGATTTTACGCTGATTTCGAACATAAGCTAATATTAATTTAGTCAAAAAAGTTTTCCCAGTTCCTCCAGGTGCATCTAAAAACCATATTGTTCCTAAATTATTCTGCACACTCTCGCACACGCGATCATAGACTAAGCGTTGTTCTGCAGTCATCATTGGGACACCGTTTTCTAATGTTACCAGCAGTTCCATTGGGTTGTAACTAATCTCTGCGGAATATTCCCTATTGGTAACCTCTCCGACTGAGGTTGGCGTTGGCAAACCATATTCACAAAGTGATTTACCGCCTACTGCTGTTAAGTCTTCCTGAAGAGCTAATAAGCACTGATTTATAGCCAGATCTCGAAAATTATCATTAGTTGCGCCTTCATTATTGTGAGATAAATTCCGAAGAAAGTCTTCTGCAAATTTTTCTTTATATTTTTCCCATAATTGGACAGGATCAGATAAATTACAAAATGTGAGTAATGTTACAAATAAATGGCGTAACCGTCGTGGATTATCACTAACACAGGATTCTGCTAAAGCGTCATCCCAATGTTGATCATTTTCAAGCAAATGACGCGCTTGGCAAGCTGCATGATAAGTTGGATAAACAACATCGTCTACTTTTCTCAAATCTATAAATGATGTTGGTCCTCGCACTGTATGTAATAATAATCTCAAATAAAAACACTCTGCGTTGTTAGGATGAACAGTATACACTCTACCAAGAACATGTTCTTTGAAAATACCTGTCTCGCCATCTACAGGCCTGCCTCGGCGTCTACGGTTAAAGACACCTCGTTGTTTATCGTAGGTATAATACGATGGAACTTCTTCATACAAAAGAGACTTTGCGAAATTATCAGTTTGGCAAAGTCGAAAGAATGCCAATAAAGTTGTTTGTCTAGGGTTCTCTAATCGTTCTGTAACATTTTCGGCGTTAAAATATATACGTTGACCGCCTTCCAGATGAACATCCAGATGGGTCACAAGTGGATATCTTTCGTGAATATTAAAACTTAAGATCCGCCACACAGCTTCTGAAGAGCTGATATATCTGCCTGACTGAAATCTAGTAACTTCATCATGTTCATTTCTTAACGCAAACGTAGCTTGGTCACTGCCCTTGTTAATGTACTTACAAATATATTTAATTGACTCTACACTATTACACATTTCTACATTTATGTGAGCTTGAAATGCTCTGGACAATACAGGCGAATACGGAACGACCCACCTATTATCTAAAGTAACCTGTTGTCCAGACATTCGCTTTTCAACAGTAAAACCACCATTGTCTCTTGAACGGCGACGATATAATGGGTATCCATCATGTCCTGTTACAGTTTCATCCACTAATGCTTTTGGATACCTTTTAGTGCAACGACCGTCTTGCATGCAAGGAGCATTTGCGTTAAATGCACCACATGGACCATGTATCATATGAGTTTTAACAATGTCGTATAACAGGGGATCTGCAGTCGGATCTGGAATTTCAGCACTGATTAATCTGTCTACATCATTAGGTCGAACCTTATCTTTTAACCAAAGCAAGATATGTGCGTGAGGTAAGCCGCGTTTTTGCCACTCAACACTATACATATAACACAATACTTCTCCAAAAATGTTATCTTTGGTAAGAAGATCTATCATTGATTTTAATTTTAAATGAAACACTCTTGCAATAATATCATGGCGGTCATGCGGTGCCTGACCCTCAAGAAGCTCCCGAGTGATTTCATCCCACTTGGAATTGGTAGTTACAGTAACAAATAAGTCGGGACGTCCATATTTTCTTACGTAACAAAAAGCGTCTTGAGTACGTTCATGCATGTAGCGTGGACCACCAGTAAAAGAAGAGGGTAAAATAACTAAACGACCCATATTCACAGTATCGTTATCTTGCTGCATGGCATCGCGAAGGTGCACGTATTCTTCAGCGCGCAGCTGCCTTTGATTAGATCGTATATAAACTAATCTTTCGGTTTCAATTTTTGCGTACATGTCAACAATAAACTGATTAAATAAGCCACGAAAACGTTGAAAGTATACCAATCTATTCCGTCTCACTTGCAGGTGGTAACAATAAAATTGAAGGCATGACACCTTTTTATTATAATTAGGTGCGCCTGTGCGCGGATCGGTTTGGTATACAGCGAAATTATAACCATCTTCCCCTCGACAATATATCATAGGATATTGCAAACTGTCGTAAGCCCTGTGGGTTTCGAAAATACGTTGCAAACGATTGTCTCTGGAACGTATAACGATATCACGCCTATCACATTCCTGGTCGACCAGTACTACAGCAACTTCATTCGTGGATGGAACGTTATGACGCCCAGGGTGTTCCTGAGTTGGACGCTTATCGGCATTTATAACAATTTTATAATTGTTATTACCATCTTGAGAAAGGGCTTCTAATGCCGATTTAAAACTGCATACGTACGAATTAACCTGATGTAACATGTTCTGAAGTTGTGAAATGAGTTCAGTATTTAAATTCGGAAAATATTGATTTCTTATATTCGACTGTTCGTTGTAATCGGATACAAAATATATTTGAAGAAATTTAGGTTGTTCTTCAGGCAAAAGGGACCCTATCAAATGGTAAACCTGACCTTGTACCTTAAAAGTAGGCATGAAAGGGCCTTCTGAGATTTGTTTAGCACCAAAGGATGTCATTTGGAATGCACTATTATAAGTACGAATATTATCTAAAAACTGTTTGGATTGCAAATGTTCCCCTAAAAGTAGTGATTTTAAAGGTTCCGGTGGGTCTTCGAACGAAGGCAAATTTATTTTACCTCCAGAACAACAGAAACCAGCAGACTCCTTCCTCCACTTCGAAGCATTACAAAAGGAACATACTACGTTCATATCGCCTATTTCAGAAGATGATCTGTAATCAATTGTGAGGTTATAAGCAAACCCACTTTTATATTTATCGGACCACGCCACCGAATTTGTAGATTGATCTACCACGTGTATATCTAAGTCATTAAGACCATGTCGAAATCTATCTGCAGTAAGACGGGCCTCTCGCTGTTCTTCTGTTTCAAGCGACCGAATATTTTCAATTCTTAATCTTTCATTAGATAAAGTAATCAATTGTTCTTGTCTCAAAGAATTGTAATAATCGCGTCCCGACTCTAGTCGTTGTTCATGCTCATGTTCATCTTCAAGAGATCGAATCATGTTATGGTGCGCCCTATCATTTGTCAAACGGTCTTGATATTGAGTAAAAGTTTCAGATTCTCGAGACAAAATATGACGTTCGCGATCAGCTGTAAGCCGTAATTCCCTCTCAGTGAAGGTTTCGGACTCGCGAGATAAAATATGACGTTCGTGGTCAGCTGTAAGCCGTAATTCCCTCTCAGTGAAGGTTTCGGACTCGCGAGATAAAATATGACGTTCGCGGTCAGCTGTAAGCCGTAATTCCCTCTCAGTGAAGGTTTCAGACTCGCGAGATAATGTATGCCGTTCGCGGTCAGCTGTGAGTCGCAATTCTCGTTGTAAAACAGTTTCAGCTTCTCGGGATAACGCATGTTGTTCCCGGTCAATGGAACGCCTTAGCTCTCGTTGAGAAGAGCTTTGAGAAGCCCGTGTTGTAGCTCGTCTCGCTCTTTCAGCTGCTAATCGCATCTTTCTTTCTGGAGAGCTTTCATTAGCTCGAGATGTTGAGGCACTAACTCTCATAGAGTTTAACCGATGTGCTCTTTCCTCTTCCGATTCTTGAGAACGCGTCATTCTCATTCTCCTAGCTTGACTCGAAGTTCGAGATAAAGATGGTCGTTTTTTAGGTGGCATCGTTTATTTTATTTTTAATCGACGGTAACTTAAATTCTATTTAGTTACCCAACAAAAAACTTACGTCAGAGGTCCTAACTATAGCTAAGTATATAATAAATAGAATATAAATCTAAGTGCCTATTAAAACTAAAATAATATTCTAATCGAATTATAAATATGTACGTAGGTACCTACAAATTACAAAAGAATAAAAAATGAAAATAAAGCTATACTTAATGCGTGTGCAATACTATCTACACTTACCTACTTCACTTAAAAATGAATAATAAGAAATACCTACAACTACTGTAATTAATCAAAGTACCTATGCTAATACAAAAAAAACCTTAGATGTTCTAAGTACAGCTGCTATATAATAAAAAAATATAAATCTAAGTGCCTATTTAAACTTAAATACCTAATATTCTAATAGAATTAAACTAAGAAATATGTACCTACCTACCTACAACTTAGGTACAAAAAAAAAAGAAATGAAAATAAAGCTAAAACACGTGTGCAGTATAGGTAGATAGTAGGCAATATCTACCTATACCTACTTCACTTAAAAATAAATAAAAAATACCTATGAATACTATAATTAATAAAAGTACCTACCTACGCTTTTATCTACTCAATACAAAAAAAACTAAACATAAAATGCCCAAAACTAACCTATCAGTAACTAAAAATCTAACAATAATCTAATCTATCTATCTATTATCTAATCTAAAAATCGAATCTAAATCTACTTAAAAAGAAATAAAATAGGAACTATTAATAGTTAAGAATTTAAACAAAACTAAAACTAATTTAGAAAATAACAACAAAAGAAATTAAAATAAACTATTTAAAGACAAAAAGTCGCGCTGATAAGCACGGTTTATAAAATAACAATTATTGTCTGTTAATAAAGTTCAACACTCTGAACGCATCAACAGCCAAATATTGAATGACGCTTGCGCTCGCCTCCCGCCCCTTTTATACTCTGCCGCCGCGAGCCCCGTCGAGCGCGGCAACCGTTACGCAAAAATAATCCTTATAGCTTGATTCACTATTCACGCGCGATGTCTTGTTGGCGTATTTCATGTAAGTAAGTATAAGTTTGGTGTTTCTATACCGATTTCAATGATTCTTTTTTTATTGAATTGGTGCTAATGTTTATTTTTTTTTTAATTAGGAATGATGGTGAGCATTATTGGTTTTATAAACGTAAAAGTAAACAAATATAATAAGAAATCTCCGAACTGCTAAGCTATCGAGAGTTATGCGTGTTATTGTGAGTTAACTATAAAAGGTAGATATATGCTGTCTTGGAATATTTTTCGTGTATTTTTATGTAGAATATTTCCGTTATACATAGTTTCTATGTAGCTCTAACCATTAAGGCTGCACACGCGACGGAAGCTTAAAAAATCAAGCAACTTCTCCCATTTTCTCAACATTTCCTTTCACTGCTCTGCTCCTATTCATTGTAGTGTGATGAAAAGTATACTATTACCTGCCCAGGAGTATAAAGAATAATTGTACTAAGTTTCGTAAAAATCCGTCGAGTAGTTTTTTTTTCTGTAAATAACATACAAACAGACAGACAGACAGACAGACAGACAAAAATTTTTTTAACTGCATTTTTGGCATCAGTATCGAACACTAATCACCCCCTGCTACTTATTTTGTAAATATATTTCATGTACAGAATTGACCTCTCTACAGATTTATTATAAGTATAGATAGTTATTTAGACAGAGTCTAAATTAAACTTTAATGAGACGAGGCAACGTAATGTTTGCGGTTCTCAAGTATTTCGTGTTTGTAATTAAGAGAACTGCTTGAATTTGTCTAAAGAAAATCTAGATCTTTTTTTTTGTTTTTGTCTATCAGTGTACTTTAATGATTCCTTTAGATTTTTCATTTAAATATACGAATTAGACAAAAACATACTCTTCATAAAACCTGTTCGGTTTATGAAACAACCAAAATAAAAATAGTACAAACCAAACCAGTATGTAAAACTGTGACAGAATTTCAATTGTATTCGTTTAAGTCTTAAACCTCTTCTGAAAGGTAAAGCAAAACATATAGGTGAGGTGTTTTAATAACACAATTTCCTTCATTATTTGTAGGTATGCCATCCTAACCCACAATGTTCCCTTTAGAATAACCATGTCGTAGTTATGGTAACTATTTAAAACTGTCCACAAACGAGGGTTGTTCCGAAAACTATAAGTCACAAAGTAAATATAATCTCTATTTTCCCGAAACTATTTTGAATGGATGGCTTATTTCATTAAGAAACTCCTTCGTGACTATTAATTGACACGTCAATATTTTCTTATATTTTTACAGATTGTCTTTCACTCTTCTTTTCTTTGTAATGATGGACGTCTGGCGAGAAGCTTTTCGTGCTATGATTTTCTATGTTTTTAAATCTTATGGTTACCCTTCAAGGAATCCTATGAAAATATACCAGCTGCTTTGACTCTGCTACTGCATTAGCCATAGTTACTTATTGGTTTTGTGAATTTAAACTTAATCGAGAGAACCTAAACGATGGCCAGACCAGACCGGACTAGGCTCGTTCGATCAACAACTCCTGTAACGTATGAGAATGTTATCAGGATGGCCACTCCATCCTGATAACGTTTATTGAGAGAAAATAAAAACTTTACACATCGGGAGTATCAGGCTAAACTAAATATTGAATGACAGGGAGTTTCCACGATCCTGCGTTAAGAATGGTGGTCTCTCGATGAACTCTCTTTCTCTTTTCGATACTAAAATGGGGTATTTTAGCATCGAAGAATAAGATTCCATTCGTGGTGATTGGCACAAATTTTTGCTGGAATGTAAATCTTTTCTGGAAAAGTTTGAAGGAGGATCTTCGCAAAACGTATACTACATCCTTACTAGTGAAGAATCTTGGATCTACAGCTACGAACATCTCACGAAGCAGCAATTTGCATGAAGCAGATGTTTGCAGAGGATAAGTTGGCCATAAAATTTGTGCTTTGTCAGAGCGGTCGAAGTTGAATAGCGGCGTCCGCTCCATTCTTTATAATAAAGATAATACCCTCGCTCACGTAGCTGCTAGAATCGACTATACGACATTTTCGGGGTTACAAATGTACATCCAAGTGTACATCCTCTGTACAGCCCAAATTAAATAAACTTCACATCATAGTAGTTATGTAAATCATTATAATTTGAAATTATCTAACATTCATTTCGATTTTAATTTCTTTACGGTGTTACTCTATACTGTAATGTTAGTTAGAACTTGTAGTTCAATGATGAGAAAGTTTAATGAACTGGTTTTATACCAGTAGTGTAATAAAAGTAAGTTAGTATTTTAAGAGTTAATATTCCTGATACATATTGCGATTTTCTTATGTCTTTCTTACTTCCAAATGGTATATCTGAAACACAAAACCTCGCTTTATTAACCGATGTTCAAAGATTAAACGGAATTATGGTACTGTAACCTGGAAAATATTGTTTTATTTTTAATGTGTTAACTTGTTTACAAATTACGATTTATTATTAACTGTAATCCATATTCGATATTGTTATTATGTCTTTCGTCAGACATCACGCGGCCGAAATATATGTGAAGGTATAATTGTAACGGTGCACCAGTTGGACAAGTTGCTTTGTTAGCTTCCGTACTCATGGACATCTTCGACCTATAAATATTCTACTAATAACAGTGGAATATTTATGTTTATATATATAAATATAGCATCTGAAAATATGTTTTTTAGATGTATTGAAACTCGAACTAATAAATTAAATAATTTTCGTAATTTATGCACACATCTAGATGAATTTCTAAAATGCCTTAAAACTAAGCAAGAATAAAAATTGGTTTATAGTAAAAAAAAAAAATTAAGCTAAAAGCTGGGTTTTTCATCGTTACCGACCAGACTTAAAGAATTGTCATATTTAAATATTTTGAGAATAATAAAAAGAACAATTTATTTAAAGTTGAGCTTTTAGATAAGGTTTCAGTATATACTGAACTACCCAATTTAGAATTTATAATAAATTTAACTTACTTAATCTGAAGACTTTAAACATTTGACTATAAACTATAATAAATGACATAAGTTATATGTTCAAGACTTCTCTGAAACATGTTGAGGTTTAATACGAGCAACTATTATAAGGATTCTCAAATATTTCGTCTTACAACTATTTCGTTACTAACGATCTTGAAGTTTAATTAAATACTAGCTATTGTTTACGACTTTGCACTCGTAGATCACAGAATTGTAATACTGGTTCGGATTAATATTTCATAACTTATAATCGTCTACCGACAAGAAAAACCAATATCTGCATTTGACATATTTTCTTAAAGACATTTTCAAGACTCTACTGACATATAAAAAAGTACATTTTACCAATAGTAAACTAGCCTGTCTTTTAATACTGTTATAGTAAGTAGATAGTAAGTATAAAACTAGTGTGACTATTTAAAGAGTCCAAAAATTTTGTTTTTATGTATTCCATATAATAATTCTACAATTTTTCATAATAATGTCGTAACAATTTTACAATATTTCATGATGACGTCCATGTGTGAAAATTAATATTTAAATAAAATATAATAATCTAAGTTCAAGATTGTATACAATACGAAAAAACTTAACGTTTTACATTATATGTATCAGATATTAAGATGGCCTTCTTCTAGAAATATTTTTAGTTACAAAAAATAAACTTGTATAAAATAGCACGAAATGATATACAGAAAACAAATTTATTTCCACTATAATATTATTACCACACTATTACCACATTTTATTATAGTTAATTTTGTAGCTCAACTGTTTTTTATTTGATAATTATACACTACACAAACAATAATTAATTTTAACCTGCTAACAAAATTGGAGTTGTTTCTAGAAAGCAGTAAGAAATATTATATATATATATATATATATATATATATACAGAAAACAATTATATAATATAGTAATCGATGTGAATTCTCTTTTAATATAGTAGCAATAATATCGAAAAAAGCAATAATAAGATTTTTTTCCAACAAACAGAAAGAAAAAGTTCGTTAACCAGAGAAATTAATAGCTTTATGTTTAGAGCTGTGGCAGTTATTCGGTCTCCTAGTAATTAAACTCATTTGACTTCGAGCACTAAATTTCCTAGTGTTGAATCCTCTTCACGATTCAACATTTTTCAATAATAAAACCAGTTTATATTTGTAATTTCAATAACGTTACTAGCTTCTTAAACTAGATTAAAAAAAATTAACAACATCTAGTGCTAAATCAATTTCAATTCCAAATTTGCATTTACTTATAAAACTTATCTTGTCGTTGTCTTCAGGGTAAGAATATAACAGAGGCAAAAGGTCCTATCATTCCTCTACTCTTTGGGTGTATTTCGCTTGTCAACATTCATTAGTTTACCTGAAATAATAACATTTCTTAAATCACGAGATAAATATATGTAATATAAATTACTACTGTTTATATTCTACATAAAATCTTTGTTATGTTTCAAGTTAGCTTTATTTAAAGTAAATCTTTTGAATTGGGTTTAAATTTTGCACTTCAAAAAGACTATAAATATATAAACCTAGTTATAGTCATTTTTGAGGCATGATTGAAGTCAAAATGATCTGTCAGTATTGTCACGAGTAATTCGGGAAAGCTCCCGATAACAATCAGAAATAAAACAACAATCAGTTTATTTGTAGAATAACAATTTATATGTAATTTGGAGAAATAGTCTAATTATACAAAACAGTATACAATAAATAGTGACCTGAAACTATCAACGATGTCCGTTCTTTAAGAACATGACAAAGTTTTCAGCTTTTGTTCATATTGTAATGTTATTTTAAAACTTTTTTTGTATTGTCAAGAAATCTTTACAATATCAATGATAATAGTTAAGCAAAATGAATATTTTTGTATAGCACGCTTTCAAAAAGAAATCATTACAATATCAAAGAAAATTAAAGACATCTGTGGCTATTCTGAACTATATCAAGTACACTTGATTATTAAGTACTATTTTAAGCAAAGTATCAGAATATTTAAACTACCAGTTACACATCGGTTTAATTTAAATAAGAAGTCATTAATAAGAGTATACTTTATAAATGCTTAATTAATTTGCGCGATTAAAAACATGGTATATTAGTTGGCAGAGCGACGACGACGAGACTAAAATAATAAACTACTAAAAGTTTACTCTTAATAAATATATAATAGGTATAATGATAAAATGTCATAGTATGTAATTTATAATAATTTAGACACATTTATAACAGTAGACAGAAGTACTAGCACTGCTGACTACGTATAGTTAATAGTACTGAAATGGTTTATTTAGACCTAATATTGTTAGATATTATATTATTTTGAATATATTATTTTTAGAGAGAATAGTATAGTGTAGCAAAAATCTGAAAACTCATCATAACTAGGTACACCTGAAATAGATTCTTAGTCAATACTTCCTTGAAATTCGTACATGACATTTCATTTATTAGCCCTAATAATGTACTCAAATTACAAACAACAAATTCCAATAAATACTAATATTATTCCGTGGAATAACTTCCACATTTTATAAATATTCAAAAAGGATAATTTAATTTAGGTTATTATGATTTTATAAATATTATGAATATTAAGTTAAACAGAGTAACTATTATAAAATATAATTAAAGACAATGACCAAATTTTTTTTTATTGTAGGATAGTATAGTATCTTTAATTATACGTATAAGACTGAGTTATTGACTGGCTGAATTGTTACATTAAAATATATTCGTTCAACATTGTGTGTGTGTGTGTGTGTGAAATGTGGTTGTGTTTGTTTATTTAAAACTACTGTAATCTGTAACATAAAATATGCAATGTACATGTAAAATATCCTCGAATATAATAATAAGATATTGATTTTAAAATTACTTACAGCTGTCTTTCTCACAAAGCTTTTCCAAACAAACTTATTACAATATTAAACAGATTGTACTTTAGTATGTTGTACGTTATAGATACTTATAAAAGAAAACTAATAATATTTTTTTATAATTTTTGTTCTATCTTATGGTTACAATGTAACGTTGTAGTTTTATAAAATGTTATTTAAAATACACAAGAAACACATTCTGATTACAATATTTAAATATCTTACTCAACATGTTTTGTTTTATTAATTAAATCCAAGGATACGTTAATTCTGAATATTTCTTACTTAATGTAATATAAAAGTAATGAAACTTGCAAGAAAATTACTATCATCAAATTCATTTAATTATATATGTAATAGGATTATATATATATAGTTAAATAATTGTTGCGGAGTGACCAGTGAGAACATGCATTGATCCAATTCCGAGAAGTGGGATTGAATTTTATAATATATCGATTGGTGATTAGCTTTACACAAGACCATTGTGATCTGTTAGGCCACAACGTTGTACGATCATGTTGAGTTATTACATACAGACCTAGAGAAAAACATACGTTGAATTTAAATTTATTTCTTACATTTTACAAAATCATAAATATTTCAAAATGTTTTTTTCCTTATGTAATATATTACATCTATCCGTTACTTCATATCTAAGAACATTCTTTTTTTTTTTTTTTTTTTTTTTTTTTAATAGAAACAACAATATCTGGTGAAAATGTTCGCATCATATTTTATATACGCTGAAGTAATTTTTTTATACAATATATAAAGTGCTACTATTCAATACGTATGAGATCAGTTAAGTCATTACTGAAGAATACATATTGTCTAAAATACTACTATTACACTAATACTTAATAATAAATAGCCTTTACATAAGTATATATTATATAAGTAACAAGAAGTGACTTTTTATAGCAACACAAACAAGCGATAATCATAGTAGACAATGGTTAAAAATATTTTTATTCAATCCTCTTTTCAATCCGCCCATATCCCAATGGTTTAAATAAAACTTGGTTTATTTACTTTTTTGACCTTCCTCCGGCTCTCGAGTAATATTCGAAAGAGAATTTATCCATCTCTATGAGTATTGAATAGTCTTACAAAATAGGTATTGTATCAAGGAATGATCATAGTGCACACTAAGATTATTGTAAATATTATTCCTCTATAATATATGTATTTCAATAAACCAGATTTAATGTAATAGTAATAGTCATTATATGCATTTTAAGATTCAATCATTCATCAATCAATTTTCAGTCATTCAATGTTGGAGTTCATGTTAATTTTCCAAACGTTTAATAAATGCCGTTTGTTTTCACAAAGTTTTGGGAAAAAAATACTATTATATAGATATGTGTTTACGAAATAAAATTATGAATATTTATAGAATTTCTCCACATTAATTCCTTTCGGTAGTTCGGAAAAACAGAAAACAAGCCAATATTGTAACCATTACAGGTTTTATGACCATTTTACGAGTCAATAAATTATATGACTTTTATGTAAATATATTAATTTGTTATACTAAAATTATATAGTTTTATCATCTTTGCAATACAAATAACATTATCAACATATTTGTTAATTTTATTGCTCAAAATAATTACGGTATTTATGATTAATAAATTGTGACAGTTTTCATAAGATTATATAATTATAAAACTCTCATGTAATAATTATTTTGCCACGTTGGTATGAATATGGATCTTAATTTCAATTCACTACCAATTTTGTTTCGACTTTCATGATATTTATTTGTCACTGATATGATGTCAAGATAGGTTATACAGATAATACAATGCAAAACACAATATTTATATTATGTTTATAATAACTTTCAAAGAAATATAATGATACTTCAAACTGATAATTATTTAATTAAAAAGATATCACAACTAATCAAGTGTTTTGATGTTATCTTTTCATAAACGAAGTTCCTTGTTTTGAGAACAGTGAATTAGATATTTTGAAACAAAGATTGTCACTATGTGGTTTTCTTTTTAACACTTTTCCTTATACTTAAATGAGCAAGCAAAAGCAAGTTCTTCATTTAAAAACAATTCGACCAAGTTTAGTGCCTTTTTTGTTTATAATTTTCTGTTGTTTTTAATTTTAAAGTTTATGTTGAAATACTTGATATAATTTGCCAAGTGCACTCACCTGATTGATAAGTGGATTGCACCGGTGTGAAACCAATGAGTGAATTAAATGTTATCTGTGGTTACATCTTAAACCTTAATCACATTTTTGTACACTAAGTAATTAATCAAGACTCAGGAAGTGAGTTAAGCAATTTACAGAAAAGCAGCACAAGCAGCAGAATAGTCATGACCTAAGAATGTAGTTATCATAATGTAAAACCCTTGTACTTTTAATGTGATTTATGAATTAAAATTACTTTATCTTTTGATAAAGATCGCATACAAAATTAATGGTTATAATAAAGACCCTTACATCCGACCAGTCTTTTATTGGCACATTAAAATAAAGGACTGGGTTCATAAAACAGAATTAATCGCCATCTCCAGGACCGTTCTTAAAATATTAAAAGCATTATATGCACGCCCTATTTCTCTTCAGAATATTGTGTCTTCATATTTAGTCTGTCAGATGGATAGCACTTAGGGACTTTACTAAATTATTGTTATGAATCTATATAATTCAAAGAGATTTAATTCTACATAGTTCAGATGGATAAATAATTGGCACATATATAGTAACATATACAATAGTTGAGTTATATATAGGGTTAACTAAGTTACGTAACTGTAATAATGTAAACATAATTTTTTTGATCTGTTATGTAACTATTCAAAGATACCAATTTAGAACAATTCTTTATATTTTTAACTATCACATATTTATTTTACCAAAATCGATTTCACTTGAACGTTCATTTACTTCATATCACTTAATATCCGTTATTGTCTCCTCGAGGTAAAACGTTCTGGTATTCACTTTATCGGAGGCTCTTCCGCTCATACACATCCGTTAGCTTATGTGTATAACATTACTTATAAAAAATGACTTTGTATTATTTTTTTAACTATCCTCAAATATATATACAATTAAATGCAAAACAAATTCTTAACATCAAAATAACTTTCATATAGACACAGATGGTCTGGTTTTTTTTTAATTAATAAATAGAATATTTAATCGGCACAGTTTAAATTTGAAATTATGAAGTTAACATATTTTTTTTCTATTTATTACAGAACTAATATCTGTAAATAAGAACCTATTTTATTAAGACCTTGCCTCTGTTTATTTAAAACTTTAACCATTGTCATAATCTAAAATATGAAAGTAGTTTGTAAGTTTGTATAACTTACAAACTACACCTCTTTATAGAATATAAATAAAGTTTTATTAAAAAGTTATTACAAATGTAATAAAGATGAAAAGAAAGTTCATAAGATAGAGCTTAACGTAAATTTCTCGTGAAACTCTTCTCTTACGTGATAGAGAACATACTGTGACATTAATTTATCCCTCAAAAGTCTATTTAACTGGTAACTTTAACACTTTTTACAACATTTTAGAGATGCTGCGTCTTATTGTAAGGATAACAAAAATATTATAAGGATATATTTTTTTATATAAATACTGTAACTCGCTTATCTGGTATATTATTAATTTAAATAAAATATATTAGTTGCATTTAGTTTTAATTAGATTATGTTTTGTAGGCTGTGCGAAGTATTGATTAGTTCACTGAAAGATTGACTAGATAAACCTCTTCCTTAAGACACCCCCAGTAAAAAAAGTCTAAAGGGTTTAGATCCGGGGATCTTGGGGGCCATAGAATAGGTCCCAGGCGGCCTATCCACCTGTTAGGATAAGTTTCGTTCAAGTATGCACGTACTGCAACAGTATGGTGTGCAGGACGGCCATCATTTTGAAGCCAATATGTGTTGGGAAGCTCTTCGGGCACGTCTACCAATAAATTGAGTAAGTCATTTTGAAGAAAATTTAAAAAACTTTCTCCTGTTATGTTACCTGGGAGTTCAAAAGGACATATAATTTTACTTAGACCAGCGCATCTTCGTCAATCTTTTCTAACATCTGACGACAAAATTGAACTCTAAGTTGAAAGTCTCTTGGAAGTAGAGTTTGCACGCGTGTAAAATGTTATGGATAGAATCTGTTTTTCTTTAAAATATTGTGCACGGTTGATTTGTCTCTGTCCGTGCGGCGAGCTATTTTTCGCGTGGAGGTCTTAGGGAACTTCATTGAGAACATCTTCTTCGATGGTCAGGCGACCAACCCTTCCGGGACCAGCACCACCTACACCGTCACCAGGCATCCTGCCTTCGGAATAACAGCCATGAACGCTACAGAAAATACTACAGAAAATACTACAGTTAACTATGTTATTTGATAGTTATTCACTAATACGGCTAATAATAAATATTTAAGTATAATAATATTAACGAGTATAAATATAACATCAGACAAAAAAAAAATATTTTTTTTTAAAGCGTCATTTTTCTAGCAGTTATAATTTTGTTTAAAATTTTTTTCGTGCTTGCCTTTAGTTCTACTATTAGCTTTTCAAAGGTTATCCATTGTTTCCTAGACACCCTGTATGTACTATTTACTTCATTTTCATACTTTCTTTTTTATGCATTCTTCGAATATTCGAATAATTTTGATATTTTTAATATTTATATTGAAATTAGGACCATGAAAATAAAAGCATAAGTTTTAGTAAATTACTAATATTTGAAACGCGATCTAAGGCCGTAAAACTAAATTATCTATTTCACATAACTATAAAATTGTATAATAAGACCGCAATAAAAATAGTCAGAATAAAATGGAATGAACTGAAACAATACCATATTTATCATCAAGATCCAATTGTTTTCATTTAATATTTTAATATTAAATATTTTGGGTTCACCCATATGAAAATGTTTTTTCACTCTACTTCAATTATTAAGATAATCACCAATACAATGACTTAGATGACAAAATGTTAAAGACGAAAACAAACAGTTTTGAGATTAAAACTAATTTCCTTACGATTTTTTCACCAATTTCCTACAATAAAACAGTTAGTTATACTTCTAACTGTCTCAAATAGAGACGTTGAAGGCAAGCTGAATAAAATTAATTTATACTCAAAAATGTTACTTGCTTCCCGAATTTTAGTTAAAAATGATATTAAAATATCTCGTCCAAAATTAATTTTCATTACAAATTTGCATTTACCTCGTGGCTTATCGAAACTTATTTTGTCACTTTCTTTGAGAAAATGATACAACAAAGGCAAAAGGTCCTGTCATTCCTCCAATCTTTGAGCTGCCCCTCAGTTTGAGTTTACCTGAAACAATCATATTTTTTTAACTGCGGTACAAATATTTATAGTATACGTTGCTACTATATTTTTAAATATTATAATTATTATTTAAATAAGGCTCTTTTAAGTAAATATAAATGCAAAATTTTGCCTTCTTCTGTGACTTTTTTTGGTTTTTAACTTTCAACCCCCCCAGCCCTCCAACCCCCCGACCGATTTCCCCCGTTCAAGAACTTAACCTTCATTTTATCCTTAAAAATGTGTATACCAAGTTTAAAAATCTTCCGTCAATATTTGTGACCTGCAGCGTGTCCCAAAGGTTTGCACTTTCACCCCCTCTCCCAGCCCCCCCTTTCATTTTTTCCAAAAAAATGAGATGCTACGTTTGTCCTACTAATTTATCCTATCGACCTGTGAAGTCAGATTTTGCCTACGATGAATTTGGACTGATGAATCATATATACATATACAATTAACCGCCCACCTAGTATTTCCTTCAATTTACAGAAATCGTCAAATTTAGACCACATTTTATGAGAGGTACATTGAAAGCTACCTTTAACATCTTGAAAAAAAAACTAAATTCTTCAAACAAGGGGTTTTATTAAACGGTAAATTCCAAAAATCGATTTTAGGAAAATTTTCGATAATAATTTAACAATTTCAATTTTGAAAAACGTGGTCTGATTAAAAAGAAAATTTAAAATTAATAATGGGTATTGCTGCTTTAGGCTCCAACGACTTCTTGAAGCCGGTTTGCCATTCCATCCATGAAATCTTGGATATCTAATTGGGGGATATTGTGCCACTCCTCTACCACAGTCGTCTTGAGCTCTCCTAGTGTCGTAGGTGCTGGTAATCTTGCTCGAACACGTCTTTTGTGGTTGTCCTCAATGTACTCAATTAGGTTAAGATCGGGACTGCGTGCCGGCCATGGTAATACTTGAATACCGACCTTATTAAAGTACTCTATGACGGAACTTGCGGTATGGCAACGTGCATTATCATGCATTAATCTAAAGTTTTACCAATAAATGGTGCAAAAGGTACAACATGGTCTTGTCGGACATTTTCCACGTATCTTTGAGCATTTGCATTGTTTATATCGAACACAACAAGTTCAGTACGAGCCTCATAAGAGATACCTCCTCAAACCATTATGTATTCTCCCTGGTAACACATTGTTTCGGTTATGGCGCATGGAGCAAACCTTTCATTTTGGCGTTTTTAGATACGTTGACGTCCATCTAGGCCTCTTAGGGCTATTCTGCTCTCATCTGAGAACAGTACGTGCTTGCATTCCCTAACAGACCAGTTAGCATATTCTTGAGCAAAAGCAAGTCTAGCTCTACAGTGTTGTGGGAGCAAGAGCTGAACGAAAAGCCCTCAGAATCCTTTCTGCCAGTCTCCTCCTAATTGTTCGTTTACTCACACTGACATTTCTCACATCAAAAAGACGCGTACGAACTTCGGTAGCCGTACAAAAGCAATTTCTCAACACGTTTCTGATAACGAAGCGGTCATCTCGGGCTGAAGTGCATCGATATCCACCTTGAGCTGGTCTGCGCGAGTATGAACCTGTCTCCCGAAATCGTCTGATGGCATCCCGTACCGTAGTTCGAGGTACACCGAGTGTACGGACGATGTGACGTTGGCTCTACCTGGCGTCAGACAAAGCCACTGCCCTAGCTGCACCAGTTGCATCGAGTGGCATTTTTTACAGTTACAAACAATAAGCAAACACTAGAAACTTAAATTAAACAATATTCACACACTATGGTAGAAAATAACTGGAAATGTTAACACGGGAATACAACGGCAACAATGTCAAATAACGACAAAATTCCAAAAACCTGTCGGTGACACAAAATTAGAAAACAAATTATGAGTATAAGTGTTTAATTTATTGCTAGAGTAGCCACTTGACAAAAAACAAAACAGTAGCTAAACCATAATAAACGTAAACAAACAGGGCGACGAATGATAGAGGTGGGCGGTTAAATGTGCCGGTGAGTGTATATAGAAGGATATATAAATTTTTTTTTTTCGACGGATTCTCAATCTCCAGTTCATAAACGGCGTAGCGCCCCTACTCTGGGGTCTGGGTCCCGTCGTCGCATCGATTACAATAGGTAGATTCATCTATGGAATCTACCTAAAATACTATATTTAAATCAGTTTTTATTTACGAAACGTTTACTGAAATGGGACTATGTTTTAAATAAGTTAATTAAAATTAAAGCTATATCTATGCAATAGAATCTATGTGTGTGTAAAATTGTTAAAACTCTGTATACACTTAAATAGGATTAATATGCCAAGGTAACGCTATTAAATATGCACTTAACAGAGACAATGAATATATAACTCTAGTTGCGGTCAGTTACAGGAAGCATGATTAAAGTCAAAATAATTTAACAGAACTGTTAAGAGTTGTAATGAGTTGTCATGATATCAACAATTAAAAATGAATAACACATAATCAGACTACAAATTAGTTAATTTTTATAAGAACAGTTTACATATAATTTCAAGAAGTCATAAAATCTTTGAAGATATCTGAACTATTCAAAATTAAAACACACCTAGTATAAGCTCTATTTTTTATAAGCTATAACCTGAAACTGTCAACGATATCCGATCTTAAATAATGTTATTTCTAAATGTTGACTTTAAATTTGTAGCAATATTTTTATTCAAGTTACAAAATATTTTATTTTTATTCGTTTTTCTTGTAACATTTTGGCACACGAAAATAATAACAAATTTTTCTTAATAACTAATCATTCAATTAAATTAAAATTATAAGTAAATTGGACGTCAAGACTTAATCAGAAGGAATCCCGCTTTACCAGTGATTAAAAATTATAAATCCAAAGTTTATTACTCTGAATTCATAAAATTGGTATAATTTGTACTATGCAGATAACGAAAGAAGAAGTTTCATTAATAAAAACAAAAAGCTCATAAATTTATTTTATAAGTAACTCTCATTACATTTGGCTGGAATATTAAGAATAATTAAGTTAGGTACAAATTCAACTTTGTTTTTTGATAAAGAGATTAAAAGGTTTATATTTTGTTTAGACTTGCACTTATTATTAAGTACGAGTACTCGGACCTTATGTAGGGATGTTTGCTCAATAACAAAAATTCTTACTTATGATGTTCAATTTGTTGCGTACTACTTTTATAAGAATTTTTCTTTAAATATTTTTTTTCAACTGAAATATTGATAATGAAGATATATGATTCATGAAGATATTTCAGTTAACAATAATATTATTCGTCAATAGTTAAGTTTATTATTTTAAAAACCATTTATACATATATTAGTATAGTTATTAGTATAGTAGTATAAGTAAAAGAGTATCTGTATCTTTGTAACTTTTTGCTTTGATCAAGGGCTATTTACATTGTTTATGGGAATAATGAAGCAAAATAAATCTTTTGCTGTTAGGGTTTAAATAAGAAATCATTACAATATCAAAAATCTTTCAAATATTTGTGTCTATTTTGAAGGTGCACTTGGATATCAAGTAATGGTTTAAGGCAGAGAGAGTATCAGAATATTTAAATAATCAGTTACACATGGATGGTTAATTTTAATAACAAGTCATGAATAAAAATATAATTAATTGACAAATTAATGATATAAAAGTAAAAACATTACTTGACTTACTAATTATTTCATGACTCCTGGGTTGGAAGGTTAAATACTAGATTTGTATACAATATTTAATCTTAGTAAAAGAATTATCTACCTATAAAACAAAATAGTTTTCAAAAAAGAAATATTAGGATTTTTAAGAAAGATATTTAAAAAATATATTAAATTAATTTTAAAATATATTTAGAAGTGTGTTGAAATTTAATTGCTATAACAGCGGAATAACTGAAGAGCAAGAAGAAATTTGGTTAACTTTGCTATTACTCGCAAGAGTAAATTTGTAAAAGTAAACAGGTATATTTCTTAATGAATAATAAATACGTGGTTCAACAAAAACACTGGAACTCAATTCTTATTTATAATTCCTTAAAATATTACAGCTATGAATATCATAAGAACCTATGATTTACAAATTATTTAAAAAATAAACCTTTTAACTATCAATTGTTTTTTTCCTTACCATCAAGTTTGAAGATAAATTTTGGTAATTAACCTCTATTATTTGAAGAATATTATTATAACTAACGCTTGAAATCGTAATATCAACAGCTGTTAATGTTACGATATTCTCTCTTGCTCTATTCTGGAAATAAAAAGTACAACGTAAATTATGGATTAAGTTGATTGCACTTGTTATTTCCAGAACAGAAGTTGATATAAAACAAAATATTTTAATTTACATAATTATATATTTTGAATATTTAACTACAATTGTTACAAAATCTTATAATTAAGGTTCACTTCCTAAGAGGATTCAATATAACATTGTTAAGTATTAATTTAACAGTTTGCAGGCATAAATAATACTACATCTCCAATTTAGTTCACAGTAAATCCTAAACCTACTGCTAGATTGCAAGTTGTGTTCTAAATCTGTCACCGATGTTATGCAACGAAAACAAAACAAAGTTACCACTTTATGTATTATAATGATATAATCATACTAGAAATAATTTTTTTTACATGATTTTTTTAGTAATATTATTATCCTTCTACTATGTGTAAACTGAAAAGTTTGTAAAGATAGCTGAATATTCGTTTGTATGAATGTTTGTTCTTTTTCATACATAAACTATTCAACGGAATTAGAGGAAATCTAAATATCACGGTAACATGTTTTTACTTATTATTTAGTTATCGAATTATAGGCTGAGGGCATAACGTAATAAAGACATCACTTGATCAATATTTTGTAAATTATATGTTTATAAAGAATATAATATTATGTTTCAATTATATATAGAAAGGTTATTAGATAAATCACCCCATACATAATAACTGAAGTTATTGATTTTATAATAACTTCGAGATACAGCTGACTATCTCACAAAGTTAGTCTAACTAAACTTATTTCAACACTATACAGGTTGTGCTTTAAGTCACAGCAGATTATAGTTTATACAAAAGTTTAAAATCTTATAGTTTGCGAAGTCTAACTCATGTTCTCTAAACAAATAATTATTTACCTCGAACCTCTGACGCATTTTATAAAATTTAAATTGGGACTTCGTCACAGGAATTTAATGAACATAGTTTATATATGAATATATTTAAATTTAATATTTAAAATAAAAGATAAAACAAATTTATAGTTTTTGTTGTGTATTTTTTATAATAAAAAATATACACGGAACGTACTCTGATTACAATATTCAGAAATCTTACTCGACATGTGTGTTTTTAAATGTTATTTAACACCAAAGATAAACAATTGCGAATGTTTTTAAAAAACATTTTACAGTAACATCTCTATTAGACTCAGAGTCGATTAGGAATAGTGATATTGTGTCTGGGCGATCTGTTCAAGTTTTGGTAAAAAATGTAACGGAAATTATTACTAATATGTCGAAGGGAAGGTCACCTGCTCTTGATGGCCTAAGTATAGAACATTTTAGATACACCGGCGAGCATCTGCCTCGTTTACTTGCGACACTCTTTAATGTCTGTTTGGGACATACCCATTTACCAGAAGCGTTACTGCGTACCATAGTAGTGCCTGTTGTTAAAAATAGAACAGGAGACACATCTGACAATAGTAACTACCGGCCTATATCGCTTGCAACGACAGGTGCAAAAATACTTGACAGTTTGCTTAACGGCTACCTCGCTAAGCATGTAAGGCTCCATGATGCTCAATTTGGGTTTCGACCGGGTGTTTCTACAGAAAGAGCTATTTTCCATCTTAAGCATACTGTTAAGTATTACACGACGAGGAAAACGCCTGTGTATGCGTGTTTTTTGGACTTGTCTAAGGCCTTTGATCTTGTAAATTATGAGTTGCTGTGGGAGAAGCTAAGAGGCACGGGTGTGCCGACGGAATGTACTGAATTATTTCAATTTTGGTATAAACACCAAAAAAATCAGGTTAGGTGGGCAGGTGATGAGTATACCCTTACGTGTGGCGTGAGATAGGGTGGACTTAGCTCTCCTACTCTCTTTAACCTGTACGTGAACAAGCTGGTTGAGAGGCTCAGCAGCGTCCATGTGGGATGCTATATTGATGGCCAATGCGTCAATTACTTGAGTTACGCTGACGACATGGTTCTGCTGAGCCACTCGATCGGGGGTTTAAAAAAATTTATAGGGATCTGCGAGTCATAAGCGAAGACCCATGGCCTGGTATATAATGCCACAAAAAGTCCTATTCCTCGTCCTGTCGATCCTCGTGTTTAAGGCTGGTAAGCGGTTACCAGGTCGTGTGCCATCAATAACTCTCAATGGGTCAACATTAAAGAGAGTTGACAATTGTAAATATCTGGGCCATATTATTACTACTGATTTATGTGATGATGAGGATATTGAGAGGGAGCGTAGGGCGCTGGCGGTAAGAAGCAATATGCTCGCACGCAGGTTTGCTCGTGGTACTGCGGATGTCAAGATTACCCTTTTTCGGGCTTTTTGTCAGTCGTTATACTCGGGTGGCCTGTGGGTGAGCTATACGCGTCGAGCCTACAGGACTCTACGAGTTCAGTATAACAATGCCTTCAGAATGCTGTTGCGACTACCACGGTTTTGCAGCGCCTCAGCAATGTTCGCAAACGCACGGGTTGACGGATTTCATGCAATTATGCGTAAAAAAGCATCGTCTCTGTTGCGGCGCATGAGGACTAGCAGCAACATTCTGAAGACAATGATGGATCGCCCTCATTGTTTTATTCAGAAATATTGGATAGAAACAATGACGGGCCAAATAAAATAAAATAAAATAAAATATTTTTATAAGTAAACATTGTTACTAACATACTAACACTATATGGATGATCTTGTCCGAAATAAATGTTTTTATTAGTATTATTTATTATATTTATTATTTAATTCTGATTAATTTTTGTAACTATAATATAAAAGTCACGAAAAAATTTGATGATGTAAAAAAAGTCATGAAAGTTAACGAAAACAACAAGAAAGTATAAGTATATTATTTAGTTAAATAGATAAATAAAATGATAAATATATATGTATATTGTCATGTATTGTATATTATTATTTATTTTATTATACAGGGTGGGCCATGAATTAGTTAACATTTGAAAAAATCGTATAAAAAAACCATTTAACATATTTTAAAAATAGTTTATTTACGAGCAAGCTAATTAGTTGTAATTTATTTTTTAAAAATTATTTCGTCTAAATGACCACCGTTTCGGTTTTTGCACTCATCTAAGCGAGTCCTGAAGTTTTCGAATACTCTTCTGCAAAGAGACCGCGAGATCGCCGACATCTCTTCGATGATTTTTTCTTTAAGTTGACGGAGTGTATTCGGTTTATCAATGTAGACACGACTCTTTAAATAACCCCATAAAAAGAAGTCTGCTGGGGATAGATCTGGACTTCTGGGCGGCCATGGGATGTCACCTCGTCTGTAAATCAGCTTTTCCGGAAACATTTCTTTGACCACCGGCAAGGACTCGTTCGATGTGTGACACGTGGCTCCATCTTGTTGAAACCATGTGTTACGATTATAGCCAGCAAATTCTAGTAGCATCGGTGCTAAAAACTCCCGTAACATTTTCACATACTCGGCAGAATTAACAGTAACTGAACGGCCTCGAGAATCTTCAAAAAAGTAAGGTCCGATGATTCCTTTTGCTGAAATTGCAGCCCATACAGTTACCTTAGGAGAGTGAAGTGGCCTTTCATGTTTAGCTTTGGGATTTTCGCTGCTCCAATATCTGCAATTCTGTTTCTTTACATGTCCATTTAGGTGGAAATGGGCTTCGTCAGAGAATAAGATGTTGTCAAAATTACTGAATCGAGTTAACATTGTTTCAGCAAATGACTTACGCAAATTCAAATCATTAGGGTTTAGTTCTTGCACTATCTGGATCTTATATGGATGTAATTTCAAATCTAATTTCAAAATACGGCGTAATGATGTGCGGGATAATCCTAATTCAGCCGAACGTTTGCGCGTCGATAAATCTGGATCACGTCGAACAGAAGCGGAAACTTGCTGCACGTTCTCTTCGCTTCGAGAAGTCCGCGGGCCGCCGGTTTGTTTCACATTTAGTGTAGTTCCCGTCTCTTCGAACTTCTTCACCCATTTCTTTATTAAAGGAGCACTTGGACACTGACTTAAGTCGTGTAAACTATATTCAACGCGAAATAAGCGTCTCACAGTAATGAGCGAAAAGTTGTTTAAATAAAACTGTTTCACACAGTAAGCGCGTTGTGGCCCCGTGAAGCGATCCATTGCGACTAAATTTCCAAGAAGCGAGCTATTGCCCCCGCCAGCGCCCGCGCCCCGCGCGACCATAGTTTGCGTGGTAAGTTACATTTAAATGTTAACGAATTCTTGGCCCACCCGATATTATATATGTATATATGTGGATGTTTGTTTAATTGTTTATGTATTGTATAGATTATAATATGTTTATATATGCCGATAGTTACTCCTATATGATTGTGAAGTAGATTAATTTGCACTACCCTGTGACTTTTCTAATTGTCATTGTTCATCAAAGAATGTCTGTAAGAAATTGCTTAAACGATAAGACCGCCTTTGCACGTTATTTTACTGTATTTATATAAGCATTGTAATATTTTTTCTTTTATAACATTTTTATGTGCAATAAAGTTTTAAATAAATAATAATAAATAAATAAAGTTGTATTCATATTTAATACCATACATAGTTAAATGACCAATATTTGTTGTGAAGAGACTTAAGAGCAAATACAATGACATAAAGGTTATAACTATTATACATATATTGGTCCAATTGCAAAACGTGTGACTGAACATAATAATCAATATATCTACCATTGTTAAATGTTAGCGTTATCCGTCGTATCTAGTTATGAAATACATGTCTACTTGTCTTGATTAAAATTATATACAATTTCAGAGACAAACTATAAATTTCAATATTTCAAACTATAAATTTCATAAATAATGTAAAGTAAAAATCGTACAATTTACAAAAACAATTTGTTTTCTATACTCTTATATGTTATATTTTTATATTATTTCTAGGGCATCCTATTTCTCAAACTCATCCTAAAATAAAGCACTATATTTTTCTACACAGAGGTGTTCTTTTATATAATATATAGTGCGACCATAACAAGAATGACCACAAAAATTTGCTACTGTTTTTAAATGTGCTATTATTGCAGCAATACTTAATAATACCGATACACACTTCTTTGACATAAATAGATATTATAAAATTAATAAGCAGTCACTTTCTTTGAATTGTAACACAAATATGTTCCAGATAAGGATATACGGCACTTTCTCGAGAGGTTTTATAATTTATTAAAAAAGGAAAAAATAAACTGCAATAAACATATGAATGCAAGTTCATTATTTAAGAACCATCTAACAAAAATCGCTGCTTTTTTGTTGTTTGTAATTTTTGGGATGGGATTTACACGATACAATTTTAAATATTCAACAGGAAATTTGAAAACTTTGTTCGTATTTTTGTATTAAAATTTTAATACAAGTTGACATTCAGTTCAGTTCAGTTACAGTAGGTTGACAGAAAATAAACAACTTACACCTCTAGACACGTTACATATAAACATACTTGATATATATATCTCAGTGCACTTCACATTTAATCATTAGTGGTTTGAATATATATGTATATTTTTCATTTAAGTTATTTTACTATTTAAAAACAAAATTTTCTTGTTTATACATCATCATTCATTTAAATAATAATTTAATTCATAAACTGGTGAAATCTTTATACAAAATAAAAATCACATATTGCAATTTTATTCACACTAAATAAAATTTTATAATCTGAGTGACTTTTTTAGAACACAGCATAGTCAATACTTCTCGGCTTACACAATAAATTGTAACTTAAATTCATAAACTTTAACTTAAATTTATAGTTAACTCTGATTTTAAAAGTATTAATGCAGAAAACTATTTCTGGATTTTATTTATATGTTTAGAATAATATACATTTATAATTATATATTTATATTATTTGTCCATTAAAACAAACAATTATACCTGCTTTTTTCATTATAAACTAATAAAAATCTGATATTTATTACAATTTGATTGATTTACATAGTTGTTCCATATAATATTAAAAACTAAGAAATATAAATCCTAAAACACTTTAAAATCAAATAAATATAGTAACAAGTATTTAAGAGCTATTAACGAAACTTAGTCGTATTGCAGTTGGATATATATACATTATGTACGTTTAATAGTCAGTTATCAGAAACTAGTATTAGGTGTGACGTCTTAGCACCACAGAAAACAGTTTATATAAGAGATTTTCGTATTATGAGTGACAAAATAAGAAGTCCAACTTCCTCCTCTCGTTTCCCTGACTATTATCCCTCTTTCATTTTTATATCTAAAAGCTGACAATAAAAATATCGTATTATAAGTTTTCTTAAACGTGATTATCAATTCTTTCTATTATTAAATGTATATAAAATAAAATAAGATCTCTAAAACCTTTGGTATTATATTTTTTTATGGTTTTTCTTTTAACACCTAATAATGTAAGCGTCTATAAATAGATTCATAATTGTAATAAAAAAAAAGTTTTTTATTAGTCAATAAATATCATAATTTTTACTGCCATGTGTAATTGACATTAAATGACGTATGTGCCTGACTTACCCATTATGACGTTAGACTTTTCAGCTCATAAATTATGATAAAGAAATAATAAATGTAAGACCATCTGCATCTGCACATGCAGTTCACATTATTAGTCTTGAGTAAATATACACTCGTAATACAAATTTACTGAAGACTACTATTTTCTTATCATTACTTGTAGGTGAAAACAATTTAGATAATAATATATACAGTTAGATATTCACAACATCTATTGACTTCAGTTATATTAAATATACGAACGCACTTTCAAAATATAAATGTTTTGTGTTAGTAAAAAGATGATATATATTAAAACGCGATAAATTAAACTTTCCATTACTTTACCGCAACCAGCATATAATGATTGAAACATTGGACAAAGGTCATAAAACAAATGGGATTGAATGAGAATGGACATGAATAATTAATCCTTATGACAATGTTGTTTTATAGAAAAAGCTTTAATTAATTAAATTATTGAAATCATATTTAATATCATATTTTAACTTCATATTGTGATATTTGCAAACATAAAAAATAGACCTAGAAAAACATATAACTAATAACAATTTTGAAATGACTTTTTTTATATAATTTTTAAAAGTGTACAAAGCCTCTTATGGATATGCCGTGTCAATTTATCTCTTGGTATACTATAAAAGTACTATACTATACTATATAAGTAAAAGTAAGTGTATCTGTCTTAAGTCCTGGGTCAAATATTACACAAGTCACAAAAGAAGAAAACTTTTATTCCTAAAATGTCTCTTGAAAAGACTCACTCGTCCTTTAAGAGTCATTAAAACGCTCATCCACTGTCCGTCACCAAAGAGCACTGACACCTTTTCAACTTTCATTATTAGTTTCAAACTAGTCCTTCACTGTGTTTAACTTCAACTACTGAATAATACGACATAAGCTCTCGCTGAGTGAAAATGCAGAGTACCAATCATTTATACTGTCAGAGTAACAAGTTTTCAGTATATTTTAAATACAATTTAACTTCAAATGTCATCAACGCTCTGTGAAAGTCACTTTCATAAACCATATCGCTGCTAGCTTGGGACTATCGTTAAATTTTAATTGAGGATAGCGTTTCCATGACCCAGTATTGTTAACACTAATTAATATTGACTTTCTCTACAGCATCGTTGATAAATATTAAAATTGTGTAGCTTTATTTTTTTTTGTAATTTACCATTTAATTATAATAAATGTTTTCCTTAAAAAGAAGAACAATAACTTTTAATTGCTTTTAAATAAAACCTGGAACGGATTTTGCAAGTAAATAAATAAATAAATAAATAATAAATACAATAGTTATTTCTAGCGGGGTCACGTACAACTAGATCACTGACAAAATCGATAAACAGCGTTTGCATTCATTACAATATTAAGTAATATAATTGCAAAACAAACATTTTATTAATAATATCATTTTTTGTATATCATTTCTAACTAAAGCTTATCAGCTATCTGTCTATTGACAAGAAAGAAAAACATACTTGAATTCATCTTTTGCGAGATAAAATATGACATGAAGCAACACATACAGATAGTAAAACAATGACAAGAGTCCGTGTAGATTTATATTAAAAGGAGATTAACTTAAGGAATTAAATTTAAATACGAACCAGCAACAGACTGCACCTACTAATTGCACAAATTACTATTGAGTTTTCGCTTTAGTATCATATTGTTTTTCGGAATCTAATCTGAGTATTTTTTTGTCTGACTCCTATTAAATAGAAAGGTTTTATTACAGCTATTACTTGCAAGAAATATTTTGGAAATACTATTCTTCTCTACTATTTTTTTTCTTCAGTTCAAATAAGTCGTTAAGGTTGCTAGTACCATAAAAATTATATTATTTATATTCCGCATAAACGAGCCATGATCGTACAGCTAGTATTAATCCAAACTAGAATAGAGCTTACCCACGAACAACACTTTAACAAATCATAAACTGGGTTCATAACTAAACCACAATAATAGTTCACTAACACCATTTATTGAAGTAATATATTACTCAAATGTTTTGACTTTTAGTTCAAGACCAACCATGGCTATTTAATATCAAATAGGTTATAAACTTTTAGGTCTAGGACTGGAATAATCATGCATTCCTTGAGTACTTTCAAGTTTCCGCTGCTTGAGATGAAATTGCTCGTACTATTCTTAGTACAATACAAAGCCTTATTTTAAGTTGGAGAGTGTCTTTACAGAAGGGCTTATTTTGATACATACGATATCAAAATATGCCCTCCTGTGACTTCCATTTGACGTACACAAATGATCACTGGTATGGATTCAAAGTGGAAAATATATAAATAAATAAATAAATAAGTAAATAAATAAATACAATACTCTTGTATTTAGAGCTACCGCTCTCCAATAAGTATAATCTTAAATGCATATTGTAGATTGCCATTAGGATGAGACAATTTGGATAATAGCATGCTTGAGATGGTCGTAACGCTCCTCCATTAAGCATTAACATTTACATAACCGTATTCATGACTCTTTAACTAAATACAAAATAACACACAAAGGAGAGAAAAATATTAAGTTTATTTTTGTCTTAAGTAAATAAAATAAACATAGAAAAAAAACATAAACACCGGCATGTCTCGAACTTGGGTCCTCTAAGTCACGGTCAAGATTTTCAAAAGAAAGCTAATAGTTATCGTCCCGTTCCATTAAAGTTATTTATATGTAAGATGATTTATAAAGACGGGTAACGACAGTTGCTCTTAATTTTCAATTAGTAAAACGGGACAGTATCTCAGAGGTCGCTGGATCCAGTCCGCCAATGTGTCAGTGTCAATGAATTCTTTATTCTATATTTATATTAAATTTAAGTTTAACATTACTAAACATGTATTTAGATATTTTTAAACATACATTTTTGTTCATTTTCATTATTTACTTTTATTTAATGTGTAAAAATACTCCAATCGTATCATTTATTTTTCAAATGCAAATATTATTTTCAGTTCTTATATACAATTTTATTGTTCAAATTGTAACAATAAATGACTTACAGCATTAAAACTTAAATGGGAATATATTTTAAGTAAAGCAAAGTCAACTCACAAATTTTAACAAAGCACTCTTGATATTAGATGAAAACCTTGCTTAACTCGGGTGAAATGTTACTCATAATATACAATCTTTTACAAAATGTAAATAAATAAATTTAAATGCAAATTTTTACTTAAACACAATTTGTTTGTTCCCATAGCTTAATAACACATAACAGGCTCATTTACACATGGAGAAGACTATTTTATCACTCACACTGACTGACATGGATGCGGTCATAGCTTTCACTGATGCGTATGAACAGGCCTTAACGAATTCAAGATGGCATTCGGTGTCACTGACGTTTCCTTAGAGTGGCAAATCCGACGACTGCGATTTGTCTGTCAGGGCCATTAGAATTTAACAAAATACTCGATAATCCAAATATCACGAATATAAGTTGTCGACTGGAAATAATATATTTTTTTTAAGTTTATTATTCAGGTAAGGTTTCAATCGAGTCCACCGTACTCCTTGATGAAATTATTAATACAGATTTGTATAACAACAAAACTAGAAGTGAGATTAATGTAAAACTTTTCTATAGAACTAAATTTCTAATATAACATTATTTCAGAATTCATCTTCTAAAGTGATAATGAGATGAGATGTCATTTCAAAGATTTGAATCTTTGAAAATACTTTATGAATAAGATTTCTAACTAGTTACAATATTATGTCTCCATAAAGGAAAGAAAAGCAAAAAGATTTTATTTCATAATAACAAAGTTATTGAGGTTTCATTTGGAATCGAGTTAGCACGTACGAAATGAGAAAGAAGCGTTACTGGCGTCAAATAATAACTTGGTTATAGACATCCTTACTATATAATAACGGGCTAATTGACTCTGTATGCACGCGCATCACTTATCACCCACAAATCACACAATAATGTGTAATACATAAAAAAAAGCTATTGAATCAGGCTACAAAATAGAGTAGGTGCCAACCTTATACGTGTCATTGACCCTGGGCCGGGAAGTTTCCTCGTATGTTAATAACAACTAATACCTTTTAAAAGTATTTTTATTACTTTTTTGTTCTATGTACTCGTATGTTGACATTTTGTATAATTAATTATTATTATAATACTTACTAAAGAAAGATTTAAGATGGAATTTTACAATCTTCTATCCCTGTATTTCAATTTTATTTTCGAAGTAAGACTTTTTGTTACAAATTAGTAACATATAAGACAAATTTATGAATGAATTAAGAATAAGTTGTATGAGCGGACAGATCCATTAGTTTTATTATATTATGATTGTAATTATTTTTACTACTAATGAAGAAGGACATTAATCAAATCCTGCATCCACACATAGTACTTATAGAATTCAGATAATTTGCACAATTACAAGAAACTATGTGCAAAACTTTAAAGAGCTTCCCTTGATTTAAAAAAAAATGTACTCGCTGAAATCGCTGTACGCCGCACGTGGATAAGATGTTATTATCATACGCTGCAAACGCGGAGCCAAAAATTACTTAAAATGGGTAGTTTATATTTAAAATGAGTAATTTGTAAAAAGGGTTGAGGTAAATAGCGAGAGATAGAACTTCTCCCACCTATGTTTTATACTACATAGGTAAAATAGTCATTATGTTTGTATGAACAAATGAATCGTGATAGTCAAAGATCTATTTTGTGAAATAAAATAAATAAAACAATCTGAAATAAAACAATACATAAAATTACTAAGTACCCTTTAAAATGTTACTTGTTTAAAACCAAATGTCTATTTAGCTTTTAAAATAACAAAATCCTCAGCTAAATTGGAAAGCTCAAGTAGTATGTCTTGAATTTTACATGCAGGTCACATGCCCTCGACCAACATATACAAAATGCTATTGACGTTTTTATAAAGGTTTTTGAATTAAGATCTGATTTTTAAATTAAAAAAAATAGAATAAAATATTAATACTACGCTGTTGTTATAAAATAAAACGTTGTTTTAAAATACATTTAAAGTGTTTTAATCAATATATATACTATATTATATTTATGTATAATAATATATTTACCAATAATTTATATCATCATCTCACCCATATCTCCAATCACTTGGGCCTAAAATTTCTTTGTCTTCTTCTCTCAAATATTTCAGTCATAAATTCATTTCAAATATACATAGTATTATCATAGTTTTATCATTTACACAGTCCATCCTTCTACTATTTGGTCGTATAGCCCTTTATATTTATATTTGTAACTATACTCTAACGTTCTGATGTTCCTCATTATTTTACAATGTCATACAAATGATCCTTTATGAATTCATAAGCTTTTTAGTAACATTAAATTACACTCATATAATATTAGGTGTAAATTCTTTTGTAAATATTACAAAAATATATAAAGGATATGGCAATTAAAATTATAAGAGCTGACTAGATCATTTCACGTGTATTATTAGAATGCCTATATGTGTAGATATAGATAACACCATACAACTATAAATTTTGTATTAGCTTGTTTATATCCGAAACTCAGTCCACGCAGTGACATTTATTATTCTCAAGCACTTTACTTAATCTCTCACTCGGATCTCGCTACGGTTTTTCTCTTTTATTATCTTCGAGAGAATGAAATATTTTCTTCTTTTTAAATTGATATCATCCTGGTTTCTGCAATAACTACAATTTGATATTTCGAATCACTCAAACTATCAATTTCTTTTCAATTTAAATACTAAAAATATATTTTATGAAAAGCATAAAAAAGTTCTTTCACAACAGTTATTTATTAATACATTCATAAATAAGATTGTTGTGTAGCAACTTTTCGTCTATCTTTCTCATTTGTATGTCTCCCACAAAATATTTTTTTTTAGTATCACGAGTAGATTAAGGTATTTCATTTCAGATTACGTTAGATCAGAAAAAATCTAACAATAATGAATGTTTAGAACTAATTAAACTTTATAATTTAAGTTATGTTAGAAGAAGCTTATATTATATTAATGTAAGCTTGAATTGCTAAGACAACTTTTAAAAAATCTATGAACCGATAAAGTTTTTCTATTAAAATACAATAATAGCCCAGTGTAAATTACCAGAGTCATTTACACTTTTGATCTTACCATAATTTTTGACGCCACAAGAGACGACCTCCAATTATCACAAATCTTAACCACATAATCTTTATTGGATAATTAATGATTCTGGAGCGAGCGATAAAGCATAATAATGCAAGGTAACCCAAATTATAGAAACAAAAATTATGAAATAGAATTAAATTATTATACTGGAATTCATGTTAGATATTCAGAAAATGTTATTAACAGAGTCACTTCAATAAGTCGATTCTCACAAAAAATATAAATATGTAATTTTACTTCCTATAGCTATTATTGGAATAATTTCGATTTTATCGTTTGCTACTTGTGAATTGCCCATTAAAGTGTTACAAAAAGAACAAACCATTAGTCTTTTTCCTTACTGAAAGTAAACAACGTTATAAATTGTGCCTGAACTCAATAAGTCGCATTTCAATCACGGATGAAAAAAGTCCAAGATGATTAAATTATAAGTTAAGCATATATTTAATAATTGCTAAGTAATTAACTGCCTACTAGTGATGTAACGAATGTCAATTTTTTAACATTAACATAGAATGCGAATATTTTTAACCGACTTTATAAAAAGTGGAGGTTCTCAATTTAACCGTTTTTCTTGTTTGTTACAATTGGTCGTAAAATAAATCAAATTTCAAACAAAGTTCAAGGATACGTTTATTGATATAAGTTGGAGGATAGACTTTTAAATAACGGTCATTTCAGTTCATTATATCTCTAGTACATAAAAAAAAATCATCTTTTTTTTTTATTTTTTTAAACCTTAATATAGAAAAATATATTTATTGTTATATTTAATATGTAATATATATAAAAGTGAGATTTCTTTGTACTTTTATATACAAAGAAAATATGTTATAACTGTCACTATATATATAAATCCAATAACAAAATAATTCGATGTACTAATAAATATGAACATTCAGTATTTAGTCATATATATCAATTAGCTCTCAATATAAATGAACACTAATTGTAGTATGAGCAATGGAACTATATTACAGTACGGGAATAACCCGTACATAAATAATTAGTATCGATTACATATAAAATATCGAGGAGAGTTAAGTTAACAATTCCTCTACTGATATATACTGATATGGTTATGCTATCATCTCGTGTATAACCAGCTTCGAGCCACACAGATGGAGGTCGTATGATAATAGTACTTGTACCCAATTGGATATCCACGAACACATTTTTCTTATATTTCATGAGATTGGATCATGTTTACGAAACTCACTACAAACTACATTGTTTTTGTAAGTATAAAAAATGTATTGTCATATATCGATAATTTAATATTTATATATTTATTGATAGACACTATGTTAATTTCTTATTAAATACAGTATTTATGAAGATGTTTCTCAGAATCTAGTACGGGACCGTTACTTACACTAGGTCCATATTGATTAAAGAAACTTATCCTTACTAAGTATATATACATAATTGAAACAGAATTGCTAATGCAGTTTCGTTTCCTCTTGTATGAATATTAACATTAGTTATGATTACTTACCCTGTGTGTAAAATGCTTCTCTAGTGACTTAAAAAAGAACTAAGAAACATATATAATATACTAGCAGCTTGAGTTGCAGTACGTCTGTATAATATTTAAATATTATACAAATATTAGACAAAGAAACTACAATATATTATATTTTGGTTTGTTTATTAGATATCATCATTATGTTTTAGAAAAAACATAGCATAATTTGATTACACGAGTAACTTTGATTAGCCTAAACTTCATGTACTTACTATTCATACTAGTTTCAAACATATCTTCCATATTTACCAGTATAAGCTTCCATAAAAGCTGTTTCGCTATAGAGGCAGTAACGAGATTAGCACTGCAGCTGAGCGAGATGTGTCAAGGTCACTGCTCGTAGTCACTACTGTAACGAAAATTAATAAAGCCGAAATTTGAGGACTTCTGAAAGTTGTAGATGTTAGAATAATTTTCTGCACATTAGGGAATTACTTTATGCTGTCTAACTTTGCAATATTTAAGTTCTAGTTTATCCCATAATAGTTATAAATTATTTATTATTTTGCTGACTGATGGTTAGAATTCACTCACAGACTTAGATTAATTTAAATATTATTAACCTCTACATCGATGTCATTTTAGATCGTTCCTAAAAAGTAAGTAAAATCGTTTTGCCAATATTAGTAATAAATTCTAATAGTTATGTTTATAAAAATAGAGATCTTTTTTTAACATTTTCCTATAAACTTTTTATGGGATAAAAACCATAAAGATCATAAATTATTTACGTTTCTACAATAAATTCTTATTTTCCTATTACTGTTTTTATTGTATTATTATTCCGTCACTTTTTTAAACATAAAGTGAGACTTAAAATAATGTTCCATTGTATTAAAAAATCTAATCTATACATATAATAAACATCAATAAGACAAAATTATACTAAACTATATATATTTTATATATATAAATAAAAACGTTCAATTAATATAAAGAAAATAATGTTTTATTATTATACAAAAGAAACCCCTGTTGAGTACATGCTCAGTTTTTACATTACCAAAGTTTCTCATTCTTCCATCGGTGTCGGCTATCATCTACTTGGTTAAGAATTTATCAAGGATCTTCCAACGCCAAAATGAAGGAAACCGTAAAAAAATATTGTAAGTCGACTTTACAATTGCAGACTAGTTTTACATACATAGTTTGAAGACTTTAAAGTCTTCGCAATAACTTGACGAAATAATATAAAATATATATATAAATACAGTCAAATGTTCAAGATTTGTATAAGGCATCTTGAGGTTTAATTCTAAAAATGGTAGGGGGTTCCGAAAACTGAAAGATTTGTTATATAACGATTTTTAATAACTGTGTCTGTGTGTGTGTGTGTGTGTGTGTGTGTGTCAGAACTAATGATTACTCCTAATAAAATAATAACCAAAAGCGGCAACAACTAACAATATTTTGAGCTTTTGAGTTTTTGAGTTTTTGAATTGAGTATTTGAAAAACCTTAAAACATTTTTTGTATCAAATATTACAGGACTCATATAGATCAAATGTGTTGTGCTGTTTTCTTTATTGTGCTATTGGAAAAAAATCTTATTTCTCGCCTTAAGTCAATATCAGACATTTTTTAAGAATAAAACAACTGACCCCGATGACATCTTGAAGAAAAAGTTAATTTATTTTGATATTATTTTATTTATTTCAATACATTTACTTCAAATTTTTTATACCATTAGAGAAAATAAGCACATTCAAATATAGAATTACTAAAAATATGAAAAAATCTATCCCTAGATTGTGGCGTTTGGTAAAATTATTTACTTGATTGAAAGCTATAATCACTTTTAAATCGAGTCAAGTCAAGACGAGAAAAAATCGTGATACTTTTTATTATATATGAAACCAAGTGTAAATACCCAAAAGCTCAATATCTTGTATTTTATGATATTTAAAAAGATGGAAGAAATAGCCATGACCTAATAAATAATACCAATATATTTAAAGTTAAAATATTTATTAAAAATGACTTTGTAAAAAAATTACTATAAAATTTTAGTAATTAACAATAATAAATCTATAAGTTATTTTATTACAAGGATTACAGAAAAAGAAAACAAAAAGTATCCACGAGAATACATAGGTCAATATTTGTACGACAGCAGTGATGTTATATAAATATGATAATCGATGAACTTTTGTTAAAATTACTACAAAATAAGGGTATTAAAAGTAGGTAATCACAAATGAGCAAGACGATCACTGCTTCAACTAATACCTAACTTCAACCTTTAGGCTACTGTGACATCGTTATAATGTAAAAATAAGGAATATGACTTTATCTATATGACTATTAACAATTTGGTAATAAATAATCTTTTTTTTATATAATATTTATATATAAACATATATAAAATTACATATATGATCGTCAATGAATGGCTTCTAATAAGTACAAAAAAAATCCGTGCCCACAGGGGGACCCGCGTGGGTAGAACTCGTGTGTAACTCGTTTAAAATATAACTCACTACCAAAGAATAACACCCCTTGCGAGAATAAACTGTGATAATTTTATTTGGCTTAGTCAAAAGTCAAAGTACCTAGTGCGTTGGTACCTTTCTATTAAAAATATGTGCGAGGAGGGAATGTTTACCAGAAAAAAATTGCCGTGGTTTAACCTACTTTAAATTTTCAAGCTACAAGTGGTTTTTATTTTTTTTCTCGGAAGGTACCTTTTACGGAAAAAATTTTGGTACTTAAATTAAGAGTAAAAAAATAACCTTTCTATTAAAAATACTTGTGACGTAAGCATGTTTACCAGAAAAAAGTAATGAATTTTTTTCCAAAAATTTTCGTTTTTTTTACCCCCACGCCTAAGTTATTGAAGTTAGGTTTTTGGTTTATGTTTATTTGTTACAGATATTCACCAAAGACATCATTTAATATGAACGCGATTGATCTACTTTGTATAGGGAAAAAGTTATGGTTGAAAAACTGAATTCAGAAAAAGTGAGGCGCTAGCGCTCCCCGTAGCCAGATTTCTCTGGTTAAAGAATTTGACCTTCATTTTTGGATGGTTGATTTTTGTGCAAAGTTTGAAAGCGACCCGTTCGAAACTGCGGCCGCTATCGTGCTGAAAAAAGTCGAATCTGGACGCACGCATGCCTATATATATATAAACTTTTTGCCCAATGGTCATTTCGGACTCAGGGAGTCATAAGAAGACCTCCTGTGAAGAAATTTTTCCAAAATTCAAAAGTCAAATGAAAGTACAAATGAATGGGCAGACCGAATTCTTCGAGGTCTACCCAAAACATGATTTCATTTCTTATTATTTATTTATTTATTTATTTATTATTATAATTCCTTATTCCTTGCGAGGTAGCCAGAAACGACGGAGCGCCAAACGCTACGGTCCCTGCATACCTCTTTCGCCTCGACCAAAGACATTAACCTCTTCATACATGCCCTCCGGGGGATCCTCATGCGTGACTGTGATCCTTTTACGTGACCTTCTTCCAGTATCATAGCTACTGTGTTTTCGAAGGTCACTCGAGGCCTCCCCCTGTCTCTCTTACCGCTCACTTTTCCTTTAGAAATCTTTTTTACCATTCTTTCATCACTCATTCGTTCGACGTGCCCAAATCACCTGAGCACGTTCTTCTTCATTCTCACTGCGACATTTTCGCTAGTACCTGCCATTCTGTGGATCTATTCATTGCAGATTCGGTCAGCTAAACTGACTCCGCAAATTCGGCGAAGAGATCGCATCTCCACAGCATTCATCTTTCTTACATTCTTCTTCTGCGTTACCCACGTTTGGCTGCCGTATAACAGCGGCGAAACGTGCAGCTATGCTGACGTTTCGCCGTTTTGAATAATGTAGCCAGAGCACCGTTGACTCTGTTACCGGCAGCAATACGCCTTTCCACATCCATTTCGTATCTTCCGTCTCTGCTAAACATACTTCCCAAATATACCACTTCATTCTCTTTCTATTTTCTTACCATTCACGTTGATCTTACATTCTGTTTTTTCTTCATTTCTTTCAAATATCAGAACCTTCGTCTTATCTGCATTCAGGTTTAGACCATTATTTTCACACCCATCTTTCAGAGTGGTGACCAATGCCTGCAAATCGCAGTCTGATGATGCAATGAGCACTGCATCATCTGCATATAGCAAGCAATTGACCTTAAGGTCACCTACTTTCACTCCCATGTCACTGTCTTTCACGCCTTGGAGACAACTATCCAAATACTAGGGGCGCCAACAAACCCTCAATTTCGACTCGCTGCGCTCGCGAAATCTTGGGTGCCGTTTGCATATTGAGCGAAGCGAGCCCAGTGTATTGACTCATCGTTTCCCATTGACTTCAATGGGATATGTTTTTTTTTTTGAGGACATTTTTCAATTTTTTTTTATAAGAACCATCACCTAATGTGTGTCTTTTTGATTGCAAAGTTTCATAATTTTCCGTTTAGTAGTTTTCGAGCCAATTCGTGACAAAGAATGTGAAAAGTCTCCAGTAAAACGCTCCGCTCACTTCGTTCGCTTCGCTCAACAAATTGAACAACCAAGCTGACATAGCGCAACCTTCCTTAACACCCAATTGGATGTCAAACCAGGGCGACATGTCATCTCCTACTCGCACACAGGCTGAGTGATCTCTGTAAAGAGACTTTACAGCCTGTAGCAAGGGTCCGTTCACATTGTATCGTGGCAGTATCTCCCATAATTTCTTTCTCACAACCCCGCAAACGCCTTTTCCAAATCCACAAAAGCACAGAAAACCTTTTGGTTTAGGGCCAAAAACTTTTCCGTGATCATGCGGAGGGAAAAGATCTTATCTGTACACCCTCTTCCAGGTCTAAAACCCCAAATAAACATGATATAAACAGACAAGGTAACAAAAACAATATAATAAAATAAATGTCAGATGTTATGTTACACATAAATATGTTGAAATAAAACAATAGACGGTATCTGTGTCATGAATAAAGTATTCATGAAACCACAGGAATAAAAACAGTAAAGTCAACTTGTAACATTAAGTTTGATCTAAGTATTTATTATTATACTGAATGTATAATGAAGACTTCTTTAAAATACTTATAATTATCGAGCCATACACGAATGTAGTTTCACTTTTTTAACTATTTGAGGGATGTCTTAACATAACTTGTTATTAATATTTTTAATATGGTCCACTACGTCTGTTTTCTTACTATGTACATCAATTATAAGACTTATTATACCTATGTATAATATATATATACTTAGACAGAGTCTAAATTAAACTTAAATGAGGCGAGATAACATACTGTTTGCGGTTTTCAAGTATTTTGTGTTTGTAATTAAGCGAACTGCTTGAATTTGTCTAAAGAAAATCTTTTTTTGGTTTTTATCTACCAAATAATGAATTAATAGTTCCTTTAGAATTTTCTTTTAAATATACGAATCAGACAAAAACATACTCTGAATATAACTTTATAAAACTTGTTCGGTTTATCAAACAACCGAATAAAAAATAGTACGAACCAAATCAATATATAAAACTGTGACAGAATTTTCATTGTATTCGTTTAAATTTTAAACCTCTTTTGAAATGTGAAGCAAAACATACAAGTGAAGTATTTTAATAACAAATTTTCTTCATTATTAGTAGGTTTGGTATTCTTATTCTCAGTATGTTCCCTTTAGAACAACCATGGCGTAGTTATGGTAACTATTTAACATTGTCAACAAACGAGGGTTGTTCTGAAATTTGTTAGACACAAAGTAAATATAATCTCTATTTTAATAAAAAAAAACTATTGATTTAAAGTTGATCTTTAAGACGAGGTTTCAGTATATAACGACCCAATTTAGAATTTATAATAAGTTTCACTTACTTAACCTGATAACTTTAAACATTTGACTATAAACTATAATAAATGACATAAGTTAAATGTTCAAGACTCTCTGAAACATGTTGAGGTTTAATACGAGCAACTATAACAAGGATTCTCAAATATTTCGTCTTACTTCTATTGCGTTACTAACGATCTCGAAGTTTAATTAAATACTAGCTATTGTGACTTTGCACTCGTAGATCACAGAATTGTAATACTGGTTCGGATTAATATTTCATAACTAATAATCATCTACCAACAAGAAAAACCAATATAATTTGACATATTTTCTTACATATACTCGTATTTTCAAGACTCTGTTGACATGTTAAAGTACATTTTAACTATAGTAAACTAGCCTGTCTTTTAATACTGTTAGATAGTAAGTATAAAATTTGTTTGACTATTTAAAGAGTCCAAAAATTATTTTTTTTATGTATTCCATATAATAATTTTACAATATTTCATGATGTCGTCCATATGTAAAAATTAGTTTTTAAATATAATATAATAATCTAAGTTTAGGATTGTATACAACATGAAAAAACTTAACTTTTTACATCATATGTATCAGATAATAAGATGGCCTTCTTCTAGAAATATTGTTAGTTGCAAAAACAAAACTTGTACAAAATAACACGAAATAATATTAAGACAATGAATTTATTTCCACCATATTTTATTATAGTTAATTTTGTAGCTCAACTATTTTAATCCTACTTTTTTTTAGTATATTAGTATCATATATATAGTATCACAATAAATAGAACTTGAAATACTTTCCTTAAGTTATTTCAGTGCGCTGAGGTTAAAACGGCAGGGTTCGATTATTGAACTGGTAAATATTGCCTAAGCTATAGTATGTGTTTATTTTAATAACCTAATTAATACTTATATTGATTTTTTTTTTCATATATAACAGGGAAAAATATCAAAGTGTAACTTGTTTACTTTTTCTCCACTTATAAATAACTACAGAGACTACGTGGTTTAATATTGACATTCAAATAACGATGTTTATTCATACAGATTCAAAATAACCTACTTTATATGTTGACTACGAATATAAAACATAGACATATTTTATTAAATGAAATGTATGTGTGCTATGGTTCACAGTTCGTTTAACGTTCCCCACAGGCACCTGGTATGCTTCTACGTGGTTTTCTTGTGATTAATATAATACTACTATAAATGAAGGCCTATATGAATAAAGGTAAAATTATTTAATAATAATCAAGACCCAATGCAGAGACGAAGAAAAATCAATTGGAAAAATATTGAATTATTTTACAATACATAATATTTTAGGACCATACGTCATTACTTTATTTACAATCTGGGCCCTAGAGATTCTTTAAGAAATAAGTTTAAGCAAATTAATGTACTTACGGTCGCCAGTCAGTATATTTTTGAAAATGCTACTGATATAAATACCATTTTCGTTATACAAAAAAGAGCTGTCCGTGCAATTTACAATCTGGGCCCTAGAGATTCTTTAAGAAATAAGTTTAAGCAAATTAATGTACAGGTCGCCAGTCAGTATATTTTTGAAAATCTTAAATATGTACATAAAAATACTGACAATTTTATTAAGCATAGTGATATACACACTATAAATACCAGGAACAAACACAAGCTCGCGCTACCTGTTACTCGACTTAAAAAAGTGAGTAAATCTTTCATGGGGCAATGTATACAGTTTTACAACAAAGTCCCAGCAAACGTTCAAGTATTACCATTTAACAAATTTAAGAGAATAGCTAAGGAACGTTTGTGTGCAAAAGGATATTACAATGTATCTGAATACTTAGAGGATAATGCACCGTGGGTATGAAGCGATCGCTGCCAGGCTGCTTCAAGATTATTTATTTAATATTGTGTAATGTATTTATGTTATTTGGAATTTAAGAAAAAAAAAAAAAACAAATCATGATAATCCCGCTGAGTTTCTGTCGCCAGCTCTTCTCAGGTCTGTGGAAATAATTTTCCGAGCTGGTGGTAGCTTTGACAATGAAAAAATGTTTTGTATGAAACTTATTTTCAATAAAGATTTTTGATTTGATTTGATTTGACTACTTCTATAGAAATTTCTAGACCTCAGAAATAAATTGGAAATTTTCGATAAAAAAATATAACGGGATTCGAATTAGTGCATCATAAAAAATGAATATACATACAACAATAATATAATATAGTAAAATCGATATGAGTTCTTTGTTAGTATAGTAGCATTAATATCGAAAAAAGCAATAATAAGATTTTTTTTCAACAAACAGAAAAAAAAAGTTCGTTAGCCAGAGAAATTCATAGCTTAATGTTTAGTGCTGTGACAGTTATTCGGTCTCCTAGTAATTAAACTCATTTGACTTCCAATACATTTCTCAATAATAGCCAGCATTTTTCAATAATAAAACCATTTTATATTTGAAACTATCCTCGAATGTCTGCATAATGAATTAAATTTCAATAACGTTACTAACTACTTAAACTAGATAAAAAAATTAACAACATTTAGTGCTAAATTAATTTCAATTTCCAATTAAAATTTACCAAATGGGCATTAAAACCTATATTATCACTGTTCAGAGCAAGGATATATTAGAAGCAAAAGGTCCTATCATTTCTCTATTCTTTGGGGGTCTTTCGCTTGTCATCTATAAGTTTACCTAAAACAACCACATTTCTTAAATCACGGAAAAAATATGTAAAATATGCATTTCTACTGTTTATATTCTACATAAAATACAAATAAGCTTTTTTAAACAAATCTTTTGAATTGGGACAATATTTGAATAAATTAAATTACATTAAGGCTAAAACTATATAATTGCACGTATGTGTGAAATTATTGAAACTTTGGATACATTCTAAATGAAATAACTGGTTTTTCAACTATGCACTTTGTTCACGAAGCGACGTACTTGCAATGTGACTGAGCTTTAATAAAGAAAAAAAAACTATGCACTTCACAAAGACAATAAATTTATAAACATAGTTATAGTCACTTTCAGAAGGCATGATTAAAGTCAAAATGATCTGTCAGTATTGTCACGAGTGATTCGGGACAGCTCCCGATAACAATCAGAAATAACACAGGATCATTAAATCAGTTTATTTGTAGAATAACAATCTATATGGAATTTGGAGAGATTTTCTTTCTTAAAATTAAACCACACTGTATACAATAAATAATGACCTGAAACTGTCAACTATGTCCAATCTTAAAGAACTTTGTAAAGTTTTCAGCTTTTATTCATATTGTAATGTTATTTTAATATAGTCTTGAATTTTAATTTGTCGCAAATTTATATTCAAGATACTTCAAGTATTATTATTATTATTATTTATCTTATTTTCCTTCAGTATCACAGATATTGTGTTTTCGAAGGTCACTTGAGGCCTCCCCCTGTCTCTCTTACCTCTCACTTTTCCTATATAAATCTTTTTTACCATTCTTTCATCACTCATTTGTTCGACGTGTCCAAACCACCTGAGCACTTTCTTCTTCATTCTCATCGTGACATCTTCGCTAGTACCTGCCATTCTGTGGATCTCTTCATTGCGAATCCGATCAGCTAAACTGACTCCGCATATTCTGCGAAGAGATCGCATCTCCACAGCATTCATCTTTCTTACATTCTTCTTCTGTGTTAACCACGTTTGGCTGCCGTATAACAGCGTCGGTAATAAAACCGCATTGTGTACAGCCAAACATGCAGTTATCCTGACGTTTCGCCGTCTCAACAATACAGCCAAAGCACCGTTGACTCTGTTACCGGCAGCAATACGCCATTCCACAGCCAATTTGTATCTTCCGTCTCTGCTAAACATACTTCCCAAATATACCATTTCATTGTTCTATTATCTTATCATTCACGTTGATCTTACATTCTGTTCTTTCTTCATTTCTTTCAAATATCAGAACCTTCGTCTTATCTGCATTCAGGTTTAGACCATTATTTTTACACCCATCTTGTTATACTTCAAGTATTTCAATTAATTAATACTTTCAGTTTAAAAAACCACTGTATTCGTTTTTCTTATAAACTTTAACATAAAAAAACTTATTTTACTCATTAATTAAATAATTAAATTTTAATCATTTTTATTACTTTTAAACACCTTTTTATATATATGTTAATTAAAAAATCGAAATCTTTGTAATTTTTTGTCTTGATAAAGAAATCATTACAATATCAAAGAAAATTAAAGACATTTGTGGCTATTCCGAAGTATATCAAGTACACTTAAATATTAAGTACTATTTAAATTACTAGTTACACATCGACGGATGGTTAATTTAATTAACAAGTCATTAATAAGAGTATATTTTATAAATGTAATTAATCTAATCTTATTAATTTAAATTAAAGCTGGTAAAAACGTGGTATCTTAGTAGGCAGAGGGACATCGACGAGACTAATATTAAATAAGCATAATAACGTTTAAGCGTTAACTCTAAATAAGTAAATAATAGGTATAATGATAAAATATGATAATTTGTACACATTTCTTTCAATAATAGACTGCTGACTATGTATTGTTAATAGTACTAAAATGGTTTATTTATATCAAATATTGTGAAATAACATAAGTGTGAATATACATATTATTTTAGAGAGAAGCATATCTGATAACACATCATAACTAGATACACCTGAAGCAGATTCTCAGTCAATACTTCCTTGAGCAACGGAAGTTGCCTTCCGTCTTTGCATGAAAAGAGTGACTCCATATTCACTATATTTTACTTAACTCCATGAATATTTACACTTTCTATATTTTTAAATTCATACATGACATAACATTAGTAATTTGAAATAATCGATGCTTTGAATGCATTAAATCGAGCGCGAGTTGAGAATTATATGTTTTTACATAACTGATGGGGTATTTATGAAAATATATTAACTTCATAATTCATATGAAAGGTCTGTTTTTTTTATATTGTTAATAAATTTATCTTACGAGTTTAATAGTAATTATTTGAAGTATAAAATTAATATAAAATAAATTATTATTTATCCTTAAAAATGTATTTAACACTTCATTTATGTTTCCAACATTTAATGAAAGATCAAAACAAACCTTAGCCATTTTTTAATATGTAACGATGGATGATATTCAGTCTTCTCTGAAATTAGACAGTATTTTATGGCATTAAAATCTTTAGAATTTTTTGTTTTGGATTATTTTTAACTATTTAGTTTGGCTTCTCGACTTTTATAAAAAACGCTTAGAGTGACATAAAAGTATTTAGCTCCTCCTAATACCGACTTTCTTTATATTCTCTAAGTTTAAGAGATGTGCATTATGTTTCTTTTTAACATAAAGATTAAATATTTGGTTAATATTAAATGTTGTCAGTGGCTATATCTGAAAAGTTATTCACTTTTTTATACATTAAGTAATTGAACAAGACTCAGAAAGTTTGTCAGTTACCAGCAGCAGAATATATATGACCTAAGCATGTAGTTATCATTATGCGAAACAATTGTATTTTTTATTAAATTACTATACCTTTTGAAAAAGATCGCATACAAAATGATTATAATAAAGACTCTTACATCCGACCAGTCTGTTATTGGCACATTAAAATAAAGGACTGGGATCATAAAATAAAGTAAATTGCCATCTCCAGATCCGCTCTTTCAATATTGAAAGCATTAAATGATCTGCACGCCCTATTCCTCTTTAGAATGTTGTCTTTATATAGAGTCTATCATACTGATTGCACATAGGGGTTTTACTCTACGGACGGAATCACGGAATCTATCAAAATCGCTAGGTTTATTTTAGGTCAAATCTTTATATATTTTTACTATCACATATTTATTTTACCAAAATAGGTTTCACTTGAATGTTCATTCACTCCATATCACTCAATATCCGTTATTGTCTCCTCGGGGTAAAACGTTCTGATATTCACTTTATCGGAGGCTCTTCCGCTCATCCACATCCGTTGTTTTATCCCTAAAACATTACTTATAAAAAGTGACTTTGAATTATTTTCTTAAATATCCTCCAATATATATACAATTAAAAGCAAAACAAAAGCTTGACGTCATAATAACTTTTATTTAGACACAAATAGCCTGGTGTTTTTATATAAATTAATAGAATATTTATTTGGTGCAGTTTAAATTGGTAGATATGAAAATAACATATTTTTTTTCTATTTATGAGAGCATTAATATCTGTAGATTAAAACCTATTTTATTAAGATCTTTACCTTCTACTCTCCTCTTACGTGACAGACTACATACTGTGACATTAATTTATGCCTCGAAATTGTATTTAACTGGTAACTTTAACACTTTTTACATTTTAAAGATGCTGATTCTTAATGTAAGGATAACATAACAAAATTATAAGAATATATATTTTTTTTATAAATACTGTAACTCGCTTATCTGATATATTTTATTCGCTTTACAAATTATACTTATTTAAATAAAATATATTAGTTGCAATTAGTTTTAATTAGATTATGTTTTGTAGGCTGTTGATTAGTTCACTTAGAGATTCTTCTGTGTCAATATTCAGTTTAAATCAGATTATATATTTACCTTTTTGTACATTACAAAATATCATATAAACCTTTAATGTCACAATTTGTACCGATTGCTAATTAACACCTTAAAATGTAAACGTTTATAAAGACATTCATAATTGTAATCAAAATATGTTCCATATTCATCTTCGTTTAATTAAAACCATAAAACCCCTCAAAAGTAAGTTATAACAATTTTAATAATATTTACGACACAATAAATGTTTTAAGCAAATGACTTTTTTGTATTACAACTTTATCATTAGAATCTAATACGGAAGTCCCGATAAGCTATATATCATAAACAAGTAGTTTTAAAGAAATCCTTGTTTCGTAAAACATGAAAGTGCTTTCTTAAACTCTACTTAATACATGAATTTTTTGATGCGATGGCATATTGTAGGAACCAATAAATATAATACTGCCATATGTAATTGCTATGTAGGAGTGAAATAACAGGTGTGAGGCCGTGACTTCAGATATAGACTGTTCAGCTCACAGTGTATTAAATAGGCGTGAGGCCACCTGCGTCTGCACATGCAGTATAAAAGAGTTTACATTATTATTATATATATTTATCTATACTTCTACGGTTTAGAGAAAGAATTGATAATTTTACATATCATTTGAAAGATGATACTTTCACTATACTATTTTACTTTCCCAGAATAATAGAATGATTTTATTAATATTATAATAATATATTATATTATCGTAGTATTATCCATTTTTCTGTTGACCGATAATAAAGATTGTATGAATATTTTTGTTTCATCATTACTTGTAGGTGAAAATAATTTAAATAATAATATGTAATTTTTATTATTGATTACATTTATTGATTTCAGTTCTGTTAAATTTACGACTTTAGTGCCATACAAATATTGATATCAGTAAATATATGGAATACACTTAAACGTAATAAACTAAAGTCTCCATTACATTACTAAAGGACATAAAACAAATGGTCGAGGTGGAGCGGAAGGACACCATCATCCTTCACAACCATTCTAATGATAAGATTATCAAAATAAATATTTATTGATAAATTTATTTGCATTATAAATAATAACAGATTTTTTATCGATATTAAATTTATGTATAAATATACAGCAATCAAATATTTTTATTTAGTTACTACTGTTTTTTAAAAAATTAAGTTGATAAATATCTACCTCTTATTAAAAATTAATAAGAGGTAAATATTTATTAAACAAAGTGCGATGACTTAACTTATATTTGTGGATATACTATACAAGTAGAAGTATATCTGGTCTAAGTTCTGACACCAATATAATAAAATGGACAAAGCAGGATACCTTTTATTCCTAAAATGTCACTTGAAAGATTCACTGAACCTTTAAGACTCATCACTCTCATCCACCATCCGTCAAAGTCCACTAACATCATTTCAACTTTCATAATTAGTTTCAAAATACTTTTTTACTGCACTAACTTCGACATCAAATAATACGAAAAACGCTCTGTGAAAAAACTGTAAAGCACCAACCATTTATAAATTTATAAACTGCTTTACTATTATCAAAGTAACAATTTTTTGTTGAACTGCAATTATAAATATATTTTAAATACAGTTTAACTTTACTTTGCATTAACCGTGTGTGGAAGCAACTTTCATAAACCATATCGTTGCAAACTTCTGACCTATCATTAAATTTGAATCACAGATAACGTTCAATGCCCCGTATTGTTAACAGTAATTAATATTAATTTCTTTATGTCATCGTTGATAATTCAAATTTGTTTTATCAATGTTATTTTTTTTTAAATAATAATAAATATAAACTTAAGAATACTGAAATTAAATTAAAAATAAATGATTTTTAAACAAGGCTAGATCATATTTTCAAATAAATAAAAAATAGATACAATTGTTGTGACTAGCGGTGGCACGTTCAACTAGACCACGGACAAAATCAAAAAACAGGGTTTACATTCATGTTAACACAAAGCAATATTATTCCTAGTATTATTATTTTATGTATAATTTCTAACAAAGGATCATATAGATCAAAGAAAAAAAACGTATGATTTTATCACTGCCCGTGTATTTATTGTTCGCTGAACACACGATCTGAATTATTATATATAAGCAATAAGAAACAATATGCAACCATAATAAAACAGAATAAATACGAATGTACTGAAACATAGGTATATTACATAAATTATCTATGTGGAAACCAGATCAAAAGATTCTTTCTTTCAAAAAATAGACGAATTTTTGTAAGGAGGAAGGAGTAATTTAAAAACTGACCTAATATCATCACACAGAGAGGGTAAGACATATGACAACCCTTTACCATTTCTTCCTTACAATATTTATTTGAAAGAGTTATTCTTGACGTCGTATTATTTTCAACTAGTTTGTGAACACTCATAAATAACCAACCATCTTTAGTTCCCGGTGTCCTTTTAAGAAGGCAATTACAGTCTAAAGGAAGTTTGGATGGGTCTTTATAGTTTCAAGAAAAAGTTCTACAATGATCCTGTTTACTAAACTTTATTACATGTCATAACTTTTATTTAAATATTAATAATATTTTCATATTCATAAACATAATAAATAGTAAGTCAAAGTCTTCAATTTTACAAGATATAATTAAATTTGCATAAAATTATCAAGATTTCATTAACGCCGGATTAAATGGAAAATTAATTTAATTTGTAAAAAAAAACTTATTAATTTATTTAAAAATAATTAAAACTCTCAACTGTGTGTAATTGTGTCACGCTACACGTTTGTTTGTCATCTCCTCCTTTAACAGAACACGAGGACGTGGGTAAGTGAATTTAATTTTTGATTAAATCTATAACAAGGTATTTGCATATAGAACATGTTCTTCAAATTTGTAATTTAAATATACAATTGCTGTTTTCATTTTTAAATGGAAATTATATAAAAGAAAATCATTTCGTTTATTGTACATTAATATTTATAACAAATAATAATACTAATAAAATAGGTGTTAAAAATGAGTGAAGTCAATAATATAGATAGATATTTTCAGTTTTTCCATTAAGCATTATACAGCATATAAATTAAAAGTTCTAACAAATTTTATTAACTTCAAAAGCTAGTTATTTGTTACAGTTATCTTCATGATGTGTTCTTTTGTCAATATTGTAAAAGAACCTTCATCAAAGTCATAATACAGACTATTTAACAATGCTTAAAGAAAAGGTTTTAATGCGTGACAATTTAACAAATGTTTATTTAAATAATATTTAATAAGCAATAAGCACATAATATTCACGTAAAAACTTATCTGTTATTTAATTCATATTTATAATTAATCTGATAGATAGATTTAAAATTTCATTTAGATTTATTAAATGGCTTCTGTTGTTTTTTATAATCTTCAGCTAATATTAGTACTGGGGGTTTAATAAAAATATTTTTACTCATCTTTCTTGTCCTAGTGATGGACCGGAGTAAATTAAATAAAATGAAATGAATTAGAATAAAGTAGGTATAATAAAGAACTTCCAACTTACATCATAGTTGTAGAGCGTTATTTCATATATTTTAAAAACATATATTACTTATTTTTACATATGAAATTATTGTGGCTTTGACCAAATATATATATTTTTTTCTTCTGACATCCAATTAAAGTTCAAGGTTTGTGTTTATGTACAGACGTAAGTCACGTAAAAAAATAATATTATCACAAGTTCCGTTAACTTAAGTCTAAATGAAATCAAAGTGAAAGCTTATGTCTGCATGTTTGTAATTTAATAAATTACTCAAACCCGATATCCCGATAGAGACGATTATATAAAAAATAATGCTATTTTAATTATTTAATAAATAAATCTAGACTAATGTATAAATGTTAGATTCATCGGCGGCCAACGTCAAGGTGACTTAATTGATGGAGCAATGAGTTCCATATTACTCGTAGATTCGAGTCCTAAAAGTGTTCTTCTTTCTACTTTCAACTTTAAATATTAAAAATATTCAATTTCTTTCTAAAAATATGTTTTTATATGTTATATTCTTTTTTTAAATATTTTAATCTTAAACTGTTTTTTAAAATAGTGTACTTTTGAAAAATAGCAACGCTAATGTCAAATTCAGTGCAAAATATGGTAATATAACGTCATATTTTGCGCGGAGCGTAGATAATATTTTTGCCTTATTTATTTTATTACATTTACTTTTTTTCGTGATATGAAAATACAAAATAATAAAAGAAATAAAAGATTGAATGGACATAAAAAAATATTATTTTTTATATTATATTATCAGAAGAACCACAATAAGAATATTTAGAAATCTCAAAGGTCGCATATTCGAGTTCTGAAGTCAATTCAAAATATTTTGGTGTTGTCACAATCAAATCAACTTGCAATATTATAAACAAAGGTTAACAATTCAAAACAAATATAAATACAAAAGTATTTAGATAAAATAAATGGTTTATGGATATTAATAAGAAATACATACGTACAGATAGATAGACAAAAATGAAATAAATGGAGGAATAAGAATCAGTGCATCAAAATTATTGTCTATCATAAATTATAAAATCAAGTATACAGACACACTCAATAGGTTTATATATTATAGATATAAGACACGTGATCAATTCAATCAATAACAGCAATTTTTTTTTTCTAGAAACAAAGAAATAGTTCAGTTTAACTACAGACCTATCGTCATTACCTCTCTACTCTCCAAAGTAATGGAGAGCATTATCAATAAACAGCTCCTAACCTACCTCGAGGACCACCAGGTCAATGATCGGCAATATGGCTTTCGCCATGGTCAATCGGCTGGTGATCTTCGGTTATATCTTACGCACCGTTGGGCAGCTGTTATTGAAAGCAAGGGAGAGGGTCTGGTAGTTAGTCTGGATATGGCGAAAGCCTTCGATCGTGTATGGCACAAGGGGCTTCTTTCGAAGTTACCTTCCTATGGGCTTCCCGAGAGTTTATGCAAGTGGATCACCAGCTTCCTCACTGGGCGGAGCATACAGGTCGTTCTCGACGGTTTTTGCTCGGACCCCAAGCCCGTGAACGCTGGTGTACCCCAAGGTTGCGTGCTATCCCTAACTCTGTTCCTCCTGCACATCAATGATATGTTGGATATCTCCAACATACATTGTTATGCGGACGACAGCAATGGGGATGCGGTATATTCCGGCCATGCAGGTCTCTCTCGGGAAAACGTCGACGAGTGCCGAAAGAAACTTGTGTCTTCTATTGAGACTTCCATGGGGATGGTCTCTGAGTGGGGTAAACTGAACCACGTTCAATTCAATCCCGAGAAGACGCAAGTTTGCGCGTTTTCAAAAAAGGCGTTTATTCCTACATACAAGGTCGGCAACACTCTTGTAAATCCTCGGATGTTGCAAGAGTTCATGGGCGGCGGTGATCACGTCCATCTGTGACCCGCCAGCTCGTTTGCCCTCCTCTGACATAAAAAAAAATGTGAGGTACAATTCGTATCTAAAACTAATTTTATTTTAAGCTTGAAAGTACTGAAACTGTTAAACCCTTCACGGTTCTAGGTTTTTCTACAAATGGTGAGTATTTGTTTATGTAGTTATATTTACAACTATTACTAAATGCCTGATTGAGTATAATCATATAAAATTCATAAATTTTAAATGCTTGTTAAATTTGAATTAAAATTATATTGAAAAAAAAACATTTAGTACTAAATTAATTTCCATTTCAAATTTGTATTTACGTCACGGCTATCAAAACTTATCTTGTCATTGTCTTCAAGGCAAAGATACAACACAGGCAAAAGGTCTTGACAGTCACTATTCTTTGAGTTCTCTTCCGCTCGTCAGCATTCATTAGTTTACCTGAAACAATCGCATTTTCTTAATCACGGTACAAACACATGTAATATACGTTACTATTACTTTTGTCATAAATACTATAATAATTAAATAAGCTTCTTTTAAATAAATCTAAATTATATAAATATGATATATAATTATAACTTAAAATAATATATTTATAATTGAAATACTTTTTCGTAAACCATTTTGTGACGGTAGAGATAAGAATGTAATCGGTTAGCAAAACGACGATCGGCGTTTTAAAATTTTAAAGATGCATGTTTTTAGAAGCAGTTAATATAATTTATCTTCATTTTGTAGTTCACATATAATATATCATTAACAAAAAGTATAAAAACATAAAGTGATGTAAGGTATGAATAAAATCACACCGTAGTTATAAAATGTTCACTAAAATACTTTGAATATATGGGTGGATTATATTTTGAATATATAAAGTCGTATTTTAATTACAATTTTCTTCATTCTAAAGCTAAAACTACATAATATTTATGCGTGAAATTGTTGAAACTCTGTATAGTAATGTTAAATTATTTTACTATTAATTTAACAGAGACAATACTCGTATATATAATCTTAGATTTACGATCAATTTCAGGAAGCATGATTAAAGTCAAAGACAGAACAAGTCAAGAGTTGTGTCTAAAGTTGTGAACAGCTGACAAGATATCAACCAAAAAGAGAGAGATCTTTACCAGACAGCAGTTTATTAACATGTGTATACAGTTTAGCAGTTTATTAACATGTTTGTGACAGTTTCAAACTACTCTTAATTTATTACTATCTTTAAACGTAAATATTTTTTTAAAAAATTGTTGTAAATATTTTACAAAAATTGCCATCGCAATACCATTATTGGAAACGGAACAAATTATTTGCAGAGCCGTGTAAGCAAATATCGTTTGCTTACTTAAAATGCACCGGGTGGCGTTCTTTGAAACTCGAAACACGTATTGATTTTAGCAACAACTGAAAATCTCTATATGTAAATTGGAACTCAAATTAAAACTTCTTTAACAATACATATATATGATTCTGGCATTCCTTTGTTTGTTCATTCAAACTTTGATTGAGAGTAAAGTAAAAACCGTATAAAGTTTTAAATTTTATTTTAACCGGTAAATGACTTTTTTTTTATATTAACGAACTAAACTAACTAAATACTCACCAATTACACGTACATAACAATTATTAATATAACTTTAAAATAAAACTATGCGGTTTGTATCCTGTCTCCACAGGAAATCCTCTTCCCGTAAACAGGATTATAGGATAGACGCCAAGTGTACAATATACTGTGTACACATATATGTTAAAAAATCTCAATTTTTTTGCATGATTTACTAATTACAATAAATTTTTGTTGTATGTTACTATATAGGACTATAACTGTACTAAAAGTAAATATTTATTAAAATCATTTATTGTTTGGTGTCAAAAAATTACATAAAATTTATATTGTGTCAGTTGTAATGACGTAAATTTATTAGAATTAGCCAGACTACTTTTAAACTCATTCGGTTTCCGTAGTTATAAATTCAGAGCACGGTGTAACAAAGGCGTGAAGTTTTATCGGTAATTGGAATGTATGTATTTAACTAGAAAGGCTTCTTTATCAAAAATAGTTTTAGTTAAATTTTACATTGTATTATTTGTATAAAAATTAAAGCTTCAATGGGAGCTGATTTTTACTTTTATTATCACATTCTTAATAATAGTCTCTTCTTTACCTAATTCCTGTGCGAAACAATGAACACAGGTAGTGTTCAATAAATATGTTTCATCGATATGAATAATAAAAACTTGTTTGAATTATTTTGGAATGTTTATATTTGCTATAACCTGTATATCTGATGTTGATACATGAATATTTAATTTAATATCAAATAAAATAAAGCGTAACTGAGCCATTAGGTACTTGTTTTGGTTGCTTGCTACAAATGTTTTGTAATAAAAATAATGGTTTTTCTTCAAAGAAGTATATTTAGTCAAAAATTATATACCTTTGTTAGCATATGTTTATTGTTTTATCTTACCATCAAAAATGACATTCTTTCAATCTGCAATTTTGCATTTTATATTTATTTCACTAATGCACCCTCAATTTTCTAATGTAGATATTTCACCAAAAATATAACACAACACGCCTATATTTATAGTATTATTATATAAATTACATGTAAACCACGTAAAGGCATACCAGGTATCTCTAAGGAACGATAAACGAACTACGAGCCGTAGTATACATACATCTTATTTAGTAGAATATGTAAACTTAAAACTACGTACGAATAAACATTGTTATTTGAATGTCAATATTAGAACCATGTTGGTGATTTTGTTATTTATAAGTGGAGAAAGAGTAACAATAAATTAAATATCGATTTATATTTAATATAAATAACTCTTAGGAAGGTATGTTAATTAGTTTTAATCATTGGGACATTAAATTTATTCGAAAAATATAATTATTTGATTATTATAATAGCGTTGCGATGTAGAACCGCTGTACTTAAAGTAGAATGAATTCTACGACATACTCGTAAGTTCTAACTTAGAAATCTTAATTACTAAGTTATCGCAACTTCACTTCAACAATTATATAACCTATTTTCCAATGTTTTCCTAACACGTGGAAGTTTTGATAAATGTTTCACTAGCAAGCACTGACACTGAGGAATATTTGTATTATACAATTTTTACAATTTGTTATTGTTCTGACATCAGTAACATATCTTATAACATATATTACCTTTATAAATAATAACACTATTTTCAAAAAGAAAATATAAAATATTATTTATTTTTTTAAAGAATAAAGTTAATTGCCTCAATCGTCATAACCACGCAACATTTATATTTTATTCACATTATAATTTTGCTGAATGTAGTCTAAAAAAGAGTTAATTCATATAAATTATGGACTCCAGTAGCAGGGTTTTTATTTTAAATCATTTATTTGCATTTGATAGACTATTAACAACTAGAATTAAAAAAATAAAAACTTAAAAAAAAATATTTTACGTAAATATTTAAAGCGCTGACAATGTTTCTTCGGTGTGAGAACGAATAATATATAATTTGATGTTTTACACACACACATACAAATAGATAATAAAAAAAAATGTTTAAACAATTTTTAAAAAATTATAAATATTTTCTGTTAGCCATATCAACTGGTTCCCTTGATTATAAATACAGAAACCTTGAGCGTCAAAACACAAAAGTGGCTCGCCTCATTAATGTTTAATTTAGACCCCGTCCAAGCTACTATATATTACAGTGGGTTCGAAGTTATTGTATATGTGTATGTATTTAGAAAAGTTAAATACGAAAGTATGAGCACATTACAAATATATTAATTAATAAGTTATTAATGATCAACTCAGACATCAATTAAAAAATTCAAGAATTTCACCTCAAGCGAGATTACATACATTGACTTAAAAATCATAATATTATAAAAAAAGCCTTAATTACACATTAATAATACATACTTATGTTAAACTGAGCTTAATATTACAAGTTGTCTTGACTGTTTATTCATACAAATGTGTCTTCATGAATACTTTATACGTGATTCAGATAACGTCTCGTGTTTTATTGCAAAAGATTGTATAATACAAGTTGTAGTTCCTTTTATATTTATTATTGCTTGCACCTTGTATGTTTGTACGTAGTATGGTGACTAAATGAGATGATAATAAAAGGTTACGAAGCAATAATTAATATTTGGTTATAATAACTAGCTGACATTCAATGATTATTTATCACTGAGCTGTTAAAAATCTTATAATTATGCAGTAATTATTTTACATTGATAACGATGACAGTCAATGTAATACATTATTATATAATTTGCATAATATCATCATTATTATAAAAAGACAAAATGTATATATATTTTTATTACTATATTAATTATTATATTTTATTTACAGATCTTTATATTAGGTTTCAACCAGAATCACTAAGAACTCTTGACAATGGAACACTGCTACTTACAAAAACTTGACGACAAATAATTTTTTTTATACAAAAAATACTTTTGACAGTATTATATTTTCCAACCTTTTTTATCCTTATTTTGTAGTATTATTTGGAAAATATTGTAATAATATAACTTTTGCCTCAAGATGTTAGGCCTCGGGGATAGTTGTTTTTCTCTTAACGAAATATGTTTTGCTATTCAGCGAATAATAATACTGAAATATCTGACATAGGCCTGAGGCTAGTAATATTGAGATATAAATATCTTACCGCATTCTTATAACGCAATGAAAATATTAAGGAAGAACACAAGAACTTTTGATCTTAATACAGTCGGATATAAACATCCTAGATTCTTTAAAAAATATATTGCAAGGATAAGATTCATATACAAAAATCTACAAATATTGTTGGTTTTTTCTCTGCCGGGATAATTCCAAGTTTTGAACTAATGATAAAGTCATTAAAAACTGTATGACAAATCACTAAATATTAGGAAATCATAGTTAGTCATGTTAAACCTCTTAGTTAGTGAGGTCTAAAACCTTTAATTTTGTGATATCAGTTGCAAAAATGTACTGAATAGCTTAACATCTTCGGACTAAGTATGTAAAACTTATTAAAACTTGTTACTACGGACTGTTAAATACATATGGCGTTAATAAATAAGCAAGATGTACTTCGGCACAAGAATATATGATAGTCGGGATAGTTGTGTAGGACTATTTGGCGTCATGAGAAGATGCCACTTTTATGTCTTCTCACTAACAGTTATTTCCATTGCCTTAGTGGGATAACATACTAAAAATTCACCAAATCCATACATTATTATTATACATATAATTATTTAAATTAGTTTAAATTTTGCTTCGTTATTAATAAATTTTTATTTTTAATAATTTTATTTTTAATAATTAACATATTCAACTAACATTAATGTAATATTATAGTTATTTAAAACTATTGTAACGAAATAATTATTTTTACTACAATAATAAAACAATAAATATAAATAATGAAGTCCTTAATCAGAAAAAGTACACAATTCATGGTAGATTTCACTATAATGCAATAACAAAGATAGTATTAATAAGAATAAAACAGTAAAAAAATGTTCGTCAATTATAAACGTTAAAGTCTTGTTAAAAATATAAAAAATATTAGAAATTTTCCATTTATTGAACGCTACAGACAAACACCTACAAAGGATCACCGTATCTATTGATTTTCAATCGTTTTCTCCTTAAACTAGGTTTGATCCACTTATGAGATACACAAGTAGAATTTAAAAAGATATTGTATCAGTCCAACGATTATCTCACGTTTAGGATCGAATTATAATAAGATCGCCGTAGAGGTTACCTAATAATATTTATTTCTAACACTAAAAGTGTATACTTTACACGAAATGAATTTTGAGCGTTATTACATTAACCGATTCATATATTTTTGAAAACAATTGGAAGTCAACATTTTAGAATGAACGTCAAAAATGTTCTACTTAATTAATTAGTTAGTAAATTAGACAATGTCAGATAATTTCCTAATTTTTCATTTTTATTAATTAACGTTCCAATTATGAGTACGAGAAGTGACCTTGACTCCTCGCTCAGCTGCAGTGACTACAAAACAACTTTTCACGAACTAATCTACTTAACGCCGGAACAGCTTTTAAAGCCGGTGGTTTGTTGTTGAATATGGAGGCTAAATCTGAAATTAGAGTGAATTTAATAACAGGGAGCTACTAGAGGATTTATATAACTAAATAGTTGTTTAATAAATTAAGATTAAATTTTTTTTGGACTCACATTTATCTTATCATTATTTGAATGCGATAATTTGATACTACTAGGGACGCCAACAGACCCTCAATTTCGACTCGCTGCACTCGAGAACTCTCGGGTGCCGTTTACATATTGAACGAATCGAGCCCAGTGTAATGACTCATCGTTTCCGATTGACTTTATCAGTTTTTTGACAACTATTCCTCAACGACATGACATTTTTCAATTTTTTTTAAACGATCACCTAATGTGTCTTTTTGATTGCAAAATTTCATAATTTTTCGTCAATTAGTTTTCGAGCCTATTAGTGACAAAGAATGTGAAAAAGTCTCCAGTAGAGCGCTCCGCTCGCTTCGCTCAATTAAAAAGTCATACATATAATCATATTTTTGTATGCAAATCTTGGCCATTATTTTCTAGAGGTCATCATGATTCAGAAGGTTGTCGTGTTTATAAAACGCAGCTAACAATACACGAAATGAAACAACTCACGACGAATCGAAACGGTATATAATATATTAGAAGATGATTTGACACATATATACAAAAAGAAATGCGTTTATACACGTTAAATATGTGCAACATAATATATCAAAAATATTTCATTGAAAAACGGTATTAGTGAATGGGTTTAGTTACAGTGTAAGGATATTGATCTTCGCAGGTTGAATAGGTTCTTCACAAACAATGAAGAAGCTAAAGCACCGACATGTAACAAGGAAATTGATATCATTTGAATTGTAGAATGAAAAGTTCACACATTTAATGTCTTTTCTGCTTCAAGCAAAGAAGCTTTCTAAAGTTATTAAAAGTTACTGATACGATGTCGATTTTATTATCGATTAAAATCATCGAACCTACTTTATAAGTAAGGAAAATATTATTCTCAAAGCTTTATTTTTAAAACTAAATTACAACACAAGTATACAAGTAGTGTATTTCTTGTAAGTGGAGTTAATAGAAATTATATTTAATTGGTACATGTATTATGTCAAACTATATAGTTTTACATATATTTCTATACAAACTCTTACTGAATGAATTAGGTTATCATTGTACTCATATAAATCTTATTAATTCGTAAAGTATTTTTACTACATATAAATAACCGTACATAAAAAATAAGAATATATGCTTTTTATTGTCTTACTCCGTACTTGCTTAATAATATGGCTTAAGAAATATATAATTATAAGTTTATTTTTCTTTTCCAGCAATTTTATTTAGATTTATTTTATTCGAAAACAAAGAATTGTTCTGCAAAATATGCGCCAAATACATTTTCTGTAATAACTTGAAGATGCAATGCAAATTAATAAAATCCCTCTGAACCTGTTTTTATTGTTTTTATGTTTCTGAGAGACTGCAAAGTCATGAGGCGAAACTGAAACATATGTCTCCGGAATTAAGAAAATAAAAACTAGAAGTTTTTTGCGTGTACTTCACACGCAAAAAACTTATGTAGTTTTAAATGACTTTCGTAAACACGATGCAATGAGATTCAATATATTCCTACATATACAATTTGCGTTTTTTTATAAACGGATATAATGATAATTTAAATCCATAATCACACATAATTAGAAATCTAATTGACCTATCGCTTTTTGTGACGTCAAAAAAGGCTGTTTAATTAAAGCCCATATCCAAGCATCATGTTAATTGAACTTTATAAAAATTGACATGTTTTATATCAAGCTTTTATATAAAAATACAGAGAAATCACAAGAGTAAAATACGCATATGTAATTGAGAAAAAATAGTAAATTATTAATTAATATACAATGAAATAAAATAATTATTTAAAATATTTATATAAAAATTCGAAAAACATATAAAAATATAGAAGACATGTTTTTGAATGATAAACTATAATTACCGTCTTATATCTTAACCTTTTCACTTGTTTATTAATGTCGCGTAAATATGATATTTGAACAAATGACCTGCAATGACCTTAATGTTTAAGATTGATTTGAATATAATAATTTTATAAGAAAAAACTAAATACAATAAATTACTATAATAGAAAAAAATAAGCAGTTTTTTTTAACACAGTGAACCAGTAGTAGATATTCCACTAGAAGATCACAGCTTTGATGAAGTCTGGAACTTTCGTTATAACCAAGATTGGGTGTATCGAGTTTTAAGACCCCGCGCCGCGTCTTGCTGAAAGGATCTTTCTCAGTTATTGAACATGGTGCTATTACGGCGCTTAACTAACTTCTAAAGAATGGTATCTTGGTACACGTGTACCGGTGTTTTGATACCTTTTTCGTTCTATAAATAAAGATTTTACATAATCCTACTATTTTTCATTTCACTAACAATTTTCAGAATAGTTCTGTATTCATTGTTCATGTAAATTTTGACAATGTCAAATACTTAATCTCACACAAGGTAAATTGTCACCAGAATGGAAATTACGGAATAAATGTCCAAAAAAAAATTGCAATGATTACAGAATTTTACTTTTCTTCAAACCTTTTTAAACATTAAAACTTTTAGTTACGGTCATTTAAATAGATGTTTATTTAGTTCTGAAATAATGTCTTAAACGAAAAACACTTTTCTATAAACCACGATAACAAACTAATAAAGGACACTTAGTATTTAATAAATTTTCCAAATCCTTAGTAACTAAAATGGTTATAAGACAACATATTTGGGAATCCTAATTATAGGTACTTGTATTAAATTTGAATATGCTATGGAAAAATCTCGAATATTCAACTTTGTATAATATTATGGTAAAATGTTAAACATCTACTAAATATGGAATGCTAATTGTAAATTGTGGATTGAGCTTGTTAAAAGATAAATTTTAAATAAAGTTCATATTTTATCCCCTCATATTTGTAAAACATTATCTTAAAAACCCATTAATAGCTAGTAATGAAACTTAGAATATTAATTTTTATAGCTTTACCACAATCTAAGGCGGATATATATTTTTTGTAACACAAACTTCATTTCCTGATTTTATAGTTTAGTTAGTTTAAATATTGTTAAACTGTTAAGTTTTACAAATTATAATATCCTAATATTAGTTTAACAATATTTTGTAAGGAAAGTGAAGTGAAGAAACAGAATACTAATTGAAAAAGAATTCAATAGTTTTAATATTTCTCGGGTAGTAGTGAATTCTCTCCGTTTAATCCCCGAACGAGTTATTAAATGAGTCAAGTTCGTTATTGAGACATTATTTGTAAACAACAACGAAATGTTCTCGTTAATTATAACAAAGAAATTCATCTTGTATAGAAAACATATTTCTCGTAAGAAATTAGAAGTAACTATTATCATAAAACCAGTTCACTGATCTAGTTCCTCATCATGTTTTATAATATTGCAATATATAATAACATCATAAGCTGAAAAAAATAACTTTATACTCATGTATGTTCTATTTTCCGTGAACCGTTTTTTGCAATACGTGTTCAAGAATTTTACACGAACGTGTAAAATCTTTCAAGCAATTTATTCCGTGACTTTCGGCATCTAACTCATGTATTTTCATCAGGAACATTCCAGAGTATTCTACTGACTAACATCTAAGAAAATATTGTATTAATTGAAGTATTGTTTTCTGTGGCAAAATTAAATGTGCACAAAAAATACCGTTTATTAAGAATATAAAAACAAGTTATATTTGTAAAAGAAAAAGATAAATTTTATACTACAATGGTATTTGCTAAATTACTTTGGTACTTATAATTATTGTGTTACATTTAATCGTTATGTTTTATATTTTTATTCCACCATTTTTAATATTTTGCTCGATTGTATTATTTTAATTTCAAACAACGCTGGTTCTAAAATCCGCTACTTATTTCAAAACAATACGCTGAGTGGAGAGATTATCTTGCTTTTATCTGAAACAGTTATTTTTAATTATTATATTTTTCACAACACTTACTTCTTGCTATTGATATTCTGATTAAGTTTCCACATACTGCGAATTATTCAATGTTTCATCTACATTATAAACATTAGGAAGAATAACTTGGGAAAGTATTGGATTTAGAAAGTATAGGTAATTATACTAAGTATTAAATTATGAAATGCCTTTTTTGTTATTTAGGAATATGTTACGTACATGACAACCCTACGATATTACGACACCGCGTTCGCCGAGACCACCTACTACGGCCCGTTCCGGCAACCCTTGCGCAACATCGTACCACATCCATTCATCGTTTCCAGAAACTCTGTGTGCCTTATTGCTTAAGTTTAGATGTAACATTATTTTATAATTTTAATATATCATTCATTCTGTGTTACCACTTCAACACATGAAGTCGCATTTAGTTTAAATATAATAAGTCATTTTTGTGAGTTAAAATAAATTCACTTTTATAGTAAATTCGGGTCCTTCGGGGTCGAGTCCTTCGGCTGCGAACAACGTAATTCTCGCAGTCGGTATGATGCTCAGAGCATAGTTCTGCGAATAAAGGTATTCTGATACCGCTACGCGTCGCAAGCTATCGAAGTGACTATCCAGTCCCTCTACTGAGCATCGTGAATCTACGAGCGTTTGTGGCCAAGGACGTACTCAAAAATCAGTATCAAAGAAAACCAAATGTAAGTACTTTGAAACTTTACTTAAGTGTTGCTTCCTTCCTTTTCTTTATTATCCTATCCAAAATTTTCCACCCGAGAAAAATCGTGGAAAAATCTGCCACATATAGGCAGACCTTGCGAAATAGTAATTTAGATTTTAAAAGAAATTTAGAGTATAGTGAATTAGAAATAGAGAATAAAGTAATTAAAATGTCTTTAGATATCGATGTTATTTATAAGGCCCTTCGCCCGGTCCCCGAATTCGACGGGAACCCTAATATTCTTACTAGGTTCATTAAAATATGTGACCAAATAGTGATACAGTGTTTAAAAAACGAACCAGGTTATGAGTTTAGTAATTTATGTTTAATTAACGGGATTTTAAATAAGATTACTGTCCTGCTGCGAGAACTATTAACTCGAATGGGATCCCTGACAGTTGGGCAGGATTAAGAAATGCACTTATTAATAATTTTGCTGATCAAAGGGATGAAACAGCCCTATATAACGACCTTTCGTTACTATCTCAAGGTAGCGATACTCCTCAGGAATTTTACGATAAATGCCAGACACTTTTCAGTACAATAATAACATATATCTCACTACATGAAAATATACCTACTACCATAAAAGCAAAACGCGATCTTTACCGTAAACTCACCCTAAAATCTTTTATTAGAGGTTTGAATGAGCCTCTTGGCTCACACATTAGGTGTATGAGACCTGAATCCATTGAAAAGGCTCTGGAGTTTGGGCAAGAAGAGATTAATGTAATGTACCTACAGCGTCGCAGCAGTAATAGTGATAGGAAAAACTTAAATTTGTATGCCAATAGTTCTCCTAAAGTACCTATGTCCATGTCATTTACTATGAATAAACCCAATATGCTAGCCTTATCAAATACTAGCCAGCAGAAAGCTTTGCCCTTTCAACCACCGCCGCAACCATGGAAACTTAATTTCCAGTACGGTGTACCTCAACGACCTGCTTACCAGACAGGCTATCCCCAACAGCGCTCGCCTTACAATATGCAGTCTCGAACGCAACAGATGTCCCGCGCACTACCACCTAATTATAACGCGCAGAATAGTGGATTTAGAATACAAGCTAGACCTCCCCAATCTCAACAAAACTTGGGACCTACACCTATGAGCGGCGTTAGCCATTATGTAACTAAGCCTTTTTCACCTCCGATTAGAGGACATGATTGGTAAAAATTTGGCAATCCACCCCCTTCTAACTACTTCAAGTCTAGGGAAATGAACTATAACGAGACATATGACTATAACGACTCAAATCCTGACTTAGACTACGACTATTATCCTAATGATTACTATTACACACCCAATGACTATGAAAATTACTATTATTATGACACAAATATTCCTGACTACACTTACGAAGCTAGTTCATCGCACATAAAGCAATTACCTGTAACAAAAACCGAGCCGCAACCCTCATATTCAGAAGAGCAGGATTTTCACAAGGAACGTTTCAATACGGGACAAAAATAGAATTGAACCTTCAATCTAAAAAAGAATTAAGATATATACAAATTGCGGACCCCCCTCTTAAATTACTAGTAGACACCGGGGCTAATCAATCTTTTTTAAGTCCCGACGCAATTAAACAATACTTTATTCACGTACCACTTAACGACGACCCCTTTGAGGTAACAAACTCTCGTATTACCTCTCATCATGACCACTCTATCACAATTCCTCAATTTACAGAATTTAACGAACAAAGGAACGTAAAATACTTTATTTTTAAATTCCATACCCATTTTGACGGTCTTGTAGGCCTAGATTTGCTAGAAAACTGTAAAATAGATCTTAAACATAATATCCTAATGACAGACTATGCGAACATTCCATTATTAAAATACAAATGTCGCACCGTCAATTTCCACGAAATCATTCCCGCGCATTCTCAGAAAATAGTTAACGTGCCTATCATCTATCCTCCTGGTGACATTTACGTATCTGAACAATTAATATGTGACTGTATTATTCACGAGTGTATCACGACCGTTACGGATAATTCAGGTTTCGTAGAGATAGAGAACCCCACTGACCATGACGTCACACTGACTTTTGAACAACCCTTACTAATAGAATGTTATGATATTGATTGCACCCTTTCGGAACCACCAGTTACACGCACTAATGACGTACTAAACCGACTTAGAACTGATCACTTAAATAACGAAGAAAAGCTTAACTTACAGACTCTTTGTTCAAAATTTGCTGACGTGTTTTACTTAGAGGGTGAAACACTCACTTTCACTAATAAAATTAAACACAATATTAAAACAACTGACGAAATTCCTACTTATACCAAAAGTTACAGATACCCTTTTATTCATAGAAAAAAGTGAGGGATCAGATTGAAAAAATGCTCGAACAAGGTATAATACGACCATCTGACTCTACCTGGAGCTCTCCTATCTGGGTGGTACCTAAAAAGGCAGATGCTTCTGGTAGACCAAAATGGAGATTAGTCATAGACTTTCGAAAATTGAACGACAAAACCCTAGATGACAAATATCCTATACCCAACATAGCTGACGTCCTAGACAAGTTAGGGAGATGTCAATACTTTTCTACACTAGACCTAGCATCCGGTTTCTATCAGGTAAAAATGAACCCTGACGACATACCCAAGACTGCCTTCAACGTTGAGCATGGGCATTTTGAATTTCTTCGAATGCCCATGGGACTTAAGAACTCTCCTTCTACATTCCAGAGAGTCATGGATAATGTCCTCAGAGGTCTACAAAACGAGATTTGTCTAGTCCATTTAGACGATATAATAGTATACAGCACCTCTCTTCAGGAGCATATAATAAACTTAGAAAAAGTCTTCTCCAGATTGCGTGAATCCAATTTCAAAATCCAGATGGATAAATCTGAATTTTTGAAGCTGGAAACCGCATATCTCGGTCATATCATCACCAGAGATGGAATAAAACCTAATCCAGACAAAATATGTGCAATCCAAAAATACCCCATCCCAAAGACTAGTAAAGAAATCAAACAATTCCTTGGACTAATAGGATGTTACAGAAAATTCATCCCGGACTTCGCAAAAATTACAAAACCAATGAGACGAAGCTTCTTAGCATTCCATGGATTCACCGTGCGGGTGCCGGGCCCATCGCGTTGCAAGAAGAGGAGCGCAAACAATGCCTGGGACTTGCGACCCAGATGTAGGTTTAAGGGGCCCCTTTACTATGCGCATACACGCTCACCTTCACTGTTTACGCTCCTCTCCCTACCTAACCAAATATCGTAAGAACCTACTAAAGCCGCCTTTGAAATACGTTCCAGAAATGAACTGATGATCGTTCTAGAAAGGCCGAGATCCTTAAATAAGTTGTAGAGAGATTTTGCTGTTATACCTCTCGCTCCTACTTCTACAGCGTACAAATTAACTATAAATTTATTCCTGATCAGTTCGTTACACAGTTCGTAATACTTGTTAAGCTTAAATGTATGATCTTTGGGTATGTTTGTTTCCCAGGGTACAGTAAGCTCCACAAGTATAACGCGCCTTAGTTGTTTTGAATACAGGAATAAGTCCGGCCTAGATGACGAAACACAAACATCCCCGGGGATTTTGTATTGCCTTTCATACGTGTCCATCATGAGAGTCCAATCAGGAGACGCGTCCAAGATGGAATAAGGTTTTAATTTAGATTTTTTGGACGAACCTGCCTTTACGAACTCTACTGATTTTTTGGTGGTTGTTATACCCCTCTGCGCTCTTGCTACAGAAAGACTAACCGCTTCTCGTATGATTTCTAATACTTTATCGTGGCGACGCGAGTATTTACCTCTATTTAATAGTACCCTACACCCTACTAGCAAGTGTTTCGCGGTTCCTACTGCCTCCCCGCAGATGTTGCAAGATTTTTCGGTGGCTTTGCCCCATCTTACTAAGTTACTTTGATCTGGGAGAGTCATTTGGAATGCATTAAGATAAAATTTTAATAATGCTGGGGACCAATCATGAAGCAGGGTGCGCCATCGTAAAGCTAATGGAATACAAAAATCTCCTATGGTCACCCATTCGTTTTGCAATTCTAGGCTCATCGCGTGCAACCGGTAATTATCATTTTCATCGTGCCGAATAAAGGATTTTATTATTTCTATGTCTGGTTCTTTCCTACTTGATCCTAGCCCTGCTTTATTTGTTTGAGCACCTATCATAAATTGTTTATGGAATTGAAGTCGTGACTCCAGCTCTGCGGCAATTTTATCTTTTGGGAGAGATGTTACAGTATCATCATTCGACTTTGAGATGATATGTCTCTTGGTCACTCTTAGGTGTTTATAGAGTTCCGATGGTTTCTTTAATTTTAACCCAAAATTGTGTCGGTCTCTAAATAAGGTAGAAGAGTCCGCTGGATGCGCTAACCCGAGCCATGACTTCAATGTCCTTATGACGCTTGCATCTAACTTTAACAAAAGGGTCTTATTAATATCGTAAACGAGGAAAGGCCAATTTAAACGTGATGTTAAATAATTATCGTATATCCAAGCCTTTTTGATGTTACTTATTGGCTGATTGTCTACCTTTTCAAGATCATTCAAAAAGCTATCGACTATTATATCTAAAGATGGAGTACGCCCTTGGTAATCGATTTTTTTGCCTAAGAATTTGAACGGAGCTGCGTCGGTAATAGTAGTAACGCACTTACCGCCTATTATAAGACCCGGATCGTAAGAGGTATATCTGGTGTTCCGCCTACCCAGACACAGACTGTAGCATTTATTGGGTTTTGTCCTCAATCCGCCCGACCAAGCACAGAAATCCTCCACAACATTTAAAAGTAGCTGACATTGTTTTGGATTACGTGTCAGTATCGCGAGATCGTCTGCGAATGCTAGTATGGATTCTGTGTATTTATTGTTAAATTTAAACCGATAACCCCATTTCTTTTCGTTTTTAATTAATTTATCTATTAAAATATTGATCACTATGTTAAATATAATTGGAGAAATACAACAACCTTGAAATAAACCTATGTTGTAATTTAATGGTTTGGAATGATTTTCATTTGTGATTATGGAAAATTTTAATTTTGAATAATATGATGCAATCATGTCACTTACTAACGTAGGAAAGTTATACCACCTTAGCGCGAACATCATCAGTTCATGTTGTACCGACCCGAAAGCGTTCTCTAAGTCTATCCAACATACCGTTATTTGTCTTTCACTATTTCTGGCATCTTTAAGGCTTTCCGATAGTAACGTGTTATGTTCGAGGCATCCAGAAATGCCAGGCAAAAACCCTTTCTGGTGATAAGGCCCGAAATATTTATTATTTATCATGAATTGCGTCATTTTTGTTTGTAAAAAAGAAAAAAATATTTTTGATATTGTATTTGTTAGAGCTATCGGTCTAGTGTCCCTAGGATCCGAGACATTATCGCTTTTGGGAATGAGGACAAAAAGAGCATTTCCGAATGTTACCGGTGTTTGTCCTCTTGACCAGATTTTATCGAATATATTCAATAGATGTTTATGAATCGACGGACATTTTTTATAAACTATATAAGGGATACCATCCGGACCTGGTGCTGACTTAGATGGTTTCTTTTTAATTATTTTATTGATTTCCTCCAAAGTTGGTGGGTTGGCATGAAAATCTATGAATGGACTCTCAGGTTTTTGATCGTTGGGATCCCCATACAGCTTTTGGTTTTTAGGCACTTCGTATGTGCTTTTATAATAGTCAAAAATTTGCTCGTTGGTCAAGAGGAGTTTACCTTTTTCGTCTTTGAAAATGTTTTTAGAGTACTTAAAAGGATTTTTATCAAAGTCTACTTCGTGTTTTGCCCGGTCAAAGCTATCACGGTTTTTTGTTATTTGTTGTGATATGCCTTGTATTAATTTAAGAATTGACCTTAATGCCCTAGACAGTTGGTGACTAAGTTGGTTGTCGCCCATGGCTTTGGCCCTACGAAGTTTCTTTATGAGGTCCCTTTTTTTCCTTCTCATTTTCAATTTAAAACCGTTTTCTTTATACTTGTGAGCATAACGATTCGAAGGTGGATAGTGCTCATTGAAGTAGTCAAAAATCGTATTTTGTAGAGTCTCTACTTGCGCGTTGAGTACCTGGTTAGAGCCCGGGTGCTCTAACAGGTCCGCTATATTTTGGTCGTGTATTTTCCATGTCGATTGTTTAATAGTGGGAATGCTAAGACGCGTCCGGATGGTTATGGACTCCTGGTGATTCGCATTCAATGGTTCACCATGGGATGTGTGAGGGTAAACTCTATCCGAAGTGAAAACCGAAGATATTACCGGCGGTTGCCGCGCTTCAGCACCATCGTGTGTTTTGAGATGTTTAATAAACCAGGCTCGTCTTTTGTAAATTTTCCCGCACGTAAGGCATTTCAATTCCGTTTTCGCGCCGTTTTCGCCGTTATTATCAACCGATGGACAGTTCTTCCGCCCCCCCTCTCGGACTGTCCCAGGGGTATTTTTCTTTTTCGGACTTTTAGCTTTAAACGAAATTCCCGGGCTTGGCTTGCTAGGCCGTCACCCTCGACTGTCTTTCCAGCAGTCATCTGTCTTCCCAGCTGCCATCTGTCTTTCCAGCGTCAGCTGTCTTTCCAGCGTCATCCCGTCTCTCCGGGCTGTCAATTAAAATGAGACGAAGCTTCTTAGCATTCCATGGATTCACCGTGCGGGTGCCGGGCCCATCGCGTTGCAAGAAGAGGAGCGCAAACAATGCCTGGGACTTGCGACCCAGATGTAGGTTTAAGGGGCCCCTTTACTATGCGCATACACGCTCACCTTCACTGTTTACGCTCCTCTCCCTACCTAACCAAATATCGTAAGAACCTACTAAAGCCGCCTTTGAAATACGTTCCAGAAATGAACTGATGATCGTTCTAGAAAGGCCGAGATCCTTAAATAAGTTGTAGAGAGATTTTGCTGTTATACCTCTCGCTCCTACTTCTACAGCGTACAAATTAACTATAAATTTATTCCTGATCAGTTCGTTACACAGTTCGTAATACTTGTTAAGCTTAAATGTATGATCTTTGGGTATGTTTGTTTCCCAGGGTACAGTAAGCTCCACAAGTATAACGCGCCTTAGTTGTTTTGAATACAGGAATAAGTCCGGCCTAGATGACGAAACACAAACATCCCCGGGGATTTTGTATTGCCTTTCATACGTGTCCATCATGAGAGTCCAATCAGGAGACGCGTCCAAGATGGAATAAGGTTTTAATTTAGATTTTTTGGACGAACCTGCCTTTACGAACTCTACTGATTTTTTGGTGGTTGTTATACCCCTCTGCGCTCTTGCTACAGAAAGACTAACCGCTTCTCGTATGATTTCTAATACTTTATCGTGGCGACGCGAGTATTTACCTCTATTTAATAGTACCCTACACCCTACTAGCAAGTGTTTCGCGGTTCCTACTGCCTCCCCGCAGATGTTGCAAGATTTTTCGGTGGCTTTGCCCCATCTTACTAAGTTACTTTGATCTGGGAGAGTCATTTGGAATGCATTAAGATAAAATTTTAATAATGCTGGGGACCAATCATGAAGCAGGGTGCGCCATCGTAAAGCTAATGGAATACAAAAATCTCCTATGGTCACCCATTCGTTTTGCAATTCTAGGCTCATCGCGTGCAACCGGTAATTATCATTTTCATCGTGCCGAATAAAGGATTTTATTATTTCTATGTCTGGTTCTTTCCTACTTGATCCTAGCCCTGCTTTATTTGTTTGAGCACCTATCATAAATTGTTTATGGAATTGAAGTCGTGACTCCAGCTCTGCGGCAATTTTATCTTTTGGGAGAGATGTTACAGTATCATCATTCGACTTTGAGATGATATGTCTCTTGGTCACTCTTAGGTGTTTATAGAGTTCCGATGGTTTCTTTAATTTTAACCCAAAATTGTGTCGGTCTCTAAATAAGGTAGAAGAGTCCGCTGGATGCGCTAACCCGAGCCATGACTTCAATGTCCTTATGACGCTTGCATCTAACTTTAACAAAAGGGTCTTATTAATATCGTAAACGAGGAAAGGCCAATTTAAACGTGATGTTAAATAATTATCGTATATCCAAGCCTTTTTGATGTTACTTATTGGCTGATTGTCTACCTTTTCAAGATCATTCAAAAAGCTATCGACTATTATATCTAAAGATGGAGTACGCCCTTGGTAATCGATTTTTTTGCCTAAGAATTTGAACGGAGCTGCGTCGGTAATAGTAGTAACGCACTTACCGCCTATTATAAGACCCGGATCGTAAGAGGTATATCTGGTGTTCCGCCTACCCAGACACAGACTGTAGCATTTATTGGGTTTTGTCCTCAATCCGCCCGACCAAGCACAGAAATCCTCCACAACATTTAAAAGTAGCTGACATTGTTTTGGATTACGTGTCAGTATCGCGAGATCGTCTGCGAATGCTAGTATGGATTCTGTGTATTTATTGTTAAATTTAAACCGATAACCCCATTTCTTTTCGTTTTTAATTAATTTATCTATTAAAATATTGATCACTATGTTAAATATAATTGGAGAAATACAACAACCTTGAAATAAACCTATGTTGTAATTTAATGGTTTGGAATGATTTTCATTTGTGATTATGGAAAATTTTAATTTTGAATAATATGATGCAATCATGTCACTTACTAACGTAGGAAAGTTATACCACCTTAGCGCGAACATCATCAGTTCATGTTGTACCGACCCGAAAGCGTTCTCTAAGTCTATCCAACATACCGTTATTTGTCTTTCACTATTTCTGGCATCTTTAAGGCTTTCCGATAGTAACGTGTTATGTTCGAGGCATCCAGAAATGCCAGGCAAAAACCCTTTCTGGTGATAAGGCCCGAAATATTTATTATTTATCATGAATGTCTGAAATGTCTAAATGTCTGAAAAAAGGCTGTAAAATTACCCTAGACAATGACTATGTTAACTGTTTCGAAAAATGTAAGACCTTGTTAACTAACGACCCCATATTACAATAGCCCGACTTCGACAAAGAATTTAATTTGACAACAGACGCATCCAATCTAGCAATAGGTGCTATACTATCACAAGGACCTATAGGTTCCGACAAACCGATTTGTTACGCCTCTCGAACTATCAATGACAGCGAAATAAACTATGCTCCCATAGAGAAAGAACTCCTAGCTATAGTTTGGGCTACCAAATATTTTAGACCCTACCTGTATGGACGAAAATTTAAAATACTAACTGATCATAAACCCTTACAGTGGCTAATGAATGTCAAGGAACCCAATTCCCGACTGACTAGATGGAGACTGAAACTAACTGAATATGACTATACTATAGTATATAAATCCGGCAAATCTAACACCAACGCCAACGCTTTATCTCGAATAGAAATTAACAATGAAACGACTGACTCAGTAATAGTTAACGTATCCGAAAGACCGCCCTCTCTTTCTGGTTCTACTACATTAACCGCCCACACTAGTTCTGAAAACCCTATCCTTGAAATTCCCATCACCGACGAACCACTGAATAAATTTCATAGACAGATACATATAACTATAGTAGGCGACATGAAACGTAGACCAACAACGACAAATCCTTTTGAAACTCATACTAAGACACTCGTACAAGTATCAGAATCTAATCTAGAACAAGATATTGTTAATGTCATTAAAGAATTTGTTAATCCAAAAATTAAAACAGCTCTTAAAATTAATCCTCCGTTAGGCATGTACTCTATACTACCTATAATTCAAAATAATTTCCGTAGTTCTTCTATGAATCTAGTCCTAACGAAGATAGAACTAGAAAAAGTATGTGAGTATCTTAGACAACAGGAAATAATTAAACACTATCACGATGGAAAGACAAACCACCGAGGCATTAATGAGTGTTATCTAGCCTTGTCTAAAAAATACTATTGGCCTAAAATGAAAGATGAAATTTCTAAATATATAAATGAGTGCATAGTATGTGGACAGACTAAGTACGACAGAAACCCCATTAGACCTATATTTAATATTGTACCCCCATCTACTAAGCCCTTTGAATTAGTACATCTAGACTTGTTCACTGTACATAATGAAAAATATTTAACTTTTATAGACTCTTTCTCTAAATATGGGCAGGCGTACCATTTGAGAGACGGTACTGCAATTAGTGTCCTTCAAGCCCTCCTAACTTATAGCACACATCATGGACTCCCGCTAACTATTACGACTGACAACGGGACTGAGTTCACAAACCAATTATTTAATGAATTTATCAGGCTACATAAAGTGAATCATCATAGGACTTTACCTAATTCCCCTAATGACAATGGACTCATAGAACGTTTTCATTCTACTTTGTTGGAACACTTACAGATATTAAGATTACGCAATCAAGATGAATTTGTCATAAATCAAATGCCCTATGCAATATTAGCTTATAATAGTTCTGTTCATAGTTTAACAATATGCAGACCCCATGACATTATAAGAGGACATTTCGATCCTAGAGACCCCTTAGACTTAGACCTAACTCAACATCTATTGCAAGAATATATTACTAATCATCGTAACCAAATGAAGACTGCCTATGACTTGATTAACGACCATACTCTAACAGAACGAACTAACATAATGACTAATAGAAACAAAAATAGGGAACCTGAAATTGCATACTTACCTGACCAACAAGTATTCATTAGGAATCCCGCTGCTAGTAGACAAAAGTTAGCATCCCGCTATACCGCTGACACAGTACTTGCTGACTTACCTATTCATATTTACACTTCCAAGTAAAAAGGTCCCATTGCCAAATCCAGACTTAAACGAGTCGCTAAGACCAAGAAATTGTTTCAGGATTCGACTGGTACTGACCTTGCTAACTCTTCAGCTGACGCTGGCTCTAGACATAAAACTTGAACACCTAGACAATGGACCAGGACTTCTTCCTTTTAATCTTGGAAATGCCAAACTCATAACTCACTATCATTCCTTTATTCAATATGTAGAACTAAACGATTTCGAGAATCACCTTGACTCCATCGATTCACAGTTAAATTATTTTAGAACTATCCTAGATAAAGATACTTACACCCTTTATGAATTACAAATGGACTATATATCTAACAGATTAATTAAAATACAGTCTCAGATTAAAAGTTTGGAACCCAATCGAGATAAACGAGGCTTAATTAATATTATTGGCTCTATTATCAAAAGCATAACTGGTAACCTGGATCAAACAGACGCTGAAAAGTATAATAATGCATTAGAAATCTTAGAAAGTAATAATGACAAGTTAGTATCTGAATTAAATGACCATATTAGCCTAAATAAAGCGTGGGATGATAAAACAAAATTCCCTTTTTACGAATATAGTTCAGAACCAAGTTAAGATTAATAGCACATTAGAGTTATATTAAAACACGATGCCTACGCTAATACTACATTGATTAAATTTGCTAAGTTTGCCCAATTATTGATTATTATCAGTGAGAATACGGAAGACCTAATGTTAGAGTTAATTAGATTAGAAGATATGTTAGCATATGTGCGTGCATCGAGCACCCACCATAGAATGTTAAGTATTAGTAATTTAGAAGATATGTTAGATAAATTACGACACATTTATAATTCCAAAGAGATATTACAGGCAGATTTGAGAGTTATTTATCGGTTATTATTATGTAGGAAAACGAATAGTAATCATTTTTAAATTCCCGATTATTTCTCCAAGACAATTCAAACTATTTAGACTTTCCATCGTTCCTAATAAAGACCATTACACCTTTATTCCACCATATCCTCTCATAGCAACCGATAGTAAAGCTTTCATGTACATGGAGACTGAATGCCCGAAGTTTAATCAGCAATATCTCTGCGAGGAAAACGTCCGCCATCATGATTGGCCCGAGAACAGCATGATTGCATCCAGACTCTCATTACCAGCCAGTCTATGAATAGATCCTGCTGACCCGCTAAAGTTACGCTAGTTGAGAAAACAATGGAGCAATTAGACGATCAGTACTAAACTCTCATCTTCCCACGCCCAACGAAAGTTGAATTAAAATGCAGCAGCCATGAATTCATCACCCTATTTGGAAGTTATCTAGCCACGATTCCGCAGACGTGTTCACTACGTACCGACGAGTTCACCATCGCCAACATTCAAAATAAAATCAAGGGACAGCCGCTGAAAATAACTGAAATTCCTGAACATTATACAACTACAGAGAACATTACAATCCCTCATCTGAAACTGAAAACTATAGATATACAAGGACTACGCAGCATTGAAGACAAGGTCCTGAATGAGCAACCTACGAAACTAAATCATCTTCATGAAAGTGTATATCATACAACTATTCCATTTTATATACTTTTATTTAGTGCACTCGCAATTAGTATCGCCTTACTCACTCGACGGTATATTCACCATGTAAAGAGGGATGAATCGTTTAAGCAAGACGACGGCACCCATAACCACCCTGCGGAAGAGCCTGAGCGAGCCAGGAACGAGACATCATTGCCAGCGACATTTGCACTCAACGCTTTCAAATAGTCGCTGATCTACGGGGAGAGGTGTTACGTACATGACAACCCTACGATATTACGACACCGCGTTCGCCGAGACCACCTACTACGGCCCGTTCCGGCAACCCTTGCGCAACATCGTACTACATCCATTCATCGTTTCCAGAAACTCTGTGTGCCTTATTGCTTAAGTTTAGATGTAACATTATTTTATAATTTTAATATATCATTCATTCTGTGTTACCACTTCAACACATGAAGTCGCATTTAGTTTAAATATAATAAGTCATTTTTGTGAGTTAAAATAAATTCACTTTTATAGTAAATTCGTTTTTTTTTTGAGTCCTTCGGCTGCGAACAACGTAATTAATAAGTCTTAGATTAGCGTCATATTTTTTATATACATTTAAATGAAATGCGTAACATTTCTCTATGGTAATACTTTAAGTTATCTCAAAGATAAATAAAATATTACCTCATTGACTGTGAGAACGTCATATCCAAATAATTATAAATAAGTTCTAAAAGATTAAGACAATGAATATTTTTTAAGAGTATTACATTAATAATGAACATAAACATGTATTATGTTTATAAGAGAGAAGATTTAATAAATAGGTTTGTGGAAACTTAATTTATCTCTCTTAATATACTAAACGGAATAATATTGTTGTTTTTGTATGTAATAATGTTAACTTCAGCAAAAACTCTTGAGGAAGTAAACATAACATAAACGTGGATGAGATAATAAAAAGATTACTTAACGAAACCAAATTTGATAACCGTTTTCCTCAATGCTTTTCATTTATATAATTATGAGATTTTTTTTTACTTTTCTGCTTGTTTTTTAAATCATTGTTACTACATATATGAACATTATTAACAATTTTGAATAAAAACATAAGAGCAATATAAAATATTGTCTTTACTTCTCAGGTACAGAATTATATATTATCAAATAAAAATAATTCGGTTCAGATTCGTGGTGAATCTTAGTCGCTGGTCTCTTGTCAAAACTTAAGAACAGATGAAAACGACTTTGATAAATTCCACACGGTAATTGTTCATTTCTATATCGGATATATAATATATAAAGATATATATTGCTTCTTAGTTTGAAACTTGAGTAAGCACTTCAAGTGTAGATTAATATATAAACTTGTTGTAACATAACTTTGTTTTTACATGGTTATAAATTTGAAATTCACGTGTGAACTTTTGAAAGTACTAAGATGAATTATATAGCACTTTCATCTTTTGTACTAAATTTGTTTTTATATTTCAACTATCTTTTAATAGCAGTCTAACCCCACTCAGTAGGTATACCGATATAAAATATTTAGATATTGTTTTGAAAGTCGTCATATATACATTTAACGAAATATCTGTATATACTCGAAGTAAATGTTATTAATATATAAATACGCTTCTTGTGTAGCAACTTCTATTATCTTTCTTATCTCTATTTCTTTCTCACAAATTATTCGAGTATTTAAATTGAAAAGAAATTGGTAGTTTGAGTGATTCGATATATCAAACTCTAGTTAGTCATTGCCATCAATTTAAATAGAAGAAAATATTTAATTCCTTGGAGGACAACAGTAAAAAACTGTAGCAAGATCTTTTACGTAACGTACTTGAGAATAATAAATGTCGCTACGGGTACAGACCTCGGACATAAACAAGGTAATAAAAAATATGTTATATAATAGTATGGTGTTATCTACATCTACGCACAGACATTTCAATGATACATGTGTATTAATTGTATTTACTACTAAAATGTTAATTGCTAGAACCTTGTTCTATTTTTTGTAATATTTACAAAAGCCTCTAAACCTAATATTATATGACTGGCGTTTTTAGTAACGATATGTATTGAATATTTGTGAATTAATTAACACGAGATGGTTGAAGGAAAGTTACAAATAATAGATGAACGGACTGGGTAAGTGATTATATTATGATTAGACTAAGTATGTTCTAACTGAGACCACAGCTGACAGAGATATATGAAGGAAGGAAACAAGTTGCGAATGGAAATGATCTAGGATACGGGTAAGAGGAAGATGTGAAAGCATATTAATTATTTCCTTATAAAATAAAAGAATTCTTTTATTCCACCGTACCTATATGCCGATTTACATAATACAATACTAATGTTATATCCATACCCACTCACTTATGTAAAAGGGTGTTTAATTTACAATGGATGTTTCACTTGGTTAACAGTTTCAATCAATTAAAAAGTAAAAAAGAAAACCTCACAGCGGTAGAATGTGATACGATAAAGTATTTTGGAGTATTTACTTATTAATATTAGCCCCTTTCTCACATAAGTGAGATATCTATAGTAGATAGTAAAGCAAATCCGTGTACACATATTTTTAAATTGCTTAGTAAGTTGGTAAGTAACACTATAAGTGGTTTAAATAAAACTTTAACATAAAATATACTTTAAAATTTTTTATAAGAAACTTCAAATCTGTGAACAAAACATTCACAAATATTAATAAATTTCCATAATTAATTTTTCATTTCACGCGTATACCGCAGGTTATTTCATGTCTTGCGTTAAGTTCAGAGTAAATGAAACCGTAACTTTGTTATTACAGATAATCTTCCCGCTTTTGTTTCTTTTATGGCGAGACAAAATTACATCAAAGCCTTATTTATTAGTGCCTATATTAAAACACATTTTCATTATGTGTTAAAATTTATCAACCACTGTTACTTATCTGTCGTTATTATTTCGATTGTAGAAATCAAATTCCATAATCATTATATTATGAATTATTTTATTCAATTAGATTTAAGATTAACAAGTTATTATAATAATCCTACATTTCATGGAGGCTTTCTTCTTTGTTTATTTCATACATATGTACCTTTGAATTCAAACAATTTAATTCTAATTTGACTAAATTTAAAGGTTGTGGACGCGTCTGTGGTTTAAAAAAATATTTTGTTATTGTATACTATTACACCTAAATCTATTTTATTACACCATAGATTGAATATTATTTTAATAAAATATTAAAAAATATATATTAAAAGTGGACATTTCAAAATGATTAACGTTTTAGAAAAAAAATTAAGAAAATCATCCTTTATAAGTAACATATAAAATATAATATATTTACAAATACAAAACCTGAAAAATATTGTCATTTCTTGTATTTAGGCTTGTTACATACTAATATAAAATGTATCTTTACCGGAAAAAATACATGAGCTGTTAAATTATTCATTTGACATCCTAATGTTATGAAGAAAAATCCGAAGTTATTAGAAAAATAAATGACGAGATTGGTGTATTGTTTCTGTGGCAATATTGAATATACACACATATAAGAAATAATATATAATATATATATATAGGAAATAATAAAGATCGTCTATTATATTTTACAATTATTTGTAAAAATAAAATATCAATAAGTTGTTATATTTATTTGTAAATTTAAATGTCAATATCAAGCTTATGAAGAATTAATATTTGATATGTTCTATAAACATATTTAATCATATGAAGTTTTATACATTAAAAAATCCTGTTTGATAATAGAGCCACCGTGTTTTTCCGTCGTGATGAATCTAGTATCGTTTGTATAATGTAAATGTTTTAATCGGAACGGGACATCTATCTCAGAGGTCCCAAGTTCGAGACCTGTAAATGTTGATGATTTTTTTTAATGCATTATTAAGAAACAAAAATAAGCTTGATATGGCAAAATATGTCCTTAGACAGTTATAAATTAATGTTTTTTTGGTTTTAATTGAGCTGAGCATAAGCGAAGCTCTTAACCGTTTGGTAGACCTTTATTTGTGTTTAGTTGTCTCCAGAATGCGAAGAGATAATTAGCTAAAAATTTTCTCATGTATGTTGGAGTCAATCGCGGATATTATAGCGAAAACAGATTGAAAAATGTATAGCCATTCAAAAGTTATCAAGAAAAAAAGAAAAGAGAGGGGCTCAGAGTCGAGAAGTGTTTGGTCGTCACGGACCAAGACCTAAAAGTTTTAAATCTATTTGATATCAAATGTATTATAGTTGGGGTCTCGAATCAAAGGTCAAAACATTTGAGCAACAAATTACTTTGATTAATTATGTTACTAAACTGTTATTGTAGTTTTGTAATGTACTTCATACCTTGTTTATAAATTGTTAAAGTTTAGTTTGTGAGTAATCTCTTCTAGTTTGTATTAATACTAGCTGTACGTCTCTCGCCCTTGCGTAATGTAATAAATACGTTTTTTTACGGTAGAACCATTAACGATTTATCCGATTTGAATAAACTAGTACAGTATGAGATTCTTTTTATATTTTATTTATTAATTTTCTAACAACATGAGGTAAAAAAATTAATTAATTAATATTGAGGATTCTCGTGGGTCTGATTTTATGATTTAAACACTTCACTTCAGTCAAATAAACTTGGTATTGTTTATAACACACAAAAGACAATACAGGATCCGTCCTACATATTTTATTTCCAAAAAGTCCTCCACAGACAATATAAACTTACCATAGTTTGAGTTTTAACTACAGATAAAACAGATTATACAATTACATACACCATTAATTAATAAATACCAAGGTACTAAAATATAAGCAGCTGCAATGATAAGACCTTCTATTGACTCAATCACAATCAGATCAAAAAAAATCCGTGCCCGCAGGGGGACACGCGTGGGTAGACCTCGTGTGTAAATCATTTAAAATATAACTCACTACCTAAGAATAATACATGATGCCGTTGTTTACATCAAAAATTTTCAAGCAAAAAGCGGTTTTAATTTTTTTTCTCGGAAAAGGTATCTTTTTTGGAAATACTTTTGGTACTTAAATTTAGAGTAAAAAATAACCTTTCTTTTAAAAATATTTGCGAGGTTTATATATATATAGTTTAGGTTTAGGTATATATATATATATATATATATATATATATATATATATATATATATATATATATGCGTGCGTGCGTCCAGATTCGACTTTTGTTAGCACGATAGCGGCCGCAGTTTCGCTCGGATCACTTTCAAACTTTTCACAAAAATCAACCATCTAAAATTGAAGGTCAAGTTCGTTAACCAGAGAAATCCGGCCACAGGGGGCGCTAGGGCCTCACTTTTTCTGATTTCAGTTTTTCGACCATAGCTTTTTCCCTATACAAAGTAGATCAATAGCGTTCATATTATATGATGTCTTTGATGAATACCTATAACTAATGTAGATGAACCGAAAACCTAACTTCAATAACATAGGGGTGGGGGAAAAAAAACCGAAAATTTTTGGAAAAAAATTCATAACTTTTTTCTGGAAAACATTCTTACATCACAAGTATTTTTAATAGAAAGGTTATTTTTTACTCTAAATTTAGATACCAAAAGTTTTTCCGTAGAAGGTACCGTTTCCGAGAAAAAAATAAAAACCACTTTTAGCTTGAAAATTTAAGGTAGGTAAAACCACGGCAACTTTTTTCTGGTAAACATTCCCTCCTCGCAATTATTTTTAATAGAAAGGTTATTTTTTACTCTAAATTTAAGTATCAAAAGTATTTCCAAAAAAGATACCTTTTCTGAGAAAAAAAATAAAAACCGCTTTTTGCTTGAAAATTTTTGATGTAAACAACGGCATCATGTGTTATTCTTAGGTAGCGAGTTATAATTTAAACGAGTTAAACACGAGGTCTACCCACGCGTGTCCCCCTGCGGGCATGGATTTTTTTTTAATTTAAGAGATATGGAAAAATTTGTTAAATATTTTCTTTCATAAACTTATAAATCACTTGACTCAATCAATTTTCCATTAACGTTATATCCGCCGTATAGGAAATTTTGTTTATATTAATATTTATGAAAATTGTAATTATATCTTCGTATCTTTTGACAGCATTTATTTATATTTATTTATTAATGACATATTAGAGACATCGCAACGAAAGTAATTATATGTTATTGTTATTTCTATCATATGAATATTAAAGAAAAGAATATATATATATAGTATATGTTACGTAATTCCTCGGTGACGAAATGCCATGGGGTTGTCCATTAATTCAGTGATGATTAAGAAGTTTTTTACCTCCCCTCCCAATGGAAATATTTGATGAAGATTTAAATGACCCCTCCCCCAAAATCACGTTGTCTTTTTTGATAAAAAAGGCCTAAGGATACATATTTGTTGCAAAGATTTTGAATATTAATTTATTACTAACAAAAAAAATAAAGAATCGAATATTTAAAAATATCAGGATATCGGAATATTTTTGGATATTTTGAACTGACTTCAAAATATTAACTTAGGAATATGTAAAAGTGTGTTTGCTTCGCTTCATACTTCATCTCGCAAAGGATGAATTCATTTCCATGTTTTTTTACTTTGGTTAGGAATCGTATATAAAAAAATGATGTTACTAATAAATAATTCACTTTTGATACTGCATTACTAATTATTAGAACTATTGTTGACGCTTTTTATAAATTTTGTCAGCAGTGATACCGCTAAAGATAGGTATTGTGTTTTATTTACTTGCAAATATAAAAAATTTAAAAGGTAAATTGCAAATTGAAAATAGCTACAAACTTTTAATATTTAACAACAACGGCAGACAGAAAAGTCATTATTAATTAATGTTAACAATACTGGGTCTTGGAAACGATACCCGCGATTAAAATTTAACGATAGGTCGGAAGTGTGTGAAAAGTTTAATGAAAATTACTTTTACACAGCGTTGATGATATATAAGGTAAAAATGTTTTTAATATATATATATAAATACAGTTTAACTAAAACTTGTTATTTTAAATATAGTTAAACAGTTGAAAATATATAAATATTTGTTTCTTGATAGTAGTATCAATAGAAATCTTTCGTATTATTCAATAATTGAAGTTGGATGCAGTGATAGAGTATTTCAAAACTAATCATAAAAGTTGAAAAGGTATCACTGCTCTTTGACCACGGATAGTGGATAAGCGTTTTGATGCCTCCTGAAGGACCAATAAGTCTTCTCAAGATACATTTAAGAATAAAGTATTATTTTTCTGTCCTTATGTATATTTGACCTAGGATTTAATACACTTATACTTTTATGAGTTACCATGATGTGATATTTCGAAAAAAGAGAATTTAAGAGATTTTATACACTTATATAACTAATACAAATATTGTTTTCTAAATTGCTATTAGTTTGATTTTTAAAATTTTTGGATGCATATAAATATATTATTAATTTGAGGCAAAATATAAAGTTAAAATCTGATATTATTTATAATTTCAATAATTTGATTAATTAAATCTTTCTTTTGATAATTTTATACACACATATTTATTTACAATTGTGTAAACGTATATTTGTCGTAAGGATAACACCCGAGTACCCGAGTGAAGGTGATAAAACAAATGGAAAGGGACCCCTTTCCATTTGTTTTATGACCTTTGTCTAATGTTTAAATCATGATATACTAGTAATAGAAACTTTAATACGTTAACATGTATACTATATGTGTACCGATTGAAACCATATTTCAAAACTGAGCTTGTCAATTTATTAGAAGTCAAAAGATATTGAGAATATCTAAAATCAATATTATTATCTAAAATTTTAACGGTGGACGAAAAATACAATGTTTATTATCTTTATCTCAGGTGGTAGAGCCTAGCTGTAGTTATCTGACTGCAACTCGTATTGGCTCGACCGGGGCAGGACCACCCTCTCACAGAAGACCGACGCATAGTAACCAAATTCATTCGGTTATGTTCCGTCGGTGAGTGAGAGAATCCAGAAGCCCATTAGATTAGTAGACATTTAGTTAATATACCTTAGTTTTTTATTATTTTATTCTCATAAAAAATAAAGAAACAATAAATGTCTAAGTTGTCGTTAAAAGTATCAAAGTTGCTCAAAATACACATTCTCGAATAATAAGTTGAAGTCAGTATGTTTGCTGTCATGTCAGTGAAGCCATGGAGAAAATGTTCAAGTGAAATAATTTAATTTAAGCCCTCTCTGGTAAAATCTCTTTCCTCATAAACTGTATTAATAATAGTTTTTAAAAAAATTATCTATATATATATATATATATAGAGGTTTGTATGTGGGAAAAAAAATAGGTTTCACGATATGCTGTTTGTCAATCTTTAATCTGTACTTTTTATAAAAGAAATTATTTGAAACATATAGTTCCTCTAGATTGAGATCACAACATTTAAAGGCAATCAACTATTATTATTTAATGTTATTTTTTACGCAATTGAATTGAAACTGGAGCAAAGAAATATTATAATAATTACATTCAAATAAACTTCATGTTTAATAACTAATAACTAATAATATTTGGTCTGCCGTAATAATAACTCTTTTTATAAATTAAATGACCACCTGGATGCGTGGCGATCCTCCACTTTGTGGTTTTCAAGGACATTTTTTCCACGTTCCACTCGCGGAACGAGCTCCCTTCGTCGATATTTCCAGATCGGTACGACATAGCTACCTTCAAAAAAGGCGTTTATTCCTACCTACAAGGCCGGCAACACTCTTGTAAATCCTCGGATGTTGCAAGAGTTCATGGGCGGCGGTGATCACGTCCATCTGTGACCCGCCAGCGCGTTTGTCCTCCTCTTACATAAAAAAATATACATATAAGCCGTGTTCTAGTAAAATAGATATTGATAATATATTACATGGATGATATTATTAAAATCATGATATTATTGTAATTGAAAGCAAAATATAAAATAGAGAAAATATGTAACACCTATTAAATGATATATTATAAATTCTTTCCGTAATATGAACTAAAAAGATGCTGAATATTTTGTTTATAACATAAAGGTAATGTTAATTTGCAATACAGCTCTTTTTATACGTGCTTCTTAAATAAAGAGGCATAGTAAAGCCACTTTTATACTAGGATCCGCCGCCCAGCGCTGCGGGAGTTGAACTGAGCCCCTCAATTTTTTTACCATCATTTCGGAACAGAATGAGATATTTTAATTCTATTTTTTAAAAACATGTCCATTTCCAAGCTTTACAGCTCTGTAAATTTTCATTCCAATCGGTTTAGTAGTTTTTATGTGATGTTGCTTCAAAGTTCAAGGTTCAGTTCAAAGTTGATTCAATCATACGTATAATTATATAATTAGGTAATGCATATTATGTTATTAGGTCATATACATATGCATATATATGTATATATATATATATGTATTAATTTGTGTGTGTATGTGCTTAATTACTTAATTATAACCATCACTGCCTTGCTGCACTTGTGTGTTCACCAACCCTGATAATAGACTAACTCAAGACTAATATTGTGACTTCTATTACTGCATGTGCAGATGCAGGTAGTCTTACTTCTATTATTTAATACCTATGTCATATAATAAGAAAATTAACTACCATAAAACAAAATTCGGGCATGATTTGCGCGCACACACACACACACAAACATTTTAAGTCAACCTCATTTTCTCGTTCTAATGAACGAGACATAACCTTAACATGACAGTGAATAATAATTTATTTAAAATTAATACAAATAAATTTAATTAATTAAGTTTATTTGTACAATATATATATACTTATTTATATTTTACGAAACAAGGATTTATTTCTATCAATATTCTTGTTTATGTTATGAAGATTATTGGGACTTCAGTATTAGATTGATGAGAAAGATTTAATATAAATAAAAGTAATTTGATAAAAACTTTTATTGTACGATAAATATTATGATATTACAATTTACTTTTGAGGTTTCATTAAATATGTTATTTAATTAAAACTAAGTTGAATATTGAACGAATTGGATTATAATTATGAAACTCTTTATATATATTTACATTGCGAGATATTAATTAGAAATCGATACTAAATTTGATATGAAAGATTCTAAATATCTTATTTTGAATACAATATAAAATAATCTCAATATGTAATGCAATACAATAATAATGTTATAAATTACACTTTAGAATTATGAATTCAAAGATAATGAAAATAAAATAATACAAAATATTGGTAGTGACGTTTTATTACATTTCTAATACAAAATTAAAACATTTTTTTAATTATAGGAAAACGGTGGGAGTCAGAGGAACGCTACGAAGGGATTTGGCTGCTAACTCTCACTCACTCTCTAAGAAATTTAAAAAATATACCTTAGTACTTATTATTTTATTCTTAAAAAAAGAAGCAACAATAAATGGCTAAGTTGCCATAAAAGTGTCAAAGTTGCTCAACAAAATACATTCTCGATGGATAAATTGAAGTCAGTATGTTGGCTGTCATGTCAGTGAAATCATGGGGAAGACGTTCAAGATAAATAATTTACATTAAGCTCTCTCTTGCCTCATAGACTGTATTTATAATAGCTTTTTGAAAATCTTAATGTATAAATAAAGAGATTTATATGAAGTTTGTATGTGAAAAAATGCGTTTTACGATATGCTGTTTGTCAATCTTTAATCTTTACTTTTTATAAAAGAAAACATTTAAAACATATAGCTGCTCTAGATTAAGATCGAAACATTAACAGACAATCAAATTTTATTATTTAATGATGTTTTTTACGCATTTGAGTTGAAACTAGAGCAAAGAAATATTGTAATAATTACTTCCAAATAAATTTCATGTTTAATAACATATTTAGTCTGCACTAATAAAGGCTATTATTATAAAATAAATTATGATATTTATAAATTTAATTATTATTTTATGTGCTTTCGTGTAATTGTGAGTATTGCGGATAAATAATACAAAGTCACTTCATATAACCAGTATTGTAGAGACGCAACGGATGTTGATGAGCGGAAGAGCCTCCGATAAAGAGAAAACAGAACGTTTTACTCCAAGGCGACACGAACGGATATTGAATGATGTGGAGTGAATGTATTTTTTTAAAGTATAAAAGCATATGTGGCTTTATTTGTATCATATAAGTATATTTAAAATATATCTTATTGTAAAAATATTAAAAGAATCGTTACAAAATGATGTACATATTTGCATACTCGTATATACAAAATCGGATCTGTAACTATATTTTAGTAACTTAACTTTATTACGAGAAAAATTGCGTTAATAATCAATCTTAATATATTGTATTTTATATATTTATCAAATTACGTCCATACATCTATTCAGCTTCACCCTGAATTAGATATTTAATTATTCAAAGCTATAATTAAAAAAGACATACCTAATTGCAATCAATCCAAAATGTCCGAATACTCTTTTATTCAGAGACAAATTTCTGAAGAGAAATATTTAAGGCTTTTAATATTTTAAGACCGGCCTCTGGAGATGGTGATTAATTTCATTTCGACCTCAGTCCTTTATCTTAATGTAGTAATAAAGAACTCGTCGGATGCAAGGTTCCTTATTATAATTATTAATTTTGTATCTGATCGGTAACAAAAGTGTGGTAAATTAACTTACAAATTCCGTATTAAAAATATAATAGCGCTCAAATATTGCTACGAAATTTCCTATTAACTTTTACATACTTAGTTCATAGTTTTTATGCTTAAGTTTTAATATATAGCAGCATTCACTAAAAGCTGTATATATGGAAAGAAATGTGTAGAGAAAAGAAAAAAAGTAATTCTTCAGTTCCTGTAATTATACAAAATGAAGTAGCTTGTAGAAGTTGCTTCTTTCTTCATAGAAAACGGTCTTGTATTTTAATAGAAAACGCAAAACACAAACATTAACTTAGATTTCAGTAGCAAATATAATAATCCTTTTTAATTATATTTAAGTGTAATTTAGGAGCAAATTGAAAATTTACCTATATTAATACGAGACATACATTTTCCCACAGTATTGACTAAGCACTATTCATTATATTCTGCTAATTGTAGCAGAACGAAATTGTATAATTTGTATACATATATATAATTGTCAAGTATAAACAAAAATATATATAATAAATAATATATATTTAATAAATTGTTATATTATAATGTAATAAATGATAGTGTTATGCAAGCATAGTCAGGGCATGTGGATATATTAAGTACCCACTCAATTTCACAGAATGCCAAATATCGAATGCTGGTAATGCGACTCGTGTCAAGTGAAGACATCGCTCGTGTTGCCACCGACGGTGGAATACGGATTAGAGACCACTAGCATTCTTGGATCAATCGATGACTTAAGAACACCTTTCTTTATTATTCAATAATTATAAATTTTATTTGTAAGTCAATAATATGTTGTAATTAGTAAAAAAGGCTAAATTGAAGGACAAACAAAAAGTAAAACCAGTGATCTATCCCGGCGTGGTAAATAATATCATTATCGTCAATAATGTGTGAAATGTTTGATATAAAAACCACTATAGGTAAGCTAGAGATGTTGATTATCACACTTAAGATTAACATATGTGGCACTAGCGTTTGACTTCAGCCTCATCCATTCACTTGTAAATAAGAAGGATAGAGACGAACGACACAGTGACAGAGTACTAAGATTAATAACCACATAGTCTATGTTTAGTTCAAAATTATCTTATTTACTTTTCAAGTAACTTTCTTTATGTAAAATAATATCAAAATGCTGATCATTTACTTAATTCAGACTTTTAATGAAGTTTAATTATATAAGTTATTCTTATGATCATATTATAAATAGTTATGTATAAGTGAGTAAGTACTCGTAACTTCGCATTATTTGATAAAAGAAGTATTATCTAAGTCAAGTGAAGATTGCTTGAATTGAGATAAAGATATTAAAGATACATATTAAAGATGAAATCATTAGACATTACCTTATATCATTGTATTGTGTTACGTGTTGTACATTTTCATGCAGATATTTATATTTCTGATTAGTACTTTATAACAATTACAATAACATACACCAAATACAACATTAAATATATATTTTTTATATAATAAATTATATAATAATGTTACTAAGAACAAGAAATAAACAAAATCTAAATATCATAAATACTATAAACTATATTATTAACAATCATGTTGATTATATTGTTTTAAAGATGTTAAAATTTTATATTTCTAAATAATATGTCGTATATTTACATACAAGTCATATAATTCATTGACTCGTAAAATGCTCGTGAAATATTATATGGTTACAATATTGACTTGTTTTCTGGAGCTGCCGTAAGGAAAGAATTTAGGGAAATTCAATCTCATGGTGAAAATGTTCAAAAAGTTATATATACTGGTATTTTTAGGAAATTTTGTTTTATTAAAACTATCTAAAGTACATTTAATAAATAAATAAGTTCATAATGTTTGCATAAAAATGTCGATTACTTTCAGCCTTATTTGAAATACAAACATATATTATACTCTAAAATAATATTTATATTATTTTCTTTACAATTGATGATGATCCACTAAAAACGTATTAATATAAGTATCAATGTGAATAGCTACAAAAAACAAATTAACCATTTCAAAATTCTCTTCTTTCGGGTCCTGAATTCTGCTTTATTGATTTCGGTGTCTATATATTGTCACAATATACAAGTTATAAGTTAAAATTATATATTTAAAAGTAAAATAATAACGTGAACTGTCGTCGGATATAAAACAAAAGACCGGAAAGGACAAATCACACAAGCGAACCTCCTCACAATGGGGTTTTTCACATCGTTCTTCATCATAACTCAAATCATACAGCTGTTCCATATACACAAATATGTATATGTAAGTAATACATTGAAATTTTACCATACATTTTTAATATGAAGCAATTTGTAAATAGAAATACTTTTAAATTATCATAATATTCAAAATTATATATGCCTTATCTTCAGGGTTATTTGACATTTGTTGAAACTACATTTAACAGGCCACTTAAAAATATATAAGACATATGACATAACTGTATCAAATTGACGAAATACTACAAACAATCGTATAAGACCTAAAGTGGGATGCGCAGTCTTCTTTATCCCTACCTATTCTTCAACGCATTAGTAACTATGTGAGTAGACGAAGCTACACTAAACATCAGAGGATCTGTTTCTCCTCGGTGATTGAAAAACAAGGATATGGATAAAACTTCTTTTAATTAAAATCAAAACATAGAGAACGTCAAATTGTATATCAAAATATTTGTTATTTGAGTCATGTTTATTTTTTCTTATAAAATATTTTTGGTGCATATTCATCAACGATTTTATTAAACATTGCAATATTTTGTCGCCAATTAAAAATATAACAATAAATGTTTTCAGTAAATATTTGTATGTTATTCAAAAAACCAATGTCATTGTTATACTTTATTTTCGTAGCTTTAGAAAATATCCTTATTCAGTATTGAATGCACATACTGAAATCAGGCTTAAATCCTTACAATTAAAAGAAGAACTGCGGAAAGAGACAGCTCTTTTAAAAAAAAATACCAAAACGAGAAACAATACAATGGTTTAGCTAAATAAGGCAAATACCAAAATAAAACCACTTCGAACACAAATTCGTGAATAGAAAAAAAAAATATTTAGATTATAAAATAAATTTTGAGATTTTTAAAGATTCAATTGTTACTACAATTAAGTAAGAAAAACATTTTTTCCAACACTTTCCATCAACTATATTTACATGTTAAAGCTACTCTGTACAATGCTTATCATGTATTAAATTTTTCTTCAATATATTATTTTAGTTGGACAATATTATAACATGAACCTTACTGCTTATTTTATTGGTGAAGCACACAAGTACATAGATCGTAAAACACGCCAATAAGTTATAGATATTGAAGAACTCAACCCTAAACATATATATGTATATTTTTATATTTAGACTTACCCCGTAAGTGTGTTAAAATATAAAAAAGAACCAAATATATGTCTTCTAAATAATAATGTAATAAAATATTAAATAAAGTGTTTTCATTCATTCCTAATACGTTAAGCACATTGTAATTTTGCTTGGTTAAATTAATGCATATGGGGTTTGACAAATTATATAAAATTACTCAAAATATATTCGTAAAAGACATATTACACCTTGAGCAATGGTTAGCAGTAAAACTTATTAATATAAAGCTTGTACACAACAAAAAGAGCTAAAGATTTCACGAACATTTAAACGGTCGTTATGTGGACAATTTGCATTTAAAGTGTTGTAATTTGAGGTAATGTGTACTGAGCCGTGTTTGTTTTATCCAGCGTGTTCGCTGCCTCAGTGTTATTTTAATCGGTCTCATCCTATTCAAACCTGTCGTTTTGGGTAAAGTTTTTTTAATTAAATTTAACAGGTTGCTATTAAGAGCTCGTCAGAATTAATCTGATAAACGAAAGAGAAAAAATTAAAAATACTGGCATTGAAAATTGAAATAAAAATAAAATTCGGAAACGTTTTCCGATTTTGACAATAACATTATTATGCAGAATTCACAATGAGATAATTATTATTATTCAAGTTACATTGTTTGTATCTAAACTCAAAACTCAATGCACATATATTAAAACACTTAACTTTAAATTTAAAAAAAAATAATAGTACAACCACATTGAACACAACCTGTCATATTTATTTATATTTTAATTATACAACAATCTAACACGTTCTAATAACAATGACAGAATCTGTACACAAGTTATACATCACTAACTATTGTTTACAAGTATTCAGTTTATGGTATTTTATTCCTTCTTGATTGTTGATAACTATACTTACGTCCAAAAGTGGTAGAACTTTGATTATGAAAAATTTATAGCTATAACAATGTCGAGTGAGCTCACCTGACCTATTCTTTGTTCTGTTTGAAAATAATATTAATAAACTGATAAAAATGTAATTTGAAAGTGAATATTTAGTCATTAACTTTAGGAAGGGGAAAACAAAATCCAATTGTTAATGTAATGACCTCGTTCCGTGCTTTGAATTAAAATACTCTTTTTTATCAAACCAGTTTATAAGAACAGATTATAAAACTATATAAAAAAGTAAAAGGAAGGTCATTTAATTAATAAAATAGTTTATTAAAAGTTTAGCAAAGTAACAAAAGCAATGCTGGACTCATTTTTATTGATAGAAGTCTTGATCATGTTTATTTATCAAATAGTCTTAAATCATCTATTCCGTGAAAGGAATAAGCAACTATCATGCCCCCATGCTACTATACGTCATCTCAGTGGAGATTTTCTTTATTAACATACAATTTTTCACGCCCTCCATACAAGTCGTCCTTAGTAGCCCTTTTCTTTTAGTCCATCTAAATTTGCAACTCATAGTCTTCTTGTAACATGATTTTCAATCTTATGCCGTACGCTGCTATACCATCACAAATGATTTTTCACCGTGCTACTTTTGAAAGATATATTAATTGTATATCTAAACATATTAAAGCATATTTAACAACACATCGTAGTCACACGAATTGAAATGAAACAAATATATTTTTAGTATATTACTTTGATATTAATTCTATTAAATCAAGTTTATATTTTATAACCATTTTCCTAAATGATTCCTGATTGAATTTATTACACATTTGTAAACAGTAGTTATGTTAGTAATGACTCAACTGACCTCATACATATTGTATCGAAGCTCGCTTCATATATTGTATACAAAGTCGGTCCTTTAAGGTACAAAGTATATTGAGAACATTTGCTCCGAGAAACTGTCGTTTGTGTAGAAATATGAATAATAGACAAAATACAATATACAGAGTGTGTCAACATATTATGAAATATTTGTAATTATGTACATTTTAAATATGTTTTATTTTAAATGATCTCTCTAGAATATATTTCAATCCATATTTTGTCGTCAGAATTTGACCTTATTTGAAACATAGACATGCATATAAAAACTGAAGACGATCGTACATCGCTGTATCCTCACAGTTTACAATGGTCTTATGTAAAGCTAATCACTAATCGATATATTCATTATAAATTCAGTCACGCGTGTTGCAATTTGATCAATGTACTATATGTTGTATATACAGTATGCTATATATATACATATATTATAGTTATATTTGTGTCAAAGTCAGCTGTGTCTATAAGTTATTAATATCTTTAGTTATCTGTGGTGACTTGTATACTATAATACCCTATCTATATATAACTATATTATTAATAAGTGTATTTATAAAACTGATACTTCATTGTATTGTTGATAAACGTGCAAGATATTGAGCACGTCAAGTCCTTTAATATTTTAATTCAAAACACAGTACCTAAATTATATTATACAGGGTTATAAAAACTTACACACACACACAAACGCACCTTCTCATGTTATGACTACATTAAGGATACAAAAAGAAAGTCAATATTTAATAGCAAAATATATTTCACTGATCTTATGTTGTAAACTAAATGTGTTATAATTGTCAAAACATATTTTTAATTAAATATACAAGTGCATTAGTCCGGAAGAAGCCTTTTGTATGCTCCCAGTATCTGTTACTTTTTGTAACTTTTGTATCATTTCATTTCTTGTGGAGTATAATAAAGTATATATAATATTATATTGGTGCAGCAATGGTCAATAACTGTATATCAGACCTTTATTTTAAGTATCACACATATTTGTGTACAAATCTTAACAATTTTTTTTTAATATATTGTTCTTAAAAAGTGACGTAATTTTATTCCCAAATATAATTAATATTTTAATTAACGTGATAAACAGATTTAGAATAATATTTAAAGTTATTAATAGGGTTTTGTTGTTTTTAATCCTGCTAATATTAGTACAGGCCGTTTAATTAAAATGATCTTTGCTCAACTTTCTTATCCTAGAGATAAATCTGTCTTAATTAAAATAATGAAATAATATAGAATTTCCAATTTATATTTTTTCATTAATAAGGTTAATGTTCATTTCTTGCTTAGACATTGCTCTAACTTTCATTTCTTATGTGTCACTAAATCATCCACACCCGAACAAACCCTTGGTCTTAAAAGCTGAAATATTGCATTTAAATTCTCTTGTTGGTGTGAAATAAAGCCGTATTTCTTAATCTAGTATTATATTTTTATAAAACCTAAGGTGAAAACTGTTCATGTTAAAGCTTTTAAGCTTAAAAAAAGCTTTTCAATGCATTATATCGTTGATAGAATTAAGACATAGCTTTGAACACTGCAGTAGGTGTACATTTTACTATTGGCTAATGATTAAATCTATTATTATTTAACGTGAACAATATAATTAAAATACTAAACAACATTCTCTCACTATTTACTTGCTTACTTACTTCTTACTTATAGTGAAAGCAGAATTCATAATAATATCATTTTGTAACAATGTTACGCAAAAGTATGTTTATGATATTATAAAAATTAAAGTGTCTACAATAATAACTACTTATAATAATAATAATAATAAAGATAAATAGTAATTTAAGTTTTATTACTAACTATTAAAGAATTAAAATATTTAAAACCTCACTTCTGAATAGAAAATACAGTACAAAATTAAATTAGAGATAGTTTTAAATTGTATTAAAATATGAACTGATATGATGAAGATAAAATGTAAACTTTTTAAATATCTTTAACGTCTGCCATCTTTGACAATATCAAGTCATAGCTTACGAAATCTTTAATTCATATTAGATGTATTAACATTTTTAATTCTTCAGATATATACAAAGGCTTCATCTCTTGAAATAACTTATATCTATATAATATATATTTTAATTATAATACTCTGTAAAATGTTGTTCTCATGTAAGTGACTTTATGTCTTTTTTGAGAAATAAAGATCTTTAAACCTAACCCGTATCCCAAATAATTCCAGCCCGCGACATGTATCTTTCCTTCATATATCTATTTTAGTCGTCAAGACAGATAGAGTATACATTATTATTTTTTACGTTGTCTATCCATCTATCATTTAGCCCTATACCACTTTATATTAATCTTTTTAACTTTCCTTTAACATTTTCGTGTTTCCCTTTAATCCACAAATATCCATATCATTCAGGAAATATTTACACAAGTTTTCTAAAACTTCCGTACTAATAAGCTTTTATAAATATAAACCTATTAATATCACATTAAGGCTTTTGTAAATATTATAGAAATGGGACAAGGTTATATCAATTATAATAACAGATACGATTGATACCCGTATATTATTGAAATGTCTGTGTATATGTAAATAAAACCATTCAATTACATACTTTTTATTAACTTGTCTATGTCCGAACCTTAATTAAAACAGTGAGATTTATTTTCCAGTTTATTAAACTTGGGTTGACTGATCTTGATGAAAAATCATTGATCAAAAGTACATTGTAATTTATAATTTACTTTGTTATTGAATGTTTTAATTCGATTCATTGAAAAAATATATGTAAAAGTTCTTAATATTATAAATATGATTTCTTTCATAAACAATGTATATTAAATTTTTTTACCATTACTCTTAAAAAAGCATTTATTGTCTTAATCTTCTAGAACTGATTTATATTTATTTAGATCTGACGTTCTCACAGTCAATGAGGCAATATTTTATTTATCTGAACCCTTCAAGGGAATATTGTTGAGATAACTTACTGTATTACCATAGAGAAATGTTAGGCGTTTAAGTTAAATATGTATAAATAATATAGAACTATATCCTAATACCTATTTAAACAACAAGGAGCCTTAAAAATTGTATTAATTGACTTAATATTTAATTATTAACAACTTTAATAATTTGTATACTAACCTTTCTAAATTATACGACACTTTAATATTCTATATGTATAATAAAAGTGAAACATTCAACGATTCGAAGTAAGTCTAAGATCAATCTGAATACTGAAAAATACTTAAAAATAACTGTTTCAGATAAAAACAAGATAAACTCTCAGCTTAGTTTTTTGTTTGCAAATAACATATTTTCTTTTCGAAATAAATATATTTTCTAAACAAATTTAAATCAGTATACCTATTATTAATTTATATATTTATATTATTAATAATTTATAACTTTGACATAAGTAGGTATACTTGTATTTAGTAATTTAGTTGTATTTTCAATCACTCACACAAGCTAATCATAATTCTACTGATTACAGACGAGATACAATTTCAGTGTAATTTTTAACAAAATTGTACTAATAAAGATTACAGGACTCGATAAAATACAAAGTTAAACGCAATGTCTGTTATTAGATTATACAGACTATAATTGACCTGAATGTGAAAACTAAATCCAATAAGTACAGAAATATATAATGAATAAACCATGACCAGGGATTAGTTTTTGTATTACAACCTGCGATTTTTAGAATCCCCCAGAAGACACAGCTTGGAGTCCTGCCAATATTGACCAATTAGTTTTTTTTATTTATATTTAAAATTGAATAAAACTTAACACTTTTAAACTTTTTTATAGACTAACTTATTAACTTGAAATTTAGTATTCATTTTAAACATCGAAAGAAATTTAGCAATTACCAATATAAATAAGAAAATTATGTTATATTTTAACAAATAATTGAAAATATTACTTAAGTGCTTTGATATTTCGAATTAATGGGTTTTCTTTAAACATTTAACATTGTCACAGAAATAAACTCCAATCTTAATATTTATTTTTTTAATAACTTCAGGTTGTGCTTCGTAACATGAGGAATTGAAATGAATAATTTAATAGCTCATGTATTTTTTCCGGGAAAGACACATTGTTACATTAAAATGAAGCAAATATAAATTACAAGGAAAGTCAGAATCTTATAAATTTCGTGTTAGTAATTAAATTATATTTTATATTTTATTTATACAAATTTTTAAACCTTTTTTATCTTTTTGTTCATAGTTACCATGATACATATCTCATAAACTACGAAACAAAGTACAAAGTCAATCCAAAGTTCAAAATCCAGAAGTCTAAGTCGACAAAAATGTTTTAGAAAAAGCTTTTTTATCCGACTCTAAGGGTGTTTATAAATAAAAATACATACTTTTTAATCGTACTCAAATGTGAGGAGTCATCCTGAACAATTAATAAGAAATCAAACAGAAAATTAAAAAAAAATAGAGATTATTTTAACTTTCCGTTAGAAAAATATTAGTTGAATACTTTCTGTATAAGTTAAAGGAACATCTTCATTCAATTCTTATTCTCAAAGTTTTTGGTTTTTATGTATCCTGTGTTGTTCAATCTATTTAAAAATTTATTATTTAATAAAAGTTTTATAATGCTTCTCATGTTTTAAATTTATCTTTAATATATTATTGTAGTTGGACAGTAATATAACACGAGCCTTATTGCTTATTTGATTGCTGAAGCAAACAAGTACGTAGCTCGTAAAACGCCAAATACCTTATGGATATTGTAAAACTAAACCCTAAAAATGTTTCCATTTCTAAAAACTTATTCAAAATTCATATTATATTCCCTGTAAATAATTCAAAATTCAAAATTGCAGTATGCAAAGAAATATACAGACATTATTCTAATAAAATATTTAATAAACTGTTATCATTTATTCTTAATATCAGAGCACATGTTATAATTTTTCTTAGTAAAAAATAAATGTATACAAGGCATAATAAATTACATACAATTATTTAAAGTACATTTGTCAAAGATATGTTAGACCTAAAGTAATGATTAATCGAAACACAAATGAAAATTGTAAGCACATCGTAATAGAGCTAACCATTACACGGATATAATAATAATTATATAATATCGTGATTGATTATTATTTTTATCTTTCAAATTAATTTTCCCAATGACTATGCTGAGGTGACAGCCAACGTATGACTTGAATTTATCTCTTAAGAACGTGCTCTCTTTCTTTGTTTATCACATATTTATTTTTATTGCATATATTTATTATCCGTATAATATCTAGATGCTTAGATTATTATATATTGATATTATTAGGTATTGATCTGATAATAATACATTTTTAATCAGTAGTTATTTTAGTAATAACTCAACTGACCTCATACATATTGTATCGAAGCTCGCTTCACATATTGTATAAAGAGTCGGTTCTCTGAGGTACAGAGTATATTGAGAACATTTGTACCCTGAAACTTTTGTTTGTGTAAAAACGATTTCGTGAAGTAGAACTCTCTATGAATAATAGAGAAATACAATTTACAGAGTGTATAAATATATTGTAATATTTTTAATTTTGTATATTTTAAGATTTATTTTGAATGATCTTTGAATATATTTTACTCCATATTTTGCTTTTGTTTGAAACATGGACATGCACATAACAACTGAATCTGAATCGTACAACGCTGTGTCCTCACAGTTCACAATGGTCTTATGTAAAGCTAATCGATATATTCATTATACATTCAGTCACACATGTTATATACGTGGTCACCTCAAAACAAATATTGGTATTACAACTTTATACGTATAAAGTATTTTTACGTTATTACTTATTTTTTATTACTTTTTTAGAATTAACGAATGTTTGGTGTAAATAAAAATTTCACAAAATAAAACCAGAAAAATGATTGAATATTCATAATCCGAATAAGTTTCTTTTACATTTTTGAATAAAATTTGACATAACCTCAATATTATACTCTTATTCTGATAATAAATTAATGTTGAAATAAGTTTAGTTAGAGTAGCTTTGTGAGAAAGTCAGCAGTATCTATAAGTTATAAAATCAACATCTTCAGCTAATACATATATATATATATATATATATATATATATATATATATGAGTAATATATAATACCCTATCTATATATAATTATATTCTTTATATTTTTATATTTATAAAACGGACCCCACATTACATTGTTCATAAACGTTCACGTTACGAGATATCGAGCAAGCCAAGTTTTTTTATAGTTTAGTATATTGCACAGGGCTATACAAACACATATACATAAACACACATATACATACTGATGTAACGAAATTCTTCACTTCTTTATAAATAAAAAAAGGAACTCCAATATCAAATACCAAAAACATTTTATATATAATTGTCAATAAAACATATTTGAATCTATTATACGATTGAAACTTCATATAACTTTTACTATCACTTACTTAATGTTACTTGAATAAAGTTATTTAACACTGCATATGACCTTTTATTATCAATTTATCAAACATTTAAGATTATATTTTACAAATTTAACATTACATAATTTTCTATAAAATTTTACAAATTTCTTTTTTAATATTATTGTCTTAAAACAACGTAATTTTATTTTCAAATATAATTAATATTTTAATTAACGTGATAAACAGATTTAAAGTTATTAATAGGGTTTAGTTGTTTTAATCCGACTAATATTAGTACAGTCCGTTTAATTAAAATGATCTTTGTTTAACTTTCTTATCCTAGAGATAAATCCGAGCTAATTAAAATAATGAAATAATGAAGAATTTTTTTCAATACTATTTTACACTTTTTAGATACAAACATACATATGTTATTTTATATAGTTAAAAATTAATAATCCTTTAAAGGTGCTATTGAGGTTGAATCTTTTAATGCAATATATTGCAATAAAAAAGTAGAATATAATAATTTTTTTTTTATTATATTTAATAAGACTTGTTCGTTGTTTACCTAAAACCTTTAATCAACAGTATTGAAGTTTCGATATTCATTTAAATAAAGATATTTATATAAAGTTACTTTAATAATGAAACAGTATATTAACTATTTGTTAATTATGAGAGATTTCTCATTATAGAAATCCTGTCGAAATAAGAAAGTGAACTGAAGAATAGTGCTCAAATACAACAGATATTAAAACATGCCCGAACAACTGTCTTTACATATTAAAATAGTTTTAAAAATCTTCATTTTGCTCAAAAATATTGTTTAAATTGTATGTTTTTTTGAGTCACCAATTCTTACATACATACACAAGTAATAAAAGTAACAATGCTAATTGTGTTATATATTTAGTTTTTAGTTTAGATTTTTTTAACTCAACCTTCTTTATATAACGAAAATCATAATAAATGTTATTAAAACCGAAATTCACTTTATAAGGTTTTTAAAACTTTTTATGTAATGTACAGAAATACATCAAGTTAACATAAGTTCATTATCAGATATATATAAAGGACGTTAACTTGAACCCAAATGAAGTCAAAGAGAGCCTTCTCTTATCTGTTGTTTATCTGTAATTTTACCATAAAACAGAGTTCATTGATAATATCAGAGAAACCTTTGAATATCACCCGACGTTTGTTTTATGTCAATTATTAAACAGATTGTTAAGAAAATATATATGTCTTTACATCGTAACTTTTAAGGTAGATTTTATATGTAGGCTACGGACAGATCATTATTACAAAATTTACTACAACTATGTAAATCATATCATTAACTTCTATGTGTCTATTTGGTATATCGGGAGTCGAAACTTAAAAATTTTTAACAAACAAAATTTCATTATAATATTATACCTTATATCATAAAGAAAATATCATTCTGCATCTCAGATCTCTGTTCAATTGATGATCAAATATTCGTGGAGATCAGATATGGCTTTCATTTTTGATGTTCCACTCAATCATTCATTCTCGATCGAACCTTTAGGTCTGGAAAGATGAATATTGTATTTCTCTTTATGGTCAAGAAATAAAACCGCATTTTTTATTCTAATATTATAATATTATTATAATACCTATTTTGTATAAGAAAAACGAATGCTTCTCTTTAAAGTTTATTCTCTTTAAGGTTTATTAAAATCTATTAAAGAAATTAAAATAGTTAACACCTTGATTTTGTAAAATCAAGACATTTAAAATTAAAATACAAGAAATTTAAAAATATCATTACGATATAAATAAAAGCTTTAAACTGTGTCAAATTCTTTAAGATCGGACTTCGTTGACAGTTTTAGGTCTATGAAAGACAGAATTAATACTAGCTGTGGTTTAATTTTCAATTGTTCAGACATCTTCAAAGTGCTCGAAATTACATGTAAATTATTATTACACAAATTAACAAGGCTTTCTGATTGTTTGATGTCCTGACAGCTAATCACAACTCTTGACAGTTCTGACAAATCATTTTGACTGTAATCATGCCTCCAGAAACTGACCGTAACTAGAATTATATATTCATTGTCTCTGTTAAATACATAGTTTATAGTTGACTTGAATAGTGAATAGTTGAAGCGTTTGTCCTAAGGATTACGTTTCCACGATATAGGCTCATTCTGCTATTTTTCCGTGTGTATTTCAGTATGTTTATTCCAGCGTTGCCGGCGTATTTTTCATCCTATCGTCACGAAAATCGGCAGGCGTATTCTTTTAATTATTTGAATTTTTATGTCGAGCCGTTTTTTTGATTGGGCGAAAAAATCCAAAATGGCGGCGTTTTTTAGGTTAGTTTTGAGCGTAGCAGGGGCAATTTTCATCGCCATCGCCACAAAAATTGGTGATCATGTTCTTTGAGTTTTTTTTTGTCCGGCCATTTTATTTACTGGGAGGAAAAATCCAAAATTGAGGTGATTTAAGTTTTTGTTTTGGCGTAACAGACGTATTTTTTATGCAATCGTCACGAAAATTGGTAGGTGTATTCTTTGAATTATTTAATTTTTTTGTTGAGCCGTTTTTTTGCTTGGGCGAAAAATAGCAAAATGGCAGATGTCTGATCTACAAAAACGGACTTTGCGGCAGCTAGCGGGCTGAAATTTCGTCCAAATATTCTTTGCCGTAATCTAAGGTGTTTTTTTTGTTATTTCAAAGTCCAAAATGGCTGCCATAGCGAATTATCAAAAATTTTAAATTTGAATAACACCGTTGTTATTTGGTGGAGCCAAATTTCGTTTGGTAGTTATGTACCAACATACATAGGTATACTTATTCCATTTTGGAAAAAGCACTTAAAAAGTTTCCTAACATTGTCTCAACCCCTAACGTAGTGAGGTCTACTATTCACAGAACGACTAGTATATAACTATTGTGACAAATGTGTAGTAATACACAGCTGACCACAGCTTAGCCCTTAAATTCATCTTATCGGTTCTAAATTAAATACTTTCCAATTATTTTAAACTTTCAATAATTTGCAGTATGTTAAAGCTTAATTTGAATATCAAATGCAACAAGTATTTTTTGTGAAAAATACTTTAAAACGACACAAATAAGAGTAAAACAAACAAAAATTGTGGAATATCATGAAAATAAAAAAAATATATATATATGTTATGTTTATTTAACAAATTTAAATAAAATTGCATATTAATTAGTTTTTATTCAAAAAGTTTAATAAAGTGTACAAGTAAATATACAAGACCCCTGGTGTGTTATACCATTATAATTAATATAAATAAAATAAACTTTTACAAATAACTAGCAAATAAACACTTTTTAAAGATATTAAATTTCTAAACTAATTTAAATAAGTATATTAATAATTTCACACAAGTCTGTATATGTGAGCATATATAAGTACGTTATATATATATATATATATATATATATATATAACGTACTTATATATATGTGTTCATCATTAGTCATATATAAACAGTAACTAAAGTAGCCTTCACAGTTGTACTAATTACAGAGGAGATGTAATTCCAGTGTCCTTTTGACAAAATTGGACTATAGTAATTACAGGACACGACGAAATACAAAGCTCAATCTCTATTATTAGAATTTACAGACTATAGTTGACCTAAATATAAAAAACTAAATCTATTATAACTTTAAAGAAATATAGAATTAAAAGTGTGGGTCTGTTGTTTGTAAACAACTTCTCGGTTCTGGGACTTCTAGAATCCTTCAGAAGTAGCAGGTTTATGTACTGACAATTTGATGTTCCATTTTTATTAAAAATTTTAAATACTTAACACTCCTCAAGATATTTATAGACAATATGAAACTTATTTAGTTTTATTAATTTTAAACACCGAAAGTAATTTAGCAAATATTCATATAGTAAGGAATTTGTATTTTGTTATTACAAATGGTTGTGAAAATAAATTATATCTTTGTGTACAATTAATATTGCTACAGAAAAATACTTTTATCTTATCATTTATTTTTCTAATAACTTCGGGTTGTTCTTCATAACACGAGGAAGTCAAAAGTATAATTTAACAGCTCGTGTATTTTTTCCGGGAAAGATACATTTTATATTAATATGTACCGAGATATAATTCCAAGAAATAACAGATATTTGTAAGTTCGTGTTTAAAATTTAATTATATTTAATAAATGTATCAATTATAATTGATTTTGTTATAAAAGCATTAATTAAGTATACAATTACTTGAATTTTGAACGTTTGTTTGTTATTAATCACAAATAAATGATTAAAAAGTAGAGAAAAATAGCAATAAAAAATTACACTTAATGAAAGAAAGAAATATTAACAGCCTTCAAATTCAACTATTTATATTTCATAATATTATACAACTAACAGTCAAATACTAAAAACATTAATATTGATAACAAAATATTGATCATCTTGATATGTGATGCTAATAATATTTTAAGCTTTGTCATAAATTAATCATTTAAACTATAATAATGTTAAGTTACTTACGGTATTTCAAATTGAAATAATGTAAAAAGTGTTTACAAAATTTTATAAGAAACAGAGTTATTTTTAATAAAAAACTTTATTAAAGCAATGATGAAGACGCTATGATGTTAGAATATAATTAACTTAGATGTTATACGATATTGTTTCTTCTGTTATATAGGATAAAAGAAATAATAACATATAATTATTATACAATTTGTCCAGTAGAATTAAACATAAATAAGAATCGTTGAGAGATTTCAACAGAAAATATACGAGTAAATACTTCTTAAACAATTGTTAACGCCCTTAACAGTGTCGCCTAATAACAATTTGATTGCATAATAACAATAACTAATAAATAATATCTCTAACTAGTTATAATATAAACACGCCACAAAAAAGACCAAAGCGGAAAAAAATCCATTAGTAAAATAACAAAGTTAATGAGTTTTCATTTTCCCTGAGCTTAACACAAGTCACTTCACGTACAAAATGAGAAAACTATCCGAACTCGTTAAAGAAAATTAATAACATCTAACTACTCTTAAAAGTATTCTTTTTACAGACAATAACGCATGTTTTTCAATTTCAAAGCATTATGAATGTATCACCACAGAGACTAGCCGTTTGAAATTAATTTGATAGTTATTAAAAAACATTTATAGTAGTATTTGTATCAAACATTATAGTAAGAGTGTACTAAAGTTATCTCGTCTATCACTTATAAGATAATCAGATTAAAATGCTCATAATAATGACTGTAATTAAAATGAAAGATAGTTGAAATCAGTTCAGATGGTAGTTTGGCGTAGAGGTTTTCTTTTTATCATATACCATATACTATAAAATAATTATGTAATATTCATAAGAAAAGTTTTCGAAATAAAACACTTCATAAAATCACTATCCAATAATTTATAAAAGTTATTTGTTTGAAACCAAATATCTGTTTAGATTTCAACGTATAAAATCCTTGGTTTAGTTGGAAATCTCAAATAGTATGCAATTTTAGATGCAGGTACTATACCCATGACTATGTGCCAGGTATTACACAAATTGTTAGTGATTTTACTTTAAAACTCTGTCAGTAAAGTAATAAGTAAAAATAAAAAAACAATTCATAAAGTTTCTTGTATAAAATATGACGTTGTTTTATTTACAATTATTTACAAGAATATAATATATATTTTTTTATTTCATTAAATGTTTTATTGAATAAATAAATATAATTACTAATCTCCTTATCCATGTCCCAAATCACTTTGGTACGTAACATCAAAGTACGATTTTCATACATCTGTCAGTCGTAATGTCAGTTATAACATACCAAGTCTAATCATAACAACATTACTTACGTAGTCTATTCATATATAATTCGGTCCTATAGTCCTTTATATTTATATTTGTGCCTTTCCTCTAACGTTCTCATCTTCCTCATTAATTCAGATATATCCAATGACCATACCAAGCATGAAATATCTACACAAGTTGTCTAACACTTCCGGACTAATAAGCATTTATTAATATAAACCTATTAATATAACATTAAGGCTTGTATAAATGTTATAAAAATGGAAGAAGTTTATATCAATTATAATTATAATTACAGATAGGATCAATACATATATATTATTCAAATGTCTGTGTGTATGAAGATAAAACCATACAATTACATACTTTATTATCATTCTTGTGTCCCTAGCACAGTTAAAGCAAGACTTTATTTAAGAAATCCACTAAGTTGGTTACCATTCTTGTTAATTTTTAAGAAATATAATATTTTCGTATATTTAAATTGATGGCAACTTACATCCTCAATAACTGTGATGTTTCTAAATAATACTTTTAATACTAAATGAACTAGTGACCCTTACAGATTATTTTTATAGTGTTAAAGCTTGCAGCATTGCTAAAGTACATCTGACTACAATTTAATACTTAGTATTAATACTAAATATATACTAAATACTGAGTTATATATATTTTCAAATAATTTTCCCTATAGAATATTTAGAACTTACATGAAATATTCAACAACCCGCAGTAAAAGAACTGTTTCACACAAAATCATGATAAGCTTCGCTCTTTTTTTTGTTTTCTAGTGTACTGGTATTTTAAATTATAACGATACAAATATACATATATATATATATGATGGGAAATATTTTAGTTTTTCAATAACAATATAAATTATATGATATAAAAAATATATGTATTATTAATAAATAAATTATTAAATACCAATAGAATATTTCAATTAAATATGTTAAGACAAAATGAATATGAGTAAACTAAACATTTATTTATATCGTCCAATATTTAGGACGTCGTAAAGTAGTAGTAGTCGTATATCATTAAACCTGAATGAAGCCACAGGCTGGCTAAAAACTAGTCGAAATATAAAACCAAATCTAGTTCGTAAGCTTTGAAAAGTTCACATAAACATTCATAATTTACAGACAAGTAAAAACAAAGTTATGTTACAACAAGTTTATGCATATATTGATATAAACTTGAAGTGCTTACTCAAGTTATAAAACGAAGAAGCCATATAAAATTCCGTTATAGAAATACAACAATTACCGTGTTTAATTTATCAAAGTAGTCATCTCTCATCTTTATTTTTGATAAGATTCCAGCTCTATTTACCACAAATAATATAATCTGTTGCTGAGAAATAAAGGATAGCGAGTCCAATATTTTTAGTAAATGTTCATACATTTTTCATTCACTATTTTAATAACTATTTCACATGAAAGCAAGATAAGCTCTACACTAGGTATTTTATTTTCAAAGAACTAGTGGGTTTAGAACCAGCATTGTGTGAAACGATACAAATATGAGTAAAACAAACAAAAATGGTGGAATATCGTGTACATTTCTATTCAAATTTTCAAGAAATAAACGTTTATTTCAGACATTTAACTGACAGACAATATTTTCAATAAAGTGTACAAGTAAATGAACAAGACCCCTGGTGTGTTATGATAATAAATTAATATAAATAAAATATACTTTTACATATAACTAGCAACTCTATACTTTTAAAAGATATCAAATTTCTAAACTAATTTAAAGTATAATAATAATTTCACACAAGTACGTATATATGTACGTATGTTGATATTTAGTCTTATACAAACAGTAACTAAAGTAGCCTTCACAATTGTTCTAATTACGGAGGTAATACAATTCCAGTGTCCTTTTAACAATATTGGACTTTAGTGATTACAGCACACGATAAAATACAGAGCTAAATGCAGTCTCTATTATTAAATTTTATAGACTATAATTGACCTGTATGTGAAAAAATTGTTGACCAATTAGTTTAATTTTATTTATTTAACAAAGCTCAATATTTCTAAATATATTTATATAGAATTAGAAACTTCCTTCATCCTTCGTCCTTAAAAGTTTGGCATAATAACAGTAACTTATTAATGAAATTTCCAACTAGTTACAACATAACACGCCATAAAAGAGACTAAAGCGGAAAAAAATCCATAACAAAGTTAATGAGTTTTCATTTTTTCTGAACTTAACACAAGTCACTTCAGAAGAGAAAAGTATTAAAACTCGTTAAAGACATTTATTAATAACATATAACTACGTTTAAAAGTATTCTTTTTAAAGAATTATATTATTTATGTTTATAATCTTACTTAGCAAATTAGTAAGGAGTTTAAAGATATGTATACACGGATTTACTTTACTACCTACTATATATCTCGCGCTTATACATCTCGGAGGGTTTTATATTACAATGTCGATACTCGATACGAAATTCTTCTAAATTATACCTCCACTTGTCCATTTTTACTTTTGTAACGAGATAACGTAAGTCAGTTATAAGTAAAGTATTATTCTTTACTCGTATGTGCGAGTAAAGTCTTTGTCATTATATTTTTCTTATCAAGAGTGAAAAAATATATGAAATCACATAAAAATGCACCCCTTAACCACCAAAATTGTCTCCTCCTCCATCTTCTTCTTTAAATCCTGTATTCGCGGCTTTCATTCATAAACATCAGACTACTTGTATTATTTTAAATGAGTTCTTAAAGGAAAGTTGTATTAAAGTTATCTGACAGTTATTAAAAAAACATTTATTATAACTCTTTAAAATCCTTGTCGGTTATCAAAGTGTGTAATTTGTAAAGAATATTTGAGTAAATGTGAATTTAATTCATCTATCTCTTATGAGATAACCAGATAAAAAATTTATATTGATACTTATAATTAAAAGGAAAAATAGATAAAATCGGTTCAAGTGGTAATTTAGCATTGAAAGGTTGTCTTTTTATTTTCTTTTATGAATTTGTAAAATAATTACGTAATATTCATAAAAAAGTATTTTGTTTTTCAATTAAAATACTTTATAAAATCACTATTAAAAATATTTAAATGTTACTTGTCTGAAACAAAATATGTGTTTAGCTTTTAAAGCACAAAATCCTTGGCTCGGTTGGAGGGTTCAAATAGTATGCCTTTAATTTTATATGCAGAAAACATACACAGAATTATGTACTAGGTTTACACAAATTGTTAGTGATTTTACTTTAAAACTCTGTCAGTAAAGTAATAAGTAAAAATAAAAAACAATTCATAAAGTTTCTTGTATAAAATCGCTATACTCAATAACCATATACATATATGAAATTTCGGTATGTGTTTGAATTCCTAAATATAGATCAATCAATATAATAAAAATAATGTGTTTCTATATTTATCAATAATTTGTGTTCTTGCGATCCGATCATTATATAATCATATAAATGCATATATAAATTCGTATTTAAATCCTATTGCATAATCGGTCAAATCAGTATTCTTAACAAAACTGACGTGGGTACGATGCAAACAAAAATACGTAGGTATACATGTACCACCATGAACCACTACGTTATCATTCTTGTTATTTTCTAAGAAATATAATATTTTCTTCTATTTAAATTGATGGCATCTTTGCATCCTCAGTAACTGTGATGTTTCTATATAATGATTTTAATACTGAATTAACTAGTGAGCGTTAAAGACTATTTTTTATAGTCTTAAAGTTTGCAGCGTTGGTAAAACATAACTGACATTTTAATACTTAGTATTAATACTAAATATGTACTAAATACTACGATGTATCTATATTTTTAAAATATTCTCCCTAATATTTAGAATTTATATGAATATTCAACAACCTGCAGTACGTAAGTTAAATCTGAGTATCAATAGCAACAAGTATGTGTTGTGAAAAAATCTTAACAATAGCAAGATAAGCTTCACTCAACTTTTTGTTTTCTAGTCTACTGGTATTTTAAATTATAATGATACATATATATGAATAAAACAAACAAACATGATGAAAATTATTTTCAGTTTTTCAGTAACAATAAAAATAACATAATATTTGAAATAAATATGTTATAACAAAATTAATATAAGTAAACTAAACATTTATTTACCTATCATCTATATCTATTTCATATATTTAAAATAAGTTACTTCACATAAGTAAGTATATACGTATGTGTGTGTAATTTAGTTGTATTTTCAATCACTCACACAAGCTCATCGGTAATCATATATAAACAGCAACAAGTCACCGGCGTCACAGTTCTACTAATTGCAGCAAAGATACAGTTTCAGTGTCGTTTTTAACAATGAATGTGAAAACAATATACAATATAATATATAAAGTAAATATAGAATGAAAATAAATAGTTTGAACTTAAATTTCGCAAACAAAAAAATAATAAAACCAAATAAAAAAACTTAATACCTTAATATATTAAGTACATAAATACGTACTTATTTTTGTTTGCATCGTACTCACGTCAGTTTTGTTAAGAATACTGATTTGACTGATTATGCAATAAGATTTATTTATGCATTTATATGATTATATAATGATCGGATTGCAGCAACACAAATTGTGGATAAACATACAAACACATTATATATTTTTTTATATTGATTGATCCATATTTATGAGTTCAAAAACAAGCAGAAGTTTCATATATGTATGTGGTTATTAAGCATAACATGCGATTTATTTATAAAATATTTCACAAAAATAATTTTGTATAAGCATATATTAGCATTGGTACTAACTATGTTAACTGTTAAGAGACTATTTGTTTTAAGCGTTGATATTATTTAAATTATTTAACCTAATTATATAATTTTAACACTATATATATACGAGTGACCTTGCACGGGTTAAAAGTGACTGATAGATAATTGTCTGTTTAGTATGGCTATTGGACTTTTAAGCTTAATAATAAATAAATAATAAATAAATATATAAATAAATAAATTGTTTAGTTATTTTTGCGTTCTTTCAGTCCTAGACGCTTGTCAATCTCAGTAAGTGATTAAGTCGTAGTTATAAAGAGCTTTCCACTCTGAATCATTAAACCTTCATCAACCATTATCTGATGGGTCATCGTTCCCTCCGTTGATGTATTACATAATAGTAAATTTACATTTATCATCAAAAATAATTTAAATATTTTTCATTTATTTTCTTCCCACTGAGACACTATTAGCGGAGGTTCTAGTCCCGGCCTTGTCTATATTTTCAATATTATTTTGTGTTAAACAAACTAACACTTTATATAAAGTTAGCATGTTTAAAGACAATTTTAAATATTTATCCCATGTCAAGTTATAATACTAATGGTCCAGGTTATGTAAATAAAGTATAATATAAACATTTTCAATAATTTGATAAACGCCATCTATTATCATCTTTCTGAAACTAATTGTCATAAAATATTATAAAACTTGCCTTGCACATGCAACGGCGGTGCTCTCCTGTCCTCAGATCGTCTCTCCATCGCACAATTAATACCACATCCACTTTCAGTTATATTCATTCATTCATGTCCACAATTATTGTTTACACTGTATTTATAATCCTATGTGCTAACTCTATAACAGATTTATTAATAAGATTCAAACAAAGTGTGTTCAAAGCCTTATTTTGAAATATTTTTAATTATTTTAAAATACGAAAAAAAAAACAGTAATTACAATAGAAAATAAATTTGTCAAAGTTAATAAGTGCCCGTAGCCTCGTATTCGTAGCACTCCTGATTACAATAGCTACGGAATTCGTAGCCATTGCTACGCGACAACCGCACGCAATCCCGCCATCGCAAGTGCTACGAACGTTAAATTAGCAAAGTCATAAATCATATCAAGTATTATCAAAGGCCCGCAATGTATTAATTTTGTATGAATCGTTAATTGTTAATCAATAATGAACCTGCAGACTTAATTACTTTTATATTACTTTTTTAATAACTTAGTAATCATCAAAAATATTATTAAGTAATATCGAATATCAAAAATAATATTCGTATTGAATATTTCGTTATAGAAAATATAGCGTAGTTTTAAAATTTTATTTAAGGTTTAATTACAAAAATATAAAATATATTTATTGAAGTAAATCTTTTATTTCATATTTAAATATAATTATTTATATAGTATACTTTTCCTTATCCTGAATCATTTCCGTTGACAAGTCAGATAAGGTATACATTATATTATTATTTACGTTGTCTATCCATCTGTCATTTGGTCCCATAGCCATTATATTTATTTTTGTAACTTGTCTCTACTGTCTCACGTTCCTCATTAATCTACAAGTATCCCATGTCCATGCAAGAAATATCTACCCAATTTTTATAACATTTTCGTACAAAAAAGCTTTTATTAATATAAAAAGTAATCTGATATAATATAAGGCTTCTATTTTGTATTACTAAAATATAACAAGGTTATATCAATTAAAGTTAATAATAATAAGAAATAACATCAATACGCGTATATTATTCAAATGTGTGTGTACAGACGACGTCGATAAAACCACACAATTACATACATTATTACCGTTTTTTGTGTTCAAAGCTTAGTTTAAGCAAAGATATTTATTATTATCCAATACTTTATTTAAGGGATCCACTACGTTTGTTGTCTTTTAGGAAATTCAATCCTTTCTTCCATTTACATTGTTGACATCTGTTCTTCCTCAATAACCGACTAGACGATATCTCGAATCCCACAAATAATTTTAACATATTGATTGATTTTATAACATGCACTTGAAAATAGGTTTTCGCTTATCTATTTTCATTTATAATGAAAAACAAAGTTGTGTTACAATATTGATATAAACTAGAAGTGCTTACTCAAGTTATAAAACGGAGAAGCCATATAAAATTCCGTTATAGAAATACGACAATTGCCGTGTTTAATTTATTAAAGTTGTCATCTCTCATCTTTATTTTTGACAAGATACCAGCTCTATTTACCACAAATACTAACCAAATTATTTTTATTTGTCTGATATTATTTATTTGATAATATATATTCTGTTGCTGAGAAATAAAGGGTAATGAGTTCTATTTTTTAAGTAAATGTTAGTACATTTTTATTCAATATTTTAATAACTATTTCACATGAAAGCAAGATAAGCTCTACGTTAGGTATTTTATTTTCAAAGAACTAGTGGTTTTAGAACCAGCATTATGTGAAACGATACAAATATGAGCAAAACAAACAAAAATGGTGGAATCTCGTGTACATTTCTATACAAATTTTCAAAAATAAACGTTTATTTCAGACATTTAACTGACAATATTTTCAATAAAGTGTACAGTAAATGTATAATTAATATAACAAGTAACCATATAATTAATATAAAAAAAATATAATTTTACATATAACTAGCAACTCTATACTTTAAAAAGATAACAAATTTCTAAACTAATCTAAATTAGTATAATAATAATTTCACACAAGTACGTATATATGATCGTATATATGTACGTATGGTCATCTTTAGTCTTATACAAACAGTAACTAAAGTAGCCTTCACAATTGTACTAATTACAGAGGAGGTACAGCTCTAGTGCCCTTTTAACAAAATTGGATTTTAGTGATTACAGGACACGATAAAATACAATGCTGAATGCAGTCTCTATTATTAAATTTTATAGACTATAATTGACCTGTATGTGAAAAAATTGTTGACCAATTGGTTTAATTTTATTTATTTAATAAAACTCAATATTTCTAAATATATTTATACAGAATCAGAAACTTCCTTCATCCTTCGTCCTTAAAAGTTTGGCATAATAACAGTAACTAATTAATGAAATTTCCAACTAGTTACAATATAACACGCCATAAAAGAGACTAAAGCGGAAAAAATCCATTATTAAAATAACAAAGTTAATGAGTTTTCATTTTTTCTGAACTTAACACAAGTCACTTCAGAAGCGAAAAGTATTAGAACTCGTTAAAGAGATTTATTAATAACATCTAACTACGTTTAAAAGTATTCTTTTTAAAGTATTATATTATTTATGTTTATAATCTTACTAAGCAAATTAGTAAGGAATTTAAAGATATGTATACACGAATTTACTTTACTACCTACTATATATCTCGCGCTTATGCATCGCGGAGGGTTTTATATTACAATGTCGATACTCTCTAATACGAAATTCTTCTAAACGAGGGAACTTACCGGCCAAAAGGGCCGAAGAGGGTCAAAGGTCACGTATGAGGTTGGCACCCACTCTATTTTGTAGCCTGATGCAATAGCTTTTTTTTGATGTATTACACATTATTGTGTGATTTGTGGGTGATAAGTGATGCGCGTGCATACAGAGTCAATTAGCTCGTTATTATATAAGTAAGGATTATATCTCCACTTGTCCATTTTTACTTTTGTAACGAGATAACGTAAGTCAGATATAAGTAAAGTATGATTCTTTACTCGTATGTACGAGTAAAGTCTTTGTCATTATATTTTTCTTATCAAGAGTAAAAAAATAAATGAAATCATATAAAAATGCACCCCTTAACCACCAAAATTGTCTCCTCCTTCATCTTCTTCTTCAAATCATGTATTCGCGTCTTTCATTCATAAATATCCGACTGCTTGTACTATTGTAAATGAGTTCTTAAAGGAAAGTTGTATTATAGTTATCTGACAGTTATTAAAAAAAACATTTATTATACTCTTTAAAATCATTGTGGGTTATCAAAGTGTGTAATATGTAAAGAAGATTTGAGTAAATCTGTACTAAAGTTATTTCGTCTATCTCTTATTATATAACCAGAAAAAAAATTATAATGATACTTATAGTTAAAAGGAGAATTAGATAAGATCGGTTCAGGTGGCAATTTAACATTGAAAGGTTGTCTTTTTATTTTCTTTTATGAATTTAGAAAAAGATTATGTTACATTCATGAAGTAGTAAAGAGTAAATGGCGTTATATTTTTTGTTTTTGCAATAAAACTCTTTATAAAATCACTAACCAATAATTTGTAAATGTTACTTGTTTGAAATCAAATATCTATTTAGCTCTTAACACACAAATCCCTCAGCTCAGCAGCGGCTCAGTTGGAAAGCTCAAATAGTATGCCTTTAATTTTATTTGCTGGTAACATACCCACGACTATGTACTAGGATTACACAAATTGCTAGTAACATTTTTTTTTAGGAATCTTACTAAATTCTTTATAAATAATAAATAATAATAAAATAACAATGTTTTAAAGGATTATTTAAGAAAATAATATATATTTTATTTTATTAAATCTTTTATTGAATAAATAAATACTAGTCGTTCTGTGAACAGTAGACCTCAGTACGTTAGGGGAAGAGACAATGTTTTAAGTACCTTTTCCAAAAAAGGAATAATTTTACCTATGTATGTATAGGTACATAACTACCGATCGAAATTTGGTTCTACCAAATAACAATGTAGTTATTCAACTTTAAAATTTTTGATAATTCGCTATGGCCACCATTTTTGATTTTGAAATAACAAAAAAACACCTTAGATTTCGGAAAAGAATACTTAGAAAAATTTCAGCCCGCTAGCTGCCGCAAAGTCCGTTTTTGTGGTAAGGATCAGAAATCCGCCATTTTAAAATTTTTCGCCCAAGCAGAAACGGCTCGACATACAAATTTTAATAATTCAAATAACACACCTACCAATTTTCGTGACGATTGCATAAAAAATACGCCAGCTACGCCAAAAACAAAACTAAAAAACGCCACCATTTTGGATTTTTTCGCTCAATAAAAAAACGGGTTGACAAAAAAATTCATATAATTCAAAGAACACGCCTGCCAATTTTCGTGACTATAGGATAAAAAATACGCCGGAACAAACATGCTGACATGCGTACGGAAAAATAGCAGAATGGGCCTAACTACGGGGAACGTAGTCCGTAGTCAATTATTACTAATATAATATCCTTATCCATGTCCCAAATCACTTTGGTACGTAACATCAAAGAATGATCTTCATACATCTGTCACTCGTAATGTTAGGACATACTAAGTCTAGTCATAATTGTTTACATCATCATCATTATTTACGTACTCTGTTCATATATTATTCGGTACTATATATACTATTATTTTTATATTTGCAACTTTCCTATAACGCTCTCATCTTCCTCATTAATTCACATATATCCAATGTCCATGCAAGAAATATCTACGCAAGTTGTCTAATACTTCCGGACTAATAAGCATTTATTAATATAAACCAAAATAATAAAAGATATGATCGATACATGTTTATTATTCAAATGTCTGTGTATATGTAGATAAAACCATACAATTACATACTTTATATTATCGTTCTTGTGTTCATAGTTCAGTTCAAGGAAGACTTTATTTAAGAGAACCACTACGTTTATTATCTTTCTTGTTATTTTATAAGAAATTTAATATTTTCTTATATTTCAATTGATAGCATCTTTGCATTCTCAATAACTGTGATGTTTCTATATTATGCTTTTAATACTAAATTAACTCGTGTATTTTTATAGTGTTCAAGTTTGCAGCGTTGGTAAAACACAACACAGTTTAATACTTAGTATTAATACTAAATATATACTAAATACCAAGGTATACCTATATTTTCTAAATTATTCTCCCTAATATATAGAATTTATATGATTTATTCAACAACCTGCAGTACGTGAAAGTTATATCTGAGTATCAATAGCAACAAGTATGTGTTGTGAAAAATACTTAAAAGACAGTTTCAGATAAAAGCAAGATAAGCTTCACTCAACTTTTTGTTTTCTAGTGTAGTGGTATTTTAAATTGAAATGATACATATGTATGAAGAAAACAAACAAACATGATGAGAAATATTTCAATTTTTCAGGAACAATATAAATAACATGATATAAAAAATTATCTATTATTAATAAATACATTATTAAATACCTATTGAATATTACAAATAAATATGTTATACAAAATGAATATAAATAAAAGAAACATTTATTTACCTATCATTTATATCTATTTCATATATTTAAAATAAGTTACTTCACATAAGTATGTATACACGTATGTGTGTGTAATTTAGTTGTACTTTCAATCACTCATACAAGCTCATCGGTAATCATATACAAACAGTAACTGAAGTCACCGAAATCACAGTTCTACTAATTGCAGCAGAGATACAGTTTCAGTGTCTTTTTTAACAAGATTGTAATAATGATTACAGGACGTGATAAAATACAAAGTTAAACGCAATCTCTCATTAGATTTTACAGACATAGTTGACCTGAATGTGAAAGACAATATACAATATAATTTAAAGTAAATATAGAATGAAAATAAATAGTTTGATCTTAAATTTCCCAAGCAAAAAAACAATAAAACTACCAAATAAAAAAACCTGATACCGTAATATATATTAAGTACATAAATACCTACGTATTTTTGTTTGCATCATACCCACGTCAGTTTTGTTAATAAAACTGATTTGACTGATTATGCAATATGATTTATTTATGCATTTATATGATTACATAATAATCGGATCGCAACAACATAAATTGTGGATAAACATACAAACACATTAAATATTTTTTTATTTTGATTAATCCAGATTTAGGAGTTCGAACACACAGAAGTTTTATATACATACGAGTATATGGTTATTAAGCATAACCGATGCTATTTATTTATAAAATATTTCACAAAATAATTTTGTATAAACATATTAGCATTAGTACTAACTATTTTAACTGTTAAAAAGACTATTTGTTTTAAGCGTTGTTATTATTTAAATTACTTTAACTTAATAATATAATTGTTAAGCTATATATATACGAGTGACTTTGCATGGGTTATAAGTGACTGGCAGATAATTGTCTGTTTAATATGGTTATTGGACGTTTGGGCATAAATAATAAATAATGAATAAATAGATCTATAAATAAATAAATGTATAAACACATAAGTAAATTGTTTTCACGTTCTTTCCTTCCTAGACGGTCGTATATCTCAGTAAGTGATTAAGTCATAATTATATGGAGCTTTCCACTCTGAATCATTAATCCTTCATCAACCATTATCTGAGGGGTCATCGTTTCCTCCATTAATGATATTACATAATATGAAACTTAGAAATATCATTAAACATAATCTATACTTTTTCATTTTTCTCTTCCCACTGCGTCAGTATTAGTCAGAAGTTCTAGTCCCGGCGTTGTCGATATTTTCATTATAATTTTGTGTTAAACAAACCTACAATTTAAAATATTTAGACCATGTCAAGTTATAATAATAATTATCCAGGTTAGAACGTACAAACATTCCATAAATCACAAAACGCATTATATACACCGCTTTATAAACGCCGGTGACAGAATCTTCTCTATTCTATTCTAATCTACATTATAAATAATTTAATAAGCGCCAAACGAGCAAAGTTCGTTCATGATAAATTTGTCAAAGTATATAATAAGTAAGTAATAACTGCCTGTAGGTTCGTATTCGTAGAACTCCTGATTACAATAGCTACGGAATTCGTAGCCATTGCTACGGACAACCGCACGCAATCCCGCCATCGCAAGTGCTACGTACGTTAAATTAACAAAGTCATAAATCATATCGAGTATTATGAAAAGACCGCAATGTATTAATTTTGTATGAATGGTTAATTGTTAATCAATAAAGAACGCGCAGACTTAATTACTTTAATACAACTTTTTTAATATTTTAATAGCCATCAAAAATATTATTAAGTAATATCGAATATCAAAATTATAAATAATATTGAACATTTTTATTAACAAATATATCGTATATTTAAAATTTTAGTTAAGGTTTAATTACAAAAATTTAAAATATATTTTATTGAACTAAATCTTTTATTTAATAAATATTCATTGTATTATTATTTACGTTGTCTATCCATCTATCATTTGGTCCCATAGCAATTTATATTTGTAAGCCTCCCCTGTCTCACGTTTCTCATTAATCTACAAACATCCCGTGTCCATGCAGGAAATATCTACCCAAATTTTCTACCACTTTCGTGCTAAAAAAATATTATTAATATAAAAAGTAATCTGATAATATAAGGCTTTTATTTTGTATTATTAAAATAGAACAACGTTTATCAATTAAATTTATAATAAGAGATAACATCAATACAGGTATATTATTCAAATGTGTGTGTGCAGACGACGTCGATAAAACCACACAATTACATACTTTATTAGCTTTTTTGCATATAATATAATATAATATAAGCATTTATAATTTACAGATAAGTAAAACAAAGTTATGTTACAACAAGTTTATGCATATATTGATGTAAACTTCAAGTTCTTACTCAAGTTACCAAACGAAGAAGCCATATAAAGTTCCGTTATAGAAATACAACAATTGCCGTGTTTAATTTATCAAAGTTGTCATCTGTCATCTTTATTTTTGACAAAATACCAGCTCCATTTACCACAAATACTAATCAAATTATTATTTATTTGATAATATAATTCTGTTGCTGAGAAATAAAGGGTAATGAGTCCTATTTTTTAAGAAATGTTAGTATTTATATACAATTTATTAATAACTATTTCACATGAAAGCAAGGTAAACTATACGTTAGGTATTTTATTTACAAACAACTAGTGGGTTTAGAACCAGCATTGTGTGAAACGATACAAATATGAGTAAAACAAACTTGGTGGAATATCGTGTACGTAACGTTTATTTTACTATACAAATATATACGATACCATTATAATTAATATAAATAAAATATACTTTTACATATAACTAGCCACTCTATACTTTAAAAAGATAACAAATTTCTAAACTAATTTAAATTAGTATAATAATAATTTCACACAAGTACGTATATATGATCGTATATATGTACGTATGTTCATATTTAGTCTTATACAAACAGTAACTAAAGTAGCCTTCACAATTGTTCTAATTACGGAGGTAATACAATTCCAGTGTCCTTTTAACAAAATTGGACTTTAGTGATTACAGCACACGATAAAATACAAAATGCAGTCTCTATTATTAAATTTTATAGACTATAATTGACCTATATGTGAAAAAATTGTTGACCAATTAGTTTAATTTTATTTATTTAATAAAGCTCAATATTTCTAAATATATTTATACAGAATTAGAAACTTCCTTCATCCTTCGTCCTTAAAAGTTTGGCATAATAACAGTAACTTATTAATGAAATTTCCAACTAGTTACAATATAACACGCCATAAAAGGAAAAAAATCCATTATTAAAACAACAAAGTTAATGAGTTTTTATTTTCTCTGAACTTAACACAAGTCACTTCAGAAGCGAAAAGTATTAGAACTCGTTAAAGAGATTTATTAATAACATCTAACTACGTTTAAAAATATTCTTTTTAAAGTATTATATTATTTATGTTTATAATCTTACTAAGCAAAATAGTAAGGAATTTTAAGAAATGTATACACGAATTTACTTTACTACCTATTATATATCACACGCTTATGCATCGCGGAGGGTTTTATATTAACAATGTCAGTACTCTCTAATATGAAATTCAACTAAATTATACCTCCATTTGTCCATTTTTACTTTTGTAGTGAGATAACGTAAGTCAATTATAAGTAAAGCATTATTCTTTACTCGTATGTGCGAGTAAAGTCTTTGTCATTATATTTTTATTATCAAGAGTGAAAAAATAAATAAAATCACATAAAAATGCACCTCTTAACCACCAAAATGGGTAAAAACCACCAGGTGGTAATTTAGCATTGAAAAGTTGTCTTTTTATTTTCTTTTATGAATTTATAAAATGATTATGTTATATTCTTAAAGTAGTTAAGAGTAAATGGCGTTATATATTTTGTTTTTGCAATAAAATCCTTTATAAAATCACTAACCAGTTATTTGTAAATGTTACTTGTTTGAAATCAAATATCTATTTAGCTTTTAACACACAAGTCCCTGGCTCGGTTGGCAAGCTCAAATAGTATGCCTTTAATTTTATTTGCTGGTAACATACCCACGACTATGTACTAGGATTACACAAAATGCTAGTAACATTTTTTTTAAGAATCTCACTAAATTCTTTACAAATAATAAATAAAAATAAAATAACAATTCATAAAATTTCTTCTATAAAATAAAACGTTATTTTAAAGGATTATTTACAAGAAAATATTTTTATATTTTAATTTATTAAATCTTTTATTGAATAAATAAATACTAGTCGTTCTGTGAACAGTAGACCTCAGTACGTTAGGGGATGAGACAATGTTTTAAGTACCTTTTCCAAAAAGGAATAATTTTACCTATGTATGTATGTAGGTACATAACTACCGATCGAAATTTGGTTCTACCAAATATCAATGGAGTTTTAACTTTAAAATTTTTGATAATTCGCTATGGACACCATTTTTGATTTTGAAATAACAAAAAAACACCTTAGATTTCGGCAAAGAATACTTAGAAAAATTTCAGCCCGCTAGCTGCCGCAAAGTTCGTTTTTGTGATAAGGATCAGAAATCCGCCATTTTGAAATTTTTCGCCCAAGCAAAAACGGCTCGACATAAAAATTTTAATAATTCAAATAACACACCTACCAATTTTCGTGACGATTGCATAAAAAATACTCCTGCTACGCCAAAAACAAAACTAAAAAACGCCACCATTTTGGATTTTTTCGCTCAATAAAAAAAACTGGTTGACATAAAAATTCAAATAATTCAAAAAACACGCCTGCCAATTTTCGTGACTATAGGATGAAAAATACGCCGACTACGACGGAACAAACACGCTGACATGCGTACGGAAAAATAGCAAAATGGACCTAACTACGGGGAACGCAATCCGTAGTCAATTATTACTCACATAATATCCTTATTCATGTCCCAAATCACTTTGGTACGTAACATCAAAGAATGATCTTCATACATCTGTCACTCGTAATGTTAGGACATACTAAGTCTAGTCATAATTGTTTACATCATCATCATTATTTACGTACTCTGTTCATATATTATTCGGTACTATATATACTATTATTTTTATATTTGCAACTTTCCTATAACGCTCTCATCTTCCTCATTAATTCACATATAACCAATGTCCATGCAAGAAATATCTACGCAAGTTGTCTAACACTTCCGGACTAATAAGCATTTATTAATATAAACCAAAATAATAAAAGATACGATCGATACATGTTTATTATTCAAATGTCTGTGTATGTAGATAAAACCATACAATTACATACTTTTTATTATCTTCCTTGTGTTCGTAGCTCAGTTCAAGCATCACTTTATTTAAGAGAACCAATAAGTTTGATATCATTCTTGTTATTTTATAAGAAATATAATATTTTCTTATATTTCAATTGATAGCATCTTTGCATTCTCAATAACTGTGATGTTTCTATATTATGCTTTTAATACTAAATTAACTCGTGTATTTTTATAGTGTTCAAGTTTGCAGCGTTGGTAAAACACAACACAGTTTAATACTTAGTATTAATACTAAATATATACTAAATACCAAGGTATACCTATATTTTCTAAATTATTCTCCCTAATATATAGAATTTATATGATTTATTCAACAACCTGCAGTTCGTGAAAGTTATATCTGAGTATCAATAGCAACAAGTATGTGTTGTGAAAAATACTCAAAAAAACTGTTTCAGATAAAAGCAAGATAAGCTCCACTCAACTTTTTGTTTTCTAGTGTAGTGGTATTTTAAATTAAAATGATACATATGTATGAAGAAAACAAACAAACATGATGAGAAATGTTTCAGTTTTTCAGTAACAATATAAATAATATAATATAAAAAATATATGTATTATAATAAATACATTATTAAATACCAATAGAATATTACAAATAAATATGTTATACAAAATGAATATAAAAAAAAGAAACATATATTTACCTATCATTTATATCTATTTCATATATTTAAAATAAATTACTTCACACAAGTATGTATACACGTATGTGTGTGTAATTTAGTTGTATTTTCAATCACTCACACAAACTCATCGGTAATCATATACAAACAGTAACTGAAGTCACCGAAATCACAGTTCTACTAATTGCAGCAGAGATACAGTTTCAGTGTCTTTTTTAACAAGATTGTACTAACAATGATTACAGGACGTGATAAAATACAAAGTTAAACGCAATCTCTCATTGGATTTTACAGACTATAGTTGACCCGAATATAAAAAAACATAATTTAAAATAAATAAAGAATGGAAATAAATAGTTTGAAATTAAATTTCCAAACAAAAAAAATAATATATATGTATGTTAAATGCATAAATACCTATTTTTTGTTTTGCATCGTACCCACGTCAGTTTTGTTAAGAATACTGATTTGACTGATTATGCAATATCATTTTTATACGAATTTATTATACATTTATATGATTATATAATGATCGGATCTCAACAACACAAATTGTTGATAAACATACAAACACGTTATTTTTATTATATTGATTGATCTATATTTAGGGTTTCAAACACATATAGAAATTTCATATACGTATGTGGTGGTCAGTAAGTGATTAAGTCATAATTATATGGAGCTTTCCACTCTGACTCATTAATCCTTTATCAACCATTATCTGAGGGGTCATCGTTCCCTGCCTTAATGTATTACCTAATATTAAATTTACATTTATCATCAGAAATAATCTACATTTTTTTCATTTATATTCATCCCACTGATACACTATTAGCAGAGGTTCTAGTCCCGGCCTTGTTTACATTTTCAATATTATTTTGTGTTAAACAAACTAACTTTATATAAACTTAGCATGTTTAAAGACAATTTTAAATATTAATCCCATGTCAAGTTACAATAATAATGGTCCAGTTCAGGACGTACACACATACCACAAACCATAAAACGCCTTATTGTCTGTATAAACACCGGTGACAAAATCTTAATACCGTGATCTACATTTTCAATAATTTGATAAGTGCCATCTATTATCATCTTTCTAAAACTAATTGTCATAAAATGTTATAAAACTTGCCTTGCACATGCAGCGGCGGTGCTCTCCTGTCCTCGGCTCGTCTCTCCATCGCACAATTAATACCACATCCACTTTTAGTTGTATTCATTCATTTATGTCCACAATTATTATTTACACTGTATTTATAATCCTATCTGCTAACTAAAACGTATTATTGAAAAAATATTTAAGTTAATCTCTATAACAGATTTATTAATAAGTTTCAAACAAAGTGTGTTCAAAGCCTTATTTATTAAAAATATATACCAATTATTTTAAAATGCGAAAAAAAAAACAGTAATTACAATAGAAAATAAATTAGTCAAAGTTAATAAGTGCCCGTAGCCTCGTATTCGTAGCACTCCTGATTACAATAGCTACGGAATTCGTAGCCATTGCTACGCGACAACCGCACGCAATCCCGCCATCGCAAGTGCTACGAACGTTAAATTAGCAAAGTCATAAATCATATCGAGTATTATCAAAGGACCGCAATGTATTAATTTTGTATGAATGGTTAATTGTTAATCAATAATGAACGCGCAAACTTAATTACTTTTTTAATAATTTAATGGCCATGAAAAATAATATTAAATAATTTCGAATATCTAAAATATTACTTATATTTCTTTTGTTTTTGTAGACTAATATTTTTTAATAAACGTAATATAATTAATATTAAACTCACTTTTTAATACAAACAACAAAATATAACCATACACTTATTCTTTCCAACAATGTGCAAATACTTGAAAATAAAAACTATTTAATTACATTCGCGCGTCGAGAAACATTAAAAACTTTTTGCATTTCACGAAACCATAAACCGTTATTAAAAAATATATATTTTTAAATTTGGAACTGATTTATAATATTATTTATTCGTATAACATTTTATTTAAGTTTCGCTCACTGATCACACGTTCACTCGGGATGAACTCGCAAAGCGACTGACCGTGGCAACTCAGTCCACGCTCTGAAGTCTTATGTAAGCACTTCTTGCTATCGACTGCCTTATTAAACTTTAAATAATTTAAAGTCAAATTTAATATAATAAAATTTAATTATTATACATTATATTATATATTATTATATATTTAACATTGTGAGTTATATTTCTTTTCGAGTGTCTACAAAAAGTTTTTATGTTTACGAAATTATTATGTACTTCTTGCTGTATGTTATTAAATAGGTTTTTTATTTTCGAAAATATCATGTTAGATTTGTTAACTTGTAAATATATATATATGATAATTTTGAAATAAATTTATATAAGGGAAATATGTATTATTGAAGTTAAATTTAACTGTCGTTTTTTATCCAAAATTAAAGGATATAAACATCAAGCAGCCTATTCCTGTGTATGTATGTATGTATGTATGTACGTATGTATGTATGTATATACTAATAAACCAAGGCCACAAAAGCCATTGTCTAACAACAACTAGTCATTAGTTGTAGAATTTAAGTATTCTATTCTTCATTTTAATCATGTCTACAGAGCTCCATCGTACTGAGATATTAAAAAATAAAGAAAGTTCTTTGTCTGTACGTCATTGTTAAAAGCACTCCACTTCTGTTTGCTATAATTTATATTTGCCTCATGGCTTTTATGGTATTAAATATATTAATTTAAACAACGTAATTTATATATATATAATTGTACTGTCTGTTTGTAATTCCATATTAACAGCTTTTCAATAAGTGCATATGAAAGTGTAAACGGTATTTAAATAAAAAAAATATTTTTATTTATTTTTTCTTTCTATCTCTGTCTGTTTGATCAAACTAATCTCTGGAACGGCTGGATCAATTTTAACAGAATTTTCACTGGTGAATAACTAATGTTGTAAGGAGTAACTTGGTCTTTATTTTCAAGAATATTCAGCGCGAGCGAATTCCTGTGCACATCCAGTTATTAAATTATATTTTTATCTGCGCCGTAACTTCAAATATCTGTTTTTCACCCTTAAAGTATTATCAGATCATGGCCAATTTACCAAATTAACAAACAACTCCCCACCCCCCTGAACATCCCCACTTTGTCAAGTTGGTAAACAATATTTCGTAATCCGCCTATTCGTATACATACCTACATATAATAAAAGACTACGAATAATTTTAATACTTTTATAATTGACAAAAAGATATCGAAAAGTGTACATCTGAAAAAACCAACCGTTTTAAATAGCGAATCTTTAATTATCATTAATCTTTAATAGTGAATTATCTTTTAATGAGTAACCTTCAATTTAGATTATAAGACATCGCTCTGAGAGATTACCCAATAATCTTCTTCTTTAAAATATTACGTAAATGTAAATTATTTCTAAAATTGTGACTTTTCCTAGTCTTATATATCATATGACTTTGCTTCATCTTATTATTATATACTTAAACAAAATATAAGATTAGTCGAAGTAAGTAACTTATACTGAAAAATCCCCTAAATTTATAACAGAAAATATGCCATGACTATACTAACACATTATTCCTGTTGTATTTTAGTTCAGTTGTTACTGGTAGCGTCATCATAAAGAATTCATTTTGTTTGTAAAATGTTGAAATATTTCGTGTATTTTATTTGAATTCACATAAATATTTTATAGCAAACACGTATTTATTATACAGAGGGAAGCGAGGATGAGGCGGGGTGGGGAGAAGGGGGAGCCTCGGTGGCTCTCATTCATAGTACGAATTTAGCTGTTATAGCTATAACGCTTATTGCATTTGAAGCCGATTTTGGGACAGTTCTTAATTGATGAGAACTGAAGTGACTTTAAAATAAAACACTAAGTGAATTATTAATTGAATTATTACACTTCATGTCAATTATTCAATTTATTTTATTTTTTGTTTAAAAATACGCGGTGCTGAATCAGTGTGGCATCAACAATCATAGTTAGGTAATACGGTGCTGCACGTCTACCTTATCAGCGATTTCTTTATCATGCTAGCCTTATTTAGATAGAGATATTAAAACTATTTAATGATTTATTTTACGCAAAATATGCACTACAGGATACTTCTACTAACACTTGATTAAATGTTAAATATTTATAGATATGCTGCGTATTTTTTCAGTCTTAATTTAAATATAGTAAGTACCGTAGCAGCACGAATAGAAAAGGATTTACGATAAGAATTTCTACTTTACTTTGGCACTTCGAGAAATTTCAGTGCAACACAAGAGCACTCACTAGATGAACTTCATTCAAAGTTTTCTTGAAGTAAATCGGACCATAATTATTCAGCAACTTAAAATCAACAACTTATAAAAGGGTTAACAATTGCATATTTCGACAAAAAGTGAATGGGGAGCTGATTAAATCACGGTCTTATTCGGAAAATTATTAAATTTACTAAAGTCGAAGATAAAACGAATGCACAAATTGTGATCTCATTTATCAACTGGCGAGCATCAGTTTTCAGCATTGAAATAGCAAACGACAGCAAATTAGAGGAGTAACGGGAGATTGTGCAAGTAAAATTTAAATTGAGGAGGAAGATTTTGCAGTCGCTTAATGGATTGTAAGGAATGATGAAGCCGCTTATTTCTTACATTGTCTAGGTACGATAATGGAGTTTCATTATCGACAAGATTGTCCAATTATTTATTTTGTTATGCAGTTGTCAGGTACCAACAATCACAGCCTGCTATTTAATAATGCTACGTCATGGGCTACAGTCTTCCTTACACGAACATATAATTCGAAGTAACACATGAATAGCCCTTTCTATCCCAGATAAGATGGCAAGTCTATAAAGCTGTACACTTTTAATACACCTTTTTAAATAAGGACTTTTCTTTCAGGGGTAAATTAAACATCCGCATTTTACTTTGAGTTAATTTAAACAGTTGGGAATATCCCATGTAGCCATTTAACCCCTAAAACCTAATTTAATAAAGTATCTTATTTATATAAGTATGTATATATTCGTTTGAATGTATCGATATGCTTATTTATATATTTTAGACTTGACTGGCTGGTAGAGAATGCTCTGTAGCATTAAGCCCATTGTACTAAATTTTATTGTACAATAAAGAATTGATAAAAAAATGAACAAAGCCTTTACTCCTAACTACTAGGGTCCCTCACTAAGATTTGTCCAGTCTGAGATTCATAGTTGAAACCTCGTATCCAACAGGCCAACAGTATTGGCGATCTGCCAAGTCAGACGATTATGTATTCAAGAGATCAAGTGGTTGGGAGCCAAATAAAAACCTATAAATACTTTTAATTAATGACTATTAAAAGGCTTAAGTAATGGTCCAAATAATAAGCTTTCAAACACTTGTCCTCAATAATATATTATTATATACAATACAAATTTATGTTGAATTTGCCCCTCCAGTGGAAATTCTGGGTATGGGCCTGGGGCGCGGCATCAAGGTTCTCTCTAACTCCTATCAGATTATAAAATAAAGGCCCTAGCTTCTGCAAGATTACCAAACGATAAGTTATATTTATTACTGGTAAACAAAATTATAAAAGATATCATAAGAATGGATTTCAGTATTTTGAAAACAAAGCGAAACATAAAAATTTTACCCATTAATAATAATATTACTATTTAAAAAAATAACGTTAACATAGATTATTTTTACCTCCTTGTAAAGTTTACTTTTTTGTCGCTGTTAAAGACTAACATATGGCTGTTTTAAACCTACAACGATCATTTTATTTAAATAATGTAGAATGTAAAATTATCCACCTCTGGGATATCCCAGATCTCTATCGCTTTCATCTTACCTATAGTATGATGTACCGTTATGCGTTTTTAAACGTAACAAATCCACCTCAAATACCCACCGCTACAGGCTCGAATTCCGCGAATTCCGTCCGTTTTGATGAGTTCCTTCATTCTATTTATATTATAAAAAGACTAATTTCTACGAGTACTAAGAATATTGTATTTCTTCTTATTAGGAATAATATAATCCAGTGTCAGTAGTTTATAACTGGCGATTGTTGTACTACGATTGTTATCTTTTAGAAAAAATATATAAAAAAAACTAAATGAGATACTGCAATAAATCTGTTCAGGCATCATGACAACTAATTGTATTGGGCAGTATCGATATATAGTATTAAAAATATAAATATAACTATATGCAAACAAAATATTATATTAGGAATATTTCAAAACACATTACAACTATGTTATTTTAGATACTGAAATGACAATAATTGGAAACGATTCACTTTGTCAATAACATTCTTGTCTTCTACACATACAGACAGATAGGTTGACCTTGACATTATACTTTTTATGCTTAAACTAAACTAAAATAATTAACTCTGAAACTAGAATGCATTTACAAAATTAGTCACATTACATAGACTATTTATTTATTTATTTATTAAGCTTCACGCCATATCCCTTACGGGGTAGCCAGAGACGATGAAGCGCCAAACGCTATGACCCCTGCATACCTCTTTCACCTCGGCCACAGACATCAACCTCTTCATACATGCTCTCCGGGGGGTCCTCATGATTTTCATGCTTTACATAGACTAATTAATCATATTATTAAAACTTGAATAATTTGTTAAGATAATTTAAAACTTTTTTCTAGAACCTCTTTCCCTTTGGATTGATATGTCTGATTTAAAATGCATTTTTTTTATGTAATAATATTTATAACAAAAACTTTTTTTTCAAATTAATATTGAATTATTATTATATTTATATGACTAATAAGCTAAGGGATATTATTTAGAAACAACTAAAATAGTCATATTATTTATCATCCACATCAATAGAAAAGCAGTAATTATCAGAATTAGATAGAAATAATATTATCTCATTTAAATAATCATTTAATCAAGTAAACCTTTATATTTATATAGTTTGTCATAGTAATGTATGTTTTAAAACAAAGTACTACTACTTACTCAAATCAATACTTACTCAACCATTAAAAAATACCTTCTATCTTACAATTACAGTAGAAAATAATGATATTTTAAAAACTTTTTATGATTAAAACATATCCAAAGTTTTGTATTTTAGAAGTAATTTTTACTTTAATAAATCATTAACAGTATATATTAGAAATAAAAATGATACATAACATAATGATCAATATATATAATGTATTATTCTTTACTACTACTTGAATTTGGTACACCATCAGATTGCAACAGTTCAATGGATGCCGACAATTGCTCCAAACTTTGGACCAGCTGAACCATTTTATCATTAGAAGTATTCTCAATATCTTCTGTTGGTTTTTCAGCATCCCCATATAGTCGAAAATGAAGTCTCGCTAAATTTTCTTGTTGGTCACGTATGTTGATCATTTGCTCCATACTACATCCAGTACCAAATGCACTTAACTTCCCTGTGTGGAAATCATCAAGTAATTCGAGTAATGCCTTTTCCATATGCTTCACATCTGGAGTTTCTTTAGGAAAGTTTTTAGGTTTGTTGTTAGGGCGCATAAAATCACGATGTAATCTCTTCTCATTGACATAGGACACTTTTGCAGAATCATTTATGCTATTGTTGCCTGTACTAGTAAATGCTTGAGGGTTTTTTGAAGTCATACTCGCTGCTCCACTAGAGACTTTGTTGCTTGTGACTGGTGACATTGGAGGCTGAATTTTTTGTTCCTCTTCTTCCCCTTCATTGTGCATTAGCTGTTGGGTTTCGTTTGCTTCTTCTATATCTAAACTCATGTAGGTAGATTAAATATAACAGTTAAATACTTAATCACTCCATTTCTAACACTTCGATAAAATTGGTATAAATAAATTTATTCTAATTAATGTTCGATTGATCCTTAGATACTAAGAAAGATTATAATCAAAAGATGGATGTACTCTGTTATATATATTGTATCTCAGTACTGGTATTTTCTGTAAAATTAACTGGATAATATAATTTAATAATTATAAAATGTTTACTGTTCAAGCGTTCAACAATCAAGGTCAACTTGTCAATTGTCAGCACTCAACTGTCAGACGTCAGTATTTATGAAGTTAACATAGCGTATAATTCGGTTGTCAATCGTTTACAGATTACGTGCTTCAAGCTTTTATATATATTTTTAAATCCTATCTAATATATTGTTATGACCTTTTCATAAAGTCAATATTCGTATCTAATAATAATAAACATTATTACAAAATTATTGAAATTGTAATAGTTGTACTGTTTTAAAGAATTAAATTTTTCTTCATTTCTATAGTCTTCACACTGTTTATAGTTTAATATAACATAAAAATAAAATTAGGATTAAGGCTTATTATTTTATGCGACAATATTCGTCTATGGCAACTTTTTTCAGGTAAATACTTAGATTTAAGAGTTTAGTTGTCAAATTAAAAACTGGATTTGAGTGTCGATTGAACGAAGTACGAACGTTTACCGATTTGTTGTTTTCGGTAAGTAATCCTAATTTCTTATAATTTTTTAGGATATATAAAATTAAAAACTTCAATAATTTTATCTATATCAATTACTATTGATATAAAAGATTTTGATTTCTTTGTGTGTCAGTCTCCATTGTCCGTTTTTTTCTGGCCACATCCTCAATAATTGTGGCACATGTTTCGCTCGAGTACCGACAAAAAATTATAAATCATTCTTCCATTACTTCTAGCTCAATGCTATTTTCTTTTTGCTGTAGGTGAACGTCCTACACGTATTGAGTTTTCGAACACTATATTTGGACGATACGACACTGCTATTTGTATGTTCGTATTTTGTATATATTGACTGCATCGCCAACGAAATTAATTGTGTCGGTGACCAAGAAATTGTAATAAAATGACGGCATCGTCAAATCTCGATCCGAAACTCCGAAACCGACTAAAACGTTATTTGCATACTGGGAATGAGGTTCCAAAATACTATCCTGGTTGTTGGAGCTCTCATAAATACTTTGAAGTCGATAAACTAAAGGCGATTGATGAAGCTCTGCAAGCATCGCCTAATAATGTGGAAGTTGTGAATATAATTTTACAGGTAAGCTATTAAATTTACCTAAAAGTTATCCAATAATAATTAATCCAAATACTTATTTAGTATTACCAAATAAATCTATGGTTTCAATTCCTTCGACATTTTTATCCTTAGTTTTTTTATAAATTTAACGTGGATTTCTTTAGGCTTACAAAGATGGCTGGTATACAAGATTTGAAACAATTGCTTTTGCTTTGACGAAATGTCTACTTGTTGGTTCTAATGCTGTTAAAGAAGCAACATACAAAGCTGCTACCGAGATATGTAACACTCCAGAGGAAATGATGATGTTCAATAAATTTACCAGGCTTTTACAAACAGGTATAGTTGAAATGGAAATTATAATTTATGAAGATTTTATAATTTTGGAGACGCCTGTATTAACAGTGATATAGATGTTAAATGTGGATAGATCTTCAAAAATGCCCTCTAAATATGTTTTTCAATAACATTAGCATCAAATTATGAAAAATAGTTATTCATTACTAATATTATATTATGTGTATTATACAAAAAAGGGAATGGTCGTGGTTGGTGCAAGAATGTCAAGGAGTGGTACACAAAGAAAGATCCGATGGAATTAGCAAAGGAGATAAGTAGAGTGCGAGCAAGGCACGGTCGCTCTCACAAAACATTGCTTCGGAAGTCTCATATGAAGGTTGCCGAAAATGATACCGGTATGTCAATACTTATAATGGTACACATTATTTATTTCTGTATATTAATGTTGTTATTACTAAGAGAATTTAAATTGATATTGTTTAATATATCAAAGTACCTTATTAATTTCTCCACTTACTACAAGAAATCTAGAAATCCATTGATTTGTTGAAAGAAGGCAGTCTTTTTGTCATAAGTGTAGTTTAAATTAAGTTTTATTCTCTCAAAGAATGAATATAGTTATAGAAATATATGCTTTTGAATTTTTAGTGAGAGATGCAGTAATCAAATATGCTATATTCGGTCTCAAACGAGCAAAGCAACTCGTGGGCACCGTTGAGGGCACAAAAGATATATTTGACTATCTCCAAAAAGTCGAAGACATGCGTCACTGTGAGGATCCAGTTGCAGCTGCTGATATTGCCACACAAAATCATTTTACTCTTGATCATGTACCAGGACATCTGCTGACTGCACAGGAAGTAAGAGATATATCTTAAATTGTTGTGTTTATAACGTTAACTGCCTTTCACCTATTATTTTACTATGATTGGCTGAGCTACGTATATTATTAATTTGTAATCAGTATGTCATTACTTGCTACCAAACACAATATAATGATCAATTAAATAATGTTGTTCTGTGTTTTATTAAATATAATATAAATATACATAAATTTAAAAAGTTAGTCTTTGACACCCCTAACAGTTATAATACAATTTAATATTTCAGGTTTGGAATGCCATCCTGCCGCAATTCTCATTGAAGGATCTGCTATACAATATCCAGCGCATCCATAACATGGGATTCCTAGCGAGCGACTCCACTACCACAGCTGTTCTCATCTCTCTCCTCAACAACCAGGAAGTTATAAAGAAGTCGAAAATTACACCGATAGAAGTATACATTACCTTGTGCAATTACAAGAAAAAGACAAGGTGAAAATTTTTATATAATTTTAGTATTAGGAAAAAGATATTATTTATATTGTCAAGTATACAATATAACTATCAGAGCAGAAAAAGTAGGTTATTAATTAAGCTGTAATAAATGTCAGTTATTGTTGTGTTATTGGTTTTGTAATTGTATTCTTGCTTATTTATATTCTTATTTGTGTATTTCAGGCCATTAAAATTTGAAAAAGCTAAAGTGGCACTGGAGAAGCAGACCCGTCGTCGTACCCGTCAGATCTTTGATACTCAGACGGAGTTGTGGGAGTGGACGGTCACCAGACGACATCCAAAGGAAGTCAAGCATTGGGGTTAGTATGTTTGACATTTGTATAACAGTGGTCGCAATAAAGAAATACCCAGCTGAGTTTGTTGTGTGGTTCTTCTCAGACCAGGATGCATAGGAACCCTCATGATAAGTATGATATCCAAATAGACTCTCCCGACACTCCCATATAATGCACACACTTGTGTGCATTATATGGGATTGTGATCACTTGATCACTGTCATTGTTTCTAAGTGAAAAAGGTATAAAGAAATAAATATTATCTCATATAGTATTATCAATAATTTATAACATCCAAGGTTTTTCTATAATTAGACACACATTACACTTCTAATTTATGCAAAAACTGGGTTCAAAAAGAAATAAACTCTTAACTATGAATATCTTAATATATAAAGCACAAAGACACTCACTCACTGAGTCATTCATCGCTCTACAGCCCAAACCGTTATACCTAGAAAGCTGAAATTTGGACACAAGACTCCTGACATATTGAATAGGTGCAATAAGAAAAGATTTTGCAAAGATCCAAACCACTCCATAGTTACAGCTAAAAAACTGCAAAGTTTACCCCCCCGCTCCCTCTCTTCTCCCATTGCATTGCAGTAGAAATTAAAATTATTTGGCCAGTCACTATGTTTATTCTCAACACGCTGCGATGTGAGAAACAAGAGTGTATCTATAACCCGATAGGAATGAAATTTTGTAGTTAACAAACTCAAGACTTTCTCACACTGATAGCGAGTCATGATGCGTTGAAGGATAGAGCGTGTATGTGTGAAGGGTAGGGTCATAGGTTCAATACTCATACTCATTTTTTTTTTGTTTATTTCCGTCGCGAAGCACGGGTAACCTGCTAGTTTTATATATAAATTAATTTATTACATATTGCAGGCATCGACCAGCCTCCAAATCCCTCAGTGCTGGCCGCTCTGAACAAGCTGATGGATCAATCTTGGCTACTCACTCCGCCAACTAAAAAGCGTTATCTCATCACCTTGGACATGAGACACCACATGTTCAAAGGTAACTTTATATTATATTTTTAGTTTCTTATTATACAGTTAATCTAAAGTTTAAGGAGCCGTAATTTTTTTTCTTTTATAGAGGTTTCTCACTAACCGAGAGTTTCTAGCTTACAGGAAGGGTTGGTCTCACTTGAAGTTTTAGAATTATTTAAATAGAATAGAATTTGACTTGAGCCATTTTGAATAGAATGTGATTCCCGTAAATTACATATAATAAAACAATAATTGGTCTATACAAAACAATAACAAATATAATTTGGTAATTGGAGTGGAATATGACTTCCTCTAAATTTATGAACGTCATATGCTATTTATTATTTAACTGTCACTTATAGAGTTATAGGCTTAAACTTAACTTTTCTTCACGCCATATCCCTTGCGGGGTAGCCAGAGACGACGGAGCGCCAAACGCCACGGTCCCTGCATACCTCTTTCGCCTCGACCACAGCGTTAACCTCTTCATACATGCCCTCCGGGCGGTCCTCATGCTTTTAAAGAGTTATAGGACTTAAGTTAATTGCAATCTTAATTAAAGTTCAAGTGATAAATTAATTATTTATACTCTAATTAATAGTTAATTCTCTTACCCTGTTCATTAATATAGTTTTCTTTCTTTCCATTCTCACTTAGACCTCGACTTGTTATATAAAATAATGTTAACGCTTTTCCAGGTCGTCATTTTTGCAAAACCTATGCAGTAGTACCCAAAAAGGGTAAGAAGACTACTACCAAGAGCACTCCGGGAGGCGGCGGTGATGCTGATACTGAAAAGAAAGAGAGCAAGAAACATTTGTATGCTGAATGCTTTTACAACAAACATGTCACTCCTGGTCATGTTGGTACGTTATGAAAATACACCCATCTCTATACTTAATTATAAATTTACAAATTTTACAATACCATAACTATTTCCAGCAATAATTCTGGCTCTCCAACTGTTGAAACGAGAGAAGAACGCGAAGTTAGCGGTGTTTACTGAAGACGGGATACAGTTAGTGTCCATTGAGCGCAACTTTAGCAACATTGAGGAGGCAGAGTTCGTTTTACGGGTAACAAACATATAATAATATTATTTTTATTTTACGAAACGAATGATAAATAATTATTACATGTAAGCTGTCTTCACAAATATTATTGTAAAAATCCTTTAACAGAAAGCCAATCTTGGCCGAGTCCAGCAGGACGCTCCAATAGAATGGGCGAATAAGACCAAGCAGAAATTTGATGTCTTCATCAACATGGTTGACCGAACCACTCGATACATGGAGCTAGATCTCACAGCGCGTGGCGGGCGCGGCCCGGGAGGACGCTACGGCCCTCCCCCGTCACCCACCAAGGAGATAGCTGATCACTGTCCCCTAAGAGCCCTGGAGGAGTATAGGGCAAATAACGTGAAGGACGCCAAGTAAGTTGAGGCTATATCAAGGTTGCCGATTGATTGCCGAAAAGATTGCTACTGATAGTGTTAACAAATTTTTTTTCATGTCTTTTCTTATGTAGTTATCTGAAATATCTATTAACACATCAATAATACATATATCTTATGTTGATTACAGGTTGATTGTGCTGTCTCTGGCCTCACACCGTGTGGCGACTACCGATGGAAGCCACGAAGGAGTTCTGGATATCATTGGCATTGATGAACACGTCCCCAAACTCATGGATGCATTCACACTCGGACAGTTTCTGTAAAATATTGATTATATTAAAGTAAAGTAACTAGATCTAATATTGTTACTTTCAAATCAAGATTCAATCATAAAAATCAAATTTTAAGTATTTTTTAAATCTTTAACTCTATTTCTTAACTTATTATTAGTGGTTAACTTATTAATTCCAAGTACAATGCATTCATGGCATAATTTTACATACATTATTTAATTTACTTAAGCATATTAGATCTAGTTACTTTTAATTAACAATTTAATATCGGTTGTCTGCAAGTAATTATCTTTCAATCTTACCTCAGTATTCAGTCTGTATATCAAACACCATAATGTGTTCCGGAACCTACATGAAATTTCTGAAGTGTGTTTTTGTAATGGAACTTGCTTTATATTTTTTTTTTTAATATAAAATTACTCCTTAAAAAATCAGTTATTTGCTTGTGAAAGTCCTACTTAAATGGATCCAGCCATTTCAGAGATTAGCTGCATCAAACAGACGGACAGTTTTTTTTGTTTTTAATATTAAAAAATATACTTAAGTGCCCTATATTCTCTCATTTGCATTTAGTGAAAAACTGTTAATTTGGAATTACAAACAGACACTTCCACTTTATTTATATATATACATTTGGCCTAAGCAATGAACACACTATGTGATTACATACATATACATATTTATATTAGATAATTATCAAAAATAACACAATATAGTGCATACAATTGAGAGTGAAAAGGTTGTATTGTGAACATTGTAAATTGTTTAATAAAATAATGTTTTTGTTATATGAATGTTAACGGACCATACATTTTAATATGATATTTTTGTTTCCGTAGTGAACATTGGATCTCTCTCGTTATTATTGTAATTTGTAAGGTAGTACTGAAAATTTTTCATAGTCAAGTTTAACTAAGTAGTTCAAACTAACATCATGAATCGTCTTCGTTTTATTATTATTATTATTATATCTCTTTGGTATGCTTTATAACTAGATAAGTGTAATATTTATAGATGTAATGGAAATCCTAACCTTAGATTAGTGATGTGTTTTTTAGTGTTTTAATATTAACAGCTGAGGTTAGGATTTTGTGTAAGCTTAACTACGGCTTCTTTTAACAGGGTCTCTTTGGTATTGAAAAATTTGGCACCCAAAAAATTTATAACAAATATGTGTTCAACGTTACAGTGATGTGTGAAAATAGTTAAATTATTTCCATATTACGAGCCCTTTAAAAAGATTTTGTAAAATAATTGTCTGCCAGTACTTGGTTATTGTTTAAAATTTTATTTGTTACTGTTTAATAATGTTGGTGCGGTTGTGGTTTATACTTTCCTATTTGCCAAAGTAAATAATGCATTTTTAATATTATTGAATAAAGTACTGGCACTCAATACTAATTAGCTATTATTATATATCTCTATAGATAGATTGAAATTGGAGACATGCTCATTAAAAGGATCCACGTTTTTAAATATGCCAAATAACGGATATCTCACTAAAATATTTTTAATAGTAAATACATATTTATTACCTTAAGAATGGGCATGTATCAATTTTGTTAACACTAAGTAATAAGAGAATCCGTTTCGGGTAATTGGTTACTTTTGTACCGATGCGAGCGGTGTCTTCGTAATCTGTGATCACTTGGTACTCTCTCGGGTTTAAGTATTTTATATCTGTGTGTTGAAAGTTGGTTAAATAAAACACGAAATTGATAGGTTTGTGCTTTTTTTTTGTATGTAATTGTTTTGTTTTGTTGTTTTATATAACATACTTAATTGAAGTGGCCGATGTGTTAATTTATTTGTACAGTGTCGGTTTCAATATTGTTGATGTTGGTCACTTGATATTAACACTAAACCTACCGACAATTCTTGTATACCTGTTTCTACCGCACGCGGTCAAATTGACCGGTAATTAAAAGTTATTTTTTATATAACGCAGGTAATAATGAAAATAACTCAAAAGTAAGTAGTTGGATAACGATATTATAACGTTTAAAAATGTGTAAGTTTTACAAAAGTTTAAGAACGGTCAATTTAACCGGTACTTGGTAGGTTCAGTGTTAATACCTGTTGAAAGCTTGTTTCAAAAATAGCATTCTGTGATGTAAAGATGCCTTGGCAACTCCACTTTGGTGATATAAATTAGGCTGGTTTTTCTTTTACTAAATTTAGTATCAAAAGAGAAACGGCCAATTCTAGAGTGTAGGATAGATAATACAAAAAGTTACATATTTTGTTTCAACGTGGATTCCACACGGGTTTTTTTACTTGGGATTATAATAGCATCATATCAAAACGCTTCAATTTAAATTTATTACAAAATATTTGCAATTTTTTTTTAATAGTAATGTTTTTATATTGTGAAGTAAATGTCAAATTAGTGATTTAATGAAAATTTGTTGCGTTTTTTTATGAATGTTGTTTTTTTATTTTGATGAACCAAATCCGTCCCATTCGATAACGTGTTGCTTTCAATGCATACTCCTAGGTTTACAAATATAATAATTTGTTGTTTAACAATTCACAGCGGCATATCAGTGGCACCTTATATATAAGTAACAAAATGTAGAAACATTTAAAAAATGTACTTGCATGTTTGTTCTCACATTAAACTTAAACTTCTAAATTAAATGTGTTTTATTTATTTTTGGTACAACCATACTTTGAGTGTTGAAGATTATAAGAAGAAAAGAGCTGTCTTCAAATTAGTATTTATTGTGCTTTCTTAATAAATAGATTTTGTAATTCTCTAAGAGAAACAAACTGATAGTTTTATAATCTGAAATTACTTTTTATACTTATGAGTAATATCCCATTACTAAAGTCATTCTACAGTTTTAAAGTTTTTATAACTGTTTGTTGTTTGATAAGATTTTTATTTAGCCATATAAATATTCCAAAAAGATTGTCTGGTTTCCCAACACTGGCAGACGCAAAAACTGCCAGTTAGTAGTAAATATTAAATACATGGACATTATTTCTAAGGATATGCAATATCAAATGTCATCAATTTCTTACGAGACAAGATATTAGGTGATGAAGCCATAAACAAAAAAAAAAAAAAAAAAAAAGATATTAGGTGCATGTTTATTTTAGAAAAAGTAAAAAAAAAACAGTTTAACGGTAATTTAACCGCGATAACGCGCCAAGGCCATTTTAGGTTAAAACGGTTTTTGAGAGTTGATAGCATCACATTCAGATATCTTTAATTAATTATATTTTTAAGATAAATAAGAATACTTTCATATGAGCTTCCCGGGAGATTTTGTAAGAGAACTACCATCTTTGCCACTGGGTGTAACTTACAGGTTTTTTGACGAATTTTGCTTAGACCCCAAGTTCGTAAACGCTGGTGTTCCCCAAGGTTGTGTGCTATCCTTCTCACTGTTTCTTCTAAATATAAATGATATGTTGGTTATTTCCAACATTCATTGTTATGTAGATGACAGCAGTGGAGGATGCGGTATATTCCAGCTGTTCAAGACTCAAGGGAATGCATGAATGCGTTCCAAAAAAAAACTTGTCTTGAGTTATCACAGCATAAGTAGTGATCCCCGCTTACGTTGAATGCATCAGTCTCCTGAGTCATCATTTATTATTGTTTGTTAGATTTAATTATAATATTTTAATTCAGTCTTGTAGTAGATTTAAGACAGTAAACATGTATTTTTAATAAATAAATATATTTTTATTAACTTCGTTGTCTGCTAATACATAACTCTTGTATTGAGTCCTCTCTGAAGAAAGTTTCTGTTCTCTATATTTAATCTCGTTCAGTTCAATCCCAGGAAGAAACAAATTTGCGCGTTTACGGAGAGTGTACCGAAGAGCTATTTGATCTGATTCCTGTCGCCGACTTCCATTACCGCATTGCACCTCGTCATTGCAATACCATCTCTACCACCAGGATGCATATAGGTCCGCCGTAAGCAGGCGTGCTAGGCGTGCACTGCAAGAGGGTGGCACGTCCAAGGGGGCGGAAAAACAAGCGACTCATTACGTAATATTCAAAATTATTTTCATAATAAATAACCACCTCACTTAACGTTAAACATAAAAATTGCATGCCATGAAAAAAAAACCCGAACGGCTTGTAGCTCAACTTAGCGTAACATCGCCATTAATTGACTTCCAAGTAATAATTGTTAGACTCTATGAAAGGCAGGAAAGGCTAAGCCTTAAGCCTAAGTTAGGGTAATCCCCTCTCAGCTCATTTCTCAACTAACAGGGTAGATAGGTACTCGTATTTGAACTCAATCGCATGGTGGATAAACAGCAACGTTTGCACAACAAACTATTATAATATTGCTAATAGTTCTTCTGCGGTGTGTCTAGAAATAAAAATTGATACTTAAACGTTGTGTGATTGTGATCAAATTGCTGGTACTTTGTGACGATAGTGGCTTTGCGTATATTATTGAAATATATTCCGGAATGGAGAACAATCAACAACTAAGGCATACAAGTGAGCCTGAGCGAGTTCAAATAACGTCGTGCGCTATTGGGTAATAAATGTTGGTTTACTTTGACATTTAATACGTATCTCATAAACTGACTTTATATTTGACTACGCGTGTAATCGCTGGGCACTGTGAACAATGGGCGTTTGTTATTTCTCTCAGAAATCTAAAAAAAGATAAGGAGGAATATAGATAACAAACCCGTTGTTTTATCGTCTTTTTTGAGCTAAGAATCACTACAATCCCTAAAGAGGTAGAGGCAATAAACAGAAAAAATATCCAAAGGTAAGCTATCAAATGTTATATCAAATGTGCTATCAAATTATAAAAATATATAACCAGCATATTGATAAGCTGTATTCCTGGAAAAAAAAGAAACAAAACATAACGGTTGCAAAGGAAAAATATTTATATACATAGTGTGAAAAAAGTCGAGTTGAACTCTACCTCAATAAATATAGTAATTGTTTCCAAAATTTTCAGAATAACATTTTAATTATATTATTCTTATTCTTATATTAAATTGGTCTAGTTTTTCAACAAAAAAGTATAGTTAGGGTTCAGTTTACCACATATGGAACAGATAATGATTTTGCAACGAACTATTTGAACTCTCTGTTACGTACCACCAAGATATGGAACGTACTTCTTGTAAAAAGCCCACTTACTAGCTGCTCGAAGGCTGGCAACGGTGTTAAATAATAACTTTTCACCGCCCTATTTTATGTTACAAGCCAAATTAGATATGCATGATTACTTTATAAGTAGGGCAGTCTATACCTTGTATAGTACTCTGTGGTACGATTATAAATCAATGCTAAATAAAAACGGTTTTACATTCTAACAATAAATACTCTGTGGTACCCACTGACATTTAACAAAAGGTTACATCTTACAGGCACAGAGTATAGTAAATATAATAAAAAATGTATTTACAGCATTTATAGCCTAATTTATGTAGCAGTTTCATTGAAATTTATATTTATTCAATCAGTCTAGTTGTTTTTAAATTTCTCCCACAGAAGTCTTAGCAAGGTAATATTATAAATATTTTAAAGAGGTATGTATTATAAAAATATTAGAAGCGTCCCTATCGCCAGGGTACATTTGCTTCAATTCGCAGATAATATGTTTCCGGGCTTATCATAACGATCCTCACACTGTAATCATCCTACGACATGTAAAGAAAACTCACATCACGACTCATGTCAACGTTGGCGAATGCCGAACAACGTTATTCGTTCAACTTTTTACGATTGTTCGTTAAATTCTTTTAATTGAATTCAGGGATGTATTTCTATTCTTCTCTGTAGAAAAGTCTTTATTGCAGTTTGGTATCGCTTCCAAAATATTTAGTAACTATGACGGGTGATGTAGATAAATGGATAGAGATTGCAAAGAAGTGTAAATATCTACCAGAGGATGATCTAAGGGAGCTTTGTAATATAGTATGTGATTTATTACTAGAAGAACCGAACGTTCAGCCTGTACAAACGCCGGTAACAGTATGTGGAGATATTCATGGCCAGGTAATTAAATTAAATATTTAGTATCATTAATTGTAATCTGAAAAATGCAAGCTAGATTGTGGTTAAAAAAACACTTTATATTCCTGTTTCCTTACTGTCTATAGTAAAATTTATTAATATATTTTAGGCTTTCCTAAGTGTGCTAAAAGTGTAAATAAAAACATTGTTCTATTTTCATTCCAGTTTTATGATCTTGAAAAGCTTTTTCATATAGGTGGGCAAGTTCCTAGCACACAGTATATATTTATGGGAGATTATGTAGACCGAGGGTATTATAGTCTTGAGACTTTGACTCTCTTGTTGGCACTTAAAGCAAGGTATCCCGACAGGTATGAGTTTATTAATAAGAAATAACAGTTTTAATTGTCGTTTGAAAAAGATCCAAAATAATGTAAAAATTGTGTAAATTTTCTTAATTGATTTCCCATTTATAAACATTTTCAGGATAGTATTATTACGAGGAAATCATGAAACATGTCAAATAACAAGAGTTTATGGTTTTTATGATGAATGTCTAAATAAATACGGAAATGCAAATGCATGGAAGGACTGTTGTAGAGTTTTTGATCTTCTAACAGTTGCTGCAGTAAGTATATATTGTATAGTTGTCTAGTACCATATAGACTTTTAATGGTAATGTCATGATTAATTGAAAATTTTAATTGTATATATATTTATTACAGTTAATAGATGAAACAGTATTGTGTGTCCATGGAGGATTATCTCCAGAAATAGCAATGGTGGATCAAATTAGATGTATTGATAGAAATCAGCAGATACCTCACAAAGGTGCCTTATGCGACTTACTGTGGTCAGACCCAGCCGACGTTAAAACATGGTAACTGGTTATTTTAATTATATAAGAATATTACAATATGGGATTAGTATGTAACAATATTACAAAAAATATAATTTGCAAACCAATTTTAATATAATTTTTAAATATAGTTAGAATTATAATTTTCTTGTCTTCTATTTATTAAAAACCAATAAATGTTAAAGCTTATTTCTAAAAATTTATTTGTTGACGGCAATTATAGATTGCAGCTGTATATACATATTTTTTATTTTAAGGGCTCTAAGTCCCAGAGGGGCCGGATGGCTATTTGGCAGCTACATTACAGACTTGTTCATGAACTACAACAATTTAGATTTAATATGCCGGGCACATCAACTTGTAAATGATGGTATGTCTGTTATTATAACAAAATATGTAACCATAAATACTATTAATTTGAATCAAAAAATCAATCAATTGTAGTTTTAAGTATGTTAGCCAGTTTTTATGATACTAATGAAATAATTGTACTTGCTATACTCTATTAAACGTAACTTATTACATTTTTTAGGCTTCAAATACATGTTCGATGGAAAGTTAGTGACTGTTTGGTCAGCACCTAACTATTGCTACCGTTGTGGTAATGTGGCCTCAATATTGGAGTTCAAGACAGTGAGCAAACGAAGTTTCAAGATCTTCCAAGCCGTCCCTGATAATGAAAGAGAAGTCCCACCTCAACATACTACACCATATTTTCTGTAACTTCTGGGCTCAATGTATTATATTTAACATTAATTTCTATAATAAATTGTTATATATTGAAAAGTGCTTCTATTGCAGTTTTTGTTGTTATTAAATAAAGAGAGAGCATTTCAATGAGATAATACTGAATATATTTCCTAAAAGTACCACCGATGATCAAAATAAAATTACCAGGTTAAAAAAAGTTTTATTTATTTTGTAAAAAATTACAGTCAGATTTATATAAATCAACAGTTTTTTTTGTATTGTTTGTTTGGAATTCTTGATGAACTGGTTTAAATTTCAAAATTAAATACAAATTCTGAAATGTACAAATCTTTTGAATACTGATTAAGTTATTTTAGTCCCTGTTGTAATCAAAGGTATAATCGAAATAAGATTGATCAAAGTTTTGTACACGTATATAACCATCTTCACCGCCGGATGCAAAACTCTTGCCATCGGGATGGAATGACAAACTGTTGATAGGTCCAAAGTGACCCTTTACACGTCCAAATTCCTCTTCAAAGACAAGGTGGAAGAAACGTGCATCGAACTTGCCCTGTCTTGTTGAAGTTGTAGTTACTTCCATAGCATCTTGACCACCACCTAGAACTACATGGTCTAGAATAGGACTGAGCGCTGCAGAATTGACGGGTCGTTCAGTTTTGTATTCCTTTAGAAGTTCAAGTGATGAAGTGTCAAATAGTTTAGCAGTTTGATCTTTGGATGCAGTTATGAACATGGTACCATCACGAGATAACTGCATGTCGTTAACTTGATGTGTGTGCTCTTTGATGGAGTGTAATTTTTTTCCAGTCTGGAAGCAAATTTACAAATTTTTATACCATTGAAAAAGTAACAAAACTATGTGTAACTGGTTATAATTTTGGTCAATAAATTTTTTTAGTTACTATATTTTGATGTCTAGCAAGATACAAAGTAATAGTTTACATTTTAACAAAAATCTATTATTTTAACACATTCACAACCACTGAACTGAATTCAAATATTTTCAAATTCTATTCCTGGTTGCCACTGACATGAATTTACGTCATTTAATATTACATACCTGGTTGCCACAAACAAATGTTATACTTTTTATCCACCCTTTGACAATACAAGTTTGCGACAACCAGTTCAGAATTTTATTATATTAACCGGTACTCAGAATTAGATATGTAGAAAATTAGGAGGGCTTGAATGTGTTAATATGGTATATTTATAAATAAAATAAAAGTATTCTTAATTTAAGCATACCCTTAAATCCCACTGGATGATGTCACCAGCTTCGTGGCCTGTAATAATGGTTTCATCCAAAGTGCCCCAGACCATTGATGTAACTTTTGAGTCAGTAATTTCCCATTTTAGTATTGGAGCTTGAGTTGAAAGAGAATCATCAATAGTTCTCGTGTCTATAACAAATACCTAAAAGAAGTTTCACAAATTATTTACATATTGCTACTTGCTTTTTTTTAAAAATAAATAGATATTTTTAGCTCATTCTTCGGTAAATGTATACATACAAAAACACAAATTTATCCATAGTCAAAATATTTTATCACCACTGAAAATTCATATTCTAAGAATTGTCATGTAGTTTGATAACTATATTATTACGTTTAAAAATGTGTAACTTTTACAAAAGTTTAAGAACGGTCAATTTGACCGGTACTTGGTAGGTTTAGTGTTAAATAAAAAGAAGTTTATTTTGAATTATTAATCTTACTTCACAAGGGTGACCCATGGCTTTATCAGTAGTGTAAGCAGCCTGGTAGGCACTGAAGCTGAAGTTACATGTTCTCACAGAAGAGTTTGTTTTTATTGTTGCTATGTTCTTTCCAGTCTCCAAATCCCAAAGCCTATAATATTGTAAAAATTTTGTTACTATTCATTTAACATTGTTTTAAATACATGTATGATATGAATTAAGTTTAAAAATATAAACTGTTTTCATGATATTTATAACAATACGTACTATGCACTAGCTGTAACAGTTGCATATATTAAGTTTAGTATAAGCAGCTGTTACAGCTACAACTGTTGACCAAATGTTTAACCAGATATAAATTGAAGTAAAAGCATACCTGCAGGAACTGTCACCACCACCAGTAATGAGGTTAATAGTTTGCCAGTCGACGTCAAGACACCAAACTACGCCTCCATGTCCATTGAATGTGCCTAGCCTCTCTCCATTTAAAGACCACCACACATTGGGTTTGGAATCCTTGGCTGCAGAGAATAATAGGTCTCCCTCGCGATTATACTTGATTTGCGTGATGGCACGCTCGTGCCCTTGCAACATCAGAGGTTTCTGTGAAGCATTAGATTCATATTGTAAACATTTTTTAAATTTAAACGTCGTGAACAATATAATAAATTTAAAGGATAAATTATATACATATATTCTATTTCTTACCATGTTTTAGGTTTTATGAGTGATTCTATAAGAATCTACAATCTGACATGTGGCGTACCGCTAATATGACAAACCTCTTTTAAAGAACGAGAAAATAAATTGTCAAACTGAAGTGTTATCTGTCAGTATAGTCATATATGACTACAGATATTGTACGACACAGGAAAAATAAAAAGAGAAATAATGTTGATGATTTTATTTTAATCGTACGAAATTTTTTATAATATATATTTTGTTAGTTTTTCCCCGTTTCTTAAAATGCTAAATGAACAAATTATTCGTTCCGAGTTGTTTGTCGAACTGAATAAAAAAATCTTATTATTCTGGTTTGTCATATAATTTTACAAATCAGTTCATATATCTTTTGGGTTACTTTTTCAGAAGTCACCTTTTAAGCATCTCACTGGTTTGTTTCAAAGCTCAACCAAGCTCTTCGGTATCGTTGTATTAGTATAGATTACGTAAAATAGAAAAAATTTTTTGGCTAAGACCCAGTGAAGCCCAGGTTATTAACTTTCTTCTTTCAATGTAATAAGAGAATTACAAACATAACAATGGCAGCTCCGGCAAAGCTTGAAGGATCACCAGTTGACAAACGGCTTGCATTTGGCTTCCATGGTCAGGTGGACATTTTCCATGGTCAGGTGGTCTTTTTCTCATTTTATCCCACACCGAAAGGCAGAGGCTATTAAAAGTAAGGGGTGGACTTGGAAGTTACTATAGATATGGCTAAAGCCTTAGATCATTTATAGCTCAAGACTTTTTCAAATTAACCTTGTTAGGACGAGTGATTGGCAGTTTCGATTTCAAAGTAAAGTTGGCGTCAAAGGGCAGAGCTAAGCAGTACTTGACACCATACCAATGGCTATGGATACCTTCATTAAAAGTGTCTATCGACTCGTCAAAGGCCGGCAAAGATCTTGTTACTTCTTTGGTGTTGCAAGAGATCGTGATTGCGGTGTTTGTCACTTGCTACCAACTGACCTGAAGGTCCTTTTGCTCTGGTATAATATTTAAAAAACTAATTATTTTATTTATAGGATACAAGCTTCTAGACATCTCTCTGGTGTAATAGGTAGGTACCTATTACACCAGAGAGATGTCTAGAAGCCTCTTCTAAAAAAATTCTAAACCAGCTAATCAATTATATTTTATGCGTTATCGGTTTCTAATGGAACTCTTATTAAGGGATAATTATTATTATCTTTTACGGTAGGCTCTGTGAAACATTGCTGCTAAAAAAAAGAAATTCAGTAAGCATGCTGCCCATTATTTCGCTTAGGCAGAAAGATTTATGTTTTTTTTTCTATATATTAGCGGAAACGTGTTATGTATTAATTAGAAAATATTTAAATACCGCACACAAACAAATATTTTCAATGGGTACTTATTTACAATTATGAGTACATAAAAGTTGTATGCATAGATGTGTATGTGGCAAGGATAAGCTGTTACCGAGGAGAGTTGTGTCAGTCGACTTAAAAGTTAACTTGATAGCAAATATAAACCAGTGAAGATGCAAATACCCAGGGTATTACCCGAACGAACTTTGACGAAATTATAAATGTTAATAAAAAAACCAATTGATTTTTAAGTAAAATGATTATGAAAATAAATGTTTAAAAGTAAGAATTAAAGATAACATAGACTACACATAAAAATAATTTGTAAAAAATTTTACATGAATTTTTATACACACTAATTAAAAAAAGAAAATTTTACAAAAAATTCAAAATATTTTTTTTTATTAAACTCAGCAAGACCCAATAGATGTTTAACGATTATACTGGGCCAAAAATTTTTGCACTTTTGAAACATGTCCAGAAATAAAAGTACAAATGTTATTTTGTTTATGATTTATTTAACGTAATTATCATTTATTAAAATTTATTTTTTAAAAATGACATCGTCGAGATGTGCTCCGTCTCGTCGTAGGCACTCCTGCAATCGACTACGTAAACTTTGGAAAACTCGTTGACACATGCTGCGAGGAATCGCGGCTATCTCCTCGTGGATGTTTTCTTTTAATTGGGATATGGTCGTCGGTTTATTAAGGTATACTCGACTCTTCAGATATCCCCACAAGAAAAAATCGCAAGGTGTAAGGTCCGGGCTTCTGGGAGGCCATGGGATATCACCTCTGCGAGAAATCAATTTGTTAGGAAACATTTCTTTGACCACCGGTAAAGTCACGTTTGATGTATGGCATGTTGCTCCATCTTGTTGCATTCAAGTCCGGCTATTGTATCCTTCAAATTCATGCAACTGTGGTGTCAAAAACTCTCGCAACATTTTCACGTATTCCACTGAGTTCACAGTTACGTTATTTCCTTGATTATTTTCAAAGAAGTATGGACCGATTATGCCCTTTGCGGATATGGCAGCCCACACTGTCGTTTTTGGTGAATGAAGAGGCTTTTGGTGTTTATAGTGAGGGTTTTCCGTGCTTCAATATCGACAATTATGTTTATTTACGTGACCATTCATGTGAAAATGGGCCTCGTCCGTAAACAATACATTCTCAAGGCTAGAGAATCGCTCCAGTATAGTGTCAGCAAATAACTTGCGTTGAATGTAATCGTTTGGTTTCATCTCCTGTACAATTTGAAGCTTATATGGGTGCAGTTTAAGGTCCAAATGCAAGATTCGCCGCAGACTAGTTCTTGGTATAGCAAGAGCCGCCGACCGCTTACGCGTAGATGATTCTGGATCGTCACTTACAGAAATTTCAACCTCCCGAATGTTCTCTTCGCTTCTTCTTGAACGTGGTCGCCCAGTTTGTTTAATATTGGTTGTCGATCCCGTTTGCTCAAACTTTTTAACCCAAGCTTTAATTAAATTAACACTTGACACTCACTTACACGTTGTAATCCGTATTCAACTCTAAAGAGGCGTCGTACAGTAACGTAGGAATCGTTGTTTTTGTAAAATTGTTTTACGCAAAAAGCACGCTATTGTCCCGTGAAGCGCTCCATCGTGATTAAAATTGCATTAAACGACGCACAATTCCCCGCCACCCGCGCGCCCCTTGCTCTCATGGTTTTGGAGAAATCAAGTGTTGCTATTTGCAAAAATTTTTTGGCCCACCCTGTACTAGGATCCATCAACCGTGCGCAGCGGGTGTTGAGCTGAGCCGCTCTCCTTTCATCAAAATAGCTACAGGAAATATCGATTTATTAGTACAGTTACGAAACCGCACTGACTCATTTATGAATGTTAAAATGGAAAGATAACTTTACTGAAAGATAATAATAATGACGTAAAAGTTTTCCTTTATTTGTTGATTAAACACACATTTGGGGGAATTCTTAAATAGATTATCTGTTATAAGTGAAAGTGGAACTTGTATAACAGTTAAAAATAACCGTTGAAGTTATTAGAATTACGAGTAGCAGTCCAACACGTCACTAACACGTACAAAAGAATGCCCTTGTGAGTGGTCCTGTGCAATAACTATTTATCATATTTTGACTCCTGTCACAATTATTATAGCAAAGTTATGTTATAAAGAATTGCTAAGTTAAAAAAATATATATTGATCTATGGGACACTTTTTGACCATTTAATCACAATATACAATCGAACTGCCAAACGAGTAAGATATTTCCTTGAATGCATACGCAAAATTTTAAAGCTCTAACTCAAAATGGCTTAGGATGAGTAGGCGAACATCGAAACACACTTTTGACCAGGAAGAGCTTCTCTTCGCTAAGCTCAATAAAAAAAAAATCTCTACAAATTTTCAGGATTTTTTTCCTGTCCACCGACATCCATCCATCCATCCGAAAAAAGTGAAAATAATACAGAACGAACGAAGTTCGTCCGTGAAGATTTTTTGGTATTGAATATAGAACGTACCAATGGCCCAAGGGTAACGTTCTTGACCGTATGCATGCATGCATGCTTAGGCATAAAACGCGAAACTATTTCACCCAAATTTTGATTGTACATTAAGTACCCATTTTTTTTTCTATGCCTTATTTTCAAGTTTCATATCCTTCTGTTGTTTTCTGACTGGTTGACTATTTATTTTAACAACGAGAAAAGTTGTGGCATCTAATTACAAATAACATATTTTTATTTATGTACATGTTAGAAGCAAGACATGTTGATACAGATATCTTTGGACACCCCAATTTTGCTGTTTAGTCAAGCCACTGGTCATATTTTACACAATCCAAAATCGGATTTAGAAAATATTGTATAGACTAAGAAACATCCAAAATACTTCTTAGTATTATTTACTCATTTATTTCTAATCTTATCTTACTAAAATCAATTATTCATTGCCTATATCTCAGCCAAAATAATAAACTTACTGAATAGGCACAAGATAAGTCTGCTGCGCTTAATAACAGACATACAGAGTACGAAATCGTTGTCCCAAAAGCCGGTGAAAAATGCTTTAAGCGTGAAAAGGAAAAGCCCGAAGTAATAAAGAAAAAGATTAAAAAACTTAAGTTGTCCGCGAAGTCGAAGAAGATATGAAAAGTAATTATTTTTTATATCTTCGACTTGCGACTTACAAGCGAAAACAATTGTTTTCGCTGGTATTTCCTTTAGTCCTTTGCGATTCGCAAACAAAGGGAGAAGAGGGTTCAATGAGGAAAAGAGAACTCAATGACACAAATAGCAATTTTGATCCCATTGAAAACAAGCTTCATGATACAACTGTGCTCATAAACAGGTGTTGATGTTATGTATTTAACACTAAACCTACCAAGTACCGGTCAAATTGACCGTTCTTAAACTTTTGTAAAACTTACACATTTTCAAACGTTATAATATCGTTATCAAACTACATGACAATTCTTAGAATATGCATATAATATTTTCTACACTCTTTACTTTTAGTTATTTCCCTTATTAAATGCGTCATATAATAAAATAACTTTTAATTACCGGTCAATTTGACAGCGTGCGGTAGGAACAGGTATACAAGAATTGTCGGTAGGTTTAGTGTTAAATTCGTACAAACATCGCAAATTATAGTACTGGTATAAAAAAAATATTTCGTAATCAATTTATCATTAGAATAAGCCTATTCGTATTTACCAAAAAGTCAAGTTACTTCCGTTTCTGTCACAACATACCCCTATCACTGGTTACACTTGTTTCAGATACAGAGCTTTGAGACATGGTAAGTAGTTTCTGTTTTTGTAGATTTTTTCAGAACACTTAATACTTAATTTGAAAATCATTAATTTTGGTGATTGTTTTTATTTGAAAAAGTTGCTATATTATACTATTTCCATTTCTTGATGATGATGATGACAGCTCCATGTCAAAACTTGAACGATCATCTTTCTTAACTTGGATCCGCCCATCGTGCGTGGTGGGAATAGAGCTGAGCGCAGGAAAATGCATTAGAAAAGAATAAAAAGAAATAAATATTTAATAACAATAATAAACAATTAATTGAAAAAGTTTGTTGCCATGAAAGTTAGACTACGAGCGACACAATCACGAGTCTCTTGGTTTTTTTTATAACTTTTGATTTAATCAAGCTATTTTCATTCTGTTTTTTCTGTGGATGCTTATTTATTAGATCTTCATTCGTGCCAAATTTGACTAAAATTGCTGCAGTAGTTTTCATGTAATGAAGCGACTCAGCTCATTTTGAGGAAGACGATCGGCAAGCGCGCGCAAGAACTGTTAAGCTTAAGTCTATTAGGATTCAGTTTTTCGACCATAACTTTTGATCAAATCAAGATTTTATTAATCAGTTTTTTCTGTAGAAGCCTGTTAACAAGAGGTACAGCAATGCCAATTTTTATGAAGATCGACTGAGTAGTTTTTATGTGATGTGGCGACATAAATAGTACAGTTGGATAAATCATAAATGTATAATGTTTCTTGATTGAGCCACATCACTACCCTACAACAAAAAAAATCAGAATCTAAGATAATTCTTCTTATCGGAATTTAAAACGTTTACACAAAATCAATGGTGGCATTATGTTTTGTCTGTATTTTTTGCAACGAAGTTCCTTATCGCAGTTACGGGTAGTGCGATTTATTAGAAATCGTCACGTAACGAAATACCGTATCCTGTGTGTGTGCGTGCGTGTATCGAGCATACTACAAGCAAATGAGCAAACGAGCAGACAGAAGTGCAGTTGGGTATACAACTCTCTTCACAAACCGATTCCTTGGAAAAACAAGGCCAAGGAGTGACGCTGGACAAAAAGCTAGTATTCACTTAAAATATCGAGGACGTTCGCAACAGAGCGGCTTTTATCCTAGGGCGAATTTATCCCCTGTTAGGCAAGCGGAGTAAAATGTCCCTTAGAAATAACGTCACACTTTACAAAGCCTGCATACGCTCCGTCATGTCCTATGCAAGCGTTGCCTTCGGTCACGCGAACCTAAAGCCCCTTCAGGTGCTTCAGAACAGATTCATGCGGCTCGCCACTGGGGCACCGTAGTGTATGCGTAATATCGACTTGCACAGAGACTTAGACCTACCGACGATCGCACAGTATTTCAAGGGGCTCTCCAAAAGTTACTTTGACAATGCTGTGGGACACCCAAACCCGCTGGTTGTTAAGGCCACAGGACCCAAGTCGGTACTTTTCGATCCGGACGACGCGATTACGTTAAGGAACGCTACGTAAAAGCGGCAAAGCGAACATAAATACTACACATACACACACGCACAGCGTCTTCGCCGGCGAAGACGAGGCCCCCATCCAAGCACGTTGCTCCGGCGTTCTGCCGTCGGAGGATGATTAGTGTCAAATCCTAACCAACATCCAACCCTCGCTTCCCACCTAACGGCGTCTTGAGCCGTGGTCCGAGCTTCACAGGAGGCTCCCTCAGGATGCGCGTACCCCTGGGGCCCTTCAGGCCACCCTTTTTCAAGGGCGGGTCTCTGCACCCGTCCATTCCACCGGTGACGCTGTCATGGCCAGTAGGGCTAACAGCAAAGACACACAAAAAAAAAAATAAAAAAATAAACAAAAATATATATATATATATATACAACTCTCTCTCTCTCTGTGTATGTCCCTGTCTCTTTTTATCGTATACCCTCAACACAGCATTATAAAGCAACGTGGAAATTGAAATGTGAAAAAGCATTTGTTATTAGAATTTGTGTTAGATCGTACGTGAATATTTTATTATTATCATAGCTAATAATTTCTATGATAGTACATAACGATGAAACTTAAAAATATTTTATTTATTATCTATCTTCATATAATGTGTAATTAACTGTTTTTTATATATATTTTTTTAGAATAAATATATTTCCTGATGTAATTCCTTCCTTCACATTATTTGCGGTGAAAAAGTAATAATATATAATAAGAATTAAATTAATAGATTTCATTTTAAATTAAATTCGGAATTGAAAAAACGTAAGAAACTTCGTTCCTGATGAGTGTCCGCCGACGCATCTTTCTTTACATTAATTATATTATTATATTATAATAAACAATATTGCTTATAACGACGAAAAAGGGTAGACAGAATAAAAATAATAGACATAATATTTCACATACATTTTATTTTCTTAAGTTATTAACCATTGATTTCCAAGAGTACAACTAAAAAACAAATTAAAGTACAAACACGTTATGTATAGCTAAACAAACAACTGCAGGTAACTTCTCTTGGCAAATCAAATCATACATTGACTAACCCGGCGCACCACTACGAGTAAATCATCAGTAACAGTCATTGTCTCATCTTGGTCAAATAGCAACAGCCGTACCAGACACTATGTGATCGACTACGTGTTCACTACCTAGTAGCTTAAATATATGCTAATTCTGAAAACGATAAGTCTTGATATTGAGCGTACCCAATGAATACAGCACTCAATCACTCTTGAACTCTTTTAGGAGGCACTTTTTGAGACTGCGTGGTAATATGGCGTTATTATAAAATCAACTTTGTATTGATAAAAGCGCACGTGTTTGTGAAATGTGAATTAGAAATATTCCAGTCTGTTATTCAGAGTTTATATAATTAATGTTTAATTTAGTTTTTATTTAACATAAAAAATGAAATAGCAGTAACTTGTAGAATATATATATAAAGTATAAATTTTATATACATAAGAGTTCAAATATTCATCTGACATGTAATTACATACAACAAACACTCATTAACGTTTCCAAATATATATTCTCTTACTGATTTACACACGATTTACTTGATACTATTATAATTACAATGTCTAATTTACACCCTCCATTAAAACGTACATGAAACCCTAGTTTTTACACAACAAATCTTAAACTAAGAATGTGAAAATATGACATCACAATAGATAGATATCTTATGAACTGTAAAGAAAGTGTGAAATGCATTAAGTTGTTACACACTAACAAATATATTAACATCATAGTTTATATACTATAACATATCAGTCAAAATATTACCGCGATATTTAGCACGACGACTCCGGAAACACTTGTATTGTATGAAAATTCATCAATGAATGATTAGTATTTTAATATAATCAGTTCTTTTAGTGATAACATAAGTTTAGTTTAATTCCCAAGTATCCAAAGTCGACACTAATAAACGCGGCTAGAACGTTTAGAACGATATTATATTTAAATCAGTACAAGCATAAACAATTTTGCGTCTCTGTCAGATAACACCATAGACACTAGAGACGTGAAAGTGCGGAAAGGCAAAGGAATAATCGATAAGTAAATTAGCTTTGAAATTGGGAGCAACGATAGGGAATGGCTATTTTACAATTTTATTTTTATATACAAATATATGTATAGCCTCTGTGGGCGTTCCGTGTACTAGTCTAATTAGGTACTCGCCAGCAATGCGCCAATCGTTATAACAATACTCCTTTGTACAACGCCATTAACATCTTAAAAACTATTTTCCTTTGATAATCTGCCGTTATTTTTCGCCTTAACGCTATGCTATTAACAAAATAAGTGTCATATTATTTACATAACTGTTAACACGTTACTAGAAAGATGCACGTTTCGCTTTTATATTAACTTACGACCTCTGATTACTATTAAAAATCTATAAAGGCATCTTTACCTCAGACTTTAGATTTAACACCTTCATTTAGATGTTTATATCAACTAATACATTATCATTTAAGTTAGATAAAACAATAAATAAATATATATAATAACCAATTGTCAATAAGTTCAGCGAATGGGGCGAGCGCGCTTACTTATGAACTAATTTAAAACAGTGCAGTGTAGTGACGCGACACGCAATTTTTCAAATTAAACTATCACTGTTCGTTTATCACAATTAACTAATAATTTCACGAATGTCATTAAATTAATAAACATACATATAACAAAACTATTTTAATATCTATTTAGGCATTTGATGGCAGTGTTGTAAATGGTTATTTTCAAACTAATTATAATTTACAAAACGCTTTATCCACTAATACTTAGCTAATGGTAACACGATGAGGAACAGACGGGTGTCTCTCAATCAGGTAACAGGATTTTCTAATTACGAAATATTATTAATAAATCTTTTGTCGATTTTAAATATGGAACCTGAATGCGATGGTGTTGCTAGAATCATTTTTCAGTTTTTTTCAGTTGCAAACGTCCTTTATTTCATGTTTACTTATTTTTTAATTTCATTAAACAAATGTTACATTGCTTTTAGAAATTTAAAAAATAAATAATAAATTTAAAATTATTATATTGAGATATTGTACAGAAAATATGAAAAAGAGATACAAAAGTCACAAGCTACCCTTCCAATATTAAGTCACTGGAGAAATATTAAGTAGTATAATAATGGGTGGTTGAAATTTTAATAAATCTTATAGAAATAATTAACCTTCTCTGATCTATCTACGGCGTGTATAATTATTATCTAAAACCTAAGTCCTTAAAACGAACTTTTTGGTTGTAATTACTTAATTTTTTAATGTGACACCACAGACTTATAAAAGCCTGTGTGACGTATGTCATCCCTAAACTAATGGTAACTGTTCACCGTTGCTGGAACGTTTATTACATAACATTAACGGGTAAAGGCTTATATAAACTTCTCATATTTCTACCTCATAACAAAAAAAATTCGCCATGAAAAGACCAAAGTTAGTTCACAGTTAATACGAATATTTCGTCATACACTAATTTAAAAAAGGAACAAATTTACATTATGATAGTACACAAATATATAATTCAAAAAGAGAACGTTATTTATGAAACATTCCAGAAATTTCGTGTTGTAAAGTTGCGTTATAATACATTGCTATCAACGATAATTGCAAATAACATTAAATTGGGCAGTGATTATTGACAGTGTCGGTAGAAAATCGGTTTATTTTAATAACAACATCTAACTAGTGCTATTTAATACTAAATTAAGCTACGTTTGCAGCTAAAAGTTCGTGTAATGTGATGAATGAATGAGAATGATAAAGTTTGGTCTAGACTATATAAAGTCAACGATAAGTGAAAATAAATAAGATATTAATGTCAGAAAGATAAAATGAAATTGTTCAAGGACATGGTCGGTATGTTTTTTTTATTTGATAAAAAGTCTGTATATCTGTGGCACATGGTTTGAATGCGAGAGATTATTTTTTAATTTGACTTTTGACGTTTCAATTAAAAATCGCCACGCAGTCTGTTAAGGAAAATAGTCATGTTTATTTTTTATTATTTAAATAGTGCCTTAAACGATGCTATTTTATGAATGTCTGATGATAATGATATTGAGCATAAATTACTTGAACACAGTAAAGGAAGCAAAGTATAACTGATAAGTAAATCATTAAGTGACCAGGTGTTGCAGGTTATGCTTCAAGAACTCACAACCAGAAGTCAAGGTGAGGTTGACGTTTGGTTACTTAAATCTAGTTAGACCAGAGTAAAGTAAATTTAGAATAAATGTGCACAGTATTGTGCATTATTGGCAGTAAAATGCATAAGTTGTGACTACAGAAACAGCGCGGCGGCGCCATGTTAGAATAAACAGTACAGTATACAAGCAGTCTTGGTATAACACTGAGAGTAGATACTTAGTGCTACTTAAAATACTAACAAGTCATAGAAAATAAAAAAAAGAAAGTTCTCCACATCTCACCCAGCAATAAATCTACCGGTTAAACCCTAGACAATATAAAATGCAAACTAAAACAGCAATATTTCATTTACAAGAAACAATTCTGTCTATAAACAACACTTAAACATAGTTGTATATACTAATTATATTCTATATTTACATAAATAATATATTATGCGATTCTCCGATTTTAAGAATTTAAATATTAACATAATTATATATTTTATTCTATTTAAAACTAAGTAGTATACACTACCACGCATAAAACACGCATCCGAGTCCCGGTACTTAAATAAAAGCATCATAATCATAAATCAGTCTGTCGTTTGGGACGTTTTAATTCCTCTACTAAACAATAAGCCATCAAAGGTACACACGCACTACGGTCACTTGGATAAGTCTGTCTGCAGAGTCCACGCGCACTGCGGGTCTTTAGACCGCCTCGAGATCATTTTCTCATTCATGCTCAGTTATTGTCGATGTCCGATTGAACCACGATTTCTAGGATGAACACAGATGTGGTGGGTGTCACACTATGACGGTGCGTCGGGGCGGAAGATGGCTCGCGTAGAGCGAGAACTACACGCCCTGCTGCGCCATATACTATCTGATCTCAGCCGAGTTCAGCACGAACGGTACATAGAACATCTTACTCTCTAGTAAAAGATTTGCTGCGGCTTGGATCTGGAAAATCAATATGCTTTTTTATTTCTATATATATCTATTTCCTATATGTGGTTAACCAAGAGAGTCCAGGTAAGTTTAGATAACTGTTAGTAGAATAAAAAAACAACATACCTCTGGTATCCGAGCGAACAACTCTTGCAGTCTTCCGGGATGATGAGGTGCGGCGTGTTCCAAGTAGCTGCGTAGAACTTGCACGTACCTATCTTGAATGCTTTCTAGCTCCACTTCTGTAAGACAAAAAAAAAATTGTTTAGAAACTACAAGTGTAAAGTTCCTCTACTTGATACTAGATGGCGTTGTAAGGCCACGTTCGAGCAATGCCACCGCGCGCGTTGCGGCGGTGACGTCACCCGCTCAGTAGGTCACTCCGATAGCGGGGCAACGACCGCGGCTAGCCGTTGACCTCCGCTCGAGCGAGCTCGCGTCCTCAAGCATTATTGCCATCTCGCTCGCACGCGCCGAACGATATTGTACGCATTACGTGTAGTGTTCATTCTAGTCATAAGTATCTTTACGTTCTTGGCAATAGCATACAATATAATTATAGAAGTTTATAATTAATATTAACATAAAAGAAGCCGTTCTTTATTCAATATACATAAATACAAAATGTATATTATATATTATAATTAAATAATATCATATATAACACGAGTTACGTAAGAGAACAAGTTAGCCGCTAATCCGCGTCTTTACGCCGAGCGCGCGGCAAAAGAGAAAGTTAGCTTCCGCCTCGCTTTTCGCTGAGAGTGAAATGCTGTCCCGTTTGAACTGACGTAACGCTATTATATTGTGTTTCTCTCTGTTACGCCGATAAATCACTGTTAACCACGCACTTTGTTCTTACATCTACTGACGGGCATAGCGGCTGTGTTGTCTGTAGGTACTATCCGATTTAATCTTCAAAGCATTTAAATATTAATCATATTAAAGATTCAATAATAACATATGTATCGACAAAATTAAAAACTACCTTCACGAAATATGATTTATATATAAACATTATGAATTCAAAATTCGAATCCATAGACAGATTTAATAACGCCTGTTGTCTACACACACACACACACACGTAACCTCACACACACAGATCCGAGCGCGGAACAGTTGCGCAAGCGCTTTCCATTTCACTGCGATCGCTTACAGCTATCTCACTTGTCTATACAACTTTCGTTATATCTATTATGTATTAGTATGGTAGAAAACGAGATTTTCTTTAATAATAATAACACTCTTATCAAATGTATGTATAATACGATTATGGAGCGTGAACGGTGAAAAATTATTTTCATATAATGCGTGTGCGCCTGACCTACTTACAGTAACGATAAGATGTTTTTCCTGCAAAGCCACGCTTTATGCGGTTCATTTTCTTACATTTACCTCTGTTATTATTGTATTTTACTTACTATTGTGCAATCTATATATATATAAATATATTAATAAAAGTTATTTGTATGTTAGTTATTCTTAATTAACGACTTTTCTTTAAATACATATGTAAGTATATACGTTATTTATATAAAAATATTTTTTTTTTTCTGTCTGTCTGTTTGTTCCCGGCATCTCTGAAACGGCTGGACCCATTTTAAAAGGACTTTCACTTGCGACTGATGTTATAAAGAGTAGCTTAGGCTATTTTTATAAAAAAAAACATGATCCGCTCGAACGAAGTCATGGGTAAAGCTAGTATACAATAATAATAGAGATATTTTTTCGATAATTTGTTAATGAACGTAAAGATAAAAGAAGGTATTTTTAAATGTGTTTAATTTATCAATACTTCTATATATTATATGTTATATATATATGTTATGTTAAATTAAATTAAATGTCATAATTGAGTTACATGTATAGTAATCGTATTAACTTGTGTTTCAATATGTCGAGTGAATAAAAATGTTTATAGGAATTTATATTTAATTAATTATCTATATATATATATATATATATATATATTGTTATTATTATTATTCATTTATTTGTATTAAATTTTAAAACAATATTGGAGATAAAAAGTTTCAGTATATTAAAAATTATATAAGTTTCTCACAGTTCTACAACGTATGTAGTTTTTGAATTTCAATTCTACTGATTAATAAAAGACTAATTAAAATGTGTCTCACTCGCACCAAACAATATAATAATAATAAGTTTTATGTGTACTTGAATAATTTTATGTGAAATAACCGGTTGGGAGACGGGATTATGTAATTATAAGTTGTAAGTGACCTACATACGGTGGTGCGATGCACCCTCTATAAGTGGATTTAAGCCTCGTTGTCATGCTGAATCAATCGAATCGATCCTACTATTTATACTTTATAACGACTAAACACTATTGTATTTGATATAGGTTTATTTTGTTTTAGTATGTTAGTATTTAGTTGAAATAAGTTCTTACCCTGGTTAAGGAGTATGTAGACCTTCAAGCACACGTATTCCTCCATCCGGAGTTGGATGCGACGGAACACGCAGGTTATCTGGGTCATCTTCTCTACCACCAGACCCACGTCTAGTCTCAGCTGTTCCAGGGTGATGGGTCTACCCATTAGTGACGTCAGACAGCTCTGAAGCGTCCTCAGGTTCGCGTTCACCTAGACCATAAAATTACCATATTTTTACTATCTATCCAGAGTAATAATTTGTGTGTTAATATAACAGACAATAGATATGAAAATAAATGTTCTGTACTAGAGTTATGAACGGTACAATATAAATATATATTTGCGTAATAATGCAATGCGTTCTCGTGTAAGAAGGAAATGCACTAGACAATGAAAAACACTTTTTGTGCAACTGCCGGCATTACTGTCCTTATGTAACGGTACTTGTTTGAAAAGTTCTAATTCAATTATGATTCCGAAGGTGATGACGTCATTGAAATTTGCAATAATATTCTATTCCGTGTGTTCGAACCTTAGTATATAAAATTTAGTGTGCATTATTATTCATCATATCATCTAGGTAATAGAAACCATTGCATTTTACGATTCTAACAGAGCTGGCTGTAATGCAAACGTCCGAGTGCAGTTTGAGGCGACTTTCTATTGGTTACGCAACGATGCAGATCACGTAACTGCGCCCGCGCATGCGGCGGAAGTCTCTGGAGCGAATGTGATCATTTATACCTATAGTTTGGACCGCTTTGCCTAATAGGTATCAAGTTTGAAATAGGTAGAAATATTATGTATAATGTTTGTTTACCTCTTGCATAAAATCGTGCTCGTGGTCCGAAGATGGCGGCGCATGGGCCAGCTTCCCGTGCATCGCCTGATACGCTGCCGTTGTTAAAACTGAGATCTCGTGCCATTTTTCCATTAACAGTTTCGAATGGATCTCCATAGGTATTTCCATTATGAAAGGTAACTTCTTGGTCCAAGCCACCATTTTATGTACAATGGAGTCTCCGATTTTACAAAGCTTGTCGCCGATTTCAGACGTGTCATGGAGGAGATCAGGTAAATGTCGGACGGTTGCAATGTCCTCCATAGCATCACAGTCTATGAGAGCCCGGATCATGTGTAGCGCTCTCTCTAATGGAACCGCACGATCTCGAGACGATGATACGGCGCTTTCTAGCCTTGCTCTTAAGTGAACCACCTAAAAGTAAAGATAATTTATTAACTAATATATTTATGACAGAAACATAATTACAAAAGAAAGTTTGTTTATATTTACCTCACTGGGATTTGTTAAGGCAGTCTTCAGTATGGTCCCATTAACGAGATGCGGTGGTAGGGGTGGTAAGGGCTCTTTAGGTTTCTCTGGTGGTGATGCTCGACTCGTGGTCGTCGCCGCTTTTGTATTTGCTTTCTTGTGTTTCTTGTACTTTACTTTATATAGATTGTAAACTGCGCCGCTATTCCGACCACCCGGCATACGATCCTCTCTTACAGCTGATGAAGAAAAAAATCATAAAAACATAAAACATATCTGGTATAATGTAAAACATATTTGAATTGAGTACGTACCTTGTAATACCATCCCTTGCTCTATACACTTTTTAAATCGACAGTATTGACATCTATTGCGTTGTGCTTTTGTGATTTCACAGCCACCATCAGCTACACATGTATAAACTCGTCGATTTTGGACAGTTCGTTTAAAGAAACCTTTACAACCCTCACATGTTATTATGCCATAGTGCAATCCCGTCGCTTTGTCTTCGCATATCATACATATCATTGGCTGTTCGTCTTCATCTCTTTCTGTTTCGGGAGCATAGGCCCTGAGTTCAGGCCTTGGCACTAAAGAGCTAGCACTAGGGACACCGGTTATACCTGACACGCTTCCTGCTGCTGCACTTAAATTTAAAGCATGAATCTGTTGATGTGCAGGTAGTTGGGATACATCTCCTGCCCATAAAAGTTCCATATTTAATGGTGGTCCTTTGGGTCGTCTTAGTTCACCTCCAAGATTTAGCAACAATCGAGCAGCGGATTCTTCGCTACATGTGCTAGGATCCGGTGTAGGCGGAGTAGGTGTGTGGGACGCACTAGCTGCTGGTTCACTTCCAGACGTTGGCGCCGGCAATGTCCAAAACATTGTTCTTACTCCCCCAGATTCTCCCATTATAACGGCTGGTGCTCCTCGCCACTGGGTTGAACCTCGCATTCCCGCTTTTTGGTCCAGTGGTTGTGGTGGAAAGTGTCCACCAATAAGTTCTGGTTTTACACCATTAATGCAAGCTGCCGGTGGCCAATGTCCCGGTGAAAGAGCAGGGTGGGAACTTTGTTGAGGTGGTGCAATAGCACGAGGTCTATACGGCTGAGGCTCTGGTGGGGTAGATTCCAGCTTCACGGAGGAGAGCTGTGGTGAAGGTGTTGATTCATGCTTGTTGGCCGTAGAATTTTCTGATTTAACTGAAGAGGGTCCTTCAAATTTAATGACTGAATACGGTGGTGCCGAACGAATAACGGTGGGGTGGCATGAGGGCGAAGGTGAGGGTGATCCGCCACCATCGAACACGGGCGGCGGATGTGGCGGCGTGCTGCACCCTGCTTCTGCCATGCGCGGTGATGGCGGGCCCGGGTCCGGCGAAGACGTACTAGTATCGGCTGCCGATTCGCCTGTGAAACACACAAAAACACGATTATTAGCGGCGATAGACTTCCGCCTCCTCGCGAAAGAATAGGCGGGATTTTAATAAGTCACAAATAGAAACTAGGTGAAATGTCAACGACCGAGCCGCGTGGTCGCAGTTAGAAGTGCGGGGTGCGACGCAGGGACAGGGACACTGCACTTCCCGCCGCCGCCGACTAGATTAGCCGGTTGCGTCACAATGTGAGCGCGGCCCCGACCACATAGAAAAGTTATTTAATTCACGGAAGTAATATTATTTATAAGAACCTTTTACAACCGAGGCGCCCACGTCGTTGCAAATATAATGCGCATTATCAATTGAATATATATAATAAAGATATTGCAGATCGTATTAATGGAAAACGAATGGAAAATATAGGAAGTGTTAGCGCAAAGTAAAGTGAACGCGAGATGCAGCGCGGCGAGCGAGGAGAAAGTGAAAGCGGCGCAAGCGCAGATGCGGCGCCCGGAAGCGTTGCGCTTGTGCTCGTGCGTTGCAGCGAACTACATCACAAAGGGCTCTACGAACAATTTATATATATTTAAATATAATTTAACTTTGATTATATCATTATGAAAACTTTGATTATAAATAGGCGTCACCTCCTCGTCTATATTATTTATTAGATTGTTGTATACGTATGGATGTACTCCTACACGATTATTAACACTTAATGCACTTGTAACTGTTTTAATAGAATTACGAATATACGAATCAAATATTGAAGTTTAGAACATTTATAATATTAGACACTTAGAGACAATATTAGAAACTTTACCGACTTTTTATTACTAAATCCATATGCGTAGGTTACCCGCTTCAATGTCGGATTATCCGAAATCACTTGGTTCATTTAAATTATAAACTTTACCACATAACATGCACAGATTTATAACTTAATTAATGGATAGATTGTTAAAATGGGGTGTGATAATTTGATGTGAGCGAGTGAAAATTGTTTTCGCGGGGAAAAGTCGCAAAGAAAGTTTTCCACTAGTCGTCGGGCGGCGGGCGGTAGGCGCGCGCAGTGAGCCCGACCTACCGCACGAGCGGCGGCGCGGGCGGCTCCCCGCGCGGGTCCCGGTCCCTCCCTCCAGCCACTATTAGGTCACTCAGACGGCCGTGCGTGCGAACTGCAACCACACAATGACTATTGCAACGCGTGCACCGCTCTCGCTTCGAGGACGATCTCTATTTCACTCGGCGTCCTTTACCACATCGCTGGTGGGGACCGATCTTTCTAGCCGCGTGATGCAATCCACCGAGGTCCTAGACTCGTTCAGATAACTCCCAATTGAACGCCGCTCATTACTCTGATTGATCGGTGTATTACAATTAAGTGCAATATCTAATTCGCAATTTTATTGAAATACTAAATGAATTGAGTATCGGCTCCAAACTTAGACGCGGAAGCGTAAATAGACAACAATAAAAACCGATGACGCAATTAGCTGTTTCTATAGCGGTTATTTTCGATCGGTGCAAGCGAAGGTCGAATGCGGTCACTGACCGAGAAAAACTGGGTCAACCCCTACCCCGGTACGACCCCACCTGCCCCCGGGGCGCCGCGACGCCACGTGTCAATGCGCTGCCCCTCAAATACATAATAGTATACTATCCACGGTGTCTTCATAACCTTAAGGGATGGAAATAGATAACATCGATTATGTATATTACATAAGATTAAATATACTTTATATTAATTTAAAAGTATGTGATTTATTGTTTTAGGTATAAGATAATTTTAGTTTCGATCTCATGTTACCTTATGCTTTAAATTTGATTTTGTCTTCGTCTTTTTGTCTTAAGAGTGTTTAATGAATAAAGATACTACCTAGTTTCTAGCGGATTCTTGTTAACGAAACCGTGCAAGTAGAATATGATTCTTCATAAGTGAAATGTGTACTTGAAAATGATTTTTAAATCTATCTACTTGTTTATATTAAAATGTAATCAATTATCTGAAAGTACCTATATTTATAACAATGTAAGACCTGTCTACAACTACAGTGAAAACAAAGAGTGGTCAAGTGGTATAGAGCACGTTTTTCTTATCTCGTGCACATGTAACCCAACGTCACGTCACACCGGCGTCACACCGGCGTCACGGAGCGTCACTCCACAACAGACGTCTTAACGTCACGGAACGTTTATCAAGATACACGCAAATCTATAAATAATTTATAGCAATCTTTTTAGTGTCTACTTTCATCTTGATTGTAAAATTTTGTTAGTTATACAGATGCCATTATTGTGATTTCTCTCCGTCAGATAATTAATAGTATATATTATTTGTATACTATATATTTTAACGCCATATTTTCGGGTTGAATTTGGTAAAATCCGTTCTTTGTAGTTTTTAATAAGCCAAAAAGAATATTCTGGCCAATTTTCAACCTAAAAGAGTTATAGTTAGGAAATCAGTTTTTTTAATTGACGCCCCCATACGTAAAATCCGTTTTTAGAATCTCTATTCGACGAAAAGATATTCTTACCGAATTTTAAGTTCCTGGTGGAAATCTCTCATAAATTTTTCTTAAAATGGTAATTATACTCCTGCCTAGGTAGTAAGTAGGTTGTATATAATCTCTGGTAGGCTAAAGTAAATAAGGTAGAATGTAATATATTCACGATATATTTTTAATTTGACTTTGATTTTAACTGGAATGAAACTAAAATAATATTTATTCTTTCGTAGGATTCATTTTATGGTAATTTATGAAATATTAGAAATATTACGTGATTTGCATATTATTAATTATTATCACTAAAAGCGTGTAAACTTTTTTTTGTTCAAAAAGAAATTATATAACAGACTATAAAAACTTTCGACTGGCATTAAGATAATCAACCGAAGATTTAAAACAGATTAAAAAACTTTTACTAAATAAAAAAAAAACAAGTGGAAAGTGACAGTAACATAGCACTACTAACCTTTAAGAATATAAAGAATTTAGTTAACAATATTTTAGTTATTAATAAATGACATTGGTTCTGAACCGGAATTTGGCTGCGAGTGAAAGTGCTTATCGGCAAATTTTTAACATTGAATTATGAAACTTTCGATTGATGACGTTGAGATAGAATTATTTTTTGTATACGGTATATTGTATAATATTTTATATGAAAACAAATTATGTATAAAATATGTATTTTTGCTGTTTTTTTGTGTAATTTTCGTATAATATTATCGAGTATTTGAATTGATTGTTGAATATTTATACAATATATACAAGAGATTTATAATAAAATACATTTCTCTCAAATTGAAACTCAATTACCGAGTCGAATTCACTATCGCATTCGAAAGTGACAAGCGCTCCGTGACCCGAGTGCTAAAGTGTGGGTACCTACTCCGTCGGAATAATAACCGATCCTGACCTTACACTGAACCGCCGTGGGTTATATTAGACAATTTGGACTCGTTTACCTTTGCAGCTTAAAAAAACGTTTATTTCCGTATAAATAACGTTATTGCTAGGTCTTTATAAAAAAATAAATAAATCAAAAATGGAATTTTCCAATTTCACCGTTGTCTTTCGAATTCGTTATATGAAATATTTGTTTACAAAAGGTTCTTATAAATATATTTTAATATAATTTGTTATGTTAAACACTCACCATCGCTGCTACATCGGGAGTCAACTTTCCGCCTCTTTAGTTTGAGGTCTTGGAACAGGCTCATGTTGTCGAGGTCACACGGGCCGCGGCTGAGTGTCATTATTCCTGCAGACAAACAAAAAACATTATTATATGTATAATATATAAAAATAATATTTTTTTAACTGTGACCGTACTGTTACGAGTTTATTTTTCTTCTTAAAAATAAACGTTTCACCCTTTTTTTTATTTTTATTTATTAACTTACGACTTTGCGGCGACATATCTGGTCGTTGTATATAAAATGGTCCAGAAATTTTAGGTTCTTCATACATTTTTTGATATTATATAGTTTATTTAATATGAATATTGTTAAAATGTTCATCACGGAGTACCGTATTCAATGGAATATGGAAATCATTGCGTGAAAGCATGTTTTATTCCCTCCATAGTATCGTATACGTAATTTTACGACAATTACGATTGAATTCAGCTGAACCATGAACCTCATGCGTCCGTCACTGGTACGTGACACCTCCGTGACGTAAGTCGTACGTAAAAGTTACGTATCGTTCGAGAATTTTGATTGGTCTCGGCCAATTAGTTCACGACCGGCTAATTATATTGTTAGTATCGCTGCCAAAGGACCGCATGAATACAATGTTAAGAATAAATATATCCGTTATAAATATTTTAGTTTTCTTTATCAAATAGTTACATAGTTATAGTATTAAATGTATCGCAAAGATTCTTTGGTAAAGTCAGTCAAAGCGCGGGAAGAGAGAGGTCCTTGTTATCCCTACAGGACATATTCTGGCTGTTTTCTAAGAAACTAAAATTACGATGTTATGAAAATTCACGATTACTCCCTTCAGACCACTACTAACATATGTTCAAAATTTCGTGAGTCTAGCTCAAATAGTGTAGAAGTAGTTTGCGGTCCAATTTTGACAAGTTGACCGCTGTCAGAGCTCCGCTTCGCTCAGCTCAATAAGTAGCAAAAATATATAAGAATAAAAAATTAATTGAATTTTTTATTCTTATATATTCTTACATCTAAAACTGCTAAAATATTATCAAATTGAATTAGAATTACATATAATAACTAAAGGAAGTACCTACCATTATAAGAATATATATAAATTATAAATAAAATTAATACTTTATCCGCACATTATTGTTATTCACACAATAATGGCGATCAATAGTTTTTTACAAGAAGTTTTTATATGATTAACAATGACGTTTGGTATTTTAAATATTTCACTTGTGATATACGTTCTGCGATAGGCACCCCACTATTGCGTATATATTTAATACGTTTGATACAAATACCGTACGTTATATTAATCACTCGAATATTTCCGTCATAACGACCACAATTACGGGTCCTTGACCTTGGCTGTTTTGTTTTCTCGTATATATATTTGTATGTAATTGTGAACTTGAGATATTTATAAATATATCCAACGTATTAAAACGCTACGATTTATTTTATTAAGTGCTAAATGTTATTTCGTCTGACTTTATATTGCACAAACAAACCAAGTAATATTCTCTTTATATTGTAAATAATATCATTATCTAAACATATAAATAAAATTTAAATGTCTGTTCGTAATTCTGAATTAATAGCTTTTTACTAAATGCATATGAAAGTGTATAAAAGTTTATAAAAAAAATCTCTGTCTGTCTGTTTTGTCGGGCTAATCTTTGAAATTACTAAACCAATTTTAACAGAACTTTTACTAGTGATTAGCGCTTATAAGGAGTAACATAGACTTGTTTAAAAAAACTTTCCGCACGAACAAGGTCGTGGCCACAGCCAATTAATAATAAAACTTCAAATATTAAAAAATATTTTGATAATTACTAATGGAGTAATGGTTCAACAGTTAGAAGAATAACCCTAGTACGGGTTCGAATCCCCACGACAATTAAATACCTACATAGTATATGTAATTATTATAATCGCATTACTGGTAGAGACACACCATAAACAATTTTTGTATCGTATTAATAAAACTTTGCCTTATCATATATTTGTTGCTATGCTATTAAATGTGGCATTCTTTAATAAAAATACTACGTGAAGCGATGACGCAAATTTTATCTTTTATCAGTGCAATAAAAACACTACGTACATTCGATAAAGGATTGATTCATCGCTAAAATGTACACTACATTCAATGATTTACACTATACTGTAGTTGAGCTGAGCGTAAGCGAAGCTCTTAACCGTTTGGGAGACCTTTTTTTTGTGTTTAGTTGTCTCCAAAATGCGACGAGGTATTTAGCTAAAAATTTTCTCATGTATGTCTGAGCCGAACGCGGATGTTATAGCGAAAACAGATTGAAAAAATGTTTAGCCATTCAAAAGTTTTAAAGAAAAGAAGAAAGGAGAGGGGCTCAGTTCAACACCCGCCGCGCACGGTTGGCGGATCCTAGTTTAAAATACATATAATAATTAAATGTTAGTAATAAAAACTAATTTCTCAGTAAAAATGCAATAAAATTTGATAAATCTTGATAATAGTACATGAAACTAAATCGCAGCATCTTTTGCGTCTCAAGATTGTGCGAGGTCACGTATTAGACTTCCTCAATATGTTTTTGCAGGAAATATCTAAAATTAAAATATCTTAATTCTCTTAATAAATAAACAAAACTTTAATAGTCTTATCATTTCCTTATCATATAATAAAAGTTATTGTTATTTTATTCTTAGTATATCTAAAATTTCAACTCTGTCATTTTATTAACAAAACTTTGACATTAAAACGGTTTCTATCCTTGATTAATTGACCTTAAGGATGACGAATATACTAAGGATAAGGTACTACGTGATTGAACTTGAATTTGATTTACTGTAAAGTTTACTAAGATTATATTAAAAATAACATTACTAAAGATAAAATTGTGTGAATATTTATATTAAGATATTGGATGAGTCAATTAAGGAGGTGTATACAATGAAATATTTATTTCTCTCCATGCACACAGCGAGTACGTGGTGGCCTTTGGCATGGTCGCCGGCTTATCTCACGGATAAGTTCCGCCCATTGGTTGTGTCTGCTTGTTGCTTGTTTAGCATTGATTTTGTTTGGACATTGATAGATAACTTAAATATAATGAAATCTCACATGTTGTTATTAAAAAAGAGTGTAAAATATGGGTTTGTTGTGTATATCTGATGATGTTTAATATTTATTAATAATATGGTTTCCGACTTATGATATGACTAAGTATAAGTGCATATATATATATATATATATATATATATACACACACACATATATACATATATATATCGCAGGAAGTGTAAACGGTTCCGGGTGCAATGTCAGTGTCGCTGCGAGGTCGACTGCCTGCTTCGAGACCGTCTGCCAGCTGACTCTGAGGTCCACATGATACACAAATAAACCCTTTCATTATTCTTTTCAAGTTATATTTAATTAATATTATAAAGGTTTTAATTTAATAATGATTTTATATTATTTTTTGGTGTATTGTTGTTGTTTTGTTTGAATATTTTTTCCTTAAACGATAACAATTTGTCTGATAAAAATATATTTTACGTTTTATACATTCATATTAATATATATGTAAGAGTATTTTTTTTATTTAAAGCAAAAAAGTTCTAGTTTAAAAATTATATAGATTCAGATTATAATCAATGAATAAAAAAATATAGTTAAACCAGTTAGAAATTGGATTAATACATATATATTTTGATGTCTTGAGCAATATTTCGGCTGTTGCGACTTAGCCTTCGATTAAACGCCTTGACATTCAACAAGCACGAACACACAGCCGTTCATTTTTATATATATATTCACTTCCGATCTATTCACTTCCTATTTCATATCATATATTGATATAGTTAAAATATATGCTATTAAGAAACTCAATAATATCTTCCGGATAACAGGAAAAAAATCATATTAGTTTTGTTAGAAAAATCTAAAAAGACATCAGTACAATAATCTATCACCCAAACGGTTAATATGGAATTGCTATATATTTTTTGGTAAAATTATCAATGTATAAAAGACTCCATTTTACCAAACAATACATTAAACGACCTAGAAATTGGCAGCGATCTGTTACACGAACACAACAACCTCCCACTACATTGTTTTGAAAGGAAGCAATGACATTTAGTACCTTTTCGCTTTCACCGCATTGGAAAGTGAGTGTACAAAAAAAAAACGTATTTTGGCAACGACAAAATGGCGCGAGTTCAACGACCCGACTCATAGACCATAAACAAAGGGCAAAAGTGAACACGAAAGTAAAAGTATTAAATTATATATTATTAAATATGTAGCAATGGAATATCAATTTTATTGCTATATATATATATATATATATATATATATAGCTGCGTCTGCGCAGACCCAAAGTCACGAATGTGATTCACGAGATGATTTGGGAATGTCATGGTTAAAGCTGAACCGTGCTGGCTTTGTGTTGCAATGTATGCGGTATTAATATTGAAATTATTTCAGAATGTAACTTAACTGTTTGCACAACAAGACATTGAGTGTGTTGCCTAACAAGCCATCACCAACTCATTAATATATAGGTACATATAAAGAAAGATATATATATATATAGAATTTACCTATAAATAATTAGAATCTGAGACCTTATTTACTTAAAAATACATTTATATTTTTTTATTATAAAAGTCCAATAACATTTAAGTGTAATATAATAAAATTTTTAATTAATTACATCCAAAATGTTGTTATCGAAAATATTCTACAAAATTATTTTTTAATTATAAAGAAAAATATCAGTAAATTAAACGATAATACACAATATATTGTAATTTTAAATCAGGTTCGTTTATGAATCAGACTTGTATATACAAATATATAATTAAATTGTTGCTTTTCTAGAGTATTAATAATAGTATTATATTCAAAGTAGAAAATAAGTATTAAATGAGTATAATTGTAATAAAAGGATTTTAAAATTTTAACAAGGTTTGCGGCGACGTAGCGCGTAGCTAATTGCTACGAAGAGATCTACATTAATGGTATTACACGTCATATGAGTTGAATTAAAATGCAGTAGATTTTTTTATTTAAATTTAAATATTTGTATGTATTTATTTTGCAATAAATTTGTAGGTAATTTAGGCGTGTTATTGCTATTCAAATATTTACCCATCGTGGAGGTCATCGTCTGTAGTTGAAGAGCATGTGCTGAGGCGTCCAGCGCCTCGGACCCCAGCTTGTCGCCAGCCGACAGCTTGTCTAGCGCTGCAGCTTGCACATCACATAAAGTTCCGGGGCTTTAGAAATTCACCGTTTCACTATTTTAATTTACGTCTTCGAAAATTTTTTGCAACACCGACTACTCTCAGCATGCTTTTCCGTCTTAGCACTTGTCACGTTCAGCACGCGGGGTACGGCGCACTTCCTGCGGAACGAACACATAAGGATTGCGAGGGCGCAGGTCTGTACGGCTGCGGCGCGCGCGCGGGCTCCGAACCTCTAGATTCGGCAAAATCACGATAACGACTGCGCGCGAATGTCGTCATGTCGAAATTCGAAACACTTTCACCTAAATATTCCGCCTCCGTTTCGGCAGACGCGGGCGACGCTCTCGGCGCTCACGCACACACCGCCGCCTCTGTCGGCGCTCAATTACGTACGTCGAAAAAATTGCGTCAGTGTATTTCGTTGCCGACCTCACGTTCGTACAGTGCACAGCCGAAATATAGTTATCTCTGTCTCGTACTCATTCACGGTTACGCTCGATATTTTTTGTTTCGTTTTTTTTTTATCTGACAGCTCGGTTCGAGGACGCGCGTGTGAGTGTGCGGATTTCGATAGCGGGTTCGTTGAACTGCCGAAAGGGATTTTGTTAAAAGCAGAAATGTTTTCAGTGTTAGGATGGGTTGCAGTAATGGTTCTGGGAGTATAGTAGTTGCGTGTGTGGTCCGATGGAGGGGAACGCGGGCGCAAAAGTGGGTCAGCCACATGCGCACGCGCTGCTCTTCATGACCGCGCAACGACCGCTACACACATATATATGTACGAGTAATTTTTCAAATGAACCTAATGACACCACTCACTAATTAGATACCGTACTTTCTACTTTTAAATGTTTACATTTTCGTATGATTAAATTCATAGTATAATTAATTTATTTCATTATAATATTATGTATACTCCACACAGCCTAGATAAGCGATCCGTCGTTTTTTGTCTAAAAGGTTAGTCGGGCCGATGGCACAGTTCGGTGTTGGATTACATTAAAACAGAGTTCATTCGCATCGGCCTCTATTTGTTAAAATCTAGATTACTGATTCATTGCTAACAAAGAACAGTCAATATTCAACAGGTGTGGATGGAAACAGCTTTTTTATGCTTAATTTTCATGAATGTTATAAAAATAAACAAATATATATGTTGTTTAATTTACTCAATATTGAGTACGAATATCACTGAATGTAATACAAGCTGTATGGGATGTTTTTATAAATAACAAAGACCACGCACGGCTCTTAGTCACAAGCAGGTAGTCCGGGGTATATTTAGCCGGGAACGGACCGAGAAACTGGGTTAACTATTCCTCTGTACAGAACACTGTTCGTGTTGGCTCAAATCGCGACCCGTTTGTGAAAGCGAACCTACATAACCCCTTTCAGAAATATTCCCACCAGGAAGCGACGCTCACCGTTTTATATATCAATTTAAGAATTCTTCTTCATTACTTTAATGTGTTTGTATACGTTCCCAATAACTTTAATGTTTTATATATTTTTTGGGCTATATTTGGTTCGTAAAACATATTGTTATTTAATGGTTTTTGACTTATTAATTATAATTTTTTTACATTTGAAGGCAAAATTTTAATATTAATAAATGATATTTTACATTTTTTGTATAATATTAGGATCTTAAATAGAATTTTCTTGTTATTACAAAATTAAAACTGAAATATTGAAATGAGTATCTACTTTTCTTTGCAATTTTTATACAAACTTTCTATATTTATCACATAATTAGACTTAGAGATTGAAAAAATATTAAATTTGGCACCAAAATGTCCCTAATCAAAAATTCATTAATATATATTATGCGGCTCTGTTGTCGGTCTGATACAGATAAATTCATTGGCTATGATGAAGTCACTGCTCGTACATCAATACAAACAGAGTTAGATATCCTTATCAGCAGACAATTGTTTAATATCAAGCGATTGATAAGCGTATATTTTAGCATTTAGCCGAATCTTTCAGTAACTAAGTTGAACGACCCATCTTACGCACAAAATTCACACAAATATCAAAGTCGGGGCGTTGTCTGATAAAAAAATTTTTCGACAATTTTATATTTTTTGTGCACTGATTCATTTGTTTTTATATAATTTTTAATTAAATATCTTTGTAATATTTTTAATGATTTAGTTTTATTTTTATAATAACTTAATGAATTCGTCTATTGAAAGTTGTTTATAAATAGATACTATATGGTAATATTTACATTTCAATCCCATTATTTTTAAGGTCTTTGAGTCAGAGAAGGTCGCTTTAAGGTCAGGTTTGTGACATCATATATTGATACGATTAATCTTGTTTTGAAATTTAATAATAATAATCTTAAAATATATTTTTGTACCTTCGTCGCGACGCCTTCTAGTGATAATCCGAATTTGGTGATAAAAGAGTTAACGACCTCACAAATTACAAATAGATTGATATTATTCATATAAGAATGAATGGTTTAGAAATGTATCCAACTTTAATGTACAAATTGTCATGCAATTGCAACACTAGCTTTTGTCCGTGGCTTCGCTCACGCTAAATTCTATATGGGGTGGTATGATCCGAGATAGCCTACATGTTATTTGTTTATTTTATATTTTTACTTTGAATCAATACCAGTGATCACTTGTATACGTCAATTAGGAGCGGAAGAATAGTTTTTTGATACTATACTTATGGAAATAATACCTGTAAAGACACTTAAATTAAGGCTACGAGTCTTACAAACGCCCCCAACAAACTCAGCAGGGTGCTTCTTTATTGTGATCACTGTTTCGCAAACGAATGTATATCGAAATTTCAGTAACAAACATACATACATTAATAATAGTGGGATAGTAATTGAGTAAGGTGAATTTGAAATATCTAACGGAAGTGGTGATTTAATCCATTGTGTCACTTGGAAAGTTAAAGAATGCCCAATCAGTTACAACAATAAACAATAGTTTGATGTCAATGACGCGCATTAACCGCTATTGTGATATTGACAGTGTTGAGATAATAAATGGATAAAATATCACATTATATACATATTATGCAGCCGTCCAGTACGCGCTAGGTCAGCTGGCACACTAACATCGCATGCTGAAAATGCTTTAGCTGTTAGCGAGGTTGGGATTGGATTCGCTATTTTTGGGAACAAATTTTAAGCACACTAAAAATTTAATAATATATGACGAGGAACTAGTAATTATTTTTGAATTCAGAATTACTAATTAAACAGTGTATATATTTGATTAATTTTATATAAACAAAAGGAAATTATAATTTATAAAACTCAATTAAATGTATATATTGTTATGAATGCATTGCATTATGTGTGAAGTGACCGTATGTATTATGTTCGAGACACGTTTTCTATTATATAACAAGCAACCGAGGCGGTAAAGTGTTCCAACAGCGGCGAAAATCGCGTCACTCGCCTAGTTTCACAATGCTCATCTACCACCGCCGTTTTCACTTTTTGGCTGTCAAGAACGCGCTAACGATAAACAAACTCACATTTTGACCGTCACTGCTGGGTCATTTTGAGATCATAGGACCTAAAAACTGCATTCCATCAATTGATTGTGACATCTATGTCTATGGATCTAAGTTCAAATTGCATTAACATCTACACCTGACCTACGATTCGGTCTGTGTCTATGCAATCTATAGCTACGATCGAGTCGGAAGGTTGTCTATTCGCAGACGCTATAATGCATTGTGAACCGTATTCGATGGTAATAACCATGCAATTATAATATATTTCGGACGGTGTTAAAGCCGTTATCGCTCGCCAGGCGGCCGTAGAAACGCCGAGGCTGGTCGTTGACCTTTTTTTGGCATATACGTTAACGAAACAAAAGACTTTATTTTAATAAAGACATTAGAAGAACCTTGGATTGCAATTGTTATATATTGCAAATCGAAAGATTACAATATTGCTTATTATTCTCCTTCATACGAGGTACCAACCAACGGATTTTTATTAAGTATATGAAACTTTATTAATTGCAAATTTATATATGCTAGTTTTGAAAATATTAACTATAGAATTAATGAAGTCTATAACCCTCTTAACCGAGATGAATATGAAAGTATTTAATCCGTACATAAAATATCTAAGCTATTGTTTCGAGCTCAAGTGGTGATTGCAAAGCTGACATTACCTCTCACTGGCACGTAACACATAGTTACGCAAAAGGTCTTTACCCTTGTTTATTTGGGACAAATTTATTAAGATGTTTTAATTTTGTGGTAGGTAGGTACTAGAGATTGGGTAATGACACAATAAGATCCAATCTGTCAACATGTATCTGATAATCATTAGTTTGAGTAATATTACGGAGCTTTTAGCGTGAATTCACAGTTTGTCTTGTTATTTCGAAAGTGTTATCTCTCGTCTATAAATAGTATTAGTAAATGTTTCTTTGAAAAGTTTTTTAAATATGGCGGGTCAAAATAAGATCTGTCTATCGATAAATGTATGCCAAAAGTATTAAGATGTAGAAGAGAAGGCTTCTTACGCTTACCATACTTTTGCCTCTCCTCTTTTCGCCTCTTTTCATTTAATATTTAGCCATCACAGCCATTCTAAATCAATCTTCTTTGAAAGGGTTGTACCACCTTTCTTGGACCAGTCCGTATATGAGTTTCAAGACTACATGTAGATTCTACCACCGATAAGTATTACAAGTTACCCAAAGTTCGTGCAGTGGAAACTTTTGTGAAGAGTCGATGTATCTTTGCGTAATAGTGGCAATGTCACTGTTACGTAAAACGGACTTTGACTGTTAAAGCACGAGTTATCGTCTGCAATGTATTTTTTTTTTGCACAAACATGTTTTTGATAATTATTATTACAAAAAAATATAATGATGGAGTATTAGAAAGGTTTTAATAAATTATTAAACCATGCACATTGTAATAAACAAATCCTGAATCATAATAAATCAAACTTATACGAAAGATTAAACACTAATAAAATTATTTTAAATTAAAATTGTTATTATAATAATTGGTTATATGTTATGATGGTACGTAACTCGGTCATTCAGTCAACGGTTGCACGCAAACAAACGCGATATATAAATATAATTATATAAAAACTTTCATTAAAGAAAATTAGATAAATTATAATAACCGTCCAATCAAATTGAAGCAATTCCGTTAAATGGTATAATAATTTAATAATATTATTGGTGTAAAAATTGTGTCAAACGCCTCCAGAACAGTGTTAATTGTACGTGTTGTTATGAAGTGAGTATCACGCGATACAGTAACAGTAACACAGTAAAGTAAAACTAAGGAAAATACTTTCCGGGGTTAATGCACTCGTTGCGTAAAGAGTGAAACATGTGAGGTGTGCCCCACCACTATCTTTGGTGGGGGGGCTATTTTGGGCTCAACAGGTAGAAATTGGGTTAGGGTTAACAAAAAATATATTTTTAAAATATGGCTACCATTTTTTTATATTGTTATTTTTAATAGTGATTTTTTCTATAATAAAAATATTGTAACAAACAATTTATAAAACAATTTCATATGACTATAAATAAATTTAAACTGCAAATTTTATCCCATTCATCTCTCCGCATTGGAAAATCGCCAATAATGTGCACTTAATAAAGATAATAAATAATATAACAGCAAAACCGAAGTGACGAAACGAAATTTAATTCCTAGGTCAAGGTTTCACTTCTCATCGAAATGGGAAAATTGCTACATATAACCGACCTTAACTTGTGGTGTCGCAAGATTTTCGACTTTAGGAATACATTCAGAACACGTTTCACACATAATATACTAATCTTGTGACTCAAACTACTGAAACCTGATTACGTGACCCCAGTTATTGTTTATTATATATTTGGGAATTTGTAAGTTAATTGTAATGGAATTCCCGATAATATATTTTTTTTTTATAACATACACGAATCTGTTGAAGAAAATGGAAAGTTTGTTATACAACCTGACAGTCGTGAAAGGTGGGCTGTTAATGTCAGGCACCGTGGTCAAGGTTTTAGTTTTGACTTCTTGCTTCAGAGCATTATTTTATTACAATGAATCCTTTAACCTCAAACTTTATTTACATTTAAATATAAATTAAAGTTAAACTACAAAGCATTTCAAATTATTTGTGAAATTTTTTGATATTAGTTTTTTTCAAATTTATAAAAGGAAAGTAGAAATTTCAAAAGATAAAATAACAAAATATCAAGCAATCTCGAAAGTGGTGTGTCATTGAAAGAAAAGTACAGTAAGTGTAACGCTTTAAAGATAAAAAGCTTTCAATGGAAAGCGAAAGTAATTACAGTTGGAGCTGCGCGAGCGCAGGTGTGCGAGCGAGACGGGGAGCCGCAGCGGTACTCTGCGTAGGCGTACGGGACTTCTTGTATCTGAGCACTGGTACTGTGGTATTACCATACTACACTATACTAAGTTAAAACTATAATAATTAAAATTATATATACTCATGACGATATTTGATTATAGACAGCTATTAACGAATATTATTGACAAAAATTAAAACTTTTTTTTGACAACAATTTTTTTTTTGACAACATTTTTTTTTTGACAGCAAATATTTTTAAATATATATTATATATATAAAATAATATTGACAATAACAAAGGTATTATTAATATGAACCACGTACAAACAGTATATAAACAAACACGTAATAACTTCCATGCATTAAACAAAGTTGTGTGTGTGCGGTGCATAAATAAAATTCTTACTGCATTCCATAAAGAGGGATAGTAATAGACTCGTAACGGTGCCTTGAGTGAGTGTTTACGGCGCAGTGTGTAATTCCCGCGGGAATTAATACACTTATATATAGTGATGTCAGTTATATCGATAGAAATTTTATCGATATATTAAATATATATTTTTTTCTATTGTTTCGTTTGTTGTATGTTTCATAAAATTGAATGTAAGTAATAATTTGATTTGTTTATCAAAACAGTTTCTACCTAAATTCAGTTGATTTTTATTATAGGATTCTATGAACGAGATTACAGCTTGGTTGTGATTGTGATAGAGAATTGTTAAGCCGAATATCTTAAAAAATGCATATATTTATAAGATTTGATTACGGGATGAAGTCACGTGCAAAAGCGAGTCTAATTTTTTTGATTGTTTAAAATTATAACCGTTATTCAAACCTTGAAATTGTAAAAAACACTACTTAGCTTTGATAATAGTGCTTACAATTCCCCATGTAATATATAATATGTATCGTTACGTAAAATATCGATAGATAGATTACTAGATAGTACATCACTACCGGTCAGGCAAAATAGACCTCCACTTTCTCTTTCGATTGACGCTGATTGTAGCTGTAACATGCACACATGCACAGTACATTATACTGTATGTATGTATGTGTGTGTGTGTATGGTTACATCACATTTGGCTGACGCATACATGAGCGAAAGGTCTATTCATTGTTGTTTTATACCATAAGAATATATTATATTTGAAGATCATTAACCTCAAACAATCGAACTTCAAATATAATAAGTGATGTATCTTTCGATTAAATGATAATCTTATTAATATAATTAATGTTATATCCTTGTAAACGAGAGGAAAATGAGTTATAGCGTCCATGACTTGGGTCGTAGTCGTAAAGGTTCGGTTGCAAGGTCGCCGTTGCCGTGAGAAACCCATTGCCCTTACAGACACGAATAAATATTTGAATATTTAAAGAAATCTAGTGTAGATTACAGAACATAAATACTAATATTAAGTGTGGTATAATCAAACTAGACTAGAATAGCTCGCGACTTTGTTTATTTGGAAGGTAGAAAGTAAATAAATTAATAAAGCAACAGATGTAACAGATAGTGCTCGTTTTTTTTCGATAGATTTATATTTTTCTGAGATAAAAAGTATCCTATATCTTTCATCAGGTAATTAATATATATATATATATATATATATATATATATATATTTTGTAAACTAATCCACTCAATACTGTTTACATTATTGACTCATAACATACAGACTTACATACTATTAATAATAAGTTTAAGTATTTTATTTGTAGTAAACATAAATTTGACTTATAAAACTTCATTGACTGCACGGTTTATAACCTGAGACCTGATCTAGAGTCCAGAGAAGAGCCGATAATATCTCAATACATTCTTTCAATTGACTTAATTTACAATCTATAGTATTTACTATTGTAATAATATTGACACATAACTTTTGAATTAAGTAATAATTATAAACAAACACATTATTGTTTATTGGCAGTGTATTAACCTCACCCGTCAGTCAAGAAAGAGGAAATTCAACTCGGAGGTTAATATTAATGTCATACGTTAATTACTTCTGAATTAATTTCATTATTAAATTTAATTTACTCCTACTTATTGTATATGCGTTTGTGGGGTTGTATGTTTGTTATTTCAAACAAAACCACTGAACATATTTCGATGAAGCTTTCAATATATCAGAATAACATATAAAATAAAATTTTGGAACATATTCTTTTATAATTTAAGGTGAGTGGAGCTACGGGCGAAAACTAGTATGTGATATCTAATGTCAGTTATTATCATGATATTTTATATTTGGCGATGACGCTATCATCATTAACCCTAATTTATATTAATAAAATATATTACAAGAATTTAATTTTATTTTTTGATTGGTTTTCCTATTACAATATACTTGATACTTGATAAAAAGTGAAAATACAAAAATATAACCATATCAGAAATAATTTCAAAGTTTTATAAAAAAATTAAAGTTTCTAAAAAGTTACCAGCAAATTAATCTCATCATATATCAAATAATTGCAACTATATTATCACATAGAAACGTACATATGCAGGGACGTATCTAGGAGGGGGAGGCAATCAGGGCCTCCACTGGAGATAAGGGGACCCCATAATAAAGATTAAAAAATATCCAAATTTTGTATGGTCAACAATTTTTACGTTTTTCCCACCATTTTTACTAAGAATAATTGCACGAATATAATAATATTGTAATTGTTTTTAATAAATTGTATTTCACTTTAACAATTTACATTCTTTGTTGAAATTAAAAATTTTATTTGGAAAATAATATTTAGGGATATACACTTCCAAATACGGTCCTGCATATATGTTTATATATATACACATATATATGTGTATATATATATGTATCTTGAAACTGGGACAGACAGTCATCCCGTTTCAACTTGTTATATAATCAATTTGCTAGCTCCTAACATTAGACTGTTTTAGGATTTTCTACATTGATATCAGTACATACCAACGGACGCACGTTTTAATGTATATTTAATTAATAACTTACATAATATTAATATTTTATGTATATATATTATATTTAGAAAGATTCATTGATAGAAAATTTTATAAATATATTATGTATCAGTCCTTGTGAATTGATAATAAAAATAACAAAATAACAAGAAAAATAAATATAATACATGTAATAAAAGAAATTATTTATTATATTGAATAAATAATTGTTACAAATCGTTATGTTATCTGTTACGTTTATGAATAAAATGAATTTTCCAACGCACTGTTGTAACACACGCATGTAACACAAATGACATTAGAATAACACATTCCTAGCGACAATGTGTCACCTTGCAAGCGTACGTTGACGCATCTACGTTTAGTATGAGTGACCTTATACCGGCTAATAACAACACAAATACACCCGTCCCTCTCGCACCCATACCACCCTAGCCGAGTGTGATAGAGATAGATGATGTATAAACATTGCCTGTGTGTTCACCTTCGTAAAGGTAGAGTTAGGTGGTAACAAAAATGTACGTTCGAAGGTAAAACGGTAAGTACTAATTACTACCAAAATATTGTGTCAATTGAAGTTATACTCTATATTCCTTGTAAATAGTAAGATGCAGGGGGGGGGGGGGGGTGTATTAAATCATTCTCTACCCGTAGAGTGCAACACGAGCGTGCTGGTGACGTCACCTGCTTTGCATACCCTTTCTCTAACTTTCACTGTCCTTGAGACTGTTACAGCTAGGTATTGTTGTAAAAAATGTTAATTTTCTCATAAATATTATATCTATAACAACTTTTATTATATAAACATTATTTATAGAACATATATTTTATGTTTTTTTTGTAATATGTATATTATATTTTAATTCTTTTCATTTTTTTTTAATTATATGGTCAGATAAAAAATATATAAAATTAAATTTATTAAAAAAAAAATATTTAAACAATTAATAAAATTGTTTAAAATGTTGAATTATTTAAAGTATTCAGATAAAAAATTGTTTAAAAAAAAATCAATTAAATTTATGTAAGATTACTATTACTTTTTATAATTTTTTGCATTTTTTTTAATTTTAATTTTTTATATATATATATAATACTCTTAAATATTAATGTATGTATGAACATACAATTGTATGAAATAAATGAATCTTATTCCATACAATTGTTTAAGATCATTCGTATCAATTGATTTTATTGATAACTCGACGCGCGGAGTCGTGAGAGTTACGAGTGACCTCATTTTATATTACCTTAAAAAATTTTAAAGATAAATATATACTAGCTCTTGACCGGCTTCGCTCGCCATATAATCTACGGATGGGTGGTTCCAAAATTTTAGTTTTTTCTGATGGTTAAACTATATTGTACTGTATTGTAAAGTTTCATCAAAATCTGTTTAGTTTTTAAGTGAAAGAATTACATATATATATATATATCGTTTCTAACTAAGTAACTAACAAAGTTTCGCATTTATAATATTATTCGTATATGATAAGTATAAAAATATTATATTGTTTTAATAATTATTTTGGTATAATATATTTTTAGTATTATCAACAAATAACGCGGGAGACAGGTTGCCCCAATGATAACCTAAACTAAAATGCGAACACTGATATGATAACAGCAAGCCGTACGGACGGACCGTTGCTACAATCATTAGATAAACATATGGGTCACTGAACCGACCCAGTTTACTACCACACTACCACATACCCGCGAGCGCGTTTACTCAAAAATTCACGAAAACACCACTTCTATACACACACATGCATACATACGCACACATTCACCTTTTGTTCTATTAATGGTACTGCTGAAATATTTTGAAAAGTTTCCATATATAATAAACATGTTTAATTTTTTTTAATGATAATGAGCAGAGGAAAGGTTTAAATATGTCGGATAATAGTCGCAAATCGATATTTCGAAACTTCTCGATTAACCGCGAATCGTGTTTAAATAAAGGGATATCATTTATTTAACATGATTGGCGTATTTAGGTTGGCAAACCCTGGAAAGGATTTGAAAAACTATTAAATTGATTGTACCCTGTAGGTTGGCTAACCCTGGAAAGGATTTGAAAAACTATTAAATTAATTGTACCCTGTAGGTTGGCTAACCCTGGAACGGATTTGAAAAATTTGTAAATTGTATGTACCTTTAAGGTTGGCTAACCCTGGAACAGATTTGAAAAACTTTTAAATTGTATATTTTATTTAATTTGACTAAACCTGGAACAGATTTGAAAAAATAAATTGTATATTTTATTTAAGTTGACTAACCCTGGAACGGATTTGAAAAACGACTAAATTGTACACAAATCTAAAATGTATTTAAGTGGGAATAGTTAAAATATAACCATGAGGTCATTTCAACTTCGTAAATAGTTCATCCACATGTCGCCATCTTATCTTAGAACTTATTTAACTGACGCATAATTAAAACTACAGTTAACTATATAGTTTTTAATTCATAATTATAAGATAAGTTAAAATCATTTGTAATATGTTTCTATTTATTAGATTCTATCTTAGTGTCTTTACCAAACAGTGACATCAGATGGCGCCACCGTATCACGATTTCAATATGGCCGCCGATTTTATATTGCCGCGTATTTTATAATTATTATTGCGTATTTAGTTATTTATCTTAAATTCAATTATTAATTGATTTTTAAATAATTATATTATATTTTAATAATTAATTAGTATACATTTAAATGCGATTAAATTAAAAAAAATAGTATTAAATTGAATAGTAAATTATAACTTACTATTGTTATATATTTATGATCGGTTTTTTATATAAATAAATAGTAATTACCAATTTATTTTAGTGACATTTATTTATTTACCGGTACTGATAAAATTAATAACAATAATTAATATTAAAATAATAATGAATAAGTGTGTGTGTGGCGCCTTACGACGGATATCAAGAAAAATAAAAACAAGTGCATGCCGACGTGAACAATAAACAAAAAGCTTAATTTGTACACAACATCTCACCGTAAAACATTTTGGTAAGCCCCAGTCGGTGGTATTAATACAGTCCATTCAGAGATTGTGTTGTTTCATTAAAGTCTATCGCACATACGGTGTTCCTACCGCGGGAGTAACAGTTGGCGCCCGCACGGAAGTAGGTTAGTAACTAAAGTTTTGTTTGCGTGAGGCTGCGGCGCGGTGCACTTGGGTAGCTAGCTGTGTCGCCCGGCTTCGTCCGTCCCTTCCCTTCCCTCCCCTTACCTCGCGCGGGCGCATCTTTTTAATTCTTATACCCTTTTGACCCTTGCAATTTTAATACTATTGTCTAATTGAAAGTTTTTAACTCTAAACTATTTTTATATTTTGGAAATATGATTCCACATTTGCATGGACGGGTCACGTTTCTGTTTATATATAAATATTTATTAGTCTAGGTCAGGTTTTAGGATTAGGTGTTATATAAATCAAACACATCGATTTAAATCATATAAATCTACAAATGATATAAAATAATATCCAACTGTATTTTAGTTACATTGAAATGTCAAAATTAATGATCAGACTAATAGTAAAACTCGTGAATGGTATTTCATCATGATTCGATGTAATTTTGATACAGTTATAGTTCCAGATATCACAGATGGTGTGTGATTCTTATATTGTGCTCTTGGCTTGGCTTCATCACACATTTGCTGTGTTCATTGTCGATGGTTATGTAAGGAGGAGGCCGTCGATGCCGTGCTTGGAGTCAACGTACGGCATTGACACGCGGCCGTACCCCCCCCCTCCTCTCTCCCCCCCCCCCCCTCCGCCCCCCCGCGGCTTCCCGCGCGCTGCTGAAACCAGCAGCTGTGAAATTGGGTCACGAGCTACGCCGCCACGTCTTTACCAACCATTCGTTGTAGACCTCGCAGTTCAAATTCGTTGTATAATCATCAGTTTTGGGCACTACAAGTGACCGGGTCAAGTGAAAATGGTCGGTTATAAGACGAAATAACCTGCTCGTTTTCTATTTGTACTAATTTATTATATTGTTATATACGAACCTTATTTATATAATAAAAATATATATTAATAATTAAATAATATATATATATTTTTAATAAATAAATTAAAATTAAAATTTTAATTTTATATTATGTTTAATATTTTTTTTTAAATATATAATATGTTTTATTATAATATTATTTATTAAACAGAGTCAATAGTTTCTAATATCAATGCATGAAAACGGAGAAGGAAAACAGCAATGCGCCGGCATAGAACGCCAAGTCAACGAACGTCATTGAAGTCCCATACAACCTTAAATAGACCTTATCCTATTGGTGGAGGGTTCAAATTTGATAGCCACAATTGTATAGAATAGCCTTGGCTCCTACTGGCCCGGCTGACTTAGACATTCTATCTACTTTTACGAGTACACGGACGAAGGCTTAGTACTTAGAACCCAGTACATCGATACAACTAAAATGTTGCACAGTATGTGCTTACGTAATAATATAATTTGCACAAACATTACTATATTGTATACTAAGAAACACCATTACGACAAGACAGACAGAATAACTATATATATATTTTAAATATAATTAAATTTAGATATCAATTTATTGATATATTTTGGATGTTGATATTACATAGATATTTTGGAACAAACAGACAGTTATACTGTGATATCTATCATAAAATATTCAGTTAGATATAAATAGACTATTGATTTGGAAAGTTCTACGACCCATCACTCGAAATAAGGACATTATATAGCTAAAAAACTATGAAACATAATTTCAAAATTTATTTAAATTAATATTTAATAATTATTATTTAAGTTATATTATATAAGTATATTTGTTTAAATTAAAATTAAAAATTAATTATCAAGTATCAAAACTAATTAGTCTCACAGCGCTATTATAAAAAAATCGTTAAACTTTGAACTCTTACAACACCCTCAAAGCTAAGGAATGATAAAAGCTATGAATAGTGACTAGAGGGTGTTAGCGTCCCAGTTCCAGGGTGCACGGGGTGAACAAACGGTATTGACCTACATACCTGATAAATAAAACGAACGGGAATATGGCATTGAAAAGAACTGAATATCACTTCGTTTTAATATATAATAACGTTATCAGATACGATTACTGAAATGATATTATCAATTATATATGTATATATATTACTGAGATAAAAAATCACATCAGCCTTCCTAGGGGTGGGGGGGTGAGCACGTGCCTGCTGCAGTGTGAACGATCGTCTTTGACCCACCTCCTTGAGGCCTATATGATAACAACCCCAAGATAACGCTTCAATGTTTGCGTTCTAATAATATTATTGTATTGTTTTTTTATTATTTTTTTTAGTCAAAAAAAATTCCCAATTTAATTGATACGATATCATGTGATAATGATTTCAGACCTTGGTCTAACATTTAAAAGATTTTCCTTCTAGTCTAGTATTTTATGTCAATGTCAAGTGTAACTGGATTGTTGTAATTAATTACTTGAATTCAATTACATCAAAATGTGTATAGTAACTTTTGTAAACTTTAAATAACACATGCATAATACAAACAAACTCAATAATTGAAGCTTCAGCGTTAATCAAAATATATATTTGCATACCTCTCGACCTCACTAAGAGTACTGAAACCATAGTAATATATAAAATGCAAAAATATATTTGATAAGTGATACACCTAGCTGCACTAGTTCCCTTAAACGATCAATACAACCCGGGGAATGAACCCGTGACCTCGGAGCAGAAGTGGGACGCCGCGCAAGCGCCTCGTTCAGTGCATTCGTTGCCATTTTGAATTGCTAATATTCAGTCATTAATGATAAAATTAAATTTAGAATACACCATCATGATTGTCATGTCATGACTTACGTCATTTCATTCATGACTCGCCCATAGTAATAAATACGCATGAAATATATTTCATTGTGGTAACACATTGTCGTATTCTCAGAACAGGATATTTAGTTTTAAGAGCGATTAATTTTATTTTATATCTCCAATTGTCGTAAAACTGAAGTAATTTTAAATTCGTACCTCCTTTATTTATTTACAAATACTTTGGTGATTTTTTTTTTACGTTAACCGACAATGAAATATTGTTATTGATCCAGAGCTATCACAAATTACTTTATATTTGCAAAAAAAAAAGACATTAAAGCGAAGGTAAAGGTCATATGAGTGTAATCACGCACTATATATAATAAGTACTTATATATATATATATATGTATATATATATAATTGTATATATAAACGCAATGCGCGGCGACTGCCAAAACATTTGTATATCCAATAATTGGGACCTAAGGGTTTGGTGATTTTTATATGAGTATAAAATTTATTCTAGAACTACTAGATATAGATTTACATATAGATGAGTTATGTAGCTTGTGAGATATAATGAATTGAAATTGGATATACGCAAAGTATGGTGGCAGTGACAACGGCCGACCCCCTTTTGACCTATTTTCCAGACCCATCTGAGGGATCGGGAGTCGTGACGCACGAGTGTACAGATATATATGTATATATATATATATATTAAAAATAAAGATTGAATATGTTATGACTAATTTTTATTTTAAATATTTTTAAGTTAAATTTAACTTTTAAATGTCCTTTTAGGAATGTCATTCGTTTCCGTTTAAACATGTTTTGGCAATATATATATATGTAACATCGCTTTACTGTCTGTCTGACAATGATCAAAAGTATGCTACAGAAGATTCGATAGCTCTAAGAGAGCCAGATGGCCGGTCCCCTCAATCTCCGTTGGTCCTAATTTCCTGTACATCACAACATTCCTAAAGAAGTAGTAATAGTGATTCATATGCATCTCATATTATCTGTTCTCCATGGTCAGTGGCACAAAACGATGGATCATCGGCTTTTTATTACTGAATCCCAAAATAAGATTTAAAGTCCAAAAAAAAAAACACCTGTGTCTTTATTTTTTGTGTGTTCCACCTGTGTCCTATCAGGCCTGTGTCCTGTCCAGTACCTGTGTCCTATCAGGCCAGTTCAATTAATTAACAGTTGTGAAGTAAGTAACTTTATTATTTCAAAAAGCATTAACAAAAACATGAATCTTGCTAGCAATTTGAGCAATGTCAGAATGGTAATAACTATCTTTCGAAGCTGTTGAAATCTTTCTATACGATCGTTATGAAGTATTAAAACATAATTCTATATTCAAATATTAAATACAATTAAAAGTTATAAGACAGAAAGTTCTCGAACCTTATCATAAACACGCCGCCATGTTAGAAGCGTCTGGGGCGCGTTGTCATGGCAACGCTGCATTTGACGCACCGACCTAGTTCCGCCCGCCCAAATGTTAATGACCTCCAAAACCCAGGTCGAAGTTCACGTTACACGAGTAAGAGATTATCTTCAACATGTACCCCTATAGATGACTTCACGGGTCGCCCGCTATTGATCCAGGGAAGTACTGGAAAGGTTTCTGGGTTACACCGGCTCTTGGCTGGTCAATTGTCCTTGGATTTTATCAATAAATACATTTATTGTATTTGTTTAAATTAATTTTTTTTATTAACAATACATTATTTAAGATATTAAAATATTTACATTCGTTTGACGTTTTGTGGAATAAAAGAAACGAAATTATTGTGTGCCTTTATTATAATGCTAAACCTTATTAAGTTATAAATTAAAAAAAAAATAGAAACCGCTTTTTATGGTATATAAAAAATATATATCTATAATATTTTATATATTAATATGATGCTAACATATAATAGTCAATTTATACATTAAAATATGTACATCTTACATCTAACTCTAGTCAATAGTTTACGTTTGAAAAAAACTTTCACCGCGCGACCTCAACGTTAGTCATATTACGTACTTTTAACACACAATATTTCAAACTTCAAATGATATTTCAAATAGAAACTGGGACGTTATAACAGAACCAAAAACATAACTGCAATAAAAAGAAAACAATGCGCTTGCGCATCTCATCTCGATCATTATCTTTTATGTAAAACATTAAATTGCATTTACGTTTACGTACATACATACAACATAATGCAACAAAAACTGAAATTAAAATATTTTTAGCATTGCGTCGAGGCGCAGTGAGTTGTATCTGCGCTAACACACTGAGTTATCTACACGCACACATATACGAGTGTAATTGAAGGACTGCCTCGTCGCCGTCCGCAGCACTAGAATATTGAAATAAAATATTATTTTCAAATGTATTAACCGTCCAAGTCATGATGTTCATATAATAATGATGTTTATACGTGAATTTATTACATTTATAACTTATATAATATTACGTATTTGGGAATTGTCGTAAAGGGAATATATAATGAATTAATTGTTAACTTTAACCCAGGTCAGTGACAAAAATCGATAAATACTAACCTATTTTATCTATTTATAAGTTGTAATAATATTTTCGTTTATATTATTGTGTTCTCTTTGTATGAAGTTACTAAAATAATCGTATGACCTTGATCTAACACAAGATGGCGGTCAGACGTCAAACTTAATATAATTCAATTGAATTTCACAACGGATAACGGTAGACGTCGCTTATTTTATTATAACAATAAAAATATTAAACTATTATTAGTTTATAAAAAGACAAACACGTTTTATATATTACGCTATTAAAATAAGGAACGAGGGAAAGTCTGAATAAAGTTTAATTGCTCCTAAAATAAGTGCGTTCAAAAATGGCGGCAAAATGGTTAAAGGAATAGTTTTTCTTGATAAAAAGTTTTATGAATTTCGTAATAGATAGTAATTAGATCGTTTGGGGGTTAGTTTTGGTATTAAAAAGTTTTGAAATGTAAACTTAGTCATGTAGATTTTTTTACTTACTCTTGAAGAATTAAAAAATATGTTTAATATTGTTTAAAAAACTTTTAGTTTAGTTTTTTTGATTATAATATTTTTTTAGAAATTATAATTTATTTATAAATTATTAAATCAGTTATAAATATGTTTGTTTGTTTTGGTTGGAAATGGAAAATACAATTTATTAATAAATTGTATTGTCAAAAAAAAATGTTTTTTATAAAAACTTTACACATACTCTAGATTTAATTCCTAAATAATATTTGATATCTGACATTTTATATAAATAATAAGGTAATCAAGTTTTCATTAATGAATATAATATCACTATAAATTTAAGTAAAACAATTAAATTATTTCAAATACTCTGAAAACATAGAATAGATTTGAATATGCTCGTGCTCATACAGAAATGCTCATCCATGAGCGAGTGGGGGACATTTCAAAGGGTTCGCATGTTTGTGGGCGCGTGTGTGTGTGTGTGTGTGTGTGTGTGTGTGTGTGTGTGTGTGTGTGTGTGTGTGTGTGTGTGTGTGTGTGTGTGTGCGTGTGTGTGTGTGTGTGTGCGTGTCCTTTAGCACGACGGTTCGTGCAGGGCGCGCGGGGAGCGGCGCCTATTCCTAGAGCGAAACTAGGCCGGCCGCCGACACCGACCGCTGCCTTAAAGCACAAGCTACAAGCGATTATACTACACATATAATTATCAGCACATTACCTAACTATGTTTATTAAAGAAATGAAAGTAAAACAATGTTTTCTTTAAAAGTTTCAATAGTGGTTTAAAGCTTAGATTTGAGGAGTTATCGAGTTGAAAGATCATTAAAATATTAGTTTCTTGTTGGAAAATAATAGACATTAAAAAATATGTTGACAAACACTCAGAATAGATAATATTAGAAGGCATTTAAGCTTATTTGTGAGCAAATATTATTATTTGATTATTTTTTTTTTCAATTAATATATTAATGAAAAATTAATTGATGATTTTTTTTTTGTACCACCCAATTTCTTTTACTCCGGACGCATGGACGTGCCAAAGAAAAATTGCTTCTCAGAACAAAGGTTCAGATGTACCTACTTACACGGTTTTGTGTTTCACCTTTTAATGTGTTACTAAATGTTTTTTACATCTGGTTTCATTAAGAAAAAGTTTATAAACTCTGGATGATAAAAGTATTAATAAATAAATATGTCCGTTGCAGGTATTAAAAACTGTCTTAGAATTAAGTTGCATAATATATCATATATACTAGGATCCGCTGCCCGTGCACGGTCGTTGTTGAGCTGAGCCCCTCTCCTTTCTTCTTTTCTTGATAACTTTTTAATGGCTAAACATTTATTCAATCTGTTTTCGCTATAACATCCTTATTCGGCTCAAACATACATGAGAAAATTTTTAGCTAATTATCTCGTCGCATTCCGGAGACAACTAAATACAAAAAAAGTCTCCAAACGGTTAAGAGCTTCTCTTACGCTCAGCTCAATATGCATAAGGAATTACTAAGCACTTATAATAAATGAAAGTGATTATTATTAGAAGTATCGCGTCTCATCTCGTGTCTTCGATCCATTGCGCAATATCCGCATTCATTATTCAATCTCGATCCGCCGCCGCGATCCCATTTCACTTGCACTTTAGAAAGCGAACCATTGTTTTCACTTCATAGCGGTAATTTTAATAATGAGGAGAGATTGTACTCAGTTTTTTTGAATTGCTCAACTAATAGCCATATTTGTATTGATTGCAAGTTTAATATAAGTCTAATTGACTAAGTTGAGAGGTTTATTTACGCATCAATTCTGTGGCAATCAGTTGAGTGCAGGTGTTAGAGCCTTGGCTATGTAGAATGCACTTTCACTTAGAGGCAGTACCTATATATACGACTAGCTGTTGCCCGCTACTCCGCGTTGACGTAAACGTTTAACGGCATTTTTAATGTCTCCATAAAAAGGCTCTATATTGTAATATGTTAAGTGTTTTTTTCCCCGATGTACCTACACCGGATTCCGCAGGCTAAGTTAAAAAAATTGAAAGAATGGATAAAAAATTGTACTCATAGTTTTTGAGATTACATATTACATATAAACATACATAAATTACGTAGGAGCTAAATTATACGTGAGTAGGAAATTGTTTGTCACATTTTTGTGTCACGTTATCATTAAAAATCCTTCAAATTTTTATGTCAATGTGTATCACAAACGGAGTCACGGTCGGTTGTCGATCTCCTAAAACCATGATCACCTTATCACCATTGTTATATACAACATCGCGATAATTCATATAACTACGCCGGCAAAACAATTTAGAGGACAACGTAATAAATAATCAGGGAAAATTACTCAGAAATATATAAAGTGTCATCGACGGTTGACTCCATGGAATTAAAAGTCGCCGAATTCGCTCAGGCCACGGTCTAGAGTGCGAACTTGATTTTTATTTAGTTTAAAGAAGCGAGCGAACTTGTCCCAGTGACCACGTCATATAAATATAATGGAATATCACTTATAGATACTATGAATCAATTTATACCTTGTATTGATATACAATAAACCAGTATTATAAAGAAAATATTATTATGAAATTTCTGTAAACTTTTAAAGTATGGAGCGAATTGGAGACATCGTTTCTGGAAGGAAGTATTCATCGCTCCTATTAACCTATTTCTGTGCATTCTGAAGAGTGCATTTGACATTTTCTTGTTGAAAACTGCACGGATCGTAGAGGGACTGCTGTAACCTAGATAACGGTCAACACTCCGACTCAGTCAACACTCGCTACAGGGGCATTGGGAGCGTTTACACCGAGCACAGTACTCGGCCAAGTACTGGATTGTCAAGTCTCTTATAATAACATCGTGGTAACTTTATAAGAACATATTAAACATCTTACCTCCATATAAAATCCTTTAAATATCAAATCACACTCACCTGAAACAAAAGATATTTTAATATTATTATTTTTTCACACATTTAAAACTATCATTTGCGTAAACGTTAACTTCGCGTCGTGAATTAGAACATTTCTGTCTCTGTTTAATTTGTTAATTAATTCCGTGTTAATTGTGGAGGAAATATGTTGAATATTTCATCTGTTCAAACATTTCATATCTATAACATCCCAACCATATTCTGACCTAGAAAACTCATATTAATATAAATATTGGCCAAGTGCGAGTTGAACTGGTACAAATAGTATCTGTACTTGTTATAAATTTATCAAATTCTGCTGTCAGATACTAAAATAACTGTTCCATATTAACTTTTTTCTTTTAACTTTTGTTTACTCTACCCTACATTTATTTTTAATCTGCAGTATTTTGGTTACAGTTTACATATTTGTAATTTTAATTAATTAATTAATATTTAAGTATAAGTTGTCGTTCTAGTTACTTGAAATAAATGTTGAGTGTAAACAGACTAACGCCAGCATTAGATGCAACTAGACAAGGCCACAGCTATCAGTGAAATGTCGAGTAGGAAAGAGAGGGATACATAAACTATTTATTGCACACACATAATAACAACACAAGAGCAATTCACGCACACATGTACATTTTCTATTTCTATTACCCAGCCTAGGGTTACGACTAGTGTTAATAAGCAAGCATAAAATATTATTAAGATGAGTACACACGGTACAAATTTTATATTATATTTAAAAAATTAAATTATTAAATAAAGCTTAGCACACAATCCGATTCTTATCAAGACTATCTAGAGACAATTTAGGTAATCAGGAAAAGACTTGTCTGAGTTGATTAGGTGTACCGAAAGTGGGTGAGCATAAAATGCGCACTTGATAAGAACCAACGAACTTGCGTCCTAGAACTTGTTGAACTTAAGTACCCTAAATAAATTGTTAATCAATTTATAATATACATTTCTCTGTAAAATATTTTTTATTAATATTAAACGAATGTAAAAAAATATATAAATGATTTATTATTATTAAATTATGATAATTTTATGATTTGACGAAAGAATAGTTGATTATTTCATCACTCTAATTCTTCACTTTGTTTTAAAAGAATTATTTATATTTAAGAGGATCTTGAGAAATGTTTGCTCTGTCATATTCCCCACATTTCCCATAAAAATTGGGTTATCTTGATATATCACTTGCAACACCTTGGGAACTCTGATAAGGAAGGCATCAGGTGCAACACCTTACGAAGTGTAGAATAGAAACATTGTAGTAGTAACTGAAATGTTTTATTATGATATTAATAATTATTAAGATTTCATTAAAAATTTATTATATATATTATTTGTATGTTGTTTAAAGATTATTAATAATTAATTATTAAATGGGTGGTTATAAAGAATATCTTAGAAACGGTTTTATAGTTTTTCCCTCCTCGGTACCCTATTTCAACGCTGACTGGCACATTGCCCAGATAATTAGTCATCTTCCTTTGAGTTGTAAATCTAGGATATACTTTAAAACTACTAAACCAACGCTTGCATTCCAAATAATCACCAAATATTACGTAAACACCGTTCAGTTTTATGTAAATTTAATATTTTTAAGCTCTTATTATATCATTGTAAATACGTACACTGGAATATTTATAGACAAGCATCAGTGTGTCAAGTACACATCACGTCACAATGGAGCAATTAATCGAAAAGCAAAATAATAACCACTTAATTATGATTTAAATAATGACATTTTATTGTTTTAAGAAAATTATTCGTTATGCACTTCGTGTACAGCCATCTGTTAACGGAAAGGAGAAAATAAAGTTTCATCCGCTCGCCGCTAGAGGTCAGGTATATAAATATTTATCGTTCAATGGAACGGCAAGTAATTGAAATAAAAAAAATATTTATGGAACATATTTGTTTCATAGATATATTTTTTAAAAATACTTTAGATTAGTTAATCTAAAAATATTATATTATTTGTGTAAAATTATTGATCTTTATTTAAGAATGAAGCGAAAAATAATGTTTTATACGAATTATGTTGCATTGCAAAAATGTATTTGCATTTCTTGGAATATACATATTTAAAATACTTAATATAATTGTTTTATAATAGATCAAAACAACACTGAGACAACAAATAATCTACCTATCTCGTCTACACACAATTATGCGAATAATTAAATTAGGAAAAAATACAATTGTTTTATTGGTAAAAAGCGTTTTTTATTTAAATATTTATATAATATTAAATACTGTAAGACGTATCTACTGTTTATTTAAAATAATGCAATTAAATATATATAAATATTAAAGGTAGTAAGGTGAAATATTTATAAAGGAGTTATGATTTCAATCTGACCCCACGTCCCGATGTTATGTAAAAATATTGTTATGTACACATCCGTCTGAACCTAACGAATCTATCAATATATCCCTCCGATACGAAAAGCTCCACCCCTTAGCATAATAATTGAACTGCAGCGCGCTTGTGTGAGTTAGTGCCTGTGAATGCACTAACACACGCCTAGGAGTGCAATGCTCGGGTCCATTGGGGTAGGTCGTGTACAGGTGACTATTTAAACGATTTAGATGTATTTTATTCAATAATTTTAAAAATATGAAAATACAACTACAAATAATATTAGTTTGATTTTGGTAAATACATTAATATTTGTTTTAAAATGAAATGTTTTTGGGAACAATATTTTTTACAAACAAACCAATTGTAATATTATTTACATATAATGATTGTTATTCATTAATTTTATTATATATTCAATACGAGCACATCCACGCACACATAGACGGGGGTGTGTGCGTGCGTGCGCCGGTGTGGCCAGACGTCTAGATAGACGTCTATCTAGATATCTAGATATAGATGGGGTGCATTGGTGCAGTGTTGGCGTAGGTCGCGGGGGGTAGGTCGGTGCTTCATCCCTCTGGTAGCCGGCACGTAATCAACTCGATTTGTTTTATGTTTTCCACTGCTTTGTTTACTTTATTTACGTTTAAAAATAAGATTATTGGAGATTTAATTAAAAATGTATGCAGTTTTTTCACTTATAATAGTGTTATCTTATATTGTATATAAGTATTTGATACCTTTAATGAAGACTGATACTCAATCCTCTTGTTTCTGTAAAATGCATTTCTTGGAATAACTAGAACTAAGATGAAGTCACTCCTAGTGTCAAGTGTCAAGTGTCATCTTATGCATTGTTCTTAACGCCACTGCCGACCTTTGTTTCATACTCTTTTAAAAATTATATATATATATATATATACATATATATATATATATATATATATATACTAAATTTAAGTATTATACTATAAAAACATGTACGGACATGTTAAAGTTAATTAAGTTGTAAATTAATATAAAAAGTTACGAACCTGCGACCGCCGGAAATCGTTTGGCCGCGCTGCGATTTGAGCTACCGTGTCCCCACTCTTTTAGGGATCAAATAATCATTTTTAATTATATAGAATAATCTTGAAAGATATCCGAAATTGTTGAATTTGTATGCAGACATGTTTAACCATGTTAGTTTGTTTGAGACGTGTTTTTTCGGGTTATTTAATTTGAAATAAATATTTAATTAAAATTATGAACTAACTAACGAACTATCAAGTTCTTTTTATCGCTATATGGAACCGAACCATCCTAACTTTATTTGAATTTTCTTAAAATGTACACTTTTTTGTCAAATTTTTTTGATTATTTTTTATTGGTTAAATCGTTTATAGTTATTTAATAATTTAATTAATGTGTTATATATTTTTTTCTAATTATTTATTAAACATTAATTTTATTTTATTTTTGTAACAAAGCTTTCTTATGAAAATATTATGTCAATTATAAATATAATTATTTATAATAGAAATAATTAGTTCAGTTTCAATAAAAAATACAATTTATGAATTTAAAATTTTAAAAACGAAATTTGTTTATAAAATATAACAAAAAATATTTTTATTCATGTGTATGTTAATTTATCCAAATAGCTTATTTAATAGTTTGAGATCGGAACCAACTAAAATAAATTCCTATCTCATACAAATCTATAGACAAATTTTTGATTAAATAATATAAAATTGGTAACTTTTCTAAAAGCATGGTTTGATTTATTGTAGATTGAGATAAGGATAAGGGATCGATTTGGATCTCCAGACGGCTGTAACCGGGAAAAACATTCGATTATGTAATACATATATCAATGTTTATTTACTAATACGTATGTCGTCCCGGTCGTCGACCCCGGTTCACGATCGTTGAAATTCGACATTGTCCGCACTTTAGAGAGGGATAGCGTTATACGGAAGCCTTGAGGGAAGAGCGAGTGGAAACGGAGGGTAGAGACCTTGAGCAGGCAAAATCAAGGGTAAGGCTGTTCGATTGTGTGCGTACATTCAATAATGATTTGTATGTGTGCGTACTAACAGCTGTGTGTGTTGATGTAATATGAGAAATTTTCGCTTTAAAAGAAAGCCGATACCCAAGTAAAAGTTGCGTACGATCTTTCCTGATATAACTATTCCCAAAAATCAAATTAAAACGAATAATAAAGTCAAAGCGGTAATCTATCTCTATATATCCGCTGCATGCAAGTTTAATACAAAACAAACTATTGCGTAATGCAATTAAATCTCCGCGCCGCCATATAAATAAAAACGCGTGTCAACAAGCACCGACCACGTGCTACACCCAAAATAGACACGCACGCACACACGCACGCGCCGTCACTCACACATACAACGGCCACGCGGTCGCGAGGCCCGCGGAAAAATCAATATTTTGAGCAAAACTGCTTCCCTTAACGCCGCAGTGTGCGTTAGAGACCTACACCTTAAACTAAAAGATCTTATAAACATTTTAACTGCAAGCAAAATCACTCGTAATTTATAACACGATAAGGTTCTATATTCCCCATTCAATAGAGGGGTGGTTAATCCGTAAGGGTTACGAAGCGTATATCCGTCTCGCTCCAATCAATAGGATGTCTCGCTCGCGCGGCCGCGTGGCGCCGGCCGACGACCCCGGGCCGGTCGTTACCCCGTAGTTGCACCCTGCTACCCCGTGCCCGAACTCACCCTTGTTCCGAATCTTGGACCCGAGTCTCACCGCGCTGACATTGACTCAGCGCTAGGGGTCAATGACCGAACGCTTCCGTTTTCCGGTCCGACTTATCGTATACTATATAACACTATTATAATTAATAACTGATTTATTTAACACGATCATAAACTAAGACATCAATCACAATCACATTTTATAGATGAATAGCACTAAAGTATCTATAGATATAATTGGTCTCAATATAAATGGATCGGACAATGTTTACAAATTAGACAAAAATTAGTTAATTTCTAACTATGTAACCCCAAATTCGTAAATGCGTCACGTATGAGCCCCTCAATTAAAAAGTGACTAAGTGAACTCGGAGAACACTTAAAACCCCTTTCGTGTAAAACGAAAATAATTATTCTCTTAGCACTTTCAAGAAACCATTAAAGATAAGTACGGAGGATATAAAAATAATACACGAATAATTTAAAACGACACTAATACTTTAAAAATGAAACAATAAAACGTTTATAACTAACTTTTACAATAAAAATAATATATATTATTAAATTAACTTCAACCACATTATGATAATAAAATATTTGAAATGTACATAAAATTCTATAAATAAAACAAAATGTCCGACATTATGAAACTTCAAAGTGTAATTATTGTTTTGGCGCTAAAATAATTCCGTCATATTACGAATCCGTCGCCATTTTGTTATACGGAACATCGTTGACCTATTTAAAAATTTCATTCAAAGATTAATTTTATTAAATAAAATGTATAAAAATATATCTTTCGTATTCATTTTATCTTTTAAGATATAAATGATTTCCCGGATGCGATTATATGACAATATCTTAATATAACTATTTTTGTAACAATTCTTTTGCCGCGAACCTGAAATTATATGTAAGTATATAAGTTTTAATTTTCTTTATTTTGTAAAAGAACAAAGAGGTTTTATAAAAATTAAAAAATCAAAATAGGTATACGCTTTTATCTAAAAAAAAAATAACAGAATATAAATAATATAGTTAAAAAGTCATAATCGAAAATTATTATACTATAAATAATGTAATACACTTTTAAAAGACGTCTTATTGTCAGTGATGATGTCTTAAAATTTTTAAGCGAAATAAGCACTCGCGAGTTTTTAACAGGGAATGTATCTTTCAAGTGAAGCAATTTAGCGCTTGAAAAACACCTGACAGGGATGCAGATGTCGTCTGCAGTCTCTTAACAACGTTAACATTATTTAGTCACATAAATGACTCTGATTTTTAAATTTAGAATGAATATTATTTCATTGATTCTAAATGATTCTAAATTTAAATATTTCTCTATACGTTTAAAAAGTCCTTAGAAGCTTTGTAGTAAATAAAAAAAATGAACTGAACACATATAAATAAGTATTGAAATATTAAGAGGGTGTGTTTATTGATCCATATAAAAGTGCATTAAAATGAACGCATATGCTCCTCTAGATTCAGGACCAGCTGTACGTTCAGGCGGTCTAACCGCTCGGGGTTAATGTCCCACCGTATTTTCAACATGTGCCGACGTTTTCCGCGTTCCACGGAAAGCACCGCCTTGTCATCCCTTCGGGAGTCTTCGGGGGTATTCGCCTTTCTTCGGAATCCTGCAGACTTGTAATGTATGCTATGGATTTATTTTTAGATTATACTATGAAGTGCTCGTAGACGCTTTCATTATAACAATTCGGAGTTTGTCTTTGATGTGAACTTCTGAGTGCTTGCTTTGTTTATATATAGAGTTTACATGTCTTATTATGTTCTCGATACTTGGTTCTTTAGTAATATATATATATATACATATATTGTTCGTTTGTATAACTGGTTTTTTTTGTTTGCATGTCTTTATGTCAACTTCGTCCTTAGTTTTAATAGTGATATATATCAAATGTTGAAACCATCTTCAAATGTAAACAAGATTACAATCTCACTTTGTGGTACATTTTGGTGGCATTGAAGACAGAACCTTGGATGGAATAGATCTGTATCACGCCGGTGTCAGTTTCGTGTCATAAATGTGACTCCATGGATTTGGCATTGAATTATTATGTGGATATCAGGTATAATCCATCCATCTGTAGTTATTCTAGTTTGCAGTACGATTAATTTGAATTAATTTGTTCCAACCGCCATTATGATTGTCTCAATAGTCAATAATAAACAAAAAAATTAATAAATTGTTTGCACTCCACGGAGTTTTTTGACTATAACCCTATGGAATTGACAAAAAATTCTTGGGAAAAAAAAAACTTATATTTCTAACTAATATTATTTAAGATTTTATTAATTATAAATAAGTATTGTATTTATTATGAAATATATATTTTAAATAGCGCTCGTGCTTCACAGTCTCCATTATTTTGCATTAAACTGGAAATGAGTCTGCATTTGAAGTGTTTAGTGTCTCGGGGACTCGTTATTTTGGGTCCGTCATCAGATAAATATGTAACTACAGTTATTTAATATTATTAAAAATTCAACAGTTATACCTACACGTAATCTCAGTGTTGCTATCAACGGACATCATAATCAACTATAATAAAAACAACAATTTGTTACTTTTAAGTACATGAAATTCAATCTTGATGTTGCCATGTTGTATGTATAAAATGTTATGTTTTTTTTTATTTATTTTTTATGATCTGTATGAAGATCTGCGGTCGAAATAATAATAAAAAATTGTGAAATTAGAATTGCATCATTAATAAGTAATTATTAATTATTAATTCGACATAATTATTATTATTATTCAATTAAAACACCTTTTTTATACTGAATCTATAAAATTATTAATACATATTATATATATAAAATATATTAAACAATATTGGAGATATAATTAAAATGGCCAAATAAAATAAAATTTGATTGTAATTTCCGAACGCTGCTGAGATTTTTTTTTGTTTCTCAATCACATTGTGACATTGTCAATGTGTCAAATGCCGGTATTTGACAGGTGTCAGGGTGACGTCACGCGGACCGTTAGCGGGTGCGGCGGGTGCAGCGGGTTGCGGCGGGTTGCAGATGCACTGTTTATGGTTTCGTAACGCGATGGTATGTGTGAGTCATTCAGTCAGGGCCGGCCAAGTTCATTGTCGCCGGTCCGAACTTGAACTCGACTTGAGCGGTAATTACACCACGCAAGGATACGCTATGCATTCAACATTTATATTTATTTAACTTTAATATATATATATATTATTTATTTATTTATTATCATGAAACTTGATTTCATTTTTTTTTTATTTTTTAATTGTCTTGTAATTGGAGTATCGCTTAGTATAGTAATATTATATCTTTGGGTGGTGGAGTGTCTTGTTGATAATATGTAAACACCGTGTGCCGGACAATGCTCCACAGTTAACAGATAACCGACCGATCACATTGTTTACTTGTTAATGGACTTTATTTATTGTGTTACACACTATTTTATTATCTGTGTGTTATTTTGTTAAATTAACGTTACTATGTTATAATAGTGGATTTTTTTACTAAAAATATATGTTTTTTGAAATTATCTCTATATATATGAGAACTCGAACCCGCTACCTCTGTTTGAAAATATATATAAAAATGATGAATACGCAAAACTGAACTATAAATACATCATCGAACTATGTATAAACGACTTTAAAATAGCACGGGTTAAAATTAAGGCGTGAACACACGAGTGACATCACGCTGACGTCAGCAGTTCAAAGACCCCTGATATGTACCTTGATATTGAAAATTTATATCAATTGTTGTATTAAGCGCTCTGTTAATTCATAACACATTGTTAGTCACAAATGTCAAGCGATGAAGCTGCTTTATTGTTAAATTTTGGAATTTTATAAGTTTAATTTTAATTAAATTTAAAAACTTGTTACGTTTACGATAACATTTAATTTGAATATTTTATAATAATACACATAACTTAATAAGTTGACACATGTAAATAATATATTAAATATGGCCGCTGGCGTGGCCGCCTAAAAAGAATTCGTGAATAAATATTTGCGATCACGAAATTCTAGTAACGCGTATCTTACATGGAGGTAATAATAACCGAAGAATCACCATAAATAGATTATAATTTGATAATTGTATTAATTATAATGATATATGTAAAATAAATAAAACATACCCATTGATGTTGAATAAAAATCACGGAAGTAATCAATTATTAATCTTCAAAACATCGCGGAGTACAGAAGCAAACAGTAAATAAACGCATACAATGTATTTCGAGTTCACCGGCGGCCGCGGGGCAACGACCGTCCTTACCGCCGCGGAGCCGACACACCTATACCTATCTCCCTCTAACTGACGTTTCACTCCGTTATTCATTCCAAATTCAAATTCGTCATAATATATACCATTTGCGCCGTATCGTATTTTATGTTAGATATTCTAGAGTGTCAATAATAATTATTATTTATTTGTTTTAATATTTCCCTGCTTTCATTTTCGCGTGAATGCGTTTAGTTGATGCATTCTGTGATTATTGGATTGCGAAATTTAATTTGTCCGTCGTAAATCAATACGCGGGAAAACGAATGGAGTGTATGATTTTAGCAATAACGCCTCTATATGAACGTGAAAATAAATTAAAATGACTGTGCGAATTTATTTATGCCAAACCGGAAACAATATGTATTTGCCAAATCGAATACCAGGAAAACATAAAGTTAAAGAACAATTTAAACGTCATCTAATTACTTTTTAGGAATCGAGCCCGAAAAAATCGGAAGGTGTAGGAAGTGTGCACCTGGCGAGGCGTTGAACTCCCGTGACGTCACGAGCCACAGTCTAAACGCTCTGCACTACAAACTGAATGTATGTATTTATTATCGGCACAGATTACGCTAGGCTGTTGCGGACTATTTTTGTTTATAACTTTATTATGAATTCAAATCGTTAAATGATGTTTAAAAGATACGTATCTTTGTTATGTTATACTGTCCGTCTGTGTGTTTCTTTGTTACGATTTAAAACAATAACTGCTACTCTGCTAAGTATTTTCATTTGTATTTATTTTTTTATTATTATTGTAAAAATGTAATATATAAAAGTTAATTTAAAATGTTTTATGAACTTGGAAATTAATAGGTAAAAAAAAAAAAAATTAACGAACTAAATCACCTGACTTCGTCTGTCTGTGAGAATAAAATAATATATTATATTATGTTATATATAAACTAATAGTAAACTTGAAACCTCGGCCCCAAGGTCCCAAGTAATACGTGTGATGCATTTTTATATGAAAGGAAACTATCTGAGGTCTCGAGACGCCCTTTATATGATATTAGTTCAAAACTACCACAGAATCCATTCAAATCACGAATTGAAGTATTGTATATAATATACATATGCAGTTTGTATAATTATATTATGCATTATATATATATATATATAGTGATATTTATATCATATATAGTTGATGTTTGTCTGTCCTATATGGTGTGTCCAAGGAAGTGTTGTGTCCGCATATTTCTCTGTATTTATGTTTGTTTCATTGCAGGAAATTCATATATATATATATTTTTTTATTTAAATATATATTTTAAATTAAGATCACGCCCTATTTGTCATCTATCATTAGTTTGAAATAGGAATTCGACATTCAAATTTAAATTTACAATAATGTTATATATTTTCTTATATTGCGAATGTATTCTAAATTCAAATTTTGTTATATAACTAAAAATGACACAATAATGAATTCTTCGTTCCATATTTAAAAATTAGAACGTTAATTTGAAGAATAAATAAATGTACTTATTCTATTTTCAAAAGATTAGAACAGAAATTTGCTAAGTTGAAATAACCTTGAGTGACCTTTTAGTTTATTATATAAGTTTCAACTTCAGCGAGCAGGAGAAAGTGCAACGCGGTACGGAAACATCAGATGGATCATTTACTGGCAAACTACTGTTGTACAGTGGGTTTACTCGTTAATTAAGATTAAAGAACACAAACACACCTTGAAACTAATGACGTTCCAAGGTTTTTCCTAAACCTTGGAGTAACCATAAATCTTTTTAGGACAAAGGTTTGGTAAATTTTACCATTGTTATTCAGTTATACATATAATAAAACATTTTAATTCCTTTTACCACTTACGTCCAAAATTTTCAAACTTTTTCAGTCTTTAATAAATATAAAGGTAACAATAATTATATATAAGTTATATTATAGAAGTTATACTAAATACTATCTCCAGTATTTTATTAGTATATAATACTATTAAATATATAATAGAACTGTCCGTCTCACGAAAGTTAACTGAGTTGAATTTCAGTTAACTTTTGTAATAATTCACAATTATATGATTCTAATTTGATTCATTTCTTTTTCAAATAATTCTATAATATTAATTTAATTTAAATCTAAATCATTGGGTTATTTATTTATATAATGTCAGTATGCGATTTTATGTAAAGCAGAATTTGCAACCTTAATAAAACTTAAATTTAATAATACACATTAAAAGATAATACAAAAAATAGGGGGAGTGGTAAAAAAGGGGGAGGGAGGAATTAAACATTTTTTCTGTACGAGGGAGTGGTAACCGTCACCAGGGAGAGGGGATAAAAAGTTGCCAAAATCATCACGTGTTTCATTGACTCCTAACACATTTCAGCTAGATACAGAAAAGAGATAGACATATATCTGTCTCTCTCTATTTCTAATTTTAATTTCAGAATGTGTATTCATAATTCGAATTAAGACAGCGGTATTGCAAGTGCGGCAGAGCGAATGGCGGGAAAACACGCCTCGTCTAAGTACCAACTAATGGCTTCCGCGTGTGAGCAGGAAGTACACTTTCCCTTTTGCCCGTGCGCAGCAGCCGCGTAACCCGACTAGATCAAGACGACCCCCACTCGCACACACACACACACTACACGGTGTTAAACGTATGCGTGTGTTAATGGGGTTAAGTATTCGCTACACGATGTGTTTAGAATGAGGATATCTTGAAGGAAGTTGAATGTATGAAGGAGTCTTTATTGTTATTATTAAAATCAAATATACTTTAACAATGATTTTAATTTTAATCCTTTTATATATAAAGTATGACTGGTTTGAATAATAATGGTCAGTTTTTTCAAATAGTAACAATGCAGACGGAAAGGCGCCTTCATTGACCCATATACTGTAACAGTGCATTGACATCGCGGTATGAACTGTTACAAACAAATAGTCCTTCAATGAATTGCAAGAATACCACGGCAAGGATGAAAGACCCTTGTCAACCTCTATTAAGGTCATTCTCTGACCTTTATAATAGGGTTTTGAAGTATATTTCCTGTATTTTTTCTCTATTCTATTAACATCTATCAAGATTTAATCAGACTCGTGTGAAATATTGTGATTTTTTAACACAAAGTCAAGTTAGAAGCGTATGAAGTCAAGCTTTAGAAGCGTATGAAGTCAAGTTTTAGAGAAGCGTATGAAATGATTTACGCTTCTCCTTTTCCAACACAAGAATACTATGAATTATAAGGTAGAACACGAAAGGCGTTAAATTAAAATAAGTTACGATAACACTACAATGAGTGTTGTGTTATTGAGGTCGCGAGACCTTACAGATTGCTAGGAAACAGTTAACCTACTAATAATTTAACTACTTCGTTAGTTACATTTTAGTTTATTTTAAAATAACTGAAACAATTTCCTGTATACACTGCGTTCGGTTTCGTACCCTGTGATATTTGAACTTTATATTTATTATATGCAATTATTTGTATCATCGAAACATGGTTTTATCAATCTTTGCGTCACATTTATATCATATTTACGTCAGAAATATGATCCGAGTGAAAAATTTTAAATTCCTTGTCATAGTTATAGCAAATTACGTTAAAAATATGACCCCAATCAAAAATTTTACATTCCTTATATCAAATTTACGTCCGAGATATGACCCGAATGAAAAAATTTTCATTCCTTATATTAAATGTACGTCCGAATTATGATGATCCGAGTGAAAAATTTTACATTCCTTATATCATATTTAGATCAAATTTAGGTCCTAAATATGACCTAAGTGAAATTTTCCCGTAATTTATTTGACTTGTGAACGTTGCTAATCTAACTGACCCATATACCGTGGGTGAAAGACCTCGTAAACTACAGTGCACTTCCACCACTGGGACTGCACGGGATAATAACCCCTAATATATATATAGAGGGACCACAATAGCCTGAATTAGTATTAGATGCATTTCACTGAATAATTTCTTTATAGCTTAAATAATGTTTGAAACAACGTTTGAGTTACATCACTCTAATACTTTAACTTTATTAAAATACATTATTTTATTAATATCTGATTTATAAATTAATTAAAAATGTTATATTGATTATAATTAGAATAAAAAAAGTTTATTTATTTATATTTTTTTAATTTTGTATCAATAGCAATGATCAAATGACTGTCAGAACTATGATACTATATTGAAATAAGTCCTGTAAAAATACTCCAACTTAAATAAAGGCTACAAGTTCCAAAGGATCTCTGAAGAAGCTGAAGAAACTCATGTAATTGACATGTCATGACATGGCATGACATCACATGATCATGAGTCATGACAAACGTCAATAAAATCCCATTCAAAGTTTCTCTAATTGGCAATCTTTCAGGGAATATATTTTGAAATATCAGCTGAGTGTACACAGACTTTTCTATTTTAAATAGTGTAATGAGTTCGTTCAGGGTAATGGCCGGTTCACAATGAGGGGGCGGGTGTCAATATACTTGGTACATATATATTGGGATGTATAACACTAGCTGTGCTCACGACTTCGCGCGGGATATGTTTAAAAAATATAAAAAAATACTCTATAAAATCTATCCAGCGAAATTAGTTTCAGGTATTAGCCAGAATAGACAAACAGAGAATATATTATTTAACACTAACCTACCGACAATTCTTGTATACCTGTTCCTACCGCACGCCGTCAAATTGACCGGTAATTAAAAGTTATTTTATTATATAACGCAGGTAATAATGAAAGTAACTCCAGTAAAGAGTGTAGAAAATATTATATGCATATTCTAAGAATTGTCACGTAGTTTGATAACGATATTATAACGTTTAAAAATGTGTAAGTTTTACAAAAGTTTAAGAACGGTCAATTTGACCGGTACTTGGTAGGTTTAGTGTTAAATAACGTATAATTTGTAATTACAAACACACACTTCTATTTTTTATATATATATATACATATAGCTTAACTTACATTTTTATTCGTAGTCGCCTCCGTTCAGCCCTTTTCCTTCATGTCTGTGAGGACGCGGAGATGAGACGGCCTTGGTACTGTTGAGATAAACACTTACATCAACATTTAATCATATGATCGATTAATTGTAATATGTCACACGATTTATAATATGATTAATGAGTTTATATATGTATGTATTTCATATTACTATGAAATGAAACTGAAAATTTTAATAGGAATACGTTATACTTTCTTTTTTAGTTCCAAAGTCAGAAATATAATATTTTTTTGTCCGTCGGTGTGTAATATTATTAATATTATTAATAGATAAAATATTAAAGTTTATAAATAATCCTCTAATTCGAGTATTTTAAGTAAATATTGTCGTGTAATATTTCTGAGATGTAATTTGGTAGTATCTTATTACTGTGAGTGTGTTTAACTTTCTTTGCATAATTTATTTATATCTTTATCTTTTATAAAAGATACGGTTTAGAACTAATATTCAAGGTATCCTAAAAGTAGGCAAAATCAAATACTTATACACAAATATATTAAATTATTATTTAAAAATAATGTGTTAATCCGAATTTTAAGATTACATGAATTTTTTTATTTAAAAATAAAAAAAAAATACAAATTATACCGCAATTAATTAATGAATACAAAAATTTAAATAAAAAGTAGATCTTTTTATTTATTTTTTTATAATAATAGTAATAAATGAACTAATTATTTAATTAAGTTACTGTATAGTATAGTAATTAATTAATTAAGTTATTGTATAAGTTGTATAATAATTAAACAAGTTTATAAGTTTGCAAGCATAAAATAAAAATAAGTTTTAAATTATTTTTTCTACTTAAAAATCACTTAAATATTAAACAGGAGACAAATTTAAATTTAATAAATATACTTTAAAATAATATGGTTTCTCTTCCTTGTCTATATATATATATATATATGTGTATATATATATGTGTGTGTGTGTGTGTGTGTGTGTGTGTGTACCTGCAGTGTATATACATTAGCTTTTGACTGCAAAATTACATAACTTGCAAACTTACACTCGTGCAGTATTGATTCATTTTTTTATAAAACGTATTAGCTAGTATTTTTATTGAGTACTGGTTGTGCCTACGGGTTTGTTTAATAAATTCCCCTTAATTACTCCTTGTAACACCAGTTATCAGGGAAAGTCCTGTCAAAATCGGTTCAGCCGTTTCAGAGATTAGCCGGAACAAACAAACAAACAAACAAACAAACGAACAAACAAAAGAAAAAAAAATTAAACAATGCTTTTTTATGTATCGTATATATTTTGATTTAGTGAAAACCTGTTAATTTGGAATTTCAAACGGACACTAAAATTTAATTTTATATGTATATATTATTATGTTATTAAGTTTTCTTTCAGTGATGCAGATTTTCCGTCCGTTTTATTTTCAAGTTTTTCTTTGTTTATTTATTTTAATATCTATTAAAATAAATTAAAAATAATAACTGTTGTTGATTTTCATTTATTATTATTATTTTTAATAAATTTAAGCAAAAAATTTTCTTTCTTATTTGATTTCATTGTTCAATTGTTTTTTCTTTATTTCAAAAAAAACATGACCACTAAATTTATCAATTATATAATTATATCTATTTCAATGTTTCATATCATATAATAAGAGCCATCTTAACTGAAAACTGTAAAACGTATTTCAGATATCAACAAAAGATCGCGAAACATCTCACAGTTTTATCTAAACTGATTTATAAAATTATATTTTTTGGAAAATGTAAAAGATATCTCTCATTAAAGCAAAAAAAATATATAATCTTCCTCAGTCCTTAGTTATTATTTAATTATTTAAAGTTAACGGACGCACTAATAAAACTAAACTGAATATATTAATATTAATTAACCTTTGACCTTGACAATTTAAGGATCCTTAGCAACCCTCTGCAGCATCACCGCGTATATCCTCAAAAACAATCCTCAATAAGTCACCCAACACCAGCACATTCACAAACAAATCACACTGATACAGTCACTCGGGTGCACCCGGATGTACAGACACGGACAGACACGAGCAGACACGACCGCACGACGCGCCGGCACAGCGGTGACTGACCCACTGCCGCTCCACCCCCCAGGACCGGGACCGGACCGGGACTGGACCCTATCCTGACACGTGCTCATGACTCATTCCAACAGGTCCTCCTTGGACCAAAATAGGTGTAAAGGGTACATTTTTTTAAATTTTTTATCCCTATATAAATTTAAATGTAGAAATTTTGATTCATTTAATTTACCAATCCTCTATTTATATTATGATTTATTTGTGAAATTCTATTTATAATATTTTAATATTTTTCCTGTTTTTCCCTTGACATTTACCCTATAAATATAGATTTAATAAATGAATTAAAAAATCACATAATTAATAAATTAATTTATTTATCTTAACATATTAACGGTAATATGAAATTCAATTAAACTAATTCAAAGTCAATTATTTCTTGATTTATAATAAATATATTATTATAATCATATTAATATATAACATTAATTGAATCAAAATTTTATTATTATTATTTTTTTAATTAAATTAAATTATTAGTCTAGTTTTTTTATTATTAAATAGTTTAAGTAAAAAAATATATAAACAAAAGAAAATGATTTTCAATCTTATTTCAATATATATATATACTTGAATATTATATTTATATTATTAAATTTATTTTATATATATATATTTTTTTAATGATTTAATGTTATAGAGTTAGAAATCTTTAGACATGGATATTGTATTCATCTCGTTTCATTAAAATATTATCAGACACCTTAATAATTAATACTACTTGTGCCATCGGCTTCGTTCGCGGAATATTTTTTTTTAATAACAGTAACCTATCCTTATAACATTAGCTGTCTCCCAGTGAAACTCCTGTCAAAATCGGTTCAGCAGTTTCAGAGATTTGCTGACATGGACAGGAAGTATACAATTTTAAGTATTTTTATGTAACTTAAATTTTATTTATATAAATAAATTATAATATTAAAAATATAAATAATTAATAAATAATAAAATAAAATTATTATCAAATAAAATATATTATTAATTCTAACGATCCCTTAATTAAAGTCTTAATTAGTAAAATATGTATAGTGAATTAAAGAAATATTACAAAATTTTTATAATAGACAAATATTCCTTCTTCTCTGGCTACCCTGCAAGGGATATGGCGTGAAGATAAATAAGTAAGTAAGTATTCCTTCTTTTCAATAAAAGATTATTTACAAAAAAATAAAAAACTGTAATAATTATAAAATATATTTATTAAATACTCAATAACGGAATAAATTAAATATTTTTGATCTATATTTGCTTTTGGTATTGTTCAAAATGTAATCAAAATCGACTCAGCACTTTAGCTGTTAAAGATATATTTGTACAAGGATATTAATAAAGTATCAAGACTACTTCCACATTCCATTATAGTGGAAGGAAGATTGACTGATTGGTGTATTGTGCGTGTGTGTGTGCGTGTGTGTGTGTGTGTGTGTGTGCGTGTGTGTGTGTGTGTGTGCGTGTGTGCGTGTGTGTGTGAGGTGAATGTGTTGTACGCAGGAGAGATTACGCAAACCACGGAGCTTCCCCGAGGAGCGAGGTCGTTGGCAATGGACTCAGTTCAATGTCACAAAATATATCACCGAGCTGCTAACCACGATTGGGCGATCTTGATACTTTTATACAGATTTATTTTGTATTATTTAAATTTTGTCTTAATTTATCTGGAATTTGAGATATTAATAAGATATATACGATTAGTTGGCTACTAACTTATATTATTCCTATAGATAAATTATATTTCAACGCGTATATACAAAAAAAATAAAATATTACAGTAAATGTGAAAATACACTTATGTTTAAAGTAAATTTAAGAATCTTACAAAATAAATACAAAAAAATCCAAGATAAAAATAAAAAAAACCTTGAAACAAAATCCGTTAGACATATTATCAAAGTAGTCGAGCGCGCTACACGGCCGCCTCCTGACCGGGTCGATGAACTCAGTTTTCGGCAGGCGCCCCCAGTTTCAGCTGTAACACGATCCTGCACACACACACACACACAATCACGCACACATACAAGTGAAAAAGCATTGTCAAAATCGTTCATATAAATATATAATTAATTAAAAACATTACCAATTCTATTAATTCAGAATATTATAACAGTACTTGATAGTCCAGTGGTTAGTAACGCTTAACTGTGAAGGGTCCTGGGTTCGAATTTAAATGTTTAGTAATATACCTTTTAAATTATCTCGTAATCCCAATGTTTTTATACAGATATATATATATATATATATATATATATATATATATATATATATATATTTTAATAAAACTAAATTTTATCCTAATTTCGAAATATATTTTTATTCCAGTATATTTTACTCTTCCATTATTAATAACCGATTAACTGTATATAAAAATTATATTGTTTCTTTTAATAATAATAATATATTATTTAGAGGAAGAGAGGGAGAGGGTAAGAGAGATGGAGTATTATCATCAAATAAATTAACTCGTGTGTTTTCAATAAAGTTAATTTAATATTAAATTATAAATGTAAAGTGAACTAAATTATCATGTTTTAGAACTTCGAAGATTGAAGCAGTAATATTTCTTTCAAGGAAAATATATACAATTTTAATTGAAAAATAGTTTTGATATGAAAAGAAAAAGAAAAATAATTATAAAATTAAATAGTTTAAGATATAATGCATTGATTTGAATTATATTATCAAATTTGGTAAGAGGTTAGTTTCCTCAGACAGATATTAGATATAAAGTTATCTGGAAGTACAAAAAATGTATCCAAAGAGTACGGCAAGGCTAGGCATTGACCTTCATCGATCGCAGGTTCAAGGCCAAGTGCCAAATTTACCTAAGCACTACCAGCCGTGACCTTTGAACTTGGAGTTAACGTACCCTTGACTGGAGCAGCGGGGTCGCTGACCTCTAATTAGCTGATAATGATGATGTATGTGGAATGTAAATGTTTACAAAACTCTCGTCACCAAATTATATATTTATCGCCAAAAATATCAGCGGACTTTCAATTATTTTATTCTAACGGGTGTTTTGGTAGGAAATAGTTTTTCAAAAAAAGTTCTTCTTTTAAACTCCTTTATCTATATCAATTGTCTATGGTTTTAGTTATTTTTTTATGATAGGAACAAAAAAAGGAAATTATAAAGAATTTCCGTATACTTTAATAATATATTATAAGCTATTTCAAATTTAGATTTTTAATCATTTCTAAACTGGAAGGTGGAAATTTTTGTATACATATAACGAAACCAATAGTCATGGCAATTTATTTGTTATAAATTTCTTCCCTTTTTTGGAGGTTTTCTATAATGTAAAAAAATATAGAAAATGGCAACACCGTGTCGGTGATATGTTAATAAAAATTAAATTATTATGATTAAAAATATATATAAGTATATAATGGCAACACCATGGTGGTGTATGTTCAACATGGCGGCGTAATGATGCGGCGGTGTTGTCACTTGTGACAGCGGCAGCGGCGCTCCTGACCTTCAACATACAGACAACATGCATTGTTTTAACCATAATCAGTTTCCTTGTGTTTATTTTTCAATAACACTAGGTTTTGTCCGTTACTCCGTCTGCGTTGATTAAAGCGTTCTTAACTGCATTTCTTATTGGTGTCTATGAAAACCCTTTTTATTTTACGGGGGTTAATTTGTATGTATTCTTTTCCTTAAACACGGGTTTCGTTCTTGATCCCGTGAAAATAATGGGATAAAAAAGATAAAAATCGTAGTTTTCAGTAGTTTTTGATTTTGATTACAAGCAAACAACAAATATTACCTTCATAATATTAGTAGATAATGTTTGTAAATATGCAATACTTCTTGGAGATTACGTATTTCCGTCTGTGTGTACGTTTCAAAAGTATAATACGGTACTAAGAGATGACGGCACCCTTTGCTACCAGTATTAATTGATTTTGAGGTGAGGTGAGGTCACTACCTCATAAATTTGAAAATCATTCAGATATTAAACTTAATTCATCGCTATATATAATTATTCAAAAAATAACAGAAATGAATCCGGATAACTCTTTTCTAGTATACACAATATTATTTATAGACAAAATAAAATTATTAATTTCAAAAGTTGATGCAATTATTTTAATGATATGTTAGATTTAATTATAATTATATACATTTAATATAATAAATTCAAAACTACAGTTTACAGTGTATTCTTATAACAAGGGGCAGTCGGATATTCGGCGTTCTCTTAAAGATCAAGGGGAGAGGTTAGAATCATAAATATTCATTGTATTAATAAAAGATTTATTGTATTTGACATTACTTCATTTAGGACGATAACCTATCACTAGCTGTGAACTCGGCTTCGCTCGCGTTCAATGTTTATGTTACTCCATATAACAGCTATTTGAAAGTCCTGTTAAAATCCAGTTGTTCCAGAGATTAGCCGGAACAGACAGACAGAGAGAAAGGGAGAAATGGAAAAAATATTTTTTTATATAAGTACGTAAGTAAAGCTTTTAATTTGGAATTACAAACACACACTTCAACTTATTTATATGTATAGATTTAAAACTAATACTATAATTCGTATTAAATGAAGATGGATTAAAAATAATCTTAGATAAAATATTGTTATTTTATATAATATCGAGATTAGAAGTATCCTTTAACAGACGTCCCTAAGACATAAGGAAGCCCAAATATGGGGTGAATGACCTCTTAATGCTTAGAGGAGACATTTTATTTTTAAAATATAACGAACTTTGAAATACTTCTGGTATTTGATAGAACCATTCCACTTCCATACTCTCTACATCAACTATATATGGTAATGTTATAAATCAATATTGCAATACTAAATATACGTTTATAAGTTTGTATATTTGTTTGTTTATCATAAAATTTCGCATGTCAGAAAAAGACATTAAAACTTTCAAACAAAAAACAGACAGCCGAATTCTGATTTTTTACTTTAACGAGCGAAGCCACAGCAAAAGCTAGTGTTAGTATAGTAAAAAATATTATTAATTTTAATTTAAAAGTGCATTTAGTTTTCAAAACGCATTATTACATTATGACTTTAGAAAACTAGTAATAAATATCAGCAATATATCATGTGGAAAGTCCGTCAGAGAATACTCTCGAGTTGTGAAAGTTTATATCTATAATACAAAGTTGCGAGTATTATAATACTTGCAACATCACATTATATTATACTAAGATGTGTTTAAAATGTAGATATGTTCACATTTTAGGGATTTACAGCGGACTAATAGATAATAAGTTTACAAAAATAATGATAAAACTAAATAAAATATATTATTAATTGACAATTTTAGATTAAATAAAAATTGTTAGGTTTTTTCATTTATCGTTATTCCGTTTAACTATCTCTCGCCAAATAAATTACAATTATTTTTAACCTTTTTATTGATAAATTATAATATTTATTCCACATTTTGTAATAATTATATCCAATTTTGAACGTACAAGAGATAATTTTGCTGAAAATCTGAGATCCAATTAAAATATAATTATATATAATAAAGTTTCATCATATTTAGCGTAGGAGGAAGATATTGTATTATATAGTGATTAAATGTTACTTAACCACGCTTTTGCTATAAATATACATTTTTGATATTCCTTGATATGATTATCCGCTGAGAGTTGCATAATAATGTTAGTTTACGTTTGTATTTATGTACATACATAATAGACGCGGGCGCAGCACGCACACATGCATACACGCACGCAGCACGTGCACGCACACACGTACAGTAGATAAGAGTCCGGTCATCGACCCCGGGGAAATGGCGCCTGAAATCGCTCTATGAAAACAATCACTGAAAGCGGTAACGTAACACCGAGTAATAGATACGGAGCGCATCTCTTTAATCGAATAAATCAAATTATAAAGTTAAAATACATTTTCATATCAAATATTATTTGTATCAAGTTAAAGTATCTAAAATATCGGTCGGTTATAAGATGTTATGAGAGTGGATGTGAACAATGGTGTAATTATTGTTAACGGCCGCAGTTGGAGCTGATCTTGAATGAGTGAAAGTGCAGATACTTCCTGATACGTGGAAAGTGAAGGTTCCATGCACTGGTTAGGTTGTTGGTTGGGTGCCTAGACAATATAAAACCAAGAAAGTGGGGTTCAATGAACCCTAATTATTTATAATATACGTAATATCTTTTCTTTATAATATTAGCTTGGTGTTATTAGCGATATTTTTTTTGTAAATTACAAAAGATTGTTATGTAATATAAGATGTTTCCTCGTCTTTATGTAATCACTTTGAAACATTTAATATTTCATTTGTAAAGAATAATGTTATATATAATAAATATATAATTTAAAAGAGGCTTTATCTCTTTTTAGAAAAATTGAAACAAAAACATGAAATGTGTAAAAAAATTAAGAATATTATTGGTCCATCCAATTTGTCCATACAACCTCACGATCGGTAAACTATTACTTTTGTGAAAGTTCAGAATAGTGATGTCACTGAAATCATCAGATCATTTATTACCAACAAATGGAACATGTACGAGTAGCATTGCCAAATATCCGTTGAGAAGAGGTTCCGCATCGTATCTTCATTCGTCAAATGTTATGTTTGTACGTTGATTGATGGTTTCCGGGGATGTATGGAACTTAAATATTGTGATGAATTCGCCAGCTTATGAATGAGGTGAGGAATTATTCAGGTGGATGGGACGTTGACCCGAGGGTCGGGGACCGGCCGAGTTTCATACAGCTGATCGTCCGCGTCATCCCGACCCATGTAAGATGGATGATTAATTTCGTGGACACTACCCGTTACTCATTAATATATGTATGTATGTATGTATGCAGTTGTTTTAACATTAATGAATATAAAATAATGGTTTATTCGGCGGTCGATTGTAAATTAAAATGCGGATGTTATTGTCACGTTTTTGTGATGCTTTTCATTACGTGTTTTTGGATAAATAATGTATTGTGTTTTAATGATTTTTAACATTAAATATAGCAAAAGATTTTAATATGCAACTAACAGTTGCAGTTCCGACAGTTGGCAAAAGGTTATAAAATTAAAACTTTACTACAGCGCCACCTCACGTCTCCAGGTCTTTAATTTTATAGCGCATTTTACTTATTATATATTAAAAAATATTCTTTATATCCTATATCATTGTTCAAGTTCCTGATTTGATAAATATGGCTTCCCATTCAATCTTTCATCCCCTTTATTTGTGCGTCAAACGATAAATTGCTTTTCTCTGAAATGTTTTTAAATACACCTGAATTTATATTGGTTTTGTAAAAACGTAATAAACAAAGAAACAAATTATGCCCATTAAATGATATTGGTGTAGATTAATTATTTATTTGTTTATAACCCATTTTTATAAACGTATTTAAAGTTTATATAAATAAATAACTCGAATTGATATTAAGTATAAGTAATATGATTAAAATTATTGAAGTTTGGTGCTTGTTATCGGAGTGTATTTTCTCTGTGAGGTTCCGCCACTTGACAACAGATGGCAGATTTAAAAATGATGTTAAATAATTTATTGAAATAGTTTATATATTAAACATTTATATTTTGTGTTGTATTTATTATTTATTAATTATAACATTGACTTCGTTTCTTAAGTTTTTAAATAAAATATACTGTTGCTTTTTAATTTCTTGGTCGCCCATGATGTCATTTAAAACAAAGTAAAAAAAAAGAAAAAAAATGTCATATTTTGTATATTTTCTTTATTGTAGTTATATTATGTTTATATTTTAATATTTTTCAAAATTGCTGTCTTCGATCGTTATAACGATATTGGATATTTATACATTTGAAGAACTACGGGAATATCAACGGAAGATATTTGTAATTTACTAAGCTAAAATGGTAAATAAATATGGCCCTGAAACGAGTTACGAAGACCGAGCGCAGCGCCGTCTCCAAGTGGTGTACGCGAGACAAACTCGAGAACGACAAATATTTATGCAAGATCTCAAGGAGCTTCGTAGGAGGAAGCAAAAACAAACGATGAAAACTATAAAAGATCTCATAGGTCCAATCTGGCTCCAGGCCCTCAGTGTGCCTCAGAGAAATGCTCTCGATACTTTAGAATTCTCAATATATCAAGATCTACTCGAAGGTCTCCCCGTTAGAACGGCTAACATCATGAGGCAGCTCGGTCTGTATCCCAGACCAAATAACGACGATCTCATGAATTGCGTGTACCTTGGACGTAACGATCCTAAAGAAATGCTGGCACAATTATTCTTAATGAGTTACGGGCACCCGATCGAGGCGAAACGATCTTCATATTGTCTCAATGCGAGACTAATGCTGTCTGGATTACTTTATTTAGGTTTGAACAATTTATTGGATCTTTTGAAATTAAAATTTGCCCCCGATGTCGTAAATAAACCTCAAGAATCCAAGCCCAAACCGAAACCTCCTCCGCCATTAAAGTCACCGTACCTACAGGATATGATTGCTGTTTTGTATCTGCCACCTAAACGAAAACCTTTTGTGCCGGCACCATTACCAAATTTAGACGACCTCAACGAGCCGTACGAAGAAGATCCCCCCGTGCCCAAGCCGCCACCGCCACCTCCTCCACCTCCGCCACCAAAAAAGAGATTACCGCGGTCGTATTGCGACAAATTAGCTGGAATAATGAATATAGAACCGCACACATCGGTCTCTGCACTCGCCGTAAAAACTATAACTCGAAGAAGCCAGCTCAATAAAAACAGAGGCTCTAAAATGTGTGTTGAAGTGAAGAAAACTTACGGTATCAGTATGAGTCGGCCAAATAAAGGGACCAGAAGAAGAAAGCTCGTATCTCCAAACACGGGTATCTGGAATGCGCAATATACGATAAACGGTGTTTATAAAATACACGGAAAAACGGTATTCGTGCTCGGCGCCGTAACCATTCTACCACCACACGGCGATTTAATAAACGGAGGGTACAGATTAATAAATGGAGTAAATATTAATATTCATTGCGGTTTCCGCGGCCGACCGCCGCCTCCGAAACCCGACCCTTGCGATTGCGTCAAGAAATGGCAAGAGGCAGCATTCAAATACGCGAAAGAAACTAAATGTACATGCGGTCATCACTACGACTACGGCAACGAGGGCACGTTTCCACCGGAAGAACTACCATATTTCCTAAAACCAACAAAATTTATGCCGTTTCAATTTAATTATCAAACAATATATAACATAGATCAGAAACACCTCTTTGTCGAAAAGGAATTTAAGAGAATCTGGGATACGGATAGCGCATTGCACGTAGGTGACAGTGCAGCCTTAGAGAAGAAGGATAAGAAAAAGAAAAAGACTAAAAGATCCTCAAAAACATGTCTAGGAGATAATCCCAAACCCGAAGATTACCTCAAGTGCGCTCTCAGACACATGCGACGAGTGAACATTGCGGCCAAGCTGCCCGACATTCATCTAGTACCAGAACTCAGAGAGTGGATGAGATGGAGAATTTACGGACCGTATTCGAGATTCGAAAAGAAGGAGATGTTACGAAGGAGCATCGCATTTTGGCAAACGTTCTTGACTCTATCGCAGACGGGGTACGGCCACGTCTCGCCCAAGAAAGACCCGACATACGCCGGGCACACCAACTGGGTTCACAAACAGACTCTAAACGACAAGTTTAGGAAATTTACGCAACAATACAAACTAGAGCTGTACCGGTCGTACGCGCACGTCACCAACATGCTTTGGCCCACGATGTGCCAGGCGGAGTTCCCGGATAAGAAGTTTCGTGAAATATACTTTTCGTATCTTTTCGGACGAATTGAAGAGCTGCAGCTGATGCATCCGTACAGCACGCGGGAGACGATGGAGAGGAAATTCGTTATTGCCAAAAAACGGTACTGTTGCATTCCGGACGGCATTGAACCGGACGAATGAATTATCAGAATGCGGAATCTTAATATTTTTGTCTGGGAAATATATATTTTTTGTGATGTAGTATTGCATCTTTAATTTGACATTTCTATTACTTCTACTGAAATTTCATATATAATAATATGAATAGGATTTTTATAGCAGCAATTAATTTTAAAACGATTATATTTAATGAAAAAAAAATCGATATAAAAAGAGAATTTTAAAATTGTTAACTATTAACAATGTTTTTTTAGCAAAGGTTTAGTCTCGACTTTCGATTTAGTTAGTAAATAAATTTTAAAAGAAAGTTTCTTCTTGATACTTTTTGCTAATAAATAGAATACACTACTTTGTACTAAATGCAAAAAAAAACTATTCTCTGTTTCTAAATTGAAAAACTCGTCCAGTATCATATTTTTTAACTATATACTAGTCGTTCTGTGAACAGACCTCAGTATGTTAGGGGATGAGACAATGTTTATGGCCGCCATTTAGAATTTTGAAATAACAAAAAACACCTTAGATTTCGGCAAAGAATATTTAGACGAAATTTCAGCCCGCTAGCTGCCCCGCAAAGGCCGTTTTTGTGGTACAGATCAGAAATCCGCCATTTTGAAATTTTACGCCTAAGCAAAAAAACAGCTCGACATAAAAATTTAAATAATTCAAAGACACCTATCAATTTTCGTAATACATACGGAAAAATTACAATGTGCCTATCTACTGGGAACGTAGTCAACTACTATATTAATTACGGGCTGAATCAAGTGATAAATAAAATACTGTTGTACGTAATCCATAATTTAATGTGACAAGTATATTACAATAATATACCAATTAATTTTACAATGTTATTATGGCTTAAAAATAAACATGTCACTGAAAAACAACTAAGTTGCGCAACTAATTTTAAACCGAGAAATATAACTGATGTTAAATGTCCAAAGCATTTCCAAAATGCACGCGCGGCGACACCCGCCCACTTTACACCAATACTCGTAGGTATTAAAATATCTTTTTACTCGTTACCACTAAATATTATACAAGTCTTACATTATTATAAAATCTATAACACTTTAAAATACAACACTGGTTTCATAGAGGGCGCTCGTGCTTCTCCGTGATTCCAGCCAGCGATTAGGATACTAGCCCGGGTAGTGCACACCTAAGACTCGGGGGTCTCGAGAGCTGGTCAATATTCCAGTTATACAATTTCATACCCTAACTCCTGAGTTACAAGGTACACTTCTCCGTGACGCCACCCGGCCTAGTATCCGCACCGTCCATGGATATTCAACGTCTTTGGTATCATTGTTACATAAAAAAAACAAAACAACAATTGTCATTTGAAAAACCAGAATTAATTACAGAATACTGATACAGAAATGTTAATCCTTTAAAGCATTTTACATTAAAACTAAAGAACAACATTCAACAAACTGATGAGAGCACTCACCTCACCTCACCTCACCTCACCTCAAACTACAAACATTAAACTTACAAATCAAACAAATATATTTGAAATACACATTAGTTAATTCAAAAAATTTTGTGCATAAAGTTAATTTAATCTGAAAAAATATTAAATTTAATTAATTAAAGAGTTTTATGATATATGCAGGGCCGGATTTGGGAGTCTGGAGCTTATTTGGCAAATAAAAGACAAAAATTTAAAAAAATCATACCAATTACACATTAAAAATGCCCTCCCCTAAGTCCGGCCCTGAATATATGTATAGAATAGAAATATTATACACACTGTCATCGATAAAATATATAAAAGAGAGTTAATTAGAGTTAAGATGGACTCGGTTTTAGACGACACTCGGAACAAATCATACGAGTCACTGGATCTCTTCTTCACCTCACGACTCACTTCAGATAACATTCAAACAAATGCAAAAGATCTCTTTACGATATTCAGTGTCGTGTCGTACGCTTAAAGACAGATTTTCATTAACCGCATTGACGAGTCTATATTTGTAATTCCTGGTGCGAGTGTTGCGAGTGGGGGGAGTGGGGAGAGTGGGGGGCTCTCTGCTGAAGGTGCACTAACGCCGATAGCAGCCTCGTGTTCGCTTCGTCGAGAGCGGCGATACGATGTTCCTGAGCTTCTATGACCCGTTGCTTGTGAGACAGCGCGGCCGCCATCTTGCGCTGCTCGCGACGGAGCTCCTCCTCCACGCAGATTAATCTGAGGAGAAAAACATTATTACTCAGTTATTTTCTAACACTTATATATAAACATAAAAATCGTGATCCGTTACCTGGATATGATAGCCTTCATTTTGGCGTCGGTGTGATCTTGGCCGGAGTCCGTCGGCCCCAAGCGACCTCTCAGCAGCTCCACCGAGCACTTTAGCCTCTCTATTTCACGTTCGTACTGAAATACAAATCAAACAACTCAATTAAACTTATTTATACATATATTTAACATGTTTAAGTATGTTTAATATAACGTTAAGTAACCTGTTCGATAGTTCTGTGATGTTTGTTCGCTCGCTTCCTGCCGGTTGTACTATAGAAGGTGTCGTCCACTTCGCTTGAGCTGTCGGTTAGTTCTCTGGCGGATTCCAAGCTGAGTCTCCGCTGCAGCTTGTCCCTCACGGGCACCTCCCGGTCGCTCCTCGCGGGCACTCTCTCACTCGCCTCACTCGAGTGCGACTCCCGACTGAATACTCTAGAAGGTGATTCCCTCTTTTCCCTCACGCCGTAATACTCCTGGTGTCTTTCCAGGTCCTCGTTAACTCTGCTGCTCGATATCTTTGCTCCGGAGTACGTTCTATCCAGGGGATAATTCGTTTCCGCAGAATTCTCGGTGATGAACTTCTCGGGGGAGTTTTTCGAGTTTTCCATATTGTATAGCGCCTTCTGGCTCCGAGATATTTGCAATCTGTACATTTCCTTGTTGACCTCCTCCACGTTGGAGTCGGATCTGCTCATCGGATACCCGGAGTCCGAGGAGATGTGGTGGGGTTTGCTCTCGTACAGGGATTCCCCTCTCTGACCAAAATGTTTGTAATTGACTTGATTTTGGTTGGTCGAATACGAGAGCATGGGGTTCGTTCTGGGCATTCGCGTCTTGGCCTTCCTCAAGCTGGGGGAGTTACTGGACTCGTCGTCTCTCCCTCTTGCGTTGCCATGGTTACCGTTCCTCTGATACGCGTCCTCGTAGTTACAGTTATCTCTGGTGAGTTTTCGGTGGGTTGCGTTACGATTCTGCTTGTCGATACGTCTACCGTCCTCGTTGAAGTTGGTAGAACCCTCCTCGGAGTTGGTCTCCACGTTGTCCGTGCTCAAGCCCTCCTCATCAATGGATGAACTGGATGAGCCACATGGACATTTGGAGTTTCTGTTCTCATTCTTCTTCACGTCCTGCGACTGTCGGTCCTCCATGTTGTATACGGGGTTCGTGAACACGAGCGGCGCCACTTTGGTGTTGGCGTTGGTGTTTTGTGCGTTGTCGGCGGTCGTGAAGTTCTGAATGCCGTACTTTTGAATGTCGTACTCTATTTTCTGCTGTACCGGGCTCTTTGGGTAGAACTTTTCGTTTTTGTCGTAATACTGCTTGTCTCTCTGTTTCTGGTAGTTCATCTGCGAGTAGCGACTCATCGGTTGTCCCCCGTTCTCGTAGGGCTGATGTAGGTGTGCCGTGTTCTCTATGGGGCTGGAGCTCTGGCTGTAGGTGGCGATGCTCTGGTATCCCGAACTCGCCACATTTGACAACCCACTGATGGACACGTTTGATCCGTTGTTTGTGTACGTCTTGTTGTTTATAATATTGTTGTTGGTTTTGGACTGCGATATATTCTTTTTGTTCATCATCTTCTCGTCCACAATATCTGAATCGTCGGCGTATTTCAACAGATCTGACAACTCATCCAGGGTCGCCGTCTCCTTCATGATGTTTTGCATGTCAGTGGAGCTGTAGTTGTGGTTGATGCTGTCGCTGCTCGGAGACCTCTCAGTGTTATAGTTGGTATTGTAGTGCGTCTGGTTGTAGTTGTGTTTGTACCGCTCCTGCAGCCTCCTCTCCGTGCTGTCGTTTACTCCGTTGATGCCTTTGGGATACTGATCGGATCCGAAGCCGATTTGTATGACTTTAAGATTAACGCAGTGCTCCTGGTTGTTGTACTGTGAGCTGTATCTGTCCGGGTTGACGTTTTGATTGACTTGGTTGGTCCCGTAGCCGTTCCTCGGTAGTGTCGCCGATCGTAAGTTGAAGCTCGGTGATTTGGCCACCGTCGCGAAGGATCCTTTGTATTTGGAGTCCTCTGCGTTGGATTTGGAGGGGCTGATGTTGAATTGAACGCCGTTTTTGTTCATTATCGGTGAGCTGTGAGCGAAGTTGTTTGTTAGCTGACTATTTGCTGGTGTTTCGACGTTTTGTTTTGATGAAGTATTGCATGTGGGATCATTAAACCTGCAATTAAAACAGACAAATTAGATTTTTAGACTTATCTTATATCTAGAGAGGAGATTTTGAGAAATTTAAAATTATGAGAGAAGATATTTTGGTAAATTTGGGGTTTTGCGGGAGGAGATTTGAAATTAGGAGTCATTTTAAGATTTGAGAAAATTTCACGTATATTACCTGAAGATATTGTCACCAATTTGTGATGCTGGTCCGTTATCGTTGCTCAGTAGCCTCTTGCTGAGTTCATCCAAAATATCGGTTAGTGGATCCAACTCCTGGAACGAAAGTAACGGTATACAATTTTATACTGTTGATTACATTTTATAAATTAATAATTACCCTTATTAAAGATACACTGAGATCAAAAGTAAGGTGGAATTGTCTTTTAGGGCCCGGCCATTAGAAAAATTGGTAAATTTTTTTCCTAGGTTGGTAACACTGTCTTTAACAATTGTACAACAAGTAAAAGTATTTTTTAGATTTTTACAGTGGATGCTTTTATTAAAAAAAAAAAACATGTGCGGACACGTTGGAAATGTTGCGGAAGGTCTTCGGTACTCAAACTATTGCATCAAAAAATCTTTATAAGTGGTACAAAGAGTTCAATGCGGGTCGAGAACACTCTCTGGACGACCATCAACGTCTACCGACGAGGACCGCGTCCAAAAATCAAAAGTACTTGAAAATAGTCGACTGATAATTAAAAATCTTGGAATATCATTTGGTTCAGCCCAAACCATTTTGAAGATTGATTTGTATCTCAAACGTTAGAAAAAAGCGTCGCGTCGGTGCGTGTGAAACTTTGCTTTCTGCTTATCAGGACCACTTGAGATGCATCATTACTGGAGACGAGAAAGTCGATCGAAAATCAAGGTTATTTTGACTGTTTTCTTTGATTATCGTGGCATGGTGCGTGGATTCCTTGCGCCGGACAAAACTGGCAACAAGGAGTTATTATATGAGCGTTGAGTCGTTTGCGTGAAGCTATTCGTCTGAAACGACTTGGTTCCTTCATCACGATTATGCACCACATCAAACTGCAGTGGTTCTTCGCGACTTTTTTTTGCCAAAAACTCGACTCATATCGTTCCGCAACAATCGTATTTGCCTGATTTGGCTCCGTGAGACTTCTGGCTATTCAATAAACTCAAAAGGCCGATGCAAGACCGCCGTTTTGACACTATTGAGGAGATAAAAACCGAATCTTCTTGAAAGATCTTGGAGGCTGTACTGGAGAAAGACTCTTCCGACTGTTTCGAGGATTGGAAAAAACGTTGTCAAAAGTGCGTTTTATCGGACGAGGATTACTGAAGGGGATGGAATTGATTTGGAAGAACAAATAAAGAATTTACATTTTGTAAATAAATTCACCTTACTCTTGGGTCACAGTAATATATTTAAAAATTAACAGTCAAGTATACAGTAACAAGTCCTTTTCGGAGAGCAGAATACTACCTATAATTTGCATCTATGTAATTACTGGTCAATATATATTTTATGACTAATGCAATACACAGCACAGGGTGCTGATCAGCTTGCTGAAGAGTTACCTGTATCTTGGTGGAGCACAGCTTGGGGAGGCTGTCTACGAGCAGCGCGTGCAGTGTGGCGAGCTGCTTTCCGAGGTCCACGTGCGGCGCCCACTCGGGGTCTGCGTCCACGTCACCGGGCTCCGCCCCCGACGACTGCGACGTGGATGAGTTGCGCTTGGTGTCGGATGTAGCGGCGGGCTGCTGGTGGTGGGTGGGTTGCTGCTGTTGTTGTTGGTGGTGGGAGGGTTGCTGTTGCTGTTGCTGGTGGTGGGTGGATTGCTGTTGCTGGTGGTGGGTGGGTTGCTGCTGCTGTTGCTGGTGATGGGTGGGTTGCTGCTGATCTTGCGGTCGAGTCTGTAATTATTAAACAATATTAATTACGTTAATTTTACAGATATACATTTCATTTGTGTTATCTTAGACATGTATCTAAGTGATACATTATTTACTAAACCATACTGAAATGGTATTATTGAAGGCTTACCGAAATAGCCCTTAGAAAAGCTTTCATATTGGGAGCCTCTTGCTCCAGGAAATCGTTGAGGAACTCCATGAAGGCCTCTTTGCCCTGGAACCTCGTGAAGTTGGCCAGCGTCTGCAGCGTCTTGGCCACCAGCGTCAGGTTACGCGCCGCCCGCTCGTTGGGATACTCTGGAGATTTACAGGTATATTACTTTAATAATAGATTATTTGTTGTTAATTTATACGATAAGAATATAGACTAACCGTGAATTATTCCAAAAAGGCTCGGGGAGAGGATAGCGGGGCAGAGGAAACGAAGGAAAATTGACGCACTAATTAGGTTATCCGAGATGTCCTCACGACCCATCGACGTCAACCTGGAATATATATATATAAGATTATTAAGAATACAAACAAACATAAGCATACTTAGAGAAATATTATTTTAATAAAGAGAAAAGCGTAATATAAAATATTTCCGTCACCTTTCTCTAAAGGTAGCGAAGCAGTCCCTGAGTGGCGGCGGGAAGCGCGGCGCGGAGGCGGCGATGGCGCCCCAGGCGAGCCCCACGGCGTCCCGGAGCGCGGCCTGCTGTCTCCGGAGGGCGGCGCCGCTGCCGGCCCGCAGCGGGTCCACCTCGCACTCCGCCCCCGGACCTGACACGCACGACACCGCATCGCCCAGGGTATCCTGGGGTAATACAATGATAATACTGGATTTTATTTAAGTTTTTTATTATAATAACAATCTTCTGATTAATTATTTAAGGATGTGAACAATTTAGTATACAATTAAGAATAAAGCGTACAAAATACGAGATAATTTAAAGAAATTGTGTACATCATATATGAAAAATATTTCATATTTTGCAGCTATAGATGGCACTACATTCAACTTCAAGCATCCGCGAATGGAGATACGGACAAAAACTAGTCAAGTTGTAAATACAACATGTGTGACAAACCTGTAGGTACTGGTCTCCGACCAGCTTGAGGTAGGCCTCCATGCTCTTTGTTGCCAGGGAGTTCCCCCTGAAGGTGAGGGAGTGGTCCCCCGTGCGCCTCACGTCCAGCGCCACCACGTCCGCCAAGTACCGCGGGGCCAGACCCGCGCCCGCCATGCACAGCACCAGCGCACAACCGATGTCCTCCTTCGCTTTTACACCTGGGGGAGGGGGTTATTGGTAAGGTCAAGTAAGTGGCACGGCACCAAGAGATAAGTTTGGAAAAGTCCTAATAAATTTATAATAACAATTTGGGAATTAAGTAAATAATATCAAAATAATATATATAATAATTATATCAACATTCTGTGATACCATCGTATTTGGATAGAATACTCTTAATGGCCTACTCCGTAGTGTATATTATCTCACCGATGACGGGCTCGAGGTACTCGCACAGCCTGCGGTAGTTCTTCTTGAGGTAGTCGAGGAACCGCACGTAGTGCTGCAGCGGCAGCACGTCCACGCACTGGTAGCGGCACTTGATGCGCAGCGCGGGGGGCGGCGCCGGGGACTGCGGCTTGTCCTCGCTCACGGGGTACCAGCGCTCGTTGGGGTACCGGGACGACACCTCGTCCACGGGGATGCGGACGGTACCTGGAGGGAATAGGGGAAGGAGGGTTATATTATGAAATGTAGTATAATAATTTTTAATAGGTTTCTATTTTCCGACCATGTTTAATTTAAGCGGTGGGTTTCATGTTATAGATACAGGCGAGGGGGGGGGGGGGGGGGATTTATGTTTTTAAAATCTAGTTTAACCATTTTTAATACGTTCCCATTTTTTGAAATTGGTTAATTTAAGCGATTAACTAAGAATTTATTTTCCTCGTAGAAGATATTTCAAATCACTTGATAAATGTGTACTGACCGACTAGTGCGTGCTTGTCCCTCTTGCGCGCGCGCCGCTCGGGCTCGCGGTACACGTTGACGTGTATGCACCGCACGGGGGGGAGCGAGCTGAACTCGTACACCTCCCCCCAGAAACACAGCTCCGTCTTCAGCTTCGATGATGACCTGGATACAATTGTACAAATCTTTACTTTTTTATCCTATTCTAGTAGATACAAAAGCATAAACGGTATTGGTTTATATAACAGATCTACAAACGGACCATCATGTAATTAGTGTTTATTATATAAAGTACCAAGAATGAAAGGGTTGTAGAACAATCATTCAATATTAAAATTCTACTGAGAAAATTAACATATGTATTCTAACTTTAATAACTCTTTAAAAGTAACAAAATGTCATTGTTGTGACATAACTCTGACATTACATTTTTGTCCCACATTAAGGACTAGTACCGACGGCTGTGCAATTTTAGATATTATTATAATTTTCCGCCATTTGGGTTTTTATTGTTGACATTATCAAGGACAAGTATAATCTATTATTTAACAAATTATGTAAAGTTATTTCCTTTAAAGTGACATCAGCAAAGAATTATAAACAAAATGCAACTATTACGATTTCTTATATATAGTATATAATATTATATACACACGCACACACACACACACACTGACCTCGCGTGTAGGGTGTCGTCCAGCAGTATCTCGCAGTAGTATCTCTTCTTGGGGGGGATGGCCTTCCCCTCCAACAGCCACAGCTTCACTGTGCGCTCGCACCGGCGCGTGCGCATCTCCTCCGGGCGGGCCGCTTGGCGCAAACTATGATCATAATAATTATACATTAATTATATAATTATAAACAAACAAACAGTTATATACAATTATTGTATATGTAAACTCGAAAGGTATTTTAAAGATGTTTGAGGCTTTCAATGATTATAGTACCTATAAATCCATCTGTCTCTTTCTTTCCTGGAGGCGCACGCGAAGTACCTCGGCGCCCGATTTTCGGCACTCAATGCGAAACAATGCGGCCGACCCAGCACTGAGGAGTGGAGAGCGCGGATCTCCACCTGATAACAAATAAACATTACAATATAATATATATATATATATATATATATATATATAATAATTCTTGCATTATGTTTTGATACATCAATGTACAATATAGTTTTCAATAATCAGAATAAGATTGAGTTTATATATATGATAACAACCCGACAATTTAACAATATTTTTTAGTCAAAGTATCGAAATACAGTTATACGTATGAAGAATTAGCTCAGAGCTGAGTTATTCAGAGCTCTACAACAGTTATTGAACTTACAATATCTTGATGCATTTGCTCTGAAACTGACCCATACTTTAACACAAATATATATAAATAAAATTGAAGTGTGCGTTTGTAATTACAAATTATCATTATTTAACTAAATGCATATTAAAATATATATATGATACTTGCATAAACAAATATCTGTGTATAAAAATCTCTGAAACGGCTGGACCGATTTTGACAATACTTTCTCTTAGTGTTTTTAAATTGAAAAACATTCTTAAATAAGGTACCTGATTGGGAGGTCCGAGGTCCATCGTCGACACAGCTGGCGACTGCGCCGATAAAAGACTCTCATGAGATCTGAAAACAAATTAAACGAGATCAAGTATGTATAATAAACATAATCTTGAATATACTTACTATTACTATTGAAATTGGAATAATATATATATATCGAATAGTTTTGAATTTATCCGGAGTCCACATTGAGTTAATTAAACTATTATTATTTACAGGTTCCTGTGATGATATATATTTCTTATAGAAATATTCAAAACCATTACATAAATCATATATATCATATAACATAATACAAATAGAATATCATACAAACAGGTCACAAAAACACCATATCTGCCTTCATTATTTAATTGACATCACATAGTTATATCGTGTTTGTTGTGAGGCAAATCACAAGTAAAGAGGAGACACACTCCCAACAGTAACTAACGATATGGACTCACGACATGTACATTAATTGTTTAATTAAACACTGTTGGTGACCCCACCTTATATGACATTGTAATTAAAAAGAAAATTGTATTAGACTTAAAATGTTTAACAGGTAATTAAGATATTAATATAAATAATATTTTTAAATAATAATTGTTAATAAAATAATAAAAATTGTTACTAACAACTCAAAGTCCTCTTTCATACAATTTTTCATATTATAGATTGTATGAACTAACTAATGGTTGCTTTATATATATATATATATATATATATATATATATATATATATATATATATATATATATATATATATATATATATATGTATATATAATTGTAGTCTGACCTGGAGGTCCGTAAGACATGCGGCGCTGGGTGGGTCGGTACAGTTGCAAGTACTTGCTTGCTCTCTATTTTCGCTGCGGATTTGGTCCGCTTGAGGGGATTGCTCCTGAAGGATCGCTTGGCGAAGAAGGAGACGAGTCGGGATGGGCTGTGCTGCGCCTGGGTACCGGGTATCGGTGTGCTCGGAGCTGACCCACGGCGACATGATGTCTCGTATGAAGTGTCTGTAACATACAATATTTTATATTAAATATACATTTTTTAAAGGCATATAAACATAGTATATAGTAAAAAGTTTAGTCATTATAGTTGTAGGGACGGCTATTAAATAATACATTATATATTTGCATATCGAATTACAGGCTAAGGTCTAGTGCACACTGATGCGTTTTATACATTGTAAGCTCGCACACACGTCGCTGGCGAGTAAACACATTTATCATTTCTAAGAGAGGGGACCTTTAAATTAATATCTATAAGGACAATAAATCAAAATAGATATATTCTCGTTACCACCCGTATTGCTATAAATCAATTTACGCAAAATAATTCATTTACTATTAAAATTAATTTATACATATATATTAAATATTCAAATCAATAAAATATAAAGTCGTCTATCCACAGACAGCGAAAAAGCGTCAGCAGAAAAATACAATTTAATACTAACTCCATCGGAAACTAAACAACAACTGATTTACACACAACCTTGAAGAAAACCAGCGACAATCAGATATCCAATTGAGAACGTCAACAGACTTCGATGTGAATAAAAATTCTTTGCACACACTTCTGTATAATACAAAATATATTAAGTCAATTAAATTATATAGCTTTGCTTTTGGTGTGATGTGTGTTGTGTTGTTGTCAACGAATTCTAATCGCTGGCGAGGCGATTAGTTGCAGCGTGGTTTCCGCCGGATGTTGGGAATATTCTGCCCATGACCGCTGCGCTGCCAGTGTACTGGCTGACTAAATACTTTTATGAAACTCAACTATTAGAGCCAAGGTCGTAGTTGTCTTGGGTCTGGTAAAATATGCATTTCATATAAATTATCGCCGAGTCTATAGTCAGTACCAAAAAAAGGTTTCAATGCAGTTTCTTATAAAGCCTTTGCAACCGTACAACTAAAGTACGTTAAATAAGTGCTATTATTTAAAACAAACATATAATGGTACATTTAACAGCGACCAACCGAACGATATAACAAAGAAATGCATTAGTCCCTTAGCCTTATTACTTGAATCAAGTACCAAGGTACTAGATACACCTTTCTATTAACTTATTTATTGATTATAACCCTACTTTTATTAAAGTCCTTTGTTTGTAACTATCCTTTATATATGTACTTAAAATTTCAATACACATACATATTGATCCATCAGTGTAACAGTGAATTGTGGTATAGTGTAAATGTTATCAACAAAGTGCTACCACTTTTACACCCTTGGAAAGGTGAATGACCTTAAACTAATAAACTCTATGGCCTGGCTCCGGTGACTCATAACGTTATTGCACTTCACTGCGTTATATGGAACCTTTAACTATGAAATACCAAATATATAGCAAAACAAAGAGCCTACGATTTGTCAAACAAAGTTAAATCATAACAAACAGGCGAGATAAATTTATTAATTAAGGATACAATTAATTATTTCGTTTGTTTTAAACAATAATATCCTCGTACCATAAACAAGTCTGACTAAACCATAACTGTAACGCTTACCTACTGATAACGGAGATAAGGAGGAACTACAAACATAACAATGGCGTCCAAAATGTATATGGGTTAACGAAGTTTAATTATTTATATACAAACAAATTTCTATTATAAACTTATAATTTATTATACCAATATATTTGATGTCACTGCCAGTTCAAAAACTACCATCTTGACTTTATGTCTTTTGAAAGTATTGGAACGTTCAATACACGTACTGAATACTAAAGTCGGTAACGGTCTGCATTTTAGGAGCCATTTAGGTGTCATATTTAAACACTTCAGCGCTATTTAATACACAATAATGAGTGTATACAAATAATTAATAATATATATAACAATTCTTCGTATTTGACCAACAGTGGTCACTTCTTTAAGTTGTGATTAAACGATATATGAATAGAATATTAAAACAAAAATGTTTATACCTTACTTTATGTTCAATAATTGTACCAAAGATGAAATCATGAAACAAACACGAGAAACGCAAGATCAAACACTAGTATTATATTATGACTTCCAAGTTTCTTGAGTACCAACGATTTAAAAGGTCGTTTCTATTTAGCAGAACAATTACGTAATTATAAATTATATAACAATACCCTAATAATGTAAATGAAAAAGCAAAGTCACTCATTAGATAATATCTCAGGATGATTTTCGTTTTGTATTGTTATTATAATTATTATTCAATGTAAAATAACGAGGTCCAAGTTAAAACGTGTCGGGACAGCTATTAAAGAGTGCTGTCAATTTAACGAGTTATATGAGGAAGCGGGACAATATTACAAATTGATGACACTATTATTTGCATTGTTGAAATGTTCCTAATAAAACTATTCTGTGGTTTTCCTTTGATATTTGTAACATTTCTCGGATATAAATTCCTGAAAAATGACGCATTAAATAACTGAAAGATAATTACGTCTTTCCGTGAAAACCATTGCAAAGGTTTCGATATGGTTAATACAAAATATATATATATATACATAATTATGTAATACTTGTTAGCATATGTTGTTTGTAAACCTTACCGGAGTGCACGGCCAGCTCGTCATCAACGTCCAGGTACGTTCGTCTGTCACTTATCGGACTACTTGTAACTTGTTCTTCATTTTTTTTTATTAACGCACAAATAACTTCTTTTTCACCGCCGTTGTTGTCAACGAACTTGTCATAATTGTCTTTTAAGTCCGTTATCACGGCGACGTTGTCTTCAAGACCTTCTTCAATATATCTGGCAGTTATGCTCCGTAGTAGGGAGTTGCTTCTTGATAATTTTGTGCTCCTAGACCGTCTAATAAAGTTAAGTCCCGACATTTTCCCTGGACTTTTATGTGGACTGTCAGGCGTTACAGTTATTTTAGGTGTTTTAAATATAGACGTGGAACTACTACTGCCTCTTATTGGGGACGGTGTGTTTAAATTTTGGGGGAGTGTTTTAGATTTTTCCTTGGCTGGTGAAATAAGCTTCGGAGAATCGGGTATCAAAGACAAATTTGAATTGCGTATCGCATTCTTTGATGGCAACCTTGTTATTATGCTTGATGTGGAGGTGTTGAGTTTGTTGGATGAGATCGATGTTCCTATGGGAGGATATATTCTATCGTATCGCGGTTCACATGAGGTTGTAGTTCGTAATCGTGGTTTCTGATGCCTCATGACGTAGCTCTCGGCGACGAGCCTCGGGCTCGTGAGATCGCGCTGACCTTCTCTCGTCAGTGCTTCGTTGGAGCTCATTCTCGATGACAGAGGTCGTGGATATCGTCTCACAGGGCCGAAGTCGCTTTCACTGTCAATTGAAGACGTGTCTGCTCGCGGCTGAATTTGCAATCTCCCAAACTCTCCTGTGTTTTTTCGCCTAGTTTTCGTTGGGGTTTCGTTGAGATTTTGTCCGCATATAATAGCCTCTTTCTCTTCGGGCGACAATGGCAAATAATTTTCAAAACTTTCAAATAATGGCACGTAGAACACGGAGCGGCGCCTACCTTGCTCGTCGCAGGTGGCCGAGGAGTTCGGAGATATTGCTCCAGACATCGCAGCCATGATGAGACGGAAACACGCGTTAAGGCTTGTAGCCCTTCTCTAACTCACCGCATCGATGAAGCCATTAGTTTCACTTTAGTTATTCTCTTAATTTACACCTTTAATTGATTTCACACTTTCCAAACACTAATCATAATCCTTCTTAGTCATGTTTAAATCTTATTCTGAAGCAATGGTAAAGTAAAATTAACGTTGGAATATTAAACGACCGTGGAATTAGTATATAATAGTATAAGAGCAGAGGTAGTTTCAGGTAGATTTATTGATCAGTGTAGAACGAGTACTGGTGATGTTTTCACTTTATCACGAGGCGATAAGATTATGTTGAAATAATAACCAATGAAATAATCAAACTGAATCGAGGAAGGAGGTCATTACTCATAAACATACTTTTGCAATATTACGTATATTACTTTAACGTTTTTCAGCAAAAAAATAAATTATTGTTCGTATATTTATTCATTTGGGACCTGCTTCAATTTTCATTACACTTTAACACGTCATGTCACGTCAGAATTACCTATTTTATTAGTTACAATTTTAATTAGGTTTGAAAAAAATATTTATTTTATATATTTATTAACTTACGCAATATCGATTATTATAAACTCACATTAAATTCATATATATAAATTTCCCATGTGTCAAAAATAATATAAATAATCCTATCATAAAATATATATAGAATGAATGAAATAGCATTTTAATTAAAGTAACACATTTATAGACAATAAGGAATCTACAATAATTGGATTATAGTTTATTTTTAATCTATATCTATAGATAATGACACAACGACAGAGTCATTGACACTGAGAATCGGAAAATAGTTTTATTTAACGTAAATGTAGCTTTAGAAAGGAATTTTTGACAATTCCACCCCCAAGGAGGTTTGATAGGAGGTATTTGTATGAGCTTTACATTATAATAGAATATGAGCTTGTGAGAGAAAATTCAGGAATTCCACACAAAAGAATTCAGGGCAGAGCAACAGTTTTTAACAGAAATGTAATTAAAAGTTAATATTACTTGAAACTAATTACATTAGCACTTTGCGTGTCCACTTTACGACTTTTAAACTATTTATATAGACAAGCAAATGTAAATGTAATTCATTTAAATGGATTAAATTTCATGACAGGTATATGCAAAATTTGCATTTATTCATATAAAATAAATATAACAAAAAAACTGATCATTCAGAATGCTATAGTCAGCTAAAAATGGCGGCCATTTTATCTTTTGTATATTAAAATAAATGGTATAAAGCACCGGATGTCGTGATATTCAAGCTATTACGGAGCGCAAGACGAAACGAGCTGAACAACGTCGCGGAACGAACGAGATTAACACAGCCTCTGTTTGAACTTAACTAACACTACACGAAGCGAACACTCTATTAATGTGTTTTTTAATGATTACTACCAATACTTTATCGCGGCTGACAATTTTGATCTTAACAAATTGTTCATTTGTGATATCTTGAAGTGTGTGTGTGTGTGAGAGAGAGAGAGAGAGATAATTGATTAACTTCCAATAAGTTATAGTCATTTTGATTGAACTTTTATTATTATTAACATAACTAAAATAAACATCAAGAAACAGATAATGTACAACAGTTTAAAAACAGTTTAAAACTAAAATGCCTCAATTATCTTTCACAATAATTGGCTTCAATAAGGTTTTTGATAAAAAATATATTATAAATACTTAACTCTTATATAGCATATATATATATATATATATATATATATATATATATATATATATTTATATAATTAAAGTGTCTGTTTGTAATACCAAATTAACGGCTTTTCACTAAATGCATAAAGTATATACGATACTTGGCTACAAATATATTTTTTAATTTTTGTCTGTCTGTTTGTTCTGACTAATCTTTGCAACGATATATTCTAACAGAACTTTCACTGGTTGATAGGTGATGTTATAAGGAGTAACTCAGACTACTTTTATTAAAAAAAGAGCAATTTAGCGCGAATGAAGTCGTGGGCAAAGCTAGTTAAAAATAAAATAAGAGGAGAGAAACTCGATTCCTTGCATTGTTCGTTGACGGCGCGGCGTCACTAACACGAACAATCATGACCCGAGGCAACACACGCGCATACTGCGGATATACCTGGCTCTTTAACTCATTTTATTTTAATAAAACACTAAACTAACACTATTTTAATATTAACTTTGGATTTTTACACTTCTTTACCATTCTTCTTTATACCAGACTACATTTTATTTACGGCCTGAGTTCTACGTGGTATGTACCAAAATTGTAGCCTATATTACTGTAAATTTTTATCGAAATCTGTTCAGTAATTGTGGCATGAGAGTAACAAACATACTCACAAACTTTCATTTATAATATTAGTATCATGATACTTATAAGCTTTATTTCGCACCCCTTATACAATTTATACCATATGGTAATCGTATCAAGTATTCAAAATAAACTAAATATCGGCAGCGCTTAGATATTCACACGCAATTCTAGCAAATTATTCCAGAGAATTATCAATCGCTATCCGGGCCTGTGGATCGGATAAAAACGCGATCCCTTTTTTAACCCTTGTGGTTTTTATAATGATACTCATTTTTATCCTGGATATATATTATTATAATATGTTATGTTTTCTGTACTATACATTTCTCTAATACTATCTAATCTATCTAATCTAATCCAAGTAACTTTTATAACATTAATATTGCATGTTACATACATATAATAAGCATACGGATTCGTCACCGCGTTGGTGCCAGATGTGTACAAAACAGAGTATCAAAAGTTTTGTTGGAGCTTAAATTTTCAATTTATTAAGTGTTGAATATAAAAACGAATAACAAAATAAATTTAAATGTTATAAATATTAATTCTTTCCTTTAATAACCCAAGTAATAAGAGACAAGTGAAAATTATAAAGACTAGCACACTGGAATAAGTTTACAGATTCCTCTTAACCACAGCTATGTTATAACAAAGGACTGCCTTTGTTATGCGCTCCGGTATCTCTGTGACAAAGCAAAATATAATATAAATTCCTTTATAAATATAAACTGATCTTTAAGCTTTAGTTAATTATTAACTAAAGTCTAACTATAACTACACCTTCTTAGAAACATTAAATATTGAATACTATAACCGAGAGATAAAACGAGCGCAGTATTAGATACAGTGATGTTATGTTGGCAATAAATAGCAGACGGATGTGACCAAGACTTCCTCTGTTACTTTGTTACAGGTAAAACCGGACCCGCATGTAGTTTTGTAGATACATGTGTGTACAACATACATATATAAAGATATACATTCAAACGTAATGATATGACATGTGTTAAACTAAAACAAAAGTAATATGTAAGTTCGTTTGGTAGTAATGATTAAGTTTCAGATCAAGAGAAATCAAATTAAGATCTATTCAAATGGAAACCCTTTGATTAATATGGGATTTTGATTTTGCTATTACATTAATAATAATTTGTTATTTACTCTTATATATACATAAAAAAGTGTCTGTTTGTAAATACAAATTAACAGATAAATGCATATGATAATATTGACTTTACTTACATAAAAAATCTGTCTGTTTGGTCCGGCTAATCTCTGAAACGGCTGAACCGATTTTAACAGAACTTTCACTGGCAGATAGCTGATTTTATAAGGAGTAACTTAAGGCCTTTTTATTAAAAAAAAACATATACCACGAACGAAGTCGTGAGCAAAGCTAGTAATTTTATTAATTAAATAAGCGTTGTAATAAAACGTTACTTAGATATATTATATTATACTTAATTCTGTATAACCTCAAGGTATTTAAAATCAACAACTCTCAATATAATTGTGATAGGTAACGAGATGAAAAGCGCCGGGTCCCGTTAAGACGAGCGACCTCTTTTGAACCATTACACAATGCAGACTATAAAAACTACAGAATAAACAATATATATAATACTGAGAAATACAAACAGACAGAGAAAATCACTATATAATAGTAACTTTAACTATAATAAAAAGTAAATATATAAAGTTTGATAATGTCTGTAAAAAGTAAACAAAAATCGGCGACTCTAGTTACTTATGAATTGAAAAAGATTGTAAAAAAGATATTGATGATGGGGTTTTTTATCCATGAATCATCCCTGTTGTTAGGGAATATGTGTCATCAGTCTACACCCCTAGGGCGAAGGGTATATTTTTAGGTTCATTACCTAAAGGGACTAAATTTGACTTGTACAATACAATAGGAACGATTTCCTAGAGGTCTTAGGTTCGAATCCCTCCAGATACATTTTTATTCCATATACATTTAACCTTAACATGGACAAACATGTTCATAGATATTACAAATAATTCAAATAGATTTTTATTTACGTATATACAATATCACTTATTTTTTCAATAAGAAAAAAGCTGATCTTATTTTGAAATAGAAAAGTAACAATCTGATTTGACGTCAAAAGGGTTTCATAAACGTTTAGTTCAAAGACGATGAAAGCTTGGATATGATGTATATATTATTACAGAACTTGAAGACTGTCTAAGGTCGGATAAGTGAGGCATTAATTTTAAACAAAGTATTGCTGGCCGCTGCGAGTCCGCGGGAGTGTTGAGAAATAACAATTTCTAACTGAGGTACCATTATACACAAACTAGAGGCAGGCGTTCACTTTAACACAGCGAGTAGCCATTTTGTTCATAATTTTGTAACAGTTGTAAGAAATAATCTAAATATCTCGTATAAAGTAAGTTTTATATCTATTTTCCGTTATTAGTTGATTAAAATACTAATTTATTAATTTTAATCATCATCATCCGTTAATTATAATCATCGTTCATTAATTTTGATCACCATCACCTTTCATTAAAATATAAATTCTTGAAGTAATTGACTGTATGTAATTAATGAAGGTTTGTGAGTGCCCTCAGTATATCTGGTTATATTAATAACAGTATTCAGTTTACAAACATAATTATTCAAATTACATATTTATGTATGTATTTTATTAAAACACCTGCTCATACAATTATTGTATGTGTTTATAACGGGGATTTGATTGACAAATTTTGTGTGAGCAATAAAAATAGTTGATTAACGACTTGACTTCAAAGTCAATAAGTAAATTAATAGTAAGTTAAAAGTGAATCCATCTTCTTGCAATATTGATATTATATTAACATCAAACATTGTTAAATTATTAAAAATAGCAACTATTGAGCTTCAGCCTGGCTCTTAGCAGAGCACCCGGTGGTAGCTTGCTCACGGACTGACTACACTGACTTTTTATTGCAATAGTTATTACAAATATGCCCACTTGAATAAATCATTGTATTAATATTATTTATATATATATATATATATATTTATTAATCTAAGTTGTTACATAGTTAAGCTGCAGGCAACATCGTGATATACATACATTCACTTCTACAAGGTTACTACTGGGTGTTATGTACTATTAATTAAAGGTCACTTTCGTATCAAATTGATGATGTAACGTGATCTGAGAATTATAATATTATACTAGCTGTGCACTCGACGTTGCGCGGATTGTTTTGTTAAATAAAAGTACTCTAAGTTACCTCTTAAACTATCAGCTATCAGTGAGTTCTATTATATCGGTCCAGCCGTTTCAGATATTACCCGGAATGCACAGACAGACAGGTTTTTTTATTTGTAAGTAATATATATACTTTCATATGCGTTTAGTATAAAGCTGTTAATTTAGAATTACAAACGGACACTTCTATTTTATTTATATGTATAGATTGCTTCGTCTGTGTGTTTGTAATCATTGGTTTTACATATTTCTTGATGAATAGGAGTATATATAAATATACTATTGTGATGTTATAGTAAATGTTTTGAAATTTATGAATACTCAATAGAATTTCTTTACGACGTAACCTTAAACAAAATATGTATTATATCAAAATTAAAATGAATAAAAATATTTTTTTATGAAAACATATAAAACATATATATTATCATTAATTTTGTAATTTAGATCAAATTACAAATTTAAGGTGATAATTAAAAAAACTAAATCACTTTTAACTAAATGAACTAATTAACTAATTTCACTTTTAAACTAATCTGATGTTAAACTGTTGAGAGATTAACAAATTATTAAAAATATTTTCAAGAATTTTTTTTGTTTATTACTTTTAATAAATTAGTTTTTAATATATAAAAAAGTCTACATAATAACAGACAAACGGGTTATTATTTTATATTAGTAATTTCTCTAAGACTACATTGTTGCAAAGGTAAGTAAGTAAGTTAGTTCTTATCGCACCGTTTTGAAGCCTAGTAACAATTTCTTGTTAGATAATAATTATATTAAAATATTATAGATGTTTTTCGTTCATATCATTTCTTGTGAGTTACAGAATAACTTCTGATATATAACCAAAATTATTATTTTTATTATCTACAATAGTTATTTTGACCTCGTTACAGTAATGTTTCCTGTATTATTAAACATGAATTATACTATGAAAAAATATTGTAAATTAAATATAAATAAATTTTAAAGAGTGTATGTTTGTTTGTTTTGGATTTTAATAAACGTAACAAAAAATGTCTAGACTTAATGGGGTCTGTGACTAAGATATCTCCGCAGAGGGATCGAATGACTCACTTAGTATTACACACACACGCACACACACATACAATCTACAGTAGCACTACTTAGAACCTTATTAAGATTATTAATTCGATAAGATCTATAACAACCATCTATTTATATGAGCTACTTCGCTATCTATTGACTGATGTTACAATTAAAATACGTAATCATACACATAATTGACTTCAATAATCAAAATTAATCAGGAATATACAAATTATATTAATTTAAAAACATTTAAAGGAAACGAACGACACATTGACTTTGAGATAAACACATTTCCGGACAAACAACAAACAAATATTTAGTAACCAGATAACGGTTTTAATTAACATTGTTATTAGAGATCGAAAATAATATATATATATATATATATATATGGTAAATCATTGTTTAATACATAACATATAACTATCCCCTACGGTGATACCAAATGGGGCGTAAGATAAAGAAAGATAAAGACAATAGACAATAATTCAGATGTCACACGCTTCAATAGACATTGATTCCAACGTATTAGAAAACCTCTATACTACAAAATCACACAACTTGCACCAAAACAGTAATTTAGTTACTCTATAAATGTTTTATATATACATATAAATAAAATTGTAGTGTCTGTTTGTAATTCCAAATTAACAGCTTTTCAATAGATACATATAAAAGTGTATGCGGTACATAAATAAAAAAATATATATAATTTTTTTTCTCTGTCCATATGTTTGTTCCAGCTTATCTCTGAAATTTCTGGACCGATTTTAGCAAAACTTTCAATGGCGAATAGCTGACGTGACAAGGAGTAACTTTGGTAACTTTTATAAATGCATCCGAGCGCAAAGTTTATATAAAGCATATATATATATATACAATATATATATATATACAATATATATATATATAATAAAGATATAATATTAAATTGTCGTTAACATAAACAGGACAAAAGTTGCATCTGGATCAGTGACCTGTATCCTGTAGGTACTCTTATCATAATATTGTTGACTTTTCCTTCTTTGACTGCATTTACATGACCTCTATAGAATCATTTAAGACCACTCAAATTATAAAGTGCCTACGACTGACGAGATTACACGGACCAAACAACCTGACAAAGAAAAAAATTTTTTTTTTATATGTTAGTAACATATGCATTTAGTTAAATGCTGTTTATTAGGTATAACAAACAGACAATTCAATTTTATTTATGTATTTTATAAAACTATATTAATAAGAAAAAAATTCTATGATAATAAAATTCAATATTTAAATGCCCATGGGAACATTATGTCGCAATGTTAGCAATAAAAATAAAATAAAAAAATATATAATAAATTGAGATCACCTGCTTTGTATGTAAACGACACCTGCGGACCGACAGATGGTAAACAAAAAATAAATGACCCCCCCCCCACCCTGACTCTCCGGAAACTGACATGTGAGAAGCGAAACTTACAACCCTGTGTGAGTATGATTACAAAATTCGCTTCAATACTTCATAATAAGCATGATTACGAGTAGGGGGAGCTTTGAACAGGTATAAAATTAACTTAGGGACAGAATACCATTAATTATTCCTGTAACCGTATCATTATCAATACAATTTCTCATCCAATAAAACTAGAAGCAATTAAAAAACCAAACATTACACGACATACCGGTAGTTTAAAGATACAGAGTGAATAAAAAAAACGCGACCCGCAGTGCTAGGTCCGGTTTGTCCGGACGAGACAGGAATGTGACACACCACGGCCACCACGGCCAGCATGGGACCCGGGCGCTGCACTGACTCACTCCGAATTACATTTTTACACTCAATGCATTTAGAAAGTTCAAACCGCGTGGGTGCGAGGGATTACTATTGTTTTTAAACCCACATGTAATATGACGATCTACAAATTATTAGTATTTTATCCTTGGGAATAAAGCAAATCCCACGCTATCAAAGGTCCTTTAGAGGGATGAGGAATTCTTGTCCGCCTCTTACATACAAAATTCCATTCCGGATGAAATATGTTTGTGGAATTTAAATTCTTTATACGTTTTACAATTCATTGTTAATTTATTTTATTGCTGCATCATAACTATTGTCAAAGTTGTATTCAACGCATCACATGTGTTGTGAAAGATATATAAAAAATGGTAGTGACTGTCAGTGCGTTAGTTACTCGAGCAACAAGTTTCAACACGTGCAAGGGTTACTATACAAGTTCACTCTCTTTAACTCTAATACCTAGACTATTTTATTAATTACAAAAAATATTAGTAGTAAGTCTTATCTCGGATTAAACAAATTTATATTGAACTTGTATTAAAATAAATATTTTTATATAATCCATATAACTAACACTTATTATTGTTAGTTTATATGAAGCAATAATAATTGTCCCTTATTAAATGCATTTCAACGTCGCCTTGGTCTGGAGCAAATCATTCCCATAATAAGATAAGTTTTAAAGTTGTGCAAGAGATTGTACGTTTCCGGCTAAGATTTGATTACAAACAAATTACATTATAGTAACGCATATGCTTATGTTAAATAATTGTTTATTACTGAATTATAAACAAAGTTATACTCAAGTATAACTTGTTAAGAAGATTGTGTAATAAATATAATAATTAAAGATGTTACTGAGTATCCACGGCCAGTTAACATTCCAACATTAAAGCGCACTTAAATGAACCCACAGAGCTCCATATCACAACACTCACTCTCACAATACAAACAGTATTTACGTTAATGATAAATCTTTTAAATATTATATTTAATATGACCACATCGACGTGTGGTTCGCGGTACGGTCGGAGTGAACTTAACTTTGTTGACAAGCGGTGCTCCCGCCATGTTTGAAAGCTTCGGCTCTCGTCGGCTTATTTCGGAATCGTTCGGGCGCTACGGCAGTGCGTGACAGAGTTGAGATAGTGGAGTAAAACTTCGTTACTTTACGAAGCCTTCGTAAGTTTTGTTTTCAAGTTGTATATCTTACGTTTTATACGTAATAGATAATAACTTTTTAAATGCAACCAGTTTATAAATAGTTTATAAGCGTATTATATTTTTATGTTACATGTATTATAATAAGTTACTAAATATATATTTTTGAGTTAAAATTAATCTGAATATGCCAAAATTAAAGTCATGAATGTGTCATATATCACACATCCCTGTCCCTATCCTGAACAGTTCTTGTATAATTTGCATTACTCTATGTACGCTTTTGAAAATTTTTGCTAAACCATTTAAAAAAAAATAACAATTCCTTTATATCATAATATACTAATTAAAACTAAATTGAAGACTTCCATAGAATATAAATAACAAAATAATGTATTCACACAACAGAGCTGCTGGTAATGAAAGGCATTTTGCATACATTTACTAATTACCCGTTCCCGGTAACGTTGAAAACGCCAATTTCAGCTTTAGTACAATTAATAAACTAAACATTTCGTAAGAGAGTTGTGAAAATAAAATGTAATACTTTGTAGTTTGTCTCAACGTCCAGTGAGAATATTTGTTGGTTCAAATTGAGGCCAACTCAGATCTTCGTAGCTTATAGGCGTGAAATGTAATGAAGGAAATTTCATCCTTATGTTAAATGTGAAAAGGTCGAAAATATGAAATGATTTGATGTTAAAATAAATGACGACCAAGGCTCGGCGTCACGATCGGTCGTGAACTTACTAAACTGGTTCTGGTATTGTTCTGAACTTTAACTAAAAGTTACAAGGGCTCATAACCTATTACGAACTAACTGTATATTATAATAATTTATAGTAACAATTAATATTTTAAAATTTATCAGCTATTTTATTTAACAAATACTACGATCAAATAATATATTTTTATTTTTAAACAATATTTATATATTAAGAACTTACACACATAACTACTAATAATGTATATATAACTGCATACAGAAACATAAAGAAAAAGAAAAATAATTATTATGCTAGCGACCTCTCGTATCGAGTAGTGGTACTGTATGAACGATGCAGTTCCCGTAACAACCAAAAGAGGGCGCGTTAATTAAGATTGCTTAATTAAAACCGATTTCTAAACATTTATCCAAAGTTTACACCAAATGAATATTCAATATCAGTATAATATAGCTTATAATTACTTAATATATAATGTATTCGTATTTAAAACATTCGAATGCTAATTATCGCTTCCCGTACACGGCACAGTTTTCACGAACGATAACATTGCCTCCGCTATTACACTTTCCGGTTCTTTAACAAAATAATATCAACACATGACCTGATTATTTCAATTTTTTGTTTAATATATTTTGCGGGTGAATGGTGTGTCGCTGACGGCAATGATTGCCAACGACGTGTCAGAATTATTGATATAAATAGATGCAAGAGTGCAATGTACTGGAGACTTCAAACATCAAACATCGACTGAAACAAACTTCATTGCTGAATCGTAATTAAGGAAAATATATTTTATCTTACGTATTAATAAGATTAAACTACTTATTGGTGAACTTCTAAAGACTTCATTCACTCACACGATAATAAATTAACAATTATGCTAATATCCATACGAAATACGAGTTAATTTCCTGTCTTGGTCATTCATCTCTAAATATACAATTTAGTACCACAAAATGGATATTCAAAATTAACTTTTTACTTCTTGATATTGAATCTTAGTGCAAGTTAATATTTAAATAAAAAGTATATACTAATAAGGATAATTCAAAACAAAGTGATGAGATCAACGCTGACCTCACCGTGTCAGTGAGGACAGCGTTAGTATTAAATACTTTATTGCATCAAGTGTTGAATTGTTAATATATATTAGTGTAAAATTATTAAAGACTCGGCGGTTTTATCGGATGTTGAGTGACGTATCGGATCGTTCGATCAAAAAATCCCAAGACGTTTCCTGGCTCTCAATATTTCATTCACCCGGTTAACAATGGCGGAACACAATATGCCACTCTAAGCTCTCGGGCTTCCGCTCGGGATGCTGCATAGAAAACCTTGAGGTACCCTCCAAAAAATATTTTACGTTAAAGTACAAAATCATAATATATTAACCCTTCGCACTCGAGTGGTGGTGACTGTTTCTATTTTCTTATCTGGTGATATTTTATGGCTTGATCTTGTTCGGAAAGTATTCGTCTAAATGCGAGCTGCATAACATTTTAACAGTAGGTACATACCTACTGTTTAGTAGATGCGGAAAAGACCTCGAGTGCAAAGGGTTAAACTAGAAGAAAACTAAAACAAAATCATACCGAAACAACAGCTTTATAGGCGTATAGATCAATTACGAATAGATATAACCTTGGGTTGGATTTTGAATTTCATCACAATGCGGAAAGGAGGCACGGAGTGGAACCAAAAAGGGTGGCGACAGACAATACGGGAAGCGGATGTGAGCACGGGACACCTACTGAATGATTAAAATACAGGTAAACAGACACTTTATAATACGTGACTATAATTAAGTTATACTCAAAGAGCCTCAATTATAAAATAGCAACTAAATCTAACACAGTTATTAATTAACGTAACAATAATATATGTATTATTTGATAAATTAAGTATACAATATCGTGTAGCGCATTAGTTTAACCGACTGCAGAGAGGAGGTATGATGTATGTATGTATCCGGCGACGTGAGTCACTGTGAGTTGACGTGTTTAATCTTATCTCTCGTCTTCAATTGGTGAATTCTGTATTAGCACTAAATTATCAGATGAATTATAAAATTAAAACAACATTTTTGGACAACACTTGCTACGTAACTAAAAATAACATTTTCGTCACCAATTCTTAAAACAGCGTTCATAGTTTTAGATTTACGTGGTTATGTCGATCTAAAATTCGCAATCATAGCAAACTTAATCTAGATCGGTTATCGGCACCGGTCAATTAAGAAATGGATAACAGTTTTAATATTTAGTATCAAAATCTGAAACACTCACGGAATTGACAAGTCGAACAATTTGTAATAAGTAAAAAATCCTACAAACTTAATCCAGATCGGATATTGGCATCGATATTACGAGAAATGGATTGCAATATCAAAAAAGTAAAAACTTATAGTTATCTACCAACTTTAGTAGATATATAATTAAATGTTAATAACATACAGACATACAGACATGTGGGTAAACTGCTAAATTATGGTAATGAGTAATGTATTTACTTCATAATTGCTCTCATTATAATAAATAAATTATTGCTTTATCGTTTTTGAGATATAATCGACTTAACATTATACATACATACATATATTATTCTTAACAGATTTTATACATGATCAATAAAAAACACAAAAACGTGCTATAGTCAAAATGAGGAAAACATAATTGTATAATCTATATCTATATACATATATATATATATATATATCACATTAAAGAGTCTGTCTATAATTCCAAATGAATAGTATTTCACTAAATGCATATGAAAGTAAAAAAAAAACTTTCTTTTTTCTGCCTAATCTCTGAAACGGCTGGACCGATTTTAACAGAACCTTCACTGGCAGATGAAAAGGAGTATTTACGCAAATTTTATTTTAGAAACTTTCGCGCAAAAAAAGTCGTGGGCGCAGCAAGTATTATAAAAACAACTGCAATAATAACAGATATTCTAAGAACCGGTATCTGAGAATCCTATCGAAGATATGAAATAATGGTATAATAAAATAAGTTTCAATTAATTAAATTATTATTAATTAAAATAAATATAGACTTGATAAGTTGTATCTCTTATACTACACTAAAAGATATTCTACCTAGCACACTATAATAACTACTAAACCCTATCTGAAACTGTTCAGGTTTATTATACAACGATCAAGATTCAAGACGTATTCGACTCGTTTTTACTTTGTATTTAATAGTGTTCTAACATAGTAGTGAGATTATTCAATACTTGCTACCCGGTATCCAACTAGTTTTAGAACAACCTTGGCTTGGAGATACAATGATGTGCATGTGTCTTTATATATATATAAAGACAGATGCACATATACGCTACACGCGTTTGTAGATTTGGTTCAGTAAAAACAGACACATAATACAATAAAAACGTTAAATTCATAACAATTATACAATATCAATATTCATATCATAATGTAATAACAATTAATTAATTCTAGAGAAATTTATTAATTATATACGCGAGGAGACACGAGACGAGATGCGTGACGCCATGTACTCACTGTCAGCGATCACTGATCATACTAATTAATATCATAACTTTAATTACATTTATTATATACAAATGACTAACGCTATCTGAAGTACACTTCAGTGTTTAAAACTTTATTATTACAAACAAAAAACAAAACATATATTTAATAATAATAAATAATACACACCATCGATATCGTCTTGTGAATTTTCAAAATCCGCCAAAGTTAAGTTTGACAAGTCCTCTACGTACACCTGGGGGTGTCTGTTGAGGGTGTGGCGACCCCCCAGCGAGTGGTAGCAGCTCTCCTCCTCGTCCGCCGCCTCCTCGGTCGAGGATCCCTTCAGACACGAGTGGAAACTCCGTGATAGTCGTCTCTCCGTACTCATCCTCGCTCATGTCATGAAATATCCAGTTTTAAAACACTTTCGTTTTCCTTTATCACTTACGTATCACGTATCACATCACTCGTACTCGTACACTGATTCACTCGTTAATCAAATTTGTATTTATTTTCACTGTTTTATTTTTTTTATCACCATACACGTGACTTAACAGTTAATTTTGCGATAACTTATCATCGAAGACCTATATAAGATATACATTAGTCAATTGCGTACTCCATAAGGGGCATTGTTATGTACCAAGTAATCGGACGTATAAAGAAATCAATGTTGGAATCACAAAGGAACCTGTTGATTGTAGCGAGAAGAAAGTAATTAAATTGCAAGATTTCTGGATACACAAAAACGCAAAACACAACTCGTATAACAAGTTGGTACAGAGCCTTGTGTGACGTCTGGAGATATGACAGCGCGGGGTCGATGACCTCCCGAAGAATGGGGTCTACCAATGTGACATTCGACTAATGAATGGTACTCGAACAAAAGGCAACATCTTTGTTAGGAGTACGCTAGCGAGTACCCGGTAATGTACCCGCCGTGGGGTTCAAACCACAATCCTTCTAATGTCCAACGAAAAGCTGCTCTACTTTGTGTAAATAAAACTCTGCCTACAACCATCGTACCCTGGTATTAAATCTATTCTTATTCGGTTTATTCTTTTATGTTGTGATCTATTTAAAATATTTTGTATCACTAGAACCTTGGCATTAATAGCGTTCCTCGGTGAGTTAAGAAGTTTTTCTTGCGACAATAACTCAATGAACCTTGAAAGGAATTTTCAATGCTATTTCATTTGAAAAATTTAATATTAAACCTTTAACAAATAATGCAATTTATAACACGCCGGATTAAATAAATGATATCAAAATATTACATTACACTAATAGATAGTTGATTATTCTCTAGGAAGAGGAACACTTAGTTTTTTTATATCTAATGAATCTGCTTGCCTCATTCGTTGACAAAAAAGTGAAACTCACAAAGTCATTGTTTTATGGAAAGTTAAGTGTGGGAATACGAGGTAGTTACGGAGAAAATTGCGGAAGACGACAAATGAAATAACACAAAGACATATTAAAAGAATGCACGATATGAAAAAAATAATCTTGTGTTAAAAACTACCTAATAGGAAACAATTTTACTTAATAGCAAGGAGTTAGTGAAAATTTTATTTTTTAACCGGGATATGAACCTCAAGCAGTCCGGTGTCACACGCACTAATAGCACCACCGGGCCTGGCGCGCCGCCAACTCCCAAGATAAGCAAGTCCACTCGCTCCGCGAGCGTACCACTGCCCGTGGAATTATAAACACGCGATATATGAATAACATTATTAGTGCTATTGTTAGTTTACGACCTTGCTGTTAAATCATGATAAAAAAAATATTTATTTGATTATAAGTGGGTCAGTATTATTAAAACAAAAACTAAAAATTGTGTGATTTGTACGAGAGATATAACAAGGATAGGTAGATTTCGAAACCTTTTGTACGAAGACGGTAAATCTGAGGACGCGAATAAAAGCATCCGTCTGTCCGTTGACATAAATTAACGACGTGGCAGGTATATAAATGATGTAGGAGCGAAGAGACCATCGAAGGAAACGGACTATTTGCGACGGATACGACGACGACCAGCGGGATACAGCCGCGAGGAATCGAGTTATTGCTCATTAGACGAGTTTAACTGGATCTACAGATGGATCGGTTTTGATCACGAACGTCAACAGTAGCAGAAAGTGAAGTTAACACAATACATGTTATAACAATCATTTATCGTTGACATTTATGTCTTAATTAGAAGTGACGCTTGAGTTCTGTTATACATGAAGACGTCCTCAAAAAAAGTAGTTAATTGTCGTATTATACAACTCATTAATTAATAGTTTTATAATATAATTAGTGCTTCAAAATATAAACAAGTAATTCAACCGAAAAATTAACATCATATTTCAGACAGATAGACACTATAAACAATAATAAAGTACGAATAGCAGACGCAATTAGTACGAGACTTACTGTAACACCAATAAACCTCACGCACACAACTACAATTAACACGCACACCACAATAAAGACTTCAACATGTTTATAATGATTTTTGTAATATAAAACTGGGTCATCACGGCCTGATATATAATAAAAAATACATCCGCATGACCGTCTTCACTCAGAGACACTGACACACTGAAGTTGGTTGACGGGCTGCGCGCGCGCACGCCTCATGGTGTATTTACTTACGTTTGAAATGTGATCTAATAATTCGATCACAACTATAATATATCACACAACTTTTAACGTTCATTAAGTTATAATGTTATCAATATACATATATGTTTTCATCATATTATATACATATATTAGGAGATAGTAGAATTACCCATAATATGATACTTATTTTAGTTAATTCAATTTATAAACAGATAATATTAATAACTTTATTGTATTGTAAGTAATGAAAGTGAAAGCGGTCGTAACAAATAATATTAATAAACCTGTAAGTGACTTTTACTCAAAAGCTAAAACAGGCAGGTAAGTGAGGTGAGTGAAGGGGGAGAAACAACGAACTGTGGAGGGTTGACTTCAGTACACTTGTGTAATTATTTTAAGACTAGACGAGACGAACAAACAGTGCCGGAATGTCGACTGATATATTTATTTACATTGTTAAAATATATATATATTACTTTGAATTTATATTTAATATATTCTTTGTACAAAGTAAATCAATTTAAATAGGATTTTTAATTTTAGAATAGATAAAAAAGAATTTAAAGTTTCAGTAACTTAATTATTAAATATATATATATAATATGAAGTAATCCGTTAATCTTAACAGTATCCGTACTCTGCGGTTATAACACTATAGTCCTGAGAATACAAACAAAACTACCAAAACCGAAACGTACACAAGCCAGTTCAATCGCAATATAAAAATGTATATAAATTTATATAAACAGTATAAAATCCCGTGACATCGTCTATTACTTTATTTCACCTTGTACTTGTGAGTTAATCTAATTTGAAGCGAAATGAGATCTGCCGTTGCATTGATTATTTTTTTCTATTTTATACACATAAATACAAATTAAAAGTACTTTAAATTTAACTTATAATATCACAAAAATTCTGTTATTTTTTAATACAATGATGAAACGTCAGACTAGTTTCACTGTTCCAAAGAGTCCATGAAAACGAACCGACAAGACACTTGATAAGTAATAATTGTACATAAAAACCTAATATTTTGAATACAAAAGTATATATTAGTAATACTATGTAGGTGTTGGTTGGTTGGTTGGTTGGTTGGTTGGTTGGTTGGTAGGTAGGCGGAGGGTGGGCGATCTTGGCACGTAGAACGCTTTACGCAAGCTATCCCTTCTATTTCATGTATTGATATCTGATCATCAATGTCATAAACAATGATTTAATAATCAAAAATATACATAGCATATACTCTGTCTTTACCTTCAATGTATGTTACTCAATAAATGTATTAAAAAAATCTTTCTTAAAATGACAAAGATAATCAAATGTATATATCATAATATATTTTTTTAAGTGATAAAAAATGGATGCACAAAAAGACATACATTTTCTCTATTAACAATATATATTAATAATTCCAATTCAATAATACTAAATAGTAGAGAGCAAAATCTATATGCAACTTTCGTTGGTCGGTATACCGCCAGTAGTACAGTATGGAATTAAGTCGAATAACTGCAAGTAACCGGTACCGGTGCCAGTGAAACCGATTGATTGAATGTTCTCATTTTTTTTATGGATAACCGTAATCTTCATACATACATGGATTTAAATAAAACATGTGTATGAATGTCTTTCTTCATGATGTCAAACAGTTTTGATACTAATTTGTATGTAACCATCATTATAAAAGTATTTTTTTAACTTAATGATACGAAGATATATGATTTACTATAAGTGTGTTATAAGAATAATAAATGAGTAAGTGGTTCAGTAGTTAACAAATGTTTCATAGTAAGATTAAGCACGTTGCACAGCGGTCCACTCCAACCCACACGCTGACATACTTTCCGGCTTCAATGTAATGAGATCATGCCTCGCTAAGGAGATCTGCGCGATCCGGTCAGAGGAAGTGTTACATCCTGACTCCGTCCATATCTATGAAAAAGGAAACTATCCTAGAAAGCCAGCCGATAAAACGCGTAACACGATTTCTTATCACGGCTTTTAAAGCCATAAAATAAACTGGTATCTATGCGTATGAAAGAACATATCACGAAGTTCATTTCACAATCTGAACTTTATCTATGGGTCGTACTTTTTCATCTTACTTATAATAAAACAATGACGCACTTATACCATATCTAGCTCGAGTTATATTGGAAGTATGAATTCGTCTACAAATAAGTATATAGAGAGCAATGCAAACTTAAGGTTAACCAGAGCATTTCTAAATGCCATACATACTGCAGAGGCATATTTCTGATGTGGTGGTTCAGTAAATTGTGCTATAAAGCGTTGGAAGGACGCCAGCGAACCAGATCACAGCTTCCAGCGCGATTCTAGAGAATCGTTATCGGTGCACGATGTACCTACAACGTTTAATTGTAAATATATAGGAAATAGTCGTTTTGAAATTTACGCAGAAATAGTTTATATCGTGCGAAGTTATCATTAATATCTAAATAATAATTTATGTAAACCTACGTGAAAACTGATTCATGGACGCAGACAGGATTCGAACCTACGATCTTTGCGCACGTATCGTGCCCTGTGGGACACAGGATTTAAGAAAAATCAGCTTAACATGGCTAAACATGTTTATAGACACGTTCAAACATAAGTATACACTAATTAGGGTTTAATTACTGTATCAGTCCATTTAGTTAAAAAATGGTTAAACTTCAAATGTCATCTTAACACGAATTTCCCGGTTCCAATTGAGAACTAATTATATATCTATTTACGATAACAAAATCAAACTCTACTTTTATTAATAAAGAAGAATTATCTACAAAGATTCAATTCTTAAACATGAATTTATAAATAAATTGACTTTTCACTACATTCAGGCAACATTCTTAATATTATTAGCAGCGACGACAAAAACAATATCAAAATGTAATTTAATATCGATTTAATATAATTTATAGAACGTTCATTATAACTTGTTGCCTATTAATATATAATATCGCATCAGAGATGACAAACTCTCGCAAAAATCAAGTAAAGTGAAAGCTGATTGCGTAAGTACCAGACTGAGGTCCCACCGTTCAAGAGTAAGGATTACCGAAATGACTTTATTACTTATTATTACAACTTACCTCATTATTTCATATATATTTAAGATTAACTTCAAATATATTATCCAGATCCATTTGTCACTTACTTTTTTACTAACTGACTTTACAATTTGAGTATTTGTAATTATTTTCACTTACGTATTTAGTTTATTTTATAGCGATAAGATAATTATTTATTATTCTAAGATTATTTTTAGTATAACGTTTCATTCATTAGTTTTTTTTTATTCATTTCGTTTTTTTACTTAGTGGTTGACTTATAGATAATTAGCCTTAGCATTATCTCCGCCATTTGCAAAAATTTTACAATGAAATTTTAATAAATAAATAAATGTATATTTATTTCTTGTAAAATAAATAGAAATTTAAAAGACATTATTCCGCAGAATTTAATAGTGGATTATCATAAGAATTAGTCTTAAGTAAACTTCTTACAGCTAAGCCACTTGGAGAGTTTCTTCTTGGTTATAACGAGCACAAAAACATGAGGGTACTGTTATTTTAATAGTTTATCTATTGCGTAAACTTACCTACGACTTGGAACCTGTTTTATACTGGAATATGGTGATTAATACTGACAGGACATTGGCAATGGACAGGCGACGGACTGCGCTATAATATTATATATATTATAAAAAAAAGTTTGTATGTTTGTAAGACAATAATATTATGAAGATTAAATCTAATTAGAGACAGGACTCAAATATGCGAACATTTAAAAATTGTCTGACAAAATTTTAATTAGCTAAATATGGCCAAACATGTTTATAAGCAATTTGCTCACAGTTGACAGTTCAATAGCTAACAAGTTATTTAAGAATTTTGGTCTTATAAAAAAAAGGAATATAGATGCAAGAAAATCCAGAGTATATAGGTAGTTAATAAATTATCTAGAAATGCAACCAAGTTAATCTTTAAATTTTGTTATAATTATAACTAAATATATTAATAAATATACATTTCCACGTTTCTACGTTTTAAATAATAAAGCTAATATGCAAATATTCTACGGTAAATGAAGTATAGAAAAAGGGGAAATAAATGACAACGGAAATAGGAGGGGATAACCGCAGTTCCGTCGGCTTTTACCGACTATATTACAAACATTACAAACATACATACTTGTATATCAAAATAACATAAATACACCTAGAAAGGTATATAAACAAATGATTTAGTATTTACGTCTTTCATTTTATTACCTTCTTCGTTTCCTATTGTAAGAGGTTAATACTTTTAAAATTTATATTATTAAGTATATATAAGTATTGTAACAAATCTGACAAATTCATCATAATATTTATACGTATTACTTTACACTTCGGTTGACAAATTATTTTTATAAAAACATGAACAATAAATTAAGGTATTCGAGGACACGGCTACTCAACTGTGAAGACCACCTCTCCAAGTGGATCAAGTAACGTTTAATGGTAAACACTACTTATAATATATATAGGTAGTTCAGTTTGGATCACACACACAAACACACGCACACACACACTGTTACGTAATCTCGTTACAATTTCTCTAAAATGTAAAACAGCTGTAATAAAGGTCACCCTTTTTATAACTTACATAATATTATTAGAAAGTTTAATATTTCGTAATAATCTCAATACTATCTTTATATTTCTGTAAGCAGAGTATCCCTTATTCTCACGGGTCCTTATCACCCGCTGAAGGAATTTCTATACGATAACTACACTTATCTGTCTCCGACCAACGATTTATATGTTTATTCAGTACAAGACTGTGAGAAGGTACCTTATACATTGTCATAAAATTTACTAGATTATTGCGTGTTGAAAATAAATAAATACATACTTCTTGTTACCGATAATGAAAGAAAGGAACTAAACTATATAGCTTCAAACGCAAAAACATATATACAAAATAAGTACATACTGTAGTTTAATACAAGTGGTTCATAAAGTAATTTTGGTTCATATAACAACAGTATGGTCTCCCTTCGCGTAACGGTGATTAAAATTCCAGACTATGGGGCTATTGAAATTAAATTCTCATCGCATCCAGTGATGCATGGTGTGCCGGAGACGTGGACGGATTTACTAATTTTGAACCACAGTAGCGTACATGTTATGAAGTGTAAAATATATAAAACAAAAGCTTTTATTTTATAAGTGGTGCAATTCTAAAACAATTACCACTCGCTCACCGACTTAATGATCTCGAGTTGGGAGGTTCAAGTATTTTTGTATTTCGTTGAACAAAGCGGGGTGAGTCTATTGTATTAAGAAATAGCAACAAAGCAGGTAGCGAGATGCGGGTCTAAGACGCTCCATATGCGATCTCCTGCTCGCCACCCGGTATGGCAGATGTTCGTTATTCAGTGCGTACGTCTGTTAAGTAATTTATTATATACACTTTAATACCAAATTTGCACCACATTAACTCTTTAATTTTATATAGAAAGCGTTTTATAAACGTAAAATTTAGTTCACAGCCAATTTGGCCAGTGGAAGTTGACAGCTGCTGATCCGTGCAGCTTTAAAAGGTGAAACTGAACACATAACTGAACGTATAACTGGTATAATGTTGGTATAACGCTTATCAGTTGCATGATAACTGTAAAAGTGGGTAAAAACGTTACAAATACTTATCGTGAAAAGATAAATCGGTTGCAACTTCGTTCAATCAGAATGGAACTTTAAATGAGTGACTATGAGATGTTTTTATTGAGTTATGTGAGATTTATCTCGTTTATGTTTTGAGTTGTCATCTCTTAGGGTGGTCGATCACGCCTTGAAGCTATATTTAGGCCCCTGCAGCGGTCCAGTGATGTGTGGTTACAAAGGCCACGTCAATATAATATTAAATTATACCAACACCATCCATTAAAATGAAATCTGATCAAGATATCCAACAAAAATTACTATAAATCCAACATTAAATTATAAAGATCGACAAAGTTAAAATCACAAACTTCGTACACAACAATATCCAATGAATAATACTTGTACTAATTTTCATCACATTCACTAACAATAGTTTACAATTCACATAACTTTAAAATGTCACTAAAAAACTTTAAACGAACGAGGAGACGACACGCGCGCGTGACGACCGCGGACCGACTGTTTACAAACTACTATATACCACTCGCTCCACCGTTACACCTCGAGTGCCTTATGCACATTACAATAACGAACAATTTAGAATTATCACTGTTTCTAACAAAAAATACATTTTATGAATAAAAACAAAACATTAAAAAATATATTGTATTCATTTAAAACTAACACGAATAAGAATAATTTTTCAAATTAACATTGACTTGTAAAATTAGAGCACGCGATAATCTCACGTTACGTACGTTTACAATACTAGAATACAAGTAGCTTACATAGAATACAAATAATATATGAATACAAGAATACAAGTAGCTTGCATCGAATACAAATAATTGAGCTGAACGTAAGCGAAGCCCTTAACCGTTTGGAAAACCTTTTTTTGTGTTTAGTTGTCTCCAGAATGCGACGAAATAATTAGCTAAAAATTTTCTCATGTATGTTTGAGTTGAGTTGACGCGGATGTTATAGAGAAAACAGAGTGAAAAAATATTTAGCCATTCAAAAGTTATCAAGAAAAGAAGAAAGGGGCTCAGCTCAACACCCGCACAACACTGTTGGTTGATCCTAGTATAAGAATACAAGTAACCTACAGCGAATAAGAATAATACAAGAATACAAATAACATAAAAACAGAATACCTTTTCCCATCTTACAGTGTATAAAGTTAGTTAGCATATGTATTTATTGGTATTGTTTCTCACAGTCTGTTATTAAAAATCAGGTACGGCAGTTAATATTGGCTTGACTAAATAAAAATCTGTGTGACCCTTAATTTATAAACATACTAGCTTATACCCACGTCTTCACATAGTTATTGTTGTAATAATGGATTAATAAGTAATTAATTTTACGGCTTTCAATATTATTGAAATAATTCTTGATAATATTTTATTTTAATAAGTATATTTTATTGCCCGATATTTAATTTATCAGCGTTAAAAAACTTGAAATTATATTATTAAACAATTATTATAAATATATAATAGAATCAAAAATGATATTTCCATAAATAATAATATTAAAAAGGCTATAATACGAAGTTGAACAGTCGAAATGTAGATGTACGAAGACTGTTTACACCTCACGAGATTTATCGCAGCGCGAGCCGGAAGAGAGGAATAAACAGAACTATAATTAACAGAGTCGAGTCGTTGAATGTAAAAAGGTTACAGTCCACACGAGTGTCACCTCAAGCAACGAACACGTGGAGTCTGGAGATAACACTGATAACACACACGATACGATAATACGATACTGTAAATAAATATAGCTGGAGGGAGATAAACGATTATGATACACATAGAAATAGCAACATATATATATATATATATATATATAATGGTATAATATAATAACATTATGGTATTAAATTAATTAATTAATCAATAAAAACACACCATGTATATGATCCAATTCAAACCTCGGTTTGATTTGATTCTTACACAACACCCAAAGAAGCGTTCTCAAACTCGTCCCAATTAAAAGGCGTGAAACGAAACATCTGCATTGCTGTTGTGTACAGAAATAATATTTAATTTGAGTTTATATTTTTTGGCAGTCGTATAAGACCTCTCGCAATCAAGAATCAGGAACCACTCTATAATGTATTTACTTGTCCTATTTATTTATTGTGAATGAAGAATAACATTTAATTTTAATATTAATAGTTAAAATTAGAAAAGAACTTACTTTTGCCCGCGGCTTCGCATGCCAGAGCAGTATTTTTCGTTTGTTATTTATCGTGTGGTCAAAGTACAGAAAATCTTAATAAATTTTATATGTTATTAATATATATAAACTATATATAAGCTATACTGTGTAGTTTCATTTTAATCCGTTCAGTAGTTTTTGCGTGACAGAGGAACAAACACACATCTTCACAAACTTTCGCAATTAATATCAGTAGGATGAAATGAGAATTGGAATTACTCTTAGAAGGATAAAATAAAATATTAAAATTACAAAGAATAGTATGTATTTTCTGATTATATATCATATTTAGCATAGCAAGAATATATATATTGTGTCACACAAACACACTTTTTTACTTTTACACACACATTGTCCGTCATATTTTTAGCCACAAGGTGCTTGAAGTATAAACTTTAACATTGTAATAAGTTAGGTATATAATTCTTTTGAGCTTAAACCTAACACTTACTTAATATCCTAAGTAAATGTGTGTGTGTGTGTGTGTGTGTGTGTGTTTGTGTGTGTGTGTGTGTTTGTGTGTGTTCCTAATTGATTGTCTAACACCAAAAGCGTGAAGTATCGGCACCAGAGAAAAAAAATCTCGGAACGAAAACATCGTTTTCAAAATAACTTTATAAACAAACATGGTGTTCACGTTTGAAAAAGGTCTTGCAAAAGGGCTGTCTACGTTTAAATATATTTTTATATTTTATAGTAATTTAGATTTACTTTTACTATATATTATAAATGTTATATATTATATATCTACAAACTTCTTACTTCGTTTATAAACATTTTTATTATGACACAATTTTTGTTAAAAAAATTAATTAAATTTATAAATAAGATAAAATAAACTTGTAAATTTTTAATAAATATTATAATATTCCAATGTGACAGCCCTGTTTGAAACGGATGCTGTGTAACGGAGCCAGCATCCACACGAATGCAACATCCGGCCGACGGACGATACGGGATTAGGACAATCATTAACTCACCGCTCTCATTAGAACACCTCGCATCTATATTTTCTTTCACCATCATTACATACTGAATAATGATTGTATTTATTAGGATATTTTCCAAATAGTTGAGCTTGAAGTTAAAAATGGAAATGGAAATTAAAAAAAAAAGGTGTTTTTCAAAACAATAGCTGTGTCATTAATATTTTTTTCAAATAGTTGAGCTTGAATTTAAAAAATGGAAATGGAAATTAAAAAATAGAAAATGTTTTCCAAAACCGTATTATAATTTTTTGCAAATAGTTAAGCTTGAAATTAAAAATGGAAGTGGAAACTAAAAACAGAAAATGTTTTCTAAAACCGTATTATAATTTTTTTTCAAATAGTTGAGCTAGTAATAAAAAATTGGAAATGAAAATTAAAAATAGAAGGTATTTTTCAAAACAATAACTGTATTTTTTCAAATAGTTGAGCTTGAATTTAAAAATGGAAATGGAAATTAAAAATAAGAAATGATTTCCAAAACTGTATTATAATTTTGTTTCAAATAGTCAAGCTTGAATTTAAAAATAAAAATGGAAATTAAAAATATAAAATATTTTCAAAAAAAAAAACTGTATTAAGATTTTTTTCAAATAGTTGAGCTTGAATTTAAAAGTGGTAATGAAAATTAAAAATAGAAAGTGTTTGTCAAAACAATAACTGTATTATTATTATTTTTTAAATAGTTGAGCTTGTAATAAAAAATGAAAATGGAAATTAAAAATGTAAAATATATTTAAATTTATAAATTTCGCTAGATATGTATCAAATGGAAAGTGTTCACACCATATAATTTAAACACAATTAACATACGACCGTCCTATATTTAACATATTTAGCATACACTCAGATAATTAATATAACATTTGCTTTCGAGAGCGTAACTGAGACATAATACATACTTACTGTGAGTTACTTCTTAAAGACTGACTTACCTGCAACAGAAATATATTTATTAACAAAAGGATTCATTACATTACCATAGTGGGTATGAGAATTAATTACAAAAGTGGGATGTGTAGCTTCAATGTAATCCGCGGTGAGTGAGTGAGTGAGTGAGTGAGTCATTCGCTAACAAGCACTCCGCTGAGTCATTGTTTTCATCGTGTAATGAATATCTATATTCATATTGACATGTGTGGGTCGTCTTAGTTTATACACCATATATAATTAGTGCCCACGACTTCGACCGGAATAAATTACGCCTTATAACATCAGCTATTAGCTAAAAGTACTGTTAAAGATTCAGAGATTAACAGGACCAAACAGACAAAAAATGTTTTTGTATATTTTTTATAAACATTTAGTGAAATGCTGTTAATTTGGAATTACAAACAGACACTTTAATTCTATTTATATGTATAGATTAGAAATAAAAGGCAAGTAGTTCCTTCCTTACAAATTACTTCCCAGAGGTAAATATAAAAACATTGAAGAATTCTGTAATGATACTCGTAAGCTTCTCGCTACTTGTATTTATAAAAACATGCACGGCTCCCATCCCATCCCATCCCTACGACGGATAGGACTAGAACACTATGTTAAGATACACCTACATTTATTTCCTATCCCGACACAATAAAAATCATAATATAAAACTCTTTGAATATTAACTTTAGAGGGGATTAAGTTCCTCACGACGCAGGCTTCCTGGAAAAATATATCATCGTCGGGACAAGAAGTGCAGTTAATTCCACACACGTTCCCGCGGGTATGGAGATGTTACGCAAAGTGCTGCAAGTCAATTACGAATCTCCTCATATTGTATTAGTGTCTTTTTTATTAAGTAGTTTAATTAAACATTTCTTTATACAAAATATACCACAATCTTTAATTCCTTATATCTTAAAACAAGGACTTAGGTATTAAAATTTCCAAGAAGCAAGACACAATTGGATCAATTGTCTGGAATTTCCTTATTAGTCAGACCGTCAGTTTTCTTTGTTATTTTTTTTATATAAAGTTTAGACACAGTGATGTCAAAGTGAACCATTCAGTTGTAACATATGTAAAACAAGTTTACCTCAAAACAACAATAAAATACACACAATAACACGCTACAGTGTAGGTACGTATTCTTGGAAATGTTTTCGAGTTACGGAGATGTAATGAATAAATTATTTGTGTTAACACAAACATGATCACACATCGGCAATACTGTTGGTCTTTAGAGTAAATAATTAATAGACAATTTATTGTATACTTTAAGCGTCCTAATTGTCCCCTAAAATATCAACCAAGTTCTAACTAAAACTAACAATTTTTACACTGCGATGTAGTGCGCTAATTGACCTAGCGCTTGATAGATTGGATAATATTATTTATTTATTATTATTATTTAGCTTCACGCCATATCCCATGCGGGGTAGCCTGAGACGACGGAGCGCCAAACGCTACGGTCCCTGCATACCTCTTTCGCCTCAGCCACTTGGATAATGCTGGATTGGATAATTGCTTGACTATTGTTTAGATGTCTGAAGGAAGTATTTTCTAAGTACGTAATAATAATTAAGTTGATAAAATTTAAACATCAAGTTTCATACAATGTTTATGTCTACCGACAATTCAGGTGAGAAAATGTATTATTATTTTTCATATTGTTTACTATTGTCTGGTCGGAGATCTCTCGAGTTGAGTAAATGTTGGTAATTAGCTGATTTACGTAAACCCGTGTAAACCGTGTCATGGCGGTGGTATTGTATGGCTCCTGTGGAGTTATGAACTCAGGTTAGTACAAATGTTATATTAAGGAAAAATTGAGAGCCTGGACGCAGACGGATTGATACAAAAATAATTAACATATGCATCATTGAATTATTTATAATTAAGGATAAATTAAATGCACAAAATGTAATTTAATTAAAACTCAATTTTGTTCATGCGTAATTCTTCTAAACTGCTTGAGCAATTTTTATGTATAAAAATACATTGAGTTCTTAGCTTTATGACCGGTAGATGGCGCTGTCCTTAAAATACTGACCAAGTTTAATTAAGTCTTTTAACCTCCAGGCACTTATCAATATATGTATTAATTATAATTAAATAAGGATAGTTTTATTTAAAAAATCTGTATATAAGTGCATTTTCAAACTTTTGGTTGAAAATTAATATAAAATAATGATTTAGAAAATCAGTAAAGTATTTTTTTTTATTAAAAGTCGTATTTAATGGAGGACAAATATTGCATTGTAAAATAGACAAATATGTTTTTATACAGATATGAATCTTCAAAATTTGTTTTGTTTCTATAGAAGATACACGTTGCAAAAAATAAATTTTCATACACTAGTTGGTTTACGCTGCGGTGGTCAGTCAGTCGGTACAACTCTTTATATACATACACATATATATTTATATAGATGCGTGTTTGTTCTCGCCTCTTATATGGCACCTCATTGTTCACTACTTACATAGGGTACACTGCCAAGTGGTGTCCTTTCACGCTACTTGCTTTAGACAAAAGGTTTTGTAATTCTATAAGTTTACTATAAACATATTATATATATATATTTATTATAAATATATAAATTTACTATAAATATTTTCAAAATAATCTTATTTTCTAATTGTTAAAATAATCTTATTTTCATGGCATTTTTGGAGCAACGTCGTATTGTATAATAGGTATAAATTTTCACGCTTTCATAAATTCCTAAAGGTTGTGAAGGTAGCAACGGAAATGTCACGAAAATAAACCTTACAGACGGACGGAGTACCGTTTGAGGTCGTTACAAATACAATGGCTGAATCATATTTTTTAGATGAACTCAATAATCGCTAAAAGTGGTTTTTTTTATCTCTAAATTCTTATAACTATATAAATATATGTATAAAAAGATTTTTTATTTACAGAATTAAAATGTCTGTTTGTCACTACCCTCCAAAGAATTAGTAGGCATTTTATTAAAATTACTAACTAAAACAATTAGACAAATATTTATGTTTGTTGGCTACTTTATATAATATAATCAAAATAACATTTCATGTTATTCAGTTAATTTAAAAACATTTATTTGTAAATAAATAATAAATAAATACAAACAGCATTGCGTGAAATACAACTATTAATATTGTTGTAAATATATTTAATAACAACACAATATAAATAAAAAATAAAAGTTGTTTTTCTCACATTTTATGTACCACTAACCAGACACAAATAACTGAATGGCATGAGATAAATATATATTTATTAATAAAACAGTGGTACGTGCTTATGAAGTTTGAGGAAACCAACCGTTTTAAAGGAAAAATAAAAATGATGACAATCCGGCAAAACTAACAGAAATCAGAAACATTCGATATAAATACTTGTCTTTTTAAAAAATGAACAAAATTAATAATTTTGTAATGAACCGGTTATACGTGTATAATTGTAATATTAATTAATCTTAATTATAAACAACGTTACATTTGATTTTATAATAAATATATAACAGAGCCCTCTGTTGACATCGTATGAAACTATCAATCAATATAATTTCTTTTTTTCCTGTAAATTTTTGAAACACCAATATTTTCATAAGACTGAATATATATAAAAAGGATAAAGTCCAAATGAAGAGTTTTATATGATATTACTTGCGTATATAAATATTTACAACGCCATCTAGCGTGGAATAGCGACAATACTTACATGCTCGTAACGCATCCAGAGATGGCGGTAGCGTTGCCGCATTACCTCCCTTCATCGCCGACAGAGCGGCGTACGCATCCGTGTCACACGGAAGATCATCACTATACTTTCTTTTCTTGCTCATTATAGCCTTCCACATTTTAAATTTTGTCCCTTTAGGCCTTTGTAAACTCATTTATATTACAATTTTAAATCACTCACATAATCACAATACTGTAGATGTAAAGACGAATCAGATATCAACTGGCAATGATAAGTTACACATAAATTGATACCGGTCTATTGAAAGAACCGCGTAAGTGCGTTACTTGTTACGCACAATTGACAGTTAAATCAGTGGTCAGGAGTGCAACCGGGCGTAACAATACTAAATGAATAGGGGCACTGCCCTTGCGATATTTTGCACTTCCTTATATGCACCGACCCGTTATTTAGATATTTATTTAAATTAACCGTATATATAATTATAAATATATTAGTACACTACACGCGATATCGTTCTATTTTATTTTACATATACGGAGGGTTATCCATATAAAGCTATGAAATTGGAGTACAGGAAATCGTTCGTGACAATTATAAAAATAAGGCACAGGTGTTTGTTCTAATACTATTGCGATTTTAATATAATAGCATTTATAATAATACGGATTTATTTACAGAGTAATAAAAAAACAGAAGAATCACAGATTAGAAACTACCTTTCACTGAAAACCAAGGTGAAATGATAAAATCATATTCTCATGAGACAAGTGAGTATAGTTTGGTTTAGTGACTTCGCACAGATAATTAGGTATGTGCTTAAGTAATGTATGTGATTTGGTTATTGTTATCTGAACAATGATGTGAATTCGTTAATTCGTCAAGTATTTCGAGACATCCTGTAATTGTTGTAGAGATATAATGTGCTATATGATGATTTTTTGGAAAACTTAAACCTGTGACCTTTTTGATACCATCGCGTCGCTCTAACATTTGAGCTATCGCGTCCTAGCGTCTGTAACTTTACATTATATACACAAAATGTATGTATAACATTATTATTATAGTTTTTATGATATTTTCTTTTAAATATGATAACAAACAGTAATGGCACAATTTTATTAAACTATCACATAATGAGACAATTGAGCAACTAACACATTTAATGACATATAACTCGGTATATTAATAGATGTGATTGTGTATGTGCGTGTGTGTGTGTGTTAGAGGATGTTACTAAATGCAGTTAATAAATACCATAAATGATAAACGTTGTCAATGTTTTGTTTTACACATTGTGAGGTAAATTATATTATTATGAAATTAATGGCTGGAATGTATTACTTTATGAATATATAGTGAATAATAATTTAACTCTTACAAAGAAGGGGGCTATCGTAAATATGAAATCAGGGTGATGACCTGCAAGTGACTTTGCAGTGATGTTCACTCAGTGATTATTGATGAATACTTTTATTTAGTACATAAAGAGTAAAATCGCTGTATATTATAAATATATAGGTAAAAGTTATTTATTTACCATTATCGATCAGTATTATTGAATTAATCCGCGGACACCGTCGCGGGGAACAACTAGTATATATAACATAAAATGTAATAGTCCCAATTTTCGGTATGTTTATGATAACCACAAGGGTACCCTCACATTATTGGGATACCCATATACTGAATACAATATCGATATGATTCACTGTCTCATCTTTATTTTACTCATTGTATTTATCTTATATACTTCCCTTATATACTAGCCTTATATACGTCCTTATATATACTATTCTTATATACTTCACTTATATACGTCCCTTATATACTATCCTTATATAAACTTCTCTTATATACTTCCCTTATATACTTAACTTTCGTCTAGTCTAGTCTTATGCTAGTCTTAGGAGTCTTCCATGTGAAGCGGACAGGAAAAAGTGATATTTGATAATTTGTTGATTTATTGTAATGTCTAGTAATAATGAAAGTTAATGTGAATATATTACTCAGCGATGTTTTTTTACGATACGAGCCTTTAAGGAATTATAATAATTGAGTTTCACATATTTTAAAAGTAAATTTATAATTAGAAAAAAAATACAATGAAATTTGAAATTTACCAATTCGTATAGATTTCTTGCGTCTGCTAACAAAAAAAAAAACAAAATTAAAGAAAAAAGACATATTTGTAAAAGAGAAAGTAAAATTTTAGTAGTTTTTCAAAAACTTTAACCATTTTCATATTGTATTAAAGTGATCGAAGTAAAACAAATATAAATTAGAAATATTGCAACGGGATCTTCATTAATTATTATGAATGTGGTGCTTGGTATTGGATAATTGCGGAAAAATTAAGAATGTTGAGTTTTTATACCACGTACTAGTGATTCAACGAATATTTGCATTCGCATGCGATTTTTAGGCAAATATAAAAAAAAAATCTTATATTTTTTAATACAAAAAAAAAGTTTTTTAGCCATAATCAGTCTTCGCTGTGTCATTTGATATTATTTAATACTGAAGCGACTTTAAATGGTTTTTCTTTTACGATTTATGTCTCATCTACCAAGATGACCGAGTAATACTTGCGTCATCAAGTGATGTTACAGACTGCCACCAACACATACAATGTGTGCCAAATTTATACTAAATATTCGCATTTGTATTCGCGAATGACGTAGCAGATATTCGCGTTCGCGTTCGAATCTTTGTACCAGTTACGCGTTCGCGGTCGCATGTTGGTAGCAGACATTCGCGTTCGCGATCGAATGCTGGTAGCAGATATTCGCGTTCCAACATTCGTAGTACATATTAGCGTTCGCGTTCGAATGTTGGTAACAGATATTCGCGTTCGTGCTCGCGAATGTTCAAATATGACGTTACATCACTAGTACATGCAATCGATGAACAGGATACAATGACATACAAATAATAATACAATATAAATATTATATTAATTGGATTGGATTTTATCATTTAATTCAATCACTGAATAATTAATTAACTGTATAAAGTATTCATAGTGACATGGAGCGAACCTTCGAAATAAAAAAAATAGTATTAAAATATATATAAAAAATCAAATAGTTTAATTTTTAGTGATAATATTTTAATGATCGATGTTCTATCAGGTTTTTCCTATCCACCATGTAGAAACGGCAAAACCCATGGGTTATTAATTGTAGTATTGACATTGAGTCACAGTATTGTCATATTTAATGTAAACTAATAATATATACATATAGATAAAATTAAAGCGTCTGTTTGTCATTACAAATCAACAGCTTTTCGCTAAATGCATATGAAAAAATCTTCTCTGTCTGTCTGTTTTGTTCGGTTAATCTCTGAAACTACTGAACTGATTTCAGCTGTACTTTCACTGTTGGGTAACTGATGTTATGAGTGGCTCAGACTACTAATTTTAAAAACATTCTGCGCAAGCAAAGTCGTGTGCATAGCTAGTATCTATATAAATGAGTATCGAGTTAAAAATAACGCACACATGAGTTAAAGGCGCTCATGAATAGAAGATGTCGAGTTATTCCGCTCGTGTAGAAATTATAACTGAGTTTATTTTTATTTACAATTTGTAAATAATATTATAAAAAGATTTATATGTTTGTATGTATCGGCTAATCTCATAAATCTACTGGACGGATTTTAAGAATACCTTCAATGGAAAATTACAATATCAGCGATTGTAGGTTCCTTTTATTGATATTAAAATTTCAGGACCTACTCGTGTAGTTCTAACCCCTCAATACTGAATCACAAAGATAATATTTTAACAAGTAAATGTGATAAATGACAAATGGAAGAAATCAGTTAGTCTTATATAAAACACTAGCTTTGCTCGCGACTTGGTTCACGCAGAATGTTTTTTAAATAAAGTAAGTCAAGTTACTTTATAACATCAGCTAAAGCCAGGGAAAGTGCTATCAAAATCGGTCCAGCCGTTTCAGAGATTAGCTGAACCAAACGGACACACAGAAACACAGAAAAAATTATAAAAAAATGTAAGTATCATATACTTTAAAAATCTGTTAACATGGAAGTACAAACAGACATTTGAATTTCATTTATATATATATATATATATTGAACACCTTTACAAATAATAATTAATACACTTATTTGTACAATCTGATTAATGAACAACCTTGCCTGATGAGTAACACAATATAAAGACAGCGAGGTGGGTGGCAGCCGCCAGCTCCATTGTATACACCAAACAAATTTAATAGCATCTATATATAAGAACATTGTAAGGAAAATTTACACCGGATGTGAATTGACGTAATACGTATTTTATAGGAAATTTATCCACGAATATGTTGGGAATGTTGAATGTTTTAATATAGAATTAGATAAAGAATTTGTCAAGTTGCTCATAAAACCCGCTCACTATCTGTCAGTGAAAGTTCTATGAAAATCGATACAGCCGTTTCAGAGATCAGTCGGAATAAACGGACACATAATTAAAAAAAAAATACCCTACATTACAAACGGACACTTCAATTTTATTTATATGTATAATTTTTTCCGTCTGGTATTTTGTAAATTTGATTTTGATATCTATTAAAGCGGTTATCCTTGACAATTATCATTTTCAGTTTAGTCGTCGTAAGATAAGAGTTGAGTAGTTATACGTCAATATAAATACCGAAGACGGACACACCCGTCATTCTTTTATGGACGTAAAAGGTTTATGGTGATACATTTTAAAGTAACCACATATATATAATAATAGTAATACTAACTTTGCCCCCGACTTCGTTTGAGTTGAATATGTTTTTTAAAATTAAAGTAGACTATATTACTCCTTGTAACGTCATCTATCCGCCAGTTAGAGTTATGTTAAAATCGGTCCAGTCGATTTAAAGATTAGCTCGAACAAATAGACGGACAGAAACAAAAATTAGATTTTTTTTTTTAAGGGACGTATATAGTTTTTCAATGGAAACTTAATTGATTTATGTTATATATTTAGTAATTTTTATTGTATAGTTATAATTGTATGTTTCCCAAACATAAATAAATAAAATATATATAGTGATTACTATTAATTTGGAATTACAAATAGACACTTAAATTTTCTTTATATATATATAATTAAACAGATCCGTACGATTTAGACGTAATATGAGGAGGTGACCTTGAAATTATGAACAAAATATCTCAGAGATATCGAATGTTTGAGATTGAATATTGATATCTGATTAGGAACCTTCGGTTATGAAATAGGATCACACGATTGTATTTACAATATAATATATATTATAAATTAATACATGCAATAATAGAATAATTTTAGGGAAGGGGGAGGGGGGGTGTTGGAAATAATATTTATTACTTATTGTCTCATAACAAACTTACATATAACAAATATTTAATCTTCCACACAGGTATGTACGAATTAGTGTGCAAGACACGTGTTTTACACACACACACACACACACACACACACACACACACACAATCTTAAATACATACATGTTTTTTCACACTAATAGACCTATTAAAATTTTATAGTCTAATATTGTTATTCGTTTCAAAATATTTTCCTAACATTATTATATATAGAATATTTGGTCGAAACGGTTATTTTAATTGGTACAGCGCTTGGGATGCCAGAGGTCACAGGTTCGAATTCTACACGCATATATTTTTTTTAATCAAGTGAAACTCGTGTCCACATAAAAAAAGCTCTTCCTCTTCACACATTGTTCCTAGATACACTTATTTCCTGAAGGTTCTTGAAACTAACAAGCTGACCCAGCAAGACTTTTGGATGAGTCAGGAGTTACCAAGGATACGTGTTAAGATGCACTCCAATCTTGGGAGCCTTTTATGGAATCTTGTTTTCTTTTATATCTGTTGTATGTCCGTTACGACCTTGGCATCATTATCTCACAAGTGTTTATTAATATTGTTACCATTCGACTATAACTACTGAACTCTAAGGTTAAATGGATGTTTAGAACTACATTTAACCGATATAATATATATAGACATATATATATATATATATATATATATAGTATAAATATATATTTTTTATTTACTTTGTTTCTAGAAGTTATGTTATAAAAAGTGTATATTATATACATATAATAACCTACTTTTAGATACATGTGTCTTAAATTCAACGAAGCGTTAATGAATGAATACATTCATACATAAATAGAAACTTAGATACGATTTATCTCCAAGTGTATGTAAATATTTATATGTATGTATGTATGTAGTTGTATGCAGTCGCCTCGTCTGGTATTTCACATACATGTGACTAAGTGTTTACGGCTAGGGTGTTATTTTACACTATATTTCGCATAGACTATATACAGTAGCATATATTATGTTTAATTATTACATATAGAAATTATAATTTTAGATTTTTAATTTTAAAAGTTATAAAATTTATGTAAAGAAAAAAATAAATAAAAAAAGTTTCGTTTTTAAGTAAAAATATATTAAAAAAAACGATTTTAAGTGAAAATATATAAAAAACAAAAAATCTTAATAATGGTCTTATGCAGGTATTGAATAACATACTCCTCACTCTTCACGCTATTCACAAATAAACGCAGGGCCCTTAATGCCCATCTCACCCTGCACTTTAATGTATTCAGAAAGGCCCCCTTCACGAAAGGGGAGCCTAGGACGCCCCTCAGGCGTTGTGGATAGAGCCTAATGAATTCGGGGGACAGAGGGGTCGAATGCGCTAAGTCTGCAATTTAAACGTTTAAGCGCAGCATTCATCACGCCCCCGTTTAATTACCCAAAATCACGTAAGCGCTTTAGAGCGATTAAAGATCGTGGGATGCTGACTAATTATATTCGATCATCGCTGTATATTTAATCCAAGTACAAATCAGGGTCACGTCAAAAACATGAAGACGATATTCAATTAACATATAAAAACACAATATTTATATTAAAATGTAACAATGATGTAATATACATAACAATACCAGTGAATACTCCAACCCTTGCGTCTTAACCCTGTCTCTTAAATCTTTTTGACAGCGGCCCCACTCAACCCCCGCTAACACCCCTGCTTTTTTTGGTGCAATATTTTACCAAATTCGGATATAAAACGCATAGCATTTGTTATTAGATTTCTTTCCTTTTCATAATTTTCATGCATGTAAGTGGCACTTGTTCCACTTATATTGACCCAAAGATATATATAAATAAATTAATATATAATATAATTAATATTGATAGTGTGCTATTAAATTTTATATATCTTATTCAGACAGCTTTAACTATTATATTAGTCATCATACATACATAACACACATACATACATACATACTTATTCAATGTGGACACTTTTCTTCCAAGTCAGAACTACGACATTTCAGGAAAGACATTTACCATATATTTAAAACAGGAGAAACTCGGGATAACTTTTCAATTAGTCTTATTTTTTGATCAATTAAACACGGTCACCTCTCCCATGGCATTCCATTACAAGAAAGTTAAATCAAAGCGAGCGGGTAAAAGAAAACAGGAAGAGCAATCACGACGGGACGCCGAGGAATGCTACGGAAGGAGCAAAACTATTTAGCTGCTATCTGTGATAAAAGCATTGATGACTTCGATTCACTTCACTTTGTTGAAGAAATCTTAAACTCATGTTTACAAAACACACAACTGTTGTGTGTTGTCAAGAATTTTAGTACAAATATCATTTTAGTTTTTAGAAAAAATATTTAATGTTTGCTTATTTAAGACACAACTGTTGTGTCCTGAAATGAAAAATATTTTTTTTACAAAACAATTGTAATTTTGTAGATAAAATTAAATAAACTTTTTATAAAGTCAATCTTATATTACAGTTTAGATTGCTATCAAGACCCTGTCGAATCGAGATCGCAAGGACGTAAGACATCTGATTGACTTATCGTTACTTGATAAATAATTACCTAATTTAACAATAATATATTCGTATTTTTAATTTATTTAAAAATAGATTATATTGTCAATTATTGTATTTGAAAGAATTGATAATTAGAAACGGAAAAAAAAATGTTAAAATTTTATGTAGTGCTAACATTAAAGTTATCAAAAAAAAAATTATAAAATATTTACCTTTGTTTATAAATCCTAATAAAATTTTTATAAAATTTTCCATAAAAATTCGCCTTCACAACAATGTATACACATCTGACAAAATATTTATGATTATTATCAACAATATATATTGACAAATAATAATAATTAAGAAATATTATTAAATTATTTAATATAAGTCCAATGACATCACTAATTATTGAGCTGAGCGTAAACGAAGCTCTTAACCGTTTGGGAGACCTTTTTTTGTGTGTAGTTGTCTCCAGAATGCGACGAGATAATTAGCTAAAAATTTTCTCATGTATGTTTGAGCCGAACGCGGATGTTATAGCGAAAACAGATTGAATAAATGTTTAGCCATTCAAAAGTTATCAAGAAAAGAAGAAAGGAGAGGGACTCAGCTCAACACCCGCCGCGCACGGTTGGCGGATCCTAGTATTCTAATTAGTGATGTAATTTTCATCGTTCCCTCGTACATCGTCTATTTTCACCAGTGAGTCCCACCCGGTGACCGTCACTGACCGTCACATCGCTATCCGTTACATCACTCAGGAAATCATTCTTTATCAATAATCTATATTTAAAGTTAACACGAAACTATAGCTTTATGCAACACGAAAGTTATCTTTTACATAATTCAAGTATGAAATCAATAATTACATAGATATATAGATAGGACTGTATCTATCTATCTACAAATTTAGCAACAACTAACGGATGGATCCCGTAACCGTGATTGATTGTTGCAAAAAATTTAAACGAAAACTGATTTAAATTGATTTTTTTATAAAACTATATTAATAAGTAAATCTTTTTATATCTCTTATCTCTGTTAACTCTCTGTCTCTCTATCTTGCAGTAACTATGAACTGATATCTCATAAAGTCTCCTAGTGCAACTAAACGGTGAGTTCAGCACAGAGTGTAATGAAGGCTTAATTATAATTAATATATTATATTAACCGCAATATGATTTATCTAATGTTTATATATCACTATGATGTCATTTATTATTATTATATGGATCATAATAGACCAAGTGTTGTCGGTATTAAACAAATATATACATATAAATTAAATTGAAGCGTCTGTTTGTTGTTTGTTAAATATATATGAAAACATATATAGCGCTAACAAAAAATATATATATATATATATATTTTTATTCAATCTGTCCGTTTGTTCCGGCCAATCTCTGATACTGGACCGATTTTGACAGGACTTTCACTGGATAACTGATATTAAGGACTATCTTGGCTAATTTTATTTAAAAAAAAACATTCCATGCGAACGAAGTCGCAGACACAGCTTGTACACATCACATATGTGTAACTTATAACTGCCAGATTAACAAAATAACAAAACCTGTGTGACAATAAATATTTATCCAAAATAATCCACACAACACTAATAACACAGCACCATTGTTACAATAATACGCACAGCGAATTAACTTTATTATAAAGCAACGCGTGCGTGTTCGATACCTAGTGAGAACACCGCTGTGCGTCGAGTCGGAAGCGACACAGCGGACTGACGACTGACGACTGACGCGAACTACACTCTCACGGAGAAATGCAGGGGTGTCAACAGTGATGTATAATTTATATTAATCTTTAATTTACATTTATTATAAAATAATATACATAGTTTTCATTGATTAAAATCGATATAAATATTTATAAAAAATATAATAAAAAAATATAATCACCAACCCTGGTATGACAATGGCAGTCTCGGTTCCGTCTGATATGAACCGTAGTCAGTTCATATCCTATATTGAAGACTCGCAGTGACTCCTTTATCTCGGTTTCAACTGCATTGCGGGATTTTGCATTTACGTTTAAAATAGACATTATATATAAGACGCGTTTTACAAATTTAACACTAAACCTACCAAGTACCGATCAAATTGACCGTTCTTAAACTTTTGTAAAACTTAAACATTTTTAAACGTTATATCGTTATCAAACTACATGACAATTCTTAGAATATGCATATAATATTTTCTTCACTCTTTACTTTTAGTTATTTCCGTTGTTACCTGCGTTATATAATAAAATTATTTTTAATTACCGGTCAATTTGACGGCGTGCGGTAGGAACAGAGGTATACAAGAATTGTCGGTAGGTTTAGTGTTAACTATTATTTATAATAATATCCTTTAAGTAAATATTGGAATGGTATTAAAATGTAATTTTAGTTTCCGAGTGCAGAGCAAACTATAAATGTTAACTTTAAACCAATTAATTCAAAGGCTTCACTTTCCCGAATATTTACAGACAACGAAATTTATTAAAAATATCATTTGACTACAGTTTTGGTCACCTTTAAACTGCCATTTCCAGTAATACGGCATTTTGGTGACATTTTGAAACATCAATTAAATTTAAACTTTAAAAAACAATATGACATTTTGGTAAGATTAAACTATACATTTACATACTAGCTCAGCCCGCGTCTTCGTCCGCGGGAATATGTTTTATAATAAAACAGTAACCTAAGATACTCTTTATAACATCAATTTAAAACCAATGAAAGTTATTTTAAAATATCTCCAAACGTTTCAGAGATTAGCGGAAACAAACAGACCGACAAAGAAAAAAAATTTTAAATATATTTTTATGGTAGTACCGTATATATTATAAAATGCATTTAATGTTAATTTGGTATTACAAACAGACACTTCAATTATATTTATATGTATATATATTATCTTTTATTCGATGACATAAGACATTGTTGTATGTTTTGTAAACAATACTAATTAACAATAAATACTTAGCGTTAGTTGATACACAACAGGAATATTGTTTTGTTATCTGTACGTATATATATATATATATATATATATATATATATATATTTGATTTTCCTTGTTAAAGTAAACTATAGTTAACTAGACTATGCAATTAAGATACATTTTCTTCTAACTAGGATCCGCTGCCCGTGCGCGGCGGGTGTTGAGCTGAGCCCTTCTCCTTTCTTCTTTTCTTGATAACTTTTGAATGGCTTAACATTTTTTCAATATGTTTTCGCTATAACATCCGCGTTCGGCTCAAACATACATAAGAAAATTTTTAGCTAATTATCTCGTCGCATTTTGGAGACAACAAAACACAAAAAAGGTCTCCAAAACGGTTAAGAGCTTCGCTTACGCTCAGCTCAAATATTTTTATAATATAGTCTATGTTAGATCAAATATATATATCATTAAACTAAATTAATATAAAGCCATGTCCATAATGATATTCATAAACTAATATGAATGCTAAATATTAAAAAAATTGTTATCCTTACCGCAATACCATTGTTACAACACAGCGTGTGTGTTATTGTGAAATATACTTTATAGTGTATAAAATACAAGCCATGTGTGTTCCTTTGTTTTATTTGTGTATTAATATTCAAGTCGTAGCCGTTCATAGAAACCGTGATGTGTAAACCATTGAATTAATTTGACCACATCGTCATGACTCAGTTTATCCACACTTTTAAGTGTTACAACTATACATATAGATAAAAGTGTCTGTTTGTCTGTTTGGTCCGGTTAATTTCTGAAACGGCTGGACAGATTTTAATAATACTTTCACTGGGGGATAGCTGATGTTATATAGCGTTACTTAGGCTACCTTTATTTAAAAATATATATTTCATGCAAAGTCGTGGACACAGCTAGTATAATATAAAACTAAACAACGCCTGTCTGTCTGTGCTTTATAATAGGAAAACTAAGAACGACTTAATTTATTATATTATATGTATTACACATTGTTAATATACACTTACTAATAGCGTAATGTAGGTTAACGCATGCGAAACCGCAATAACATCCTAGTATGATAATTATATATATACATATTTCTCGGACTAACATGTAAACATGTGAGTTAAAAGCCGACTTTAAGTCAGAAATGTAAGATCACGTAAAAAAAGTAATTTAACTCGTTAGTAATTTAAAAACGTTGTTTCCGTCTCTTCTATTTTAATCTCGTCGATTGATTCCCCGTTCTCTTTCCTCTCGATTTGTCGATACTTATTACAATACAAACATATATCAAGTAACTTATTTATTTTAAAATTATATAATAGGAATAAACTTTATTTTTTATGATGAAAATTCAACTTTAATAGTATTAATAATTCAATTATTAATCAAAAATAACTATTAAATAATTTAAAAGCTAATCAACTGATTATGTATATATGTATGTATAATTTGACTATTGGAAATATTTCAAAGAAAGGTGTCATTTAAAAACTGTCAAACATTATTGTACATTTGACTCGATTGAACAAGGCGAGAAAGAGACAGCTATCTAGATAGATAGTCTTTTTAAAGTAGTTTTAGAAGATACTGTCTGTCCGTATATCATAGGTTAAATCACTTTAACTCAAATTAACACATTATATTTAAAAATCATTAGTTAATTGATAATTGGTGATGATATTTACTAGTTAATTAGTTAATGGAGAGTGATAAAATAACTCATTCACAATGTAAAGACAGTTCATTCTGTGTAGAGTTTTGATCTCATCCCGTTTCTCTAGACTAGATAGGAATTTCAAACAAAATGATCTTGGGTGAACATTCAAAGCATGCTGAAGCATGAAGCCGGGTAATCGATTGGTACCGGATGGGTGCGCGCGCGTCACATCAGACCATTATCATTCAACACAGGGTTGACACATCACTATACATTATATATTACACTAATATTTAATATCAATCCTTAAAAAGTAATTTCAGAATAAGTCTAAGTAATAATAATATTTATCATATTTAAGATAATGTTTTTTTAAGTTTTTATAATTTTTAATTTATGAATACCAACCCTAGGTCACACTAATGAGTATTAAAAAACATCACCAGTAGTTACAAATGGAGACTAATTGGAGTGCCGTCACTAACGATGCTCTTGGTGTGGATGAAGGATTAAATAATAAAAACATTGATATTACTACAAATTAATAATCATAACATTAATAAATAATGAGTACTTAACAAATAATTGTAATCGCTTTCTTATACTAATATGTTTAACCGCCATCTAGCGTCAAGTAGAAACATAATCATATAGCGTCATCTTGCGGTGAACAAAGTAAACTTGCTTTAGTTCCGTAATATAGATGGCGGTAATTAGTTTTTAAAATCGATACTAGATGGCGTTACTGTTAACAATTATTAATAGTTAAAAAATATATCTAACCTTGTGATGGTAATGCCCGCAAAGATACAGCATCTTCTTCAATTTCATCCTCTGCTTCCTCTTCGGTAATTGACGGAGGTGCAGCCCAGCATCGCAACCTGACTCCATTACCAACCGTACTACCGCCATCTATCCTCACACGGGGTAAGCTACGCGTCGCGTATTCTCCGTTATTATTAGGTGCCTGGAAACAAATATATTGAACATTTAAAATGTAATTAGTCATATAATAACTTATAATCTGTATAGTATATAAAAAATAGACGATGAATGAAGGTAGTAGTAAAGAGAAAAAAAAATCTAAAGAACACATATTTGTCTATATAATTTATATATTATAACATTTTTAGCGTTAATAATCGCCGGGAACAGTGATGGTATCTTTGTTTCATTATTTCAGCGTCCACGCTACATATGTGGCAGTGCTTGTATGGGTGTATGTATGAAATATCTGAAGCATAACGCGCAGTAGTAATGTCATCTGATATAATAACCGTAATTACAGTATTTGTTCCCACGTCCTTCTCCTTTCCAATGTGCCCTGATTCACTTCAATAGTAATGTTTGTTTGAATGTTATCTGGCAGAGCGATATCAGTGGAGTATCTTGTATTGGTATTTCAGACATTTAGCAATACTTAGTAGGGGATTAAGGACGGGTGGACATTTTAATCTCAATTACTATCAAGATACCTGTGTAAATTGTATTTTACGACGCTACCTATGAAATGTATTAAAAAATATATAGTTTAGTATTACTCTGGATAACTTCGTCTTAACGTCAAAGCGTCCCTTAAGGGTCTATTCTTGTTTAATAGTATAAATAAACTCCAATCAAACTGCGTATTGAGCAGTCCCAAATAATAAAATTAAAAAAAAACATTTATAGGATATCAAATAAAACAATCAACAATAAAACATCATGCAAACTTATAAAAGTTAAAACGAGAGCGTGTTAAGTGAATGACGTCATAAAACGAATCCAAACGAGCGTGACCCGATTACTTGATAGCTTCAACGAAACACACGGACGGACAAACGAACCCGCCAACATCTATTAATAGGTCAGAGAAAACAGACTTCAACTGTCTATTATGTTTTGTTATTAGTTTTCAAAACAATCGAAATTCCTAAGTAATTACTTAAATGGTTTCCTTGTGTTTTATAAACATATAATTTATAGCTCTTATAATGTTTTATCGCTCTAATATTTTGTTGTACTTTGTTACATATATGTATATTTTTATATACAGTAACATTTAACAATGAAAATGTATGAAGTCACTATTTAATCTAATTGAGGTCACATAATTAATTGTTCGCAAATCGGACATGGGCCTTCTACTTATTAGTACTTTAGTTTGAATCATTTTAATTGGACCAAAGAGAGAGAAGGAGAGAGGGAGAGAGATGGAACTAAAACAGTCTAAAATTAGATCGCGTTTGAAATTAAATGTTTATTTATTATTAAGATCTCTTTGAAGAACTGACAATTATATTAAATCCTAAGGACCTATATATATATATATATTTATTTTTTCTCGTAAATTGTATAATTACGGAAACAGCTTTATAGTTATTGCAATATAACGAATTAAATGTTAGTCAAGACTCGTGATTGTGAACGATTAACAGTTTAATGGCGACTGAACTTAATATATCTTAAATAAATCTGATCATAAGATAACATACAAATTAAATTTAATATGAAAACACAGGAGCTTTTCGATAGTATTGTGGAGTTCTTTACTTTTAATACATTTTAAATCTTCTTGTAATATTTTTTTAATAAGATAGTAGTGTTATAGATATACAAAGAAATAGAATAATCTATAAATATATAGCTCCATAATATTTATTGTGTCCCACTCTATACACTCCCAAGTCTATTCTCTATAACAAATAACGACTAAGTTGCGAGGCGCCAGTGATCATTGTTAGTGTTATTTCTATGTAGACATTTGAAATTAACAATAATTTAGTAGAACAAACATACAAATAAATTGTGTATATATATATATATATATATATATATATATATATATATATATATATATATATATATATAATTAAAATATCTAAAATGATATAATAAAGTATGCGAGATGCATTATAAAAAACATTGCGGGGTTGTTGTTATGGTATCGTTATAACCACTCGCAGTAAACCTGTCCGCTAACCGGGCAGTGCAATCTAACATCGAATTACAATGTTATAACATTGATAATCTTTACGTAAATGTTGTATTTGACGTAAAGCTAGTATAAAACCTGAACGTATCACAAAAGGACATTCAAACACGTTAAGTTCACCGACACTCAGTGACTCAGAACACTAAACGATTTGAGAATATTCGCCTAATAATGTGTGCGAGCCTTTAATGTTATAATATCTGTTGTTTTAGATATCGTTACTTTTTTCAGGTTAATATAAGCGATATAAAAGCTTACATAGAAAGGGAGAAGAGAGAGAGAGATAAATTGAGAGAGAGGAAGAAAGAGAATAGATTACTTTCAGGGTAGTGTTTTGTATCAAAATTATAGAAAGGAAAAGGGGCAGATTGAGAAAGAGAGAGAGAGAATACATTACTTTCAGGTTAATGTATCGTATCAAAATCATAGAGAGTGAAAGGGATACATAAAGTGAGAGCGATATATAAAGAGAGAGAGAAAAATTTATTTAGAGATTAATTTAGAGATTATAATAAATAAAATTTATTTTGTTTTAGGTGACATACAAAATGTATCAATCAGATATAAGTCTTATAAAATGTATGTATGTATGTATGTATGTGTTATATGTATGTATGTATGTACATAGCAGTGACATCAGGCAATGTGGTTCCAGTTAGGACACATGGCGGGCACTTTAAAAATCTGTCTACCGTTTAAGAAATCTATCTTTGTTACACTAATACAAATCCGGTCATTGAACTTTGCTGTTAATATTATTAATATGACAGACAGTTATTATAAATTGTTAGTTTATATACCGGTCCTTGTATTTAAAGTAAATAGTTCATATTCATGTGTGTGTTTATGAAATTATAATATTTGGTTTTAAATTTATATTATGTGCTATTTTTCCTACCTACTCCAGTTTTTTTCGTATAAGTCCCGATTCCTTGGGAATATAGGGATAAAGAGTCCACGTTACTCGTTGATAATGCAGATTTTAATAAGTGAAAGAATATAAATATATATATATATACAAGCAAAAGGACAAAAGTTTACACTTTACAATAATGTTATAAACAAAATGTTACAATTATAAGCTAATAAAACTGTAACAAACAAACAAATAACAAAAACGATTTATATATAATATTAGCTACTGAATAATGTTCAAGGGAACCCGATTAGGAAACTTGTTATATTAGAGAAATAGCAGGAGAAGTATGAAGTTGGCTAAAACACTACTGAGATTTATGTGAGGGGACAAAATTGATTCACAATGACTGATTTCTACAATTAGACCACAAAAGATCAATGCACTACACACACACACACACACACACACACACACACACACACACACACACACACACATATATACCATTGATATCTTACCTTGTAGTCCAAATAGAACCCCGGGAAAGACTGTAGCGTGCAAAATAAAATATAATTAATTTAGGTATATAAAGGTTATATACATATACATATAAATAACTTGTGATAGCAGATTGTATAGATGGCTTCCTCTTATTCTAAGCAAGCAATTAACATATATAAAGTTCTTAAGTTTATTTATTGTTTAATAAGTAACAAAATTATTTGTACTTTGTATAGAAATTGAGAAAATTGTACATAATTAAAAGTATTGTAACAAACAAATAAACAAAATAAATTAATTATTTATATATCTTTTAATAATCACTACGCACTTAGTATATTATATTATAAAGATAAAGATATAGTTTCGAGACGTGATAAAATTAAATATAATAGTTCTCAAATATATTTCTCATGGCGTGCAGATAAAAGTTAGTATTAAATAATTATTATTCTGAGAATAATCGTAACATCTTCCGTGCATGTAACATTCTGCTTTGAGAAATGGGTTGATCGACTAAAAATATTATTCTTTTGTTTTAAGACAATCGATACATCTGTGAGTTATACGCGGATATCGAGTAGACGCATTACATTGTTAACACTAAACCTACCGACAATTTTTGTATACCTGTTCCTACCGCACGCCGTCAAATTGACCGGTAATTAAATGTTATTTTATTATATGACGCAGGTAATAATGGAAATAACTAAAAGTAAAAAGTGTAGAAAATATTATATGCATATTCTAAGAATTGTCATGTAGTTTGATAACGATATTATAACGTTTGAAAATGTGTAAGTTTTACAAAAGTTTAAGAACGGTCAATTGGACTTGGTAGGTTTAGTGTTAAAGACTTGAACCTGAGACTTTTGTGAAGTTGTCCCGTCGCTCTGACAACTGAGCTACAGTGCCCTTGCTTCAATGAATATAGCATTCAGGGGGCGAAGTCTTTAAGGGTTTTTTTAAAAATTCTAATAAATTTTCAAACCTAACTTAACCGAAATTTATGTCTATTTGATATAAACTATTAATAATAATATATATATATATATATATATATATATATATATATATAATTAGTCAAATATACAATATTATAGGAACATTAAAGCAGTATACTGGAAACAATCACTATATTTTAAATGCAATATCAGTTTATATTTACGATATTACATATATTAATGGTCTCGTTTTACATATAAATAGGAGGACTTGTTAGTTTGTTTATTTATCTAACTATACATATAAAGAAAGTTTAAGTGTCTGTTTGTCATTTCAAATTAACAGATTTACTCTAAATGCATATAAGTATATGGGATAGTTACATGTTTAAAAATTTTTCTTCATCTGTCTGTTTGTTCCGGCTAATAACAAAAACGGCTGGACCTATTTTAAAAAAACTTTCACTGGCGGATAACTGACATTATAAGAAGTATTAAACCTCTTTCATTGATAAACATATTTCAAACGAAATCGTGACCACAGATAATAAAAAAAATATATTTACTGCAAAATTAAAATAACTTTATATATAATATAATCGCAAAAAGCGAGTGTTTGATAGAGTTGATAGAGATGATTTATGCAACAAACCGGCGCGTACGCCTACGTAGGGACGCGGAGCGGTGCCGGGGTCCTCAGCTCTTAGAGGTGCAATTCATTTTGATAGCATGAGCTCTACATCTATACATATAAATAAAATTGAAGTGTCTGTTTGTAATTCTAAATCAACAGCTTTTTCTAAATGCATATGATTATATACAAAACAATTTTTGTATTTTTTTACCTGTCTGTTTGTTTCGGTTAATCTCTGAAACGGCTGAACCGATTTCAACACGACTTTCACTGGCTGATAACTAATGTTATAAGGCTAAGCTACTTTTATTTTTAAAAAATATTCCGCGCAAAGTCGTGTGCACAGCTAGTATTAACATAACTTGTATAAGTATATTTAATATATCAAACGATGACTAAACAATTTATTATAATTATTATAACTACATATTTAATGTATGTATCTTTAAAGATAACGGAATTAATTAAATTTTCATTCACTTATCTATATCTTTTGTGTTAAAAAGGTTTTTGAAAGTGACCAAGTTACGTATAATAACTTCAGATTTATATATATAAATAAAATTGAAGTGTCTGTTTGTTTCCACATTAACAACACTTCACTTAATACATATGAGGTACTCACAAATAAACAAAAAAAAATATTTTTCTGTCCGTCTGTCTGTTGGGTCCGACTAATCTCTAACGGCTGAACAGATTTTGACTAGATTTTTTCGATTTATAAGTAGTAACTTGGCTACTTTTACTTTAAAAACAATAGCGAACGAAGTCGTATGCACGGCTTGTATATAAGCACTTTAAAACGAACGGAACGGCGTTTATCTAATAGTAATTTTAATATAATTATATTAATGATATAACATAACACCAAGCACGCACTCCCAATGTAACGAAATAACTTTCACATTCATAATATTGTGACAAGTTAATTGCAATTATTTATAATATATAGCATAATAGTCGTTTGTCAGTTCGGCCGTCCACATCGTGACATCGCCTATTGGAGATACTGAATCGTTTGGTCGCAAGTTCGAGTCTTGTTTATGTCAAATAATTTTTGATAGATCAATCGAAGGTACCGAATGATTTCTTATAGGTCGTAAGTTCTACTCCTATCTATGTCAAATAATTTTTCATACAAAATTAAATTAAAATTTTCAATATATAAAACTAAAAAATGAGTTTGCGAGTTCAGTCTTGCGTCAAGTGACAAAAAAAAACTAAACTAAACTTTCAAGAAATGACAGATTACCTTAAAAACTAGGAAAGCGAAACTATCGACCTCAAAATATTATAGATTAGAGAGACATAAAATAAGCCGACTTATGAGGTCAACGACCTCATTGAAATATTGCAGACGTGTATGAAGAAATCATATAAAAAAAAAATCCTATATTTACGTATCGAAATACTTGTACCAAATATTGTATGTTACGCTCTATTGATGTCAGGTGTAATTACAGCGCTCGTCCGGTTTGAGTGTGTTACAAAATATTAAGGAATGCGCACATTATTTATTGATTTAGTTAATAATATCATTCATTCTATCTACTTATACATATTCTAATAATAATTTTCAAATATATTCTACACACACTTCGTTCATTCATTCATCCATTCATTAGATATAATATATATTAATAATTAAATAGTATAAATCTTAAAGTTAATGTAACAAGTACCAGGACATCATAAGTATACTCACAGCCAGTTCCTCGCTGATGTAGGCGGTGAGTGTCCGTCGGTCCTGCTGCAGCACACAGTAGAAGGGCTCCCATGAGAGAGGCACACCAGTTGCCGCTCCACTGGCCGCGCTGTTTGCTGCATCTGCAAAAGACAATTCATATTACCACAATACTCATACTATAAAAGGAAAAATTTTGATTATTTTTGTTTGTTTGTATGTATTGGTAGATAATCTCAAAAACTACTGGACCGATTGTTTAAATTTTATAAATGTCGAAAGCTATATTATCAGATATAATATCAGCCTTCGGACAAACAAACAAACTTTTTATACCCATGCGACACGGGCGGAGTAGGTGGCAAAAGCTAGTTCATATAAAGATAGACATTTATACAATATCTTAAATACCAATCTTGTGTATTATTACTGAGTATAATTATAATTATATAAAGTTTATAGTATAATTGATTATAAATTAATATTTGAGGCGAAGTAACAGGCGTTCTAACTGTTCATAATAGGTTAGTACCAGCAAGAAACATGAGCATTATATTCCATAATAACTATCGCACTATAATATAGACAAACGGATTTATTAACATGGATAATATAAAAAAATGAATTGCAAAATAATTATAATTGCAATTAAACAATACGAATATTTTAAGTAAATGCAATTATTGTTAAGTCGTAAAAGGAACACAATTGTTTTCTTTCATTCGAATGCGTTTGTTCGTTTGTTACATATTTTATATATATATCAAAAGATATTCAAATAGACTTCAAAGTTAAGTTCAAATTACGTGTCATTTCAATAGATAATAATTTATATCAAATGATATTCCAATAGGTTTGAAATAAGTTCCAATTAAGTGTCATTTCAATGGACATATATCAAAAGATTTTCCAATGGGTTTGAAATTTAAGTTCCAATTACGTGTCATTGCAATACACAATAGTATATACATTCATATCAAAAAATATTCTAATACAATATAAATGTAAGTTCCAATTACATGTCATTACAATTGATACCGGTTAGTGTAACTTAGTATATTATTTGTTTTAAAGTAGCCTGCGGTTAACTCAAGGCTGCGTCGAAATAAAACACGACCGAATATAAACAACGATTGCGTTACACTATTACACTATTACAACCTGTCAATAGGATATTGGTGTAATAAACACTAAAACAAACATTTGTAATAACGCCCTTTGAATTTAAAACGATTTTTTATCAATACTGATTACGTAATATTTCAAAGTATTAACAACTTAGTTTTGTTAAAATTATTGTAATTTCAAGTGTTCTTTAATTTTGGGTAAAAATGTTGTTAAGAAATTCATCGACATGGCCAGGACTTCCCTTCTTGTATATATGTAATACAGCAATTTTATTATCCAATCTATCAAGCGATAAGTCAACTAGTGTGCTAAATCGATCCAAGAACAGACAGCAAGTCAAGAGCAGCAGCATGCAGCAGCAAACTTAACATGGAGTCATACAGAGACACAAATAAACAACAATAGTGTCAATTGGAGCACTTACTCAGCTAATAAAAGTACTTGATGCTATATACCCTGTTAATGCATTTACGTGTTCCATTTAATCTATTAAACTTAATGTACCGTCAACAAAGAAAATCAATTATATAAAGATTTTTTTTGTAATACTTATTTTATAAAATGATTACGACAGTTATATTTTTTTACTCATAATATAATAAATAAGCTCTTTGTAAAATATTCCCTATATATAAAATTTACATTTTATTTTGTCAAACGTACAGAGTATGACGTTGCAACGGATATGTAAATTAAAATTTATCTTTAAACTTTATGAACCTCCTTTGTTCATACACGGATGACATAATTAATAAAACCTATGAGTTATGTTGACCAAAACTTTTAGTATGCGTAGGACAATGAAGGTTTTGTAGAAAAAGTTTTTAAGTAAGAAACGCTGGCGAGTTATATTTTATTTAGATAATTCGGTTATTTAAAAGTAAAAATACATTTATTCCAAATATAATATTGTTATTGCCTTTATTTATCTGTATACTTTCATAGATAAATGGAATAAAAATCAGCGTTGGAAACACTTTCGTACAATGATTTTTTCCGACTTCAAGTAAAACTTGAAACAATAAATAGTATAATCGACTTCAATTAACTTTTATAGACGAGGCTTCTAAAGCGTGTGTCTGTGGAGTAAAGAGTTTAAGTACAATAAGTTGTTGTACAAGTAAGTTTGAATGTTGCAGAAAGTAAACCTTAGATTATTGTCAGGTCAGAAAACGTGCTAATCTGCAAATTGGATCGTGAAGTAATCATGACAATCATATCCACTTTTGCGTAGAGATGACTAGCGCAGGGTATTGTACATATTGGTCTTTCTTCGAGTCCAGGTCTTCCCGCTTCTTGTGTTATGATTGATATCCTGGATTGATTAATCAATTTGATTTAAGGCGACCGTCAACATCATTTCCTTTTTAAAACATACCCACTTATGAAAGAGAAATGATCGAGAAGCTATAGAATTTTTTTTACCTATTTTTCTTATAGTTTCCTTTAGTAAGCAAAATCTCGATGTAGATAGGATATACTACCAAATGCTTATAGGAATTTTTTGCTACCTCGAGCAAAGACCGAACACGGAACTCAGTTTTTGCTCCGCTATGACAATGCGGCCGCGCACCGTGCTCATAACGAGGTACCTACTTTTAAAATACCTCACTCGTAAAATTTTCGATTAATCCCTTTCAGCTCTAATTTGGCACCATGTGTCTTCTTGTTACCTAAAATTATAAACCAGAGAAATAGTATACATCGCTAGAAAAAACGCTGTCTTGAAGAAGACCGTTAAGAACGAATGTGGTGCTGTCTGGAGAACGTGCTTTAAAAATTGGTTCTGAAGTACGTAGTTTTGTATAGAATTTGAAGAATTATTTGAAAATATTTCAAATTATATATAATGTGCGTTACTTTTAAATAGTATCGATTATATTATAAAAGAATGCATTTATCTTTAGCATTTTCCTTTAAAGATTAAATACATATAATTTAAGGAATGCGTATGGTAAAAGAGGCAAAAATGATGTATTATGCGTAACTTATTCCTATATGAGCAACGACTACATGTTATTATTGTATAAACAGCCTTATTTAACATTCCTACGTAAATCTTTAATAAATACATAAAATAAATCAATGGATAGGTATATTGTAATACCAATAATAAACTAAATTTCAACAATTATTGAGTCGATTTATAAAAATTCATTCACCTGTCCGTATTATCAAGTAACATAGAATTATTTTTATCCCTCCATTCCCACGGGATGGACTAAGAATAGAAAACTTTGTTAGGGCTAAATAACAATAACACTATAAATGTAAGGATATTGTATAAACTTTAAAATGATAAATGACTTAGTACTTAGAGGGGAGGGAACAAACGGATAAAGTCGCTGACAACAGCTGAAAATAACGATATCAAAAGTCGTTTTATAATCATTTGAACTAAAGAGGACTGTCATTAGTTCTTCTGAAACCTAACATTGTTAAGAATCTCGACAGACAAACCTTTCGATAAAAAACCGTTTAGAAGCTATGATACCACTCACAGACACATAAATATAAAAACACTCATACAAACATACATTTTAAACTACAACACCCGTTATTTTTCAATCGGTAATTAAACAAATAAACAATTCTACAATCAAACCAATAACTTAACAAAGTGAATGTTCCAATTCAAATATAAAGTTTATCAAATATAATATAATACGCTTAAAAAAAGTAAAAGCAGGATTAAGGTTACAATTTAAGAGCATTTAACAATGCATGCACTTTATTATCGGACATTATGGGGTATAAAATGAAATCACCAGCCGACCGGCCTCAGGCGTTGAGTCCATCACCCGACTCACGTAAACCGTGTAGGATAGCTTATATTGAGACTATTTAAAAAAAATAGTATTAAAATAAGGTTTATACAGAATTTTTTTTTTTCTCTCGTTTAGTTTCTCGCTTTACCCGCAGTTATTTTAATTCTACTACTAGTATATGGATCATATCTTATACTATAGTAGCTGTAAACACGATTTTGTGCTGTTTTTTTCTGTTTTGCTTGTTTGTTTGTTTGTTCGATTTTTAAAATAAGATTAGCTCAAGTTACTTTTTATAAAATGAACTAGAATTAGTTATATGTATGGAAATAACATAGTGAGATAGACAGAGAGATGGAAAGAGAGAGAAAGACGGTAAGAGATTTATTCACGACCTACATAATATATAACGTTACAAACACACATGATAGGAACAAGAAATACTTGTCTGTGTACTATCACAATTATATATATATAGGGATGTGTTAGGTTAAAGATAAGGAGATATGAAATGCTTTAATATAATCCAGTATTAGGCCTAATATTATTCATAAGCTGTTGTAATAACTGGTTTATTTTGTAATACAGGTTGATCATTATCAAGGTTTGATTCACTTAAATATTGGTATGATTCACAGAACATATTTTTAAAAGAAAGCATGAATACAACATAATATACTTAAATTATATTATATAATTGAATAGTTTTTGAACTTCACTGATGCTTAACATCAGACAGACTGGAGTCACATATATATATATATATAATTTTACAAACAAGCTGAAGGGGTGAAATGGCTTAAAAAACTTTATTAGTTATTCAAGGAAAATATTAAACGACAAACAAACAGATAAATATAATAATTACATACAAATATTTTAAAAATAATAAATTAATTGTCAATAGAACGACCCTTATTTAAATGGTATCACTTAATATCAGTGGATATCACTTGATATAATTATGATAACAACCGCTCATGAAGGTTCATAAACATTGCAATTGACATCAAGTGGCAGCTGGACAGCAATTAATTAATTTATATTTATAGATATATGGAGTAATAACATTAATTAAGGACAAACACACTACTTATTTTTATCATAAGGGCACAAGGCAATGCACACTTAACAGGGAGACTTATTTGGTCGTTTTATTATACAATTATTAGCGCGCTATTTGACCTTAAAAATAGCACGTAAAAGTTCACCAATTATAAGGTCGCTAAAAAGGTTTTCACTAATCGATTTTAGTGTGCTAGATGAGTTAGCGTGCGGTAGATTGGATAGTATTATGACTGCATTATTATTAAAGACTAAGAATAGCGCGCTAAAATTTGATAATGTATACAACATTATCAAATTTTAGCTCGCTATTTGACCTTAAGAATGGCGAGTTAAAATCCACCAATCACAAGCTCGCTAAAAGCTTTCACACTATGATGTTAATAGACTACTTGACTTAGTGCAAGGTAGATTGAATGATGAAATGACTGCACTACTATGTACTACTAAGTTATTGCTTCTAGAACTTTATATGGTTATATATGGTAATTATTGTAATTATGTATTATTAAAAGTAATATCATAATAAATAGATCCCTTATTTCATACAAATTAACAGACCTTACAGAGTGGAGTTGATATTTACAAACATTAAAAATGTCAAACGAGTTTATGTAATTGTAATAACAATCCTTTTACTTTAAATCAGAATTGCTTTTAAAAACAATTAAGTCGCGGCCATGATATTACAGGTTATAGTGCCGGGAAGTTTATCATGTTTTATTTGAAGTAATTAAATTTAAAAAGCAATAAAAATAACAATTGTTTTAACTGGAGAACTAAACTACAAAATTGTGTATCGGAAATATTGTATTACACTTACTACTGATAAAAACTAACATGATAATAAAGAAATTCAATATCAAACATCAAAACCGGACAATATGTACAAAATTTTCAAATAAACATTACTTTATAGATTCTAGTTTATAGATATTATATAGATCAAAATTTTAAACAAAAACCTTTATCTATAACAACGCCTCTAGATATCCAAAAACGTGGTAGTTTTTGATAGAATCACGACCACATCTACCAATATCACAAATACATGTAAAAATATAAATTAAATTGTATCTTTTTATTAACATTACACTGTTTCATTTTTTCTTATACATTTTTTGTCCATTTTTACATATGTGTACTACAAAAACGTAACCCATCCATTAGTTTATTGCCACTTCCAGTTATAGTATACAAACTAGTATTCCCGTGTTCCCTAGACCGAGTGCAGCTAAAGGTCACAAGTCGACCAACTACAAAGGGCGTCGACATATACTACATATTATGAATACCTTGAGGGTTTTCAAACTTACATTGTGTTACACACACATATATATATATATATATATATATATATATATATATATATATATATATATATATATATATATACACATATATACCGTAAATGACTAACAAAAAGTTAGCAACATAGTTTAGATAAGGTTAATAAAAATGTGGAAAGGTAAAAGAAAACAAAAAGAAAGAAAAGTAAAAACGTTATAAATAGAATATTCAACAACACAATTATAAGTCTTATCAAAAAAAATATAATGACATGAGTTACCTACACATTAAATCCAATCCAATCCAATCTGATATAGATATAATATAGTATTAATCATAACATTGAACCAGTTGAGTTAACGTCGTGAGAAAATAACTCTACATTAATATCAGTGTTAAGACGCGTCCGGAATTCATTGATACAATTACTGTGTTTAAATTAAACTAGTATTTGTAACTCTTTCATTATTGTTGTTAACAATATTCAAGACGTGTATTGTGGCTTCCTGTGGAGTTATTGCTGCGTGGGCGCACTCAGTACCTACTCGTAACAGCTCGCGCCTTGAGAATTACTTGGGATAAAACTCCGAGGTGGATCATAAGTGGCCATTATTTTATGACCCTAGTATATATATATATGTTTTGCAAATTTTAGATTTGTGGTCGATAAGTGGTCATTATTGTATGACCGTAATATATTTTGATGTTCAATATATTTAGAGGTTGGTTAAACAGGAACTAACAATTAGCTCCATTAGTATTTCTCTTAAGATACATTTTGCTCTCACAGCAGATAAATTCTTACATATTTTTGCTTTTTTATATAAAAAAAAATTATGTATGCGCAGACATTCATTTATAAACAAAGTATGTGTAGAACTTGATTATGTACTTACATAGAAGAAATAGTTTCTAATAAGAATAAATATCTCATTAAATATCAACAGTGACAGCTTCTATTAAACATTCACACAACGTATGTGTCATAAATATTTCAAACAATACGAGCTATTTAATAAATGTTATATCTAATGTCTTTTAAAAGAATTCATACAATAATTCTCACAGTTCCTACGAAAAAAACTAAAGATTAGTCAAGGAATTTATGTAAATACAATGTTATCAATTATATAATAAATAAAGCTTCTTTTAACTTTATAACCAAGTTAATATAAAAATACTACACGTGTGAACATATCATTATTCCATTCACATAAGCCAGCTTTAGACCATCAATTTAAAACACAGTATCAATACCGTAGGTGTAACATCCCGCACGACAATGATGATTGAAGAGAAAGGCATCAATTTGACACAATCAACTAAACCAACAGTGTAGGTACGGCACACTTAAGTGAATTAGTTAATAATATTAACTATAAATTGCAACACATCTGTGAATAAAGAATACAATTGGAACAATCTATTTTCGGCAGTCGATAAATCAATTTAATAAATCATGAGGTCAATTGAGTCAACAACATCGATAAATGTAGTCACATAGGATTAAAATGAAGTCAACACTAAATACCTTATCAAAGTACAAATGGGCCTATTTTATTATCCAATTTTTAGCGTACTATTTGACTCTAAAAATAGTGAGTGAACAGGGACTAACAATCAACACATAGTCTTTCAAAATCCGATCTTAGTATGCTAGTTGACTTAGCACTCGGTGAATTGGATAATGGAAGTGCTTAAAATTAACTTTCGTAATTTCTTTATTATAAATAAATTAAACACATAATTTTAAGTACAATATCAAATGTAAGCTTTGAAGTCAATAAATACATAAACATAGTATGTTAATCAATAAATGACTATGTAATATAAAGACAATCCACTCCACCCGCCTCACTACGCGAGATAATAACCATTGAAAGTGTATGAATCACGTGTTGCTTCAATGAAATCAACTCAACAGCCGTGCTGTTATTATTATTACCTACAACTAGTAAGTTCTCACAATCACTTGACATAACAGACACTCTTGTATAATAACACTATTTATAAACGGAAACTTTAAGCTTAGTTCTATTGTAATCTAAGTCTTTAGTGAATAAAACTTTATATATAAGCGATTTACCACTCACTGACTCATCACGAAATCTCCGAAATTATAAATATCTGTCCGATTAACTTAAAATTTTACATAGTTACTTCTTTTGTGACGTAGATTTTGATTTTACGGAATTCCTATCCCAACGGATTTCAATTTTTTGAATTTCGCCACGTTTTAAACCTATAGTAGCTATAATACAATTAATACGGAAGTAAGAGTTACTATAGCAACAGTTACCATAACAACGGTTACGATGACAACCTCAGTTCACATCCAAATTAATAGTGTACCCAGCAAAGCGGGTGGGAGTATGTATCTTGTAAAAAATATAATAAGCTATATATATTTTCTTGTTGTTTCTATTTCTATTTTTGTAACCAAGCAATTTAGTTACATTAAGTAATTGAGTTTAAATTCATTAAATTCAACAATCATACTAAATCCTATCTTTTTTAAAACCTTAGTCATAACAATGACTAATTTAGCTACAGTGAAGTTAAAAATAATATGTATGTATTACCAATAAAAACTTCATCTAGTTCTCCTGTTTCGTCACGTAAGCCTTATCCGATATAAGGTAAGAAAAGTACAAAACTTTCTCCATTGATGTTAGCGACGGGAGCACCGGATATCCGACTGACTGAGCTCACGGAGGTACTATGCTTTTCTAAGAAGACAAAACAACTTCCTCTGATATGTAATACACATTTCAATCACTTCATTACGAGATACATAACACATATAATAATTTTAGTATCAATTAAATAACAAATTCTATATGCATATGAATATAATTCAATAACTTAATCCTATAGACTCAACTCAATGGTATTAAATGAATGAATGGATTCTCATTTCGAGTCACGAATTCCCTGACTTGATACAGCTTAAATCTTTTGTATCAAAAGCAGTAGCTATAATTCGACGTCCATTATTAATACTCAGGAACTTTTACTACATACAATAGACCGGTCATGCTTTAACGGTTCCATTGGAATTAACTCTAAACTTTAACTACTCCTTGCTATTAGTATAATCAATATTCATGGTTTAACTGTTCGGAATTAATATTGGAATTTTAAGTGACCGTAAAATCTTATAGGTGCTTTAAGTAAATGGTAGTAACTTAATTATCTATGAAATAATTCTTCGCTTTGTGCTTAGTCCATTTATTCATATATATTTTTTTATATTATAATTTAAATACTCATTTCTTCAATGACGTAACAAAATTGTAATTTGTATATATTTTGAAAAAACAGTATGCAAATATACTTTTTTGTTTAAGATACAAAATATATTTTAAATAAGTATTCTATAGTGAATGACTTTACGACTGACCCTAATTTCTTAACGTCTTAAATTATTTTGTAATATGAAGTAACTTCTGACCTGACACTTTAATTATATGCAAATATCACCATTTCTATTCAAAGGCCATGTCACACTCAAATATATATATATATATAATCACATTATCTGTATGTTTATATCTTACTAGTCTCTAAACAGATACATTTCTTTCCGAGAAACTACATTTACTAATTTAATAATTAATTTCACTAACACGATCTTAAATTTTAATAATTCATAGTTTATTTCAGTTATTATATTTGTAATAATTAAAGACAATTCCACTTAGTTTTATACTGTAATAAGATTAACTTATCTCCGTTCAGTTGTTTGTGTTTTGTGTGTCTGCGTGTTGATATACACATTATATCATCATCATCATCATCATCTCCTTGTCCTTGTTCCAATTTTAGGGTGGACGCAGTATTTTTTTTTCTTTCTTACTCCCTTGTTACTCATCAACTGTACACATTCCTTTCTTCTTCTATCATCTGTGACACAATCCCTCCATCTTATTTTCGGCCATCTTCTTTGAATCCTCCACTTCCATACCTAGCACTCTCTTGATTTCAACCCTCATAACATGCGTATACCATGACAAACGACTAAAATTTTCCATCACTGACGCTACTCCCAAGCTTCCCTTAATATACTCATTTCTTATACCCTTTGCATTCAGACGCTTTTCATCCATCCTTCATCGCCCAGCACAGCTTACAATTTACATAATACATATCTTATATGTAAGTGAAATCGAATCGTTAAAATAGTAAATATATCACTTATGCACATATTTAAAACACATAAATATAAGACTTAAAAATTACCTAATCAATGTTTTCTATTTCAAAATACTAAGAGTTATTATGTTTTAAATTTACTTCTACGTTATCGAAATCAACATTCTAAACCAGTTTTGTATCTTGGATTTATGCACTAATATATTAATGACGAATAATATTTGTCAGTTTGTTGAAAAGAATTTCAGGAATTTTTGTTCTAGAACATAAGAGAATCTTACATTTTTGGTTTTGAATATTTTGCAATTTAATAAAAGAATTTTAAGAAACAACTGTGCGAGTAAAGTTAGATGTGTAACCAATTAATTAAGTTGACAAGAATATGCAGCATAGCAGAAACAAGTATTAATAATGACAAATTATTTTTTACAAACACCCAAGTTTCAAAGTCACAAAAACCGGTAGATATATTTGTAGCCAAAGTGACGTCACAAGTTACTCTAACCGGGAACCGAACCAGTCCAGCGAGTGGTACAGGTGCAAGACGCGTGCCACCGTCAAACCACATTCGACTCCAAGTTTTTATTCGGCTGCGGCAACACCAGATGTTTTTTCTGCCTTTGTTTCGCCATATTTGACGCGAATCATTGAAATAACTCTTATATAAATTCTTAACTCGTTTAATGCACTTAGTGATAAAAGGACAAAAAAAAATCACTTTGAAATCTAAAACATAAATTTTATTAACAAAGAAATACCTCAAAATACGTATTTTTTGCAGACGTTACAAAAATTAGACTCTAAAATCATCGAGTGGAAACTTTCCCACGCGAGATCACATATTATTGGAACCTTGAGTTCTTACAACACCAGTACCAACATTATAAACCATAAATGTTATAGAATCATAATTGTACAATCCTCACTTACACATACACATTACTAGTATTATAATGTACTGAGATGAGAACTTTGAGATAGACCATAATTTTAATAATATAATAACTTCACACACATTCATATGAATCCATTTTTACTCTTTTTTAGTCATATAAATAAATTCTAATAATAATTATAATATATGTATATAAGAGTATTTATATGTTGATCACTTCTTTCATGTGTCCACACTTATAAGTATATAATATATTAATTAGAATAAAGAACTTACTTTGTGTGTTTTTTTGTATCTAGAATTAAATTGAATTCAAAAAAATCTGTTATACTAAGACTTTTATTAAAATTAAAAATAATGTAGGCATATTATTTAAGTACAAAATTAGAAACCTTTTAATAATAATCCAATACAAAGCTTTCTTTCCTGGCTTCGATTACTAGTTGCATTCAGAGTGCAATGCCCTTATTGCGGGCGGACGGAGTCACGGGAAGTATGTAGTATATAATATAGCAGTAACTAAGAAATAACTATTTTGAATTATTTAGACATATACATTAAAATTAAAACCTATCAAGTTTTGATAAACAAACATTTGTATATATATATACACTCACAGGCACAATTAACCGCCCACCTTGTATTTCCTTCAATTTACAGAAATCGACAAATTTAGACCACATTTTATGAGAGGTACATTAAAAGCTACCTTTAAGGTCTTGAAAAAAAACAAAATTCTTCAAACAAAGGGTTTTATTAAACGGTAAATTCCAAAAATCCATTTTAGGAAAATTTTCGATAAAAATTTAACAACTTCAATTTTGAAAAAAGTGGTCTGATTAGAAAAAAAATCTAAAATTAATAATGGGTGTTGCTGCTTTGGGCTCCAATGACTTCTTGGAGCTGGTTTGCCATTCCATCCATGAAATCTTAGATATCTGATTGGGGGATATTGTGCCACTCCTCTACCACAGCCGTCTTGAGCTCTCTTAGTGTCGTAGGTGCTGGTACTCTTGCTCGAACACGTCTTTTGAGGTTGTTCCAAATGTACTCAATTAAGTTAAGATCGGGACTGCGTGCCGGCCATGGTAAAACTTGAATACCGACCTTATTAAGGTACTCTATGACGGAACTTGCGGTATGGCAACGTGCATTATCATGCATTAATCTAAAGTTGTTACCAATAAATGGTGCAAAAGGTATGACATGGTCTTGTAGGACATTTTCCACGTATCTTTGAGCATTTGTACTGCCTATATCGAACACAACAAGGTTAGTACGAGCCTCATAAGAGATATCTCCTCAAACCATTACGGATCCTCCCTGGTAACCCACTGTTTCGGTTATAGCGCATGGAGCAAACCTTTCATTTTGGCGCTTATAGACACGCTGACGTCCATCTGGACCTTTTAGGGCTATTCTGCTCTCATCTGGGAACAGTACGTCCTTCCATTCCCAAACAGACCAGTTAGCATATTCTTGACCAAAAGCAAGTCTAGCTCTACAGTGTTGTGTGAGCAGTTGTGGGGTAAGAGCTGAACGAAAAGCCCTCAGATTCCTTTCTGTCAGTCTTCTCCTAATTGTTCGTTCACTCACACTGACGTTACTCACCTCAAAAAGACGCGTATGAACTTCAGTAGCAGTACAAAAGCAATTTCTCAACACGTTGCTGATAACGAAGCGGTCATCTTGGGCTGAACTGCATCGATATCGACCTTGACCTGGCCTACGCGTGTATGAGCCTGTCTCCCGAAATCGTCTAATGGCATCCCGTACCGTAGTTCGAGGTACACCGCGTGTACGGACGATGCGACGCTGGCTCCACCTGGCGTCAGACAAAGCCACTGCCATAGCTGCACCAGTTGCATCGAGTGGCATTTTTTACAGTTACAAACAATAAGCGAACACTATAAACTTAAATTAAACAATATTCACACACTGTGGTAGAAAATAACTGGAAATGTTAACATGGGAACACAACAACAACAATGTCAAATAACAACTAAATTCCAAAAACCTGTCGGTGACACATAATTAGGAAATAAATTATGAGTATAAATGTTTAATTTATTGCTAGAGTAGCGACTTGACAAAAAACAAAACAGTTGATAAACCATAATAAACGTAAACAAACAGGGCGACGAATGATAGAGATGGGCGGTTAAATTTGCCGGTGAGTGTATATGTAGGCCGCTGACCATTCAAACGTAAAACCTAACGCTCAATACATTGCGATATCCGAATACAAATAAGTTATAAGAGTGACTGCTAATTACAAGTGACATTTACGAGAAGGTCTCTTTATAATTATTATACTACTATATAAAAATATAGTGCGTCTGTCTGTACATTTGTTTTTTTTTTGTATTAAATAATCGCCTTATGAGGAACTGATTTGTATTCATTTTTATTTATATTTTGACAGTCTGTTTGTTTCTCTAAATGTCTTTCTAAATAGCAATCTTTATAATAATTTGTGTATAGTAAAAAAAGATAAACCGCATAGTATTTTGTAGAAATACATTTTAAATCGGTTATTCTCAAGGCGATCGGGTGCATTGAGAACTGGCTTAAAAAAAGTTTTAAATTCCCGACCGTCGAACTAACGCGAGCGAAGCCGAGGGCAAAAGCTTGTTAATTATGTATATGAATTAAAAATATTATGTAAGTCAACAATTTCAACAAGGCCAACAGGTTTGACAACTGCTTAACAAATCGTAAAATAACAAAAAAAAAATTAAATAAATATTGTAATTATATGAATTGTTTGTACTGTGACATCAACTACTTTTCATATAGGTCAGTCATAGTCAAAGTGGTCAAACACCGCTATGATTGTGGTCACTTGTCACCCAGTACAACTCTCTCCGGTGTAATTACAAGTGGTGACCTTGTTTCACGTCGGTACTATATGGACGTGTCATTTTTAATAATTTATATTAATTAGGAATAAATATATATATTTAATAAATATTAAGTAATTAATTCTTGTATACTTTATATAACATGCTTTAAATACTTAATATTCGTAGGTAATAATTATTAATATTCTGAGCTAAAAAAAGTAGTATTTTTTCCGATATATTTAAATCATAATACAGAAATGTTATAACTATAATAATCCAATGTCCTTCTGTTTGTCAAACACTAAACGTCAAATTTCACTTACACTGATCACGTTTCTATTTATTTTCTATTGAACACAGGTCAATGACCGCTGCATTCGACAAAGGGAATACTCATGGAATCAAAATACACTATAATCTATTAAAAGAATACAGACTGATAATAAGGAATATTAACAAACTTACAAACTTACTTGTGATATTATATATTATTAAAGGTAGATATTATTTTAAGAAGCTTTGATTATCTTCCGTATGTTTGTATGTAACGTACCTACTTTAAATACGATTGAAGTTCAAGATGTCGGATTAATTTGAAACTGCACAGGAACGGTGACAATGCAATAATATGAAAAAAGTAAAAAATACTTTTATGAAATCCAAACTACAAAAGAGTGTCAATAATTAATTTAACGTTTTTATAAAATACAATACTTTTTTTTTATTAACACTATTCTTAATTTATATTATATTTTTTATTCTGTATTTTATGCAAGCAAGTTTTCTTAGTTTTTTTTAAACTAATATTTATTCAAACTCAGAACCAATGTTTTAAATCCTGCGATTTCAATTTACATTCACAGATACTAAAGTGTACATTATATTATATTTAATTAGTACAGTTACACGTTCACCTTGAACTTATCAAGAACCCCGTAGCGTAATCTTATCTCAGTTGACTATGCCTACAGTTCCCTTCTATCTTTATACAATTTATTTAATATTTACTTCAGCTACGATATTTACTGAACAAACATTGTTTATTAAACTTACCAAGACATATTTAAACATCGGTCAAGAAAAATAAATTAAAATTGATTTTAAAATAAGAGGTCGATAAAACATTACTTGGTATTAAATAAGAAAGAAATACCATTTTTATTTGAGATATTAGAAAATACCAAAAATAATAATAAAATCGATTAAAACGACAGATAAGAATAAATTAACAAAGTCATTAATAATAAATTAGGAATTACAAAAAAAGAAAATAGTTAGAAGTTAATATAAATAGCACGTAACAAAAAAAAATATTTTTCTACAACTGTGGTAAGTAAGTGGTAAGTAACTTTTAGATTGAATACTTTAAAATATGTTTAGAAAAAAAAAAACTTATTTTTAGCCAAGTTCTCTTTAATATTTTCAACACAATTTTACGTAATTATTTATTAATTAAAACACAGAATCATCTCAGTCTTATTATATATACCGTAGCTCCATGTCGTATTGTTTCCCACACAAATTGGCCGCCATTAAACGAAATGGCGACCACCGCAATAATTCTCCTCAGTTGGTTTTATGATGTTATTTGTCCTCAGTCGGTGTGTAAGTACATTTTTCTATTATTGTAACAGTATTATAATAGCTTACGACTAAAAAACAACATTCCACTGCTGTAGCATTTCATGTAATTGTGTGTGTGATTGTCTTTATCGAATAGGTATTAAACGATAGGGAACCAATGAAAAAAATTGTTACATAAAAATATTATATAAATTTAAAGATTTGTTGTTTAATAAAAATATAATTGAGCGGAGCGTTATACTGGAGACTTTTTCACATTCTTTGTCACGAATAGGCTCGAAAATACTTAAAGGAAAATTATGAAATTTTGCAATCAAAAAGACACACATTAGGCAATGGTTTATGAAAAAAAATTGAAAAATATCATGTCGTTGAGGAATAATCGCCAAAAAAACTGATATCCCATTGAAGTCAATGGGAAACGATGTGTCATTACACTGGGCTCGCTTCGCTTAATATGCAAATGGCACCCGAGATTTCGCGAGCGCAGCGAGTCGAAATTGAGGGTCTATTGGCGCCCTTAGTTTTAATATCTTAATATTTTTTCTTATATTATATTTATTTTATGTAAAATATTTACTGAATTTAAAATTAACTATAATTAACTTCGCCTACATTATTTAATAATTTATTATTTATACTTTGATATTAAAGTCATTTTTTTTTAAATAATTGACCGCTTTTCCATTATTATTATTGTGTATATTAACTTATCTTAAAGAAAAGTACAAAGAATGTGATTGTAATGAAGAGGAAACATCTAAAAAACATTAATCAATTAGTCCGTGTAACTAGAAGAGACAAGTAAAGTAACATTCTGAACAGTTAACAGTTATAAAGAATGTCCATTGACTACAAACAGGAAGATCGCCATTTCTAGTAGATCGTCTTTATATGTTTGTTAACGTTTTGTTACCTAATACACGTTAAATGTAGGTTACTCGAGATATTAAAGACAGATGTGGGACAATGAGATAAAGAGCAGATAAATTTTGTTAAGACATTTATATTTACACTTTTTCTTTTACAGCAGAAAAAATATTATAAGTTATGAGCTGCTGTACTAGGTATTACCCGCGACTTCGTCTGAGTGGACAGAAAGAATTGATCTCAAAGGAAAAATTTAAACAGTAATTGTTAATAGTCATTAATCTAAATGTAGGAGTATAAACTCCTTGACTCCTCAACTCCTCCTTTATTCCTTAAAAACGTGACTTTATTAATTCTGCGTGATGCGTAACTTTTGTTCAATGATTAGGTTTTTTTTCGCGAATGTAAATAGCTTTATTTCGATATATAGACTATGTAATGTAGGGATGTTATATTATTTACCTTCTACATCTAAGCATATATAGTTTATCATGAAATCAGTTATGTATGTATGTATATTATAAACTAGCTTATTCCCTCCCGCTTCGCTGGGCACACTATTAATTTGGATGTGAACTTAGGTTGCTATGGTAACCGTTGTTATAGTATCCGTTGTCATCGTAACCGTTGCTATGGTAACTAAGCGTTAAGTGTATCGCTCCTACAGGTTTAAAACTTGGCGAAATGCAAATGTTGAAATTCATTGGGATAGGAATTCCGTAAAATCCGTTCTTTCGTCTACGTCTACGTTCTACGTTCTGAACGTCTACGCCACAAAAGAAGTAACTATCTAAAATTTTAAGTTAATCGGACTTATAGTTTCGGCGATTTCGTTAGGAGTCAGTGAGTGGTACTCGGACACTTATATTATATTATTTAAAGTTAAATAACAAAAGCATAATAACAATATATTTCACATTGACCCTGAAACTTTCTCGGCGAGTAGGTAACATTACACGGTCGGCCACTCGTAATTCTTTTTTAACAATGAGGCGTGAGCACAAACACACGTACAATCATTGTTCCGGAATATAAATATTGTCACAATGCAAAATGTATGTACAATATTATACAGACCGTTTGAACTTAGTCATTCATATTCAGTATACTTTTGGGATTTTAACTTTGAAGTTAGAGGTATATTAGCAACCGCCAATCGCCAAGTGTTGAGCTGAGCCAATCTCTTTTCTTTTTTCTCTTGATATCTTTTGAATGGCTAAACATTTTTTCAATCTGTTTTCGCTATAACATCCGCGTACGGCTCAGACATACGTGAGAAAATTTTTAGCTAATTATCTCGTCGCATTCTGGTGACAACTGAACACAAAAAATGGTCTAATCAAACGGTTAAGAGCTTCGCTTACGCTCAGCTCAATTAGTTTTAGGTCTAATTGTCATATTCGCTTGTGCAAAACGAGTCTCAGATGTTCGCAGTATCTAATCTCTACCTCCATCTTTAAGGTCACAGTATTTTGAATTGTAATTTTATCATTTTACATTGCACTTATCAAATGTGAGATTTTAATTAAAATCTCAGTACTTAATAGGCTGAGATACTCACATAAGTACCTACTTCCTAAATACGAATCATTATGCAAATTAAAGTCGAGCTATCATCATCAAAACACCGCAATCGTGTTTAGTGTGCGGTTTATAAAATCATTTTAACAAATCATTTTTAATAATAAGTCTTTGAACATAATGGCACGAATAAACCTGTTATTCAAAATATGAAAGTGTATTTAGTGAACATTTCAACAATACCTCATACGAAATAATAATTGAAAGGTTAGTATCACTATGTCCAATACATAATTAATTGAATTAACGCATTCGATTGAGCAAACCCAGTAACCGTTACATGTACATCGCGATGCAAATACGTAGCTGTACAAGACATGCAAGAACATTTTGTATTCGTTTATCTGGTCCAAAATCTATCGGATTTGCATGCGAGCCAACAATCGCTCTCTATCTTCACCGGTAATTAGAAACTTACGAGCTGGTAACGGTACGCGAACTGTATTACTACTAGCTGCTATCTTTACATTTATTTAATAGCCTAAAGCATAGATATATAACTAATACTTACAGATATATTGATAATGTAGAAAGAATTCATTCCATTATGCATATATTTGTAATAACCTAAAATATCCTCGTTATTGCATCTAAGACAACTGACTGAATGTGATTGATGAGTTAGTAATTTTGCTCACACCGTTGTTTGTATCAGATACGAACTGAAGATGACCAGACCACACGACTGTCGAGAACCGTTAAACAGTTCTCTGCGTATCACAATAGACTATTAAGTCAAATTAAGTAAATCTTAAAACCAAGGCTATTAATTATATTTATTATAATTATGTTATGCGGACTCACCATTGTCTGAATACGGTAGCGAGTGCAATACTCCACAGAGAGTTCCCGCAACGGACATCGAATTCCGGTCTAGAAAATCATCTCCACATTCATTAGAATCAGTCTGCGCTGGTTCGAATAAAGCTAAATCCAGACCGTCCATATCGCTCCTCGCTGACACGCGGTCTTCATCCACGGCTCGATCACTGAAGTGGTCGGGGGAGTCGACGTCTTTAGGGCTCCGAGTACACACACCGTCGCTGAGGGGATCACAACAACACGTGTCCGAAAACGGTTCAAAATCCCTACAGTCGAATTCGCATCTTTCAAAACTGTCGCAAGTGCACGACGATAGAGCATCCGAATCCGATTCCTCAACTGAAAATATGTTATTTTCTTGCAAAACTTTATCGGATTCTGATTTTGCCGCTACATAGAATACTCCGGATGTGTATGGTATTTTTTGAACCTGAACTTTTACGCTTCCATCCGTTTTGTCTGGATCTTTAAGTATTAAGGGATTTTCCAATTGTGAGCGACAGTCTTCATATCTTGCAAAGCTGGAGGTATCGGTGAGATTGGAGGATCGGTCCACGGAGTACGCATCGTACGGGTCATTCTCACTTTGCTGCGGGGTCAGGCGATAGGGTACGTTTGTGCGTGTTCCGATAAAGATGGTGGTGTATGGACATGTGTGGGGTGGTCTGGTGCGGTCAGTGCGTCGTGGATAACTCGCCGCAAACGGATCCCGAGGAAGACCTCCATCTGCGTCCAAATACGCCTCGCTCGTCGACAGGACATTGTACCGCCAGTCCGGCATCGCAAATAAACAACATCACTAAACTAAATCAGAAATACTTATACTTGTTTTGTTCACTGTTATGTTTAATAAACACATTTCACTGCGGTCGACACCTAAACCTGAGTTATATTCATTTTAATGTTAGTGGTTAGGTTTTTTTAATCAAAAATCAGAGAGATCAATTACTACACTAGGAGGAGAATGTTCTTTTTATTCTTATCCTTTGGACACTAAAACTAACTACATCGATATGAAACCAGTAAAGCTTGAGACTAAAATTTGTCTTGAAGAGTACTCTTGTGTTAATCTTAAATGATTGTTTTGGGCGAAGCTAAGGCCACAGTTTTTTTGCTTTATTTACTTGCGTGAACGAATAAAGGGTCATTGCCTGGGAGTCGTGCTTAGGAAACGCAATTATTTTGTAAGTACTCTGAAATTGTTATAGCGGCGTAATAATAACAGATGCGGGATCGTGACGGCGGGAGTACAATATATAGGAAGCGAAACGTATTCAATACACTTACTACATACTATTTAAAACATTCAACGACCAAAAATTGCAAGATTAATCTAAATATTATTATGAAATGCCCGCCATTATAATGCTATTTATAGTTTTATAATGTCGTTCAGAGGTTTGATAATATAAAAAAAAATAAGCAATTTAAAACTATAATCAAAATCTTGATCGTTTTTTATTGTTTACATATCAGAGACTGTGTCGAATTAATAAAATTAACAAAGGTGCTAAAACTAATTTCAAGAAGCGTTGAGCGCAAAGGTCGCTCTACAATAAAAAAACAATGGCCAATGATCGAAAATGACTAACATATTTGGTATTATTTATATTTTTTTATTAAAGAATCTTCACGTAACCTACAAGTACAGTGACCAAGTACTTATTTATTGCTAAGGTTCAAAATGCAATTTGAATAGTAATTTGTGAACACTATCAGAAAGTTGGCCTCTGAGATAGACATTATGGAAATATTCCCGAGAGGTTTAAGTCGAAAGTGCCTTGGGCATTGTAAGTACTTGGTTCGAATGGTCTATTGACTATTATGAACCAGGTTCATGGTACACAAACTAGAATCCTACATGGACTGTCCTATGTTTTTTTGCATATTCCGCGTTACCTAGGAGAATTGTAAACAATAAATTATATATACAATTTTTAATAAATTTCTATAATTTTAATATATATATTATTGATTGCTCAGAAAACAGGAAACCTCATTTGAATACCAGTTAATATTTATTCACACAAACTATATAATTTAATATAATCCGAGACCAGGACGACCGAATCACAAAAACAGCACTAAATATTAATTACACAACTATATCACTTTTGTCGTATTTAATATATCTAACCGTGAGGTACAGACGTGCGCGTGCCGGGTCGCACCGGGACCGACTGGTGTGCCTGCACTGAGCAGTGGACTGCTAAGTATGACTCGCATCTCACATCTATACATGACCGTTAAAAGTCGCGATATTGTCATTTGAATTTGAAATATGCCTTTCATTATAATATCTATTAAACTCTAGATCAATTCTAACTTCCCACAATGATGTCTGTTAGCGAGTTGTTAGCGAGCTTTTGATTGGACAATTTATCTCGCTATTTATATGGACAAATAGCTCGCTTATAAGAGATGTGCCCATTAGTTCTTATTTTATTTAAGTATACGAATTTTGTTGGAGTGCGTAATCATTATTATTAATAATTTTTACTTGCACATTTTACCATATATTATACATTAATAATAAAGTCAACAAAAGTAAACACAGACAGCTGTCATCAAAAAATTATAAAAAAATGATACCTTTGGGGTTAACTTTGTCCGAGCATTAACAAAACAGATGGTACATCATAAATGTGATTGTTGATTTACAACCAGTAGCTTCTGGTGGGGGAGCACTTTTTATCGTTTTAACTTTATTATCATGGGGTACATGGTAGCAGACTACCCCATAACAATCAAATCATGAAGATTGTATCTACGAGTATCGCCTTATCGTTTAAAGCAGGACCGGTTCAATTCATTGTATTTGCATTTCTCAAAGCTCCAACTAGTCAGCCATTTTGAGTATTGGCGTCCATTGAGTATTATTTATGTAATTTTGTTATTTAGTTTCAATAATAAATTAATATTGTAAAATGAAATTTGTATAACCTAATTTAATTAACTAATATATATTCGTTTATCAAATACCAATTTATGTGAATTTATTGGTCCATAATTTAAATTTTTAATATTTAATTAAAATATTTCTAAATATAAAATGTTTGAAATTTGATTAGATTTTTTTTATTATTGATAATAAAAATAAAATATTGCAGAGTAATACATATTATTAAAATAAAATTAAAGATTGTCACACTTATGTGTCTTTGTGTGTGTGTGTGTGTATGTGTGCGTAGACTTTTTCAATAGATATACTTTAACATATACGTCAACAGATATTGTTTCACACGGGAAGCCACTGTTTGTAAAACCCAAAACCCTTACTATGGATATCAGTAAATATTGAATACGAATACGTAAATAATAACCAAAATTATTAACTTATCCTACACACAGCAGCAGCAATATCAAGACTAAAAAGAGTTATAATGAACTATTTAGTAACCCTATTTAGAAACACTAAATATAGTCTTAGGACATTAATAAGTGATCAAGTCAAAATAGCATAGTACCATGTCCAGCCATGGCTTGCGATTTCGTCTTACCAACATGTACAAGGTGACCAACTCAACCGTACACTGGCGTATAAATCTTTAACATGTGTCCACTATCAAGAATTAAATAATTAATTTTGCAATCAATCACCACAAATAGACTCCATGGTTTTCAACGCTAATTTACTACTTTTTATTTTTCAAAGTAATTGTGCTATTTATGAAATTTAATAAATTAATTAATAGCAGTTCTTTCAATATATAATTATTTAACATATATTAGTATTAAAGTATTATATATAATATAAAATATTGTTCAATATTCCGATTATGGCTCCAATATGGCAACGTTTTAACGACATTACAAAATAACCACGCTTCGATCGATTTACAGCCACAGGCTGTGATCGCATCAATAAAATTAAAATCTCCAAGTAATTATAAACTATTTTAAACAGACGATACGGTGTAGGAGTTTGCTAATTTTTAAATGCAAATAAAGTTCCTTAACCCTGCGATCTGGTAACAATGACTCCCACACGCCAACCTTTGGTATAGCTGTTCTCATCTATCGACACTTATGTTGAATTATAATTTAATATAAGTATGTTTTTATAAACGAAATATCAACTTGAACGTAGCGGTAAGGTGCCGTAAAAAAATAATTCAGAGAATCCATGTAATTATAATCAAAAAGTATTTATCTAAGCGGATTTTTACACTTTGAATAGTTGGTTCTTATTAGATTTTACGTTTTCAGGATATTATTGTATCATTCAAACAAATACATATATAGCAAAAAAACGGTAAGTTCAAATTGAAAATAGTAGTTTATACAGCGCCATCTAGTATCGTACAGCCACTATTGTTATTAAAAGATTACAGCGGCGCTAGCGATGGGATGCTAGTATATCTATGAACAATTATCACTAATCTCGACCAATTAATACATTCAAATATGATCTGAAATAGTATCTTTTATAATCATTACACTATTTTACCGAAAAATGCACTATTATAAAAAAGAGTAAATTCGTAACAGTGACATCTAGCGTCGCATAGAAAAAGTACAAACTTATGGAACTTGTTACTTATTATTCTTAATAGTAATAGCATTCGACAATAGATGGCGGTGTACAAACTACTATTTTAAATTAAAATTAATGTTTTATTATTTATATACCATAGTTTTTAATATATAAGATCTAGAATATATTTTCAGAAAATTGCTGACCCCATATAAGAAAAAAAAATTAGCTTATAAATTGCCCAATATAATAATAATAGTGTAAGTATTGGTTCATTAAGTATATTTAAATATAGCTGTATTAAGTAGTAAATGAAATAGAACTATAAAACAAGTTTTAGTCTTAGTTTGTTTTAGTAATATTTGCCTATTTGTCTGTTTATATATTTGTTCGCACATCACACAAAAACTATCAATGTGTTAGCTTATTTAAGTTTACATATAGGAAGCTGTACATTTCGCAAAATAAAAATAAAAAAATATTTGGGCTATAATTACAATAAAAGTAAAAAGTTTGGTTAAATTCTAATTGGCTTACCATTTGAGCAGAGAGAGTAGACGAAGTTAGAGGCAACAACTAGCACGTAATGACTCAGAGTGGAACATTACGACAAATTTCGAGAAACGGTTATGTTTAAATTGGTTATAATTGTGTCTTTCGTCACTCTTCAATCAACTGCTGATTCATATCTAACTTAATCTTTGACAATGATTTAAAACACAAAGACGTACACTCAACGAATATTAAAAAACTATCATTAAATAATAACTTTAAAATATTTGTTGCGAAATGTCATTTAGATATAAACAAATTTTATAAAACCAATGCCTATGGGTCCATTTCATTATCTAATTGTAAGCGAACTATTTGACCTCAAAAATAGTGAGTAATCACAAACGTACTAGAAACTCACTAACAACCTTTTCTCTGTGCGAAGTTAGTGTGCTAATTGACCTAGCTTGATATATTGTATAATGAAATGCATTCCGCTTGCGAGCTGTCAATAACGACCCCCAAATTAGTATGCACGTTGATTCTGGTGAGATCATTTTGGTGAAGGTCCTCGTCGGACAGGACGGGAGCCGTCCTTCCTCACCCATCCGGTACACTCGTATATCAGTTCCACGCCGAAACTACCGTTATCATTTGCACTTCATGACTATAGTTTTTAGAACGACATTCGATTTCCAGTTTAGAATAACAGTCCATTGAACTTACGATACTATTGTTACTGAGTACTGCTATTTTGTTGGTAATATTAATTTAAGAAATAAAAATTCAACAGTATTTGCATATTTTTCTTGTATGTATATATTTTTTTTCTGTATTATAATGTAATTAAATATATATATATATATATATATATATATATATATACGTGTGGTTATAATGAATACTTGTAATTTCGTAATTATAGAGAGTTACACTCATAGTGTGGGTTGATTGCTTCTGTAATTAGATTGATTACAAAACATTTGTAATCAGTGTCTAACACCATTTCTAGTACACCCACGGTTTTGCCAAATATCACCGACAGATTATGATATAAATATCAAAGCTTACATACTGTCCTAAAATACTAAAAATATCGTTAAAGTTATTATAAAAGACTGCATAATAAGTTTATAACAGAATAACTTTTCCCCGTGACTCCGCCCTCGTAGACAGAACATTATAATACGAAATATAAGTTCAAAACTATAAACAAGTATTAATCATATTTTTGTTAAAGTTATTTCCAAAACTTTGTTACTTATTTTTAGAAGTCACTGTATAAGACTGATAATGAGAAGTATACTATCAATTCTTTTTCTTCCATTCCGAATGACATTTTGAAAAATTAGCCCGAACGAACAGAAATAAAGAAAGTTTTTTTATTAATATACATTAAATTCTAAAACAAAGAACATGTAACACACGATATAACATAACATAAAATACATAACACATATAATGTGTATGTAATAGTAATCTCTTTGCATAAACACAGACATTTGAAGGTAATTTAATAAAATTCCAATTGGCAGTATAGCGCTAGGGGTGAGATATTCAATTACGGGGGCGGCGCATCTGCCTCCTAGGCGTCCACGCCGCAGCCTCCTCTGATCTGACGCTATCGGAGATTTGCATCGGATTTAAATTATATTCATCTATACTGTAACTTATATTACATTTAAAATATTACTTATATAAAGCCCACTTAATATAATATAATGCACACATATTGTACATAAATATGTAGGTTTAGAAAAGTGGTTACAGGTTGTCAAGGTCGAGCTGACACATTCTATATAATTATTACGCAATAATATTTTTATGAGTTCCGTACTAAAATAACTTATAAATACTAGGCTGTATACAATCCTCCCGTGCCCTTTTAATTATTATTGTAATGTCACGGTGTACAGTTGTTTGTATTGGATATTGGAGGTCGTTTTGCCGCCATATTTGGTGACAAGGCACTGCAGCGGCCATTTTTGTTATGTCTACTTAAATTACGAGATTTATTTTGTGTCAAGGTCTCTCTTGTGCACATATTACATTTCCGGTAACTTAAATAAATGTCATACACTTAATACATATGTAAATTAATATTTTTGATGTTTCCTGTGTTAATGAAATCTGACGATAACATTAGATTAAGGATATCTATATCAGTATATTATATCTACCTTACATATATACTTTTTAAACTTCTAAAAAAGAAAATCTTTTCGTCACTTTTTGTATGTATGCTACGTGATTTATCACCTTTTTGAACATTATTATAAGCCATACCATTCTGAACATTATTTTCGAGTTTAGTACAGCTTAATGGTGGTCTCATTTAAATATCATTCCTTCTTCCGATTTCCAAAATAAAGATAGGAGTTTGTCCTTTTTTCTTCTCTAAAAAATTGGTTGTAAATTTTCATATTCTTTTTTTAAACATATTTTATATTTAGGAATACAAGTGTAAGGAAAATGTAGTCTATATAAATGGTTTATAGTCTGTCGGCCTTAATTACTCTCAAACAAAGATAAACGGTCCTCAATCCTCGTTTGGTCAGATTGCCGTAACCGATTTGATTAATAAATGGTTACTTGCTATTATCCTATCCCATCAGAAACAATTTTAGAGTTATATTTATACATACAATTTACAATTCAGCCTCGTTACTAGTACAACGAGTCTGAATATGTTTTTCAAATATTTTTTTATTTTTGTTAAGTTGACTGACACTGAAGTTTTTAAATTGTTTTTTGTTTTTTCATTTTTGGCACACCTAATATTCAGAACGGATTTTGAAAAAAATTTACGTGATGATTTTCTTATCTGATGAAAAATACTTTTCAGTTATGATGTCAGTTATTCGTACATTTGTAAAGAACAAAATGTTTCGTCGTTTTAAAAAAGTATAGTTACTGACTGACCTGAAATTTAGTTGGGATTCAATCATGCAAGCAGGAAGTAACTCAATCCCAGAACGCGGAACTACTGTTGCTTTGTGAGGAATTTAGTACAGATATAAAAATCAATTGTTTCGTGATTGTTTCTCTATTATTATTTTATTTTTCATTCACGTTTAATGAAATAGTATTCAGCCAGTTTTATTATCTGTCATATTTGACAGATACAATATTTGACACTCGAAAGGTGACACGGGAGTTAAAATATATACGCCTTTGTATATTTTTATTCATATGACGCCAAAAAATATATAGAAAGCATAAAATAAAGAACTATTTTTATTGGAGGACATAAAATAGAACAACTCGTCGCACTTTAACTGATAGAATCAATCACAATCTAACAAATAACATTGACGCAACACTATAACCCCAAATTAGTATGTACCCAGAGTCATAAAATTTAACTTAATAAAAAATGATTAAATAAATTCTTACTAGACAAACATCTGAGTCATTTATTGATTTATTGTGTATCTTAACAATAAATTGTTTGGTATCCTTAAATGTATATGGCATTGTCTTGTACATTGAGAACAATATTAAAAATATTCATACTCTTCCTTACATGTACACTGCATACTCAGTGGAATGTTATTCCATTCTTCTTTATAGTATATTTTATAGCCATAAATTTGGATATAATAAATTATTTTATTATCACAGAAGCAGTAACTTATCGGCTATTATGAGGATATTATTGGGGAGGGGATTAATTGTAAAATATATCGCGATAGCGCGTCGGGAGGTAAGGGTTGCTTCCCCGTCTGGACCGTCGTCCTGTCAATATTTTCGCGGGAACAGGCGTTGTCATGGCAACGAGGGTGCACTCTTGTCACGGTCGCTGCCCCCCGCGTATAATGCATCGAAAAGGGAGGGCTTTAAGTAAAAGAGGCCTCTGTTGTCTAGGGTTTTGTGCAAGGGAGCCGAGTAGATTGCACTGCATTGTACCTTAATGTTCTATAAATATAAAACGCAGGCAAATGAAAGTGCGATGTCGTTTATAGCTTAAGAATTACATGTTAACAAGTAAGTAATTATAAAAGTTAAATGCTAAAAATTAAGCAAACCAAACTTTATTAATGACCACAAACTAAATCATAATTAATCAGAATTAAAACTATTAATCTTTAAATAATTTTAACAAAGAAGCTTAATTTAAATAATTAATCGATGCAATTTATAATCTGTTTGTATTGTAAAAAAATATGAATATATTTAATCTGTGTTACATAAAGGTCTGTCAAATGATTGGCGGTAAAACAAATTCAAATTATGACTTCTGTCACGAAATAATGACGTGTTGTCATGTTGTGGGAACGGAACCACTGAGTATTAAGTATTAAAAATTCTAAGCGTGTTGTTTGATTTACATTTAGATAAATGTGACTTCAGTATACTTTTATGAAACTACCTAATTAGTTTTGCAGTTAATTGAACATGTTTTTATGATTACTTGAATTTTGACCGTTACTGCACTTGCAATAAAGTGTTTACTTGAGTTTAAACCTTCGAGTATTTTTTATTTAAGTACATACTGTCTCAACGTTACTGAGTGAGACCACACACACACACACGCGCAGGTAAAATAATATAATATTTTCTCACAGTAATGTGAGAAGTATCATCGGTCCGGGAGTGGTCTCGCTGTAGTGACTTTTCATCTGTGAGACACTTGTCATAGCATAATTTTTCACGGCTACTGTTTCCAAGATCTATCTAAATAATATTTTGTTACAAGTACAAATAAACTTAGAAAATATAATAATTCCTATACACTAAATTCTGAATGTTTATTTATTGTGTCATTTATCAAATTCGATCAATAGGAACTCTGTCCTTACAAATCTGTAAATACATTTCTATAAACATACATGTACAAGTCAATTTGGATTTAAAAAATCTACTACATATAATAAATTTGCTATATTTTTTTAGATTCCACGTAAAACAAAAAACGCTATGATTTTGGTATAACTTATACAATGACGGTATTTTATATGTATAAAATAAAGAAAAATTTATTCTATGTCATTATATAAAATAGCATGGTGCCAAGAGTACATGTTTTTGAATTCAGATTTTGATTTAAAGTCCTTACTATAACAATTGAAATAAAACAATAATAGCAAATAATATAGTACCTAATGTCGGTTAAGTATTTGTTGAATAACTAATAGCTAAGTGTTCAGAATATAACTTACAGCCGAGTTGCAAAGTTTTGCTTATTTGTTAAAGCATCACAGGAAAACTACTAGACTGATTTTGATGAAATTCCTTAGTGTTAAACATTATTTTCTTGGTCAACTTAAGCTCTTTTTATTGGAATAATGTTAAAGTAATAGCCTTCTATTTGAGTGAGGAGAGCAGGGAAAGTAGCTGACAACAGCTACTTAGTAAAATAATACATCTACAATGGAATGTAACATTTCATCGCATCCATGTTCTCTACGTGACATGAGGCGAATATTTTTGCAATACATATATATATATATATATATATATATATATATATGTCATGTTTGAAATTGTCTCTGAACATATTTAGCCATGTTAAGCTTAAACAAAATATAACAAAAAAATTATTTCACAGACAGGATTGGAACCTGCTCTGGACTTTGCTGCTTCCAGGAATTACCCCATATTTCATAATATACCTACATATTAAAATGTATATGCAATCTTTGGCGATTAATGTTTCTTTTGACGTTAATAATAATTATAATACAACATTATTATAAACTGTTTCAAGAGACATCTCGTGTTTTTAATATAAATGGAATAAAATAATGATGACCGCTCTTTACAAAGTTCTCTACAATATCTTATAAGACTCGTAACTAAACTTATCTTTCTTTTAAGATGATTGCAGTGGAAATTTATTTATTTATAGTCCTGAACATGAAGCTTATCCTATATTGATATAAAACAAAAATGCAGTGTATAAAGTTTAACAATTATAAATGTTAATTATTAATACCTAAAGTATTCTTACAATCAGCTTATTTGAATATCATTAAGCAGTGTATACATTATATAATGGCTACGTCATTTACGTAGCCATTATATAAAAATAATATAATTTCAACAAACAAAAAACAATTAAATATAAAATTATATATATGAATTAATTAGTACTAATTAAAAAAAATGATTTATTAATTTTTAAATATACTTTATACAATTTGTAAATTGTAAATTATTCAATCTATTTTTTTATGTTATTAGCTTAGTGTTTAAACAAATTTATTTATTAATATTTTGTTTTACACAGGCAAGCGAAGTCACGAGCGAAAGGTAGTTTTAAAAATATATATCTGAAAGTATTAGATATCTAGTAAATAACAATATCCATACAATTAGTTACATAACGGAAGTAAATCATTTGTTTGTATTTATTCTGTTATTACAATTTGATAAGGTTTATTAAACATACTTTCTAAATGATTGTTGCATGAGAATTATTTAATTTATGTTATAATTATAATAATTATGTGCAGTTTCTTTATCTGTCTGTATTATTCTTGTAAACTAGTTTTATATAGGTGACAATGTCAATGTTTTTCCTGTATTTTTTTAGCATTTATTCATTAGTTCATGGAAGTTTTACCATAGCAGGTATGTCGTATTATAATTTTTATTTTAAATAATCATAGGCACTTGTGGAACATCAGGTGAATGTTTCGGAAGGATAGCTCCATAGAAGAGAACCGACAACAAATTTCATGGATACTTATTATTAAATTATAGTATTCATTATTGAGTCTGCCATAATTGATATGTGAAAAGATATTCAAGTAAGATTTAATACCAAAAGGATACGAGACTAAGCACACTATTACTTGATGATACTTATACTAAAAATTCCAACAGAACATAAAAATAATAATGATTATATAATGAATGAATTTTGAGTATTTTTTTTAGAGTGAAGGAACACATTAAAAAGAAAATATTACACACACGGAACATACAGACATTATATCTACTTAATAGTAAAAGTTAATTTTTATTGACGTCATATCTCTCATAATAACTGTGCACAAAAGCTTATTGAAATATTTTAATAGTATTACGCTCATACATTTAATTGCATAATATCAGTATTTTCCATTCAAAAACTATAATTGGGAGAGAAATTGATAAAATTATTTATATGCATTATAAAGTATTGAGAATTACGAGCACTTTCATATTTATTTTAAAATTTTATTACCATTGCAATATTCAATACTTATGTTTTATTGTATTATGAAAAGTATGGGCTTACCGTCTGAGTACGTTAAAATTTATAATAAATGTAATTAAGGCTTTATAGCTTAAAAAATAACATAAGACCGAGTTTCTGTCGCCAGCTATTTTCAGGTCTGTGAGAGATAACTTTCCTAGCTGGAGCTGACAATGAAGTTTTGTATAGCACTGACTTTCAATAGTTTAATTTTTGATTCCCTGGCTGATACAGTTAATCATTTTGTATGAAGTATTGTACCTTTTTGGACAATAACGGCTAAGAAATATAAAGTTAAAATATAATGAAAAATGGTAAAATAGTTTAGCGTCCATTGTTACAAAAACGAGTACAATAACGGTCAGAGTATGCGGGACCCGTCCCAGTTGGAGATAACCGCTGACCGTGGGAGGAATGCTTCCCTGAACTCACTTCTAATTGAATGATGAACCACTAAATATATGTACCGTACATACTGTACAAACAGACAGTGTCTACGACCCGACTCGTACTTTCATTGCATTACAAAATACTGCTAATATCTGGTATTACAAGTTTGGGAGAAATCTACTCTCTCTATTTATCTCTAAGCAAATAGCTATTACATGCACATGACCTATGCCTTGAATAAACTTTTACTATTCAAATAATAATGTATATAAAAAAAGTATTTAATACAATAATATAATTATTTATTTTCAAATGGAATCTGAAGTAAGTATTAATTTTTGTTCTTAAATTCTAATAATATTATCCAACACTATCATTTGCTTGCGACTTCGTCTGTTCCCTTTTACTCTAATATAAGTCACCTATCATTCATATGTAGCGACAGCAGAGCAGCAAATGCTGCTAACGCTGCAAACCTGGTAATAATTATTAATTTAGTGAAGTTACATAACACCTAACTGTCTATTTATTTATAAAATTCTGGTACACCGTGCAACACAGGTGCTGTAACACATGTATAAATACAATGTTTACTAAACGCTTCTGTAACGGCAATTGTATTATGTGTACAGATTATAATTTATTATGTGATTCATAAGTTATATGATTTACGTGCTTTATTATCTTTGAACACATTTTTAGGTAAGATATATAAAATTTATAAACGATTTATATATTATTTAACATAAAACCTTTTTAAAATGATATTTATAATATAGATCAGAGAAGTTAAAAGTCATTTATATAATGTTACAGATAACATCGTATGTATATAATTTTTATTTAGGAAACAGTTGTATTTTCAAAGGTTTTGCTTAGAATAAGTTTTTTACTTTAACGTATAATTTACTTAACATTTAAAAGATACATATTATATATTATATAATAATGACTTCATTCTAGTCAATAATAACATTTTAATACATAATTATAGTTAAGCTTACAAAAAACCTCCTAGACGTATAAAGGTATGTGATATTAATGCAGATAGAAATCGCAATTAATCACGTGTTAACTATAATCAGGACGTAATATGTCCAAATACAAATATATATATATTATTTGGGCATTATATTAAAAAAGAAAATATATATATATATGTATAATGCCCACGAAAAATGGCGAACTAATGTCCACCAAGCTCACTATGTAATATCAATATGTTAGTTGACCTAGCACTTGATAGATTGGATCATAAAATCTCTGCATTAGATATGTAGCTTCGCTAAATATCTACGGCGACAGTTTTCCTGATTTATTACTAGCCGTCTGGGCCCTAATGGAGTGGCTCTTCTAATTCATCCCCCGGAGGCAAATAATTATGTGCTTAAAGTCCGAGGGACGATCTAAACTGTCGCTGGAGCCATTTAGCTTCCTCCCATTCTATATTAATATATAAACATTAATATTATCAAAATCTGGAAGCGTTAATAAAAATTGTAACTTTATAAATTGATGTTAACGGATTTAGTTTGCTTTCTATTGTGTTTTATTTACAGGCTGTCCACGTGCTCACTCTGAATACCAATTTGTATACCACCTGTTGTACCGAATGAGATATAGATCAGATAGGTATTCAATATAAAGAAAATTGAACGTATTTGTGTAATTTAAGACGCAAATATATTTCATAGTATTATTGTTTACATGAAATAGTTATGATGTTAAAATGACCTGAGACCGTGCTTACGTCATGGCAGGGTCATGAATCCTAAACAAAAATAACTCGTTTATGGCGACAACGCATTTGCGTATAAATTTATATAGACATATATAGTGATAATACAAGCATGAATGAACCTTTAAATAAAGATTAAAGATAAGATCAGTTTCTTTAACATTCTTTCAAGTAAGTGGTACAAATCTGAGACGCATATGGAATTATTTAATTTGTTTATCCTTATTTAACTTGTTGAGCATCAAGCGACGTGCTCAAAAACCTAAACTAAACATCCACCTGTCAAGTCGAAATGACATCACTCCTCCAAGAAAGTTGTGTTATTTATTCAGAGGTGCGTCAGTGTGTTTGTTAATATCGTCGTCAATAGCTTTTGGATGTTTAAATGGTTTTTGAGCATTTCAGTGTTAGGTGTGCCTGGGTGGGTTGTAATTACACTGACAATTATCCGCTGGTATTGTTCTGTTGTCAGAATCATTGGAGCGTGATCTGCAGGGCTATTGCGTATCTTTTTTGACAACTCAAGTGTTAATCACTATGGGAAAGTGCTTAACGAATACTTGTCAAACGTCTCATTTCATATTGTGTAACAACAGTGACAAACTGAGATGACGTCATAAGCACCGACATCGATTGATGCCCACCGTAAATCCTTTTGACAGATAAATTTGTGTCGAAATTCTAAAATTGGTATTTTGTAACTCTAGTGGCTATCAAATAGATAAGCACCTAACTTGTCAAATAATTTTTGAAATACACTGATAAAGAGCAGTGTTTTTTGTGATTAACACTATGACCCGTCTAAAACGAATAGTATCCAAACAAAGTACCAAGGTTCAGTGAAGTGTGTTTATACATTTTAGAAGGTTAATAGTTACCAAATTAGTTAAAATTTTGTAGTACTCTGTGGTTCTAATATTGCAAAGCTAGCTAGCAAAAGGTGTATTTATTAGTTATTACTTGAAACTTCAAACGATGGCTTCTTCGATATTATTAACTCTTGCTGAAGAAGCAAGAAAGCATAATATTTTACGCATCGAGAGAGGCCGTCTTCGTGTACCGCTAGCGATCCCTTGCAGCTCCCAGAGAGAGAATTTGTTGCCAATTTTCGATTGAGCAAGAACGGATACCGGCAGGTTCTTGAAATACTGAGTCCACATCTCCCAGTTTCTAGGAGAAAAACTGCAGTGCGCAATGAATTGAAAGTAAGTATAACACTCATTTAATCATAATCCGTAACGTCATTGCACAGATACTTATTTCGTATAAAAATTTGAATTTATTTATCCTTTCTATTCTTTCTATTGTAGATCTTGGCAGTTCTAAACTTCTATGCTTGTGGGTCATATCAGCGTAGTGTAGGGGCATCAGTTTTGAACAGTGTGTCTCAACCTACATTTAGCAAATGTTTAACTGAGGTCACAAATGCTTTCAATAAACCGGACATCCTTTTAAAATTTATTAAGTTTCCTGGATCCCAAAGAGAAAGAGAAATTATTATGAAAGAGTAAGTTAAAAGTTTTATATTATCAAATATTATTATTATATAAAAAAAATTACAATCATAAATTATGTTTTATAATTATATCATTTCACTAGGTTTATGGAGAAGTTTAGATTCCCTGGTATAATAGGGTGTATTGATGGTACACATGTGGCTTTAATTCGACCCACTGACCACGAGGAAGTATTCATTAATAGAAAAAATTATCATTCCCTCAATGTACTACTGGTAAGTAATTATGCATAAATCAAAAACTAACAATTATATTTAAATTAAACAACAAAGGTATCAAACATTTAAAATCTATTTAAGTTTATATTACTCAATAAAACATTATATTACAGATATCTGATGCAAATCTAAACATAATACATGTTGATGCATCATATGGAGGTGCATCACATGACTCTTATGTTTGGAACCAATGTGAAATTAAACAATATTTGAAAAGACTTCATGTGAATGGAGAACATTGCTGGCTACTAGGTATGTGTTAGTAATATTGTTGATAAGAATAACATATATTTTAGCTAAATGTATTATTTTATTTATTTATAATTTATTTTTATAGGAGATTCTGGATATGCACAGCGTTCTTGGATGATGACTCCTATTTTAGGTGCATCTTCTAACACTTCGGAGGAACATTATACTTCTCAACATTGTCGTGTCAGAAACACTGTGGAACGCTGCATTGGGATTTTGAAGGCAAGGTGGCGTTGTCTGTTGGCATACAGAGTACTTCACTATAATCCAATTAAGAGTGGAAAAATAGTGAATGCATGTGTTGTTTTACACAACATAGCCAATGCTCAAAAAGACCCAATACCTCAACTAGATCACGGCGATGTGAACAGTGATCTGCAGCTCCAGGTTGTTTCTGAAACTAGACAAATGGCAGAGTTATCAGACCGCAGTAGAGATGTCCTCGTACAACGATTATGGACAGTAAGATCCAATGTCTAAAATTTTCTTTGTTCTTTGTTTGCTTTGTTCTTATAATATTTTATAATTGAGAGCAACTTTGTAGTTAAAAACTTTTTTATTATAATTTGCAATTTATTATTTTAGTACATTTTTTTTTAATCTAGTACTTTCTTAATATATTTTTCAAATAAACATTCATGTGTTTGAATATGCTTTTGTTTTATCTTCTAAACTTAATTAATAATTTAATTTAAGTGTTCATTTGAAATAATTTCTAGTAAAAGAAAGAATAAAGCGCATGTTTTTGAATTAATTCAAAGATAAGTACAATTTGTAAATAAATATTTTATATTTGTATGTAAGATGTAATTTTGTAAGATCCAATATCAAAATTTAATAAAATTTAGTATTTTTATGAACATATGTTAGTAAGTCAATAATTTTTAAATAGTATGCTGTACTTGAACTCTAATTTGTTGTCATATATTAATTCTATACAAAAATGTAAATTAATGTAAAAATTAAAATAAATAAATAATTGCATACAATAAAAGAAATACATTAAATAAAAGAGATGTATATTTTTTAATAAAATGTTTATTGATTATTATTATTTCTTATTACTTCTACTAATTCCTGTATAGTTTCTCTTAATAATTGAATTTCTTTGAAAATTAGAAAATAATCAATACATTTAAATTAGGCCTTCAGGATATGTACTACTTACGATGTTAATATTAAATACATACTAGGCCTCGAAATTCTTGACCTTCGTTGGCTTGTGAAGGGGAATGAAATATTTGAAGATTTTCTAAGGAGTCCTAAAAATAAAAATAAAATAGTTTATTGCTCAACTTACTGTTGATTCTAAAAAAAAAAATAACCTTACTCTCTTCTCTCTGTGCTATTATATCAGAAGGTGGTGGCAATGAGGGTAATGGAGGTGAAATGTCTTCCTGGGACTCTACCTCCATTTGTAAACCTAAATTTAATGTATCGGTTGCTAAAGCAGCTTCCTCTATTATATTTGCAACAGGTGCAGCTGTCTCCTCTGGTATATTTGCAGCAGGTACAGCTGTCTCCTCTATAGATATCTATAAAATATTTTATCAAGTATTTACAAAAAAACGGCACAAATATAGTGAGTAAATTTGCAAAAACTTTATAATTTATATATTGAGAAAAACTTATGTTTTGTAAGAGTATTTTATAATGTGTATAATATATAACTATATATTATGTTAAAGTTTAATACTAATTAAAAAACTTGAAAGACTAACATTCACAGGTATTCGTACTTCCTGTGATCCCTCCACTGCCACTTTACCGATAAGTGCCAGGACTCTCTCCTCCATTGCAGTAAGGGGAACAAATTTACTAGGTTCCCCACCAGTTGAAGAGGCATTCCTCCTTAAATCTGCAGCCTTTGTTTTGGTCCGTGCTTTAAACTCTATCCAGTACTAGGCATTCAATACAATTAGTTATAATTTCAAATTTATATCATTATAGGTAACTTTACCAACTGTTACTTCATTCCAGATAATTATATTTTTAAAAATTAATATTAAGGAAAAATAATGTAGCAAATATTAATTTATAAGATGACGAAAAGACTAAAATTATTAATAAAACAACTTACTCTGCGCCATTGGTCTGGTGCTTTACTGGTTCCCTCTGCAAGAGAATTGAGCTGCATTGCCAATGACTGCCAAGCCTATCGTGCAGCCTGATTGGCTTGTGGCCCTTGGAAACGTCCTAGAGCAATGGGAGTATGAGTTTCTGCAAACTCTACGAGTAACTCCACTTGCCTGGGGGAAACTTTTCTTGGTGCTGGCATCTAATGAGGTATAATAAATATGAAATATTTTTTTTTATGGGGAAATATTATATTTTAAGAATTATAATACAATATTTCATAATTAAATTTACTTTGTGGTCAGTAAACTAATTATAAATGCAAAAAGAAATAGAAATAAAAAAATATTTACCTTTTGCTATCTTTTAACAACAAATTGTACACTAGTCTTGTTTACTTCACGAACGAACTTGTCCCATTAAGGGCTCCCAAAAATTATTACCACTATATATAATTCTTTTTGAGTCCTCTGAGTAGTTTGTTACATTACTAAGCACCATAGAACCGCTGATTGACATCGGTATATTTTTTACAATGATTGTTAAATAGGGGTCGTGTTATACTCCTAAGCACCATGGTACTTATAACCGCTGATTGACATCTGTTTACACTTGACCCAACATTAGATTAACTATTTATTGTTTTTAAAATAAGATAAAAATGTTTATATTAAGGAACGTATGAGGAAAAGTTGATAATTTTAAAAACTGAATTCAATTATAATTTAATGTGTTCATTTTATTATTTTTGGCTGTTATTTTGACAGGGCTTTGTATTCGTAAATAAGAAAACATAAACATTGTTGATATTCGAGTGTTCGGGACACTTAAAACATTCTAAATGAAAAAGTCACTCCAAACCTTTCAGTTAATATTGTTCTAAGTGTATTTTTTATTTGGTGGCATAAAGTCGATAAGCACCAGTAATGTCACGTAATCCGATGAAAGGAACCGTAAATGGATACGCACTCATTGTAATACGCAATACCAATTTAATGACACTCTCAGTGGCCATCGATGTTCGGTTCGCAACTAGAGATCGATGGGCACTAAAACTGTCAAAGTTAGCCAATAGCCCTGCTGGGCCTTGATCGTAAATACGTCGAGATGTCTCTTTAATTAAAGAAAACATATCTCTGATTAACTACTGTAATATGAAAAAAATGGGATTTTTTGTAAAATTATTCTAAAAACGTATATAGTGACATAAATAGCATAAAACTGGCAACATTTCTAGTAACAAACATTGAATTTAAAATACTATACGAATGCATAGAAAATGCAACAATGTCCCGCTTGATTAGTCACGCCGTGTCTAGATATTCAGTGGACTACAACACATGACCGCTGCCGCTGTGGGAGATACGTGAAAAAAGATAATTGGTAAAAGCTACGTTTCCCTGCACCTTCATCTCCTATTTAGAAAGCATGTCGAAGCCAGCTCTGATGAACCGAAACTTGATAAACCACAACAAACTATAGTTTTCACTCTATCTAGGTCATACGCCAACCTGTTCATTACTATGCTCATTTAAAATTATATTTTTAAACCTATTCTGTAGTCAAACAAAGTAAATCATGATATTATACTAACTTTTGGCCGCGACATTAGTCCACCAATTGTTTTCTTATTGGTTGCTTTTAGGGGATTATGAATAAAAATGTCTCTCTAACTAGACGATAAACTTATCCTCTATCTTAATTTATAAAGGAATTATCCAATAATGATTAAACATGTTTTTATTGAGAAAACAATATATAAACTTTACTTCGAGAATGTTCCGTTTTGATAAAAGATTCAGCTAAAATTTCTTTAAGAATACCGCTAGAGGAATAACAAACTGGAGTTGTGTAGGAGTTGCAGCAGTGCATACATGGTTTAAGCTCCACAAAAGAAAGTTCTTAAGAATAAAATCTTTAAAAAAAGAACGATTCTTTCTCGATCTCTATACAAATATGATATAATATTTTAGCTTTTAATGTCCAAAAGTTAAGAACCGAACGTTAAAATGAAATATAAAGGTAACTTCAAACTTGTAACAATAACTCATTATAATTACTCAGAAGTCAAATTTAAATAAGGTACAGTTACTCAACCAGGTTTAAAAATTGTACAAAACTAAAACGTAAAACACGAATTTTATTTGTCAAAAAACGTAAATTAAAACATTCAACATTTTCGAGCTCCAAAGTTTTTATAGCACAGAAAAAGAATTGTTAAAAATATGGTTCAGTTATTCCGACGGAATTGTCGAGATTTAAAAAGTTTTGAAAACTACCATTTCAAGTATTTAGTCAATATACCAACTGCAGGTTATTAATTAGTTTGTGAATAATTTCTCTTAAGATACTTATTTTGTGATACATACATATTAATAGAAATATAACGATCCCATTTTCACCGTTTGAAATATCGCATTTTTCTTATAATTGTATACATACATACATACATACTTGTGTAATTTTCAATCATTACCATTTAATGATGTGTTTAAAAAATGATTAACATTAAACAACTTTCACAGAAAAATTTTAAAGGTGGTGAAATATTTCACCCTGTAAATATATTTATATATAATATTTTATTACAAACATTAAGATATTACTGCCAATAAGCTTTAGGGTAAGTGCAGCAATAATATATATATATATATATATTTATGAATACAATAGTATCTCATATTGATATTGTAATATTTAAAGAACGTATCTAGCGGTCTCGTAGCACTTGGTGAAATACTTATAAAATAGCTTTTCTAGTTAGAGAAAGCCGATAATAAAAGTCGCGCAGTTGCAAATAGAATAAATAAAGGGGAAAATCGTTAAAGATATATCCAAGATAATTCCTCGTTATTCGGATTTATCTTTAGAGATAAGGGATTTATGAGGGATTTCTCCCCTCATTTAGGGAGGGTGCCTTGCACGCAGTACTCTGTACGGTTTCTTTTAGCGCCCTCCAGATTGCATCTTACTTTTTGCAATAATGATACCCTATTATTAATTATTTTAAATTATAATTTAAATGATAATCATATTATTAAAATTTTATTACTATTTTTCGTAATATAGAATTATGCAGTAATTTATGTATTAGCTAATAACAACTTTACTTGCAATAAGTGAAAGGTTGTTTAATATTTGACGAATAACATGTTAATTTCTTTTCTATAGGTCAATCCTGCATATTGACTTGATGTATTAAAGTGCCCATGAAAAAACATTTAATAGCAATCATTTATATTTAAAAATTACCATCGGATTTATGTGAAAGTTTGAGCTTTATTTGTTTTAACCAAGTACATTAAATGTTAATTATATATTAACAACCATAGAAAATACGCTTAAAATACAATAGTAATAGAATCAGCGTTTATTCAGAAGCTTCGTCAATGGTGCATCCTCCATATATTTATCACTATATACATCAGTAGGACCAAAGTCATTTTTACTACTCAGCACTAAAAAAAAGTCCCTGAATCTATTTTAAAATAGTTCAGGAAAATAAATCATTATTACCATCATAATTGCATTAGCAATTAAACGCACGAATGAAACAAACGTAGTATCATTTATAACATAAATATTAATGTTTGAATTGTTTAAAACATTCCGCGATAATTAATAAATGTTAAAAATTTCACATATCAACCGTTCGTACCGCGTAATAGTAGGTATAATTGTTCTCGGTCCCAGCATTTTTGCATCATTGCATATTCACACTTACGTAAAGCGCCCCAAATAGCTCGCAAATGTAAGTATATAAATAGAAAATAAGAGTAATAATATTGGGATAACATTGTCCACGCATTGTAATTACAGACTTTTATAATTAAAACACAATACTTACCACATCTATCCAGCCACCCTTCAGCGCGGCAAGGGAAGGGGATCCCAATAGGAATTTCATGATACATCTTGCACACAAATCACAAAAAAAATAATCACTGCTAAAAGTTTCGCGCCAACGCCATTATTATAATTCACTAACACGCGCACTGACTGCAACTAATCAGCCGAACAGTTGAGCACTTCACAATGTGACTCCCAAATCACCGCACCTCACTTTCACCTACTGATTTAAAAAAAAAAACTAAGTTACCAGCATTAAAACAATGCGCTTTTCATTTAACAATTATCTACATTTTTATCTAAACTAATTAATGGATCGCATATGACAATTAATAAAATAGATGATAGTAGATTAAGTTATATTAATTAATATATCTATCTTAATTATTGCGGAATGCCTTATAAATTATTTAATGTTACTAGAGAATTTTTAAGAGTAAGAGATAACTGGGCACCCTTCAAAAACTTTTTTGAAGGTATATCAAAATATAATTTATAATTTAAGCATAAAATTAGTTTTTTTAAATTAAGTTATATATATTATATTTTATTATTTATTTAAATGTTATATACTTTTTATGGTATTATATTATAATTATTTTTAAACTTATTATTGTTGTATGCATAATTACCGATTAAATTTAAATGTTATAAACATGAAGTAAAATATTTATTTTTATACATATTGAACAAATTTAATACCGATAAATGTTTTGTTTACGTGATTAGAACACGACGCAAAGCTAATTACACATCCGTCACGAACACTAGCACAGAAAAAACTGATTCGTTGAACGGTATCCGCTAAGGCGCCGAATCACTAATGTCAAAAACTCTGTTTTGCTCTGAGAGGAGTGAAACCAAGTCCAGAGTCCAGACACTATCCTTTTGAACTCGGCTTTTTTCGTGTAATTAAAAAAGGATAGCAAATTATGTCTCTATCATGCCTTATCGATCCAAAACGTATAATTGCGCGCGCATTTCAATAAAACGTTATGTGTACCCACAATTCACTTACTTTAATCATGAAACTTTTTAATATATGTCATTTAAAGAACTTCCTCACTGTTTCATTTTAGAAATTCAATATATAATTATTGCTGAATACTACTTTATATTTACCTAAAGTTAACATTTTAAATATAATGAAAACCAGAGACAATTCTATTTTTTTTTATTCATAGTCATAGTTAGTAAGGGTACTATAGAAAATATAAGGTATATATAAGAGAAAATAGTCAATTCCTTTATTTTAATAAGTAATTAATACACACATAAAAATATTTTTAAATTTTTATATATATACTGTACCTTAATTCATTTTGACAAGTGACAAGGCACTCTTATTGAGGATTGCACAAAAGTCAAAACGACAAAGTAAAAATAGTCTATGCTTCAAGATGGCTCTGAAAGCACTTGTCGGGCAGAGTAAGTGAAAAATATTATTTTTTATATTGAAAACGTTAATTTATTAAGATTTTTATAATTAATTACTATTATAGTATACTTGTCGTTTTGTGTACTATTAGTTTGGCACCTCTTAATAAGCCAATTCATATATATGGGTGAAACCTTATCAATGACTAATATTTCTCTAATAATGTTTTAAATTGGATATGTAATCATTATAAACATTGTGAAATTGTTGTTTGTAAATATTTACTGTATAAGTTTTTTTTAGTGAAGTGTCACTAATATTTTTGCAGATTTTACATGTTTCATTATTTTTAGTTTTTCTTTAGTAAAGTTGAAAGCCGTGAATGTTATCGTAATATTGATTGAGACATCGTTACCATTAGTCATTGTGTGTAATAGTTAAGTCTAGAGGACTTAACTATTAAAGTATGTCGCTAGCTGACCTAGGTGTTTATTATTGATTTTCTTATGTCACTTTGGGGGTGGGTAGCCTAAATACGTCATACTTTGTACTTACGAAATAGTCGCACAGAACATTTTTTATGTAATTAGATTATATTATAAATGTAAACAAACAGAATTGTATGAATAGATATCATTTTCAGCTCAACAAATTGTTGGTATCTATTTCTGTAAATTGTTATATTCATTAATGTTCATCATATGTAATAATAAATTACAGAATGTTCTTTTAGAAAAATAATGATGTTTAAATTTATATATTTTACTACACTGTAGTAGTATAAACTTGGAATTTTTAGTTATATTTTCCATTACTAATACCGTTTATATATTCCTTGAACTTCCAGAAATATTTCAAGATCAAAATAAGCCAAATTAGTTCAGTAATTCTTGAGTTTTAGCACAACAAATATATATATAGACAATGATATGTAATATCCAATTAACATATCTAATATGCATTAATTTCATTAGTATTATAAAAACAAGATCAAAACACACATAAATGAGTTAACTTGATATGTAACATTTCTATCATGTTTATATTTATATTGTTTGTTTGTCATTTTGTTATGTAATGGCATAGGGCATGAGAAAGGAGTAAATTGAAGTATCTAAGGACAGTATCAGATTAGAATACTCTTATCAAAGTTTGTAAATTTTAACACAATTACTAATAATGTAAATTATTATGTTACTTGTACATTAAGATTTTAGCAGAAATTCTTGATTATTAGCCATGACATAGTTTCTTATAAACCTTAATTCATATCCTCTCCATAATATAACATTGGCATAAAAATATCCTACTTACTAAAGTAGGATATTTGTGTGCTAGTACTCGACTTTAATGTCAGTGATGGACGAGTCTGTGATCTTTTGTCAGATTTTAATATGCAATATGTAATATAGGCAAAACATTCAGATACAATAATAACATAGATTTTTTAAATATTAACAATTTTAAATAATTTGAAACTACAATTAATTAAAGGGCTATTTCATATAAAAAAAATAAGAATATTCCCAAAGTTGTAAATAAATTATTAAATAATTGTAACTATATATATTTTTACAGAGATTATGAACGAGGTAATCCGCTATCGCGGAAAAGGCAAGGAGCGTATAGAATGGCGGATCCTTATAGTGGACCAGCTCTCCATGCGCATGGTGTCGGCTTGCTGCAAAATGCACGACATCTCCGCAGAGGGGATTACATGTAAGATAATGCTAGCTTATTGATTTTTTATGGGTGTCTGTGTGTGTGTATCTTAATATGTATGAATTACATTTAACTTTACTCAATACATGATATTAAATTACAACAATATATTAGCTGCTACAAATTATACATGGCATATTAAACTTAATTTCCCTTAATATGAACCTGTTTTTTTTTATAAAAACTTGCATATAATATTAACACAATACTTGATTTTGTTAAAATTTTACTTTAAAAAGTTAGTGTTATTTATAATTTTGAAATGACTATTTTTCAACATAATAATTTTACAAACAATATGTTCCAGTGGTGGAAGACATCCACAAGAAGAGGGAGCCGCTGTACACTATGGACGGGATTTACCTCATCACTCCGTCAGAGAAGTCAGTGCATGCACTAATTAATGATTTTTCTGTCGGCAACCGCATAATGTACAAGGCTGCACATGTCTTCTTCACTGAGGGTAATATTTAATTTATTATTATGGTAATACAATTTGCTAGTTTTTTTTTTTGCTTTTCTGTTTAGTTGCAGTTGCAATATTTTTTTTTATTTTATTTCCAGCCTGTCCCGATGTTCTGTTTGATACATTGTCACGTAGTCACGTAGCTAAATATATCAAAACATTAAAGGAAATCAACATAGCATTTGTACCGTATGAACAACAGGTTTGTTTCATGTTATTATTACATTTTATTTGAGCTGTATCTAACAAAAAGTATGTTTTAAACAAATATATATCAAAACTAAATTATTATAGATAGATAGAGTATACATATTGTACACCAAACTAAAAAAATTAAAACATAGGGATTGAAAAGAACAAATCATAAGAGGTAGGGTACAAATAAGGGTCTTATCGCTAAGTGGTGATTTCTTCAAGACAAGAGTGATCACAATAGAATGCTTTTTAATGCTTTGGTGTCTTGTAGTTTTGTAGACTTGCTTGCTAGAATCTTATCTAATACTTACAAACTAATTTAAGTATAACTATACTTAATAATGTTGTATGATCACAGGATTGATAACCAATTTCTACTTCAATTGCTTATTTCATGTGTATGTAATATCAAGATTATATTTGTTTAGAATTGAATACTTAAAAATCATTATAATATACATATTTTTAAAAGTGACTATGAAGTTTAAATAACTATTATTTCTCCTACATTAATCTTGGAATTTAATCACACAATGCAATGTAACATTAGTTGTAAATGAGTTTTATATCTGAAAATAATTTGTGTTTTCATACACTGTTCATTATTCTTGTGGTATTTTGTAAATTTAGTATATACATATATAAGTATATATATATATTGTTAATTGTCTAAGTCATACAATTATTTTGCACGCTGCCATGATTAGTGTGCCCCGAGGAATTGTTCAATGAACTGTGCAAATCATCGGCGGCTAGGAAAATCAAAACTCTCAAGGAAATCAACATTGCCTTCTTACCTTACGAGAGTCAGGTAACTTTTAGTGATGAAATATGAAACAACAAAACTGTTTGTAGAAATCACTTTCAATTTTTGATATAGATTAAGGAAACCACATGTAAATAACTTTATATGTGAGTAATGTAAATAGGAATGTTTTAAAACAATTTTTTTTAGCCAGTTAAAAAATAATTATAATGTATGTGTTACACAGGTGTTCTCCCTGGACTCCCCGGACACGTTCCAGTGCATGTACAACCCCGAGCTGACCCAGACCCGCAACGCCAACATGGAGCGCATCGCGGAGCAGATAGCCACCCTCTGCGCCACCCTCGGGGAGTACCCCTCTGTGCGGTATCGCAGGTAATTATTAAATGTATAAATATAATTAAAATTAAAATGTCTGTTTGTAATTACAAATTAACCGATTTTTAACCGACTTAATAAAAACTTGTTTTAAAATGTTCTCTGTCTGTCTGTCTGTCTGTTGTTTGTTCCAGTTAATCTTTAAAACTGCTGGACCGATCTTAGTAAGACTTTGGCTGGCAGATAGTTAATGTTATAAGTAGCAATTTAGATTTTTTTATTTAAAAAAATATATATTCTAACTAACACAGCAGTTAGTCATAAAATATTTAACTCTAGTTGCACAGTTTCAAATAGAAGTACTTTTTTTATAATCTCCACACTTTGTACCTTTGTAACATGTACTTATTATTTATATTCTAGTGACTGGGAGCGCAATGTAGAACTTGCACAGCTTATTCAACAGAAGCTGGACGCTTACAAGGTATTGTATTCACAACTACACTTGATATACATATGTATATATATATATATATATATGTATTTATTTATATATACATACATATATATTAACTTTAAATTAGCTTAGCTTAGCTTTAAATTAATTAATGTCAGTTGCATTAAGTTTTTAAATGTTAATAGTAGTTATTAAGATAATAAATAAATGTAAGAATTTTGAAAGGAATCATTAATCCATATAACTTCCACATGTATCAGGCGGACGAGCCGACGATGGGCGAGGGTCCGGAGAAGGCGCGCTCTCAGCTGCTGGTGCTGGACCGGGGCTTCGACTGCGTGTCGCCGCTCCTGCACGAGCTCACCCTGCAGGCCATGGCCTACGACCTGCTGCCCATCGAGAACGACGTCTACAAGTAAGTATTACTTACACATGAGCACTTAGTGTTGCCAATGTTACTATTAGAAAACATTTTTGCACATTTTGAGTGATCTTCTTCATCATACTACCAAGATGTGGAACGGTCTCTGTTTTCGAGAGCACTTCTCTTAATGCCTCGCCAAGTATCAGAATACTGGGTATCGACATTTCGAGTGACTGTCGGTTTCGTGGTCATCTGGAGAGCAAGGCCAAATTGACTTTGATGAAAATGGGTGTGAACAATAGAGCGAGGCAGTACTTTAAGCCTGGCCAAATACTTGCGCTATATAAGACGCAGGTACACATGGAGTAATGTTCCCAATATCAGCTTCTTTCTTTTGACCGTGTACAACGGATAGCAGTTCGGATTGTTGGGCACCCGGTGCTCTGCCAATTGCTGGACTCTGGCATTGCGTATAGTTTATAGTATATGGCCAGTTTGTGCGTCTTCATTCGTCTCCTTTGTAACACTTCGATGCGTGGCGATCCTCTACTGTGCTGTTTTTAAGGACAATTTTTCCACATACCACCAATATGTGAAAGGAACTCCCTTACGCGGTATTTTCGGATCGATACGATATGGGCACCTTCAATAAAATCTACTCCCTCCTCTATGGGCGGCAACGCTCTTGCGGTTCCCCGGATATTGTAAAGTGCGCTGGCGGCGATGATCACGCATGCTGGTTTGCCCACTTCTTAGATAAAAAAAATTATGTCTAAAATACAAATTCGAAATTTAATCATAATTATTTTCAGGTACGAAGCATCTCAAGGTCACATGAAGGAAGTGCTCCTGGACGAGAACGACGAGTTATGGGTGGAGTTGCGTCACCAGCACATCGCAGTCGTCTCCACGTCCGTCACCAAGAACCTAAAGAAGTTCACAGAGTCCAAGCGTATGGGAGGAGGTTTGTTTTATTATAAAGTATACGTCTAATTTAATAATTGTTAATTTTTTTTAAAAAAGATCAACTGTTGAGTTTCTGGCCAGCTCTTCAACAGAGCAACATTTTGAGTGATGGTGGCTTACTCACGGACTAACTACACTGACTTATATTATAATAATTGACGATTCAAAAGTGCTTATAAATACCTTCAATAAGAAAGATAATTTCAATTGTGATTCAATATGTATATTTTCAAATTCTTTTTAAATATACCAAGTATCTTGTATCTTATATTGAATATGTATAAACACCACAGGCGATAAGCAATCTATGCGTGATCTGTCCCAAATGATCAAGAAAATGCCGCAGTACCAGAAGGAGCTGTCGAAGTACGCAACACATTTGCGTCTCGCCGAAGACTGCATGAAAACTTACCAGGGTTATATCGACAAGCTGTGTAAGGTTGAACAGGTACTATATAAATATAAATAACTATATAATATAAATAATATTAAACAAATTCTTCTAATCACTTGTCTATGTTGTCAGGATCTCGCTATGGGCACCGATGCCGAGGGTGAGAAAATCAAAGATCACATGAGGGGAATCGTTCCCGTCCTTCTGGATCAGGTAATTTGGACAATTTAAATATATTTGTAATATGGAATGATACAGAAATGTTAACCTTGAGAGAACCAAAACTACAAATCTAATTCCAGTCCATCAAAAACGGCGACAAGATGCGTATAATAGCGCTGTACATAATGTCCAAGAACGGCATCTCGGAGGAGAACCTGAACCGCCTGGTGACGCACGCGCAGCTGGATCCCTCCGACAAGCAGGCGCTGCTCAACCTCGCCAACCTGGGACTCAACGTGGTCGTCGACGTACGTACTGCAGCAACACTGTCTATAACACTATTGTAGATTGATTGATGAATTGTTGATTGATTCATTAATTTGATTGATTGCGATGGAAGGATAACCAACAGATTATACTTTAATGCAGGAATTGTTTAAAAAGTCTAATAGTAGTCAGTGTATAGAGAAACTAATATTGAAATATGTAACTGTTTCGAAAGAACAAACCGTACCAATACGAAGACATACGAATTGATATTTGATAGTGTTCCTGACCACCTTGCATTTTCGATTACAAAGTATACGTAATTTTATATAATAATATCAAATTACGTATGGTCCTTCCAGGGTAACCGTAAGAAGCAGTACCAGGTGCCGCGCAAGGAGAGGATCACCGAGCAGACGTACCAGATGTCACGTTGGACGCCCGTCCTCAAGGTAAATGTTATCCAAGCTGCTGGACCGATTGTGATGGAATTTGGTACTATGGGCCCTGGGGAAGGACAAATAAATAATTTATTTCGCTTTAAAAGATGATTTTCATCCGTTTTGAATTTCTATGTTTTGAGTATCTGAATGTTGAAAATGTTTGAAAGATAACGCATGTTACATTCATATTGATCAAAATAAAACATATTTGGCGATTTTCTTGTTAATACATGTACATTAAATATGAAAATTACGTAATTTATAGCCGATTTGTGGCAGTAAAATCGTTTATACGAGTGGAGACACGAGCAACACCTAGTATATTAAACTATCATATACCTGGAATTTATCAAGAAGGATAAAAGAAATGCCAGAACCAAATACTTTAAAGTAATTAATATATTATATAAATGCAAATTGATGGTAGTTTTGGAACTCAAAACCACACTGATAATAAATGTGTATTACATGTAATATATGTGCAGGATATAATGGAGGACTCCATCGAGGACAAGCTGGACCAGCGACACTTCCCATTCCTGGCGGGACGCGCGCAGACGTCGGGCTACCAGGCTCCTACCAGGTATTCAATATATACCTTTAGTATAATCTATACATGTAATTAAAATTCGTTGGCACAGCTAGTTTAATATAAAAAACTCATTTAAAATAAATTATTTTTTCTGTTACAGCGTGCGCTACGGTCACTGGCACAAGGACAAGGCGCAGCAGACTATCAAGAACGTTCCTCGTCTGATCGTCTTCGTGGTCGGAGGTGAGCTTAATCGATATAAAGACATACATACATAGCTTAATACTTTATACCTTTTAATGAACGTTATCAGGAGTATGAAATTTGGATTACTAGATTTAATATGCAGGAGGAGTGCAAAAGCGAATATATTGAAAATAATTATACATGAAATTGTAAAAAATACTACCTATACACATAGTGCGTTTGGCACACACATACACATATAAATAAAAATATTTTTATTTACATTGCTACAGCCAAATATATAATTTTACGCAGACTAAATTGAAATAATAAAAATAAAAAGATAAAATAATTAAAGAAGGCTGCCTTTTTTTTTAAACTATCGATATTATTCAACCGTTGTTTTAATTTCGACCACAAGTATTAAATGCGTTAAATATTTAAAACAGACTATTTAATAATAATATTATTTGCAGTGGAGTTGTGACACAAACAACACGATAAATAACCACATGACTGTGATAGTATCAATTGTGTACATAATACACACTGCATACACGTGATACAGTATATATAAAAACATTATATTAAACAAATATTAGATTATGTATTATATAAAAATAACAGATTTTAAGTGATAAAATTGTATATATATATATATATATAACATATTTAAAATTTGATATTTTTATGTAATACAAAATTTATTAATCATACAATAATACACACACATATATATATATATATATATATATATATATATAATTTTGTTATAATGTTATTTTTACAGGTGTCTGTTTCTCTGAGATCCGTTGTGCGTACGAAGTGACAGCTGCTCTTAAGAACTGGGAAGTCATAATCGGCTCGTCCCACATCCTCAACCCGGAGAGCTTCCTCGCAGACCTATGCTCTCTCACCCCTTGAGTTACAACCATAATTACTGTTAATTTATTAGTTTTAACCGATTATATACATTTAGTAGTAATACTATATTTATTTGACCTAATCTGTGTTTTGCTTGTAACTAACTTGGATTGTGTCCATACTATATGTGATATTATTTGCTATCACAATCATATATTGTTGTATTTTACCAGAGTGTTTATATTAATGTTTTATTAACGTTGACATATATTTTAGTTGTTTCCTCTAGTATTATATAATTATTAACGTAGCTCGTACTAAATTATTGTTTAATAAATCTGTTAATTTGATAATGATTTTATTAGATATGTACTGTTTATGCTTAAGTTATATCTGCTAACGCCAAAAGTTAGATCTTAATCCATTGGACATCAGAATAACACCAAGGACTCGGTATAGAAATTGTAACATTAAAAGTTTAGAAAAAAACATGTATACAATATAATGAAATGAAATGTTTTTTAATTTGGTACTCATAATTAGAAAATATAATGTAATAGAAATTCTTAGTACAATATATATTGAATTGTTGTAGTTAACTTTTACATTCCATAGTTAACGTAATGGTATATCTTCAAGTGTAGCAACTCTCTTAAACTTCGCTTCAATAATATATTAACTTAATTTTAATACATTAAATAGTATTAAAGATTTAAACTAACATATCGAAAGCGATTGTTAGAAAGTTAAATTCGGATTGACCTGTGAGATAAATGTAATTAGTATAGTTATTGTTCGTGCAATTATAGAAATATGCATTTTATTGATCGGTAAGCGTGCATTATCTGTGTTTAATGTTATAATAAACATTTTTCGTCACTGCTGTTTTATTTATACCGTAAGTATTATTATATTTAGTTTATAAATAGAGATTGCTTGATTTTATTTTGTTTTTTTTTTTCTGTCAACGCTATCAGACATTTTGTTTTAATAGAATGAGACTAATATTTGTTGTATCTTAATGTCGGGAGAGTGACCTCGGAGGTTATCTTTTAAGATTCAGTGAAACAAAAGAGAGTCAGTCGTGAGGTTATTTCGCGTTTGAACGTACCTCTCTAACTAGAGTAAAGATGAGTAAGGATCTCGTTATTTTAGCCTACTCCGGTGGCTTGGATACGAGCTGCATTTTGAAATGGTAAGAATTTATTTTTGCTTTAATTATGTTGTTTCTATTTGGTGGCTATTATATATATATATATACATATACAAAATATTGCGAAACAAATATATTACTAATTTGTATTTGATAAAATTTATTTTTACTCATAACATGAATAAACGATAGCAACAAATTAAGAATCCTACAACACTTGGATTTTAATATGTTTAATCAGTTACATTTTAGGATTTTAATTACGGATCACTTCATTCGTTTATAAAAATGAAATAGTAATAAAAAAATACAATTCAATATTGTGTGTCGATGACAACCGATCCGATGATAATTTAAGTCAAAGGGTATCTCATGAACTAAATATAGGGCTCACAACATATTGATACAATATATATATATATAATACTGAAGACGTAAATAGTAAAGCAAAGTTCAAGCAAGTCGTCAAAATCTGGGATCGGCTGGCTAGATACCAGCCAGCACGCACAAGTTCTGGACGCTTTCTAAATCCAATCCAATCCTAGCGTTTTTTGCCAGCCATCGCTAACGCCTTTGTACACGCAGACTGGACATAGTCACAGCCGATACGGCAAAAGAGACAGCTGGTCTCTTCGGCACTTTTTGTCTCAAAATCTACCTTGAACGGCAAAGGGAAGAAACTGCCTACCATCCCGCGATGTCATAGCTTCATATCGGAAATAATTTTTCGCCAAAAATCATACGACATTCATAAATCGAGTGGGCAGAATGGTATTTCCCGAATTGTCCTACGAATATGAATTGACTCCAATACTCACGCATCTATTTCGGCACTCCTACCCGACTGTAGTTTTATGGAAGCGCGTATACTACAATAAAAACATTTGTTGTATCGCCATTCTTTGAGAGCACTTCCCTCAACGCCTCACCAAGTATCGGAATACTGTACCCCGAGGTTTGGACTTCGAACTTTTAGGACACTTAAAGTGAACATTAGAGCGAGGAAGTAATGCAAGCTTGGCTAAAGACTTGCGCTCTATGAGGCATAGGTTCCGCCACACACGGAGACTTCTCATCTCTGGATCACCCCAATATCGGCTTCTATCTTTTGACCATGTACAACAGAGAGCCGGGGTTGGATTATCGGCGACCCTGGGTCCTGTGAACGTGTGGACTCTTTGGCATTGTGTAGATACGTAGCTTCTTTGTGCGTCTTCTATCGCATTTACAACGAGGATGTGGAATGAACTTCCTTTGACGGTGTTTCCGGATCGACACTTACAGGAAATTATTATGGGAATTGTGCGTTCAACCATTTATTTTTTATTTTATTTCTTTTGGATTTAGTCCAAAAAGTACTGAATCAAGTACCAAGTGGGTATAATTAAAGTAGGTTATAACAGCGTACAATTTTTAAGGAAATATTCTAAGTAGTTTTAAAATATATTAATATATCTTGACAAATACGACAACAAATACAAAAGTTTACGAGCTCTAACAAAATCAATAAATCTAAATCAATTCATAGAAGACACTATGTATCAATGAAATCGTCATCATAGATATTATTCTAAAGAATAACGACTACCTCTGAGTTTTTTTTCAAATTCATGAAAGCTTATCAGATGCGTTGTAAATTCAATATAAGTTACATGGCAATAGTTTTTCTTGTAGGTATTTATTCTGATGTACCTACTTGTTTCATGTGCACCTATGATATATATGATATTACATCTACTTATTAGATACATCAGTTAGCTATGTTTGTTTCTTGCACCTTAAAATCGATGAAAAGTAATTATATATTTTTAAGGTTTATACACAAGAACTACGACGTTGTATGCTATATGGCCGACATCGGTCAAGATGAAGATTTTGAAAAGGCCCGCCAGAAAGCTAAACTCATTGGTGCTAAAGACGTAAGTGAATAAAAATTTTGTTAACACATTTTTTTTATGTAGTTGCTATTATTTATTAATTATAACTAAACGATTGTTAATATACACACTACGTACATTCAACTAATGCCTAATAATACATTTGTATGATAAATTGTTTATAACATAATTGCCATCCTTATCGGTGTCTGTATTATAAAGGCATCGTTCGACTGCTAGAAAGTAATAATTATTAATTAATTAATAAAAACCTTACCTCACTACTGCGTGGTTTCAGCTAAAGTATCAGACGAGAACCCGGACGACATACAAAAAAACTATACTTTCTTTAAATGTACATCAAAATAAATAGTGTTAACTTATGCCGCTGTATTAGATATAGGTTTCCATAAAATATAATATATTAGTGTCGCCTCCGTGAATGGTTCAGGGGCAAACAAGAAGAGAGAAATGCTGAGCAGTTACGAAAAAAATTCAAGCACTTCAATAATGTACCTTTCATTGTAACCATATTAACCGAAAAATACAAAGACAATCTTGAGCTTTAAACTATAGAGGCTATAAGCTTTGATCATCTAAAAACAGAATTCCACCATCAACCATAAAAGTTCATACAATTTTACATTTATATTAGTCAATAACCTAATACAACAATATTCTTTGCTTCTATAAACTTAAAGGTCATAGTAGAAGATTTGCGACATGAGTTTGTTTCTAACTACATGCTGCCAGCGGTCCAGATGGGATTAGTCTATGAGAGCCGCTACTACCTAGGAACCTCTGTAGCACGACCTTGCATCTCCGTGGGAATTGTAAATGCCGCTAAAAAATTAGGCGCTAAGTATGAATCACCTTATCTCATTTTTTAAATAAATGTAATGTTTAATTTATTGCATATAATTTTCATTGCTGCCTCGTGACTAACTTGTAAATATTGATATTTTCATAATGATAAATACAGACAACTTAAGCCGATCATTACAAAGTATAACCTGTTTATTATGTATTGTTTAATAACTTATTATTTCAGATACATTTCTCATGGTGCAACTGGAAAGGGAAATGACCAAGTCCGCTTTGAATTAAGCGTTTATTCGTTATGGCCGGAAGGCAAGGTATAATTAAAATTAAACTTTTAAATTAAAAAACTAATTATAGTTACTACGTAATTTATTTAATATCCAATTATATTACAGATTACAACTTGCCTTTAGGCTTTTAAATTCATGTCTGACTAGTAAGACACATCTCATCACTAAAAAAATACATTGAAGGTGCTTTAAACTTAATGATTCGTCACGTTCAGATTATAACAATAGAATATATTTGCACAATTGTTGAATGATTTGTCAGTTTCTCTGTGCTTGCAAAACGTAAAACCGACTAAACTGGTCTAGATTACATAGAAAGTTAGGTAGCAGACGAAATCGCTGGCAATAGCTAGTTATATTATATAATATTTTATAATTAGCGTATTTGCAGGTGATCGCACCATGGCGTTTGCCAGAATTTTTTAACAGATTCCAAGGCAGAAAAGATCTCATCGACTTTGCGAAACAAGAAAATATACCCGTTGCCGCCACACCGAAGGCTCCGTGGTCTACCGATGAAAACATTATGCACATCAGGTATACATGTTCAAGTTGATTCATATCTAATCATTCTCGTCGTACTTATAAGTATCATATTCCTTTACTCTCTTTTTACTAACTACAGTAAGTATAAAAAACACTAATTCGTACAATTTAATGGCAAACATCTTCAGTAAACATTTTAAACTTTGGGCTTTCTGTTACATATAACAAATGTACATTTAAAACAAAAAATAATACTTTATAGTTTATTTTACCTACCTACCTTGTAATGTAGATATGTGTTAATTTCTTATTTTTAACAACGATTGAGTTTTGTTTTTATATAATTCAGTTAATTATTTGACAGTTATGAGTCCGGTGTCCTTGAAGACCCATCGGCGGAACCTCCAAGTGGAATATACAAGATGACTCGCGATATACAGCAAACTGACGATTACCCCAGCACCATCGATATAACATTCGAAAAAGGTTTTCATTATTTAACTAACTATAAATAATAATAGTAATAAAAATACATATGTTACAAATTAGGTATATATTTTATCCCTAAAGGTAGATATAACCAGAAGTGCTCTGTTATTTTCGTTTATTTCAATTTGACATTATTAATCATAGGGTTACCGGTGTCTGCAACAATTCCTAGTGGACAAGAGAAAGCTCTTATCGTAACCGACCCGCTTAATTTAGTAAGCACACTGAACAAACTTGGCGGCCAGCATGGCGTTGGTCGCATTGATATTGTGGAAAACCGTTTCCTTGGACTTAAGGTACTTTCTACTTAAACTTAATTAAACTAGGGGCGCCAACAAACCCTCAATTTCGACTCGCTGCGCTCGCGAAATCTCGAGTGCCGTTTGCATATTGAGCGAAGCGAGCCCAGTGTATTGACTCATCGTTTCCCATTGACTTCAATGGGATATCATTTTTTTACATGATATAAAAAAAAGTTTTTTTTTGAGGACATACTTCAAATTTTTTTTTTAAACCATCATCTATTGTGTGTCTTTTTGATTGCAAAGTTTCATAATTTTCCGTCAAGTAGTTTTCGAGCCAATTCGTGACAAAGAATGTAAAAAGTCTCCAGTAAAACGCTCCGCTCACTTCGTTCGCTTCGCTCAATAAAAAAGCACTTTTCGTTCACTTCACACTTCGCTCACTTCGTTCGCTTCGCTCAAATAAAAATATATTTTCAATATAACAGTAATCACTATATTACAAAAAATATGATTTTAGTCTCGGGGACTTTACGAGACGCCGGCTGGAACAATACTTCACGTTGCCCATTTAGACTTGGAAGCTTATGCTCTTGATAAGGAAGTTTTAAGGTAATTCTAGCCTTTCACTATAATTTAAACGTTGTTGAATAGTATAAAATATATCCTTTTAAAATCATTCCAGGCTTAAAAAATACCTTCAGGATAGGATGTCTGACTTTGTTTACAACGGCTTTTGGTTTTCACCAGAAGCTACGTATACCAGGAAATGTCTGGAGATGTCCCAAGAATCCGTCTCTGGAACTGTAACAGTCCAAATTTTCAAAGGAAACGGTAAGAATAAAAATTGCAGGTTTTACATACAAAGATATTACAAACCCTTATTTTTTGATATATTTATTAATGATGTTACAAACATGTTGTTTTATATTATGTTCATTTTACAGTAATAGTCTTGGCAAGGAAAAGTGCAAAGAGCTTGTACAACAAAGACTTAGTCTCCATGGATATCGCCGGAGGCTTTTCTCCTGAAGACAGCACTGGTTTTATTAATATCAACGCCGTGAGACTTAAAGAATACGCACGTTTCTCCGCTGCTACGAAATTTTAAAAACATTATAAATAAATAAACAACGATATTAACGAATTTCTTTTCTTCTGTTAATTATAAAATTAAATATTAAACCTATATTTTGTATACATGTAGCTTAGGAACAAAACTGTATTCAAAATAAATAAGGTACTATAAAGTATATATCCAAGGAAACCTTTTGATTTTACTACATATAAGATAAAAAAATATTACCACTTGACGTATAGGTACTATATAAATAATGCATTCTTTATAAACCATTCAACTGTTCGCGAAGAACTTTAGTGGCTGCTCGCCCACTAAAGATTTTTAATGAATACAACCAACAATTGTAATATGTTACATGTGGCATCGCTAAATAAAAGGAAGCTTAATATTACGATAATATAATATCTATATATATAAGGTATTAACAGGCAAAGGTCCTTGACATAAAATAGATTAAATTCATAGTTTTATTTTACTGAAAAGTCCCGTTCGCATAACACTCTGGTTATTTAAATTATAATTAAACAACCATTCACCTTATATTCAGTATTCATGCGCTTATGAATAAACTTTGTTTTTCCCAAACCTATCGCTGAACATCGATATAATTTATTATTTTATTTAATATTAAAATTATGTAATAAAAATCTTGCTTATGTATAATGGAACGATTTTGGGATTTTCCTATTTTGTTCCCCGTTTTAATTTTAAAACTACTAAACTTCTTTCGTTAAATCCTAATACAAAATTCGAGTGGTGTGTATGTACTTAAAAAATTGTAGCTATAGTAAAAAAAAATGCATAAAACAGAATATTATTTCAGGATAAAGGAAATAATTGGTGCAGCTCACAACTAATTAGCATATTAGATCCTTATCTTACTATTTATGTGAACATATGAAGATCTTATAAAAAAAAAACAATCTATATTTGCATACATGAAATGGCAATTATAAATTTGAACGCTACTATTCGAGCGTTATTGACGGCTGTCAGTTACCAATGATTACTGTCATTCTAAATCTAATATTTATAATTTTATTGTGATTTGGGTTATTTTTAAACAGTTGTTAATAAATTTTATTGCGATTTACATTTAAAATTACAGTTTATGTAATTTATACCGCAGTGTCGTTTAAATTAACAAAATAATTACCTAGGTTTCAGTAATAAATGCGATCTCTATCCACTTGAACAGCATTAGTTTATTTAATATTTTTGTCTAGGTAATTTTCGTAGACTCAAAAGTAAAATGCATCGAAATTTGCCGCAAAATAAAGAAGCATTGTTGAAATCATACACTACTCGTCTTAAAGAAGACGTTAAAAGTATGTTGGAAAACTTTGAAGGTATGTTTATGATATAGAAGTTTTGGTTTATGTTAAAAAAAATATCAATAATTACTATTGCAATATTCAATTCTAGAAATAATAAAGTTAGCCAAGGGAGAAAATGAGTCACAGTTGAACAGAATGACGCAAATTGAACAAGACACATTTGAAATGCAAGTCCGAGCAGCAAATATTGGTGAGATATTGATACTTTAGCCTTGAGTAATAAATATTACTTACACTTATTATACCTTTTGTTGCAGTGAGAGCAGGGGAGTCACTCATGAAATTAGTATCAGATATTAAACAATATTTAATTTTAAATGATTTTCCATCTGTTAATGAAGCAATTACACAAAATTCTAAATTGTTTCGCACAAAGCAACAGGAGTGCGACCAAAAGCTTATGTCCCTACGAGATGATATTGCAGCGGATCTTTATGATTTGGAAGATGAATATTTTACAAGTATATATAAATGAAAACTATAGGAAAATACTTAATAAGGAATGTTTGTACTTTTTCTATGTTAGTTAACTTTAGAAAAAGTTGAAATATTAAAAAAAATTGAATTCATGTTATCCTATAAATTGTAATAAGTTGTAGAACCAAAAAATATATGTTATTTGAGTTTTCCTTTATTTAATAATTCAATACAAGTAGAAACTCACTCGTATTAATAATATAAAAGTATATGTACACTTTTGAAATAAAATGTAGACATTTCAATTAATTACAAATGTGGGTACAAAATAAATATATTAACATGGATATGGATATACTTTTGAATCACACTTTGACACTACGTAACACATGAAATTATATTTTACAACAGCTAAAAGGATCCTGTTCAAATATAAATAAGTGGACGCAATGAACTCAAATAATATTTTTATTCAATCACATTGACACTACATATCACCCATCATGTGTACATCTATTTAGCATTTAGAAGCAAACAGATAATGTGGCCCATCTTGTGGATATTGTTTTGCTACGACTGGTCTGCCAAATTTGTGATCCTCCAAATAAAAATATAAGGCGTAACTTCCAATCATTGTTCCCAAAAACCAAATCCATTGTTGGGACAATGGAATTCTGTGCTTTACTCCTAGATTATAACGATCTTCACCAATGATTTCAGATGTTGCATGAAACTGCAATACACAAAATAATTATTATAGTATAATGATTTGTTTGTTCAGATGAAACTGAATTTTTATTATAAATAAATATGTAGCTTACAGGTTCATTAAAATTTCGCTTCAAATACGGCAAATCGTAAGGGTAGTGCGGGTCTTTAGAGTCTGCACCAATGTCAGGTAATTTGGGGTAATCGCCATAACCCATTTCTTCAGGATAAGGTTGGTACTCTTCAATAGTCATCCCATATTTTTTAGCTGCAGCCTGTCGCTCAGCCATAGTCGTAGGGTATGGGCCAGGTTTGTATTGATAATTCCAGTCTAAAACGTTATGACGTAACGATCACAACAAGGTATATTTCATTAACTTTATATGGTATTCAATAAACTTACGGTTTCTTGCGGCATTGCAAAATATTCCAACTGTTTTACGTAATGAATAAGGATTAGTTAATATGGCCTTTTTCACCACAGCCAAAGCCATTTTTCACAAAAATAAGAATTGAGAATTGTAAATTCTATTGCAGTCTGATAGTCATTTGATAATGTCATTTTGAAGTTGACATTAAATTTTTTTCATCAAAACTGATACAGATAGTATTTATTTATACACTCTTTTCTTCTTGTTCTTGCCTTATCCCATTTTGGGTTCGGGCAGTATGTTTTTTCTTCCATACCTTGCTGTTACTCGTCATCTCTGTACACACTCTTTTCTTCTCCATATCGTCTTTCACTCAACCCATCCATCTTTTCTTCAGTCGTTCTCTACCTGTACTATATTCTCTCTCTATATCCTTTAACCCAATATTGAAAAATTCAATAATGTCTTTAATCATACATATTATTTATATTTTTGCTAAAATTTGTCTTTAAACATATTAGGAACGTTAAGTTTATACATTTTTAAATGAATATAGTCGAATGATTTATTGCGAACCTGAGACTACTAGGATGTTGTGCACTCTGCCAAGTGAACAATCGTTGTAATATTCTGATTGCCCCGATTTTATGTAACTAATACTCTATTTATAATCTTCTATCAGAAAAAATATCTTTAAGGCGTCTTTCAAAATGTAACGAATGGTTTTAATTAAGCCATTAAATATTTAAATATTGAATTGAAAACCATCAATATAGTAGACTCGGACTTGCGACTTTTAGTATACCAATAATTAATCATATGGCATGTACTAATAATAATGAATAATGTGTCAATTAGCAAGACAGAATGTCAAATGGGCAATGACTTACGTGTTGTTTTCTGTCAACTGTCAATTGTCAGTCAATGAATATTGTTTTATTAATAATTATTATTATCTTTATGTGTACGTGCATAAATTTTCTTAAGAAATGATCAAACACTCGTGTAGATAAGTACATAATATTTTATTCTCTATGATGGGCAACGAGAACTCCCAATTAAACGGCTTGGAAATAGAAGATAAAGCTACAGAAGTTACAGATTTCTGGACACATTACCAGGCTACTATTAAAGATAGTTGCAGATATTTCAGCTTCAAAGGCGATGGATCGGTATCAGTATTCAAAGGAGAAATTGTTTTAGGACCACTGTGGAATATATCAACACCATTGGAAAAGTTTTCTAATGTATGTACATGTTGTCTGTTGTAACATTATAACCAAAAGTTTAAAGTTTAAAGTTTACTTGTACTTCAATATTATAATAAAGAAATATTTTTCAGAATCTCTTGAAATATCGTCACCCTTGTATTGTAAGATACATTTCATCGTGGCAACAGCGATCTACATTCCACCTTGCTACTGAATATGTTCAACCACTCTCACATGTTTTAGACCTGCAGACTCCTCTTCAAATCTGTATAGGTCTAAATAATATCCTTCGGGCTTTGGTATTCCTTCATGACCAGGTAAGGTTTAATTAATTATATGTATCATAAAAAGCTCTTCAGTTCTAATGATAATTTTTATATATATTGAACTTGGTTTTCTTCAAAGATGATTAATTTATCAAATTCACTAATGCTTAAGTATTTTTTTAAAATGCAATACAACAGAAATTTCATTGTCTTCATTTGTGCTTTTATAGAATATCTGTGTCTAAAGTCAATCAGAAATCAATGTACTACTTTTAATAATACAATTTTTTTCTTCTATAAATTAATTTTACTAATTGAGAATATAGAATGGTAGTGTTAATAAGAAAAACACCTGTTTACTGTAAAAACTATTTAGGAATGCATTAAAACACTCATAAGCATAATTTTAAATATATATAAATGACTGATGTATACTTTTTTATATTTCCAGGCCGGTATGTCACACAATAATGTGAGTGTTTCATCAATTTATGTATCTGGAGATGGACAATGGAAGTTGGCCGGTTTACAGTATTTATGCCCATTTAATGAACTCAATGCTGCATATTTGAAACACGCCAGGATATACAGGTTCAATAATAATTTAAGATATTTTGCTTTAGTATAATAAATATTTTGTTTGTGTTTCTTTTATCTGAGATGTTTATTCCTCATTTGTAGATATGATAAAGCAGTTGACCCCAATGAAGATTCAAAGGAGAGGAATTCTAAAGTTGATCAATATGCTTTTGCGGTTTTAGTTGATGATGTGTTTAAAAAGTGTAGCGATGGTAAAATCCTATATTAATTAATAATATCAGAGATAACTGAAAATTAATTTAAACTATCTTGTTAGTAGTATTGCTTTATTTTTTATTTATTAATTTTTATTTGACAGGAGAAGTACCACATCTAAAGGAGTTTAAAAGTTATTGTAAACAATATCTTCAAAGTCCGGATAGTGAGAAACGTCCTAAACTATCAGAATTATTTAAGGATAACTTTTTCAATCATGAATTCATATCTATTTATAAGTTTCTTAATTTTTTACCAATAAAATCAGATGAGGAGAAAAGTGAATTCTTTGCAAATGTGTTAGATAATCTGAAATGTTACGACGAAGAAACTGTTGCAAAGCAGCTTGGTGGATTATTATTATCAAGACTTACACTGCTGGATCAAACAGCTAGAAGAGATGTTTTACCATTTATTTTAAAGCCAAAAGATGGTAATAATTTTACTTTTGCTTTCTGATGCTTATAATAATGAATGAACATGTTTGTTAGTTACACATATATTCCAAATAATTGTAATATATTTGTTTAATTACAGATAGAATACATAATGATGAACACAGTGGTTTCTTTTGTGTGAATGTGTTTAAAGAACACGTCAAACCTAGACTCCTGCAATTGTTTGGAGTTCGAGATAGTCAAATAAGAATGTTACTTTTGTCACATTTTAACAAATTTATTCATGTTTTTACTCATGAAGAACTATCTCATCAAATTCTACCCGAGGTTTGTAATTATTAAAATTGTATTAGTGTTGATTTTTAATTATCATTAATAAGGTAATGATATATTAATACCATTTCAGTTACTTCTCGGTATCAAAGACACAGATGACAGCTTAGTGGCATCAACTCTAATATGTTTAAGTGAATTAGTGCCAATATTAGGAGCAGATACAGTAGTGGGTGGCAAGAGATCGAAATTCTTCTCAGATGGAAGGCCTAACTCAAAATCGAATAGTTTAAAACCAGAAAACGATTTATATTTAGCGAATAAAACCCTCAGAGACTTTCATTGTTCCGAAGCTATATACCCTGATGCTGTAAGAGAAACTGAAACTTTTGAAGAAAATATCACATTAAATGAGAGACCTACTCCGGTCGGCGGAGAGAGTCTAGAAAATGAAAGTATACCCAAGCCTGAACGCAATATTAAAATGGATTCCGAAGATGATTGGGACGACTGGGACAACTCGAATAGGCAATTAGTAATGGAGGACATATCAACAGAGAAATACCTTTCTGAAGACAATTTAGCGACAGAAAATTTTTTGGAAACAAGAATGTCCAATAGTAATTTAGTTTCTGATAATGAAAAGCCATCCGGTCATACAGCATTATTACAAAAAGCTGCTCTGGAAGCGAAAAAGAATATTGTCGATATATCAGAGTTAGATATAAAAAATCAAAAGGATGACTTCAGTAAAAAAAGTGATGAATTTGACTATTTTGCTGACATGATGCCCGTCATTGAAAAGCAAAAAGTTGTTACTATTGTTGAAAATTTTACAGATATCAGTAATAAACTTAATTTTGTACCTGATGTTGGGGATGATAATGAAGATTGGGGAGAAAACTGGAATGAGTAAGTTTGTATAAAGTAGCTTTGAAAATTATGTATGAAAAAAATTCGAAAAATGGCGTGGCCCAGGACGCCATTTTGCGACATTGGCTTCACATTTCCGTGAGTCTAGATTATATAATAGAATATTTTCAAATGTATATAGTGATTTATCAAATAGGACCAATAATATATTTAAGATTATTTATTAAATATTATATATTTGTTATATAATGGTTGTCAATATCTTTGAAAATATCTTATAAGACAAAAAAGCAAAGGATATATAAATATTGAGGTAAAGCCGTAATTAAACACTTGATCTTCAATAATGATTTTATTATTTTTAAATGTATGGAGTACTTCTTAAATATCTAAGGAATATTATTAAATAACAGATAGAAGGAAAGAGTATTATCTACTTGACTAGCAATAAAAATGATTGAACAGTGGAGTGTTTTGTAACGTAACAAATATAACAATACAATATGACTAGAAAATAATATGCTAAATTTATTTAAAGCACATGTACACTTAACAATAATTAATATCTTTGGCAAACTCACTAGGTAGGTAACGAATGTGGTGAATCTATATATATAGCAAATCATGTTCTTAAATTAATTCACTGTGTTCAGATAATTTATATTGCTATCTTCTTCTGCTTGACTAGATCCTTCGAGCTTTCGTTGAACACTTCTATCATTTGATGGCGAGCCATATCAGACAGACTTTCTAGATCATTTCGAGTCAATCCTTTAGTAGGTATAGGTGGCAGAGTTGTGATTACCACTTTTCCTGTAAATTATAACAATAAGATATGTTTAATAAAATTTATATTAATAAGGCTATGTAATTTTATTTTATTACCTGGTTCAAATGTTTTTGATTCACTATCCAGGAAGTAATATTGACTAAAAACCACTGGCATGATTGGTATTTGAGCATCTATTGCTAAATAAAATGCACCTTTCTTGAATGGCTGTATGCTACCTTTATTATAACGTGCACCTTCAGCAAATATCCACAGCTTGGTCTACGAAACAAAACAATATGAGTATAAAATATTTTTTCGCAACTGAATAAAAATAGTATTTAATAACCTTTTCATTAATGACCCTTGCGGTAGCTTCTTTCATCAATTGTCGAGCTTTTTCTGTTCTGAGTCTATCAATAAAAACTAGTCCAGAGAGCCAAGCGCCGAATCCGAAGGCTCCAGCAAACATTAAAGGTCTTTTAGCGACAACAGTACAACGTTTCATGCGGGGCCACATATCAAACATCCCTTAAATCAATAAAAAAAATAATCTAAATACCTATTTACTTAAAAATATATATAGTAAATAAATATATATTTATAATAAATTTCGCTGTCTAATATTAAATAAGCAAACCTAGAATATCCAACGAACTCTGATGATTGGATATTACGATACAACATTGTTCATTATCCCAATGCTCTAAACCTCGCAATTCCCATTCGATTCCGACAATATGGGATGCATAGCGACAAAACCTGGATGCTACTCTGTAATATATGGAATAGATTTATTTTTACAAGACATATTAATGCAGCAAAAAAATAATCAATAACTTACATTAGGTTCGTAACGTCGCGAGGGTATAATAAGACTACTGGTAATAAAATAGTACAAGTTATTAATACATAAGCATAATATAAGAAAAACTTTAAGTAATATCGAAAGACATTACTTTTTTCGTACAAAAAGGGCAAGGTAAATATAAAACCCGCCAAAAATAATTCAGGATATGAATAAGAGGAAGCCATAACGAACCACAGACAAAAGTCAAAAAGAAAATGAACTATAACAATGTTACCATATACAACTCAATAATGGTCAACCACAAATTACTAACTAATAACTCTGATTTTATCACAGATTATTTGGGATTCCTTCAATTTAAATTACATGAACTAATATTACTATGTTTTAATGAAAAGAGATTCTATTTATCTAAAAACCCTTCATTTCACGGGAAATTAATTTTACGTCGCCTAATCCAAGCATTTCACGAATGACAATGCTTACTTATTTTTTATCCAATTTTTCATTTTAAGTTTAATTATATATTTTTTACGTTAAAAGTTTTGCTAGAGATACAGATACACTATATTACTAGGGGCGCCAAAAGACCCTCAATTTCGATAAAAATTTCGATTGCAAAATTTCATAATTTTCCGTGAAGTAGTTTTCAAGCCTATTCGTGACAAAGTATGTAAAAAAGTCTCCAGTAGAGTGCTCCGCTTGCTTCGCTCAATAAGGAATTTGTGACATTGACTCTATTAACATTGTGTGTGTATTAGGTTATTTGTATTCACATTAGAATGAAAATTCGCCTTTTTTGGTCTTACTGGAGTTATGTATCCTTCAACTCTGATAAGTTTCAGTGACCCTGTCTAAAAAATAAAAAAGCAAAAACAAGCAGCTTTAAGATTTTTTGTTAGTCGCAGATGTTTGAAATTACACTCACTCTGGTTGCGTTTTTATTGTTAATGTGCTCCTTTTATGTACTAAGCACTTAAAAAGTATTTTATAAGTATCTAATAATCATTTTTTTTCGCGGTAAAACTAGTGCAATAGGAATAAATTAAATTCTATAATTTACATCAAAGTTAATAAAGGAATATTTATGAGTTTTTTTCTCATACGAGTAGATAAGATCTTATTTAAAGTTATTTATAACAAAGTGGATAAAATGAAGTATCTAAATCGGACTGTCTAAATCGGTCCTTATATTTGTCCACAGAGTCTTTTTAAAAATGTCAAAGTTAAGTGTCAAATAAATAATTTTTAGTCTGTTTACTCTCTAAGAATTCCTTTTACTCGGTTACGGTCTCCGAAGTAACCGAAGTGTAGGATACTTTTATTCTAAAAATGGTGAGATACGACATTTAAATAAAAGATACAGTGAATTATGTATAGCATCTTATTTGTTATTTAATGCATATTTTTTTCAAAATTGTTAAGATCCTTGTGATAAGTGTTGATTTAATATAAGTGGCACGTCGTTCACCCTTTCGTTTGAGGATTGTAATAATATTATTCTATATAGTTAATATATATTTTAATAATTCTTTAAGGTATACATTATTAGTCTTTATAATTGAATAGTCCCTAAACTTGCTGAACTTTCTACAAGTTTTATGTTATAACCTATATGATGAAAAACCGACACATGCGCGTCATCTGATGTTGCCTATGATACAAATACGATGGGCATTAACCATGTTTTATGGTCAATGCTTAATCGTTTTGTTTTCAGAAGCAATAATCTTGATTATAAAGTGTCTCTGATCTTATTTATTAGAATACCAGAGCATAGCAAGTTTATTTCAGATTTTTATGTTACCTTGTGCTTTTTGTAGGCTTTCGTGAAGGTGGTGAAGAACAAGCAATACTTCAAGCGATACCAAGTTAAATTTAAGAGGCGTCGTCAAGGTAAAACTGATTACTATGCCCGCAAACGACTTATTGTTCAGGTATTTATTATAACTAAATATTTTTTTTTTTATTGATTATTAAATATCATTTATGTGAATTTCAAATTGTTTGCAGGACAAGAATAAATACAACACCCCCAAGTACCGTATTATTGTCCGTCTCTCAAACAAGGATGTAACCTGCCAAATTGCTTATTCACGCATCGAGGGTGACCACATCGTATGTGCAGCCTACTCACACGAGTTACCTCGTTACGGTATCAAGGTATTTTGAACACTTTATTATCAGCAAATTTCATAATTAGTCTAACATGATGATTTTGAACGGGCGGTCTGAAGCAAGGGACAATTGCAATTTTCATGTTGTATTATGTTCAATTCTGATCACACAATTATTATAAACATTATTTTAGAAAAATAGTATCAGTGTTTAAATATTTGTAATATTATAGGTGGGTTTAACCAACTATGCTGCTGCATACTGCACTGGGCTGTTGGTGGCTAGACGTCTTCTTCAAAGGCTGGGCCTTGACTCCCTCTATGCAGGTGCCACTGAAGTGACCGGTGATGAATTTAATGTAGAACCCGTAGACAACGGTCCCGGTGCATTCAGGTAATTAACATAATTATATTTTATAGATATCCTTAATTAAATTGAATGATGACATATTACGGGCGGACAGAGAGCACACCAAAAGGGACTCGTGTATAATGTTGCATTGTAATTAACTGACAATCTATCTTTAGTCTCTACTGTTGGTATAATGTAATACAAAACTTAATATTATTATCATATCTTTGTAGATGTTATTTGGATGTTGGTCTCGCAAGAACCACCACTGGTGCCCGTGTATTCGGAGCCATGAAGGGAGCAGTAGACGGTGGTCTCAACGTTCCTCACTCCATCAAGAGATTCCCCGGTTATGACGCTGAATCAAAGAAATTCAATGCTGAGGTTCACAGGTATTGTACTTGTAAACTTGTAAGCCATGATTTATAGTCAAGCAAAATTTTATGTGGGTCATATTGTTATTCTTTATAAGTCAATAGTTTGTTATTTTGTTACAAGTATAAGAAGTATATTTGCCATTATGTTTTATCTGATACATGGCTCCTATCATCCTTCGGTAAATAGAACATCTATTAATCGAACAGCTGTTGTGGAGCAAAATAAAATGTCAAGATATTTGGTTGTCACAAAGAATTGATTTATATTTTTTTAAACCGATCTTGGTAACATTTTTAACTTAGACATTTTATCATGAAATGTATTTATTATATTGATTTTTTTTATATAATTACTATTGTCGTCTTTAGGGCACACATCTTTGGTCTCCATGTGTCAGAATACATGAAAAATCTGGAACAGGAAGACGAGGATTCCTACAAAAGACAATTTGGCAAATATATCAAACTCGGAGTCGCTGCCGATGCCGTAAGTAATATAAATATATTCTCCACGTCCAACCAAATTACTGCATAATTACAATATTAGAGCAGTGTCGAAGTTGGACTAAATTAGTAGCTGGTTTGTATCATTTTTTAATACGTTTTGTTTAACAAATACAATCAAGTCGGCCAACAATATTTTTAACAAGTTTCTAGTTACCGACCACATAATATAATACTATATTGAATTATTCTTCAGATTGAAAGCCTGTACAAGAAAGCCCATGAAGCAATACGCTCAGATCCATCTCACAAGAAGAAGGAAGCCAAGAAGGATCCCGCCAAGCAGAAGCGCTGGAACAAACGCAAGCTGACACTGGCCGAGACTAAGAATAGAATCAAACAGAAGAAAGCATCTTTCATCAAGAAGCTGCAAGCTGAAGCATAAGAGCTCTCAATAAAATCCATGAGCATATAAGACTATATTATTTTACCATAAATATAATATTATTAATTTATTTGCCACACTATCATTACATCCTTTCAAACTATTTATATTAAGCTTTGTAAGTAAAGATATTACATGAGGCAAAACAAAATAATACGTTTTAAATACCAAAATATTATTTTTTTAATTAATATTCAGATTCGTGGGATGGAGTCCAAACGCTAAACGCTATAATTTAGTTAATTAATATATAGTTCGCGAATTTCCAAGCAGAAATGTTCAGTTTTGGAGAGAAGCCGATTTTGTTTTCGCAGAAATAAAATTTAAGTCTAGGGCTTCTATGACATCTTCGGCGCTTCGGGAAGGGCAACCCCTACACCCCCTAACTTATGACGTGCCCCCTTGCTTAGATAATAAAAAGCTTTAATTTATTTCCAGACGTATTGTATTTAGGTTTCCTTTATTTAATGTTTATTGAGCTATAAATTACCGTTAAGTTAATTAAACATAAAGTAAGATACTAATTCGATTTTTTTACTTAATTGACTCTTCGAGGCACTGTGACTAACAGTCGGCCCCAATTTACATGATTTGTACTTTTTTAAGATATTAAAAGAAAATTTTGCAAAAACGGTCGTTAGGGTAAGAAAGTTATGTTCAAAAGAAGAAAAAAATTTCTTAGTATGAAGTCGAACACATACGACTTTCTCCAAATAAGCGGCTTTGGGGACCACCAACCAACACGCCATGTTCCGAACGGCGGGAGGTGGAGAACGGAGCTACAAATAGCTACGTGGAATGTAAGAAGGAATGGAACAAAATATGAATGAAGAATTATTAGATGTGATGGTGATAAAGATCTGAATGTTATTTGTGTGTCTGAGACCAAGCGAAAAGGCAATGATGCGACCGTTTTGCCTGGCAACCGGGTCGCTCTCCGGGCTGGGGTTCCAGAGGTTGAGTGAGGTTGCCAAGGTGTGAGGTTAGGTTGATAAGAAAGGGTTTTGTTTTGGTGATTCTTTCTGCTGTTTATGTCGGTATTTCAAAAGGCCTTTTTCAGGGCCCCGATGGTTGTGTCGTTTTTGAGTTTTTCGGTGTTTTTGTTTTTCTTTTCGTGGTTTTCCTTTCTTCGTGTGAGTCCTTTCTTTTTCTGTGTGTTTGTTGCCTTTTTTAAGGCTTTTGTGTGTTCGCTGAGACCTCTGTGGTTCGGACATCATGTCCGACCGCGAGGTCGAAGGCTCACGCAAGCGACCCCTTAGCGGGGTTGTTGAGGTCACCAGTGGCGCGTCCGATAGCGACTCCGAGTTCAGTGTCTCTCGTCGTGGACGCGTCACTGCGAGCACTCGAGGGACTGGCCTCTCTCGGGCGAAGGCCGATTTACGGGCCCTTGCCCTCGAAGCCGAGGATGTGGAGATGGAGAAGGCGCTGGCAGCACGGGCTTCACGCAAGCAGGCGCCCTCATCCGGCAATGCGACGTGCTCCGAGGAGTAGGGTCTACAAGGCGGTTCTCGTAGGTCTGTCCCCGATTCCCTCGGGGCTGAGGAGCTAAGAGCCTTGGCGGGCAAAAACGCTGCTTCCATACTGGAAGTCAGCCGGAAGTCTGGCAATCTTAAGGGCACCATGATTAAGGCCCTTAAGGAAGCCTCGCGGGACTTAATGGAGGTGGTGGATACGCTCGTCAACCGTACTGAGGCTGACGAGACCCGCAATTTGAGGGCTGCAAACTCCCGCCTGATAAGAGTATATCAGTGGAATATCAGTATAGCGGTGGCCTGTGAGCCCTACTATGTCCCCCCTAATTCTAACTGGGCGAGGGACACAAGCGGTTCCGTGGCTGTAGTTGCGGGTTCTGGTCTTGGACCTTGGAGACTGGCCCGGGTTTGGTCGTGGCGCGGTGGGGGGAGTACGTCGTCATCGCCGCGTACTTCTCCCCCAATCGTCGACTGGCGGAGTTCGAGACTTTCCTCGACTCCGTCAGTGCGGCGATTGGCAGACAGGCGTCGAGGAAGCTCATCTTCCTCGGCGTCCTGAACGCCAAATCGGCGGCCTGGGGGAACCACGCTACGGACGCTAGGGGTAGGGCCGTCCAGGCCTGGTCGCTCCTCTCCGGTCTGTCCCTCCTCAATAGAGGGACCGATGCGACCTGCGTGCGACAGCAAGGGAGTTCCGTGGTGGACGTTTCGTTCGCCACCCCAGCTGTCGCTCGTACGGTCGTCGACTGGAGAGTCGAGACGGAGGTGGAGACTCTATCGGACCATCTTTACGATTTGAGATCTCCACCTCCCGGCCAGACCAGGCCGGACCACCGCGGGAGGGGAGTCGCTTTCCTCGTTGGGCACTTAAGCGTTTGGATCGGGAAATGGCCAGGGAGGCAGCCATCGTTCAGGGCTGGGCCTTTCCCGATCCGCCCAACGAGAAAACCGACGTGAAGGTGCTGGCTGGTCGCATGCGCGAGGCCCTGTCACGGGTCTGCGATGCGGCCATGCCGAGGGTGGGGTCTCGGCGCAGAGCAGTGTACTGGTGGTCGTCCGAAATAGCCTAACTTCGGACGGCCTGTTGCAGGGCTCGGAGGGCCTTCGTCCGGCGTCGCCGTCGTCACGGCTTAGACCCGGACCTGGAGGCCCAGCTGCGGAGTCGTTATCGCGAAGCGAATTCGTGTGGCGATTCGGAAGGCGAAGGACCTGGCTCGGGAGGAGATCCTGGCAGGTCTCGATAGGGACCCATTGGGGCGCCCGTATCGGGTGGCGCGGAACAAACTCCGCGCCGCTTGCGCCCCGGTCATGGAGTCCCTTCAGCCGGATTTCCTCGAGCGGCTGGTGGGGGACCTATTCCCGGAATCCACCGGCCACTCGCCTTCTGTGATGGCCCCCCCTTCTTCTATTGGGGGGGTGGGTTCTGTCCCGGACATCACGGAGGCCGAGCTATAGGTTGCGCTGATTTGCCTTCGAGCCCGCAACACTGCGCCGGGGCCAGACGGTATTCCAGGGCGGGTTCTATTCCTCGCCCTGGAATACTTGGGGGGCAGACTTCGGGAACTGTTCAACCTTTGTTTGCGCACTGGACAGTTCCCGAAGGCCTAGAAAGAGGGCAGGTTGTGCCTGTTGCGGAAGGAGGGTCGTTCTGCCGACTCCCCTTCCGCATACAGGTCAATTGTGCTGTTGGACGTGACGGGCAAACTCTTCGAGAGAATTCTCTCTACCCGTCTTGTCCAACACCTCGAGGAGATGGGGCCGGGTCTCTCGGATGCCCAGTTCGGCTTCAGGGCGGGTCGATCGACGATCGACGCCCTGAGGGCTCTGAGAGACCTGACCCAAGGCAACTCGCGAGGGGGACGTGGTCCTGGCGGTGTCGCTGGACGTCGCCAATGCCGTCAACAGTCTTCCGTTTGAGACTTTGGTTGAAGCACTCCGGTTTCATGGAGTGCCTCCCTATCTTCGAAGACTGTTGAAAGCTTACCTGCAGGACAGAGAGGTCCTGTGGGTTGGTGGCGACCAGCGGATATACCGGCGTAGCGTATGCCGCGGGGTTCCACAGGGGTCCGTCTTGGGACCGGTCTTGTGGAACCTACGGTACAACTGGCTGCTCCGCTGTACTTTCCTGCCGCGGATGAGGGTGTTGTGTTACGCAGATGACACCCTCGTCACATGCAAGGGATGGACGTATGCGGAGGCGGCCCGTCTGGCAACAGTCGGTGCTACGCTGGTTGCGGACCGCATAGGGCTGTTGGGATTGGAGGTCTCCGTATCCAAAACGGAGGCCATCCTTTTCCACGCCGGGGTCCCCCTCGCCGGGCGTTCATCTCCGTCCAGGGTGAGGAGGTGGTGGTGAAGGGACAGCTAAAATATCTGGGTCTCACCCTGGACGGAAGATGGAACTTCGGGGCTCATTTCTCCCTTCTGGCCCCGAAGTTACTGTCCACCGCAGCTGCCTTGGGAAGGCTTCTGCCCAACGTCGGTGGGCCGCAGGCTCCGTGCCAGCGACTCTATGCCGGTATCGTGAGAAGTATGGCGCTGTACGGTGCCCCTATATGGTTGGGGTCCCTTACCGCCGATTCCAAGACCCTCTTGTGGAGGACGCAGAGGGTCTTAGCGGTGAGGATGATCAGGGGGTACCGTACAGTGTCGTACACTGCGGCCACTCTCCTGGCGAGCGATCCGCCTTGGGAGCTGCAGGCGGAGGTGCTCGCAGGGGTGTATTGGCACCGGGCGTAAGCCAGGACCACGGGGGTAAGGTCCGAGGCAGCTGGAATCAGGGCTTCAGCTCACCGAGCCCTGATTCGACGGTGGACAAGGGGCTTAGAGTCCCCTGCCGCCGGTCTGACGACCGTGGGGGCAGTTCGCCCCCACTTGGATCGTTGGATAAATCGGCGACACGGGACTCTGACGTTCCGTCTTGTGCAGGTGCTCACGGGGCACGGATGCTTCGGTAAGTACCTGCACAAGATTGCAAGAAGGGAGGCGGCCCCGTCCTGCCACCACTCGACGAGTCCGTCGACACGGCTCGTCACACCGTGGAGGAGTGCGCAGCCTGGGGTCATCAGCGCGCTGAGCTGGTGGTCGTGGTTGGCAGGGACCTCTCGCTGCCGCGCCTTGTTGGCGCGATGGTCGGCAGCGAGAGGTGTTGGGCCGCTATGGCCTCCTTCTGCGAGCAAGTCATCGCCGCAAAGGAGGCCGCGGAGCGAGTCAGGGAGCAAGCCTCTCCCTCGAATCCGCTCCGCTGGGGGAGGCTTGGGAGGAGGATGCGGGAGTACGCCCGCCGCTTCCTCTCCCAGCCGTAGGCCTTGGTGAGAGGGGGGGTGACCCCTCTCACCTGCCATAAGCCTACGCCGTGAGGGTGCCCTAAGTTGCTCGGGGCACCCTCGCACGGGGGGTAACCGCCGGGGCAGCACGGTGAGTGCTAACGCGATCCCGTGTCGTCCCATTAAGGCGTTGAGGGCAACCGTTGGTTTTTTAGTGGGTAGCCTTAAAAATGGCGGCGTCCTCTATGCCGCCGGGTAGTCCCACATAACCCTCTGGTCATCACCTTCCTGGCCGGCGGGTATCCGTAACGGATATTACCAATGCAAAAAAAAAAAAAAATAATAAAATGTTTGCCAAGGTGTAGGCGTGTTGTTGTCCTCTCGAATGGTTAATGCAATGGTAGAATACAAGACCGTCAACCCGAGGCTTCTTTGGTTTCGGTTTAAGCTGGGGATAACAAGAGTATTCTTGTTGGCCATTTATGCGCCAGTATCCTCAGCTCCAGTGACCAAGCTCGAGAAGTTTTGGGGGAGTGTCAGGGATGTTATAAGTATTGTCAGAGGTAATGAAAAGTTGATAGTATATGGAGATATTAATGGATGGGTTGGAACCGCGCGTAGTGGTTACAAAAGCGTGCTAGGCAAGTACGGTGATAAGAGATAAAAAGTAAATGTGACTGGAAAGCTTATTTTAGAATGTTGTAAGGAGAGACATTTGTTTGTGACAAACACGATATTTGATCACAAACAAATTCACATGTACACATGGGAGCGAGCTGAAGAAAGAAGTATGATTGATTTATTCCTAGTGGATTAGCGTATTCGAAGTCAAGTTGTAGACACGCGAGTGTTCAGGGGTGCTGATCTGGGAACGAAACATTATTACATTACATTATCTAGTCGTTGCTAGAATAAGAGGTCTGTTTGCAGGTTGGCGCAGCCTCACGACGTGTCCAAGCTAGGCGTCGAATTATCGCATTATCGCATCGCATCCACCGATCAGAGAGGAATATCAAGAAAGGGTTTCCAAGAAGCTTCAAAGCTGTGATCCTGGAAATGAAAGTGCTAAAGTATGCTTGCAGAACCTTAGGAATGGTATGGTGAAAGTAGCAACAGAGGTATGTATGTATGGTTAAAGGAAAAGAGGTTAAGTAAAAAGCGCGATGAATGGTGGGATGATGTAGTGAAAGACGCTGTGGAGTTAAAGAAGGAAGAATGGCTGGATTATAAAGCCTCGGGTAAGGATAATAGTATGAGAGAAATAAAAAAAAGAGAGTACAAGCTGCAAAAGCACAAAACGAAAGCACTTATAAAGATAAAGCGTGAAAATTCTGAGAGAGAAAGGGATGAAAGGTTGACGAACAACTTCCGGGAAAACATGAAGCTTTTCTGGCGAGAAGTTAGTGATTCCCGGGGTTGTTCGGTAACCTGTAGAATGAAAGGAATGATTTCGAAGAGCGGTGAAATTTTAACAGAGCCAGTACACGTTTTGCAGCGGTAGACGGAATTCTTCAAGGAGACGTATGAATGTGAGGACGCCTCGGCCTTGAGTACCAGCAAAATGCTGAGTCCGGATGTAGCAGATGCTGAAATCAGTTTGGAAGAAGTGGAGAGCGCGATTCGAAGTCTGAAATGTGGTAAGGCTTCGGGAGCAGATGAAGTTACTGCCGAGATAATCAAATATGGTGGGCCACGCGTCTTGGACTTGTTCTGGTTTTTGTGCAATTTATGTTGGAAAACAGGCGAGGTCCCAGACAATTGGCGAGGTACAGTCATCGTACATTTGTATAAATGCAAAGATTCACAGATAGACTGTGCAAGCTATAGGGCTATCAGTTTGATTAGCTTGGGCGGTAAAGTTTATGCTAAAATATTAGCGAGAAGAATGCAAGAGAGATCTGAAAGGCTGTTGTGGAATGCCAGATCAGATCAGACCACGGAAAAGTTTTTGGGCCCTAAACCAAAAGGTTTTCTGTGCTTTTGTGGATTTGGAAAAGGCGTTTGACAGGGTTTTGAGAAAGAAACTATAGGACATACTGCACCGATACAATGTCAGCGGACCCTTCCTACAGGCAGTAAAGTCTCTTTACAGAGATCACTCAGCCTGTGTGCGAGTAAGAGCTGGCACGTCGCCCTGGTTTGACATCCAATCGGGTGTTAAGCAAGGTTGCACTAAGTCAGCTTGGTTGTTCAATTTGTATTTGGATAGTTGTCTCCAAGGCTTGAAAGACAGTGACATGGGAGAGAAAGTAGGTGACCTTAAGGTCAATTACTTGCTATATGCAGATGATGCAGTGCTCATTCCATCATCAGAATGCGATTTGCCGATTGCTCACCACTTTGAAAGATAGGTGTGAAAATCATGGTCTAAACCTGAATGCAGACATGACGAAGGTTCTGATATTTGAAAGAAATGAAGAAAGAACAGAATGTAAGATCAACGTGAATGATAAGATAATAGAACAAGTGAATGAAGCGGTATATTTGGGAAGTATGTTTAGCAGAGACGGAAGATACGAAATGGATGTGGAAAGGCGTATTGCTCCCGGTAACCGAGTCAACGGTGCTTTGGCTGCGTTGTCGAGACGGCGAAACAACAGCATAGCTGCACGCTGGGCTGTACATAATGCAGTTTTGCTACCGACGCTGTTATACGGCAGTCAAACGTGGGTAACACAGAAGAAGAATGTTAGAAAGATGAATGCTGTAGAGATGCAATCTCTTCTTAGAATATGCGGAGTCAGTCTAGCTGACCGAATCCGCAATGAAGAGATCCACAGAATGGCAGGTACTAGCGAAGATGTCACGGTGAGAATGAAAAAGAACGTGCTCAGGTGGTTTGGGCACGTCGAATGAATAAGCGATGAAAGAATGATAAAAAAGATTTATACACGAAAAGTGAGCAGTAAGAGAGAAAAGGGGAGGCCTCGAGTGACCTTCGAAAACACAGTATCTATGATACTGGAGGAAGGTCACGTAAAAAGCATAAGGACCCCGGAGGGCATCTATGAAGAGGTTGATGTCTGTGACCGAGGCGAAAGAGGTATGCAGGGACCGTAGCGTTTGGCGCTCCGTCGTCTCTGGCTACCCCGCAAGGGATATGGCGTGAAGCTAAATAAATAAATAATGCGAATAGAGTCATATTCAGTATCGATCAAGAAAACGCGTTGCAGTAATATTTAGAAAAATATAGACAATTATTACATAAATATGCTAATTGAAATTACAAATCGGCCTCTCAAAGACCCTTCTAATGCTCCTGGTCCACATCAGCCTTTTTAATCTTAAGAAGCTTCTTCTTCTTATGCTTCTAATTACTTCTACTATACTACACTACTAGTACAAATTCAGCGGGTGATGTTACCGATTCCAGGACTCTTCGATAGTCTAGATGCCAGCTTTTCTCGATCTTCCAGTGGGTGAATAGACTTTCTGAATCCGTGACCACTAATTTGCTAACTCAACTTGCGGAAGCACCATCCGTAACAACTAAAGAAAATTCTTCAGTCACAACTTTTCCATTTGATGAAAATAAAACACTACACTCTATCATATCGAGTTTCTCCAGGAGCACAACCGAGATTTTTACAATCAAACCGTGGCAGAAAGGGAGGAAGAAGCAGCATCCCAACTGATACACCAATCAAGAATAAAATTGAAAGAGATTCTTTGGAAAAAGAACGCAAATAGGAAAAGGGAAGAAAAGCAAGTGACACCAAAAAAAATCCTTACATTAAAAGAGTTCTATTTAGTGATAATGATAGTGATGTATTGGTATAGGTATATACCGACAGTTTAACATCTGAGTATGAACTGCATTAAATCACTTCGTGAATCGGAAGAAGAATAATTTTATAGTCGTTCAAATTGTTGGAAAAAAAATTGTCAAACAGTATCTTGGAATATTAATGAAAAATATTTAAGATAATATGACGTTAACTACTAACGTAGAATTGGCAACCTTGACAATCATTATTACTTTGTTTTTTAACCCGAATATAGCAACGATATCGTTAAAATTCTACTTCTTATTGGAAATGTTGCAGAAAGAAAGACACCACGTCCGACAGATGTCTATACGTTCCGTCTACTTCTTGTTTTGGAACGTGGAATAAAAAAGTATCGATACTTATTTTGGTAGATAATAATTTCTAACTTAATAAGTTTTTCTATTATATAGTGAAAAGGAAAATATTAGGCACATAAAAATACAATATAATAAAAATAAACTAGTTTTGAACAAGAAAACTAAATGGAAATCGCGACTTTAACGCCCTGGATAGTTGTAAAGTATATATGTTATTCAAGGAGAGCGGCAGATCCTATTGAAGTCGTAAGTTCCAATGGACAGCGCGCAAATGCACCTGGAGTACGATGCTGAGAGAGATGAAAGTTAGGCTCGGGTACGAGTAATAAGAGGGGTGTGAAGCAGCAGACAGCATTTAGCAGAGCTGATTGGTAATAGCCGACGGCACAGCCAGGTTTATCATGCTTGGGGGGCCATGCTGGAAACTTCCTCGTGTGCCCGTCCGTTATCAATGTGACTCGAACTTGTCCGGTGGGATTAGAAGCGGTACGGGCCGGTTACGGTCCCTGGGGCACGGTTAATTCGGTCTTTCGGGACCGCGTTAGCTGTCTGCTAATGTCCAGCGCGGGTCAATTGTCAGCCATGAGCCAGACTCGGACACCTCAACGGGCAAGGTGTACGCGACGGACTGTCCGTAGGGGTGGTCCGTCTGCGACAGCGTTGCCGGGCCCCTTACTTTCGGCCTCAGCCGTTGGAAAGTGGGTCTGGGCAATTCGGTGGGAGGGCACAGGGCCCCTTTTCTGGGGGACAGCCGCGGGGTCATTCCGGGTACTTCTCTAACTGCAGAGTTGACCTTGGGGTGGCCTCGTGGTTGCGGGGTTTTTGGGGGCGATTAGGGTTCGGGGTTCTTCCTGTCGAGTCGCTCTCTAAGGAGCGGTTCGGTTCTCCCGGACGGACGGTGCCCATATTAAACTTCGTGGAGCGTGACACCACGGTTTTGCTCGGCGATCGTTAGTCCCGGTTTGGTGGGTTCCCGACTTATGCCTCTTTCTTGCCGGACTCGGTTGGCCACCGTGTTCGGCGGTAGACGCCTGTCGGGTTCGACGTCGGGCCCCCTCTTTGAGTGGTTGTCTAGCGTGGCAGCAGTGCGTTGATCCCTGCCAACCCGCTGGGTCGTGCTTCACTATCCGCTCATGTGGGGCTTGAACGGTGGTGTTTCTTCGGGAAGATCACCGCCGAGGGCGCTGGGCCTGGACGAGGTTCTCATATATTTTGGGGTTGAGCCTAGACTCCCTCGGACGTTTGGGTTCCGGACCGGGCCTGGATAGAAGAGGGCTTCGGCCCTCTTCTTAAGGTGGGCTTGGGTGGGGGGAGGGCACCCCCCCGCGATCTAACAAGTCTTCCGACTATGGAGGGGGCCTCTCGTTGCGGAGTGCCCTCTACGTGGTGTCCGTCGGGGCGTCACGGTTGTATGCGCAAGCGTTCCCCCGTCCCAATATGACGGCGACGGCAACCGTCTGGTTTAGTAGGGAGGAGTCTCACATAACCACTACCTTCCTCCCCTGGAATGCGGTGTGTACTCATGATGACTTCCAGAAAGAAAAAAAAAAGGTCCATCATGCTTAGAGCTAGATTCTTGTTCTGCTGTTATTCGTGCACTTCCATGATAGAGTTCTGAAGAATAACATTAAACTTATCATAATATTGGTTTCAATTTATGGAATGTTGAAACTGAACCACCGTGGCTGACACTCCTATTTCAAACAATAGTCGTCACAAAGTGAATAAATAACAAGAACAGTCTGTTTTAAATAATATGCTTATGTTGCCATGCAAAATGAAACAACTCTTATTAGTAGTTTTTATTAACAGGTTCACTAAAATACGGTTACGGTATGGAATTTTCCAGTGACGAGATTGGTGTGTTCGAAATAATTTCATAATTAAAATTACATATTCTTCCTTTAACCGAGTCATATCAATAGAATACAAGTGAAAGTGATATATATATTTAAAAAATAAACTAAATTCACCGTCATATATTTATAACAAAAGCCGAAACTGTTACATTAAGTTCGCTGAACTGATACAGGACATTGCATAAAATTATTATCATTACTGATATAAAATTAAAAAATTAATATTTTTAACGTAAAAAGCAAGTGATAAGTGATTTATTCAAAATTTCAAAGATAATAAACCATATATTTGATTATAATAAAAACTTGCAAAAAAATATGTGAAAAACTTTAACAAAGTTATGAGACAGCCCAAAAACGTAATGTAGAATTTTTAATATACCCAGAAAAAGGAACGCAGTCTTTTGTTGAGCGGTGCTCTCTACTGGAGACTTTTTCACATTCTTTTTCACGAATAGGCTCGAAAACTACTTGACGGAAAATTATGAAATTTTGCAACAAAAAAGACACACATTAGTTGATGGTTTAAAAAAAAATTAAAAATGTCATGTCGTTGAGGAATAGTTGTCAAAAAATTGATATCCCATTGAAGTCAATGGGAAAAGGTTTAATTTGGTTAGGATAATTAGGTTAGGTCTAATTTGATGGCTTGATGTGATCGTTGCGCGACTGTACAGCCTAATCTGAAATCTCCTACATTACCGACATTGTCCACAACGATGAGTCATTACACTGGGCTCGCTTCGCTCAATATGCAAACGGCACACGAGATTTCGCGAGCGCAGCGAGTAGAAATTGAGGGTCTGTTGGCGCCCCTAGTTTAAAATAATATTTTAAAGAAAGATACAAAATATAGGTCATGTTTCCTTGTATACAAATATTCGATTAAATAAAAATGTTTTAAATAAACTAATAAGTTATACATAGCCATTAAGGAAGGTTTAATCGATTATACACATAAAAGTAGGAATGCACTGTTAGACTACACCTACAATAAAATATTTAGTGCCACCTCATAACCATAACTTTTCAATTAATAAATCATCGTTTAAAAATAATTATATTAAGTTATTTATTGTTCTTTCATTATATTGAATGTTATCTTGTTAAGTTTTCTTAAGAGACAGGCTGCATGCTTTCTTGGGAGTTAAATACTATATTTAATATTTATTCAAATTTAAAATATCATTCATTTGAATCGTCAATTATTACAAAAAAAAATCAGAGTAGTCAGTCCGTGAGTAAGCTACCACCGGCTCGGAATGCTGCTCTGAGAAGAGCCGGGTAGAAACTCAACAGTTGCACTTTTCAAAAGAAACAACATTGTTAAATATATACATTATAATATGAACCCTGCAAATGAGTCTACAGCTTAAGTTCCACACGTAATTAAAGTTTATAACACTAAAAACTCTTGAATGTTAAAATAAGATTTATTTAATATTAATAATACACTTTTCATTTTAGATTTGTAACTAATAATAAGATTGTTTAAGATGTCTTGTAGAACTTTATTATATATGCGTATACTCAAGTCCATGAAGGATGTTAAATTTGTTTTATCACAAAAGATAGAGAATTTTTAATTCAGAAAATGAAATAGATTTACTACGTGCATTGACCAATCACTGTACGCGTAGTCCATCTCGTCGATGCCATTAATCGTCTTCGGTTCCGGTTCTGTCATCCCGCGTCGAATTGAGAGTGGTAGGAATCTTCGCATTAGGTGTCTCTGCCTGCAAAAAATAGTTATTAAACATTTATCATAGACATTTAATTGAGCTGAGAGTAAGCGGAGCTCTTAACCACTTGGGAGACCTTTTTTGTGTTTAGTTGTCTCCAGAAAGCGACGAGATAATTAGCAAATTTTTTTCTCATGTATGTTTGAGCCGAACGCGGATGTTATAGCGAAAACAGATTGAAAAAATGTTTTGTGTTTAGTTGGCGGATCCTAGTAATAATAGTAATGTTATAAAAGTTTCCACATTCGTGAATCTAGATAGAGGCAACATTATTAAACGACCGACTACTGTGCCTTTTCTGTAACTTATAAATCCGCAACCCATTGGGTGGGGTAATTCAAAGTATACTAGATTTTATAATTAAAAGTATCTTAAACCTCCGTTTGTGATCATGGTGAGGGGCAGAAATAGTAACAATTGTCACATTTTGACTACCTACTGTCACTCCTACTATCTATTTCAAAAATTCTAGATATTTTGGATAAATAAAATATACATAATGTTGTGTAGAGGGCAGGGCTAGTTTAAAATCGTACGTCGTACCCCGAGTGGGTAGAGAAGGGCACATACAAACAATAACCCCTTAAGAAAAAAGCTATATTTATTTATCACAGTAAAAAAAAAAATTACAAATTCTTTTCTAATTTTATCCAATTGGTGTGTTTTCCTAGCAATTAAAATTTAAGTGAGTAAAAGGTATCGCACACCTAACAGTAAAATATTGTTGAAAACTACCTCCTAAACTTAATACACTCGACGACGTGGTAGGTTCTACAGGTGGTAGAGCCTAGCTGTAGTTATTTGACTGCAGCTCGTATTGGGCTGGCTCGACCGGGGAAGGACCACTCTCTCACGGAAGATTGACGTGTAGTAATCAAATTCATTTGGTTATGTTTCGTCGGTGAGTGAGAGAATCCGGAAGTACAACCCCCCCTCCCCCTTCTCGCCAAACATGAAAGCGATGCCTCAAAAAAATATACCCCAGAAGGGTTGAGGAAGCCGGGGAACCCCTCCCCGAGCAAAATCGGGGGAATAATTCTCGGATTTTGGATTTTCGGGCTGCCCGTCGTATCTGGGGCGGGCAAAGTATCGCCTTTTGGTGTTTTTTCAGGGCAAACGACGAGTCAACGCAGCGGCACCGCGACCCATTCCAAATGTGGACTTTTGCAACATCCAGGGATTTCATTCCATCTTGAACGCCGTCCACTATCATCTAGAGGCGGCGTAGCCGGCCTTGTTGTTTCTGACGGAGACGCAGATATCTCAACCTAGCGACACAGCGTACCTGTCATACCCCGGGTATAAACTAAAACATCATTTTATACCATACGCCGGGGTATCTGTGTTCGTAAGGGAGGACATCTGCTACCATCTACTTCAGGTTTTGAAAGTCAGGACTATCTGTACTGTATTCAATGCGCACAATGCCGATTGGCTAGGGTCACGTTCCACCGACTACGCGTGAAGAACTGTGTTTGACTTTGCTCTGGCAAATGGTTTGTCCCAGTTGGTCAAGACGCACACTCGTCTACCGGACGTGGACAGCCATATGCCGTCTTTGTTGGATCTTCTGCTGACTACACATCCCGGAAAGTACCAGGTCACTGTCGAGGCTCCCTTAGGGTCCTCTGATCATTGTTTGGTACGGAGTGTAGTGTCCATTGATCGTCCAATTCACACAAGACCTGCGATTCAACGCATTTGGCACTACAAGTCAGCGGATTGGGATGGAGTGCTACTACTCTGGGAAACTTTGGTCAGCAATCCCTATCACCATTGCACACAAGAAACGACTCTCTGGCCTATACGGCAAAAGAGAAATCTGATCTCGGCTGTACCTACTGCCTACCTTTTCTCTCTAAAGTAATGGAGAGCATCATTAATCAAAAGCTCCTAACATATATAACTTTCGTCATGGTCGATCTGCTGGAGATCTTCTGTTATATCTTACACACCGTTGCGCAGTTTTTATTGAAAGCACGGGAGAGGTAGATCAGTGTAGTCAGTCCGTGAAAAACCTAGCACCGGCTGGAAATGCTGGTTTGTTGAGAAGAGCCGGACAGAAACTCAACAGTTGCAGTTACATATATTTTACTATCAACCCTGCAATGGATAAAAATATGGACAAATTATTAATTAAAATAGCAAAAATAATTGTAAATTTGTATTGTGTTCCATATTCACCAACTTATTCGGACAAACAAAACAAATACATTTATAATCTAAATTTGACATTGTATAATTTTACATAGCGTCATAGCGACGCTTTTTTTTTTATTTTGACGTAAATAAATTTATTTATAATAGTTTTATAATGACAAAGGTACAATGTATCTGCCTCAGTATTATAAAAAACAAATTGCTACTTTAGTAGCATTTAATACAAAAAACTTATAAACTATAAGGGATATAACGAAAAATGACATTAATCACAATAATGTAACTGTTATAGAAAATAATCGTTCCACTTTAAACTGAATAATACGACAAAACCTAAGCTATTTAATGTTATCCATCAAAATATACAAGGCTTAGGTGGCAAGGAATCGGAAGTGAAACTTTTTGTTAAAAAATTCAATATTAGTTTATTGTGCATTACAGAGCACTGGTTATCAAAGAGCAACAATATTATAAATATCGAAAATTATAGATTGTCTGCAGAGAGAAAGCTATTCGCGGTGGCTCACTTATCTTAGCTCGTTGTGATGTAGTTTTAAAGTCTTGATCAGACATAGTAGCGTTCTCTGTCGAGCGAATTATTGAACTGTCCTGCATTGAGCTCAATGAATATATTATCTTATGCGTGTACCGAACCCCCTCTGGCGACTTTGATGAATTTGAAAATAAAAAGAAAGGATATTTTAACAACACTTTGTCAAAAAAACAAGTCGGTGATAGTGTGCGGCGACTTCAATGTAGACATATTACAAGTAAGTTCGTTTAGTGTTCGTTTATTAAATTTGTTGAAATCTATAACTTTTTGAACGTCTTTTCAGAACCTACTCGAATTACTAGTGTTTCCGCGACTTGTATTGATAATGTGTTCTGTCACTGTAACGTATATGAAGAGAGGATAATATCGAATTTAAGTTCAGACCGTTAAACGTTTACGAAATACTTTAAAATTAAATTTAGTGATTGGACTACCGTAGGAATATATAGAAGCAGAGAAAGATTATATGATTTATATGGTGAGAAGCAATGGAATCATGATCCGGTGTTCTTGAATAGAGTTAGAAATTTCTCTAAAATATTTAAGAACGTTTGCGTACAAGCCTAGTCCGTTTATATTAAAAATTAAATTTTTAATTCTGACGATAAAATAAAGGGAACTTGGGATGTTTTATCTAGTTTTACTGGAAAATCTAGGGCTTCCAATGGACCTATAAAGTTAAAAATTGATAATATTGAAATAAATAAGGAATCAAAGGTGGCGGCTGTTTTTGAGAAGTTTTTTACTGAAATCCCAATAACAGTCATACGTAATTTAAATTCTTCATCATCTGATGCAATCGCCGAATTGATCAAAAATGTTAAAGTTAATAATAAATGTTTTGCTTTTAAACCTGTTTCATTTAGAACCTTAAATTCGAAGAAAACCGGTGATCTCTGGGGTATGTCAGTTAAATTGCTTAGCACTATTATAAATGATATTACCCCACATTTATCCCTTATTTTTAATAAATGTATCGAAACCGGTATATTTCCAGATTTGTTGGAAAACAGTAAAATAGTTCCTTTGTTTAAAAGTGGCGTTAGATTGGATCCCGAAAATTATAAGCCTGTCTCGGTTTTACCGACCTTGAGTAAGGTCTTCGAAAAAATTATTTTAAATCAGATGTCAGAGTTCGTATATAGCAGTGGGATCATGCATAGTGAACAATATGGTTTCACCAAAGGCAAATCAACGACTGATGCGGCTGCCGCGCTTTTTAAGCACATTTACGACGCATGGTAGAAATCGTAAAATGCAATTGGGGTGTTTTGCGATTTGTCCAAAGCCTTTGATTGCGTGGACCATCGGACGTGGCTATACAAACTTAACCACTACGGTGTACGTAGCGCTGCGTTTGATCTTATTGCCTCTTACCTGAATCAAAGAGTCCAGTTTACGTAAATAATTCTAAATCGTCTGGTTCTCACCTAAAGATGGATGTTCCACAAGGATCTATTCTGGGCCCTTTTTGTTTTTACTTTATATTAATGACTTGCCCTTTTTTGTTAAGGGTCTGTGTGACATTGTACTCTTTGCTGATGACACCTCGCTTATTTTTAAAGTTGAGCGTGATAGGATTAATTATGACGAAGTAAACAGTAGGGTAAGGATGCCGAATTTGAGTTACTATTTTGTTTTTTCGCCATAAAAAAATTAAAATTTTACTCATAACTATGAAAATTGTATTATTCGAATTGATACTTAGTGTAGTTTGACTATGAAATACTATTTAGCACTTAGTATTACGCATTTTAATGTTACACCTGAAAATCTCTGAAAACTCAGAAATTACGCCTCAAGCAAATGGTCTCGTAATATGAGACACTAGAGGTTCCTTATATGAGATAGTATCTCATATTAGGTACCTATGGGTTTCAAAGAAAAACAGAAACTGTCAATTTAAATATACTTTTTATTGAGAATACTTTTAATTAAGAGTATCGTACTTCTATGTAACGTCTAGTAACGAATTTATATAAGTACAATTTAAAGATAGTCATCATAACTATAATAACTTAAAACAGTATCAAAATTTTTAACAAAAATCAAAACTAATTATTTTTCTATACCTTAGATGTTCCTGAGCTATGTCTGACTCATCATAATCATAGTGATTTTAAATTGCAATTAAACATTAACAAATCAACAATAAAATCAAAATATTGTTTTAAAACTAAGACAGTAAATCTAGATCAGACTCATTATAACATCTAGATATTTAAATGGCACATAAAAAATATTCTGGTTGAGTATTCATTGGAATAGAGCTGTCTTAGATATCTAGACACAATGAACACAAAAACCGATCTGCCGTTACTTCGCCACAATCTTCGAGTATCCACTTGAAACAGCCTTGACATTTAGCCCATTTTTCTCCTCTCTGGTCTTCTGAAAACGTTCCGCTGCAAAATGGACATTCTGCGTCATATGATTCATCATCAATGCTGCTATCTTGCAGATTAGGTAGCTCTTCATCATCAGAGCTAGAACTAACTAGTTCTTTGGATCTCTTTTTCTTAATAATTTTTTTAATACTTTTTTTTATTTGTTTTTTATTAATCTTTTTAAAATCTTTCTTTCGAGCCTCTCTATTTTCTTTTCCTTTCTTTTTGTTTAGGGAATCTATTAACGAGTTTTTGTATGGAGAACCCGTAATGATAGAAGCTGCTCCTGTTCTAGTTCTCCTTGATGAATTGTTTCTAGGCAGTCTTGATACTGGCCTAAGTGTAAAAGGTGAGACATAAGATGACGTACTAGGCTCTGGATTTTCATATAGGGAAACTTCAGTCACGTTAGACAGATTTTCAATTGGAGTTACGTGGCCCATTTCCTCGGAATTTTGATTTGAAACTCCACAATCTAAAAGTCTTTCATCTGAAAGTCCGGGATTTATAAATCCTTCTTGGTCTTCATAATTGAAAATTGTAAAATCATTTTCGGTAAAAATATTGCGATTACAAGGGACCAATCCTGTTCTACGAAAGCCATTAACAGAGTTACTCATGGTTGCAACTTTCTCATAGACAATGCCAAATAATCTTGCAACATATTTGTTGGTCAATGTTCGCCCTGGATTATTTCGCAGCCACGTTTTAATTTCTTGCGAATAATAAGCTTTTAGCGGTTTCATGAAAGCTACATCCATTGGCTGCATTGCATGAGTGCAATGTGGCGGTAAGCAGACTATTATTACATTATTTTCTCGACCTAAATTTATTACATCAATATTTCTTGTAAGTGTGTAGTGGCCATCTAGAATCAAAATTATGGGATCATCTTTACTAGGTTTAGTGAAATTTATAAAATGCTGAAACCACTTTGTAAATAAATGGGTTTGAAACCAGCCAGAAGGATGACAATCGCCTATCGAACCAGCAGGAGCACCATCCATGAGGTCTTGAGCCTTATTCTTCCGGGGGAAAATTATTAGTGGAGGAACATAGCTACCAGAAGCATTCATGCACGTCACTACAGTTATTAGTTTTCCTCTTTCCAATGTTGTCAATGCTCCAACTTGCTTCTTTCCTTTCACGCTAATTATTTTAGAATGTTTATGTTGTACAACTGTTATCCCTGTCTCGTCGACGTTGTATACTCGGTGTGCAGGGGATCTTATTTTCTCTAGTTCTGACACATATAAATCTAAGAATTGGTTGACCGCAATTGAACCCTGGATTGAACTCTTTAACTCTTGCATCAGAAACTGCTTCAGGTGTTCTAACGGACAATTCAGGATGTCTACTCATAAACCCACGTAGCCATTTTTTGCCAGCAGATGCTTTAATCAAGCTAAAAGGGTGTTTGAGATCATTCTTGATTGCCAATTGAAATGCCATTTGCTTGATGTCCTTTAAACGTAACCCATAAAACCTTTGATCGAAGTCTTTGCAATATTTTTCTAGTTCTGCTTCTAAATAATCAGGCAAAGCTGGAGGTCTTCCCAAATGAACTTCGACTAGTATTTCTGCACTGGCATCTTTTTTGACGTAACGTTCTAGAGTACCTTTAGGGACACCGAAAGACTTTGACGCTTTTAAGTAACCCATTTGCTTATTGCGTACTGCATTCACAGCCCGTATCATCGCGTCATGGTCCCTGGTTTTCCGCTTGGTTGATGGCATCTTAAATAAAGATTTTTCTTAATTATTTTATTTTTATATATCCTAATATGACATATCTCATTTTAGGGGCCCTCACATGTCTCATATTAGGAAAATATCTATATTAAGTAAAATGGTTCCCTATTATTTTTCGACATATAATAAACAAAAATATTGAGAAGGAATTGTAAAATTAACAATATAATTGACATGATGACAATAAATGTAAATAAATAATTGTAGTAATAAAGATTTAACATACCTCGTAAACATTAGACGACAAAAATTTAATTTTGTTGTTTCATAGAAAGCCGCATGTACACAACCAAACTTTACCGCGGGTGGGCACGCACTAACACACGTTTCAACCTGTTGCCACATTGCATCTAGCGACACTAACGCCAAATGACTGTCGTGATTAGTTTCGCCAAAACTTAAGTATCTCATATTAGGCAACTATATCATAATAGGCATCCTTACCCTACTTTGTCACGAATCCTGCATTGGTTCAAAATTAATAATTTATTGTTAAATGCTAAGAAAACTAAATGCAAAGAGATTAAACTTCCTAATGTAAAAAGTAAAAATTTTAACTTGCTCCTTAACAATGAAGTGTTAGAATTGATTGACTCAACAAATTTCTTAGGTATAACATTAGATAAAAAGCTCCAGTGGAACCCCCATCTCTCAACACTCACAGCCAAACGCAGCTCCGCCGTCATTGCAATTACAAAAGTTAGACAATTAACGGACATTAACACGGCTCGACTTGTTTATTTTAGTTATTTCCACAGTATTTTATCTTACGGTATTTTACAATGAGGCAGCGCTGTCGAAATTAATTCTATATTTATTTAAAAAGTTAATAAATCCTTCATGGGTTTGAGTATATGCATATATAATAAAGTTCCACAATATATCTTAAACCTTCCATTTCTTAGTTTTAAATCTAAAATCAAAAGTTTATTCTTAAATAAAACTTATTATAACGTTCAAGAGTTTTTAGTGGATCAAAATATGTGGAACTTAAATTGTTGAATCATTTGCAGGATTTATATTATAATGTACATCACCTAAGGTTGTTATATTTGTTTTGAAAAGAGCAACTATTGAGTTTCTGGCCGGCTCTTCTCAACAGAGAAGCATTCCGAGCCGGTGGTAGCTTACTAACGGACTGACTATACTGCCCTTTTTTTTGTATTGTAATAATTGACGATTCAAAAGTACCTTTAAATGCCTACTTGAATAAAGATATTTTGAATTTTTATTTGAACGAATCAACTTCTTAAGTTCGACACATTTCGATCTACTAAAAACTGTTAAATATTATAATACGATTTATTTAACAGAAGAAAATGAAGGTCTGATATATTTTGTGGAAATTTTATTAAGTTTTGGATTTCTTAACTTGTTGAAGACGAAATTTAGGCGTTAGGAATTAATTTTTATTTTTTGTATTTGTTGATTGTGACTTTTACACCCTTGTACACTTTGTCCTGTTTTTTATTTAAAAAATAAATTTTTGCCGTATAAATATTATGTTACCAGAATTATATGTATTGAGAAGTAACCGTAAGAATACCAATTTGTTTAAAAACATCCTTCAGTGAATCTCTAGCTTTTAATTTAATTTAATTTAGCTTCACGCCATATCCCAAGTAATAGCCAGAGGCGACGGAGCGCCAAACGCTACGGTCCCTGCATACCTCTTTCGCCTCGGCTACATACATCAACCTCTTTATACATGCCCTCCGGGGGGTCCACATGCTTTTTACGTGACCTTCCTCCAGTAACATAGCTACTGTGTTTTCGAAGGTCTCGAGGCCTCCCCCTGTCTCTCTTACCGCTCACTTTTCTTTTATAAATCTTTTTTACCATTCTTTCATCACTCTTTCGTTCGACGTGCCCAAACCACCTGAGCACGTTCTTCTTCATTCTCACCGTGACATCTTCGCTAGTACCTGTCATTCTGTGGATCTCTTCATTGCGGATTCGTTCAGCTAGACTGACTCCTCAAATTCTGCAAAGAGATCGCATCTCCGCAGCAATCATCTTTCTTACATTCTTCTTCTGTGTTACCCACGTTTGGATGCCGTATAACAGCGTCGGCAGCAAAACTGCATTATGTACAGCCAAACGTGCAGCTATGCTGACGTTTTGAAGTCTCAACAATGCAGTTAAAGCACCGTTGGCTCTGTTACCGGCAGCAATACGCCTTTCCACATCCATTTCGTATCTTCCGTCTCTGCTAAACATACTTCCAAAATATACCAATTCATTCACTTGTTTTATTATCTTATCATTCACGTTGATCTTACATTCTGTTCTTTCTTCATTTCTTTCAAATATCAGAACCTTCGTCATATCTGCATTCAGGTTTAGACCATAATTTTCACACCTATCTTTCAAAGTGGTGACCAATCGGCAAATCGCATTCTGATGATGGAATGAGCACTGCATCATCTGCATGTAGCAAGTAATGGACCTTAAGGTCACCTACTTTCACTCCCATGTCACTTACTCGCACACAGGCTGATTGATGTCTGTAAAGAGACTTTACGGCCTGTAGCAAGTTTCCGCCGACATTGTATCGGGGCCGTATCTCCCATAGTTTCTTTCTCAAAACCCTGTCAAACGCCTTTTCCAAATCCACAAAAGCAATACCTTTTGATTTAGGGCCAAAAACTTTTCCGTTATCATGCGGAGGGAAAAGATTTGATCTATACACCCTCTTCCAGGTCTTAAACCTCCCACAACAGCCTTTCAGATCTCTCTTGCATTCTGGCTAATATTTTAGCATAAACCTTATCGCCCAAGCTAATCAAACTGATAGCCCTATAGCTTGCACAGTCTATCTGTGAACCTTTGCCTTTATACAAAGGTACGATGACTGCATTCATTACCATTCCTAAGGTTCTGCCAGCATACTTCAACACTTTTATTTCCAGAATCACAGCTTTCAAGCCTCTTGGAAACCCTTTCTTGATATTCCTCTCTGATCGGTGGATGCGATGCGATAATGCGATAATTCGACGCCTAGCTTGGACACGTCGTGAGGCTGCGCCAACCTGCAAACAGACCTCTTATTCTAGCAACGGCTAGATAATGTAATGTAATAATGTTCCGTTCCCAGATCAGCACCCCTGAACACTCGCGTGTCTACAACTTGACTTCGAATATGCTGATCCACTAGGAATAAATCAATTATACTTCTTTCTTCCGCTCGCTCCCATGTGTACATTTGAATTTGTTGGTGATCAAACATCGTGTTTGCCACAAATAATTTTTTCTTCTTACAAAATTCCAAAATAAGCTTTCAAGCCTCATTTACTCTCCTATCACCGTATTTGCCTAGCACGCTTCCGTAACCACTTCGCGTGGTTCCAACCCATCCATTCATGTCTCCACATACTATCAACTTTTCACTATCTCTGACACTACTTAGAACATCCTCTCTCCCAAAACTTCTCGAGCTCACTCATTTGAGCTGAGGATACTGGTGCATACACGGCTAATAAGAATACTCTTGTTATCCCCAGCTTAAAGCAAACCCAAAGAAGCCTCGAGTTGATCGCCTTGTATTCTACCATTGCTTTAACCATTCGAGAGGACAATAATACGCCTACACCTTGGCAACATCGCTCACCCTTTGGAACCCCAGCCCAGAAAGCGACCCGGTTGCCAGGCAAAACGGTCGTATCATTGCCTTTTCGCTTGGTCTCAGACACACAAATAGCATCCAGATCTTTGTCATCCATCTACATCAACATCTAATAATTCATTCATCTTCTGTTCCATTCCTCCTCTTACATTCCACGTAGCGGTTTGTAGCTGCGTCCTCCATCTTCCGCCGTTCGGAACATGGCGTGTTGGTTGGCGGTTCCCAACGCTAGCTTTTAAGTTATAAATAATTCGCATACTTACATGTTGTCAAATAAATATGGGATTAATTTCGGCAGCACTGCCCCATAATTAAATACCGTAAGGCAATATAATATGAAAAAAAAAATTAATAACGTTTTTCTAATTTCAAAGACGCCCGAGCTGAATTTGCTTGCGAGTGATGGGGTTACTAAGAGATGGGGATCCGATAGGAGCTTTTTATCCAAAGTTATACTTAAGAAATTTGTTGAATCAGTTAATTCTAACACTTCATTGTTAAGGAGCAAACTATAATTTTGACTTTTTACCTTAGGAAGTATAATAAACCAATAAAGAACACGTATTTTATGCCCAACTTTAATAATGAGCGAAGTGTCATTAGCAAAAAGTACAATAGATCTTTTACGGTGAAAGGGGCAAATCTTTAATAAAAAGTATAAATAAAAAAGGGCCCAGAATAGATCCTTGTGACACACTTATCCTTAGGTGAAAACCAACTGATTAAGAATTATTTACGCAAACCGTATGGACTCTTTAATTCAGTAGAGGCAATAAGATCATGCACAGCGCAACGTACGACTATGGTAGTGGTTATAAATCTTGGAATATACAGGTTTCAATACATTTATTGAAAATAAAGGATAATTGTGGGGCAATATAACTTATAATAGTGCTAAGTAATCTAACTGACTTACGCCAAAGAGCACTGTTTTTTTTTTATTTAAGGTTCTAAATGTTTTAACAATTTCATCTGATGAAACAGGTTTAAAAGTTCCATGAGCTGTAGTGATATTTACCGGATGCTCTCACTCACCGAAACTTCAGCAAACTTTGATAGGTTTCAGGAGATTGTGGTATAGTCCCAACTTATTAAAATGAAATAAATGTTTTCATGTAAGTATATTTCCTCTCGGTATATCTAACTTCTCTATGAATAATAATTATATATTATAAAATGGAGGAACCAAACGGCTGTGGATTACACACAGTGATTTGTTATTTAACGCTTTATAATCTCCCCACTTTTTAGATTATCTCTTACTTTTAAATGCAGTCTTGTAGTTAGAAAGGGGCCTATTAAGTAATTAAAATATCATCTATATGCATTTCTAGTTGATGTTCAGTTCAGTTCAAATAATGTAATTACTCTGTGGTCAACTCGCTTTATCTGCGGTCAGTGTCAAAGATAAAATATTGACTTTACTACAAAATACGAATTTGTTTTGTAAATAATCACAAAACTGATTTATTGATTTACTGACTGAGTGCAATATATTTTATTGTAATTTTCATTAGTAATATTATAGTTATATGTAATCCTCTAAAGTCTTGTTCGAAAGTTTTGAAGTATGTAAATAACATATTGAAATTCGATAGCATTAAAAGATAATAATTAGTCAGTAATATGGATTTTAGTTTAACAAACAAATTTCAGTCTGAAGTACAAAATATGTGCAGAATATGTCTACACAAAGTTAATAAAACTAAAGATTCAATATCAGAGATCAATATTAAAGAACTGTTGAATAAAATCTTCTTGTGTTTTCAAATTAACATAACATTGGATAAATGTTTACCGTCAGTTATTTGTGACACCTGTGTTGGAGAATTGAATATTGCTTATAAATTTCGTCAAAAATGTATAACATTTGACGACATGTTTTATAATTTTTATCAGAACATATTAATTACTGATAAAAACTTAAAAAATGACACCATTATCATTGAAGAAAGTAATGAGCTAAATAAAGTTGAAGAACTTAAAGAGGATGTTAACGAAGACATTATTAATTCTTTGGGTATTACACAGCTAATATTGACAATACTATTGATTAGGATAATATATTTTCTTGTTATTCAAAATAGTCATTTAAACTAGTCTTGGCAAGGTTGAATAGCTGTATGAATTTAACATAACAATGAGGAAAATTATTAATTACATACATAATATTAACACTTTTTCTTTATAAATTTCTAAAATTAAATACTGAAGCAAGTACTTATTTTTTTAAATATAATTATGCCTTTTTTTCAGATATTGATGTTAAAGATTTAAATAAAGTTAGTGCTGATAGAATATTCTCCTGTTCCCACTGTAATAAAATACTAAAGAATGAATCTTCATTTATAAAGCATCAAAATTCAGTGCACAAGAATAAAAAGTTGGCAGGAAAAGTAACAGGGGTAGGATCTAACCGTCGTTATTATTGTACTGAATGTTCCTACAGCACTCCGCATAGTCAGACTTTGGTAAATCATATGAGAAGACACAACGGAGATCGTCCTTATCTTTGCCACTGTGGAAAAAGTTTCACACAATCATCTAGCTTGTCTGCACATCTCAAAACACACAGTAACACTACATACTTCACTTGTCCCACATGTGGTAAACAATTCAAACACGCCTATTCACTTAAAAAGCATCTGAATGTTCATAAGTTGGGTCAATTTTCTTGTGAAATTTGTTGTAAACAGCTAAAGTCTAGGCAGTCCCTACAAGACCATACATATCGCCATTATAATATAAGAAACTACAATTGCGAAGATTGTGGAGACACATTTATTACATGCTCGGAATTACTGAATCATAAAAAAAAGCATATAGGAGTGAGCAAAGTGGAGTGTCACGTATGTGGTTATAAAACACGCCATAAAAGAAATTTAATAATTCATTTAAAAAGGTAAAAAATATCTAAAATTTTTGAGATCATTTGTTTAATTGAAATTATAAATAATTTATTTTATTACAGACATGCTGGAGAGAAACCTTTTAAGTGTCTGTCATGTGCTGCATCTTTTTATACTAGTGGCGACCTGCAGCGTCACACGCGTGTACACACCCGGGACAAGCCGTTCCCGTGCCCCACTTGCAAACAAAAATTTGCCCACAGCACGAGTCTTAACAAACACATGCAAACTGCGCACGGCATTGAGTACAAATGGGCAGATATCAAATTAAAGGAGTCGAGACGAGAAAAAAAAACTTTATCTACTTAATTAGGTCAATAAAAAAAGATTTATCAATATTTTTTATTTACCTTACCAATTCTACAGTCCATTAATAATATTAATTATATGTCTAATATTAAAAACAGAGTTATACCATATTAATTTGAGAAACATAATCTTGTAGAATAATATTAATTTCATTATATAACCGAGTAAATAAGTGCAATGCAATTGAAATTACCAAATGAATTATGTCGCCTTTACTTAATACTAATGTATTAAACACAATTCAGATTAAGTTATATATTATAATATTAAATTAAATCTAAATACAATGCTATGTCGGAGAGATAAAATATATATTTTTAGCATCCAGAGTAACTTATCAAATAATATATCAAAATTTTAAGATCTGTCGTCAATTTTTTTTATTTTATTGTTGGACTAATGTTTTTTTTTCACAAAAATTCTGGCTCATTCACTTATAGTAAAGTTTTAACTACACGTATTTCTAAAAAAATGCCTTGAAGTTCTAAACTATCCTACAAGTGTATTTAAACCGACATCAAATTACATTTAACCTAGTCGTCCTCGTACTCCTCGTCGTCTGATATACACTTTTTGGGTCTTCGTTTGCGCGGCGTGCTCTTGGATTTGTTCTTTAGTTTAATTTTCATTTTCACCGAGCGGGTGGACTCGCCATCGGAATCGTCATCGTCTGTTGAATTGTATTATATACATGTAACAAAATTTCATTTCAAATAGTATAAATTGTTTTTATTGTTTACCTTTATCATCATCAGAATCGTCGGAGTTGGGACCGCTCTCGTACCGACGTCTTATTTCAATAAAAGCGTTGCGAAGTCTCACGGAGTCCTCGTAGATCAGAGATTGTTCCTCGTTGTAAGTTTGAGCGTTTGCGCACAGCGTAAAGAAGTCACGCTCCAAATCCGATATGTCGGAGTACTGAAATATATATTGATTTTAGGTTTAATCCTTTCACTCGAGGTGACTCGCTCACATAATTTAATACAACTATTTTTTAATGAAATTTCGATACGCATGGCAACTATTTTTATTTTCTCATTTAGTGATATTTGTGTACGTTTGATTTTGTTTTAAAATGCCCTAATTGGACAGCTGCATTTTAATAGTACACACTTCGGGTTGCCGTTTAGTCGACCTCGAGTTTAAGGTGGTAATAATTATTTATATAAGTTACCTTCCCGTCTTCAATCCTGTTCATAATTTTCTTGATATCGAGTGGCTTCTTGATGATATCGTAGTAGTCGGGAAGTTCTCGTCGCGAAGGTAACTTCATGAACGGCTTCGACAGGACACGATCATTCCTAGTGAAATAAAAGACACGAGTTATAATCTCTGAATAACCGCCACATTTAATTGAGACAACTATCTGATACTTACGCATCGGAGTAGTCAATCACTTTTTTCATTATATTTTTAAGTCGTTTCTTGAGTTGGTTGATTTCCGTTTTGCTTTTTTTCTTCGAGGAACACGGTATTTCATCTTCATCAGAATCGTCTTGGTTGCGTCTGGAAAGTCAAAGTTGTTTTTTTTTACTTAGTTTCAAACTTTAACATTAAAATACAATAGTATGTGTTCTTTTCCAACTAAGAATATTAATAGACATCTTGGAAATGATAACAATTGTCGTAAATTAATACAACTAATACTTAAAAAATAAGCACATTTATTTTCTATGGTTATACTTTGTTCCTTATTACTTTCTGATTATAAGTTATACATTATACTACTACTGTGCTATTTGTAACTACACTGCACATTAAAACAAATAATCTATATATGTATATAAACTAGTACCGTACCGTCGCTTGCGTCCCCGTTTCCGCTTCTTATCCAGCACCTCGTCGTCATCGTCGTCGTCGTCATCCTCGTCCACGTCCTCGTCTATCGCCTTCAGCCAGTCCTTCTCTGTGAGCGAGTCCGTGTAGTCCACCTCCTTGCGCTGTCTGGACCCGCGCCCTAGGGCTTCATCCTCGTCCAAATAGTTCCAGCCTTGGCCCTGTTTGGATATATGTTATTTGTTAAATTGTTTTTTTATATAAAAAGAGGGCAGACGAGTCACATGGTACGTGATCACCGTCACCCACGAACTCCTGCAACGTCCGGGAAATCGCAAAAGCCTTGCCGCCCTTGAAGGTGGGAGTATATAAAAATTGTTAACTTGCGTTATATTACCTTGTTGCAAACGACCTCGTCGTCGTTCTTGACGAGCCAGTCCGGCAGCTCGGACTCGTCGATGAGTCTGGTCTGCGTCTCCACCTTCTTCCGCTCGAGGTCGATCTGCTTGAATATCTCCAGCTCTTCCTCGGAGCGCGCTATCATTTCGTTGATCAGATCGTCGTCCGGAACTTCGTTCTCTTCCTGTTACAAAATAATCAATCTTGAATACATTTTTTATTACTTACACTATACTTAATATAAAATTAATTTTTATTTTTAGTCTGGATTTTATGAAAGGATGTTTTTTTATTATTGCATTGATAAATTTCAAATAAACTCGTCGTCTTGAACCTCACAATCGTGTTCAAAGTACATACAAACAAACGACCAACTAATAAAAGCGTGTTAAAATTAATATGACATGACAATCATGAGACATACGAACCTCTTCATCATCTCCGTCCTGATGTAAAATACTCTGTAGGAACTGCTGACGTTCAGATCCAGTTGATTTTTGATCGAACATCCCCGCTTGAATAACTTTCTCGTCCATGTTCAATTTGTATCTGAAATTAATTTGAGTTAAAAAAAAAGAAATAGTTTAATATTATGGAACTCTTATTGTCCTTACCTGGCGGCGGCTAAAATTCTCTCTTCAACGGAGTTGACTGTCATGAGACGCAGCACCCGCACTTCATTGCGCTGGCCGATACGATGAGCTCGATCTTGGGCTTGCAGATCCTGGAATGAGAAAGTAACTGTTATTTTTTTTTATGCTCTTTTAATATTGCAACATGCGGAGATCGCAAGAGCATTGTCGGTCTTGGAGGAGGGAGTAGCCTTTTTTGGAGGTGCCCAGGTCGAATCAATCCGGCAATACGACCGAAAGGAATCCGTTCCTCACCTATTATTTCAATTCATAATTCCTTCCATTCCATCTTGGTTGTACGTGGAAGAAAGGTCTTTGAAAACCGTACATTAACTACGAATGATTCGGTTGCACACACCAGTTGGTAAGGATGCTGGATGGTGCTACCACTGAGTCTTCCGGCTATGAATGACTTGTTGACTTGTGTACCTGATGAGGATTCCAGTCCGAGTCGAAGATGATGACGGTGTCCGCACTCTGCAGATTCAGTCCAAGTCCCCCGGCTCGCGTCGACAGTAGGAATATAAAGAACTCCGACCCAACGTCGTTGAACTTCTTCAGCAGCTCCCCGCGGTCCTCCGCCTTGGTCATGCCGTCCAATCTACGGATACAAAGGTTGCGTTACTATTGTACAAATTAAAAAAGATAAAAAAGGTGACGTCTTTGACCCTCAAAAACGAAGATTCTAAGTTTTTTTTCAACTCAGTGCTGTAATACGAAATGAAATCTTATTTTGTATTATTTTTTAATATCGAGGATATTACATTACTTATTTATCGACCGCTGTTAGAGTACAGTGAAGGAGGTACTAGATTACTTATACAAAGATATCACACCCAAAAATAGTATTCACATAGGGATCTAACAGAAAACACAAACAACAAATGCGTTTTTACAAAAGTTCCATGTGTCTGTACAGTCCTGGGTTGAGGTTATAAAATAGAAAGAGACAGGGACAAAGAGAGAGAGAGGGACACAGAGAGATACACGCATACGGGATTTCGTGACTATTTCTACTTAATCGCACATTCTCAAACCGCGTACAGTAACCTCATTCCAATAACAGCTATTTCTATCCACTTACCTTAAATACTGAAAAGCTCTCCAGGAGAGATAGTCTTCAATGATGGTCATACACTGGGTCATCTGACAGAACACGAGCACCCTGTGGCCGGTCTGCTTCAGTTTGGGCAGAATGCGGTCGAGGAGCTCGAATTTTCCAGACACTCGATACAAGTCAGGCCTATTGACGTATACAAATATCATTACAATAGATAGTCAACATAAAAAAATTATAACTGGTATGCTATATATATACCCGGTAACAATTCCACCGCCTGTGCCGATGTGATCGCAGAACTTCTCCTCGATGTGTTGGAACATGAAGGGATGGTTGCAGAGCTTCCGGAGCTGCACGATGGTGTTCATTAGGGCCTTCGCCCCGCCCTTGCCCTTGTTACCCTTTTCCGACCCGTCGGTCAGCAGCACGCCCTTAGACTGCATGTGTCTGGGGAACACAAACTCTATGGTACACTGATAATATTTAAGGCACGTTTTAATTGATTATGTATCGATTCATACTTGTACAGCACCCGCTGCAGGCCGCTCATCTCGCACTTGATGATGTATTCCACCTTATCCGGCAACTGGCTCTCCACCTCCTTCTTGAGACGTCTCAGCAGGAACGGACGTAACACTTTATGCAGACGACGGATGATAAGGATCGTTTCTTCCTCGTTCAGCTCCACCTGGTTATCAATGGTGATGTATAGACAGTTTAATTACGGTCGTAATATTATAAGCAGACGACAGATTATCCCATAATGTTGTATAGACCTAGTTTAATTAACAAATAAAATATAAACGCACCTTCTCCCCGGTGGTAGCAAAGGGAGCGTTGAACCACTGCTCGAAAGTGGAGCAACTCTTGAATATGGAGGGCAGTAAAAAGTTGAGGAGGGCCCACAGCTCGGGCAGCTTGTTCTGTAGGGGGGTGCCGGTTAGCAGAAGACGGTGAGGGGCCAGGTAGTGCGTGTTCAGCACCTGGGTCAGCTTACAGTGGTGGTTCTTCATACGGTGACCCTCGTCTATTATCATGTATTTCCACGGCAACTGGAGATAATATTAAATTGTTATAGTTTTCTTATATTAACTATTTATTTCTATCAAAATATAATTTGTTCATATTAAGCATATATTTTAACTGTTAGAAATCAAATCAAAACGGACTTATTTTAAATAACATAACACGCAGTTGGAAATCCATTTAATGAATTAACAAAAAACCTACACAATTCTACGCTTGAAATTAACATATCCTAGACAATTATTTTAACCGGTAAACTAAAGCGATCCCAACGACACGACAGAAACAATTTTACCGACAAAAATATTACGATCGTACAATGTACGGCTTAAATACCATTCCTCCCTCCACTACATAATTTTTTTACTAATTCATACTAAATATATATTTAACCTCTAGTGTCAATGCTGTAACATCCAGTCCATTACCTTGGCCAGCGTGCCCTTGTCCTTGATGACGTACTCGTAGGTGGTGAGCAGCACGTTGAACTTGGAGGCTCGCATCTGCGTCTGCGAGATGCGTCTGGTCTGCGGGGAGCCCTTGTACGACACCACCTGCACCGTGGGGGCCCACTTCTCGAACTCCAATACCCAGTTTGAAAGAGTACTGAAACACAGATGTTACTATTAATATTATACATAAAGGTCTTAATAGCACGAATTGTTATAATTGTTATTAATATGTGGTAATTTGTTCTTCTAGTAAATATTTGTTCTTCTCTTGTTATTATTTCTCAACCGCTTTTTTACTCATTTTACATATAATATATTGTTATGCTTTCTTTTATTATACATTTCCTTTGTGATCTATATACAAGTGAAAACTTTGTCGTTTGTTGTTTCTGTATTATTGCTTTGTAATAATAATAGACTAGTGTACAGGTAATTAATAGTTAATTTTTTTTTACTTTTCCACTTTAAATGAACACCAGTGATTACTTGTTTATATAATGATAGTGTCACGACTTTGATATCATATGGAAATAAGTCCTTCTGTAAAGACACTCTCCAACTTAACTAGGTCTACAAGTATTCCAAGTGCCGTGCTCTGTGAAGAAACACACAACAAACTCAGAGGGTATTTCTTTTATTATAATTACTGTTTCATAAACGATGATACTCAGTGAACAAATCAAATTTATTTTCTACTCTCTATTCTCCTCCGAATATATTTAAATTCGGTAAAACCGTATTGATAAGGGCGGTGGCGGTGATGCCATTATCACATATAATTGTAGCCATCTCGAATTTGCTCTGTCCTCCTTCAACTTTCTTACCTGAAATCAACTCTTAAAAGCCTAACAGTTTGCTTCAATTATTTATAGTAAAATTTATAAAGTTTAGGAATTTATAATTAACTAATATTTAAGTTACTACTCAGCAAGTAGTATGTTTTTACTTTATACATTTTTCTTTAGTTTTTTTTTGAGTTGAGTGCATATGTATTTTTTTTATAATAAAAAACATTTACCTGAGCGGTACAATGATAAGGAATGGTCCATTAACTTTCTTCTTCTCCATCAGGTAGGTGACCAGGGCAATGGTCTGGATGGTCTTCCCCAGACCCATCTCATCGGCCAAGATACCATTGAGGTTGTTGTTGAACAGAGACACCAGCCACTCCAGGCCCTAGGTAAATTATTCCATATTAATATAAATACACAATCTGTCAATAATATACACAATCAATATATAATCTGTGGCATTTCACGTCAATTGGACAGACAAAAAGATTTTTTTTTTATTAATGGGTAATTTTTGACTTCGCATATTTTAATATTATTTCTTTATTAGAAACTACAATTTAATTAGTTTCTAATAAAGAAATATTGCGTAGAAAAAATGAGAGTGGTATCTCGATACGTTTTGGAGATACATTAATTAAAGTGCAAAGATGGGTAAAAATAAAGATTTTTTATTATTCTCATTTAACATATGAAAAAGTATTTGTCTAATGTTAGCCAAATTCTTAAGAAAACTCATTAATACTTGTAAATAATCACTATTGAGGTATTATTAAATCCATTTAATTGAGTCCAAAAAATTATTGTTCAAAAATCTATTTCATAAATTTTGACAAATTTTTGAAAATGCATAATCCACAAACTTTAAAAGAATATAAAAAATAATGAATTAGCCATATTATGAACGAAATCTATAGCCTCACATCGTTTGTCTGCTCGCTTGACGTGTAAAGTGTGAGTCAGTGATATATTTGTTACCTTAATTTGGTACTCCTTGAGGTTTCCGTTCACCAGGATACTCGCTTGCTCAGTGACGGACTCGTGGACCGTGTGCGCGATGCTGTCAAACAAAATAGATTACTTCTATTTCATAATTAATGAATACAAAAGCACAACGAATTTCATTCATTCATTGATTCCATTCAAAATTATGAGTTCAAAAGTTAAATTAATTTCATTCATTTTGAACGAAATGTGTTACATAAAATAGAATATTGAAAAAAATCCACCAATGTAATGTCTACATGTATTAGACCATCAGTAAAAGGTAGAGATTCTCAGATACATCTATACATATAAAATCTATACATAAAATTAGTGTCTGTACCAAATTAACAACTTTTCACTAAATGCATATCACACTGTATATGGTACTTACATAAAAAAAATCATGTTTAAAATTGTGTCTGTCTGTTTGTTCTGGCTAATTTCTGGATTAATTGTCGTATAGATATATTACCTGTAGTATGTCTGTTCTTCCGTCTTGTACTCGTCGTCCTCCACTTTGGCCTTCTTGAGCATTTCGCGAGTTTTCTCTTCGTCTGTCTTCTCTTTGTTTTCAGTTCTGTGACCTCCTTTCCTACCTATAGGCATTTATTTATTAGAATCACCAGTTGAATTTCTTGTATTTATTTCTCTCATTACAAATAAATTTACACAGTATAATATATTAGAATCTTAGATATGTAATAATTTACTGTTTTACACTTTTCTATGTTTTTTTTTGTACTTATAAAATAATTAGAGTAATTCCTTCATATGAGTCATAAATTAATTCTTATGTAACTATAGTTAGTTGTGATTACCGTATTCATCCTGGCTGTCGTCCCCGGAATCCTCAGAGTCAGAGAGCACTTCCCAGCCCTGGTGCGTCTCCATCCAATCCTTCAGTTGAGACAACAGGGGAGCCTCTTCTCCTTTTAGCACCTGGTACATAGCATTCAATATTATTTACTTTCTTATCACACACTATTATTATTCAACAAAAAATTATATGACTAACAATAAGTTACACTTCATTTGAAATAATTAACATACCTCTCCAGTTTTGGGGTCCATGACGCTGACACGGGAGTCTGATGTCTGAGAGCTGTCATCCAAAGCGTCTATCTCACCGCCTTCCAGAACCTTCCTCTTACGAGATTTCTACAAAACAAATATTACACCAAGTTAGTTGGCCACTTTAATATTAACAGCAAGTATGGGAAACTACAAGAGTCTAGAAATAAGACGCGTACCCTCTTCCGTCTCTCCTCCTCCTGCTGCTTCTTGCGCTGCTCCTGCTTGTGCTGCTTCACCATCTCGGTGAGGTTGGCGATGTACTCGTCGGTCTGTGACAACAGGAACGCCAGACGCTTGTCCTTCTTCTGATCAATCAACTTCCTATAGCCCTCCTCGTCCTCCGCCATTAGACTGGAATATGGATGTAGTAATAAGTACAATACCTTTAGAATATAATCTATATATAATATTAATAAATATTTATGATATTACAGTAGTATATCTAAATAATTTCATCATATTACAATTAGTAATGGGATATTGTGAATTTATGTAAAGGGATTAATTCCGTACCGTCTCATACGCTCCTTCTCTATGCGCTCCTGCTCCTTCTTCTGCTCCTTCTCCGCGTTGGCGTGGTGCGTCATGATGGCCTTGTTCAGGCGGGACAGTTTCGCGATATTGTTGCGATGGTAGTCCTTGAAGTCCTTGGCTGTAATATACAACTTTTTAATTAATTTCTTTACATCTTTTCTACTTACAATGAATACCAGTTATCACTTCTGTTCAAATGGTAGTGTCAGGACTCTGATACCTTACTTATCGAAATAAACCCTACTGTAAAGACACTCCAGTTTTCACTATATTTTAACAATAAAATTATAATCCTGATTTCCCAAGAAAAATAACTATTTCTCCTAGAGTCACTACTTTAGTAAGAAAACGGAATCGAGATATAGTATCATAATGACCGTGTTGCAAGACAGTTTGCAGGAACTCCTGGTGCTTCTGTCTTCGTTTCCTCTCAGCCTCCAACTTCTGTTGCTTCTCGAGCTTCTCCGTAGCGCGTGCCTCGCGCAGACCCTGTCTCTTGGTACGTTTGTATGCTTTAATGTTCACCGCTGTCTCTAAAGTTGTATCGCGACGGACCTGTCCCAATATCTGAGAGAACAAATCGTTGTAGTTATTTATTAAAATATATTATAACACTTTAAATATAATAATAGTTACCTCAGCTCGCAATTGTTTCTGGAAATTAAGTACTCTGAGTGCTCGTAGTTCGATTTGAGCTTGCAAACGGAGATCATCTGATATGTTAGCCGGCAAGTTGGACAATACTTCCATACGGTGAGCAATTCTGGCAGCAATTCTGAATTAAAAAAATATTACTTTATGAATACAAAATAATAATAATAAACATATTCGATCCCGGCTAATATTCTATGTTTCTAATTCTGAGTACCGGCTAATATAATTAAATTCTGTAGCCGGTTGTCGCAAACTTGTATTGTAACTTGGAGGATTAAAAGTATATAATTTGTTTACGGCAATCAGGTATAGAATATGAAATGACTTGAATTCACGTCAGCAGCAACGAGGAATAGAATTTGAAATGACGTGAATTCAAAGATTCCATTATATACAAACATACAATCAAAACTAATAAAAGCGTCTTACAAATCCATGATTATTTTAATATATGTAATGTTACCTGTTTTCTCTTTCGTTGAGTATCTGCAGAGGGTCGACGCCGGCGGGCTTGGGTATGGCTGTTATACGATTCTGCTTAGCTCCCGGAGTAGGCACACCCCCCTGAAACACAATATATATTTAGTTATATTAACATAGTATTTCTTTATAAACAAAAGTTATTTTCCATAAAAATTAAAGCACATGAAATAAGAGTGTAAGAAAATTACTATATGCAATACACCTAACGTCTAATATATACATATTTTCCTCAAATATTATAAAAGGTTTATAATATTTGAGGAAAATATATTGAATAAAATACCTACTAGATATGTAAAAATAGTCAAAGATTAGTCATTAAATTCTGCCTAGAATCGTTGTAGGAATGGATGTTTTTTTGTATATGTATATATTGGTTAATGAATAGTATTACCTGTTGCTGTGTGTGTTGGACGGGGGCGGGTGCGCGGGGCGCAGGGCCGCGGGGACCCACCACTCCCCCCACGATGGGCTGTGGAGGGGGATGAGTTAATCAACGGGCAAATTAATGTCTAACAACCGAATTTTTAATCAGAGCACTGTCTATTATTCGATAAGAATTTTTATACAAATGACATCAACTTAACCCCCAAGTGTCTGAGACTTACAAAATTGATTGTAATAATGAAAGGAATTATGCTATAATTAGCATTATATACTAGATAATACAATTATTTATTTTCAGGAAAGATGGACAAGTCTTCATTATACTTAAATTAGAATACATTAAAAAAAAATACAACAATTTTTTTCAGCGAGGGCTAATCTAATAAAAATGCATAATGGTAAGTAAAAACTCAAGCGAAATATATATATTTTTTAAATATTAATAATTACCGGGTTGACTAGTGGTGGAGTGGGTTGCGTGGGTGGCGCCATCTGCCCCGTCATTGGCAACGGAGTGGGGGGCGCGCCTCCCCCACCGCGGGCCGCGTCACCCGAGGCGCCCTTGCCGCCCGAGTTGGTCTGTGACCCACTCTGACCCACTCTGTATGGACAGAATTGTATGTAGGGATTTTTATAAGCCACTCAGAAAGTTTAGAAAAAAAAATGTTTTAAGCCCTGGCAAGTAATCATTTCTTTTAACATTTCATTCATTTAAAAAGAGCAACCGTTGAGTAATGGGCGGCTCTTCTCAGCAGAGCTGTATTCTGAACTGGTAACTTACTCACGGACTCACTACACTGATCTTTTTGTAATAATTGACGATTCAAAAGTGCGTGTAAATTGCCTACTTGAATCAAGATATATTGAATTTAAAATAATTCTATTATTTAAAAAATATATAATAATCGTTCCAAATATAAATTGCCCTCTAATTTTTATTACCGGCGTTATGAAACTAGTGTTATAGAAAAGAACAATGGCAATTTTTTACCTGAACCTTTTATGAAGCGTCTAAAAACAAGACAAAAGCGAAACTTAATTGTATTATTTAGTCGTTTTTTACACGGTCTTAGATTTACGTGGGAAAGCCACGAAAAAAACTTTTATTTAATAAGCTGTTTTTTGTGTATTTCCGGTTTAATACAATTAAAAAATAAAATACTATTTAAAATGATAAATAGCAATATTCATTTTTCTTTGTTGTAATTGGTACATAATAAAGAAACTAAATAATTGCGTTTGTGGTATGTATTTAACTATAACATTAATCAAATATATTATTACGGGGCAATTTAAATGACTGACAACTGACTAATAGTTTGACTGACTTTGACACTACTGGAAACCATTTTAACTAGCTTTGTCTAGTCTATTTACTTTTACGCTGTCATCGCGACTTCTGTGCAACTATTCATTCTCGGACGCCTTAATGGATTTCGATTGTGTCTTTCTGTTCTGAGTGTTCTTTTATCATGGATAGCAAGCGCAAGCACATATTGTGCGTGAATTGTAATATTTGCGTGAATACTCTTCGCCGATATCGGATTTTAGAACAAAACACAAGTGTGTACGATGCACCGCAACTGGATTTATCCACAAATCGTAAGTTCTTAAAAATGCTATTGCCCGTGTTTATTCCTAAATTATATTAAATTAACTCGTTATTTATACTTTGAAACATAGCTTGTTATACGTTATGCGTTAACACTTATTACAAATTACTTTCAGATAACTGATGAGGATTATGTTTGCGAAGCATGTTGGAAACTTTTAATAGATGCAGTAAATCAGAATCTTCAACAGAAAACTGGTAATGAACCACAAGCTGGACCGACACGAAGTCAGCGTGGTCATACCAATGTTTGTATTTTATGCGGATGTTCCCTCATACAAAGGCAAAATGAGAAAATATTAAGAGATAATCCCTCTGAACTACAACGGCAGATGATAGAAATAATTAAATGCCGTAAGGAACCACAACAGGTGTGTACATCTTAGTTTAAGTTCTGTTTTATGCTATTATTTTTATGTATTCTACACACATTGAACTTATAGGTTTTATTCTTTTAAAATGTTTGTTTGATTTTATTTATTTTAATATCTAATCTTTTTACAATTATTTAGATTGTGAAACTTACATAAATACATTTATATTATAAGTTTAAATTACCCTGACTAACATTAATCCTAGATATTTGTGTTTTATATGCTAAAAACAGAAAGATTTCTTATATTTCTGCCAGGTAACAACTTCAGACAATGTATGCTATGCCTGTTGGTTGCGAATCAAAAGAGAGGTCCTATATATGAATCGCCGTAATGAATTAAGAGTTGAAGAAGCCATTCAACATGGGGATGATGATGCCTCACATACTGAGCCACCTAACGAGCGTACTCTTGTGGAGTATATCTCAATGCCAAAGTTGGCATATCTTTGGAGGACCACCAATCTCATGAAGATCCGCATGAGCAAGATATTAGGCGTCCAGAGTACAGAGAATGGAAACTATAGCATTTCCAGATTACAGGAGCGCCGCCAATACTTGTAACCATTCCCTTTTTCCTGGCTGCAATAATATTGATATGCAGTGTTTAAAATATTATGTAATTAAAATACCATCTTGTTTTATTTTTACTATAAATACCTATATTCATTTTTTATTTTTCTTTATTTATAGACTTTTATACATATGTCTGTCCTATATTATCCTTATCTAAATAAATACATTTTTCTAAACAAAATATTTTTTTTTTCACCTGTATACTATACTATATGATCGCTATAGAATAGCGATGCGCTTGTCGATTGGCGCTGCCTACACGATCGTGTTCGCGGGTTCGATAGTAGGTAATTTGCTAGCACGCATTGGACCATCGGCTGATTAAGCTGCGATTCTTTTCCTATCTGGTGAAAGAGGTCTATGCCCAGTACTGGAATGTTAGTGGTTGAAGCTTAGTAAATAGAGATAGCTATCTGACACATTTGCAAAGAAGAAAGATCGGTTTTCTTATATTAGCCAAATATTATTCATTGCAAATATATATTCGCGTTAATAAACGCGATAAAATCCTTTCAAGACTTATTCTAACCCTTTACTAAACTAATAACTAATATTAAAAACATCATTTGAGAAGTTTCTTACGCATTTTTTAATATTTGTATAGATTGTACCTGCAATCAGTGACAACTAGTATTGACAGGTAACCTCAAATTATTGTTAAACAAAAACTGAAATATCTTTTTTTTGTGGCTTTCTAAAAAAATATTTGTTTCTGATTAAGCTTGTGTAATGTTACCCCTATCGTTTAAATATTTTTTTATATTTAGACGCTTCCAAAAAATGTCAGGTAAAATGATGTATGGAAAGCTGCCATTGTTCTTTATGAATCGTATATACTTTACCCTTAAATTTTTGTTACCAAAACAATAGTATTAGTTTTTGTATACAATTATTTGACGCCTCTAACTATTGAGGATACCAGTAGTAAAAAGCCGACTCGATACTTTGGTGACATTAATCCTTACTGAAGGCTCCTCTTACTTTAGTGCTCTTGATAATCTCAAGTTCCTTCATAGTTGCCCATATTCCGACACCAAGTCATATTTGCTTATTATTAAGTATTGATTAATGGATGTGGAAGGTGTTTAAAACAATATTTGTTACAATTACCCCTGGCTGTAGGGTGAGGGCGGCTGTGCGGGTGGCGTGGGACACTCGGGTGGCGAATCACCACTTCGCTTGCCGGCCGCCATCATTGCAATCTGTTGCGTAATCGGCTGGTTGCGGGCTAAATTCCTATATGCCGCTATTTGAGCCCTGATAAATAAATAAGTTATAGTATTGTGATAATCAAAATGGAGTATGTATTATACAAAAAGTTACTTGTATTGACTTACTTCAACTGGCTGAGTTGCGTGTTCGAGAAGAGACCCTTGTTCGGGTCCTGGGAGTTGGAACGTGCTCGTATAGCTAGCAGTTGAGAATACCGCGGATCCTCTTGTAGGCCTTTCTCTTCCATGGAGTCGATGGCGCGTTGAAGGGCATTAAGGTTGTCGGGTCCGGAGGCGGCCAGGGTCGCTTGCATTGGAGATGAGGAAGGTGCGCCGTTCGCAGACCCAGCGGGAGGAGGTGCTGAGCCGTGGGGAGGTGTCTGAGCGGTCGGAGGTTGTTGCGGGCCGGAAGGTTGGCTGCCCGAAGCTCCAGGTGGAGTTGGAGTTCCAGGTGAAGAGGCGTGGGAGTAACCCTGCGATGACATCATGTGGTGTGGTGGCATCGGGGGCATGCCTTGTGGATGAGCCCCATGTGGAGGAGGTCCCCCTAACGGAAGTGGTCCTCCAGGCCCCGGTGGCCCCTGAGGTCCGTTTCCGGGAGGCGGTGGACCTCCGCCCATTGCCATTGGACCCTGTAATTAAATCTTGTTTTGAATAAAAAATTCACATAACAAAAAGTTTTCATAACAACAAAATTTATCAACAACTTGACAACCTGTAAATTAAACCATCCTGATTTTTTATTTACAAACACGAAATATGTTTTGTGTCTTGTTCAGTCTTATTCTTTATCCCCTATTTTCTGCCGACTATGTACTCTATGAAGTTACAGCATTCAATCCACACGAGAGAGAAATTCTTTATTATTTACATATAAAAAAAAAAATTATAACATTTATGAATAGCGTATCAAATGAAGCCGCCATCCCTATGGATGTTATAGTTGAAAGAGATGCTGCAGCAATGTTTGAGATCAAACTCAAGTCCTTCGACATTCAGTACATATTTGTGACAGAAATAACAATGTATGTACAACATTCACGTCTATACATATAAACAAAATTTATGTGTCTGTTTGCTTAATTTAAACATATATAAAGTATTCTGTCTGTCTGTTTGTTCTGGTTCATATTTGAAACGGCTGAACCAATTTTAACAGAACTTTCACTAGCAGATATCTGATGTTATAAGTAGTAACTTGGCTACTTTTATTTTATAAAACATTCAGAGCTAACCAAGTCTAATATATGTAATTAACACAATCAAAAATTCAAATATACATATATTTTACAGGCAGCAATTAAAGGGAATACAGGCTAAGACTTATGATATTAACATTTCAAATGAATTTTATGATTGGGAGAGCATCCAGTACTGGGTTGATAATAACAAGAAAAGTAATGTTGACTTTAATAAAATTGTTATAGGAAAGACATTCGAAAACAGAGATATATTCATTTTGAAAATAAGTACAGATCCAAAGAAGCCTATTGTGTTCATTGTCGGTGGAGAGGACGGCAGGGATTGGCTATCATCAGCTATTATCTTAAATTTACTCAGTGAATTATTAGATGGATCGAGTGAATTGAACAATCTTCTAAATATATATGATTTTTATCTGTTGCCTTTATTAAATCCCGACGGATTTGTCTATAGCAAAGATAAGGTTTTAGTTTTATGAGTGTTGAGAATTATATGAATAATGGAAATTTAATTAATACAAAAGTTGTATTAATCTTTAGAATAGATTGTGGGCCAAAAATCGTCAAGTTGATCAACAAACAACATGCAACGGGTCCTTTGCTGTTGGTGTTAATATTGCAAGGAATTGGTTTACACAAAAGTCTTCAAAAGGTAAATACACAATAATTGAGTGAAGCAAACGAAGTGAGCGGAGCGTTCTACTGGAGACTTTTTCACATTCTCTGTCACGAATTGGCTCGAAAACTACTTGACGGAAAATTATGAAATTTTGCAATCATAAAGACACACATTATTAGGTATCGTAAAAAAAGTGATATCCCATTGAAGTCAATAGGAAACGATGAGCCATTACACTGGGCTCGCTTCGCTCAATATGCAAATGGCACCCGAGATTTCGAGAGGGCAGCGAGTCGAAATTGAGGATCTGTTGGCGCCCCTAGTATATAATATATTTAAAGATACATACAAATAATGTAAACATTATTAAGATAAAGAAATTAGATATTTTAAGATAAATTATTGCAGTGGTTGATAAGGAGTGTCAGTCCATCTATCTAGGACACAAAGGTCTATCGGAGGAGGAAACACAAATTCTATCATATGTTCTCAATAGTGTTTCTCTAAATATGCTCGCATTTATTAATATTAGAGGTTTTGGAAGATATGTAACAGTACCATATGCAAAGTCAATGGAAAAAGCTAATAACCATGATATTGTTGTAAGTGTAATCCTATAAGTATGTTTTATATAAAATAACCTAATGTAATTATAACTAGACAATATCTCCCTTATTATTTACGTTTTGCACCATTTGAAACTTATATGGGTATTTCAAGATCAAAATTACCTAAATCAGTCTAGCAATTCTCAGCAAGACAAACAAACAGCAATTGATTTTCATATATATTGATTGTTAAAATTAATTTGGATTTTCAGATGGAAATAATAAAGTCGGCATGTTCTAAAGTTCTCAAACAACATAATGCAACATTTTATTATGACACAACAGAAAAATTCTTTTGTAAGCAGTTTTTAATTTATAAAGAGTATATAGAAAAATATATATTTTTATATTAAAATATTTTTAGATAATTTTTCTGGAAACATGGCAGATTGGGTCAAAAGTAAATTAAATACACCTGTGGTCTTCACTGTTTATTTAGAGGATGTGGACACTGTTTTTCCAATGAACAAGCACATTTTACCGCTTAGCAAAGAGTTTTATACTATCTTATATGATTCACTTACAATATCTAAACAAATGTATGGACCCTTGTTTAATGGACAACTTTCAGATTATTACTTTCACATTGAAATAAAAGAACTAACTAATATATATATTCTCAAAATTATTTTGTGTATATTATATTTTCTGTTCATAATATGAGAAAAATAAATGTTATTAATGAAAGAGAATTTTGAATGCTCAATGTTTTTAGATAAAAATAAAAAATAATTTACCTGATTTGGTGGCATGTGTCCAATTTGATGTTGCATATATCCATGAGGGGGTCCTTGTCCAGGCATGCTTGGATGTTGAGGATTACTGGGCATGTTAGAATGGCCATTTGGACCAGGTGGATGTGAGCCGGAAGCACCCATTGGGTGGCCTGGGGGTCCAGACATATGTGGTCCTACCATATGAGGTGGCATTTGATGCCCTCCTGGTGGCATATTAGGATGCTGCTGACTTACTCCTGGAGGACCGTTAGTATTTGATGCTATTGTGTGTGGTGGACCAGGAGGCATGTGATTTTGCATTGGTGGTTGCCCGGAGCCAGGAGGATGGGCTGAGGGTGGTGGACCATTTACGTGTTGTTGGTTATATGGGCTATGAGGAGACTGTGGTGGTACAGGGCTCTGCGTTGGCGGACCCATTGGGCTAGGCGCTTGAGGCGGAGGCATAGGGCTACTTTGTGGTGATGGACTAGCCATCTTAACAAAGACTATTACTCATATATAAATCTAACGAAATAGAATACAGTCACAACTTTATCTATGGCGGTAAGCACTCGCGTCCCCTAGTAATCTTCGTTGTCGCACTTTTTACATAATTCTTTTTTTTTTCACTCAACTAAGAAGCTAAATCTAATGTCGTATAATAATAATTTTTAATTCACAAGTCACAAATAATCGGATAATGTATACTTATTAGTTAATACGGCAAGAGTCAAAAATCATTAAAAATACAAAAAGTAGCACAGTCAATACAAAAAGTAGGATCGTAAAATGCTATGTTGAAACTTGTAATATTATATATTTCTATACTCTATGGAGCATGGTCAATGCCCAATAATAGTTACCACAGAGTAGGTATTAAATATAAATGTAATGTCATCAGAAGTAGCTAGACTAACTAATAAAATATAATATTATACAATAGAATAACAACAAACCAATTATTACTTCTAGAAGAGTACACAGTGAACGTGGTCACACCTAAAGATTAATTTCGTTATCCCATTCTCAGTACACTACTTTATTCTAAACTAGCGAGTTAAAGTGCGTTCACCAATCACAAACAGTTTTTTCATAATGTGATATTAGAATTCTAGTTTTAACAGTAAATAATGAAATGGAAGCTTAAAGCACTACATCGTTGCACTAATGTTCTAATTAAGCAGAATCTGTCTAGAGAAATATATCGTTTTATATAACAAAACACTAGAGATTATTAATAAAACGATCATATCCAACACCATAGTTTGTCGATAATTATCAAACTATAAAATCCGGCATCAGCATCGAAAATTATATTTTTTTTTTTAACTTTAAATTTGAATCCGTCTTTGCAACAACACTGCTGTTTATAAGTTGCTAGATTTAAAGTATGGAGGTTTAAGGTTTTTGATCAAAAGATGACTTATAATATGTTGTCAAAACAATCAGCGTTAAGCGTTAAGGCCAAAAGAGCATAAGCTTCAGAAGCCGAGACAGTACGTTTTACAATTTCAATATAGATAGATATGGTGGTAGAGCCTAGCTGTAGTTATTTGACTACAGCTCGTATTTTACTGGCTAGACCGGGGAAGGACCACCCTCTCACAGAAGGTCGACCAAAGATAAGATAGTAACCAAATTCATTTGTTTGCCCTCCTCTAACATAAAAAAATATATAATAATATATAAATATAATGAAACCCAAAAAATTATGGATAATGGATCTTTATTAATATTAATTGTTATAATAGTTAAAGATTAACATCTTGATACCAAAATAGATTGTTAATTAAATATGATTTGATAAAACATTGTATTAGGTCGAAAATGACGATTTCGTTCGATTTTTCTCTATATTGGTAATAATTGATATATAATAATACTAATTAACGAATGTCTTATAGGCAATACAAGTGTTAGAAGTTACAACAATTCCAACTGTTAGAGCCCAATTTCAAGGGTTGGATTTAGGGGAGGACACGCGGGACCACTGCCCCGGTTTCTCCACAATAAAAATAATAAAATATCCATCTTCTAACAAGTCAGCAACTTTTAGATTTTTCTTTTTAAATTAATAATCTTGTTTACGAAATCGAAGACTGCCCTAAAACGATGCAAACATCCCTATAAGTCATAACTAATAATTATTTGTCATATGTCAAATATAAATATTTAAGCATACCGAGTATTGTAATGTGAGATAAATCGAATATGATTTTCTAAATACATACAATAATAAATATATGTATGAAAATGGGAAGTTACAGCATAAAGACTTTAAACCTACATTAGCATCAAGAGATTCATGTTAACCGACGACCGGTAATCTACAATAAAAGTGCTTACCTTTGGTGCTCGCTTACCTTGCCGGTGCACATGTTACAATTTAAAAAATGGACGAAGACGATGAGTATATCGAAAATACTTGGACCTATATTACACTATGCGGCGAACCGACTATCTACGAAGGACTTCGATTTGCAAAGGATTTAATCTTACCAAATCTTTGTTTACGATTGCTTATACAGTATATTCCTATGCCTCATAATGTCAGACATAGTTTGTCCCTGCTCTTTGGAGGTTTTCTTTTGTATTACAATACTGGATCTGCCTTTATTTGGACCATAGGATTAACTATTGGTTCATATATTTTAATTATTTGTATATCAATTTTTACAAAAAAATTTAGAGGAGTGTTTATTTCAGTTTGTGTAATTTTATTTCTATTATTGTGTGAGATATATGTAGTTAATCCTAAAATGTGGCAGCAAATTAGGGGAATACAGATGATAGCAGCTATGAAGATAATTTCTGTTGCCATTGAGCTGGATAGAGATCTGTTTAAACAAATGTTAAATCCAGTTGAATTTGGTGGTTACATACTATGCCCGGCAAATTGTATTTTGGGGCCATGGATTTCATTTTGTACTTATAATCTGTATCTTGATGTGAAATTTTTGTCCAGAAGGTGGATAAAAATTATTCTAATTAATTTAACCCTGTCCATGTTTTTTTTAGTACTATCCAATTGTATAGTGCCTTGGTATATAGATGACGGTATTTCAAAATGGCTGGTTGCTTACCGTGATGCCCAATCTTTTAGAATGTCTCATTATTTTGTTTCTAGCATGTCAGTTGTCTCTATGACCAGTGCTGGGTTTGGATTAACAAATGATTGTCATTCTGAATTACAAGTCACAAAGCCGTTATTTATTGAATTACCAAGGTCTCTAGTTCAAGTTGTTATATTTTGGAATATTCCAATGCATCAGTGGTTAAAGAATTATGTATTCAAAACTACCCAACCATATGGACAGTTCATTGCTATTTTAACAACTTATACTGTATCTTCTTTGCTGCATGGTTTAAATTTTCAATTTTCTGCCGTTCTTTTAAGTATTGGATCATTTTCGTATGTTGAATATAATTTCAGATATAAAGTTGCATCAGCTTTGGAAGTATGTTGTCTTGCAAATCCTTGTGTCAAGCAGTGTGAACATAAGTTTAAAAAGAATAGTTTTCTGGCAGTGTTTGTAAATACATTTTTCTCTATAGTAACTATAGTACACCTAGCATACCTTGGAGTGATGTTTGAGGCTTCTTTTGCAGTACAAGAATCAGGTTACTCTTATTTTCATACAATTAAGAAATGGGAACATCTAAATTTCTTTAGTCACGGTCTAGCTGGTTTTACATATATTATATATGGAATGATGTGATAATACATGTAATGAAAGAATCTCTCAAATCTATTTTAGTCTCGAATGACTGATCTCATTGTAACCAGTAGTATATTGTAAGTTACATAGTAACCTTGTATGTGAAGGCTTGGTGTAATTTTCTGTTACTGTGATAAGTTTAGTAGTGATATTTTTGCAAATTGTTTCCTTGAGAGACAAACTATTTTTTTTTAATAATTGTGATAACAATGTATTTTTTTTTAATTCAATGTAAGAAGGTTGTATTCTTTTCTTTTTTTGCAATCTTGAATATGAAATCTAAATTTTATAACTATGCACTTATTTTTGGACTATTTTTAATTGTTATTCAATATATTTATGATTAATTATTCTTTTAAAGTAAAAATAATTAAGTACACTTTATTATAGTTTTGTATTAGAAGACTTAGTCTAAAAATAACTAATTGGACCACATTAGTTTATTAATTAAGAATTTTTTATCTACACTATGCACAATTAGTATTTTCTATTAAGTAGTTTCAATCTTAATTATTCTTATTACTGCCAAAATAAAAGTAATTAAAAAAACTTTTTTTTTTTTACTTCTACCCTGTTCTATACATGTTAAGGTTGACTGGTAAAGAATGCCTTTTTAGCAAAAACTCCACCTTTAGTGAATTTGTGTAATAAAGTAATAAAATAAAATAAACAAAATCAAGCTCATTCATATAGTTTTATTGCAACCAACATATCTCATCATTAATTAATTTAAAGTGTTTTTTAAATAGCCTATTATGTGTTCTAACATTAATATAGTTAAGATGAGGAAGATCATTGTATACAATTTGTATTCTATAGTTTATTTGTTCCTCTTTTGAGTGTTCACAACATGCTTCTAAATTTTCTATAGGCTCTTTACTACTGCTAAAATTTTCTGGTCTACTGTAAAGAACTACAACTTCAGAGTCTTTGATAACTTTTTGGATAACTTGAATTAGCTTCTTGATATACAAATCCATTTTAGTAATTTTAAATGTTTGCTCGGACCAGTAAAACGCTGTCAGTGTATCAAAAACAATCATAGATATATTTGGATTACTCAATAATAGATTTTCTAATTTATGTATGCTAATATAAAATTGGGTTTCATCATAAATGTTAAAAATATAAATGTTTTTGATAATAGACATAAGTTGTGTGTCTATATCAAATGAACTACAAGTATTCTTTTTTTTATGTTTCAGTATTAGTTTGTTTTTAGTTAAATTAATAATTTCATCAACGTCCAGATTTCCATCAGTGTTAAATAAAACTGTACCAGTTCCTGGTCCATCTAATTCTAAAGGAATTAATGATTCAGATATTAATTCTGCAAGTAAACAGTTTGTGCTGTATTCACTATATATTTCTATAACATCGCCACTTTTCGGTCCCTCTCCGAATATTAGAGAATAAAATTTTTCTAACCGAGGCCTTTTGGTTAATCGAGAGAGCAATTGTAATCCGGACTCCACTTTTATAGACATAGTTTAAAATATTACACAAGTTAATTAATAAGCCTTGAAATTATTACGAATCAAATTTACTTTTCGTTTTAACATTACGCTGATTTTTAATTACAGTTCGTGTTGTTTAATGATCGACTGTTTGATATAATTTGATTGAGTCAGATAGAAAGAAGACATGAGTTGATAATAGCATACATATTTATAGCACTTTGCACAGAGTACAATAAATATATAATGGTACTCGGTGACTATAACCCTTCGAGCATCCACATACTACAGATATATATTTTTTTAATGTATTTGCAGAGATTTGAAGCCCTAGTGGTTGTTACTTCGTTACCGGGGGGTTGTGTGGCCGCAATTTAATTTTCGGCTCTGAAGAACTGGGGAACGTCATGCTAAAGACAACAGCACAGATCACATGCATTCAATATTAATATTGTTTTGTCTGAACATGACGTCACAATTCAAACAAAAAGAGCGGCATACCGTATGTATATATTATTTTATAATGTATATATTATAATATAATAAATGGTCAACTCTGTACAAAATAGTTTTTTTCTATTCAAATTCAGTAACTAAATAATTAAATTATTTATTATACATAAAATCTATTTATTTATTTACTCAAAGATCGAATTGTTATTTTTATGCCTAAATGGGACATAACAAACGGTAATGTATGTTGGTTTCAACTTATTTTTGTTATAGCGACTCTAGTATATTGACGTTGGAAGGTTTCAACAAAAGAGTTGTTCAGTAGACTGTAGTATGTGTATGCTCGAAGCTATAGACAGATATGACAAGTGTGAATATCAATACCTAGCCAATTAGAAGCAAAATAAAAAAAGGTTGGGAGACCGCTTCTATCTAAGAATGTAACTCTTTATATCGACCCAAACAGTTAACAGACAGCTCAATTTTCATTTAGAGAAGATTAAATTTTTTCTGTCAACCAATATGAGTTTCTATCTTGTCTCTCGACATTTATCAAGCTTATAAACTACGTAACCTTGACAATATTATATATATTAAACGACTTCTTAAAGTCGTTGCCATTTAATTAAAAATTCGTGGAAGACAACTTATTTAAGGATTTCAAAACTACAAGTACAAAAGAAAAGGAAACAGATCATAGATCACTAAAAAGTTGATACTCGAACACAGACAAAATTTTGTTGTAATTATTAGCACTCAACATTTATATCAACTAGTTAAGTAGTGGGGCATGTCATTTCAAATTAGAAACATTTCAGATTGAAACTTAAGAATAAGTTTTCATCGAAATTGTAATGGGGGCCTGGTGACACTGTGACACTGGTTTATTCTATACCAGTCTCCCACAAATGTTTTTTTTCTCTCCTTATTGTGCAGGATAGGATATTATAATATAATATCCTATCCTGCACATATTTATTTGTAGTAAGAGGAACAAAATACAAAGTACACATGTCAGAAGTGAAACTTCTTTGGCGAACTAATTTATAAATCTTGTTTATATTTATACAAATCTAAAACTTTAAATTTCCAACATTAAGAGGAAGGGAAAAAGGAAGATAGGTTAGGAATTTAATTGTCATTAAAATAAATAATTAACTAGTAAACGAATAGGGCGTGTATTCTTTCTCGATATCCCGTATTCTCTCTCTCTCTTGTTCAATCTTTCTCACTATAGCTCTCTCCCACCTCACACTCCATAGCACTATGCGTGATACGACGTTCGCTCTGTCTCACTTTTTCTCTCAATCTTTCTCACTCGCTTGCTCCCTACTTTCACTCCACGGCTAGTTGCTCATGCTACGTTCGCCCTGTCTTACTCTCTCTCAATCGGTCTCGATCACTCTCTCTCTCTTTTCCGACACTTCCGTTGCATACCGGCGTGACGTTTCATCTGTAAAAATTTTACCCTCATGCGCCTAAAGAAGTTTCACTTCAAAAATAATAAGCTATACATTGTGCACTACAAGACATTTGCGTATATAATAGAAAGAAAAAGAGAAAATCGCATGAAAGGAGCATAAAACGCTTTTTCCATACATGACCGTTGCTACTTGGCAGCTAATTGAAAAACAGATAGCATTTTGAACAGCTTGGTAATGAGTTAGCGTTGCTGTTACATTGTTATGGACTGTTACTCAGATAGTGACACTAGTTAGCGTAATGTAAATGGTTAGTCCTTTTTTAGGTCAAATAGTGCGTATAAAATTTAATGAGTGAGTCAACAAGGTTCCATAAATGCACTCGTGGCGCGATACTGGAAAAAAGGGTTATTATTTAGAGCATTCACATATTGATTTTTGATAACTCATAAATGTAAAATTGTTCAAGTGCTTTTATTATAGACATATTTCATATTTAATTAAATTTATATTTTTAAAGTAATCATTATTTAAAATTATTATTTTTATTAAAAATACGTGAACATATGACCCCTCATTAGAATCTATCAAATCGCTCAAAAACTGTCATCAGTTACAGCTAACAACTATTGCCTATTACGAATAAAAATGTGACATTTGTTAACCGCAAAATATTTCAATACATTCAACATCAAATCAATGTGATTGAAGATTGAAGACAAATAATTATATCAAAATAAGTTTCAATTTTATAATCTTTTAAGTGTAAACAAAATAAGATTTTGCGAAAAATAAGGATTTAGGATTATTATGAACACACATATTTGAAAATTAAAGAATTATTAATTCTTTATAATTTAATATATAATTTTTAAGAACATAAAACTTAAAAATGAACTTAAAAAGTTATGGGTATTTTTTTGTTATTTTTATATTTCTTACAAATAAAGCACAATCCGAAGTTATATCATCTCTAATATTAGGTGGCACAGTTATAAGTAGTTATTTTGGCTGGGAATTTTTCAAATGTAAATACTCTGAATGTTGTAATGATAATTATGTTAATTTTGATATGAAAAGTAAGTAATTTTTATTATTATGCGATCTACTCTTATTTTTATATATACTAAGATTACTACTTATGATTTCAGAGCTCGAAGAATCTTTTAAGGAAAAGATGTTTGGGCAACCTTTAGTCAATGAAATCACTAATATATTAAAGGCTCACAAGGAAGGTTTAAAAGATCCCTCAAAAAAGAATAAAAAAGCCCTTGTATTAAGTTTACACGGTTGGTCAGGTGTGGGCAAAAATTTTGCTACTAGTTTAATAGCGGAAGCAATTTTTAAAAATGGTATGCAGAGCACTTTTGTAAAAGTGTTTATGGGTAAAAAGGATTTCGATTGTTCCGATTTAGAAAATTCTCAGGTAATTCTAGGTACATATTGAATAATTTTTATTATAATATTCATTAACTAATTATAAATTAATATATTTTTACAGAGAGCTTTACTTACAAAAATAAATGAGTTTGTAAAGAAATGTCCGATATCGTTGATTGTGTTTGATGAAATTCATGAAATGTGTCCGTCAATATTGGATTCAATTAAACCAATGCTAGATCATCATCATGCAGTAGATGGAGTGGATTACAGGTAAAAGTTTGAAGTCGAAGGTGCCAATTTCATTATTCGGGACCATATATTGTGTGAAGAAAAAGAATAATTAAAATTGGCCCATAATTAATTATTTATTAATTATTGATTGTAGTTGGTTGCATTTAAAATTGATTAATTATTACATACAGTATACATATAAAACTAGGATCTGCTGCCATGTGGAAGTTGAGCTGAGCCCTGCCCTTTTTGAATGCTATGGGAGAAAAATTTTTTGATGATCATTTCTGAACGGAATGAGATATTTTAATTCTGTTTTCTTTAAAACATGCCCATTCCTAAGCTCTACAGCTGTGCCAAATTTCATTCAAATCGGTTCAGTAATTTTTATGTGATGTTCCTTTGAAAAGAAGTTTCCCAAACAGTTAAGAGCTTCACTTACACTCAGCTCAGTCATAAAGGTATTTAACATATAACATTTATATGTTTTAATGAAATATTATTTATTTATTACTTACAGGAATGCTATTTTTGTATTTATATCCAACATTGGTGGTAAAGAAATTGCAGCAAAGCTTTTGGAGTTGTACAGCCAAGGTGTTATGAGGAATGATGTAGAATTTCATAACTTTGAACCAATTTTAAGAAGAACTGCTTATAACACAGGTATTGAATATATAATTCTATTAATTTATTTTACAACTAATACTACCTGTAACCATTAGACAACTCATTACAGTGGGATATTTTATATATATTGGGTCCATTATGCTACGTAACTCATTTAGGGTAGAAAAATTTATAAGATTTGGTGTGGTTAAAGCAGCCATTGATAGACCTGTTTTATAATTCAAAATATGTATAAAATGCAAATTTAAAAACATTAAATTCAATGTACATTTATGTTCTATGGTTTTGGGTAGAAAGTTATAGAATATATGATTTCTAATTATATTATGTGATATATATTATAAATCTTATGTTAAAGTTTTAAAGATAACAACCATTTTCATTATGTATAGTAAGCAATATAATATTATATATTTTAGGAGGATTTAAAAATTCAATGACTATAGCCCATCATTTAATTGATCATTACATACCCTTTTTACCGTTGGAGCAACATCATGTACAGATGTGTGCGTCTGCAGAGTTCAGGGTTCACGGAATATACAATCCAACTGAAGAAATGATGTCGTAAGTTTAATATTATTCAGTTTTTGCCTAAATTTCTTGTATAATCCAGTATGCCAGTAAAATGTAAATTAATTTTGAATGTTAGTCAATTATATGAAGATGCATGTTTTAAGACAGCAGTTTAAATTTATCATATATTGAGTAACATGTTTACTATATTTATAAGTAACAGATAGTTACACTAATATTAATGTTACTGGATAAATATTTTTCTGGAGATTACAACATTTTTTCATCTTCTAAATTTACCCAAAAATCTATATAATCAAAAATTTATATAAGAATCGCATTATTTGAAAAATAGTATCAAAAAATTTTAACATTTCTTAGAGACCTGTAATAGATGTGAATTATATTATTATTCTTTTACTTTTTGACCTTTAATAATGCAAAAAGGTTTTATAAAGAACTTACTATTTGATTGCAACTTTAATAAACTGTATTCATTTTCAGAGACGCCATGTCTGTAATTACATACGGACCAACTGAGGAGCAACCCATATTTGCCAATAATGGTTGCAAAAGGTTTACTAAACAAATCCCCTATATAATACAAAAGTATAAACATAAAAGTGAACTCTAAATTTAATTATATGTGTATAATATATTAAATGTAATGGTTTTTTGTAAATAATATAAAAGCTATAAGCTTTTAAGAAACTCATTGTTCCAGTCTCTGATGTCTCTCTATATTTGATCTTGTAATTAAAGTCTGAAAAGGAATGTAGCATTTTATTGAGACACTATCGAGCTTACAATAAATATTATATTATGCCATTCCAGAATATTCTTAACATTTTAATATTCAGCACAAGCAAATGTGTAAAAAGTTGTCGGGGTAACTCATGTGTTCGGAAAGCCACTGAAGAGGTGCGTCCGATGGCAACACTATTCCATGCGTCCGCAGTTTAACTGTAAAATATTGATTAATATGTCAAATAATTGTGATAACGTAATAATTAGGATAATATTGCACATTGTGTTACATACCATCAGTCTTATCGGGATAGATTTCTGATATTAATTGTTGAATAATTTTTCGACTTCCATCATTATTTCTTGGACTGATCAGCCGCTGTCTATAAATACCGTCATCAGAATATATTCTTATTGGAATGTGTTTGAAACCTTCGTTATCCCCGTGTGATTCCATTAACCTTCTATTTATTGCCCAAAACTGATCAAACTTATCTGCAAAATGGTTTTTATTAATGAATTTAACAGATTTTTCTGTATTTAACTTTTACCTGTACTTTTACATATTGCAGCTAATAAAGTGTTGTGAAATTAATCTATTTTTTATTGATTATTTCTGATCATAAAATTATTTACTGCTTATCATAAAATTAATTGCTGATCAAATTTTAACTACTATATATAAATAAAAAAGTTATTTGTCCTCTAATTTGTGATGGTACTGTTAAAGAGGACAGAATAATGAAGATCAATAAAAAAATAAAACATACATGATTTTTTAACAGTTCCTAGTAAATAAAAAATAAATAAAAATTTGTGGCTTAAATAATGGAATGTGTTTAATATTTGATTTATACAATTTTAATTCACATAAAACAGACAATATAGGTTTATAAAACTAAATATAAACAATTGAAAACAAGTTATATTCTTAATTATATACTAATAGAAATATATTTTATAGATTTTAGAAAAATTGATGTAATATTTTACAGAGATTAACTAATTAGTATCACTTTCATAGTACTTGTGATAACTTAGTGCATTGTGTAGTGTTTTAGATGATACATAAGTGAGTTAAGGAGGTACCATTTTGTAAACCTAACCACAGTTGGTTGTGATCTTTCTTTTGCATTGTTGACATCACTTGTCCTCTGTGTTTAAGAACATCTGCCTCTTTCACTGTAGACATAAAGTGTGCTTCAACAATATCCCTGAAATGCAATTATACCAGAAATTCAATTATATGACACACCGGCTTTTTAATAATTTAATTCGTAAGCAATGTAACATCACAGTAAAAATACTAATATAATTAATAATTTAGAACCAATAACTTAAATATTAAATAAATAACCCAAGGCTTTTAGCATTTTTTTAAATGAATAAATACAAACTGTGCATCTCATAAGCACCATTCATATATTGTGGTAATTGTTATAACTTCAACATAAAGTAAAAATATTAAAATAACTTACTTGTTAGAGCAGCGAAGTAAAATATTTTCTGGAAACTTTGTAAAATGCACTGTTAAGTTCCATGGTAATTGAGGGTCATTTCCACAAAAGAGATCATAAAGGAAACCAATGGGGTAATGCCACTTCAGAGGTTGTCCATTATAGTCCAGCCACATTTCATTATCAGCATTTTCTTGAGATATAAAACGGAGAAAATGTCTTTTCATCTACAAAAATATAATATTGAACAAAGTTTTATTAATTTGGGATTTTTATGACTATGGTGTATATTTTATGTAATACCTTATCAATCACAAGAGGAAAGTAACTTAGTCGCGGTACCATGACATAGAAAGGATCAGGCTGTTGTATTTCCATGATTTCTTCTTGGTCTAATTGAAAGCAAATGGGCAATTTTCCATCCCATATTTCGCGCAATACTTCCCTGTCGTTTGCCATCCTTATTGATTTTATATTATAAAACTACAAATTCTTAGCACATTATTGAATAGACATGAAACCAAAGCAATAATACATAACTAAAATTATGGTCAATAAATCTTTTTCAAGTAATGTTTATATGTTCTTGATTTGACAAGATTTTTATAGTTAGTACAATTCGGAATTAATATGAAAATACCGAATGTCATTACTTTTCAATGTCATTGTCGTAATAAATACAAATGTTGTCTGTTATGTCAAAGTAGAAGTATCATGTAAATATCTATTGCCTATGGTAACATTAGATCTCAAATACACTATGCGATTTACTCTAAGTAATTCTTCAGTATAATAATTTCTGAACGATAAAATGTCAATTTGACAATTGTATAAATTGACATACATTTGTGTTTACTTATTTTGAAACACACGTGGTTATGAAATAAAATTATACTTTAATAACAGACAGCAATAAAGAAAATACTATAGTTTATTTTTTAAAACAATATATTTTATTAACACCGAAGCTATGGGTAAAAAACGGAAACTTGGAGCAAATAATGACGATTTCGAGTTCGATCCAATTCCTCGACATTTGGTAACTTCTCACATTAAGAAACAAGAAAAACGTTTGATAGTGATACTGGAAAACGCGCATTTAGAAACTGTAAAAGTATGTTACTATTACTACTAAACTATTATTTTGTTGCTTTTATTTAATACTAATTAATTTAATATTTATTTATGTTGGATTAGGTTTATTTTATTGTTACTCATGACTGTAAACAATGCTTTTTTAGATGTAACTTTGATTTTTCAAGGATTTTACAAAAGTCTTGAATTTTTCAGAGTGGAAATAGCTTTGAACTGCTGAACTGTGATGATCATGGACATATATTAAGAAAAAATGACAGAGATCCTGGATCATGTAGACCAGATATCACCCATCAGTCTTTGCTCATGCTCATGGACTCTCCTTTAAATCGAGCTGGTTTGCTGCAAGTGTACATTCATACAGAAAAAAATGTGTTAATAGAAATTAATCCACAAACAAGAATTCCAAGAACCTTTAAAAGATTTGCTGGTTTAATGGGTATTTATTTATAATACTAATTTATATCAATATTTTTTTATATAAGGGTTCATTGGCACAGTGGTACAATGACTCTGACATGTAACCCAAAGTTTGCAGGATTGATTGTTCCCAGTTGTCTTTCATAATAATTTAATAGAATTTATTATATTTTTAATACTCAATTTATTTATTTATTTTGATTTGTTATAAATATATTCCACTTTGAATCAATCAAATTTGATCAATTTTGTAAGTCAAGTGGCAATGAGTGGCAGGAGGGCTTATCTTTATACCACTTATACCACATTTTTATACCACTCTTATAAAAATAAGCCCTTCTGTAAAGACACTTTCCAATAAAAAATTGAGGCTGGGGTACCAAATGGCGAGGGTTCCAAATTCACCCTGCTCTAAGAACGACCACATAACAAATTCAGCCGGCTATTTCTTTATTATGATGACTGTTTCCCAAACATCAATAAATATTTTTAAAATATAATATTTTGTGGTTTTTCAGTGCAACTACTCCACAAATTTGCAATCAGGGCATCAGATGAGCCGATGAAACTTCTAAAAGTTATCAAGAACCCCATAACATCCCACTTGCCTGTGGGCGTGAAGAAAATTACTATGTCCTTTAGTTCAAAGATGGTGAAAACTTGTAGGGAGTTGGTACCACAGGATGAGCCCATAGTTATTATAGTTGGAGCGATGGCTCATGGAAAGGTGGAGGTGGACTATTCAGAAGATGTTATATCTATCAGCAACTATCCCCTTTCCGCCGCCTTAACTTGTGCTAAGCTGTGTTCTGCATTTGAAGAAGTGTGGGGTGTGGTTTAATATAGTATGTAAATAAATTAATACACATTATTAAATATAATTGTTTGTTTCATTTTTTTGTTAAGATACATATAAATAAATGTTATTATAGGTATTTTTATGAATTAATAATAATACTGACGTGATAGTCATTTATTTGCTCGTAAAATGTAAGAATGGAATTCTGATATTTTAACCGTAACTAAATGGTAAAAAACTTTTACTAAAGTTCATAGAATATTCTTTACAAACTGTTGCTCAGCTGTTGCATTCAATGTTCATTGATGATATAATATTTATAAATAAGATTCCAAATGTAAGTCCTGTTAGAAGTAATTTGGCTGTTATATAAAAGTTTATCTTACAAGATTTAAAAGGTTTAGAAGCAGAAAAAAGATAAACATACGTACATAATTATTTAATATAAATGGTAAGTGGTTCTCAGTTTCAAAATCGAATTGATTAATCAACTTAGTAAGCTACTCAGCACAAAAACGGAGGTGTTCACAGCTTTGGTAAGTACATTGTTAGTTTAAGTAAAGTATTCTCTTAGTTTAAGTAAACCTCAGAGATGAGATATTCTTGCCAGAAAGGTATTTGAAAATAAAAAAAAATATTTTTAAATAAATTTATTGAGCGAAGCGAACGAAGTGAGCGGAGCGTTTTACCGGAGACTTTTTACATTCTTTGTCACGAATTGTCTCGAAAACTACTAAACGGAGAATTATGAAACTTTGCAATAAAAAGACACACATTAGGTGATGATTCTTATAAAAAAAAATTTGAAAAATGTGCTCTAAAAAAAAATTTTTTTTAATATCATGTCTAAAAATTGATATCCCATTGAAATCAATGGGAAACGATGGGTCAATACTCTGGGCTCGCTTCGCTCAATTTGCAAACGGCACCCAAGATTTCACGAGCGCAGCGAGTCGAAATTGAGGGTTTGTTGGCGCCCCTAGTTTATAACAGGGAAGCGAACGAAGTGAGCGGAGCGTTCTACTGGAGACTTTTTCACATTCTTTGTCACGAATGGGCTCGAAAACTACTTGACGGAAAATTATGAAATTTTGCAATAAAAAAGACACACATTAGGTGATGGTTTTAATTAAATAATTTTTGAAAAATTTCATGTCGTTGAGGAATGATCGTCACAAAAACTGATATCCCATTAAAGGCATTTAGAAACGATGAGTCATTACATTGGGCTCGCTTCGCTCAATATGCAAACGGCACCCGAGCTTTCGTGAGCGCAACGAGTAGAAGTTGAGGGTCTGTTGGTGTCCCTAATAATTTATTGAGCGAAGCGAACGAAGTGAGCGGAGCGTTTTACATGATACTTTTTGCATTTTTGGAACGAATTGGCTCGAAAACTATTTGACGGAAAATTATGAAACTTTGCAATCAGAAAGACACACATTAGGTGATCGTATAAAAAAAAAATTTAATTTCCTTAAAAAAAACTCAAAAACGTCAAAAAACTGATATCCCATTGAAGTCAATGGGAAACGATGAGTCAATAGACTGGGCTCGCTTCGCTCAATATGCAAATGGCACCCAAGATGTCGCGAGCGCAGCGAGTCGAAATTGAGCGAGCGAGCGAGCGAGGTTTGATGGCTCCTCTAGTTATTAGTATGTTTAGCAGAGACGGTAGATACAAAATGGATGTGGAAAGGCGTATTGCTGCCGGTAACAGAGTCAATGGTGTTTTGGCTGCATTGTTGAGACGGCCAAACGTCAGCATAGCTGCATGTTTGGCTGTACATCATGCGGTTTTGCTACCGACGCTGTTATACGGCAGCCAAACGTGGGTAACACAGAAGAATTATGTAAGAAAGATGAATGCTGTGTAGATTCGACCTCTTTGCAGAATATGCGGAGTCAGTCTAGCTGACCGAATCATCCGCAATGAAGAGATCCACAGAATGGCAGGTACTAGCGAAGATGTCACGGTGAGAATGAAGAAGAACGTACTCAGGTGGTTTGGGCACGTCGAACGAATGAGTGATGAAAGATTGGTAAAAAAGATTTATACAGGAAAAGTGAGCGGTAAAAGAGAATGGGGGAGGCCTCGAGTGACCTTCGAAAACACAGTATCTGTGGTACTGGAGGAAGACACGTAAGAGCATTAGGAACCCACGGAGGGCATGTATAAAGAGGTTGATGTCTGTGGCCGAGGCGAAAGAGGTATGCAGGGACCGTAGCGTTTAGCGTTCCGTCGTCTCTGGCTACCCCGCAAGGGATGTGGCGTGAAGCTAAATAAATAAATAATAAATAATATACGGGAATTACGAAGATAAAAGGTAGTAGAAGGAATCGATATATTACGCCGATCCCAAATAGGTAATTGGGATGAATGGACAAGTGAATTATGATGTTAAATACATATAAAGAAATACAAAATACGTTATGACTCGTTTTTAAGGATGACAATTAATTCTTAAAATATTTAATTACCTGTCTCTCGTCAAATTAAATTATGTAATAATTATTAATTAAAAAAACTAAAGGTCTAAATTTGAAAGAATTCCATTATAAATCTTCATAAAAGTTGATTTTTTTTTAAATATTTAACGTACCTACGAGTTGGTTGATTTTATTTTATTTACTAGCATCTGCGAGCGGTTTCCTTTGTGTGGGTAAAAAAAGTTTTGTTATGTCGAACGGTCGTTTAAAGCTCATTTTTCTATTCCACGGGGATAGTGCTTTTTTCGGGATGAAAGGTAGGAACCGTAGTAACGGTTGAGTAGTAGCGTCACAAAAATCGAATTCTTATATATATATTTAAGATATTTAGATTTCACTAGTTGATTAAGTTAAATTCTGGAAATTAGTAAATCATTCTACAATAAATTCTTATGCTTTCAAGGTTGACCTAGTCTTCTAGATCTTAGATTTTAGAGTTTTATTCATGATTTTTATGTTAAATACCGTTTATCGTTATAAAAATCGCTTTTTTTTTTAGAAGGTCCTAACCTAGTCTTCTAGATCTTACATTCTAAAATTTTATTCATGATTTTAATGTTAAATACTGTTTATCATTATAAAAATCGCTTTTTTTAAGTAAAATATTTAATCTATTGTTATGAAAAATCTTCTAACATAGACTAAAATTGGTCATTTTATTGAAAGCAAAAAATATACGATCTTTTATTTATTATAATGTGTTGCTTCTGTTACATTAATTAAATTGTTTACTCTCTTATCTGAGACTAAAATGATATAAAGTTTAAAAATTTAAATGCATATATAAAGCTATCTGAAGTTATTTAAAGAGAATATTAAGTAGCGTTTAAAAAAAAACAGCGCGACTGAAATATTCAAAAACTCGTTAGGATTAAGATACGGCGGCACGATCTTTTAAGTCAAGTTAGTGAAATGAAAAAAAAAAACTCATTCCCCTCGGCCGGCGGAAGCCTCGCGACATCCGCCAAATTAGTACCAGCCGTCAACTAAACGATACACAGCTTCACAATACAAATGTCCAATTAGTATACGTTCATCGTCTGAGTGTATTTTAACACGTGTTATGAAATTTTGCTAGTAATAAAATATATTTATATAAATAAGGATATTTTAATTTATATCGCTATTTTTGTATCTGCGTTTTAAGCATTCAACATATTTTTATTTTGGTTTTTTTATATAAAAATATATCAAGAGGGATTTCATTTTGCAGCAGAGATATGTTGTTAGTATTTATTTAAAATAAACAGTGAACGTAACGCGTGTAAGATTTAAATAAGTATATATTTATTTGGGTTGTCATTGCTCTTCCAAAATATTCTGAATATAAATGATATTAGCAATACCGAAGGAATCAAAATTTGTAAAGAGGATACTATAAATCCACTATTACATGGACGGGAAGAATATTTCAGAAGAAGCAGATTCTCGTCATGGTAGTTTTTATTAGCTGATTATTAACAATAAATAAAATAATAGTAAAGACTATTGCAGTCCTTGTCTAATGAAATTAATTGGTTTTTAAAACTGTTACTACCAGTACCAACTACTAAATTACTACTACTACTGCTCTGAATTAAAACTAATATATATATATATATATATATATATATATATATATATATATATATATATATATATATATATATATATATATAAATTTAATTAACTTTCTACAAAATACACAATGAGTAGAGTTTAGTAGCGGTTGTTGTTGGTTGTTGCTGTTGTTGTAGTTAAAAAAGATTCTATGGAGTTTCTTGCCAATTGTTCTATCAGTCGCTTAATATTGTTATAATTTGAAACTTGCAGTAATCCTGATACACTCAGAAATTATCAATACCACTACAACATTTTTGTTACGCAACAATAGGCTTTTTGGCCATGATAGGTTAGTTGGGTAGACCTCGAAGAATTCGGTCTGCCCATTCAGGTGTACCCGACTTTCGAATTTTGGACAAATTTCTTCTTATGACCCCCTGAGTCCGAAATGACCATTGGTCAAAAAGTATATATATATATGCGTGCGTCCAGATTCGACTTTTGTCAGCACGATAGCGGCCGCAGTTTCGCTCGGATCGCTTTCAAACTTTGCACAAAAATCAACCATCCAAAAATGAAGGTCAAGTTCGTTAACCAGAGAAATCCAGCCACGGGGGGCGATAGGGCCTCATATTTTCTGATTTCAGTTTTTCGACCCTAACTTTTTCCCTATACAAAGTAGATCAATCACGTTCATATTATATGATGTCTTTGATGAATACCTATAACTAATGTAGATAAACCGAAAACCTAACTTCAATAACTTAGGGGTGGGGAAAAAAACCCAAAATTTTTTGAAAAATATTCATAACTTTTTTCTGGTAAACATTCTTACATCACAAGTTTTTTAATAGAAAGGTTATTTTTTACTCTAAATTTTAATACCAAAAGAGGTCTACCCACGCGCGTCCCCCTGCGGGCACGGATTTTTTTTCGTTAATATGAAACAAAGTCATACAAGAAAACTATCACAAGTCCGAAGAGATTATCCTCCTTGAAATATGTCTTTCTCTGTTGGTATGTCATTATTTTTTATTATGTTTTTTATGTACATAACATATGTGGAACAATTTACAATATGTTATATTTGATCCCAATCTGCTCGCTCGTAAGTATTTTGCTCAGTGAATGTTATTAACTAATAAGATTGTATTATAAGATAGTTATTTTTCTCGTGTAACATAACAATATACTTTTTTTATTTATTGTAATAAATGTTGTATTGTTCTAGAATCAGTAAATTCTAATAATTTACCTACTCTTTCGTTACTAAACAAATTTTGCTCAACTTTTCTACAACTTTTAAGTTGTAGTATTTAGTGTTTTTACTTTTTTTTCTTTATGCGGTCCTAATTAATTACATGTGTTTGTCATTAGAAATTCTGTTGTATTTTCCCTTATACTTATTAACCCTTAGTTACTTGAATTGATTTCGTCAATTACTTACTACTATAATAATTATTAGCACACTAGTTGTCCCCCGTCTTGACGTAAAGTACATGCCAAGAAAGAGAAGTAGTAAATATTGTTATCTAACTACTTATTTAATTTTAACCTTTAAAGGGAAAGGTACCTTTGTAGGCGGATTATCATAAAATCTGTTTTTAGTAATTTTTAAGCCAATAAGGATACTCTGGTCGTAACATCAATATAAAACATGTAATAATTAAATTTATTATCATGTAAGCGTTGGTATGTGTGATCCGTTATACACATTAATTTTGCACGCAATACATGTCATAGATTTAACTGTTAAATACCCCTGTCGAGAAATGTAATCAAAGTTTTGGTTCGTCAAAATGACGTTACAGAATATATACAATAAATAATAATAAATGAATAAAGCCATAAAAAAAAAAAAAAAAAATGCCACAAATGGACTACGGATCCTGGAGTTAGATCCTTATTTTACGTGTATAAATAATTAGTAAAAACTTAAACAGTCTGTGATTATAACTAATATTAATTTCTTAAAATTCATAATTCTAATTGTTTTGTAACACAAATATTTCAAATGAAATGTGTAATTAGTTTCATGAGACAGATAATATTAAAAAGAATAACTTAAACGGTTTGAATGAAAGCCGATGTCAGCTGCCGGCCGCTCGTGGGTATTGCTAGATCTGGTCTCGCCAACTTGCCATAAATGGATTATAGTTTTACTTTACAAACCAATTAGGTTGGCAATAACTCAGACACAATAATCATGTATTTATTTAAAATATTATTTAAATATACTTATTTTTTATACTATTGTCACAATAAATTCTTTATATTTTTATAAGTAGTCAGATATCAAACAAATTTGGTTCATCTATAATAATATAGATGGAGCCATTAGGACAAGATATAGGTAAGGCCGTTCTTTCCACGATCCGTCATTAATCAATAAAAATATTTAACTATATCTATTAATCGTGCATCGATATAAAAATAAACATACGCACATAACATCTGTTAAATTTTCATGTCATTTCATTTGTTTTTTATAACTAGAGTCCTAAAAGAAGTTCGAAAAATTTCGATAATAATGTAATAATGAGTAATGTGAGTTAGGAGTTCATTTACACCCAGGAGACAATTTTACCCTAGATTTCCTACGCTATTTAAAACACGAAATATTTTGTAAAGTTCGTACTGTTCGTAAACAACTTTTAAAATCTAACTGGTAGTTTCAAAGTTTATTACGTTAAAACAAACAAACGCTTTACTACAAATTTGTATATATTTACCTACTTCACTACATATTTACTCGTCACAAATTAGCGACGACGAAACTCAACCAACTCGCACGGTGTTGCTAGAGTTTGTCATAAATATATTTTACACTTTTACGGGTAAAATAAAGTTATGATTATTATATGAACAATGTATTTAATAAGAATTTATTTATGTACTAAATATGGAAGTAAAAAAAACTGTATATTCTCATTATATTTTCTACATGTTTTAAAATATACGATTCAAAGAATCATATCATAAAGCCGGTCGCTATTTATCTGCGAAATATTGGTTATATACGTTTTTCAAATGATTTTGAACGCACTTTTATTAGTAAAAATGTAGATTTTTTTATACATGATATCTATCTTATGCCAAAATACTTTTCCCAAATATATTAGTAGGTTTTCTGTCCTAAAATATATCTAATATGTAAATAAAGCAATTACTTTGGGATAACAGTCACTATTCATTCAAGAAGATGTCATATGAAGCCCAAATTTGCCACATATATGAGTATAAATTTGTATACAAATTTAACTACGTGTTTGTGGAGACCAATAAAACAATATATATAACCTAACCTAAGCCTCTAATACTGTTCTATTATACAAAAAATAGGCCCTTAAAGTTTCTTTAACACTAAAAACCTCTGTGAAAAGAAACAGTATCAATACATGTTCTCGGGAATTTCTTCATATATGCTGGTAACATTACGCACACAACAACAATCTTATTAGTACGCTTGACTACCACACACACACACACACACATAAAGCTTCACTATTTAATCTATGCGTGTAGTATTATTATAGTCCGAAGTTATTGCGAATGAGTTTTTCTTATTAGCTTATGTATAAAAAATAAGTTATATTTTCCAGCAATCAATTGTCTTAATATCTATTATAAATTAATAATTAAAATTAAGATATAAAAGATTTAAAACATTGAATTATATTTAAATTATTGACTGTTTTATTCGATTTTTTTATTTGTATTAATTATTTATTTACAAAACGGTAATCAGTCGTCAATTAAAACTTTTTTAGTAAATATAAGTGGTATAATACGTTTTCAATCATCTTTATGCTATGTATTATAAGATATATGTACTTTTGTGTCTGTCTATACGCGTCTCAATCAACAAGGTTACAAACCTTTGGTTCGAATTAGAAGTTAAAATAAAGTTTCAAACAGTTATTTACAAGGATAGTTATTTTACTATTCTTTTCTCAAAATATACATTTATAATTTCCTTGCTTACGAATAAGGATTCAAAAAAATATACACTAACTACTACAAATTAATTTATCAATATTTTTATATAAAGCCTAGAATGATCACCAGATAATAGGTGATTCATAATAAATTCTTTTCACAAAGCATAGTTACAACATAACCACTTGAACCAAAAAATATGACTACATCCTTATCTAGAGATAAAAGGAAAAATACTGGAATGTTATCTTTGTCACAACCGAGCACACACAATTATATTGAAACACCATCTTGGTTCTAATTACTTTGAATATAAAATCTATTATTGCGTGAATCAATTTAACATTCATGTATTAAACTGTGTCGATATATAATGCGTATGCAGTCGGAGTGGCGTGATGTGTGACTTATGAGTAATAAGTGCAACTCGGCAATGGTTGTTTACTGGTTAAACATTTAACTGCCTTATGTTGTCCTAGTATCAATAACTTATATTGTGCATCAATAATTTAACTTAGTTTTAACGTTTTTTATATATATATAATTTGACAAAATTACTTAAACACTTTTTAAACTGCAAATAATGATTGCATGTAATAAAAAAGTAAGAGTAAGGAGGAGTATTCGATAATTTCCTTCCTTAAGTTAAACTCTTTGCTTAAAGTAAAAGCCAAAACCATTTATAACAACAGTTAAGACGTTCCACGTTAAACAGAAGTTTATAAATGGATCGCAATTTCATTGTGAGTTCCAGATTAATTTTGTAATCGTTTATCCTTATCCCGACGCAGGCGCCGGGCGGGATGCACGTCCAGTGTTGCACGTGTGAGTGCACTTACACACACATACACACTGGTGTGTGTTCTAAAATAAACCAGTGCATCGAGCATCATTAATACAACGTGCAGCCGATTTTCGTCTCTGTGTCAAATGCAATCGGCAGCGCCAGACCCGCCGGCGGCTCAGTCCGACGCGGCCAGACCGATCGGCGCCTGATCACAAAGGACTCATTGTGTTTCCATCATTTCTATGGAAGGGTCCCTAATTTTTTTTTCTAAAATTCCTGATACCAGAATCACATCAAACAATGGGTTTCCGTCCTTTTATTGGCACCTTATTTTTTGTGACTAAACGGACCTGCCTAAGTTTCAATAAACGTCAACCTGTTCTGATGGCGGCGATCTTGTACCATTCGAAGTACTTAACCCACTGGTGATAAAAAGTGCTATTGTAATCAAGTAAAATGAACACTTCCTCACGAAAGTAAAGAAATTGAGACAACACTCTAACGTAATAATATGTATGTATGTATGTATGCATATTCCGATCCAAATATCAGAATGATGTCATGATATAAAATGACAATATTGAATGGCCTTGTAATATCCGAGTATTTTGGGATAGTGCTTCAGTATATTGAGCAAGTCGGCGGTCAAACTGGTTCCCTCTCACCGACGCCATCGCGGAGCGGGTCGGTTGACCCAAACACGCGAGAAACTCACACAAATACACATTAAATATTAATTAATCAACCAACACATCACATGGATGGAACAAATCAAGCAACATGTAACTCTAATACCGATTATCTATATTATAATCTTTTAATATATTAACAATAGTCGAAAATTTTACAGACATTATAACATATTATAAGATTGTCTTAATTATTAACTTTAACATGACAATAATAACAATTAATGGTTTTAATATAACAAATATATAATATAGTTTGTTTTCTCACGTTAGTTACGTTTGGTTTGGATTGGATTTATGTGGATGTAAACGTAACGTAATGTTATCTGCATCCTGGACGGTGGGGTCCTTGATGACTTATATTTTTGGAATCACCACGAATATGATATATGATAAGATTAGATAGTGATAATGTTTTCACAAATGTTATCAAAGCGCAAGTACATATTAATTTAATGTATTTATTTACAAATGAATGGAAAGAAGTGAAACTCGAATATGTATTAAATAAGCCGTGGTCCGGTGGCGTGGCGCCACTGGCGTCAGTTACACAACTACATATCATCCATATATAATGTATATGTATTTAATTGGGGACAAAGAAAGTACGAACTTACATATGTAATTAATTAATAAATTATTATCAAATTCAAGAAAAAGTTATCCAATTAGCTAGTTTCGAGAACTAAATCTTATCAAATTGATAAAAATCAAACTTAACATTTTATTTTTCAAAACTAATTCTATCAAAAAGCCGTGAATATAAACCATGACACGTTATATTTAAAGTCCACATTCTAAAGTCTAGTAAGAAATTAATTTAAAAAAATACTTTAATAATTCACAAAATTGATGAAAAATATTATAATAATTATATTTTCTCAAAAACAAGATGAAATTGGCAGATAGTGTGTATGTTGTCAACGCGCAAAACAGCACGTAGGCGCCTCACTCAATGTCCTCCACTCACTCGATATAAAACTGATATTGCATATATTATATTTGTGCAAGTGACTGTACATCCATATTGTTTATTCATGAATACACGTGCGATCAACGAACTGTGATATAACAACACGAACGCACAATGCAAAGATGTAACACGAAATGAATTGGCGATTTAAATGTACATTGCTGTTTCAATACCGCTCGCGCATTGTTATGTTTGACAAAACAAGCAATGAATAATTAACATTAATTTTTATCGTTTTTCATGTAACAAGTATTTACAATTAGTGTAGCAGCTCCATCTATATTGAATGATGATGCAACTTTACGGCCTCGATTTGTAAATATATGCATTTCTATATGTAATGATATTCAAAACATCAAACTAATGTTTTGATAAATACCTATAGTATAGATTAAATAGTCCATATAATATTGTATAGTCTTAAAGTAGTTGATAATTAAATCGTCGTTAGTCCATTTTGTAACGGTTCCCGCGTCCGGCTGCGACCCACACGTACTCAAGCGGTGTCTTGATATTGTAACTTATTATCCACTCATTAGAAACATTCTCCGTATTTTTAATATGAAATATTCTTTAAACTGTAATTACATTAGGTTAAATTATCGCAATGCGTTACTACGAACCGTTTTCACGTAGTAGAAAGCTTAATATGTAGTGTCGAATGAGACGATATATTATTGAGAGAGATGACCACAAACCGGTCGTGCTTGAGACTCCACGTGGAAACTACATTTTTTTTTATTTGTTACTAAAATTTTATTAAATTACAACAAGAAATAGACATTTGTTTTTAAACTAAAGCGTAATATGAAGGAATATAAAAATATTAATTAATAATTATATTCATTAAAGTTTTAACTTATTCGTTTTCACTCATAAGTGGACGTGAAAAGAAATATGCATATATTTAATTTCAATTTAATATCTAATAAGATTACATACATAATTACAGACATGTTGTTTGTGTATCGTAATAATACGAAGCGAATTCGTAAATAACAAATAGTAAACACTCATAATAAACAACGATCTAGTTGTGTTTTATCTAATACTGAACTATCTTATAGATTGTTTATCTTTATTCCAGACTCATTATCACCCTGAATTTATAGTTTGAAAAGAAACGTAAGACAATTGGAATTTGATGCCGTTGAGGGCCTATCAGTGCCGAGATCTCGAGATATAAGACTCCAAACTGGTATCCATTTGGGTGACGTTTGAACACGTGTGCTTCACACTTGCCTCCATTGGCTCTCTAAAACGTATTTTAAACCATTTTAAACTTTAACCTAATGTAAATAGATTTAAAATCCAATAATTCATCTCATAAACATTGTGTTGGGTTATTTTGAATCTTATTACATGGTGTTAAGGTGTTGTAATAGGTAAGTTGGTTTTAATGTCGTTATGAACGTCCAACAAATTCATCGGTAAGGCGATCGGACAGCGGCGTCAGTGTGTCTGTATTACATTTTACGAGGCGGCCTCTCGTCTGTCGACTACACTTATGAAGATATTTAAATATTAACAATTTCAATTAAATTAATAATATAATCAATTATTCTATAACAGGAAGGGATGTGTTAAAACAGGATCTAAAATAAATCTTTCAAATCGCGACAATTTCCAGCTATAGCATTGAGTTAGTTTCTTTGAATCTATAGTCTAATATACCTTTATAGTTATATATCTATTAGGTTTCTAGTTTCTACAAGGTTTGCGGAGTATAGTAGCAACGTTCCAAGATACTTCGTCATATCAAATGATAGTCATGATACAAATATTTATACACAAACCATATAAAGAACTTTCTTTATATAGTCATTGGTGGACATACCAAAGCACGGTACTGCCGGTATCGTACATACCTACTCCGTGTTGTAATCTTTAGGTATGCTGCAATATTATTATCAACTTGCATTTGTAAATACATATTTTTAAACGTTTTTTGTTTGTGTCATAATGTGATGATAAAAAAATTCTGGAAGGATTTTGACATTTGACGAGGTTATGTTTATAGATTATTCTTTGAATGATATTATCAACTTGCATTTGTAAATACATATTTTTTTACACTTTTTTGTTTGTGTTTTGAAACATTACTGGAACGATTTTGATGATATTGAAGAGGTTGTAGATTATTGTTTGAATAAATATTTATTTTCTTGTCACTAAAACTAAAACTACAATAGTATTAGAGGACAGATAATAAAAAGTATAACAGATATTTATAATGCAATGTAAGGTGTATTTTACGCGATTTTCATATTATCTGTAATGGTCTTTAAAATATCTTGTTACAATCAACGCATTGAACGGAACCATGGTTCGCTGTGACCTTGTGGTATCCAAACCATGATCATACAAGCAAAAAACTAGGAATATTTTTAATACACCATGATGTCATGGCGTATTAAATGACTGAGAACTATAACCTTGCTTGTCACTTGACCATATTTATACATGATTGATACAAACAATACAACGAGCTCGTTAGAGATAATGATTATGACTAAAAAAAACCATTCCATCATAAATGACGAAATTATTGACAAAGAAATACATTATTATATGATAATTATCATACATAGACAGGCATATTATTAAGTATCAAGATTTATTAGCATACATGGTTTAGTTAATAAATATTATACAAATGTAAGAAGAGTTTGATTACTTTAACACTAAACCTACCAAGTACCGGTCAAATTGACCGTTCATAAACTTTTGTAAAACTTACACATTTTTAAACGTTATAATATCGTTATCAAACTACATGACAATTCTTATAATATGCATATAATATTTTGTACACTCGTTACTTTTAGTTATTTCCATTATTAACTGCGTTATATAATAAAATAACTTTTAATTACCGGTCAATTTGACGGCGTGCGGTAGGAACAGGTATACAAGAATTGTCGGTAGGTATAGTGTTAATACCACACTATATATTTATATATATACTACTAACTTACATCATATACCTACATGTAAACATTCAAGACTCACATTACACTGTGGTTATAACAAGGCTTTATTTAAAATATAATACCATGTATATATTAGAAATTATATTATAATACTGCAGATGTTAGATGGAACCTGTTCGTCAGTAAGTTGGGCCCCAAATTAGCATGGATCATTTGAATGTACCAATTTAGTTGGTCGAATGCCGAATATATATATATATATAATTTAAATTATTATTTATGTTCTAAGTATTGCCAAATTGTGTAATCGATAATGTTCTATGTTTGTTTATATATTGTATTGGTGTTAGAGCTTGGGAGACGGCCAAAGACGGGTGTGAAGCTAAAGTTAAACCTAGATGTGACCAAGTTAGTTTGTCAAGGTCAAATTAGTACATATTTGTAATTATATTTTAGATGAGAAGGAATAAGAAAGTTTATAATTTATACTTATTATACAAAATATTAATTTAGCTTGAAAACTAAGGATATGTGTTAATAATAATTTAATGAAATATTAAAAGATTTTAATATAACACCAAACTTGTTCATAAAATATAAATATTAAATGCTATAAATATTAAATGTAATGTAAAATATTAAATGTTGTATTATATTTTTTTAGTAAAACTTTGAGTTCCAAAAAAATGTTGTGACATTTTAAAATATTTATATATTTCTTATATTTTTTCTTATACCATTGATGAATACAACGGACAAGGAAAATCTTTGTTGTTTCCTACAATAATGATTTGCAATATTCCAGTAGGTATATACTCGTGTACGTAGTTGGTATATTTTAATTACGTAGTAAATCAAAACAAAATTTTCTTCAATAATGTGATTCATTTGTCACATAGGAAGGAAGTGTTATTAAGATTGTAGTCTCCCATTGTTCCAGCGCTGCATTGTCAATCGAAGAGCGTCTATTTGATTTAAAACTTGTGGATATTATGAATGTTATAAAATGTACGCGAGGGGGAGTCGGAACGCTATTTTCATGGTCGCCGGACGCGAAGCGGGCATAGCAGGCGGCCGTCGCTCACACAAAAAATAAACAACTTTCCACGAAACGGCGATGGCGCTAAGGCTACGTTTCCACAGAACGTCGCAACCGACGTATAAGAGTGTGCAAGTTAAGCTCTTTCGTGCATGTTAAAGCAGAGCCGAAATAACTTGTTGATGTTCGTTGTGTGGGTGCGCGGTGTGGAGGGGCCTAGCGCCGCTAAGCGACGGCCTGTCTACGCCGGCGAGCTGGCGACACCCTGTCTGCCGCGGACGGCGACGTTGCCGCTCCGTGCGCATTCTTGTCCGCCCGCGCCCCTGCCTCGCGTCCCACAACCTCGTGAACCGCCCGCGCGCTCGTATCGGCAACGTCGCATGCAAACTTGTTTCGTAAACGGATGTGGCAGCGACCGAGGCAGGGCACACTCTCTATCTCGCTTACTCTATATTTGACATGTGAATAGAAATAAGATAGCAATAGTGGCGCTACGTGCTATCGGCTCCCACTTGCGGCATTTTTTCACGCCGAGAATGAGGCGAGATTAATGCCTTAGGTTTTGTTCACAAGGAGTTCTCGCTATATAAAAAGTGTGTAGAGTTCAATGTAAGAACAAACCTCGGTTCTTAAATAAGAATAAACGTTTCATAAAAATTATTTTCTCTCGTTTTGTATACTACAAGTCCCACTAATATTTGTGTAATAGTTACAATAAATAATAATTTCAAGAATTAAAAAAATTACCTCTACTATGCCTCAAACTTCGTAACTTTTAAAATCGCGTTAAGTAAAAAAAATAAATTATCATTATTACTATTTCATATAAAAATTATAACATTTAATATGTGTTGTGTGGTCGCGGATTTATAGATATACGCGGCTTGCGTCGCGCGCTCACGTCGGAGCGGTATGCGCTGCGGCAGCGAGCCGCCGAGCCGCCGCCGACATCCGCGCCGCGCGAGCGAGCGACAGTCAGTTCGGCGCCGACAGCCACCACGCGCAGACGTTTACATAAACCATGGCCACCGCCCACACGCACTCGGCCCCCGCGCCCTCAGACCGCCGCTCGGAGGGCCGCGCTGGCTCCCGTCGTATATTCCCACCGCAGTTCAAACTACAAGTCCTCGACGCGTATAGACGGGACACTCAATGTCGCGGCAATCAACGCGCCACGGCGAGGAAATTTGGTATCCATCGCCGTCAGATCCAGAAATGGCTACAAGCTGAACCGGCTCTTCGTGCGGCGCTTTTACGGAGAGCTCCCCAACCGGCTCCTTCGCCTCCACCGTACTCCGTCGGATCTCCGGAGAGCGCTAGACTGCCCTCTCCGCCACCCGCTTCCACTCAAGTGCCTACAATTACTACCACCGCTCAAGTGCCTACACCTTTAGCCGCGCCCGTGCCGGTAATGCCTTCCACGGAGCCCATAGACTTATCAGTGCGTCGCCTCTCCCCGGCACCCGTACCGATATGCTACCCACAGCCGACGGTGCCGGAACAGCCGCAGCCTCGCAAGCCTTTCAAACTCTTCAGGCCGTATCTTTTGGAGGACGACCAGGAAAAGCGACCTTCGCTAGCCTCTCTGCCCGTGTCGGACGGCGTGCACGTGTCCGCGTTCGTACCCGTGCAGAGCGCGGCGGGATGCTCGCTGGCCGCGTATTCCGATCCGCGCTGGTGTGCCCAGGCGCCTTCCTACTCGGCTCCGCTCAGATGAGACTCCGCCGGGGCTCCTCCCCTGTCCTGTGATCTAGTCGCCGACGCCCGCCCGGCGCCGCCCGGGGCGTAGCCTCCACCTCGTGCCTTACACGTCGCCATAGTGCATTATGCCGTCATTTTCAGATGACAATCTATTTTTGTGTATAATTATAGTTTACGAATAAGATTGTATTTTTATATGTGGGGTTTATAGAGCGTACCTACATTTATGCAGAGTATAATGATATAACTATTATTAATTATTATTATATTAATAAAGAGAGTTGTTTACTAAAGAGTATTTTGACTCCACGCTCCGCTCGCGGGTCCCGCAGGTAACGCCGGCGCCAGGGCCCTCCTACCTGTTTTTATCCCCATTACGTACAACGCACAACAACAATGTCCATTCATTTGCTTGCTTCCAAGAATTCAAAAAAAAAACATCCCCTTTATTTTATTCCAACCCTTATTTTTATGAGGGTAATTATTTATTAGTGTTTTTGTACTTTTAGAACCTGTTATTGAAAATGTTCTTAATATATAATTCTAAATATTATTAAGCTGTAAACAATAACAAAAACACAATTCATGTCATTTTGATAATTAGCTAAGCGAGTAGTATAAATAAAATTATCAGAATATGACGTAATTAAGCAAAACAGGTTACATGTTTTTAAGTTTTACCTAGAGATATTGTTTTTCTCCTGATTGCACAAGTACATCATTATTTGGTAGGAAGAATTAGACAAATCCTGCTTAAAGGTTACAAATTCCCTATTTTACATAAACACGCAAAAAATATGTATATTATTAAATAAATTATATTCCCACCCACAGCAAAGTATGTGGTTTATAATGAAAAAAACTATTCTGAATAATATATTATAATTATAACCCCAAATTTTCAATTTTTCGATAAAATTATAAGAAAAGTTAATGCGTGTTAAATGTAACTTCTATTGATGAGTCAAGAAACGTTTCATAATTAAAACGAACGATAATTAAAACAATCATTTTATTCTATACAACATAGAATATAAAAAACATTATAAATACTTATAATTGACGTGTGTCTGTGACGCAGCGTTCAACACGTCCGAGGAAATGGGTTAACGTCAAACGCACTATTTAATTATCTGTTACAAAATAACAAGTGAACCAATATTAAAATGTGATTTGATTAGTACTCGTTTCCAAGATCACTGCTGCCAATATTGTGAAATTTTATCTGATAATTTGGCATCGCGATGCAGGTTATATAATGAAGTCGTACGTCAATAAAGAAAATAAAACGAACTTGGGACCTGTTATACGATATACTTTAACATAATATATTATTGTTGCAATAGACAGACAACTTTATAGTTTATTAGATATATTCTTATTAACAAACTCATCTACATAAATGAAATAATTAACAAACAAAAAAAATCAATTACTTAGTAAATAGTAAATAATATTTGTATCATAGACATGTCACAATACTCAAAACAACAATAATATAAGTAACCAATTGATAATAATTATAATAAATGATTTTGCATATTGATTGTACATTCCAATAGAGCTCAATTGTAGTCGTGGGTCCGGAGAGTTAACTTCCATAATAAAATGCAATCTGTAACAACATTTAGTTAACAGATAAGTCCAAGTGCGCTGGCGACGCGCAGTCTGGCGGGACCGCTCCGTCCACCGTCTACGCGTTACAATATAACCACACTTTGTTTAACTTTGTATCACTTACACACTAACCAAATATATTATATTACACTACAAATATTTAGATATTTAATATATATTTTTTATAAAGATAATTGTTACATAGTTATATATAATTATTTTTATATGTAACATAAATGAAACTGTACTAATAATGAATACACACAAGATACCGGAGCACAGTAACTTTCTCTTCGTCTAAATGCATATAATCTAAATACGGACAGCGGACCTGCACCGGTTTTTAATCACTAAATGAATCGCGATAAACATAAATAATTTTATTTTACGATTTACACAATTATATACTAATGATCGACTTATATTTAGGCTCTCACCTTGGCACTTATTACATTTGAATTATATTAATTACTGTTTAATAATTGACATGTGTGTGTACTGTATTTATTATAAGATCAAAGAGTCTCATGTTCGGTCTCACCAGTGAAGATGGGTAATGGTATATTCCAGACCTAGGACAATATAATAAATTGAGAGCTGTTCCCCGTACACTTGCAGATGGTTGCAATGATATTTACGACGTGCAGCCGGACGAATGGTACGGCTCATAAAATTCAAGCTGTAAGCGAAATGGAGATGATGTCAAAAGTATATTTGGCACTGCAGCGACAGTTCCTGCACGGGTCGTTAAATATCACACAAAAGATAGACCAGGTCGAGGGCTCACTAAGCAATTGAGGATTATCTCAAAAAACTAGAATGAATGAACGACTAGTAAAATAAGATCCAAATAACAAAAGCCATTCATTGTGAGTGTACGTAAAAATCCGTTTCGGATTAAGTAAATATGAATTACAAATTGTAAAAACGATTAAGCCTCCATTCCTCGGTTACCTGAGCTGAGTTGAGTCCTTAAGTGAGTTATTTCCTAAGTGTAAACAGACTATAGTTACCGTGTCTTTGTTTGTCCATTCAAGATACCTTCAGTCATTTGTTTAGAACCGACAAAGACTACGATTAAATAACCATCTATTTGTATATGAACATATAAGATTGGGTTTCGTATGTGTTTAAATATTACATAACATTATTTGTACATACAAAACAAATGTTTTTTTTACATATTGGGTATTTATTTATCTATTTGATATATTTTTAAATGTTTTCCGTGTAAATTGCACATTTCTTCTAACATTGAATTGAAGCCATATATAACGTCATACGACGCTAAAGTATTTATTGCAAACAAGCTCATGTCACACTCGATTCAGTTTCATCTATATCTTCCAGAATATACCGTTAAAGTTTATTCTTTTAAAGCAGTAATAATTATAATAAGCCATTAAGTGTAAATCACTTTCAAATATATTCAATTAATGACAGATGTACGTCAAACATAGAAATAAATGCGCTAATTGATAGTGAAGTATTTATTTAGTCGCTGGGTTTTGTAAATAGCTCAAGTCGTGAGACAGACGAGGCGGCGCGGGCAATGGCGGCCGATAGCGAGGCCTCGCTTGGCGCCAACATCCACGTTATTTCCGACATCATTACTCATGCTGGCTTAGACTAATTATAATATGCAACGTCACTGACCGCTCGGAACCGAACAGAACCGAACGTGAACCGAACCGAACCGAATAATAATATGAATAATTTAATTGTTTGTGAAGGACCGTCGGCATTCCGAGTGTCATAAAGGAATGTCGGCTTGTTTTTAATGCGTCGGCGAGATCAGAGGTGAAGCCGTGAAGCAGTCATTGTATACAGTCGGAGTAATCACAGCGCCCTCTGACATCGGCCACTCGCAGGAGCGATAAAATAACTAATAGTGTATTATTTTGCTACATAATAATACAATTTACAATAAATTATAATATATACATTATAAAATAAACACTCATTTAGATTTTATTTTATTATCAGTTATTTTTGTTAGTGTTTTTTTAGATTTTTAGAATATAGTTATGTCAATAAAGATAAAGAATAAAGAAAAAAAAAACGTAGATATAAAAAAGCGGTAATCTTTTCTCTTTAAAGTAAATCTTAACAACATGTCCCATATTTTGTATTAATAGGATATATTAATAAAAAATCCATCTGATTTTTTATATATGGAAAAGTTTCTAAGGAAAGAATTATAAAATGTAGGTATATGATTGCTGTACTCTATTGGCCCGATAAATAATTGCAGCTATTAAAATAATTATAAATATATATTTATAACAAGAAATCAAATGTATTTGTAACATCCGTAATAAGTATTACCTTATGATATTCTCAAAATAAATCCTAAAAAACTTAATATATAGTTCAGGTTAATTTACATTTATAAAATGGAGGGAAATCTTAATTGTAATTTAACAAAGCTGTCACTTAAAACGTGTGGTATGAGACTTAGTCAGTAAAACTTATAGATTTCCTCTTTGAAAACAAATTACAAGCACCTTGTTATGAAATTACACTAATTACCTGGGTCACTTTTAAATTTCAAGAACAACGACCGGCCGTGTCGTAAAAGTTGTTTCTGTTAAAATAAAATACTGATTTACTCACCGTCCCTGACTAGAAATATGTCACCTTTATTTAATATCGGGAATATTCTGTTGCTAACTAAATGTTACAAGTGTGTGTGTGCGTGTGTGACTTCATCACGTGAGCTGTAAAGGTCTAATGACTCATGTATTTACGCACACATTTAAAATTGCTCATAAAATATGGCGAACAAATTAAAAAATATACGAAATTTTAGGGTTAAATTTTATATTACCAGTAATATAAATACGTAGTGGGTATACCATATGTATACAAGTTAAAATATATATATATATATATATAAAAATACTTTTTCAAGTAAACTATTTCGTTAATGACAATAACATGACGTAAGCAAATCCACTGCCAAGGTAAGTAGCAGTCACTCGACTAGTCTAGAGTGGTCATTATCAGGCACCTGACTATATCACTTGCCAATACAAAAATACACTTAGCGACATGCAACATCTAATACGTATAATATATCATGTTTCCATGTGGTTTTGGTTGATAAGCTGCATCAGGCCACCCGAGAGAGACCACCGGAGTGTACTTGAGTATAATGTAAACCAGTGGCGAAATGGGATCACGAAATATTAACCCGAGACAAAGCCTGGATACATAATCTGTTTAATTTTGGTAATCCCCTCATGTTGGTGACATCTTTGTTTAGATTAAGTATAGCTAATGAAATATCCTCTTTTATTACTTACACACACACACAGGGCCGAATTTAGAAGTCTGGAGGCCTTGAAACATTGCAGGAAGGCCCCTAATTTTTTTTTCCCATATAAAACACCGTTCTTGGTTTCGTTTTATTTTTTTAACTAACCCATAGCTACAGTATTGAGATTGAAATGCTCGATCAAATCAAAAATTGATAATAATAATAACCTGTAATCAGGGATTTCTGATATATCGATAACAATATTATGTTTGTGCAACTACTTATTCCTAGTAAAAATACAAAAAATGTTTGGGAGGAAAACCGTGAAATTTGTTGACCCGTCAAAGTTTGGATATTTTTATCTTTACTGCTTGCCCCTCTTCATTTGAGGGCCCGGAGGCATAACCCCAAACGCCCTCCCCTAAATCCGACCCTGCTTACATATAAGTATGATAGTTTTATCAATAGCAAAATACTTATAATGACCCACTTAGAAGACAAAGAGTGAGTCAATTGCATTGCGTATTCACTTTATAAATTAATAATTATAAACTAATATTTACCCGCGACTTTGCTTCTAGCTTTCCACACTTTACTTCCATGATGTAGAATTGAATTAATGCTTATGTTCTTTCTAGTAAAATTAAGGGAAAAGTGCAAAGAGTAAAACAAACAATCTTTCATATTTATATCATAAATAATTTCACAAACCTCACATTGTGACACAGTTTACATTTGATAACATACAGATGTTTATTATTAAAGGAAGATTTTATAATATTATGCTGTCATGTATAAACAAACGAGAAAAATAATTATATCATTATTATACAACTCTGCGATCATTTATGGGTACTTTTCCAATCGCAATATAGTTTATTATATGTCAGTCTATTTTAGTTTATAGTATTAAATAAAACATATAAATAATTCAATATTAGAAAATTATCAGAAACATTTCCATTCTAGAATATCTAGTAACAAATTCGAATAATTACTTAGTGATTACGAGTTTTATTAATAACGTACATAATACGTAGAGATTTAAATCATATTTGTTGATGATATTAACGTTAATACTAGTTTGTTTGCTGTGCTGTAGCAGGGATTTAGCGACAAGTTGTCTGGCGGGGACGGCGGCGCCCGGCTCCCCCCCCCCGAGATTATATTATGGGCTTGACGCCCCCCCTCCCCCCGGCGCCCGCGCCGCTTCTCAGTAAATGATACCGACTCGCCATCTACACATTGACGCACACTGATGCGTTCAACGAACAAATATGTCAATATCCTGAACGTCATTTAGATGATTATTTTGAATGCTGTAATTAATTATTTTTAAGCTATTATAGTTATTATACTAAATTGTATTTTAGAAAATGAGCATGGTGTTTAAGTGTAAAGGGTACACCGTTTTGCGTCATAGCTCTAACATATTACAAATCTTTGATCATGATCTGTGAACTATACATACCTAATTATACACGCACACTGGTATATATTATAAATCTATAGAATGAATAATCATCCACAAAGGAAATAAGCACTCATAGATCGTGAGCACACACATGTGTGTGTGTATGTGTGAGCGTGTGTGTTGTAATGGGTGTGAGGTCGTCAGTGCGTTAGTGTGTGTGGATAATTTATCGGAGTGCCACTTGGACGCTGACTCGTTGGGAAGGTGGGTCACACTTGATATGGAGACTTGTCTAATTTGTTGTATAAATCTTAGTTTCTAATGTATTAACATTTTGAATAACTTAACATAACAGATACATGTTTAAGCAACACGCTTTCCATAGAATGATTACATCTTCATTATCTCGTTAAAGGTACCGTTCATTATTGATTATAATACATTAATTTTATTCAATCAGTATTTTAGACGTCGATAAAGCGATAGACGGACAACAGTTAACTTATAAATATAGATAGTTACAACAAATTACCAAACTATAATAAATTAATTGTTTTGAAATATTATACCTAATTTCATTATAATTCTTATAATCAAAATTAAAAAAGTTCAATTTAATGGAAAGAACCACAGACAATATATAAAAGATAAATAAATGTCATATCAACGTTATTGTTAATTCTAGAAGCAGAGTTATATCTGCAATGTAAACAGCTGACCTTGCCTCCTTAAGGGATAGGATGTACACGAGAATTCCTATCATAATTACATGTAGATACGTATGTTACACGCATTAATTGCATATGCAGTAGTTGCATATATAGGCATAGAACTATTTAATTAAATTACTGGAAAAAATATATAAAGACGGTACAGGATAATGGAGATATTGTATACTTGTATTCATTGAATCTTTTACCTCTTCAATTTCCATAAAAATATAGTCTATGGATGCGTTTTTTATCTGTTTTTATTTGTTTTTGTTTAGTACTATTAAAAAAATTATATATCTTATAGTATTTTATTTATAAAAATACTGTATTATATTTCATAATACATATATATTATAATTATAATACTGTTGTCTAATGGATTTCCCGCGGCAAGTGAATGGATACTCAAGGTGAACGGGGGCCCGCCGCTGTGTCTAGCACTTCAAGCGCTGTATAATCAAATAAACGTTTTGTATCTATACTTATTTTATAATTATGGTTAGTATTAGTTGTGATGGTTTCTGAGTTTGTAAGATAGGATGTAGGAGGAAGTTCTAAACTATTGAATTCCTTTAAAATACTTTTACCTATACTTATAATAGATTGTATAAGCATGTAGAGGAAAGGGTTCTTTTGAAGGACTAATTCTGACCAAGATGATGAAAGGTAGAGACATCCGTTATTTTTTATATTTAAACGAATAAAAAAAAACGATATACATAGATCTTATTTTTCTAATTATTTTTTTATATCTTTTTCACTTCGAATTAATACCAGTGATCACTTGTGTACGTCAAATCATATCAGTTTAATAGAAGTTATTTGTATAATTATTTAATTACACAAATTGTTGTTTTGCCAATTTATTACAAGTCTAGAAAGTATATAATAATTCTGATCGACTCGTATACCGGTACTCCATTAATTAAAAATTGTTAAACTAGAAACAAACTAAAGATAAATATGAATAAATAACAAAATTTAGAGGTTGTAATTTTATTTTGACGTATTTTTTGTTTTATCTATGCTGGCTGACAGCGTCAGGGGGTTATTGATGTCAAAATCAGCTCATATCGACAAACCAGTCAAACCTACACAGTACACAGCCTACTAGTCTTGGGCGTAATAGTTCGCAACTAAGATCGAACGACCTAGTTCGCTTTTTTTAAATGAACTAGTTCGCTCTTCTAGTTCGTTAGTTCGCGTTTAGTTCTGAGCTCTTTGCTCTTCGTAGCAGGATCAGTTTTAGAAAGAGCAAACGATTTTTCTTGTATTGAATTATTTTAAGGTAGTTCGTTCGGTCGTTTTGATACTGCGACAAGATTATTGAAAAAAATTTACTTTTACTTAAAATATTTAGACACTAAAAGTGGGACAAAACTATGAATTAATAAAATATATATTTTTATTATAAATAAATAGGTTTATTGTTTATGTTGTAAATTTTTCGTCTTTATATATTAATTTAGTTTTGAAATTTATAAATACTTTATATGTATATATTATACATATTCTATACAATAAGAAATAACATTATTAACAATCGCAATTTGAATAGGCAACCATTTTATTCATTACCGCATACTAAAAATGTCATCGTAAATTTGTTTGGTTTATTTTAAAGTCGCTAATACTATACCAATATGGATCAAAATAGTTTACATTGCTCACGGTAAGTAATATGAGCGAGAGGCAGATAGCGTTTCGTGCGATTGCGAGCGAGACGTCAGTAGTTCCTGTGACACTTGATGTCTTCTTAACTCATCTGTCACGAACTAGTGAACTACGAAGCGAAAAATTTGGGATCCAGTTCGCGTAGTTCAGTTGTGGGAGCGATCTTTCGAACTAGTTCGTTCGCGAACTACACAAGACTACAGCCTACGTGCTGCTACGACTTAATGTCTACGCAATGTGAATCACAAAATGGAGAACCGACATATCGAACAGTGGAGGTTGAAACAAATAATATTCACCTATCATATCATATCATGGACCTGTTTTGTTTGTGGTTAGCTAATAATAAGTATTACGACATTGTAATTTGCATAGAGCACTGAATATGTATTTTTACAAGCTTTTTTTAAGTTACCATTTGTATCAATATGTTTTTTACTGACATATTTTTAATATCATTAAAATACGAAATTCGAACTTAGTAGTCATATTTGTGTTTGTCAAATCACGTTGTAATGCTGTTAATACATATTTTTATGGTCGCTTCGATAATCAGTCTTAATTTGATTTTCAAATGATGGAAACTAAGTCATTAGTAAATTCTACACGAGCTTCGGTTTCTTTACTTCGGAGATAAATCTTATTACCTTATCTTATATCTTTTCTTATTATATATTAATGTTCACGGGTTCCGTTTTTATAGTGATCATTAATAGTTTTATTATGCAAGACGAATGATGCAATATCCTGAATAATCCTGCGAAATGGCAGTATCTGAGTACAATTAACATTTTCATATCCTTCGTTTATGAGGACTCGTGTGGAATGGATTATAAGTAGATGAAATATATAAGTACACTTTATTCTAATGTTAATAACCTTAGCTGATGAAATAGAAATAAGGATTGCTATTAAAAAAAGGAAGGTCACTCAATGTTAGAACTGATTTAGAGATATTATTTATTGATATGTATAACATTCTATATAAATCGACATTTTAAAGTTTTAAATGTTCGAAACAAAATATTTAAAAAAAAAGTTGACTTTCTTAAAAGTAAATTCTTTTTAAAGTAGGTAGAATTATCTGGTCTACGTACAAGTAAAGTGCGTTGTACGTAATCAAAGAAATCTTTACTTCAAAAACATATAAAGAAAGAAATGAACAACTAATATATTTCGTGCCCCACCTTCTTTCCAATTTAAAAAGTAAGGATGCAGAAGTTAAATTCTTTCCTGCGGCTTGGCTTATTATATATAATATAATTTCCCCTTAGATATGATAGCACCTAAAGATCACAGCTTTATTATAACTACAGAGTAAGTTTCGATTTAAGTGTTAGAACAAATCCCTGTGAAAGAAAGTAAGGAAAATGATATTCAAGTACATGTGTATAATACAAATAAACAAATGAATACTAACGGCTAAGGGTTTTTCAATAGAAACATAAAATGAGTCACACGAGCGAGATTATTTAAAATGCATGTCACGGTTTTAACTGTTTGTTTCCCTTACCAAGTACCCAGTTAATTTTATATGTATAGGTACTTGTAGTTAAATGTTACCGTTGTAGTTTTCTTGCATCTAAACTATTAATCGAACTATTCTTAAAAAGAATGGAGGAGAACAAGCAGGTGTTAACTGTGCTCCTGCTTCATGATTAAGAATCCCGAACGTCTTCGAAACTAGCCCGGTAAACTCATGTAATTAACATCCGTACAGCTGGGTTAATATGTATATATATATATATATTATATATATACACTATTATATGTTTACCTATATATATATATATATATATATATATATATAATAGTAAACGTCGATCACATCAGTTAAGGAGCGCATCTTTTCTCTTTAAAGACTTGTTCATCGTATGATCGTATGGAAATACGCCACAAAATCTTTAACAACAGAACTTTATTTGGTACTTTATAGGGTGATATATGCTACTAATAAAAAAGACTATCTGTTTATTTGTAGGAAAATGTACTTTCAAACTAATTATGTAAGAACTTGATTTATTTTTATAGGCCTAATATTATTATAGTAATTTTATGTTACCATTACATTGGTTCTCAGCGACAACATCATCTCAGCATATTGGCCGGCAATGCTCTTGTGAATCCTCGGATGTTGCAAGGGTTCATGGGCGGCGGTGATCACATATCAACGGTGACCAAGCTCGTTTGCCCTCCTCTAAAATAATATATATATATGTATATATATTAATGCTTCAAATTATTGGGGTTATCTTAAATTTGTTGTTTCTTCTCGATTTTCCTTCAGAATCGCTCCCCCATCATGCAGGTGCAGCGTGAATTCACGTCGTGAACTCGGTACATGTCTATCAATTCGAAAATCTTCTTTTTGTACGTATTAGTTGTATGTATTATTACGGTTTGTATGTATTAGTATTAAATGGACGAAACTACAGCGGTCGCCACTATGATTATCAAGAAATACAATAGCTTATTACGATTATCTGTTACAAGATACATTAAAAGAGAACTGTAATAAAAACTGACATGTAAAGAAGATGGTTTATGACAAATACACATGAAACATATAAAGATATTAGTAATTAATTCTTTAGAAATGTATTTTATATTGATAATTGGATATACGAATGTGGACAAGTTCGCGAGTCGCGGCCGTGAACGTGATCCAGGAACACAAGTAACGCAAATCTAAAAACCTTAATATATATTTTTATTATTTATATTAAAATATTAATAAATCTGGACACATAGTATGTGTTGGAAAATGTAATTATATATTAAAATACACATAAATCAGTAAATTTAATTAAACGATAAGAAATTTGACGTTAGATCATTTCACGGATGTACTTTTACAATCATGACAGTCAGACTGTTATTATTTTTGACATTGTGTAAGTAAAACGTAATTTAATGGCGGATTAATATTTTTTTTGTAATAATATTTATATTTCAGATGTGACAAAATCATTGAACTACGACGATGATACAGGTCTGACGTTCTTAAAACAACCAGAGGAAGGTAAAAGGCGAGTGTTTAAAATTATTAAAATATGATAATTTAAAAAAAAAGTTACATATTTTTTACCTACATTGACATACAAGTTGTGTCCACAACTTCGTTCGCGAAGAATATGATTTTTAAAATAAAAGTAGGCTAAGTTACTTCTTATATCGGTTATCCGCCAATTCAGTTAAAATCGGTTTATCAGCTTCAGAAAATCGGTCCATCCGCTACAGAGACTAGCCGGACCAAACACACAGACAGACAGAAAATCATATATATATTTTTTATGCAAATACATTATATACTTTTAATATACATTTATTGAAAACCTGTTAATTTGGAATAACACGCAGACACCTAACTTTATTTATATGTATAGATACGTAATATTAAATACAGGAAGACATATATTAAATAAATTGAAACAACTATACAACTTACCTGTAAGATTGAGCTGATTGATAGGATATAATTTTGTAATGTTAACCAAACTTTGAATGATAGGTGCGGTATCTGTCCCACGTACTTCCAGAAGCTTTGCGCGTTTGACTTCGAGACCAACCAGACGTACATATTCGATAACACTTGTATCATGGACCTGTATAACTGCATCCACGGCTCAGGTGAGGTATAGCAACGGAAAAAAATTATATACTAACATAAAATATCTTATTGTTAATTAATACTAGTTGTGCCCACGACTCCGTGCGCGAGGAAATTGTATTTATGGTGGGTTGTCTTTCAATTATAATTTTATAGATCGTTATTATATAGTTAGCTAAAATTTTAGCCCAATTCATCAAAATATACGTGTAATAAAATTTTATCGTCAGAATATTATAGTATGGCGATTTAAGGTTACCACAATACAATCGGATAAGTCGTACACAAACGCACAGACACATGGCCAAATATTCTAAAAACCATTGTTTTGGTATTCACTATTCGTTAATAAGGATCCCCCAGTAATGATTTTTTCCAAATATGTACCGACAGTAATTACATATAGATTTATTATATGTATAGATTGATAGTAACAATTATAATTTATGAATTGTTACTGACCATAGGCAATAGTATAAAAAATCAAAATTCTTAGTTCAAATTAATATCATCAACTTCCTGCCCTTATCTCACTTTTGGCGGTGGTCGGCGCAGTATGTTTTTCCCTTCCATACTCTCCTGTTACTCGTCATCTCTGTACACACTCCCTTCTTTTCCGTATCGTCTTTCACGCAATATATCCATCTTTTCTTCGTCCGTTCTCTACCTGTCCATCCCTCCACTACCATAATCAGCGAATTTTTTGTTACATGGCTTTCATCTCTTTTCATAACACGCCCATACTATGACAGATGGCTACCTCGAATTTTTTCTGTCACTGGCACTACTCCCAAGCTTCCCCTAATATACTCATTTCTTATTCTATCCTTTCTTGTCACCCCACACATCCATCTTAACATTCTCATCTCCGTTACACGCAAACGCTTTTCATTTATCACCTTCATCGCCCAGCAATCAGATTCATACATAACGGCAGGTTTAATGATGTTTTTAGTTCAAATTAATAAGTAAATAACTTAAAAGAACAAGAGAAAGAGAGAGCGTAGTCTGACGTTTCATAAGTAAAATATATGCTTATTGTAATAAAAAAATAATATTATTAAAGTAAACAAACATAATATGTTTGACATTTGAGACATTAATAGATTTTAAAATAGTATGTTAAGTTTAACAATTCAATTGATTTCAGATTTCGTTAAAATGAACTATGAAAATTGCCTGTACTTCGGTAACTTTGCGTACGTTCATGGGCTGAAGCGTGAGGACTACGACTATCTGGAAGATCATTTAACCATTTTAGAGTCAAAAAAGAATCCAGATTTCGCAAAATAATAAACACAACTTCGCAAAATAATCCATTTATTATTATTTGTATAGTCTTTCTAAACCGGATACATTTAGTAGATTTGTGAAATAATTGCCATATAAAGAAAACATAATATCCTGTATTAATAAAATAGCAACACTTAACACTGCACTGTATTAACTTAAATCACTGTTATTGTCTTTAAACTGTATGAAAACTCAACCTTATTCTTATTAAGCTGCCTTTACACGTCCCTTAAAGTAAGTGTAAAGGCGGCTTAAGTAAGAAACATGGGTTAAGTGACTGCCATGTGCCCGAGTCGTTTGTAGTCGATTTTGTCCAACTGCACGAGGGGACGGAGCTGGTCTGCGAATGCCCTCATATCTTCACCGATTGCATCTTGACCTTGAGGGGCTAATACCTTCAATAAGTACCAATATTAATAAATAATAATATAATTTACTGTAGAAGTATTTGCTCTGAAGCAGTGGATATCTTAGTTGAGATTTATAATTATGACAAATACATTTTTTGATATGAGTAATTAAAGTGTACAATGATGGTGGATTAGTGGGTAGTTTTGAAATAGCAGACTCCTATCCTCGGTAGTTCTCAATAACAGCCATCCGATATATAGTTTATTTAGTTCACAATTTGATTTTAGAGTACTGATTGGGTGACTTGCACTGCGGTAGTCTATTCTTTCATGTTTATTTGAAAGCTGTTGCCCGCGACTTCATATTCATATAAGGCTGAATATAGAATATAGTTTTATTTCTCCTTTTTTTCCCTTCTACTCGATCTCTTTATAAATATTAGTATAAAAAATTTTAATAAAATTAAATTTTTTACTTAACTTTTATATATACTTTCAGACTGAAAAACATTAAACTTTAAGTGACAATTATTAGCTATAAAATAAATTAAACTAATATTTACAGATAGTTCCACTAGATAGCTCTGTGATATTGGCTCTGGAGGCATCGAACTTTGGGATATCTTGAACACCTTTGCCACTGTTATCTTCATTCTTCCTTTTCTGAACATGTATCCTGAAAAGGACAGAGAAAAGAGTTAATATTGCAAATAAACATTGATCATAAAGAATAATAACAAAAGTATCATAGATAATGATCTATGATAGATCATTCAATACTTTTGAGCATACATTTAAATAGTATTTAAATGCTATAGCCGCATAGTGAGGACATTAATAATATATTTCATTCTTCTTTTCGGTTAAATAATTGTGTTTGTAAAAATTCAAGATGTAATAAGTATACATAGAAAAGAACTTCTTTGTTTTTTTTAGTTTTATAACCAAATACCCAATAAAAAACTGCATCATTTTGATTAATGTTAATTGTCATGTCTATATTTTAGAAACACTGTCAATGCAAATTTTGATACTTCTTGTAAAAGAGAGATATAATAAAGACAATACTTAACATTAATAATTTATCAAGAACTTTTTTTTAGGCCTAAGAATGTTATAACGATATTTAAGCATACATAGTCCCTTCTATTTAGTTATGCAGTTAATGATTAACTCAAAAGATATAATATGTAAAATGAATATTTACCTTTAACACTATATTCAAATTCAATCCTGCATCCTAATTCATTTAGAAACTCAATCAGCATCCCACTGCACGCTATGTCAAGACTGGATCTCACCACGGTTGGTCTGTTCTTGTCTCCTAGATCTGGCTGTCCAATATATCTCAACTGGTATGGCATATCCCTAGCATCAAGAGCCTTACGGACCCGTAACATTAGGGGTGCTGCCTAAATAAAACGAATATTATACAATTATATACTATTTTTTATAAAATAATCATTAATATTCAATTAAGTAATTGAAATAATTAATACCTGTTGATTGGGATCTCGTAAACTGAAACAGACCTCTTGGTCATCGAAGGTTTCAGGACCGGCGTCGACGTTGTCACAAAGACCACGCAGGCGGTGTAGAAGAACTTCCACCGCAGAGTCTAGTACTGAACCCTGAATATAAAATCTTTCGTTATTTAATCCATGCGTGAATACACAATTTTGGTCATTTATACCAACCTGTAACAGATACTCTTGATTTGGAATAATATTAGCTTTCAGTGCCTGTGAAAGGCTGTCCGTAGCTGTAATAGGAGGTGCATTTGCGGACATTTTTTTATGTTATAGACCCCTTTTTTTACTGGAAAAAACTACGCTGTAATAAAAATACTTTTTTTTTATCTTATTTAATAATTGGTAAGAACAAAATCTTTCTCAAAACAAGAAACTTTGAGATACATCATAAATAATAAACAGTAAATAATTAATTATTGACAACTGACATTTGACAGGTTAAAAATTTTATAGTACATACATAACATTGTGATCTTTTCAACATTATGAGTGTCTACTTTTTTTTATGGCAGAATTAACATTTTTTTTTATTTATTGAAAATGTTTCTACTAGGCGATATAAGCATGTTTAATGATAGTAGTCTATGAAAAAGTAATCACATTCTGTGAGCAAGTTATCGTCTTGACAGTGTCAATTGTCATTTGTCAAGTTGACAACTTGTAATATTTTGAATTATTGTTTACCTCACTGATTGTTCACATATCGTGTTAATATTCCTTATTGTTACATCCGAAATTATTAATACTTGTGTTCTTATTTTCTAGCATTTTAAAGATGACGGGTCATGTTTCTATTAGATTGGCTTCGGAAAGGGTTAATCATTATGTACCTTCCACAAATGAATTGCCGAGGTTTTATACTCCGGGGGAGGTTATAACTGGCATGCAAGATTTTATGCGGTAAAGTATTCCTAAATATTGAAAGACTTCAGATATATAGGTTGTTTATTTAAAAGGCTTATGTTATTTCCAGTGGCCATGGTACATACGCTGAAGACGATTCCCTTAAATCTTCGGTGGCAGGTGTTATGCAAAAAGTAAACAAATTAATATGTGTGCGACCACTCAAGAATAGGTATGTGGGAGAGATCGGAGACGTAGTGGTCGGACGAGTTTTAGAAGTGCAGCAGAAGAGATGGAAGGTGGAGACTAACTCTCGTTTGGATTCAATTTTACAATTATCCTCTGTAAACTTACCAGGTGGAGAATTGGTAAGAATTGTCATGTCAATGTTTAATTCAAAATTATCATTTTTACAGGGATTTTATCTAAACAAAAAATTATTAAATGTGATTTTGTTCTTACTAAAAATCAATTAATATTAAATAATAAAAAATATTTTGAAAATTAAATTACAGCGTCGAAGATCAGCTGAAGATGAACAGATGATGAGGAAGCATTTACAAGAGGGTGATCTAATAAGTGCCGAGGTGCAAAGTGTTTTTTCTGATGGCTCCCTCGCTTTGCACACTAGAAGTTTAAAATATGGCAAAGTATAGTTCAATACATTAACCATTCATAATTAAGATAAATTCTTTTTGTATAATCTTACCATAGATATCTCAATTTTCAGTTATCACAGGGAGTACTAGTCAAAGTATTCCCATCTTTAATAAAGCGTCGGAAAAACCACTTCCACAACTTACCATGTGGTATTTCAATAATATTAGGTAACAACGGCTACATTTGGATCAGTCCTCACAAACAGGACATTATTGTTGAGGAGAACCAAGATGAAATAGAAAATTATGAGCTTCAAGTGAGTTAAAGTTAATAAGACCACATTTACACATTTTTTTTTCAGTTTTTTTATTTTATACATAAATAAATAAAATGTTTTTTATTATTTCAGGCAATTAATCGATCGGATAGAGAAATAATAGCGAGGGTAAAGAATTGTATAACGGCTCTAGTCGCCTCCAAAATGATGCTCGATGACACGAGTATCATGTTTGCATTTGAACAAAGTTTAAAATACACTAATGTTAAGGATCTTTTGGACCCCGAGGCCATGCTGGATATAGCGTTCCTCACACAGCATATGATGAATAACATGGAAGAATAAACATATTATATCGATTTTAATTTAGTTTGTAATAATTAAAAAAACAAAAAAAAATGTATTATTTAATTTTAATTGGCAATCCATTCTCAAGTACTCAAATTAATAGCAAGGGTATTGAATTTTTGTTTCAAATTATTATCAGAATGCGTTGTTTATTTTATTTCTTTATATCTTTTCCATGTTCAGTCAATACTAGTTATCACTTGTGTTCTTATTAAAATAAGTCCTGTAAAGACACTCTCTAACTTCATTAAGTCTCCAAACTTGCCCCGCTCTCAGAAGACCCACAACAAATTCGGAGGTTATTTTATTATTGTGATCAATAACTTTTCATCTTTGTACTTCAGTAATAGCATAATATTATTTATTTATTTATGCACCAGACAAAAAAAAGACACTTATAAAAGACATATACATAGGATGAACTTATCTCTAAAGAGATCTCTTCCAGCTAAATTAACACTAAACCTACCAAGTACCGGTCAAATTGACCGTTTTTAAACTTTTGTAAAACTTACACATTTTTAAACGTTATAATATCGTTATCAAACTACACGACAATGCTTAGAATATACATATAATATTTTCTACACTCTTTACTTTTAGTTATTTCCATTATTAAATGCGTTATATAATAAAATAAATAACCGGTCAATTTGAAGGCGCGCGGTAGGAACAGGTATACAAGAATTGTCGGTAGGTTTAGTGTTAAATCAGTAACTATTCTGAAGTCATTATTTCTGTTTGGTAAATAATTTTATATAAAAAAATTATATTCACGTTTTTTTTTGTATATTTTGTACTTTTTTGGTGGTTTAGAAAAAAGTCAAACATGAACATAAGGACAGAAAAACAAAAACATTTTGAAATATGATTTATATATATTATTCTGATTATTATTTTTATAAAAATGAGAAATTACACAATAAGATTGGCACTCAGTTATTAATATAGGTAACATTCATATCACTCACATTATTATAAAATCTTAATAATAGTAATAATTAAATCGTATAAAAAACATCTTACAAACTAGTTGTTACCCGCGGCATCGTCTGCACGGTGACTACCAGTTATAAAATACAATACAATAATGTATCTATAAAAAGTTATCACAAATATTAATAAGAAAATTCAAAAAGTTTTATAAATAATTCCTCACAACACTTTAATTGATAAAGTAACACATGGGAAGCCATTTATTGCACCTTCTTGTTTCTCTTACCGAGAATTTTCATAAGACTCTTGGACATGAAGTACGGCTTGTCCGGAGAGCCGTCGTTTCTTTCGCAATCCTCGACTGAAATCGAAAAATATTGTTTAATATTATGATTTACAAAGTTTTAATGAAAACAAAAGTGATGCAGCAAATTCTCTCTTATTTATTTTTATTTATGTTTTTATAATAATAACAAAGATTGACATATCTTTTAAAAGAGATCTCTAACAGAAATCTTTAATTATTTGAGAAAATTTGCGTTAATAATGAATATGGAAAAAAAAATTAAAAGTAACTTAAATTCATGATATAGACATGATAAATGATAAATATAAATACGTACAAATAACATATACTTATAGATATAAGTATAATCAGGAGTATATAAACATATAACTTAAATTTACATAAATATATATGCCAATGAAATATCCAAATACTCACGGAAACACAGGAACAAAGTGTCCACAGCCACGGAATAGACGTTAAAGAAGACTGTGCAGATCAGGTAAGTGGCGAGCGCCAGCAGCACCGCCGGCACGTGGTGGTAGTGCAGCCGCGCCCCCCCGGCCTCGTACAGCGCGCCCCACTCCAGCAGGTAGTACACCGCGAATCCCACCCCCACCGACATGAACACCTTGGACAGGAAAAATATCCACTCCGCCACCTGGAAATCATTCAGGAGTTAAGGAGTTTAGTTTGGATTATATGCCATTTGCAACAAAATTTATGTTATGAATTATGAAAATGTTAATAATTTATCATAGAATTATACTTAAAATTAATAGAATTTTTCAATTGTTTTATAAAATCACCTTATCTACAACGACTAGTCGGACGACGTTCCTCATGAGCAGCGAGAACGCATCGCCGGCGCTCTTGCAGAAGTTCTTTCCGTGTATAGCGCACATGATGTATGCATTCTTGTTAATAAACTTCAAGAAGCTCTCGAGACACCAGAAGAAGCACCGACAGCAACACAATATAGCTCTTGTAAACGCATTGTCGAACTTCTTCACTTTGTGGTCTATGTATTCTATAACGACTCTGATGACGCGGACGATGGCTATTATAAGTGCACCGAATGCCACTGTTCCTAAATGATACCTAAAATCATTGTCATTTATTTTATCTGCTAAAAATAATACAAATTTACCGATCAATTAATTAATCGATAATAAAATCGATTTGGTATTAAATATCAGTAAAAATTGTTACTATAACTGGATTAACGTCATCTTAAATAAAATGTTTATTATTATTAAGAAAGGCGGTCAAATATGAGAAATATAGTTCATAATAATAAATATGTGCTCACCGAAGTGTAGTATAAATTGCCGACGTGAGAGTGAAGAATGGAAGGTCTTTTTTACGGAAAGTCCAGTACCAGGTAGAGAATGTACTCGCTAGCGTCATGTCCGCGACGCCGCTTATGAAAAACATTGCCCAGAAGAATCCTAGTGCGTTGGCGACTGAAAAAAGATAATTAGAATGAATGAAAAAGATAGAGAAAGAAAGATAAAAAGATATACTTACGATGTAAGTATACGATGTGGTGCGGGCTGTCGACGCCGGTGTAGTGGCAGGTCGCGTTGGAGCACAGCAGGGACGTCGTGACGTCACGGCACCGGGACGTGAACGTACCGGGATCGCACACCTCACCGTCCTATTAACAATGATAATATTTAACACATTATTATTAATAATTAATAATTATTTTTAACTTTTTACTATCTAGTAAAATAAAATAACATCTTTTGCTTTCAAAATGTGTGGTTGTGTTTAAGAATACTATTTTGGGCATTTAATTGCGTAGTAAATTGAATATTTGATAAATACTTCGGACAACGTATTATACGTATTATTCCGACTAGCCGTAGATTATTGGATATTATATTCTAGGACACTTGTACTAGTGTCCCAGGCTTCGTATTACATAAGCTGGATATTATTACCTCTTTATAAATATCGCCGCAGTCGCAGTTAGTATCGATCCGCTTGTTCACGACTTGGAATACCGAGTCCCCGATAGATAGTAGGTACATCAGAACTAAAACTCCATAACCGATTATAGCGCACTGGAATATCCACGGGAATATTGGAAACAGTATTGTACTTTTATTAGCAGATACTGCCCTGAAATAATAAATATAAATATCATTATTTTTATTACAATTCAAGTCAGATTACTATTTAACCATACTTACTTGCTTCCCTCACGTATTAGTGCTATTGCAATTGATATACGCTTCCTCAAAAATATCATCACCAGCAGTAATATCACAAAGACAACAGCCAGAAGTATGATCAGTCCGAGCCAGGTCTGGTATTTACCGAAGATGGACTCCACGTAACCTTTCAGGTTGGTCTGCTGGTATATCAGCTTATTCTCCTTGTAATACACGTAGTTATTGTAACACAAGTACATGGCTGAAAAAATAAATATATTATATATAGTACCGAGAAAATTACCAACCGATGGGACTTACCGAAGAGAATGAGAGCGAAGAGACCCGTGATGGAGATCCAGACGACTGGCGCGACCACCCATCTCAGTAGCAGTATATACAAGAAACACAACAGCACCACGCCGCCGAGTGCAGCCACCAAGTACCAACGAGACTGCTGCAGGTCCTGCACTATCTGAGACGACATCTGCCCCAGAACAGCCATAATTAATTGTATTACCATTATTACATATGTTATATTGTTTAGAACAGACTCAGGGAATTAGTAAATAGTTGATTGTCGCGTTTTATAAAATGGTTATTACCTTAAGTATTACGACCTCGAGTGTGGGACGTTATTTAACTTACCATTTAAGAGTTTTATGTGAAATAAAGTAGGGAAGATTGTGTGGAAGATTTGTCTTCGGTTAAAATATATTTCTTGGACATTCGGCATCTTAATTCTAATATAAAGTTAGATGGTTGATTTAAGTTGTGATTCAATTTCCAATAATAAATTTAAAATACTCAGTAGTTGCAGTGAATGTCATTACTATATAATATTATGAAGAATGTGAACATTAACTAGCATGCAACAGATATGAAAAGAAGTGCTTAATTATACATCTAATAAGTTATGACATGGATGCTAAGTGCGAGGTGTACGCTACCTGATTGAATTTAATCAACTTGGAGAATTGTTCGGTCACCTGGCCTTCCTCCAAGTTAAGGTCAGATATCTCTCGTATGACTTCGACGGCTGCGGTGACGTTTACAAAGCACCGACCCAGCACTGTTTTAAAGGCATTGAGTTACTAAGCTCTAATATTACTGCGCGTTAGTTAAAAGGACTATTATTTAAAAACGAATAAGGCGAAATTATTTACGACTCGTTCGTTATTGAGAAGCTCGTGCAAATTGATACAATAGGTTGAAATAGAACATATAATTAGTCATGTTGCACATGCGGGTGAGTGCAGTCGTGCAGTCCAGCTTCTCCTGGCTACCTACAATTTTGGCATCGTTCGCATCCTTCGTGAAGAAGGTGACGAAACTCGCGGTTATCCAGCCCAAGTATGAATCGAAGGCATTCACGAAGTCTTTCACCGACTTCTGAGTCTCTTTCGGGTTGCGGTCGCACGTTCCAGCGAAATTCCTCGAGCCGGTGCTGTCACAGGCCAGGACGGAGAGGTCTCCAACGCAACGGAACAACACTGAGGCGCGATAGGGCTGTTTTGCATTCAGTTATACGAAGCGACACAATTATCTTTTAAGATTATCATGCCACCAATTTTAGTACCAGAAATCACATCACTTTACTAATTCTCTTGACATTTACAAACATATGTAACCAAAAATAATTAATTAATTTACCCGGTTGGCTCTGTAGCACGTAGCTGGCGCACTGCTCCTCCTTGATGTGTCTCCTCGCGTCTTCCGGAGTCATGGTCTGTATGCTGGTGACGTTGTCCGTGCATACCATATTTTGTTTTAGTTCCTCGAATGATGCTGGATTTTGGATAAATTCTTTTTCGAATATTATCGTTTTCTCTGGACATTTTGTAACACATACCTATAAAATAACATATTTTAGTGACAATGAAGCCATAATGATTGATTTCTTAATACCTTAATAGCATTGGCTTGTATTAGTTCATGACAATATATGTATTGTCTTTTCTTTGTGTCTCTTTATGAAGACACTAAGAAAAGTATTGATAATATAATAATAACTAAATGAAATAGCTATGTCCTACATCTATACCTACATATAAATAAAATTGAAGTGTCTGTTTGTAATATGGAGTATATTAACAGATTTTCAATAAATGCATAAAAAAAAATGTTCGCTCCGTTTCTCTGTCTGTTTGGTCAAGCTAATCTCTGAAACGTCTGGATTCATTTCAAACTTTCAGAAGTGTGGATAACTGATGTTATAAGGAGTAACTACTTTTATTAAAAAAAACATTCCTCACGAACGAAGCCAGGGGCGCAGCTAGTTCATAACTAAATGTGGTATGGTCACCAAAATTTTTGACGATCGCAAATAAAACTATTTCAAATAAAACACAATAACATATGTTTTAAAACATATTAATTAAAGATTGTCCTGTTATTTTATTAGAATCCCAATTAAAAATTAAAATTCCAAAAACATTTCCTTAAATATATCTATTATTTTAGTGTAAACATGTTTTTTGTTTTGGAAAAACCAAATTAACTAAATAATTAAGGGCAAATATTTATAGCTATCCTTAAATATAAATAATTTAACAAAATATTGTTTTTATTCCTATTTTAGCATTTGTCTTCCTTCTATCCAATAAATTGAACAGGATGTTATTTTACAATATAAGAATATATTTTATTATAAATTTTTTATTCTAATAGTCAAATTAATTGTTATAACATGTTGCTCATGTTTGCACCAAAAATATTACCTAATTACGTTTTTTTAGAATAATTTCTTTTGATGTTGGTGCGATAAATAATATATATTATAATAAACTTACTTGTGGTGTAGGACAGCCAGTTATTGGCGTGCCCGGCGTCAGACACTTGGCGATGTTAAAGAATAAGAGATATTTTTTATCTTCAAGGCCCGAATCCACTCCGCAACGGCGCCCTTTCGAATCGATTGGCGCTAAAAGTTTCTCCACGCTACCTCGAGTCATACCTAACAATTACATTTGTATCATTTGTGTCATTGTTGTTAATCAATGATTTATAAAGTATAGTGATTTCAGTGTTAGTTATTTACCGTAATAGCCAATATATCCCCAACCTCCGAGAAAGACAATGAATATTATCAGCCATATGATATCCGTACACGATCTATTTCGTGTCGGTCCGTTGAAGTTCGGATCATATCGTATCGGCTCTCCTGAAAGAGACAAAAAATTATTAAAATTATCATTATCATATTCTTTCTATCCTAAAATTTTTTTTCGGTATTTTTCTCATTATACAGAATATAAATTTATTATTTCTATTTATTTTTTACTATAACTCACATGGAATTTGAGTATTTTTTTTTTATTTGATAGTCAATTTATTAAAAAAAAAAACTAAAAATCACATACATCAAATCAGTATTTATTAATATGAAACGTCAAAGCAGACGGAGTCACAGACAAAAGTTAGTAGTTTATGAAGACATGACATTAACATAATATTACCATTTCACATGAGTCATGTCATTTTGAAAACTACTGTCTCTAACGACACATGTTTTCTACATTTTCTTTGAAAACTAAATGAATATTTTCAAATACTTATTGCGCTAATTATTATAATGATTCCATTATATTCCGCAATCTATATACATTACAATGTTAGCAACGCGACGTAAGTTGATATTTATGTATTAAATAAATATGTATTTTTATAATTATATATAATTAGTGTGGACAAAGAATGTTTTGTCGATACGATACGGTATTGATCAGTCATTAATTTTAAAACGTTCACGATATGATACACTTTAATGATAGGATATGATACACTTGAATGATACGGTGATACGATACGAGTGGGCTTTTAGCTTAAAAATAACTGCTTCAAAATAAATAAAGTAAATTCCTTTAATTCCAAATATCTCATTTATATGTTAATGAGGTTTATTGTTAATTGAAATCGTTAATAATAATTTGGTTTCTATTATTAATATATATTAGTTATTTAAATTGAAATCCTGGTTTACGAAGGGAATAGATACGTGAGTGTATGCTTCTGTAATGGTAATATTGAGATGTATGGTAATGATGAAATAAGAAATATAAGTAAAATAAGAAATTGGCAAAGGTAATAAAAACGTGAGAAGCAATCATGGTCTCGTAATACGGTAGAATGGTAAATGTGAAACGAGTATTAATTATTATCGATGGTTATGGAAGACCACAGAAGACTGGGATGGAGTGCCTCAAAAGGAAGTTACCACTAGGATGACGTGTGATAGAGGATGGAAGGATTTCACATATTCCATCCCAAATAATTGGGATAAGGTCAAGGGGGTGATAATATTAATTTGTAATATAACTAACAAATTATCGTAAACCTATGGTATTTCAACAACAACAAAAATATTTCAGAGACATTTAACAACTTTGGTAAAGAATATATTTTTCTTAAACTTTACAGCGTTTTAGTATTTAAAAAAATACTTATTTATGTAGTTTCTCCTATGGTATTCAGGTCAAGTTAGAACTATTTTACAAATTAGACCTCAAGATGGATGCTTCAGTTTAAACACAGGGTTGTCTGTCGATCAGTGAAAAACAACTCATTTTACACAATATTATTATGAATTTAGAATAATGTAATTAAAAATTACTTAATACAATATATTTCTAAGGTTATGTTTATTTATAAAATGTGTACTTACAATCACTTTGGACTAGATAACGTAAAAAAATAAAGATAAGCAATGACAGTAAATTAATATAATCAACCGAATGAAGACAAAAACTCACTGGACTCTTTAGCTGGAACACAACACTCATCACAGCACCCCATAGCAGCACACTATCACATTTTAACACACATATCACAAAAATAACACTTAAACTTTCAGCTTTTAAATTTACACTGAATATTTTAAAGTGTTGCGTTCACCAACTCTTATCTTGAATCTTGATGTTTGATAAGTAAATACTAGGTACATTGCTAAATTATGATTGCTAAATATTTTTTGTAGGAGAAAAGTATTTATAGACTTCACTTTATATTCATAGCCATCCTGATTTTCTAATTTATGTAGTGTAATATATAATATGAATTGTAACGAACCGGAGTCTGTGCATATTTTATAAGTAATTGCTATATTAAGTAACTGAGAACAAATGAAAATAAATATATATTTGTTTTTTTCGCGATTCAGACTACTAGACGGATTCTGATGAGATTTTGTATGGTTATAGGTTATTGCCTAATTGTTATTCCAGCAAAATCATTTATAAAGATTTCATTAAAAATATAGGAAGTTCTCATTTTCTCTATTTCAAACTAGAAGTTCTCTTTTCAATAGACTTTTTAAATCATTTTTATTTAATGTTTCTTTCTTGTAACACCTTGTTCCATAGTGTCCTTGTTCTCTACGCTTCTAACAATTTAGGTAATTCAAATCAGAATCAAATAACTAATTCTATCAAATACAACCGTCACACAACATACGTACATAACAATCTGTCAAGTTGTAAATCTTTAAGACTTCTAAACTTTAAAGGGTTCTTAATACACTGATTAACCTAAATAGGTATATATTTTCATGTAATTAAATTAAGTCTGTGTACAATCCTACAGCACCAGTAATGAGCCATCTTGGAATAAAATTTTTCCAAACGTATGTATAGTATAGTTTGAATTTATAATTACATTTCAAAGCAGTTTTCGGTTATGAACCTGTATTTTCGAATATGAACCATTACCTATGCCATATCCGAGGAAAAGTGAGGGAATAAAAAAAAAAGTACCTATGATGCAGTAAAAAGTATTTATACGTTGCCCGAGATAGTTAACTATGAGTTATATCTCATCAGACTTCATTGTACAATGTCCATTACTTGTGAGTCATGAATTTGGCTGTTTTATTTGTTCGAAACCTTCAAAAACTATTTTTAGGTGTAGATTACATCAGGGACACAACGATTACGATTACTTTTAGACAATAAAAATACTATTTTATATGCAGGTATATATTTAAGGTTACAAGTTTTAGAAAGACTTCCTTATTCAGAAAACGCAAGAGTGGGGGGGGGGTTACAAATAGAAATAAAGACTGTAAATATCAACCCGGGATCGTTGAGAAATTGAACCGACTACCGTTGTCTCAACAGACAGGGCTACTAACAACTGCTCCAACGCTCCTTATAGAAATTTATCAAATATTTCCATATGTATGATTATTAAAAATGTTCTTTTGCCACATTTTTGTATATACAAAGTTATGTATTATTTAACTTAGCATCTATAATTTAATACGATTATCTACTAACCTACCTTTGACACATATAAGTTATTAATATTAATAAATACAGAATACAATATTGTACTTAACAGCAGCCATAAATACCTACAAATCATTAATTATGTATCTCCGTTTACAATACGAGTGGTATGAGGGTGAAATACCTACAATATTATAGATAATTTCATTTTTTACATCCTCAGTATAGGATGAAGTGGTTGTCATCAGTCGCGTCCTGATGGTTATAAAAATAGACCTCACTACCTCCGCTAAGTTTTAAATTATTAGACTCTTGCTAGCGTCTTTACCCCCCCCCCCTCCCTATCCTATCCCGAGTCGAGTAATATCTTATACAAAACATTCTCTATTGTTTTTATATATAGTCACTTTCCTGTTAACCAGAGAAAAAGAGTCCTATATTGACTTGCAAACTGACTAAAAGAAGAAACCGAAGCTAAATTTCATCTATGTCTAACAGTTTTTGTTAATAGATTACGTGCAAAAAATTATTTAACTTGAATTTTGAACTATGACAAAAATAATTTCGTCTCAAATATATGTACAAATTTTACCTTCTTATTATCTTATCTTTTGTCAATATTATGACTTTATTCTTTTATCTTTAATTATAGAGAAGTATTAAGATAGTAAACATAATGTATGTAGTTTATGGTATGTTAACGCCTCCGGCTCCGGCCTCCGTCCGAATTATTGTCATGAAGAACTTTTAAACAAATAAACAGAATCCGGTACGCATTTTTAATGATTGTTTATTTTGGCATTACCATAGTACTAGCGTTCCTGATACAGAGATGTGATAAACAGTATAGTTTTGTATTGATTTCTAGCTGCAACTGTATATAGTTGTCTAGTTTAGTTTGTACTACAACATGGTACAACATGGTACATCATGGCACATCTGTACTATGTTATACAGCAATTATATTCCTGTTATAGGCTGAAGTATATTTGTGTTTTATAATGCAGATTAGGATTTCTTAAAAACAATCCCGGAGATAATAATCCAATTCCATGATATTTCCTGTATGTTATGTCGGTTGATTGGTATGTCATTAAGATTTTACCTTTATTATAAATCTAATATGCATAATAATTAATAAAATGTAACAGGATAAATGGTTATTATAAAGGCAATTAAAACGTGCGAGTTTTATAACTACAGTGAATGAACGCTGAATGAACATTGAAAGTGACAAATGAAAATAAACTCTTATTTCAATAACATCACATATTTCGAGCATCTCGAGTCACCCATGACGTTAATAATCATTTAAACTGACGTAGTTATGACATTTTCACGAATATAACAAACACATTTAAACAAAACATTTTTATAACATATTATAACAACAGGATAAATTAAACACTATATTGATTAAATTACATATAAATTATTTGTGTGTGTGTTTTTTTTAATCCACAATTAACTATTATTTGAGGTCACCGAGAAACACGTCGATATGCGCACGCGACGATTCATAAACTACATCTAATAGCACATCTTGTGATGTACGGACAACGAGACGATGATCACTCATAGAACCACGTAGGATGTCTTGTTAACTGACTTGTACTTGTATTCTTCGTACCTTTAAAGATACCTTGAAAACTGTGTTATCTTGCATATATTTGTGAAATAGGGACAGTCTATTTTAGTACAAGCGAATTATTTCATAACCTTAATATCTTTTTAATCAATATTTAATAAGTAATTCAGAAACTTGTGGTTGGTGATACATTATTTGTTAGTAGTATGAAAATAATGCAAATCCAATTAGCGTTCTTATTACCAGCATGCAACTGGAACACTTGTTACTGAAACTTGTCAGTCATAGTATAATCTACAGAGCTTCCCGTCCTCGGAACCATGTAACGTTATTTACGTCTGTGCGTCAGCCGTGGTCAGATTCACGTTTGAATTTTATTAATGTTTTGTTACTTTCTGGGCTAAACATATATATTTAATGTAAATAAATAAAACCTCTATGCACTAAATAGGTTACATATCGATGTCTCTAGAATTAAAGATGGCGGAGTCTTCTAATTTTTTTATTTAATATAACACTTCGATATCACATTTTGTACAAGGTATATTTTGTACCTTTAAATAATTTATTAACTAAACTTAACATAATTTAGTTTGATATATGTATTTGAGATAAATAAATATATGTAAACGAGTATATTATAAAAAAAATATAATATAATGGGATGTCGCGTTGTAATCCATTTGGTAAGTTAAAAACTGACGTGACTAAAATGTAATAACGAAAACGAAAGCCGAAACTATAACAAACACTAAGCAAGTAAACACAGGTCGATAACAGGTATATCTAAAAATATGAATCATTTGAAAAATACGAAAATAAATGCATTAATTGCGTAAATGTTTGAAGTGATACGCTCGATGCACTTAACACTTATTACTTGATTGATCCATGAATCATATATTTCACAATAAATTAGTTATTAATAATGAAATTTCTCACGTAAAGGAAATATAAAAAATACAACCAATTAAAAAACAAAATGCAATTATTATTTATTGTGTATTTTTAATTTGGTATGAATATTTTTATTATTATTAATTTGTTGGATTGTTGCTCCAGGTCAATGACCGTAAGTGATCTAAAGGTCGTTGGTTCGATTCCTACAGGAATACCAAAACTAATTACAGTAATTATGAAGAGAAAGTTACTTATTTATATAAGATTATATATTTTATTAAATGAAATTAATTAACTTTGACAACAAATCATTTTAACTAGATGTAATTAAACATAGAATTAGCTAATTTATCTTTTGACTTATCTTTATATAAATAAAAAACTCGTGTCACGATGTTTGTTTTTGATATCAATGTAATTGTGTACATATTTACTGTTTTTAACTTAAAAATACGAGTTTTTATCTCAATTAATAATCATATTTTTTTTTCAAGCAAATTTTATTTCATTCATTTCATTTTTTAGTTCTACAGGATTCTAACAGATGGCGCTGTTAATAATAAAATTGTAATTGTTTTAAAATAGTTTATGAAGTGGCAGTCGAAGTTGCTGGCAACAGATTGTTTACCATTAATATTAATAATACCTATACATATATTATGTTGGATGTGTGTCGAATATAATTTAAGATATATGTAATTTTAAACAAATTTAATTAAAATAATATTTGAATAGGTAGCAACTATGTGTATGTAAAAAGGTTTACCGATGTCACAAATGTAAAATAAATAGTAAACCACTTCTAACAATAATCAATTAACGGTCTCACCCGCTAATGGCGTAATTTGTTAATTATTATACCCACATAATAGCCATAGTTAGATAAAAAAAGAAAAAATAAGTCTAAAATGACAATAGTGAAACTTGTTTCTTCTTTATAATTATACGCTTTTGTCTTGAAAAGAAAACAAACATCACAATAAGTTAAATATTTACAATCATTGTGAAGATAACTTACCATAATCTTTACCCATTGTTTTATTTTATAATTTCACCAAAACTAATATTTATTCCACCAACAAATTAAATTCAATTAGTCACAGTCACACAAGAGAAAAACCCAAAATTACTAAAATAACAATATCACAGATATATAAATTGTATTAAAAACATTTACTTTACACGGAAATAACCGACTTACAAAAGTTATACAATTATAACAAACTATTGTGATTTGTTTACAAGCGGCAGTGAAAGTTAACGTAATGTCGGCGGAGGCAAGAGCCGTCCTATTCCTTTCGCAGTGCAACGGTAACTGTTGAAATGATTGAGATTCATGCTTGTTTCCATTCTACAGACTATATCATATTTCACTTTTTCAGAACTATGTAGGTTTATTATATTATATAGTCTGTGGTAGTGACTGATCTGATTAATTTAATTTTCAGCCAACAGTATAATGCAACCGAACAATGCTGAACACTACAAAAGTAAACAGCAACTGCGCCTTATCAAAAGAGGCCCAATTAAGATTAATCATACAAGGACTTAACTGGTTGTACTTTTATCATATTTAATTGTAACAGGCGACGGTTTTATTACTCTCAGCCTTTGCATCCTTTGTATATGACCAAAGAGTTCTTAATGTTTCATATGTAATATTTGTCACATAATCTCTATTTGTTAATATATTTTATATCTGCTAATAAATATTATGGAACATGGATTATATAATATAGATCACTAGATACGGACGGTATTGTTGATAAAATACATATAATTTATTATATACCTTATCATTAGTATGCATAAAAGTGTTTCAGCGAAAACTATTTACCGTTTAATTGATGGTAAGCAGATTCGATTTTCGTTTGTGACAAAATATTTTACTGTGTACTTTTTTATTATTAAATTAAAAAATTAAATCACGTTAATAAAACTTTTTCTGACATATATGTATATATTATATAAAAAAGTCGATCACCACATTGTCTGTCTGTCCTTCCGTTTGTCGGTTTGACCTTCCTTTAACGTCTAAACTATATAGTTCAGTTGATATCATTTTTATTATAAATTAGGGAATTTCCGTTTGAAAACTTTATATTATATTTATAAATTAAGGAAAAATAATATCGTTTGGTTGATTTTAAAACTTTGGTATATTAAATTAATACTACAGTATAGTTTTAGCTCCTGAAGGAATACTCTTAATAATAAAAAACACAAAAAGATAGTAACGACGCGTTATACACTTGTATATACACTTATCCAATAAATTAATAAATTATCGTAAATTAAATTATTATATATTATTATAGACTATAGGTTATTTTTATTCTTTCACAAATCAAAAATGGTTTAAGCATAATTATATCGGATTTAGAAATAAAGAATTTTAAACATATTTATGTACATGCTTAACAAATGTATTAATAATTAATCAATAATATATTGTAATATTGTTGTTTATAATTATTATAATTGATAATTCATAGACCCTCAATTATTTATTACACTTTATTTAATCAAATTTTCAGATGAATATTAATAAATAAATTTAGTTACGGATAAGTTTTGTTAATTACAAATACAGATGAAGGGATGTTCAAGTGATTTATCGATTTTATTAAAATTATTATCATTAATTATAAATTGCACAAGAAACTTCCCCGTGATTGACATATTGACGCGTCGCATTCATTCGCTCTTCAATTTATAAACACTCGAGATAATATCGATAAACGATGATAAGAATGTTTATCGATTAAATTACAAGAAATTATGTGTAATGTATTCATAAAAATATTTTTAATAATATATTAGCTTAAAAGAGAGACAATAAAGAGAAACAGGTGTCAACCTAACTATTTAACGTATATCAGGACATGGAATGTTCTTGACGCTTAGAAATTTTAAAATTAATTATTAATATCGTTTTAAAGTATACACATTTTAAAGGCATTTATAAAAAGTTTAAAATTTTTTAAATTTACTAGAATTACTAAGTTACAATGCCATAGAGATTCCTATTTTTAATGCATTCATGCTTTGTCACAGCAATTTCACGTATGATATGTGTTCAGATTGCAAAACATTGTTGACAATAGAACATTGCAAGAAGATAAGTTTGCATAAGGCAATTGTTGACATATTTTTTTATGAACGTGAAACACTAGATTAGCAATAGATAAATAAACATTATGAATATATAATAAAACTATAAATTCCAGACAGGAAGAACCTACGTCATATTATTCATACGTAGATGGAGCAAACTCATTGATAGCCTAAAATGGTAGACTTTAATATTTGGCGGCAATATATCAATATATCTAGGCCCTAAGGATGCACCATACTTCAATACTATTCATGAAAGATGAACAATTCTATCCATAGCTTTTTATTAATTGTTTGATGTTCCTTCACCACTAATATATTCCCTTCACTTATAAATTTGGCATACATATCCTAGTGCAGGTAATGTCAAGGGCAACAATTAGTCTAATAACCCAATTTCCAGTAGGTACTAAAGAAATATTAATATTGAATTTCTTCAATATGGCCAGTTGGGACGAAAGAATTCATTGAACGAGTCGTTTAAGATCTTTTATTTAGGAAGTGTATTAAATTCCCGCTTAAGAATTTTATAATCATACACAAATATGTTTTTAATTAATTTATTATATTTATATTTATTAAAGTAACATAAAATATAAGAATAGATTAGGCAGAGTAAATTATTAAAAGGAATTAGGTTATTGTGAATAAAACGCAATATTAAGAAGCGATGCACGCACAGAACAATGAGTTACGTGTCAAGGTCGCGCAACCAACATGGCCACCGGAGAAAACACATGCAGGTATACTCACACTTCAACATTAAACCAAATAACCGCAAACAATTACTGATAACTAGATAACTCATATATACATACTCATTATCTTTATCTGCACGGAAAATCCTAATTTATACTTAAGTAATGAGTAATGTTTCCTTAAAGTACTTGTAATGGAAAGGGTTTGTTCTCTTTTACAATTTTTAATGTATATTAATGTAAAATACAATCACGGATCTTGTTTTCCTTGACTGTACCTGCGTCAATTTGAATGATTACTATGTCATCTGAACCAATTATAGTATTTAAAATATTATTAAATTGTAATAACTAAGTATATCCTAATATAGTGTATAAAACAAAAGGCGCCAACGATAGTAGGTAAAGATTTTATATTAAGTAGTTATGACAATATCTTTTATGCAGGAGATGCCTTTCTTTGTCATCTGAATTATATATCTAGATTTAAATAAGGTGGAAGTTGATCTGATAAACCATCAATGGGGTAAACGGCCCTGGATGGCGCGCCACGCCAAGGAACAAAGCAAAGCCCGTCTGGCTGTTGACCCACGCCATTTCAACGAGTACCTGTCTAAAACAGTTTAATTTACAACTCGCAAAATATTCAATTACCGTATAAGTGTATTACTTATAATTTACAATTTGTTTAAAATATCAAGAAAATATTTATTAGAATGTAAAAAAAACTTATTTAAAATGTCAAAAAACTTTCTAATATTGTAATTAGCAATAATATTATATTTATTTACAATATATAAGTAAAAGACAAAAAAAGATTATCAACTAAGGCCCCGACGAGATTCGAACTCGTGATCTCCTGTTTACTAGACAGGCGCTTTAACCAACTAAGCCACGGCGCCGGTGTTTGGAAGTGTGAAATAATTAAACGTGTTCTAAAATAGTTATTCTATTATTGATAACTTATTTACAAAATATTGATGTATTAAAAGATAATATTCTTATTCTTATCTTCACTGATATTAATGTTTGTTTGTAAATAATATTGATTTACTACAATGTCTCTATTTGTATAAACCAATATGTAACATTGCTCCAAATTCATATTCATTAATTTATGTTTTTAGAAACTTGTTATATAATATATTCATTCAATGTACCCCGGAAGTAAAATTGTCTTCACAACTGCAATACCAGAAATAATACCACATTCATTCATAATATTACTAATAATTATTCATTTATTGTTAATTTTGGACCTTATTATCCGTGTCATGTGTAATTAGTCATCACAATTTGTTTTCTGTACATGTTACTGTAACTTTTTAGTATGTTATATAAATAGTGTTATACAAATAACTCCTTATAAAGTAAGTAGTGTTATTTATACCCAACCTGTTTTTTCCCTGTACTCTCAAAATACCACCGGAGTGAGTCATTTGGGTTCAGACTAGTTTTTATGTGACTCTTTTTTATCTATTATTGATCATTCACTCGTCACACCAGGGGCGTAGGAACCGTGTGGGCAGGGTGGGCAGCTGCCCACCCAGAAATTTCCCAGGGTGGGCATTGCCCACCCATGCTTTTTCTTCAAAGGATTAAAATTTTGAAATTGAACATTTATTGTTTCAATGGAAATTTGTCCAAGACCATTTTAGAGGCAAAAAGGTCGCTTTTTGGTCGCTAAAATATTTTTTTTTTTCTGTAGAACTTTTTTTTCTTTGACATTATTAAAAACTAGGGGGGGGGGGTACGATTTCAAACTTGCCCACCCAGTAAAAATTTCGTTCCTACGCCCCTGCGTCACACTCTTGTTAATATAATTATTATAATACTTTCATCTACTCTACTGTACTCTTTTTCTATCTTTCATTGTATTCCCGATTTCAGTCGAACGTAAAAATAATCATGTGTTATTTTAAAAATTAATTTTATTAACTACAAGAAATTTTATTTAGTATTGAAAAAAGGTTTCGAAGCAATTTATTAATTGACTTCATTAAACATTCTGATGATAATAATTATAGGAATAATAGAAATAATTGTTTAACCTTGACTTAGTTATAGATAAATCTGTTTTTAATATAATTTCATTCCATTGTTATCGACTGTCTCCGGGCGGCGAGTTCGGCGACTCATTGTTGAAATCAGAGCTGAGACAAACTATCAAATCTGAAACTGTACGTGGGGTTTGAACCTATAAAATATATCAATATTTTTACTATTGTACATAAACGTATTATTACACATATAGTATTTTATATTGTTTTCATGGTTTGTAGTTTTACAATATATACAATTTAATGTAGATTTCATGACAATATTTAAAGCGAGATTGAATGCAACTGTCACAATTTCACAGAAAAAGGGATAATAAAAAAATAAACAAATGAGTTGTCACTTTGAGATTTTAGTAAAAATAAAATTTTTCATTTGGATTTCCAATTCAAATACATATCCTCCATTGAATTTCATTTTAGCTTATTTAAAAATTATTAATTTCGTAAGTAAAGGCCTAATAGACAAATAGATACACAAGTGTGACGTGTTTAAAATAACTAGATTGATAATAATTAATTGAAATACCGAGACTCGTAATATAATTTTAGAACCTCTTTCGAATAGCGCCACATCTTATATTCTATTGTTTGTATAAGTTATATATTTTTATGGAGTCCTAACTTTGACATCAAATTTTGATGGTATTTTTTTTCTTTTACTTTTCAATCGGTTTCTCATCATGCTGTACCTAACATTGTATGTAACATACCTGATATATATTTTGTTAGTACTGTCTGTTAGTTAGTTAAAAATACGTTTCAACTTTACAACATTTAGGATTTTTATGTGAATTAAGTAAGGAATCATTTAAAATGATTTAAAGAATAGACGTAAATAACAATCATGTGATTAAATATTATTATTATTTTATAGGGCTATCCTTAGTAGTTATTTCTGTTCATAAACTTGTGTTTATTTTTATAAAACAGTACGTGTAGGGCGTGTTTACTATTACGGTCTACTTTGGCGGGATGCCAAATAAGCCACCCCTGGGGTTTGAAGATTGGAACGACGCACTGGCGCCAAACAACTTTGTTATACAATTTAACAATACCATAGATTAATAAGAGTATGTGAGTTATTTATTGAATCAGTTATAATTCGAACAATAAAATTTTATACCTATACCTCTAACCTTAATTGTTGTTAGCATTGAATTAAGTAAAATTATTGAACAATCATGGACATGTAAAATGATTCTTTTGCTTGTGAACAATAATCTCTGAAACTAATAAAAAGCTATATTATTCCTAATAATAATAAGGTATTTCTTCCGAATTCAAATTAAAAATATCTTTATTAAAGTAGGCATTTACACTTTGCACTTTGGAATCAACTTTGCACTTTGGAATCGTCAATTATTACAATAAAAAAAAAGTTCAGTGTAGGCAGTCCGTAAGTAAGCTACCACCGGCTCGGAATGCTGCTCTGCTGAGAAGAGCCGGTCAGAAACTCAACAGTTGCTCTTTTCAAAACAAATATAACAATCTTAGATGATGTACATTGTAAAATAAATCCTGCAAAAGATTCAGCAACTTAAGTTCCATATATTTCGATCCACTAAAAACTCTTTAACGCTATAATAAGATTTATTTAATAATAAAATTTGATTTTAGATTTAAAACCAAGAAAAGGAACGTCTAAGATATCTTGTGGAACTTTTCTTATATATGCGTATACTCGAACCCATGAAGGATTTATTAACTTTTTGAAGACGAAATTTTGGCGTTACGAGTTTGTTTTTATTTCTCGTATTTATCGCGTGTCTGTCACTGCAAAGCGACTGTAAGAATACAAAGAATCTCTAGCTTTTAAATTATAAATAGCCCGCACTGCCCCATAATAAAAAACCGTAAGATAAATTACTATGAAAATAACTAATATAAACAAGTCGAGTCGTATTAACGTCCGTTAATTGTCTATCTTTTCTAATTGCAAAGACGACAGAGCTGACTTTGGCTGTGAGTGCGGAGAAATGGGAGTTCCACTGGAGCTTTTTATCTAAAGTTATTCATAGGAAATTTGTTGAGTCAAACAATTTTAACACTTCATTGCTAAGAAGCAAGTTAAAATATTTACTTTTTACATTAGGAAGTGTAAACTCTATGCATTTAGTTTTCTTAGCATTTACGACTAAATTATTAATTTCCGAACTAATAAAGGACTCGTGGCAAAGTACTGTTTACTTCGTTATAATTAATCCTATCACGCTCAACTTTAAAAATAAGCGAGGTATATATTGTTAAGTTTAAGCTTCAGTTCTAAATCTCTTAAATAGTGCCGCTAACTCCTTAGCCATTTTATAGCTAACCGGTCAGAACAAATAGAATGCTGAAACTGGTACTTGTAATCTGATTGGTAGCGCTCTAGTAGATATACTATATTCATAGCTATAATTTAAAGATATATCCAACGGTCAGTACAATGCGTAAATAAATTATGATTATCTCTTTCATGTTTTGACCATGTACAACCAAGAGGCGTTAGAATTGTCGGGGACATATTTGGAATTTTGATGTAAGGAGTCCTCGGAAGACCTGATCTAATTCCTTTTCACTGAATGCCACTGGTTACATTGTTCATACAATGAGGAAATTAAGTCCCCTCGATAGTATCCAGAAGCCAGTCCCTCTTCGAAGGCCAGATTTTCGTAATTATTTAATGTTTTAAATTATCCAATAGTAAAACACTTCGTTTTTGTGTTATACTTACACACATTTATGTTAAATTCTATTGCTTTAACTTAATTTACAATACCCGATTGATCTTCAGCAAAGCTGAATCATAAATATACTACCATTAAACAAGTTTTTTTTTTCACCAAATTTCACCCAATTGAAAATAAGAGTATAAAGCATTCTGGTAGGTCGTTATAACAATATGATGCATTTTGGTAGGTTGTTATAACAGTATGATGTATTTTGTTGTCGTTATAACAGTATGATGCCTTTTGGTATGTCGTTATAACAGTGTGATGCATTTTGGTATGTCGTTATAACAGAGTGATGCAATTTGGTATGTCGTTATAACAGAGTGATGCAATTTGGTATGTCGTTATAACAGTGTGATGCATTTTGGTATGTCGTTATAACAATGTGACGCATTTTGGTAAGTCGTTATAACAATGTGACGCATTTTGGTATGTCGTTATAACAATGTGACGCATTTTGGTATGTCGTTATAACAGTATGATGCATTTTGGTATGTCGTTATAACAGAGTGATGCAATTTGGTATGTCGTTAAAATAGTATGATGCATTTTGGTATGTCGTTATAACAGTGTGATGCATTTTGGTATGTCGTTATAACAGAGTGATGCAATTTGGTATGTCGTTAAAATAGTATGATGCATTTTGGTATGTCGTTATAACAGTGTGATGCATTTTGGTATGTCGTTAAAATAGTATGATGCATTTTGGTATGTCGTTATAACAGTGTGATGCATTTTGGTAAGTCGTTATAACAATGTGATGCATTTTGGTATGTCGTTAAAATAGTATGATGCATTTTGGTATGTCGTTATAACAGTGTGATGCATTTTGGTAAGTCGTTATAACAATGTGATGCATTTTGGTATGTCGTTAAAATAGTATGATGCATTTTGGTATGTCGCTATAACAGTATGATGCCTTTTGGTATGTCGCTATAACAGTATGATGCATTTTGGTATGTCGTTATAACAGTGTGATGCATTTTGGTAAGTCGTTATAACAATGTGACGCATTTTGGTATGTCGTTATAACAATGTGACGCATTTTGGTATGTCGTTATAACAGTATGATGCATTTTGGTATGTCGTTATAACAGAGTGATGCAATTTGGTATGTCGTTAAAATAGTATGATGCATTTTGGTATGTCGTTATAACAGTGTGATGCATTTTGGTAAGTCGTTATAACAATGTGATGCATTTTGGTATGTCGTTAAAATAGTATGATGCATTTTGGTATGTCGTTATAACAGTGTGATGCATTTTGGTAAGTCGTTATAACAATGTGATGCATTTTGGTATGTCGTTAAAATAGTATGATGCATTTTGGTATGTCGCTATAACAGTATGATGCCTTTTGGTATGTCGCTATAACAGTATGATGCATTTTGGTATGTCGTTATAACAGTGTGATGCATTTTGGTAAGTCGTTATAACAATGTGACGCATTTTGGTATGTCGTTATAACAATGTGACGCATTTTGGTATGTCGTTATAACAGTATGATGCATTTTGGTATGTCGTTATAACAGAGTGATGCAATTTGGTATGTCGTTAAAATAGTATGATGCATTTTGGTATGTCGTTATAACAGTGTGATGCATTTTGGTAAGTCGTTATAACAATGTGATGCATTTTGGTATGTCGTTAAAATAGTATGATGCATTTTGGTATGTCGTTATAACAGTGTGATGCATTTTGGTAAGTCGTTATAACAATGTGATGCATTTTGGTATGTCGTTAAAATAGTATGATGCATTTTGGTATGTCGCTATAACAGTATGATGCCTTTTGGTATGTCGCTATAACAGTATGATGCATTTTGGTATGTCGTTATAACAGTGTGATGCATTTTGGTAAGTCGTTATAACAATGTGACGCATTTTGGTATGTCGTTATAACAATGTGACGCATTTTGGTATGTCGTTATAACAGTATGATGCATTTTGGTATGTCGTTATAACAGAGTGATGCAATTTGGTATGTCGTTAAAATAGTATGATGCATTTTGGTATGTCGTTATAACAGTGTGATGCATTTTGGTAAGTCGTTATAACAATGTGATGCATTTTGGTATGTCGTTAAAATAGTATGATGCATTTTGGTATGTCGTTATAACAGTGTGATGCATTTTGGTAAGTCGTTATAACAATGTGATGCATTTTGGTATGTCGTTAAAATAGTATGATGCATTTTGGTATGTCGTTATAACAGTGTGATGCATTTTGGTAAGTCGTTATAACAATGTGATGCATTTTGGTATGTCGTTAAAATAGTATGATGCATTTTGGTATGTCGTTATAACAGTGTGATGCATTTTGGTAAGTCGTTATAACAATGTGACGCATTTTGGTATGTCGTTATAACAATGTGACGCATTTTGGTATGTCGTTATAACAGTATGATGCATTTTGGTATGTCGTTATAACAGAGTGATGCAATTTGGTATGTCGTTAAAATAGTATGATGCATTTTGGTATGTCGTTATAACAGTGTGATGCATTTTGGTAAGTCGTTATAACAATGTGATGCATTTTGGTATGTCGTTAAAATAGTATGATGCATTTTGGTATGTCGTTATAACAGTGTGATGCATTTTGGTAAGTCGTTATAACAATGTGATGCATTTTGGTATGTCGTTAAAATAGTATGATGCATTTTGGTATGTCGCTATAACAGTATGATGCCTTTTGGTATGTCGCTATAACAGTATGATGCATTTTGGTATGTCGTTATAACAGTGTGATGCATTTTGGTAAGTCGTTATAACAATGTGACGCATTTTGGTATGTCGTTATAACAATGTGACGCATTTTGGTGTGTCGTTATAACAGTATGATGCATTTTGGTATGTCGTTATAACAGAGTGATGCAATTTGGTATGTCGTTAAAATAGTATGATGCATTTTGGTATGTCGTTATAACAGTGTGATGCATTTTGGTAAGTCGTTATAACAATGTGATGCATTTTGGTATGTCGTTAAAATAGTATGATGCATTTTGGTATGTCGTTATAACAGTGTGATGCATTTTGGTAAGTCGTTATAACAATGTGATGCATTTTGGTATGTCGTTAAAATAGTATGATGCATTTTGGTATGTCGTTATAACAGTGTGATGCATTTTGGTAAGTCGTTATAACAATGTGATGCATTTTGGTATGTCGTTAAAATAGTATGATGCATTTTGGTATGTCGTTATAACAGTGTGATGCATTTTGGTAAGTCGTTATAACAATGTGATGCATTTTGGTATGTCGTTAAAATAGTATGATGCATTTTGGTATGTCGTTATAACAGTGTGATGCATTTTGGTATGTCGTTATAACAGTGTGATGCATTTTGGTAAGTCGTTATAACAATGTGACGCATTTTGGTATGTCGTTATAACAATGTGACGCATTTTGGTATGTCGTTATAACAGTATGATGCATTTTGGTAGGTTGTTATAACAGTATGATGTATTTTGTTGTCGTTATAACAGTATGATGCCTTTTGGTATGTCGTTAAAATAGTATGATGCATTTTGGTATGTCGTTATAACAGAGTGATGCAATTTGGTATGTCGCTATAACAGTATGATGCATTTTGGTAAGTCGTTATAACAATGTGATGCATTTTGGTATGTCGTTAAAATAGTATGATGCATTTTGGTATGTCGTTATAACAGTGTGATGCATTTTGGTATGTCGTTATAACAGTGTGATGCATTTTGGTAAGTCGTTATAACAATGTGACGCATTTTGGTATGTCGTTATAACAATGTGACGCATTTTGGTATGTCGTTATAACAGTATGATGCATTTTGGTAGGTTGTTATAACAGTATGATGTATTTTGTTGTCGTTATAACAGTATGATGCCTTTTGGTATGTCGTTAAAATAGTATGATGCATTTTGGTATGTCGTTATAACAGAGTGATGCAATTTGGTATGTCGCTATAACAGTATGATGCATTTTGGTATGTCGTTATAACAGTATGATGCATTTTGGTATGTCGCTATAACAGTATGATGCCTTTTGGTATGTCGCTATAACAGTATGATGCATTTTGGTATGTCGTTATAACAATGTGACGCATTTTGGTATGTCGTTATAACAATGTGACGCATTTTGGTATGTCGTTAAAATAGTATGATGCATTTTGGTATGTCGTTATAACAGTGTGATGCATTTTGGTAAGTCGTTATAACAATGTGATGCATTTTGGTATGTCGTTAAAATAGTATGATGCATTTTGGTATGTCGTTATAACAGTGTGATGCATTTTGGTAAGTCGTTATAACAATGTGATGCATTTTGGTATGTCGTTAAAATAGTATGATGCATTTTGGTATGTCGCTATAACAGTATGATGCCTTTTGGTATGTCGCTATAACAGTATGATGCATTTTGGTATGTCGTTATAACAGTGTGATGCATTTTGGTAAGTCGTTATAACAATGTGACGCATTTTGGTATGTCGTTATAACAATGTGACGCATTTTGGTATGTCGTTATAACAGTATGATGCATTTTGGTATGTCGTTATAACAGAGTGATGCAATTTGGTATGTCGTTAAAATAGTATGATGCATTTTGGTATGTCGTTATAACAGTGTGATGCATTTTGGTAAGTCGTTATAACAATGTGATGCATTTTGGTATGTCGTTAAAATAGTATGATGCATTTTGGTATGTCGTTATAACAGTGTGATGCATTTTGGTAAGTCGTTATAACAATGTGATGCATTTTGGTATGTCGTTAAAATAGTATGATGCATTTTGGTATGTCGTTATAACAGTGTGATGCATTTTGGTAAGTCGTTATAACAATGTGATGCATTTTGGTATGTCGTTAAAATAGTATGATGCATTTTGGTATGTCGTTATAACAGTGTGATGCATTTTGGTAAGTCGTTATAACAATGTGATGCATTTTGGTATGTCGTTAAAATAGTATGATGCATTTTGGTATGTCGTTATAACAGTGTGATGCATTTTGGTATGTCGTTATAACAGTGTGATGCATTTTGGTAAGTCGTTATAACAATGTGACGCATTTTGGTATGTCGTTATAACAATGTGACGCATTTTGGTATGTCGTTATAACAGTATGATGCATTTTGGTATGTCGTTATAACAGAGTGATGCAATTTGGTATGTCGTTAAAATAGTATGATGCATTTTGGTATGTCGTTATAACAGTGTGATGCATTTTGGTAAGTCGTTATAACAATGTGATGCATTTTGGTATGTCGTTAAAATAGTATGATGCATTTTGGTATGTCGTTATAACAGTGTGATGCATTTTGGTAAGTCGTTATAACAATGTGATGCATTTTGGTATGTCGTTAAAATAGTATGATGCATTTTGGTATGTCGCTATAACAGTATGATGCCTTTTGGTATGTCGTTATAACAGAGTGATGCAATTTGGTATGTCGTTATAACAATGTGATGCAATTTGGTATGTCGTTAAAATAGTATGATGCATTTTGGTATGTCGTTATAACAGTGTGATGCATTTTGGTAAGTCGTTATAACAATGTGATGCATTTTGGTATGTCGTTAAAATAGTATGATGCATTTTGGTATGTCGTTATAACAGTGTGATGCATTTTGGTAAGTCGTTATAACAATGTGATGCATTTTGGTATGTCGTTAAAATAGTATGATGCATTTTGGTATGTCGTTATAACATTGTGATGCATTTTGGTATGTCGTTATAACAATGTGATTCATTTTGGTATGTCGTTATAACGGTATGATGCATTTTGGTATGTCGTTAAAATAGTATGATGCATTTTAGTATGTTGTTAAAATAGTATGATGCATTTTGGTATGTCGTTATAACGGTATGATGCATTTTGGTAAGTCGTTATAACAATGTTATTCATTTTGGTATGTCGTTATAACGGTATGATGCATTTTGGTATGTCGTTAAAATAGTATGATGCATTTTAGTATGTTGTTAAAATAGTATGATGCATTTTGGTATGTCGTTATAACGGTATGATGCATTTTGGTATGTCGCTATAACAGTGTGATGCATTTTGGTATGTCGCTATAACAGTATGATGCATTTTGGTAGGTCGTTAAAATTAAATTAAAATTAGTTAAAATTAAAAGTCGTTATATTTATAATTTGTTTGACTATGTTAATGTTCTAAAATAATCGTATTTTAACAGTAACTGTTTAAGTATCTAAAATCTCTTAAATATATAAAAGAAAACTGATAGGGAATCTAAATAAAATAAATAAAGTCGGTCATAATAATTTTATTCGCATATAATTATTGATTATGATACATGGGGCGTCAAGGCGCTCCGGTCAGCAGACGCCGTCACGCGGACGTCTTGGCTCAAATTACATTAATTATTCATACTGCATCAACATTCGTTATGCAAAAACCGTGGCTACATATTTCACTAGTGAGAGGTCTCGAGGCGGCGCTGTTGGACGCACGGTCCCCGCAGTGCGTCGGTCGCTTTTTACAAATATACTTAAAATATAACAGTCAATTAGACAGCCGGATATCAGTCCGATCGATATATTTACATACGAAACAAACGAAACACCATTACGCTCTCAGACGGCTCGAGGCGGCGACGGATAGATCCCTACGAATCTTAAATAACATTTAATCACTTCCATAATTTACGACTTAAAAATACCGAGAACCTAAATCGGGCGACGTCGACGTCGGCGGAGCGGCGACGCGGCCGCCGAGGGGCGAGGGCCTAGGGCGCCGCCCGCCTCACTCGGCCTTCACTTCGGACGAGGGCGCCTCCACCGAGGGCACGTTGTCACCCACCTCCTCCACATTGGACGCCGCCTCGCCGACGTCGGTCACTCGCTCCGAACCGCCTCCGCCATCTGGGTAACACATCAGGTGTCGATTGTTAAGGTGTAAACAGGGAAGAAAAACAATAGATTACTGATGAGATTACTTGTAATATTGTAAATCATAACAAAAAAGTAATTGATAACTTCCATCCCACTGTCACAAAAGAATTAGACGAGTAATAAGAAAAAAGTTATAAAAAGATCCGTCCCCTCATGAAGGAGTCCTATAGTGGTAACAAACAAACAAGCTACCATTAAAAAAAAGCGGTAGTAATCGTGTGAGCTACGTACTGCGCTGGTGGTGGTGGTAGTAGAGGTTGTGTCGCGGCAGGTGCGCGGCGTGGTGGGGGCGCGGCGGCTGGGTGGGGGGCGCGCGGTACAGCGGCAGTGCGGGCGCGTGCGGGCGCTGGATAGGCGCAGGGTAGCGCGGCGCGACCATGCCACCGCGGTTCATCGCGTTGCCGCTGCCACCGTTCCCTCCGCGGCCGTTGTTTCCGCCGCCGACCATTTGCTAAAAGCGAAATATCTATGAGATCGGGTCGCACTCGGGTGCCTCCTGAACGCCGTGCCGACGATGTACCTGCTGATGTTGCTGGTGCTGCTGGTGGTGCTGGTGCGGGGTGTGGGCGGGCGGGGGGTGCGGCGGGTGCTGCTGGTGCTGCGGCGGCGGCGCGTGGTACTTGTGCTGCGGCGGGGAGTGCGGCGGCTTCTGAGGCTTGGAGGCGCCCTTGGGGGTCGGCGACGCCGAGTCGCACAGTTGAGCGAAACCGTTCGCGTGCTCGTGCAGGGGACTCTTGAGTTGCTGCTGCGGCGGCGGTCTTGGCTGCGGTGGCGCATATTGCTGTTGCAGAGGAGGCGCCCGATATTGTTGCTAAAAAAATTTTAGATAAGGTAAGTGATTGATTATAAATATTTCTATTCTCTGGGCTATTTTATTTTATAGCAGTTTAGAACTAACCTGCATCTGTTGAACGGCCGCGGCAACGTGTAGTTGAGAAGAGAGGAACTGAGAGCTGAAGGCGCTAGACTGCGCCGGTGGAGTAAACTGGAGCGGGTAGTTGGGCGCGGGCGCGTTGGGCGGCTGGTAGGGCGAGTAGTACGAAGTGGAGGGCGGGGCGGGCCGGGGCAGCAGCCCGGGCAGTGAGTACGGGGACTCCCCCACGGGTCCCGAGTAGCCCAGGTACTGCTGCTGGAACGTGTTGACGCCGCCGACGCCACCCACTCCTCCTACTCCTCCGCCTTTGCTGCCTACAATCATATTTAGTTTGGTTATGCAATATGAAATATAAATTTACACCTCCATTTCACGGTATCGTGACTTACTAACCAATAGCTCCAATTTGCTGTGTGGAAGGCTTGACCGTTGCCGACATGAGCGAGTTGGAAGTACTTGAAATAAGAACTGTGCTTGGGCTATTTCCTAGTTGACCTGATTGACCAAAGGCTGCGCCGGCTCCCGCTGCAGCAGCCTGCAAATAATAAAATATATGATTGCACGGTATGAATAAAGTTTTTTTGTCATATTATCTATTATATTATATTTTAAGAAGTAAATAAAATAACAAAAAAAATAAACAAAGTTCAACTTACCATGCGATATTGACTGGGCAGGCTCTGGAACATATCTGGTGGCGGTTGATAATTGTATGGAGTGGCGGAACCGGCACCGTATGGTGTTCCGGGAAATCCGCCGAACTGCCCGCGTGTCTGATCCAAAAAGGCCCCATATAGCCCACCTTGCTGTTGTAATTGCTGCGACGAACCCAATAATTGTTGGGTCGAGTTATACAGCACGGCAGGTGGTGAGGGAACCGACAGACCGCCGTATCCGCCTTGGTATGTCACGTGATTGTAATGCTGGGGAGGTGGGGATTGCAGCTGCTGTGTCGGCTTAACTTTACACACATTGGGAGGCGCACCAGTCTCAGTGTTGCTCTCCTCAAAGGTTGTTGTGAACTGCAATTCCTCGCTACCTTCTGCCACTGCGTGCATCTCCCACACTTTTTTAACACTGGCGATTTTTAGATTGAGATCAGCTGCGAGCGGAGATATTGTATTGGACGTGCTCATATGTGTGCCACGAGGTAGTCCTAGAGCTTTAGCTGATTTATCATCAGTAAGTTGCCCAAGATCGGAATCAAATGCGAAATCGAGCTTCATGTCGGAAGAATCTTCAGTTTTCTGTGATGTATCAAAGGCCATCTGAAGACCGAGCGATCCTTCTGCCTCCGATACAGGTCTACCGGTGTCCGCCATAAGTTCTTGTATGGACCTCGGACGCGATCTAACATCTCCATTAAACGGTAGAGACCTAGAATCAATTTCAGCTTGAACATCATCTCCTTGAGGTTTAGCAGTTGCCGCACTAGGTTGGTATTTTTGTTTTAATGCCTCTGCGGGTGGCGCAGTCTTATAATTTGTATTCTCGAAGATAATAGTCTCTACGGGTGGTGTAGTGCCATCTAAAACACCTGTTTTATCAGCAACAATAGCACATGCTGTTGAAGCAGTCTTATTATTGTCGATAGGCGTATCTCCGGGTGTACTACGTTGACTTGATTGGTTGGATTTAATTTCGACAACTTCTGGTGGTTCTTCGACATTACCACGTAATGTTTGTGCAATAGGTTTATCCCACGCGTTCACTGGCGGGGGAGGTGGAGCGGCTCCAGTGTCGGGTCCAAAATTGGGTACCAGACCCATCTGTTGTTTCTGTCTTTGCTTTACAAAACGCGGTGCCAAGTTAGCCTGACGAGGCCTGATGTCGTATGGAGCGCTCGATTTACCAGGAACAGGAGCAGATCCTCTCGAGTTTGATTTGTCATTTGAGTTTCTTGTAGAAGAACCATTTCTGCCACCGCCTTGGTTTGAACGAGATCTAGGCTGCTTTTCTTCTTTTACGTTTAGAGGACCTCTAATCTCCTTTGAATTTTTTTTATTACGCACCTCTTGGAACCCGTCGTCGATAGTTTCCTCATCTTTCTTAGCAGCCGAAATTTTAAGGTCACCAATAGCCTCTAGTGCGTCAGTACTTTTATTTTCTCCTTCCTTTTTAATACCCTGCTGATTTCGACCGTTATTCTGCCGATTGCTAGAATTATGACTACGATTATTCCCTTGACCCTTTTGAGACTGAGTTAACTGTCTACCTCCTGAACGGCGGTGACCTCCAACGCCACCGCTTTCAGAATGTTCAGAGGTAGTTTCCCAGTTTTCGTCTTCTCCACTTAGACCTCCCTTGGAACGGCGATCACGACCCTTACCCGCTGATGAACCAGTACGTGGTCTATTAGTTTTGTCTTTATCACCCTGAATGTTGTCTTTGCAATCTTCATGGTCCTTAGTTGCCCTATTGGCTTGACTGAAAGGACTCTTTGTGTTTGGTGGTCCATAGCCAGTTACTCTCTTGGCGGGGGCTGGAGGCCTACTTGTACCGTGGAAACCACCACGACCTCTCCGCGAAGGTTGTCCACGAGGCGCAAATGGTTCCCTATTTTCTAAGCCATCTGCAAATTGTGATCCTTGATCTATAGCCTGATTTACGTCTTCTGGTCTTTCCTGCTTTTTAGGTCCACGCGGACTACGGGGCGCCCTGCGTCGTTCCTTACGGTCAATATTAGTACCGTCCGTTGAACCATCAGATTCGCTTGCCCTATTATTTGAACGAGAGCTTCTATGTGAACGTCTACCGCGTGATTCTCTGGAGCCCCAGCCTCTTCCATACACGTTGTATCCTCCAACACCATATCCCCTCCCTTTTTTTTCAGACCCCGATCCACTAGACTTACGTTCGATAGGCTCCTTAGGGGGTATTTTGTTCCCTTGTTCGTTGGCATATCGTTCGACTTTCTTGTCATCTAGCAGCGATCGCTTTTGAGAATCTTGAATATGTTCAATAGAATTTGAATCAATTATTTTATTTCCTATTATTACAGTGAGTGGGTCAGTGCTGGATTTAGAACCAATTGATTCAGATTCAGACAGATCTTTTTCGGATTTCAATGATATTGTCTGTTTTGTAACATTTGTTGTTATACTTGCTTGCTCCGGAATAAATTGTTTTGTTACTTGTGAAGAATTAGATAATACTACATCACTTGAATTAATAGTTTTTGGAAGTACTTGATTAGAAGAAGACTTAGAAGTAAATTGAGAATCTGTAATAGTGGGAGTATGAGATTGAATAGCAGTTGGCATTATTGGAGTTTGCATATTTCCTGCAATATTCATATTAGTCTGTTGGTTTATGGAAATTATAGATGCATTATTTAAAGATTGAGGATTAGAAATGTTATTATAATTGTTGCTATGGGAGTGTATGTTAGAACTAATAGTATTTGAATCAGTTGTATCTTGTATTGTCTTTGTAGATTCTATATTTTGAGTGGTGACAGATTCGTTTGTGTTTTGATCGAATAATTTAGGTGGATTTTTATCGCTGGGGTTAAGACATACACTGTTTTGTTCCTCTTGGGTAACTTCAGCCCAAGAGGTTTCAACAAGATCTTTTTCCATATCTCTTTGCGAGATATTTGTCGGTGGAGAGGCTCGTTTCTCGAGTGCTTGTGCCTGTTGTAAAGAAGATTCTGTGGAGGCAAATGGTTCAGCTACTCCTATACTCTTTCTTTCAAAAACTTCAGTTAACTTATCAGCCGCAGTTCTGCTGCTGTGCTCAATTGAATCTAATGGTTTCCGCTCGGAGTCAGATCGTCTATCTTTATAATCATTAAATTCTTTGTAGGAGTCTTTTGAGTTAGATCTATCCAACTCTCGACCAGATCTATCGTAATCTTGCATTTCACTTCGCCACTGCGGTCCATCTTTGTCTCTTCGTACTTCATCTTCTCGGTCTGAATAATCTCTGAAAATTAAGTAATTACTTGTAATACAAAAATATTTTGAAATATGAAATTTATCTTCTATGGTTAAAAAACGGAAGCGAGTTCGAAAGTTCTCGGAATGTCCGGATTTCTATAGAATTAGCTAACAATTAATGCTAGGTATAAACATAAATTAAGGGTTAACTGCATTAGTTATTGATTTTGTGTTGAATTACTTTACTGATTTACTTCCTAAATATAATGTCAGAAACAATTTCGTCGGATTAAACTCAAAAGGGCTTCAGTAAGCGAGTTAAATCCGTAAAAAAGGTTTGTATGAGTTACCTGGAGTATGAACGACGACCATTATTAGGGGTGTGTCGCGGCGCGTTGTATGATTGAGGTTCTTGACGCCTCGGTGCCGGTTTCCCAGCAAACGCCCATCCCTTATGTTGGTCTTCCTGTTGCCTATTCTGTTGTTGCTTCAAAAATCGAGGAGGTATATTGGCTTGAAAGGTTTTCGAGAAAGGATTTGATTGGTCACGGTCGCGTTCGCGTGCAAAGTCTCTCTCTCTGAAGTCACGGTCACGATCTGTTCTCTCTCTATCTGCTCGGTCGCGGTCGCGGTCACCGCGATCTCTCTCTCTGTCGAATCTCTCACGTTCCATACGATTGTCATTACGATCGCGATTGTCATTCCGCTCCCGAGTTTCGTTACGATCCCTATCTCTCAAGTCCCTTTCCTTGTTACTATCGTTACGGTCCCTGTTATCTTGTCTTACTCTGTCCTTATTGTCTATTAGTCTATCTCTTTCACGGTCACGGTCGCGGTCCCTGTCGCGAGTATCGAAACGATCTCTGTTATCGATGCGATCACGATCTCTATTGTCTAATCGATCCTTGTCTCGGTCACGGAGATCACTTCTATCCCTATCTTTATTGTCAGACCTTTCCTTTTCTTTACTCTCAGACCTATCTTTGTCCCGGTGGTCATAATCTCTCTCTCTATCATTGCGATCCCGATCAATTCTATCAACCTTATCACGGTTATCTTTAGAGGATTGCTGAGATGCCGGCGAATCGCGCATTTGACGTCGTTGTTCCTCCTCTTTACGTTGCCGAGCACGGGCTACGGCTTGGGCGACTTCGTTACTTTGCTTCTGTCGCCGCTCAGCCCATAGCTGATCTTCGTCGCCGGGATCCTGCATCTTCGAATCCAGACGTTCATTATCAATACTGGTCCGGTTATTATTACTTTTGTTACTGACTTTCACAGTAGGAGTTGATGTCTCACCATCTGAGAAGTCTAACTTTTGGCTGAAATTGAAACAGTTTTATAGATAAGGGAGAAAACAATATAAACAACATATTAACTAACCAATACATTAAGATTGCTTACTCATAGTCTATATCGTCGTGTTGCGCCCAACCAGCGTCACGAGAAATATCATCCAGCGAAGATATTTGATCTTCGCGAAGAATTGGGCGAGTCGTTAAAACCTCCACGGCTCGAGTTGTAGCGGGCGGTCTCTGCGATTGCCTCGGACCCGCCATGCTGCTATTATTGGAATTATTGTTCCCGGCGCCGCTGTTTCTATTATCACGAAGTGAGCTCAATGTTCCCAGACCAAGCCCAGTGCCACTGCTACCTTTCATCAGCTGTAATAATATAAAAAATAATAATAATATATATATGTCTTACCTTTGTATGTCTCAAATGTATTTATTAAATTAACGTACGAAGGGTGGCAGAATAGCACGGAAAGCGGGTGTTTGCTGTGAGACGGGCGTGGAGGCGGGCGCGGCGCCGGTGGACGATGTAGTTTCTTGCCGAACGCCGGCCGTGCCACCGCACGTCCAACTGCCTTCCGCTGAAATTAGGTTTAGGACCACAGATTAATAATACAAAATTAATAAAATTAGTTAAATCAGAATAACAACAACAATTCTCAAAGTTTTTAATGTTTAAATAAATATATAAGAACTCACTTTGTGGTCTGAGCTGGGTTTGGGGCACAGTGTGATCTGTAGAACGGTGTGATGGTTGTGCAGCGGCTTCTAGTGAAGGGAATTCTGTGCGAAAATGTGGTGAGGACGGCGGAGGAATGGCCGACCATCCCGCCCCTGCAACAGCACTGCTGCTCGAAGTTGTAGTCTAAAAAAAATTTCATTCATTGAAAAACAGTGATTACACATATGTGTAATTTGTACATGTTATATTTAAAAAAATTGTTAGTTACTACAAAGGTGATGGTTATACTTACTATAGTCTGAGAAGTGCATGTTGCTTGAGTAGTTGTTGTAGCAGTTACAGTAGATACAGAACTGAAATCAAAATATATACCTATAAGATCTGAATGGAGTATACACAAGCTGAACCAAAATGTATAAAATTGATAAAACAAATTCAAGTAAAACAATGAATAACTTGTTAAAGGAATGCAATTAAATATATATTAGTCTTTCTATAATAATATATTACACTACTCACTAAATACAAAGAATTTTCTAAAAGATAATCTAATCTTATAATAGTACATTTATTTCTGAGCTAGAGTAGCTCGACCAACTAGTCTATAACATTCAACAGATTTGAAAGTCATAACTCAAGTACAAAACAAAAATGTAATGGAAAAATATTTTATTTATTCATAATGTAATCTTGAATCTTACTTAGCGTTAGTATCTTGACCAGTTTCAGTTTTCAAAGATGGAAGATTTGCTGGTGGTCGTCTAGCTGAAGGTACTTTTCCAAGACTTTGCATTCCATGTTTACGGCTGAGTTGAGATTTCACTGATGATGGTTCAGAGCTTTCGTTCTGTGAGAGCAAATAATATTACATAAATTGTCATCATTATTAACAATCTACATTAAAAAATATATATACATCAATATAATCACATGTTGTAATGTCTTACATATAAAATTATTTTTACAATATTTATGCAGACATAAAATAACATAATAAAGAAACATTATTACTTGAATATAAAATAATAAAGTACTTACTTTTGTACTTTTTTCAATAATTATCTAGAAAGTAAAACATGCACAAGGTTATTCTACAGGTCATTGACCTCAAATGGACAAAGAAACAATCACAATATTAAATTATGTTTTAAAGTTTTTCCTTATAATTATAGACTCTTAATTAACTCTAGGAAGTGAACAATGTTGAAGGAATCTAAATAGATACTTCAATATGGACAGTGAAGGTCGGTTGTCAATGCACTAAGCTAAAGCAGCTGTTTAATATATTTGTCATCATATTTCTCATGAAAACAATGAATGTGAATGGTTTTTTATAACATATTTATTGATACTACAGCAAATTATATTTGATTAAGATTAATTTTATGCAATAATTAGTGCCATATTCACATATTCATCTTGGCATCAGTAAAATAAATAAAATCGATTTTTTTATATTTAACACCATATAGCATACTAAATAATATGTTCAAACTGTGCAAATGTTGGAGTTTCAAAAAAACATGAAGATATTAATGAAATGTGAAATAACTTACCCTGTTGGCGCAGTACAGACTATTGATGTCCAATTTCTGATATTTTTGCTTGCCGGACGTCGGCTTGCTCTGCGCCGTAGTGCCTCCGCCGCCCGGCGTCGAGAGTGCAGACATGCTGCGATGTACACACCATCAGGACACCCTCGCACCGACCACCAACTACAACCACCGTAACTTTTACAACACTACGAGAACAACTTAATTTTTCTAACTACACTGTCTTTCACAAAGACTTGTCCTTCAATGCGAAAGGACGCTATTAAATATTAAAGATCACTACACTATTCAGAATTACATTAACATGTAAGACTAGATCTAAATCACCACGGCGGAACACTTTCACAGCACTGTTAGAAAGATAATTATTTGCCCTGCCCTCCGAAAGTAAGTATATTGACGTGTTACATCCGTAGGCTGAACGGACGCTGGATCGATGACTCCCAATTTTTCTCAGTAAAACTATATGGTTTTTTTCACTTTTATCAAATAATACTATAGTGCACCAAAATAACTGTTCTAACAAAATAATAAGATAGAAACTGTAAATAACAATGTAAATTTAATAGTTTACAAAGAGAACAGAATTAAAATAGACTAGTACCTTGGTCCGTTACACCTGGTAATATTATAATAAAATTATCTAAGTTCAAATGCTAATATATAAAAGAAGATTACTTCAGATTTTTTCTAAATTCTATTCTACCAAAACTTATATCACTTTATTTTAAGATGGCGTCTCCAAAAGACGATCTCCTTTACAATCAATAGCGTGACGTCACAAAGACGCAACTTAGCGCTATCTGGAGGAAAACATTGACAAACTTATGTGGATGCGTTCAAAAAATATTTATATAAAACCCACCACACACGGGTAATAACAATACGCGACTTACAAAGTATCGTAATTGTTGAAAACATATTAATCTATCAAAGATTCAATAATACGCTAGCTGCAATTTCATTTTATTCAGCTTCATCGTAAAGGTCTATCAATATATACTTATGGCGCATATTAAGTATGTCTTGTTTTTAGTATTCTGTTAGAAAGGCACAATAATAGATTTTTGTTTCACTTATTTCAGGGGTTGTATCCACCTTTTAACTAAGTTCTACATAAAAATAAGTACAATAGAATACTGAAATGAGCATTGTATTCCGCTCAAACTAAAAATTTTATAATTTTAAAGTCGTGGAATAATAAAACGTTATGGGTCTAGTAAGAGAGACCCAAAATACCTGAAATAAAAAACAACTTCAAACATTGATTTATAACATGTAACTTCAAGCAGAAAACAAAACGAAACGGGGTGTTTAATCATATTGGACTTGGAAAAGAAAAATCATATCCTAAGTATGAACATTGAAGCTGGTTTACATAATTCCTTGTGAATATTATTATGATTAATCACTCTGTGGCGACTGTTGACCCCAAAATTTCTATGAATGTCGTTTCGTTCTACGTGATAAATGGATGTGTAAGAATGTTTATAAGTTATTTTCGAAATGATGAAAAATTGTCGTATTAATTATACATGGTGTAGGTCTGTATATTAATACATTTTCGATTATAAAATTTAGCAATTTCTGTTATAATGGGTTACAATGTAAAGGATTAAGTTACATTATTAATAAAGTTGTTTTGGTTTTATAACTAATTCAAGCATTTCTAAATAGAATTATTTTAGATTTTTTATACATCCTATTATAACAGCGTTTATTATATCTGGCTTGACGATAAGAATTCGAATAACGAACAGAACAAATATAAAATACATTTTACACAGATATTACTATAAAACGATAAAATAAATATTAACGGGCTATATGAATATATCATATAACTTTAATAAACAACCAAGAACTTTACTGTTCTTGGAAATGCCAGAAATAAGTGATAATAAATTAAACTTGAATCAAAGAATGTATTAATTTTATATTCTACACATACAGATCGTTCTATTTGTTTTGTCCTCGTCTATTACTTATATATTAATCATCTTAGAAAAGAACAATACTTTTCAAATAATGTTTTTTGCATATAATTGTTTTTAGGTTCATAATGGAAAAAGACTTAAGCATCTCTCCGGAGTAGTATTTCATGGTCATGAATAGGATGTACATGTAGACTTATTCAATAATATTTCTACTTGAGACAGCTATATTCATATACTATATGCCTCGGTTTATTTACGCTTGCGCAGTTGGAATTCGTTCTATATCGATGAAAGAAAATCAGTAAGCGACGATCCACAGAGAACTCCATATAACGAGCGGTGTTAGAGAAAACCGGCAGCCATGTCGGGCAATATGGGAATGGAACAATTGATCCCAATTGTGAACAAGCTTCAAGATGCTTTTACACAATTGGGGGTGCATATGCAGCTAGATCTACCACAGATAGCAGTCGTGGGTGGACAGTCTGCAGGCAAAAGTTCTGTTCTGGAAAATTTTGTGGGCAGGTGAGTGAAATTCCAACGCAATATTATATAATAGTAACGTTTAAATGGTACATTACTAATATATAATTCATAAAAATATACGTCCTCAATAATAAATATTTTGATGACGTACTTTCTTCCTTAAAGTTATGTAATTCCAATGTATTTCTAGGTTTTTGAAATTGTTGACCGTAATGTCAATTTTTAGTCTTGAAAATATATTTTGATGTTGTTCGGTATTATGGTTCATTTACTTATTATATTTATCGTGACCAGGATAATGAAAATATAAATATGGAAATGTTATAATATAAAATAATAGTATTTTATGTCATAATAATATCGTATAAGTGTCCTATATTTAGTGCGCATGTCACGCGGTATTGATCTGAAAATATTTAATAGTTGTTTTTATTTGTATGAAAACTAATTAAGAATATTATTGAGGAATTAAAGGAGTTTCAAAATGAGGGATGTAAAATTAAATAAAAAAAAGGGTGGATATTATTTTTTTCCGATCAAATATCACGAATCAAATGCAAGTCTGATTGATGACAGAGAAATGACAGTTTTTAATTTTATAAGGCTTGAACATTAATTGCGAGAAACGGAACGTAACGTTACCATAACCACCCACCAACCACCATATTGAAAAATAAATTAGTTTATTGATGATGTGAAGTATAGACGATGAGCAATCAGTGATTTTTAGTGTTAAAATTTATGTATAATATAAAAAATGGCAGGAAATTTTGGAATGCAACAGTTAATCCCTATTGTAAACAAATTGCAAGATGCATTTGTGCAAATGGGCGTGCACATGTCTTTGGATCTCCCACAAATTGCAGTAGTGGGTGGTCAATCCGCTGGAAAAAGTTCTGTGCTAGAAAATTTTGTCGGCAGGTGAGCGTTTCGTTCAAAAGCAGACTTGTAATGCAAAAAACACGGTTATTTTTAGATAAATTGCAATGACAGATCTGAAACGTTTATCTTACATATATTGATTGAAAAATATATGTTGTCTTTGTTAGAAACATTTAAATTATTAGGTGTTTGTTTAATTGTAAATACATTTATGTTTTAGATTGATCTAAATAAATGTAGGTAGATTAAATATAGACCAACAATAAAGTTTCGTTTTAAATATATTTATTACCACTGAAAAATATCAATACAGATAGTTAAAGAATGTTACAGTTGTTTCTTTGTGTTTGTCTTATTAACCTTTAAAACTGTATGTACTAAATTGTACTGTTTGTATAATTTTATGAAGATCTGTGATTTGAATTATACAATATGTATATCACTATGATAATTTGTATATATTTAAATTATGGTGTAAATTTAAATGAATGATAGTAAAAGGAAAAATATAAGATACTTCTTAAACTTATGTTTACTTAAATTTATTAGCATTCACACATTTATCTTTAATAACAAACTATTCTTATTAAATGTGAAATAAAAACTGTCAATATAGTTACGCCATAAAAGATAAAATAAGAAAAACATGTTAGTATCTGATTTTTAAATACTCTAATATATTGTTACAGAGATTTCTTGCCCCGAGGATCTGGCATAGTTACTCGAAGACCACTTATCTTGCAGCTGATTAATAGCATTGCAGGTATACATTTATTTACAAAAAAATATTTGCTAACAAATTTTAAGCTGTAATTCTGAGATAATCTTCCTAATTACATTCATTAATTATGTTCATGTCTAAACAGTGATATATATTGAATTAACAAATGAGTGTCATACCACAATTAAACATTAGTTACTTGTGTACGGTGTATTAAAAAGCTCTACCGAATAAAACCAGCGGTGAATGACTGTACCTTATCAAGAATGCAGTTAACCTTCCGTTGCTATTTAAATTAATTGTTTCTGGCCATTAAAGTAATTACTATCATCCTCTGTTTTGGTTATTTAACACAATTTATATTTTATTTTGGTATGAAGTTTTACTTTGCCTTTGAAATTATTGGTCATGGACAAGTATATCAAATATATATAGATATATAGATATATATATCAAATATATATAGATATATAGATATATATAACCACAAATTTAAAGTATTTATACTTGTCAGTGGAGTCAATCCTACCTTTATCGATTACATTTAATATACATAGAAAAACATATTTTACTGTATCTCTTAAATATCTTAAAAATTCTTCTCGTAATCTTCAATTGTGTTGATATACATGACTAATGTGTTGTTGTTATCAATAGAATATGCTGAATTCCTCCACTGCAAGGGTAAGAAGTTCACAGACTTCAATGAGGTGCGCTCTGAGATTGAGGCGGAGACAGATCGCATCACCGGCTCCAATAAGGGAATATCACCAGTACCCATTAACTTGAGGGTCTACTCACCAAATGGTAAGTCCTACTCTTTGAGCATATAGTTGTTTACAACTGGTTCTAATTGACTTGTATTGTTATTATTGTTTGAGTTTGTGAAACAGATTACAATATAGGCTAAGTACGTAGTGTGGTTCTCAGAGCAGGGTGTGTTTGAGCACTCTTATACTTAATTTAAGCTGGAGAACACAGAGGTACTTATTTCGATAATATGGTAACCAAATAGTCCTGTCACTCCCATTTGATGTATAAGTGATAATACATATTGATTCAAATTGGCAAAGATATAAATAAATAAATATTAATTATTATTGACAGTCAGACAAAAGGTAAATTTTTACTTAAAAATGAAATATATGCTAAAGACGACCTCACATGTGATGGTATTGCTCGAAGGTCGACACAGTTTGCAATTCCACATTCTCTCTGTATACGATAATTGCTCTATGTTCTGACTTCAATGTTAAAGATATCACTATTTTCATATAATTAGACGGGATTCTTTTAAAATTGCATTTTCTATTACATAGATGTTCAAGTATGAATCAAATTGTTAATGATAAATGAATATTGTGATAAATAATTTAATGTGTATGTGTGCTTTTTGAATATCAGCTGTGCGTGTTTATATGTGTATGTATGTGTGTGTGTGTGTGTAATGTCCTGTCGAATTTCCTTCAATAAACCGGGTCACTGACTCATTGACATCTGCCCTTATATGATTAGATTGACATAATTGTTATATTAAATAACGCAGGAGGTTGTATATCGTATTAAATAAAAAACTTGAAAATTGTATTTTATTTTTTATCAATTCATTAATGGCCCTAGAAAAATTATATCTTAAAGTAGAGATAAAATTGCTATACGGTAAATTATATAAAAAAATATGTTATCGTAATTAGAGACTGCTACTAATTACGATTTTCATTTAATTTATCTTTAACTAGCTTTGCCCACGACTGCGTTTACGCTGTATGTGAGTTTTAAAATAAAAGTAGCCCAAATTACTCTTCATAACACTAGCTATCCGCCAGTGAAAGTCCTGTTAAAATCGGTCTAGCCGTTTCAGACATTGACCGCAACAATCAGACAGACAAAAAATTTTAAAATAGTTTTTTTATGTAAGTACCATATATCACTTACATTTATTGAAAAATTATTAATTTGGTACAACAGACAGACACATCAATTTTATTTATATGTATAGATATTGTTTAATGATGATAAAGGAAATTTTGATGAAGAAATATAATTGCGGTGACTCTGACTGCGTATGACGAGATGATGATATTAATAATGACTCACACTGATTACGTCTGGTAACTTATTATCTGTTAAATATTGCGTATGAGGAGTGTATTTATTTATTATTAAAGTGTTTAACACTAAACCTACTAAGTACCGGTCAAATTGACCGTTCTTAAACTTTTGTAAAACTTACACATTTTTAAACGTTATAATATCGTTATCAAACTACATGACCATTCTTAGAATATGCATATAATATTTTCTACACTCTTTACTTTCATTTATATCCATTATAACCTGCGTTATATAATAAAATAACTTTTAATTACCGGTCAATTTGACGGCGTGCGGTAGGAAGGTAGGGTTGTTCGAGTTCGTTCGTTCGTTTTAATGTCGATACCAATTTTCAAACATTTAGCTTTAAATGTATTTTTTATGAAGATATTACGTTCATGATACATCTCAATGTCTTTTTTTGTTGAAAATATAACATTCATGATATATTTGAATGTCTTTTTTGTTGAAAATATTACATTCATGGTACATTTAAACTTTTTTTTTAAATGAAAATATAACATTAATGATAAGTTTGAATGTCTTTTCGATGAAAATATAACATTCATGATACATTTGAATGTCTTTTTTGTTGAAAATATTACATTCATGATACATTTAAACGTTTTTTTTAAATGAAAATATAACATTAATGATAAATTTGAATGTCTTTTCGATGAAAATATAACATTCATGATACATTTGAATGTCTTTTTTGTTGAAAATATAATATTCATGATATATTTGAATAAATAAATGATTTAGAATTATGATATGATTTTTTAGGTTAGTGAAATCTAAGAGTCAAAGAATATTATTTTTATATATTTATTATTCTAAACGTAAATTTATATATATATATATATATATATAATACTTTATTGTTGTTATAGGTAACCTTCCAAAGATTACTATTATTATTATTATTCTAAAATAGAAACTGTTGGGGCTGTTAGTCTGTCATCATCTTTCAATTTAAATGCGTTTTCCTAAGTGATTTTATTGTAAACCTGGCTCTGCGCACGACCTTGTTCGTGAAATATATATATACATATTTTTAATGAAAGTATCCTAAGTTAATCCTTATGACATCAGCTATCAGCCAGTGAGAGTTTTGTTAAAATCGGTCCACCCGTTTTAGAGATTGGGCGGAACAAACAAACAGACAGACAAAAAAATATTTCTTTATATTTAAGTACCGTATATTTGTATTGATTGAACAGCTGTTAATTTGGAATTACAAACAGACACTTAAATTTTATTTATATGTACAGACATTTGGTATTTAATACTTTACATTTTTTTATTATTATCTAATAGATATAGAAACTAAATGAAGACAAACTGTCTGTTGTCTGATCTAATTAAAGACAAAATTTATCTTATTAAATTAAGCTATATGTTTAAAATATTTGACTATTAAATCGCTGGTGTAATTATCTATGTATTAAAAAGGTGAGTCAGTAATTTGTTATCTTATCTTGATAATCTATCAGACTACTTGTGTTTTTTAATACTTCAACGCACTTCTAGTCTCAAGCAATGATTCATAATTACAATATTGCAAATAAATAAATAAAATTTTGAAATTCTTTATATGTATTATTTAGCTGAGTATAAGCGAAGCTCTTAACCGTGTAGAAAATTAGCAAAGCTGTAGAGCTTGGGAATGAGCATGTTTTAAAAAAACAAAATTAAAATATCTCATTCCGTTCAGAATCGATGATCAAAAAACTGTTTCTACCATAGACTTAACGTTATCAGAACCTCCGCGCGCTTGCCGATCTTTAACCTAGAAATACGCTTATAAGCAACATTACATAAAAATACTAAATAATAAAAAATATGTTAACTCAAACTTAATTTAACTCATCTTCACGCCATATCCCTTTCGGGGTAGCCGGAGACGACGGAGCGCCAAACGCTACGGTCCCTGCATACCTCTTTTGCCTCGGCCACAGACATCAACCTCTTCATATATGCCCTCCGGGGGGTCCTCATGCTTTTCACGTGACCTTCCTCCAGTATCGTAGCTACCGTGTTTTCGAAGGTCACTCGAGGCCTCCCCCTGTCTCCATGTTTATAATATTATATTAAATTTAAAAGGGGAGGGGGCTCAGCTCAACTCCCGCATCGCAAATCGGCGGATCCTAGTCTGTTATTTTACGTTTGTTCATATAAAAATTTTAGTATTAAATATTCTTTTCAATTAACTATTAAATTTATTTATTATTTAGACTTATAGTAAGTAAAAACAATAATATGTCGATGGGTTTTTGTACTGAGGTTCAAAATGACGTTCAAGCGGATATGTCTTAGTTTTTTATCTATCATTGTTATCTTTGCCGACTTCGGTGTACGAGTAGGCTATCGTTTTGATATCAAATTGTAAAACCGTGATGAATCTTTCGCTAAAAAGTGTAAAGAAATTCGGGTCAGGGTCATTAACCTTTTGACTTGTTTGGAAAGGTTGTCACGTCCTGGTTTTAATTGTTTTGTATTTTAATATATATTTATATGTTTTTATATAGCTTATATTATGTGTAATATTTATATTAAAATTTATTGAATATAATTAGTTAATAATAGATACAACGCTATATTAGATAATAGGCGGAGACCAAACACTTCCACTTGGTATCAGATATACTTCGCTTCTTCTACTCCATAAATCCCTTGACCTGTCCCTGTTTCAGAACATCCTCAATCTGATCTAGTAATGTCTAGGTCTTCCCTGTCCATCCTTCTATCCGACTCGTCAATCTTCCTTCATCCTCCACATGATAAAACCATCTAAGCACAACTCAATACTAGTCACTACATCTTCTTTCTCATCACAAATCTCTCTTATATTCCTTATCATATCACTAAATATCACACCTATCGTACTTGAGGTTTAATTTCAACAGCATTTATCTTAATTTCATCCCTTAAGTATCACTACCATACATCAATGTTGGAACCAACACCCCCCATGTACGGCCATAGCCGTCTCTTTTGAGACCTTATGATAATACATTAACACTAAACCTACTGACAATTCTTGTATACCTGTTTTTACTGCACGCGGTCAAATTGACCGGTAATTAAAAGTTATTATATAACGCAGGTAATAATGGAAATAAATAAAAGTAAGGAGTGTAGAAAATATTATATGCATATTCTAAGAATTGTCATGTAGTTTGATAACGATATTATAACAATTGAAAATGTGTAAGTTTTACAAAAGTTTAAGAACGGTCAAATTGACCGGTACTTGGTAGGTTTAGTGTTAAGGGGTAATTTCATCATATTACCTGTATTAGTGTTGATGTTTTATTGATATTATTGTTGTGATAAATGTAAATCGATTATTTTATTTATTCGCAAACGTATATAGTATCTTATCCATAACGTTATCTATGTGTTATAGAGATTGAAATGTTGTACAATGACTGATAACGGGTATAGGAATATCTTTCTATATTTATATAACTAGGATCAGCCGCCGTCCGCTGCGGGAGTTGAGCTGAGCCCCCCCAGTTTTTTGACCATCGTTTCTGAACGGAATGAGATATCTTAATTCTGTTTTTTTTAAACATGCCCATTAAAAAGCTCTACAGTTCTACCAAATTTCATTCAAATCGGTTCAGTAGTTTTTATGTGATGTTGTTTCAAAAAGAAGTTTCCCAAACGTTTAAGACAATAATCATATAAAGGTGGTTGTCCATTACGTAGGTGTTACTAGTAACAGTCGTAACACGCATTGTGTATTCACACCCTTAGATTAGATAGTCGGATGCCGCCACTTGTAATATTTATTTGTAGAGAAGATATCTTATCTAGTAAATATTTATTGATTGTATTATTATATACGCATTACTATACCAATCATCCGTATGTATAATTTCGCAACTTTACTTAAATATTTACAGAAAACCATACAAATTTAAGAAAAAAAAAATGATTTTATAAATTTCTTAGCAATGTTAGGATTTCTAAATAAACACCTTTTTTTTTTTATTAATTCAGTAAACGATTAAATAATTTAATAATTAATTTATAAATATAAAGTAAAAAACGACAAAAATGTAAATAATTCAAATAAATATTTACTAAAAAAGATTGCATTTGGTATATTTGAGTTCGCGACAGTTCTAAGTACCTACTCGTCCGATAAATATTTTGGAAACAATACGTAGCGGTAGTTTCCTCTGTGTCACTCATTCATTGCCATCCGATCGTTGTACCGAGATGCTTTAAAGGTCATTACTTAATGTATTAACATTGTTTTATTACTTTATAAGTATAGTATTAATATATTATAATTAACGGAAGTTTGAAGATAATTCAATTTGTTAATATAAAATGTTCATAATGAAAAAAATATGACGTGAGCTGTTCAAACACCTTATATCACACTAACTTTTGCCCGCAGCTTCGCTCGCAGTTAAATCTATATTGGGTGTTGTTTATGACGATTGTAGTATGATATTTTGATATACAAGCTATAGTGCTATAATATTATATATATATATATATATATTTAAGCGGCCGTTGTTTACTGGTATGGTTGTATTGTGACATACAGCTCGCACGATATACAATAATTTGTATTGCAGTGCTGAACTTGACGTTGATCGACTTGCCCGGACTGACGAAGGTGCCCATCGGAGACCAGCCCGTGGATATCGAGCAACAGATTAAAGCCATGATCTTTCAGTTCATTAGGCGCGAGTCGTGCCTCATCCTAGCCGTCACCCCGGCCAATACAGACTTGGCGAACAGCGACGCCCTCAAACTTGCCAAAGAAGTCGACCCCCAGGGTTAGTTTGGATATTCTTCTTCTTCACAGCAGGGCCTTTGGAACCCTCGTAGATTCTTAAGTTGCAGAGTGTCTTTACAGAAGGGCTTATTTCGATAAAAATAGTCCTGACTTTAGCATTTGATACACAAGTGATTACTAATTGATTAAAAATGGAGAAGATATAAAGAAACATTCCTTCATTTTACACTTACTTTACATTGTTTTAAATATATGTTTTTATGTGAAATAGGTCTCCGAACGATCGGTGTTATCACAAAGTTGGATCTGATGGACGAAGGTACCGATGCTCGTGATGTGCTCGAGAATAAATTACTGCCATTGAGAAGAGGTTACATTGGTGTCGTGAACCGATCCCAAAAGGACATCGACGGTCGTAAGGACATCTCTGCTGCGCTCGCCGCCGAGAGGAAGTTCTTTCTCAGGTGAGCGAGGAACGTAATCCCTGCCCTTCAGGTGGATGAATTCGATTCATATTTATCGTCAAAATTCCAGCCACCAATCCTACCGCCACATCGCGGATCGTCTCGGCACTCCGTACCTCCAGCGCGTCCTCAACCAGCAGCTCACGAACCACATCAGGGATACCCTACCGGGACTCAGGGACAAGTTACAGAAGCAACTGCTCACCCTGGAGAAAGACGTCGACCAATACAAGCACTTCAGACCCGACGACCCCTCCATCAAGACCAAGGCTATGTTGCAGTGCGTATTATATTATAATGCCAAAAGAGTACACATTGCGTTGATATTAATGAAAAATTTTGATAACAGAATGATCCAGCAACTGCAGACGGATTTCGAGAGGACAATCGAAGGTTCTGGATCGGCTCAGATCAACACCAACGAGCTGTCGGGTGGTGCCAAGATCAATAGACTGTTTCACGAGAGATTCCCCTTCGAGATCGTCAAGATGGAGTTCGACGAGAAGGAACTGCGCAGGGAGATAGCATTCGCCATAAGGAACATCCATGGTATCAGGGTGAGTTGTTATTTTTGTTTTTTTTTATCTATCGTGAAATGTGTATAATTATATTTTGTAATATTATTGTAGGTCGGTCTTTTCACACCCGACATGGCCTTCGAGGCTATAGTGAAAAAACAGATCGCACGACTAAAAGAACCGAGTCTCAAATGCGTCGACTTGGTAGTTCAGGAGCTATCGAATGTAGTACGCTTTTGCACGGAAAGAGTAAGTATTTAATGAAAATTAATTGTTATTAGTTTATAATAATTCTAAAAGAGACAACAGATCTTTAGGTCCTATCCCATACCTATATATTCTATTTGTAACCTATCCCTTGTACTAAATCAAGTAGACTGATTTAGGACATCCGTCCCTTTCGCTTTAGATATTAAGCTACAATGGTTACTAAGGAAGGGTGCTACATACCAGGATTTGGAATCATTATATTAATACGTGTAGAAAAACATACATTTCACACAGAAATCATTTTTAGAATCCAAATCCTCGAAGCAGCAATTAGTGTAGTGTCTCTCTGTGTGTGTGTATCAGATGTCCTGGTACCCTCGTTTGAGCGAGGAGAAAGAACGTACAATAACGTCCCTGAGTATGTGTGTGTATCAGATGTCCCAGTACCCTCGCCTGAGGAAGGTGAAGGAACGTACAATAATGTCTGTGTGTGTGTGTTTATCAGATGTCCCGGTACCCTCGTCTGCGCGAGGAGACGGAGCGCATAATAATGTCTGTATGTGTGTGTGTATTAGATGTCCCGGTACCCTCGTTTGAGCGAGGAGAAGGAACGTACAATAATGTCCGTGTGTGTGTGTGTATCAGATGTCCCGGTACGCTCGTTTGAGCGAGGAGAAGGAACGTACAATAATGTCTTTGTTTGTGTGTATCAGATGTCCCGGTACCCTCGTCTGCGCGAGGAGACGGAGCGCATAATAATGTCTCACGTCCGGTCCCGCGAGCAGCAGTGCAAGGAACAGCTGGTGCTTCTCATCGACTGCGAGCTGGCCTACATGAACACCAACCACGAGGACTTTATAGGATTCGCTAAGTATGTGCACGCCTCTGATTATAAATTTCGCTGACGGTTGATACTTATGTGTAAGACTCTTGACTATTTTATTACATGAGGGCCAAGGATGAATGGTAATTACATTTGTGAAATAATATTATTATATTTGATATTCTCTCGCTCCGCGATGCCACGCTGTCGGTGTTCGTGTTGTCGGATACGATTAATTGTTATGTGTTCTAGTGCTCAAAATCAATCTGAAAATTCAGCCAAATCCGGTCACCGAGCCCTCGGCAACCAGGTCATAAGGAAAGGTTACATGTGCATACACAATCTGGGAATTATGAAAGGTTGGTTTTATCATGCTTATAGTGTTACGTGTTTTCAGTATATTATATAACTTTATTCATAAGTGTGAAAGAGAAAGAGAAAGACGGAGAGAGAGAGAGAGAGAGAGAGAGAGAGAGACATATATTAAGGCATCAATTATAATGATCGTCAGGTGGTTCCCGGGACTATTGGTTCGTCTTGACGTCGGAGAGTATCTCTTGGTACAAGGATGAGGAGGAGCGCGAGAAGAAGTACATGCTGCCGCTAGATGGACTGAAGCTCAGGGACCTGGAGCAGGGCTTCATGTCGCGGAGACACATGTTCGCGCTCTTCAACCCCGAGGGACGGAACGTGTATAAGGTAACCGTGTTTGGGGGTCGTTGACTTATTATATTTTTCAAATATATTTGTTACTAAATTATAATTTTTTTTAAAACTTAGATATTTTGTTTTATAGTTTTAGATCGTGCAATTTAGTCATGTGTTTGCAATCTTAAATAGTAATGCTAGGACGAGTATAGTGACAGGTTCGTGGAAACTGTCCATACGATTGGCTCGAAGTTCTTTAAGAGCAGTTTTGCCGTTAGGCTGAGAAGTTCAAAGGGCAGTTATACTCCTCGATACGTGAACCTATCAATAATCTAAAAAAAACACCAGGAAGGTTGACTCGCCGCTGTAACGAAGATCTTCGGGACATCAGTCGGGTCGAGATTAGTTTGACCCTCAAAAAGATCATGAACAAGTTGCCAGATAAAGATTGAGTTATGGTTGAACTTCTGAAGGTAGGTAACGACCAGTCTTGAAATGCCTTTAGAAGCTATTTAATACCGTCCTTCACAAGATCCCACAGGCATGAAATAGGGGTGTGGGGGTGCTGTTCTTCAAAAAAGGTGATAATATCTTGCTGAAGAATTACAGACCCATCTTACTTCTCAACCATGTCTATAACTTTTTTCTCTAGAGACGATACGATCCGTCTCTTCCAACCTCCTCCCAAACAAGTTCGTTTAGCAAAGGCTTTACCATTATATACTACAACATACTCTGCGTATAACCAGCTACTGTGCTTGGCATTTGTGGATTATGTGAAAGCCTTTGATTCTGTCGAGACCTGGGCTGTGTTTACTGCAGTCTCTCCAAAAGTGCCAGATCCACTCTTGGTTCATCAAAGTGTTGAAGTGCTTGTATGAATCTCAGTCCGGCTACAGGGGCCAGAATTCGAAACCAATTCAGTTGCTGAGAGGTGATAGACAGGGAGACGTTATCTCTCCTAAACTGTTCAGCGCTGCACAGGTAGAAGATGTCTTCAAGTTGACATCACATTAAACGGCGAGTACATCACTCACCTTCGGTTTGCCGATGACATACCCATAATGGCGGAAACTATGGAGGACCTGAGTACAATGCTTGATAATCTCAGTAGAGCCTCCGAACAAGTAAGCCCTAAAATAAACAAGGACAAGACGAAGCTGAAGTCATGTCCATGTCGTGCGTACTTAAGTAATTGTCGGAGGCGTTACGCTCTAAGTTGTAGACGATTACATGTACTTGGGACAAATCGTCCACCTAGATAGGTCCAACTTCGAGAAAGAGGTCACTCGCTGACTCCAACTCTGATGAGCAGCGTTCGGGAAGCTTCAAAACATTTTCACGTCCAAAATAGTGCAATGACAGAAGACCACAGTCTGACCAATCTGTGCTGCCAGTGATGACTTATGATTCTGAGACCTGGTCGTTTACGATGGGCTATATGAAGGTTCAAGGTCACCCAGAGAGCAATGGAAAGGATAGCCCGGAGTTTCGCTGCGAGAATAAATAAGAAACGAGGATACCCCCAGGAGAACCACGATCACCGACATAGCTCTAGATGATATAGATGTAATTCTTATGCAGTACCATATATACATTAATACAATTATTTTCTAGGATTACAAGCAGCTGGAATTGTCTTGCGAAAATCAAGATGACGTCGATTCTTGGAAAGCTTCCTTCCTGAGGGCGGGAGTATATCCGGAGAAGACGTCAGAGGCGGCGAACGGAGACGAGGTACGTTTAATATTTGAATCCATGGTGTTGCCCGTTTTTTTACCTTCTTTACTCTTCTTTTTGTTTTTTTTTTTACTTTACAACTACAGCAGTGTATTGCTTTATAATAAATATTTAATATATAAAATTATTTATTATATATTTATATAGATTCTTTGATACGATGTATCTGTTGAGTTTATCCGATAATTTATTGTTACAATGCCCTACAGAGCGAAGGAACGGAGGTTTGTCAATGGAGGCTTTTTGATTTAATATCATTTCATCACGTTCATCATTTAGTTGATTTCAAGAGGATATTTATTTGTTCAGTAACTAATTTAGTTAATTTCAAGAGGATATTCTACTTGTATTGTAACTAATTTAGTTAATTTTAAGAGGATATTTTACTTGTATAGTAACTAATTTAGTTAAATTCAAGAGGATATTTTATTTGCATTGTAACTAATTTAGTTAATTTCAAGAGGATATTTTACTTGTTCAGCAACTAATTTAGTTAATTTCAAGAGGATATTTTACTTGTTCAGTAACTAATTTAGTTAATTACAAGAGGATATTTTACTTGTTCAGTAACTAATTTAGTTAATTTCAAGAGGATATTCTACTTGTATAGTAACTAATTTAGTTAATTTCAAGAGGATATTTTACTTGTTCAATAACTAATTTAGTTAATTTCAAGAGTATATTCTACTTGTATTGTAACTAATTTAGTTAATTTCAAGAGGATATTGACTTGAATATATATGATTTGAAATGTTTTCTTGAAATAATATAAATCTGGTGCAGCATGAGGCATGTATTTTACTAAAAGTGTCGCAATTGTAACACTAACGGGTATTGAATCACTTTTACACCTCACTTGTTATACAGAGTGTTGTTTTTTATAATATTTTTAATATCAGTGTTCATTTAAAACGCTTCTGTCACAGACGGACACGCTATTCGCTTTGAAAATCGATATTGTCCAATTACGCTTTGTAGTTATTTTTGGGGATTTTTTTTTATTTATTTAATATAATAAATTTTAAATTTAGAAGACATACTTTTGATGTGTTTTTTTTAAAAGCGTTGTGTTTTTTTTTTATTTTTTAGTTTATTCTGCCTTTCCCGGGTTTGGGTGGAAATAAGAAAGTAAGTCAATAAAATTTCCAAGCTTGTGTGCTGGATTTTTAAAGATGTATATAGATGATTGATGGATTTTGGATTTTGGATTTTTGAACGTGAATATACGCATGTGGGATAAAATATAAAGCTTATATTTCAAAGCGAAATGTTCTAAAATTATCGTTTAAAAGAGCTCAATAGAATTAAAATGAAATGGGTTTAGTTTTAAAACTAATTGCATTATAGGAGTATTTTGCTAACATCCACTGTACCGGTAAAGGTTAGGTACTAACTGATGTAGGCTAAATCGTGGGATGCATGTTAAAAATAAATATCAAAATCAATATGGCTGCTTCATTACATACATAATATCATAACGTTAGATACATTTAATTGGTAAAGTAGCGCTAAAATGCTTATAGATTGAAACTGATACTCGATTTACTCGATCATATTGACTATAATATATTATAGTTACATACACTTATTTAAATAAAGTAAATAACAGTAATTTCTATTTAAATGTAAGGAACTGAAGATTAACGAAATTCCGATAATTGTTTATTTACTGCAACATATAACACGTGCTATGCAAATTTAACTGATTTACAGGTTTTCTAACTGACGCATTCTTTAATAATATTTTCAATAATAATAAATGACACTACCCAAATTGACTACAAAACGACACTAAACATACGGACGATATACAGTAGTTTAATGATGTAATTCCGCGAGCGCCTTCCAGAGCTCGGACACGTCGGCGACCAGCAGCATGGACCCGCAGCTGGAGCGGCAGGTGGAAACCATCCGTAACCTCGTGGACTCGTACATGCGCATCGTCACGAAGACGACCCGCGACCTCGTGCCCAAGACCATCATGATGCTCATCATCAACAACGCCAAGGACTTCATCAACGGGGAGCTCCTCGCGCACCTCTACGCCTCCGGGGATCAGGTATGCCTTATCTGCACATGTATATACAAAGTTTTACTGTACAAAATATTACTAGCGTTGAAGTAAGCAGCCAATAGCGGCTAAAATCTATCGCGTCTCTGTTACGTCGACGTCTGCAAAGCAATAGTTATATAAACTGTTCTTTACAGAACAAATACCTCGGCAACTAAGCATGAATAGAAATAATATGTAATACTAATCAACTCGTCTCCAACAGTCCCAGATGATGGAGGAATCACCCGAGGAGGCTCTTAAGCGGGAGGAGATGCTGCGGATGTACCACGCCTGCAAGGAGGCGCTGCACATCATTGGGGACGTCTCCATGGCGACCGTCAGCACGCCGGTGCCGCCGCCAGTCAAAAACGACTGGCTTGAGAGCAGGCTCGACTCCAACCCTCGCCTCTCCCCGCCCTCCCCCGGGGGACCGAGACGAGCGGCGCCCGCGCAGCAAGGTACACAACCATACTGATAAGCGAGCATTACACTATATGTCACTGACTTTGAACTGTTAAGCAAGCATTACACTATGAAGTACCAGTGGCTTCGAACTGTTAAGCACCCATAACACAACGAAGTAGTACTGACTTTGAACTGTTAAACAAGCATCACATTATGAAGTAGTACCCAATTTTTATTCCTTATTATATTCTTTCTTCCTCTCCAGGCTCTCTCGGCCAGCGCGGCGCCCCACCGGTGCCCGGCGGCGGCGCGGGCCGACCTGCGCCACCGCTCCCCTCCCGCCCAGGCGGCGCCGCACCCCCACCCCCCGCCGGACGACCCGTTGCCTCGCAGGGCCTCCCCGCGCCACTCATACCCACGTGAGTACGCGCACACACACACAGACACACACACTACTTTAAAGTGAGCTATACTAATCTGATTATAATGAAGATGGCTTCTAGTTGCCTCTAATTGTAATTTTTAATATTTTTTTATACACAAATATATGCACTACGCTATTTACAATTATATAATAACATATTAGCTTCGCTTTGATATAAAATATGTAGGGTGATGTAACAGCCATAATAGCATTGTGTTGGATCGGTCTATACTTAGATATAATTATCTAACTAGGAATGTCTATTAACAGGACCTTTGCTAATATATATATATAATAATGTATGTATTGTGTGTACTGTATGTATGTACGTATTCGCAAAGGTGTATGGTTGTGTGGTTGTTCGCAGACGGCGCTAAGCGAGCAGCCCCGGATACTAACATAGTTACGAACGCGGGGTACTAACTGAGGGGCATGTTAACTTGTGCGACTAACATACATAAACGAACAACACAGTTATATTATTTTATTATATAATATAATATAAATATATTTTTTATGTTTATTTTGGATAATTTATCGATGATTATTTAAACGACCAGTGATATTACATTCGTTAGTAGTAAGTTAGTAGTTCAGTAATAGTGATTATTTATACAGGATGTTATATAAAAATTAGTTATTTGAACCATATAATGTTGCTTCCAAAATAATATAATAATATTAGTGGAACTAATAATACTATTGTTGAAACTAATAGCAATATTAGTGGAATTAATAATACCATTGTTGGAACTAATAGCAATATTAGTGGAATTAATAATGCTATTGTTGGAACTAATAGTAATATTAGTGGAATTAATAATACTATTTTTGGAACTAATAGTAATATTAGTGGAACTAATAATGCTATTAGTGGAACTAATTGTTTCTAGTGTTACGGAATTATTGATTCATAATTCTACAGGCGGTTGAAGGATATTTGTATATGATTTTTTTTGTAATTATTTTTTTATTATAAGGTTGTGTATACATCGAAGGGCCTGTAGAATAATGACTATTATAATCATTACAATGTACCATTCTAATAATGTTCTTATATTTATCGAAGATGTAAAATAGCTTTAGCTTTAAATTATTTTATTATTTTTACTTATCAGTTTAGGAATAAGCACTGCATGGTTAGTTATAACTAATGTCTGTGTGTGGTCTTCTGTGGCTTGTGTTATTAAAAAATGTATATTTTTAAGCACTATTTCTTATATAAGCTATTTTCCTTTCTAAATCTTCTGTATTTCCGACATTTCAAATTGTAAATGGCTTTACACTTACTTGTAAGAAATTATGAATATGTTAACTTTGTGTTATGGCGGTTACATTATCCAATAAAACCTTAGAGAAGCTGTCTGATATTTAATTTTTGTTTGGTTGTCTGCTAGTTTATAGAGTTCCGTACCGAGATATCATCCACAGAGTTCCGTACTGAGATCCATTAAATAGCTCTAAATGTCTGTCCGCCTCTTTCTCCATATCAAGACCACTTGTTAAAGTTTGTGCTATCGCCCCAAATTAATGTATACTCTATGCCCCGGTACGGAACCCTCGGATCCGTGTCGCACTTGGCCTCCAAATAAACCCCAGATAATAACACTAGGCGTCCGGGGCCGGGGTCGGGAGCGGCGGGGGTTGTGGGTCAGCTGCCGCCGCACGTCCGCCAGCAGATCAACCAAGCCGTCGGCCAGGCGGTAACCGGCGCCGCCATCAACGAACTCAGCTCAGCCTTCGCCAAGTTCAAGTAAACCACAGATTAAAAACGTGCCGCACAGATTATATAATGTCACAGATTATATAACCGGTAGCCGCAGATTATAAAAGTGCAAGTGCATAGTGGCGTGTTTCTTCTAACCTATAAATGTGCATAATGTAGTGCACAAATTAGACAATAATAATATGATGATGATGATGGTGATGACTCGTTTGTGATTGCTACATATCGATTTTTTGTTTTTATGTTATAAGAAACATTCCCTTTATACGTGCACTTGTGTGAAGTCGCTTCGGTCTGTCCGTTTATCATTAACAGTGCTGTGACGCAATTGAACTATTAATTTCGATGTACATAACCTAAAAATTAATATTTTTTGTCCTTTTTTAACTATTATTTTTTTTCTCTGACCCTTAATAGCTATTATAGCAATACGATTGTATTTTTAAATAAATTTGAGTTAGTTTATTATAGATAGAGGATTGAAATGATTTTATGTAATAATAAAAATGTATTAAAAAAATAATGTTACCATATTGATCGTGTTTTTAATATATATATATTTGTATTGAAGATCACACAGACGGACACACAGACAGATTATAATGTCGCCGCTAAGGTTTGAGACTCTTGGTGTTAAATTGGTCTATAGATGACATCACTTTGAGATTAGTTATAGTTTGAGATTCTCTGACCTTTAACAAAAATATTTGAATTATGTTAAAACTAGTAGTTTTCAAAAACATTTCTTATAGAATTAAGCGTTGCAAAATTACAATGTTAATATTAGATCTTTTAATAGCGGATATGTATATCGATACCCGGTATCGAATCTAACGATTGAGAGTTATATAGAAATGTGAAAATTCAGTATTAACTGCTATCTATACTTATGCAGTGCTTTATTATATATAATATACGTACGTCGGTATATATGTAATGGTGTGAAATTGTTTTTGTGTTGATGTTGATATATCAAGTGGCTTAAGGTTTGGTTATTTTAGGTTAGGCTAACCTAACTTAACTTTTTTTATCTTTTTATTTAACGTTGAAAAAATCCGTTACGGATACCCACTACCCACGCCCACCGTAGGGAACGTGGGCTACCCGGTAGCGTAGAGAGAGCTGCCATTTTAAAGCTACCCAGTAAAATAACGATGGCTTAAAAACTAACCTAACCTAACCTAACCTAACCTAACCGTTAGGTGTATCGTACTCGCGTGGTTCCCGGATTGCATCGGATAAAGCATATCACGGTTATTTGTTCTTGTAAAGCTAGTGTTTACATTATAATTGTATTATACTCATATTGTATCGGTTGATGTGCGCACTGTCTGTAGTGTTAGCTGCGTAGCGATACAACGTTCACTGTGTATAGGTGTTCCGTAGTTTAGGAAATTTAATAAATGATACTATGTCTCCCGCATCTCTTAGCTACGTTTAAACGCATTTAAATTATAATATTCCAGCTTGTCTGTACGTTACAGTTATATATATAATTGTATAACATTAAATAATCTGAATGTGTATGTTAAAATTATTTGTACTTACGATGGCGTAGACCAAAGTTATAGTAATATTATTGCTGACGGCAATATCTTTGGTCAATTACTAGTATCACAAATGTTGTTATAATATAAAATTTTAAATCTCGATATCTATAATCAGTAATAGTCGTCGGTTAGCTGCTACGCATTGATAATTTTGACTCTTCTAGCGGACATAGCCGGGCGGCGTCGTTGTTAACAGTTCCTACAGTTTAATCGCTCTAGCTAATTTATCTTATGACAAAATTATATGAAATAATCATAAAGTTTTGATCCACGTTAATAGCTATAGTACCATCGATAAAGGTATAGGAACAGATTGTTGGATTTGATATAGTTTATATTGTTAATCTTATGCTGTATAAATAGTTTAATTAAATGCTATACGTGTAACTGAGACTTTTGATTTATCCTAACAATAATGTACCGGATGGAAATAGGTAAAGTATGTTCATATATTATGTTATATTTCAACAAGATAAAGATAACACAGTGTAAAATATTATTAAATTAGTTTATTTTGATTCAATAGTAGTTAAATTCAATCTTATTGAAGTATATTATGCTAGGTATATTATGGAAATTATTAACGCATATATTGAGTGTTGCTTTCATTTATATCATTACCGCTTGCTTTTAAAAGTATCTGTTTTTTGTTGCTTTTAACTTTTATCTGTGCTTATTTATTTATATACATATAATGTACTTTGGCTTTGCATGCTTATATTTTTTTTTATTAGTTAGTTTTACATTTAAATATCATTTTCATGTACAATGTTTTTTTTTTATTTTTATATTAAAAATGTATATAATTAATAGAATGTTATGTCATTAGCCGCCCCGTGCCTAACGTGCCGCCAAAGCTGCCCGAACGACCGCAGAACGGACGGCCATTTTGAGAGCGCACTCCGCCGACATTTTGACAAGCATTGTAAATATAACGATTACTATATCACAATATGTATTGTGATACGCGAAACGTTGCTAAATTATTTATGTTTATTTAAATAATAAATTTTAAGTTTAATATAAGTAGCTAACCTAACGAATTTTACTAATGGACGCAAAGTTTTAATATTTATACTTTGTTAACAGGATGTTATGTTGACTTTGTGTATATACTTATTTCATTCTTATGACGAAAAAACTAATTAGTCAAGATTTTTATGAACAATAAGGCTTTAGCAAAGGTGCTTTAAATTGTTTTTAGAACTGATTTGTGCTCCGGGTCTAAATATATTGTGGCATTTAGTTTATTCTGTCGCGTGTTGACTGCAGTTTCGACGCTTCATATGTTATAGTAATTTTAATGTTGCCTTCTATCTTTTATTCATATACAAATCTTATAATGTTACCCTTTTATTCACATAAAAATCAAATAAATTCCAGGAAATATTATATTTATAAATGGTACTTGGAATTTTAAAGTTTTTATTAAACATACAATATTATGAAACGAATTTTATAAATTGAAAGATTTTTGTTTAAAATTCAATACGCGGTGTAGCTTAAATTATTTATTAGGAAGAGATTAATCCATCGTTGAGATCAAACAAAATCTTATGAAGGTATTATTTAGTTTTATTGTGATATTTGATTTGTTTGAAATGTTAAAAATTAGGATTTATTTAAGTATATTCCTGGTACTGAATGGTAATGTATTCACTGATATAGTATTGTTATATCGTTTCATGTGTCAGTGTGATATGAAGTAAATAAAAGTGCTACTTCCTTCACGTATACCTCAACATTCCTTACTCTGACGGCCGCGCGGCAGCGAAGTACCTTTCATTATTGTATATACCTAGGTGTAAAAAATGTGGACCTGTACGTGTACTTGGTATACGAAATGTAATAAATGTGTATATAAACTATCATTATTGACTTTTATTTATCATTTTTTAATGTGAACATTCCCACCTTTGCCTTACCTTGTCAATTTATTAAAAATTTCACTGATAACTGGAAAGTACATTTTGAATGATTTGGTCTAAAGAAACAAAATGTATCACACTACACAGAATGCATTTACTACAATGAAAGCTAATATAAAATAAAATCTTTCATACCACCACAACTTTTAAAATATGCATTAAATTTGAAGAAAAAATATTTTTTTATATAAACATAATACGACCATATCAATTTAAATGGCAAATAATTTGACAGTTGATATTTATAAATCTGAATATGTCACCCAAGTGTCAACATCATTTGAAAGTTCTGAAATTTGAAAGGTTTAATATTGCTGTTTGTCTTTTCTTGTTTTAAGTTTGAATTTTAAATTTAAACTTAGATATTTTAAATATCAATGAAAATAAAATATTTGAGAGCCAATATATAAAAGTAAATGAAAGTAGTAGAAACCAGAAGTTAGAAACTATAGAGTTACGGCCTGGACAGAACTGACGGCCTGTGGATGGGAAAAGTGACTTAATACGATCGTATAAAGAAATTAATACGTATCGGCGTACTAGTCACAATTTAAGGTTTTTAAATGATTCTGTTTTCTCTTAAATTAAAAAAAAATTAATTTTGCAAGCATAACTTCAATATATGCATGATGAATTCTTCAAATAATTCACATTAGATATACATTTGATGAAATATAATAATTACTTTAACGCAGCGGCGGTTTATATTAAATTGTTTTTGTAAAGTTGTATAAAGGAGCATTAAAACCACCACGCCCCGCACGCCCCGCACGGTGAAAGACAAAAAGTATCCATTATTACAATTTAATGAAGAGAGGAGGCTATTAGGTGGTTTTTGATTAAATCGTCTGTAGGCAATTGTGTTCGGGTCCTGTCGCATCACAGGGGCCTAATCGCACTCGCACGAATCTTATTACACGTGATTGTTGTATCAATCAATTCTAATATTAAATTATTCAGTGGTCCGTTATTCTATCGCCTTCATATCTCTTCTTAATGGCCGTGCTCAAGATGAAAGGGTTCATGATTGTTTTGAACTTCAAATTTAACTCCGTTCTTTGATCGATTATAGTAGCTTTCCCATGTTAATTTAGAAAATTAAAAGATAATTAAAATCTTTTTAGAGAGAGTGTTATCCTTGTAATTGAAAATATGTATTAATATTTTTAATCAATTAGTTTTTATGTAATTTCTTGCTATCTGATGTCGGTAACTAAGTGCATAGGGGCCATGAAAAGAGTTATGTTCGAAATATCACTATAAATCGGAAGTGAATCAGCAATGATGGCTGTAAAAGATTACTGAAATAACTGCTATAAGCAGAATTGAGGAAGAGTCAGGACACTGCATGGTTCTTGAGTACTACACTACTTAAATAATAAGACAATCGTTTTGATCATAATAAATCGTGTACGATTAATTGCTGTTTCAGAATTATGGCAACATTAATTATGTTCACTTTGTTGTTCTTAGAAAGAGATTCTCAATTGTTTTTTTTTATTTTCATAAATAAACAGTATATTTCTGATATAGAATAAAAAGTCAAGGGAAGGAAATTATTATCGACAAACTAAAAAAAAAAAACTTTTCACCATTTTATTTGTAATACAGGCTTATAGTAATATGCTTGACCCTAATACAAGAAAAAAAAACTAAAGTCAAAGAATGGCGCCGATTTAACTCAAAATAATTTTTGCTTCATAAATAGTTATGATATTCCAGACCGTGTTAAAATTGTTGTAAAATTGAAGCAGGTTTCCTATATTTCTAACAATCTACTTCCTGGTGTGAGGTTAATAAAGCTAATAGGTGTAATTTCGAATATAAATCATTGGGCACATTCCCCTATCGCGGCTTGTAAATGCTCTGATTAGTATGCAAATGTACAGCTTGCTTTCATAGGTTGTTACACTTATATAAAAAACATTAAGCACGTTGGCGCTTTTAATTTTATATGTCGCCTATTATCTCTTCCGTGAATAAAACTGACAGCGATCTTGTTTTAGTACACATCTATAAACAGTATCTGAGGTTTTACTGTTATCTTACTTTATATTTTACGACTAGCTCGTACCCGCGACTATCCTCGTGGTTTAAAAGTGATGTATTCACGTAAAAATAATATGCTGAGACATTTTTTTCAACTTGTAAACGGAATCGTCACAAAAATCCTATGATTTAAACAGAAAAAACTTCAAAAGTATACTTTACTTAGGACCAATCTAGGAAAAGGTAAGATTTTTTTATGTATTTATAGTGAAAATAAATACAAACTCATTAACTTACAAATTGATAATATTAGTAAAGACATTTCTATATGTATTCCAGAGATTCCAGATGTGAGACGGGATTCCATACTTATCTATTAAAAAACGATGTTTTATAATTTCATAAGAATTGAATTGAAGAATAATTTATAAGATTATCTTATAGTTAAAGGTTTAAGTATCTATACTATAAAATATCTATAAAGTTGTTACAAATAAATATGTTAATAGAATAATACTGTAGCCATAAAAAGATTATATTTATTGGATAAAACAGTCTTGGACCTTATCTCATGCAAATAGAGCGAGAAACAAATCTTGATATTTAGTTAAGGAAATTTATATTAATAAATTAGAACTATAATAAAGTTATTTATATAGTACTTTCAAAATATGTCCCTAGCTTCAATAATCATACACTTATACTATTTGAAGTAAATCAGATCCATTATTACGAAGGAAATTACAAAAAAATGATTTAAAATATTTAATTAGGTAATACTCGTGCGAGACTTGTATTACGGTAATAAGAATTGGTTTCGTGATATAATTAAACAGTTGTCTAAATTAATTAGCAATAGGCGAGTTCCCACAAGTCAAAATCACCCTCGCTTGTGGTGTTCGCTCCGAATTCTCCCAACAATTAACGCGCCAGGTTCACACACACACACACACATACACCCACACACACAAGTAGAAGTAGTAACTTTAACTGTTTCGGAAACGTGGTTAGATCACATCTAGTATAACGCTGATAATACCGATTTTATTAAACAAAATTTAGTATTTTGATTTAAAAAAAACAAACATTTCCAATACATTTTTTTCATAAACGCGTTCCATTGCAGCGTTTATGTTCTAAAACGACTGATTGAAAAACTTTACCACTGATAGTCATCGCTAGCTGAAACTTTTTCCTTGCATGTTTGCTTTGTTACAGATTCGTATCATTCCCATTCAAGCGTCAGCAATTCCAAGTTTTAATATTCAGAAGGCCCTGAAGTAACGTAATTACATATAATTCATAACATAATGACACCCAAAACTGTAATTTGAAAAGTTACAATGTGATTACATTGTAAATTGTGATTTAATGTTATTCCAAACTCGTATGTATCTGTATGACAATGTAAAAAATAATACGCACTGGTATCGAATCATCAATTACGATTTAAAATAAAGAATACAGGGCCGTTAATAAAATGACCAGAGAACACTTTAATATTCGAGAGCGTTTTAACTTTTTGTAAAGTGCAACACTTTCCCAGCCCCCGCCGGGGCCCCTCGAAATGCTACTTCGTTTAGACAAATGAACAGCACCCTTCACGGCACACGCCATTTTACAATGATATACTGCGGACAAAAAGTGAAAACTAATTGTAATTATGTTTAAATTATTATTGTCTAAGTTGTTAGTTGTGGTAAATAGATATATATATATTTTATTTAAACAATTCACAATATATTGTCAATAAATTCATATATATACCTATATTTATGGTTTTACGGAATAGATTTGTCTTATTCTGCCTGAGTTAGGTCTAATTTGATTAATATGAATATTATTCGTGTATAAATAAATGAAGTTAAAACTATTAGTTAATAACCTTCTAGTAAATGGTAGTTTGATGTTAAATACAAAAGTTTTGCGCCACAAAAGGCCGTACACAATAAATCAATCGAAGTGGATGGTTGACTTTTCAGTCAAATGTGTGGTTAATTGTAACCGAAATGACTGTTGATCGACCACACTTAATTTGAGTGGTTCGTTGGGGGCCGCGGCCGGCGATGGGGTGGAAAGTAATGGTTCACTTGATTTTATGATTATTTGATATTTGTACATATCTTGTACACCGGAACTCGTAATTGGTGTACATTTTGTTAAAACATTTAAATTTTAATACGTCTGCCTTAATACGTTTTATATTAATGTTTTGTCTATAATTATAGGCGGCTTATAACCACCATAGCACCTGTTTTAAATGAAATAAAAAAAATACACATTATAGTATTTTTTAAATATAATATATTAAATTTTTATGTAGTATAATAACAATGATAATACTTTACTATTTATTTGATAAATTAACCAAAATTCGAGTTCCTTTTCCCCATCGTTCTGTTGTTAGGGAAAGGAATATAATTGTTCATTGGTCGTTTAACTCTGTGTAATATGTAACAATACAAATAATGACGACATTTCAATGTTTTTTGTTTGTTTTTTCGTTGCCAAGCTACCAACAAATCTTTTTTTGATATTTTACATCTTCTGTTAAGCGAACTTTTATTATGCACAGGTATATATTATTGAAATAATATAACAAGCTATATAACAATATAATAATATATAAAATATTAAACATTATAATCAAAATGTAATATGTATATTTAGATCTCTTCAGGCCAATATGTTTCGATCATTCTTTTAATCTTGTCGTCAACCTGCTTCCCTTGGGGCGGCTGCTTCCCCAATAAGAAGACGAACTTCTCGTGGCAGTCAATCATACCTAGATACTGGCTTTCAATTATCTTTAAACGCATTGGGTAACGGTGGAACTCAGCCAGGTCTAACTTTGCTGAAAAAATACATATAAATTATCCTCTAATTTGTACAAAATCGAGTTTTAGATTATTTTGTTTCTAATATATATTAGTTTTTACCTGAAGGTGATGGCATCTGTAGTGTCCTATAAGAACCGTTATTTTCCAATCTCTCCAAATAATAGTCTCTCGTTTTAGTACTGTTCACGCTCATACAAGGAATTTGCATTTTAAGTGTAATTGTTGCCCAATCGAGATTCTCAACGTATTTACCGATGCGTTCTTTCAAGTCATTTCTTTCCTTAAAATAAAATATATTGTAAAATAAAAGGCGAGGACACGAAATGGCAAACAGAAGCTTAATATTTGGGTGTAATGAATTCTCGGTAGCGATTAACTGTTTCGCTTTAAACATATTAAATACCTGTTCACCGACGGACGTAAACTCCACGCAGTGAGGGTCACCAGAACCCTTGGTCTTCTCGGTTATGAAGTGTAACAAGTGCCAAGTACCAATCGCCTCTGAATCATTGAACGTGACTCCTTGGGAGAAGTTCTGACAGTTCGGTCCATTCGTGACTTTGTCGTGAGTTTTCGGGGTTATTACTTGTACGTGTAATAATGCTGTAATAATGTAATTAGATTAACAGTTTAATAATACAAAAGCCGGTAATATGATATATATAAAGGTATTATAATATATAATTACCGAAAGTCAGTAGTATAAGTGGGGACATGGCGCGGTGCAGCATGAGCTGAAGTAATGAACTGAATGACTTGATTATCTGTGTCCAAAGGATAACAGCATTAACTGGTAATTTGTGAATTGTGACGGTCGGAGGAGGCAGTTTTTATAATTTATATCTTAAATAAATTCGTAACTTTAAAGGAGTATAAATGAGAAAATATAAGATTTTATTAATGTTTATTAGTAAAATTGTTATGCCAAAATTATGACCGATTGCCACATGTACATACATTCTTACATTAACTAATCTCTACCTAGAGGATAGTTGGTCGAAGTTTCTTATCGCTAATATTTTTTTTGTATTATTATTATTTCTTATTCTTATTGATTACCCTTATTTTGGTATATATATTTTTGTATCTAATAAAAAGCATATCATTATTATTATTACAGTTGTAAGATCTTAAGAAATATATTGAAAATTACATTAAAGATAAAATATTATATTAAATTGATTAAAGTATTTGCTTGACCCATTTCGTTCTTACGTATATATTATTGTTTAAATTTATTCGACCAACAACTGTATAAATGTTTTGATAGGAATTAAAGTTTAGGAATAAGTGTTAACGACTCGTAAGAGACTCGTTCAATAATATTTATTCTTAATATTATCAAATAAAAGAAGATCCATTCTTCTTAAATCGCTGGTGCGTTCGAGAAGACGACATCGCGGTAAACTGAATAATATGTGACATCCTGTTGAATGTCCTTTGTAATTGACGAAATGACTTGCTTTATATTATTATAGGTATATTGTGTGTTTGTATGTTTGTAACAAATAGGCTCACTTTCATTCCCTCTCTTTCTCTCTCTCATTCTCTCCTCTCTCACTCTATCACCTGTAAAGCGACTAGATATAGACTATCTATCTTGATGTTCTCATATTATTAGGAGAGGGAAACCAAAATAAGTCAGAAAAGAGCGCACCGAATAAAAAAAAATACAAAAATCCTAAATATTAAGAGACACAAGATAATTTTATTACAAATAAAAATATTCCAATCGAGCAAAGTAGACAATACTTTATATATTAACTCGAAAGTCTGATACAAAAAACTGTATCACTAGTTTAATTGTGTTTTATTTAAATATATTAATATATTTTTTGATAACATTAAAAGATAATCTTCTTTTTATATGTATTAAGGTTTCGCGTTACGTACGAACCACAACACAACTCACGTCCTGTGCGGTTTAACCGACCCCTTTGTCTTAAGACGTAAATGTGTTTAATTTTTATAACAATTACAATTTAAATGAAAGTGGACTCTATTATAATAATAATAAAGTTGTGTGTACAATGATGAAGGTTCCGCGGGTGGCGACGCACGCGCTCCTTGTATTGATTGTCGTGTTTTATTGCTGGTTAAAGTTAAACACCTGTCCCTTTTTGATTTAAAACGTCCTTCCTCAATAAACATTACATTAAAAGTCAGTTTATTTCTTAATGATTGAAAGAAAAAGTAATTACGAACATATTATGTTGATTTTATATTGTATGTGTGTTAATAGGCTATACATTACAGAATGGAATATAATTTATTTGTTATTTATTATCTTTATCAATTAATACGAACTTTAGAATAAATAATATGTTATGTATAACAGGCTTTTGCTCGTGGATTTGCTTGTGAAACGGCTTGAAAGGTTTGAAAAAAATATGTAACAGATAGAAGCAGCGCCTTTATTGCAGTATATTCTTAGGGGATGCAAATTTTCTAGGCTATCTATGTGTGAAAGGTTCCTTTCAGTATTTTTTGCGTGAAACTCTAAACTTTCATTTATTATATTAACAAAATATTTATGAACATTATTTGGGCTTTTTAATTATATATTATATCTATTATTAATAAGTATTATTTTACATAAGGGACGCTTACACTTTATTTAGTTTGTTTGTTTAATTAAAACTAGTTAATTCATTTATTTATTTATTTACGTAAGTATACTTACGGAACGAAAGGATTCTTTAGTAGGCATAATAAAAATAAAAAAAACAAAAAAGGGTTAATTTAAGGTCGTTGTGATATAGTTTTTTTTTTCAAATCTATTATATTTAAATATAAATAAATCAAATTTATTCTGTAAATACAAGAAGACATGCAAGAAATTCGTCAGAGTTTTGTGTTGCTTTATGCGCGAGAGTTATCTGTGAGATTAGAGTGTCCTATAGCTCACGTTGGACGCCCACAGCCGCAACATGCCTTGAGCCTAATATACCATTATATAAACAGATTCACAAACATTTTCCATGCTATAAGTATTCATAGAAGACGGTCAATATTTTTAGTTTTTTAGGATCTTTCAATAAGTTTATCTTTGACATTATTTTGACGTTGACTTTATTTTTTTTTTTATCTTGTATTTGTCAAACGATTTAATTACGATATGCCATAGTCATATTTTAAGTAATAATTATTATCTGTTATTCTGTCTACATTAAAATACTTTTATAGTTGTCTAAATAATTATTAGGTATGAAGAGAGTTATTAATATTTTTATTTGTATTAAATTACAAGCAGGTGTATCTATTTTCACTATAACAGCTGATATAATTTAATTTCCACGATTGTTACGTCCACCTGTATAGAATTTAGCGAAACTATACATCATGTAGCATCATTAGTGACTAATTTTAGACTAGCTTTGTTCTGAATTCGGGCACGGCGCAGGCATCCCGGTGTTTTTTAATTATTACCGAATACATTAATGTAATCAAAGTTCGATACATCATACTCGCTATCGCCACGCCTCGGTTTGATTAATAATTCTAATGAGCGGCGGTGCCAAACGAGTTAATTAAGTATAGGTTTTTTATTCAATGCCACTGCGACCAGTAAACGACCCATCAATCACCGCTTTGAGTCCGCCGCCAAAACTTTTTATTGATTGAAACGACTGGACTCTGTGGAGTGAGACGTGTGGAACATTGACTTCAATGACTACTAATAAACGTTCAATATTTATATAAAACTATTTAACCAATAAGCGCGGGTTAATAACGAATAAATATTATATTAAAAAAATATATTATGTCATCAAAGCCAGAGTACAGAGTAGTTTTAAAAGGCGCTGGATCCCTTGATAATTATTTTAGCTGATCGTACATATAATAGACAAATGTTAGACATTAGTAAGTATTCGAACAGTTTATTTTTTAAAATTTGTGGGAATGTCAAAGATTATCAATCACCGGCAGCGCCGCCGCGAGCGGGATTGCTTTAATTTGATAAAATGCAATTAGCTACCAAAAAAATCTAATCTCAAGAGGCGGTAAAACTTTTTTGGCACCTTCATTTATATGATGGAAGTTTCGAACAAAGTAAAGCCTTCATCTGTATACAGTAAATGGATAGTAATAATCTAAGTTACTTGTTAATTGTTACCAACTAAGAAATATTATTTTAAGTTACGCTTCAGATAATTGTATAATACTTTTAATTATTGAGGTGCGAAGTTAATTAATTATATTGAATACTCAATTGGTGTAATTTTTTAAATGTATAATTTTAGGCAAGTCATTCCGGTGGCAGTATCGAGTTGAACTCAGCGGGGTTCGGTGTCTAATTCACCGCGCTACCAACAGGTGGCAGCACAACCGCTTTTCAAATCTGACAGACGCCATTGCCTTTACGTCAGAAAGCCGCGAATAAAATTAATGATGTTCGCGCCTTAATGACGTCTCACGACGCCGCTCCATTGTATCCGTAATACAACAATTATTGAGATCATTTATTAAGTTTATTGATCTTTTAAGTTAATCTTTTATTTCGTAATTTAGCTCCGTGCGAGCGCGAACTCACCAAAAAAAATATCTCATATGCGGAGTCATTTTTTGGACTATTTTTGTCATTATACGGCGTGATGTGAGCGAGTCTTTGAATGTGGAGGCAATTACAGCTCCGCATGTGGTTTGATTATGTACGACGGTTCCATTCCATCTGAGGCTATAACACGACGGTGAAAATATTACTAAACCTCTATAGATGGTTTGGCTTCCGTTGCCAAATTGATGATATTAAGAGCCATTGTTAGAATACCTTTGATCGACGTCTCTTAATATCTTCATGCAAGTTAACTGTAACAAAGGTAATTTTTTCAATTAATAATTTTATATTACGATAAAATGTAAAATGTTAGCCAAAACGTGTCTGACTATATCATAAAGCTTGTCATGTTACTAGAACTTATCCTGATGGCACTTTGGTAGTTCGTAGAAGCCGAGCGAATACTTAATTAGAAATGACGGTCTTGTCTCCTTTGACGCTCGGTAACTCGGCGCTTTGCATCGATAGCAATTACCGACTTCATATAACATCCTCTTATGAGCTTGTAGTAGCTCATTTAGATAACAAAACAGACAACACGTCCACTAAAATAATATCTAACAACGCGATTATGATTTATACGTGATATAATTTACACAACGTGGATCGGTACCACGATAATTGCATATTGTAATTTCAATCTAGGATTTTAGATAAAGATGAATCAGATCTGCTTTGTCTTCCACAATTATTGGAAATAAGCGCAATTAGATGCAATTGTGTCGGAATTATTGTAATAACTAAAAAGAATAGATCTAACGACCGATGATAGCCGGTCGGGGATTGGAGCAGACCTCACCAATGCGCGCGCGCACGACTCGCAGTCGTTAGGCGATCCGCAGACGATAAGCTAATTATACCGCAATGGCAAATATTGATTGCTTTAATATCTTTTTTTCAGATGTTAAGCTTTAAAGTTTTAAGTCGCATTTTAAAACTTCATGGCTGTCATTATGATATTATATTGAAAGCATCATCAAACCCGCTCTTAATATATGTTATAATAAACGAGTCTGTAAGAAACTTGTTCAAAATTTGATATAAATATAAAGTATATTTATATAGTTGTCTGTTTGTTTTGTACTATCTTTGTTGACTAGGATAGATCACGATTATACATCATTTTGGTTGGTGATGAAGTATTATGAAACAAAATAATTCGTAAGCATGGACTTATAATATAGTCCATACCCGATGTTCTTTGGACGTTGGATTTATCAAATGGACTAGAAATTATGACCATTAATGATAGGATAAATTTCAACAGTACAATATTTGTAACTTTCTTCATATTTAGTAATAATATAATATATAAATTTGAGCGGCTAAGATGTCAGAACTTCATTAAAACATTGAAGGATGAGATTGTCAACATTTTTAACATTATCACAATAAAAACAATATATAGGGGAACGCGGGGCTGGTTTTTACGGAGGTAAGAATTAACAAGCTTATTCCCGCCAAACGTGAAGTGTTAAAAATATGAGACTCTGTTTAGAAACCCTATATACACAGCCGAACGTGTCCTGATTTGTCAGATATCGGTCGGTCATCGCTAGTGATAGTTATGCGCAGTGACCTCAGATTGACAGGTAAACGAACTTTTCTTACTTCGTAATAAATTGATTTGAGATTTATTTATTCGTTAAACTGAATTATAGTTAATCCTACATGCAACTCTATTTTATTCACATTAAAACTGTGTTATTTGTTTGTAATTATTTTGATTAGATTATTTTCTGCATTTGATGAAATATTAAAAGAGACCTAGAGGCTAAAATTAACAAAATGAGTGGGGTAAGTATTAACATGTTATGGGGTAACCATACATATGTATGTGACATTAAGAGAGTGTTTTTTTGCCATAAGTTTTTTACAGAATGAGAAATTACAAAAGGAAGAGCACAAGGGGGTCCACGTCTCAAGTAGTATTCGAGCTGGCCGCTGAGGAAGTTCTGATAAACAACAGAAAATATAGAGATGTTGCTACCGAATACAACATTTGTCATGTAATACGTTTAATACGTAAAGATAAAAAGGGAGGGAACTTCTATTGAAGTGGGTTATAAAAAAACCGTCTTGTTTTCAATTCTGAGCAAGATACAAGATAGATAATATTCCAGAATTTTGAAAAGAGACGGAAAAGCTGGCAAAGATTGGTTTTCAGGATTGATGAAGGGCAATGCGTCATTCTCTATTCGGACTCCAGAGGCTACCGGCTTAAGCAGGGCAACATCATTTAACTGTACTAATTGTTCATTCATTTTTCGAAAAATATCGAGAAGTGCTTCAAAGATACAAGTTTCCTCCGAGTAGAAAATGGAATGTAGACGAGACTGGAGTCACAACGGTGCAAAAACCTAAGAAAGTGGTAGCTCAACGAGGTTCCAAGCAGGTAGGAACAGTCACATCTTCTGAATGGGGTACTCTCATCACAATTACAGCAGCGGTAAATGCTATTGGAAATTTCATACCATGTATGTTCATTTTTCCCCGGATCAGATATAGCAATTAATTTGTCCAAAATGGACCGCCTGAGTCCATAGGTGCAGGTAATCATTCTGGATGGATGATTGATAATGAATTTTCACAATTTTGTGTAGATTTAAAAGATTCTACTATATTCTTTCAGTTCCTATAATAAAAAGTACTGATTTATTAAACAATGAAACCATTTTCATTAATGTAAACGACATTTTATTTAAGTATTTGATAGAATTTTAATCTCTGTTAATAATTGCCCCTAGCGTTAATACTTACCCCAACTCTGTTATTATTTGCCCCAAATACGGGGTATATATTAACAAGTGACTTTTTTTATTTTTATGGCTCTCTTTCTGAAATTACTTACCTAGCTGTTGGTTTTTGTTAGTAATATCATAACTGAATAACCAAAGCATGTTTTCGATAAAAAATAAAACAAAAAAGTTAATTATTATTGAAAGTATAAACCATAATAAAAAAATTGTTAGTACCAGCCCCGCTCTCCCCTACATATTGTTTCCCTGATCATGATATTTGCGTCACACGTTTATTCAATTCTATTGAAGATAAATCTAGAAATAATTGGTATCCTAGATTGCGACGAGCGGGGACCGAAGTCACGTAGTGTCGATATTCCTGTATAGTTCTATTTGATTCATTTACTCGTACGTGTCTGTCCGTAAGTCGGTACTGTGGTATTAATGTACCATATGTTACAATCATTATTTTAATATACAATAAATATTCCGTCTGAATTACTATATAATGGTATGAACGTGAAATATTATTTTAACATGGCATTGTAGGGTTTGTGTGGAGATAAAACGCAACTAGACATATATAAAAAAAATGTGTTAATTTAGTTTTTATGCTCGTTATTTTATAATACAGTTAGAAGCAAAATTTTTTATAGTTTTATTAAAATTTTTAGTTATTATTATTATTTTATACAACAATATTATTTGTGAAAACATTTTATTAATAAAAATATAATTAGGTCAATAATTTTCGACTGAGGAAGGATATTATATTTATTATTTATAATTAATTCCGCTCTGCAATATATTATTGAGGTATCCTTATTGTTATGAATGTCTTAAAAATGATATTATTTTAGGGTTCCGTATTCCGCTCATAGTTCCTTCATGTTCATATCCTCATAGTTTCATCATGTCCGTCCGTCCGTCTCTCTCCAGCCCAGCTCAGACAGTTAGTACTAGAAAGCTGTAATTTGGCATGAACATACATATTAGTGACACCGACAAAATGGTAGAATCAAATTTTATGTATAATAAAAATGTTATCCTATCACTTTTTAGAGCAGCTCCTCTACACGTATAATATTCTATTATATATATTGTATATTGTATTTCTGGAGTACCCCGTGATGATCCCTAAAATATCCTGAACATGTAAAAAACATTTTTCGATTTAATTAATTAGTTTTAGAAATATTCAGCTTTAGAGTTCAAATTTTTGTTAGAGTCAATTCCCCCCTCCCACCCTACATAGTCGATTTTAAAGCTGTGAAAAAAATTTACAATAGTAGTACACATAGCGAACTTTATAGAAAATCTATCACAGCTAAAATAGTGAATTAACGTAAAATATATATACTTTGCGCTTATATTAAAAAAGCTTTCTAAATAGAAGATAAAAAAATGCAATATATAATGTATATGTCTATCTATCTATGTATATGTACGTCATGGGCAACTACACAACCCCCTCCACTGCACGTGGCCTGACACCCCCTTGTTTGGACGGTATAGTTTAGATGTAATCATTTAAGGCAGTTCTTATACTGGCTGGCTTCACCGAAGTGTTGGATAAAACCACCTTCATATAGAAAATCTTCGGGAACTATCTATAGATGGAGTGTGCCGGATATATGTTTCTCCCTCTCTCTCTCTCTCTCTGTATCCTAACCTCCTAAATCTCCTCCTCTCTGCTTAAGGATAAAGATTTTATGTTATGGTTTCTGAAAGCGCCGGCAATCCTTACCATCTATTTACTCGTTTTTACCAAAAAAAAAATAAAGTATTTAAAACTGACATAGCTGTATAATGTCTTATTTATTAAGCTATTAATTTATTTAATTTTAGTTCATATTCAAATTTTTTTTTCTTAGAACCTACTTTAATACCACAAAGTCATACCAATTTTCCAACCAGTTGTAATGTAGGTTAACAATTTAAGGCTCTTGTTTCATTGTTACAAGGATAGCGAATGCATGCGACTTTGTCTGATTTAGTCGTTATTGTTCTATTATATAATCTTTTATTCTAAATATTATGAGTAAGATTAATTGTCTAGAAACATGTTAAGTCATGGTAAGTATGTATATTTTTACTAATTTTAAATCAATATAACAAGAAGAATCTATCGGTAGCGCCAGTACTTAGTAAACTTGGAATAACTGAGAAACCTTCACAAATAGAGGGTGAGTTTTACATTCTATTAAAAAAAAAACATTTGGCAAAACTGTTCAAACCGCACGCAATTTTTTTTTTCCATCAATAATAAGTAATCGCTTGCGGTTTGTTTTACACGTAATTGCGCAGCTATTCGACACACATCACAAACAATTCTAGCAAGGACCCAATTACGTGTAAGAAATATGTATTATTATGGAGTGTCATTTAATAATTTAAAGTTTCCTTGAATCCGTCTTCCGGAGCCGGAGGGCGTTTTGGACAAAGGTTGCATAATTTAAGTAATTATATCTTAAATTCATCGCTTACAATGTTTATCGATGAGTTTAAATACATTTTGTGTGTACTCGAGAGAAATCTGTAAAACATTCACAAATTGAGATGGCAGCTGTTGGTTGATACTCGTATTTAAAAGTATAATATTATCTGTTAGCATCGGCGCGGGCGCGTGGGCGAGGACATGTACGACCCATTTGTTCAAGTGACGTCGGGGTTTATTATAATTCATTTACCATGTTCAGAGATACACGGCATTATATTATATACCAGAACACCTCCAACCACCTCCCTGTTGATACTCCAACTCCTACTCCAAAGTTACACTAAATATTCCAAACACATGACTTCTCTTCAAATTTATTGGTTTACAATCACTATATATGAATAATATTTTATTATTAATAGAAATGTAACATTTTAATATTGCGATCAGCTGTTAAGATAACGTACGTTGCCTTAAATGAAATATTAATATATAACAAACGTAATAGACAAACAAACTCCCTAGCATATAACTATAATAACTCTCGAAATAAATATTATAAAAAGTGTCTTTCTGTCTGTTTCTTTATGTGGTTGTTTTAGTATAATTATTGCACTTTTGACTTGAATTAATAAATATAATAATTAAATAATTCAAAACATATAATAATTACTGAAAAATAATATTAGTTCAATCTCTCTTTGTACCTACTATGATAAATGTTGAAATATTTTCTTATCTTTAATATACATATAATATTAAACTATATAAGTAATTTGATAAACCCAACTTCATATCGTATCAGTAAAATAATAATAGAAAGTCATAAAATTATTGTTTTTATTTATATTAAATAAAAGTAACCTATTTATAACAATACACTACATTACACTTACATTATTATATGTAATTCAATAAAAAATATCTGGCAATTGTAGCGAGAGGAGAAGAGAAAAGAAAGAGAAGAGAGAAGAAGAGACATTCACAAACCTACTGAAATGTAACAAGATGAACAAATGTATTGGGTGCCGTTATGAGCCGCAACATTTTAGGGTTCTTTAAATTGTTTTAAAATGAAGCCGCTAACGCTAAGTATGTCTTGTGCTCATCCACGGGAAATAATTGGCTTATAGAAAAATACAGGAAGTCATTAGTGGCGGAGCGGCTATCTATTTCATATTGTTGGAATTTTATTTCACCGCACTGGACGCTGTCACACCGAAACGTAACTTTTGAACATGACAAAATAACAAAAATCATATATCATGAGAATATTAAAAAAAAAATTAAAAGAACAAGAATTCTCTTCAAAAATATAAAACATTGCAATACAATTAATATTTTATTTTACTAGGATTGGATTACCTTTGAATGGCTAAACATTTTTTCAGTCAGTTTTCGCTATAACATCCGCGTTCGCCTCAAACATACATGAGAAAATTTTTAGCTAATTATCTCGTCGCATTCTGGAGACAACTAAACACAAAAAAGGTCTCCCAAACGGTTAAGAGCTCCGCTTACGCTCAGCTCAACAATTTCATTTTAATATTTTATTGTATTCAAAAATTAAACACGTGTTGTTTATAGAGTTCGCTTCGGTGTAACGGACAGCTGCAAATAGCCTCCGCTAATAAGCCATTTGTCCTCGCAATTTGACATTTTAGACATTTTAATATAGTTTTAATTCGACTTATGAATAGAGTTTACGCTGCTTGTATCATTTCATACATTAATATCACCGCACGTGGGAGAGCCGTTAGCCGTTAGAGATCCATTGTTGAAAATGTTGGAATCATTTACTTCATTTGGTAATTTTGGTAATTTCATATCGATTTAGAGCGTATCTCGGTTGTTACACTAGCTCTGCCTACGACTTCTCTCGCGAAATATGATTTTTATAAATACTCTTTATAACATCAGCTATCCGCCATTGAAAGTCTTGTTAAAATTTTTTTTAGCTGTTTTTAAAACTTATAAGATTATTCTTTTATGTAAATATAATTTCATAAGCAACTATTAATTTGAAATTACAATTTTACTAAAAATAATCTATATACCAATTCATTAGATATTATAAATATACTTATACACAATATCATATCCAAAAAACAATTTAAAATCTTCAAAAACGTCACCCACAAAAACTTTATGATTACTCAAATCCTGGACGATTCATTATAAGCTATTACGGGCCGTGTTTATCTCCTTACTCTGTACAGCCAATAAAATAACGAACGACTCAGATAAGGGCCCAACGGACGACGGTCCTGTAATCTCCGGAACAAGGGACACTAATTCGATTGTGGTTTCGGTCGAAGATTTTTTATTTTTATCACAAATTGAAGTGTTAAAAAAACTACAAATTGTATTTTTCGTGGCCCATTCATTAGGCGAGTGTTGTGTCATTTTCGCTCAATTAGTTAAACGGAAATGATCCCACACAGCCTCTCGCATCTTAAACTAACACTGATGGCAAAACAAATTAATGTTAAAATGTTACTTAGTTATATTAATATATATATTAAATATGATTATATTTTAATTAGCTTTCTCCTTCACTGACGTTGACAGTTATATGTATATTTTATATAATACAAATGATTAGTTAAGTCAAATTATATTAATATAGCATTAAGTTAATTATTTCTAAATTATAATATGTGAAAGTTAATTAATTATTATATAAAATTACTTAGTTATGTATAAATAAATATTGATATATTTTAAAATAAATAATTAAATTTAAAAGCAGTCAGAGTCACGGGTCATTTAGTGTTTATGTATATAAATAATTTAGTTATTTTGGTTTTATATGTAAAGTTGCATTCTGTCAATATTCCTAAGCATTGCTATCTCCTAAATATGATATTGGTATGTCTTGTTACCGACGTTGTCTGTGTGTAGGCGATCCGGTTGTATTGACAGACAGAAATTTATAATATTCTTGAATATAACTTTATTAAAAATGTAAAACCCACATTATAATATACATTTTGGAAAATCTAGTTCTTGTTAGTTCCGATAAGTCACAGATTCAAATCCGAATATCATATTTTTTACGTATTTAGTTAAAAAATATATACTTACCATGTCTAAACATGTTATAAATTTCAAATAAAAAAAAACAGTCTTAAATGAATAATCGTTATAAAACACATTTAATCGTAAAATCCCACAATGAGGTGATTTTAAAGACATTTAACATATCGCCAGTATAGTTAAAAGCTGTATAATAGCGTTATCTGCGGGCCGGCACTAAATTGGGATGTCTCGGCGCGTCTTATCAGCTTCGTCGTGTTCATCTTGAGTTGTGTTAGGCTTTCAGGATATTTACGTCTGCCGTCGGGGTGGCGGGGCTGTATGACAATGTACGGGAATTATTACCCACACTCGCCGTGGCTGGAATATCCCTTCAAACCTCTTTTAATATCGGATAACGAAATATCTTTGATCTATAGTCATTGGTGTATTCATTGCCTTAATTATTAAATATATATTTGCGTATTGTAAAGTATTAGGTATTATCGTAAGTGAATTCGACAACCCTTACCGGACGCGCTTGATGAAGCGCTTTTTTGATATTTTTGGTGTTTTTTGTCGTCTTGTGTCCGTCCATTGATAAACGGACAGGTATACGTACTCAGACAGGCGCCAACATTCCTCGCTTCGACCTCACACTTATTCGTGGCGTTATAAAAACCGTCTGACTTTTTATATCGCTTAAGCGTAAGCCTCCATTGTGGAAACGTGTTTGTTTTGGATATTATCGAGTGTGGAAGTGAAGGATAAACGTATTGTCCCTAATCGTTTTATTATACCAATACCAAATATCCGTTTCCATTACCGAAACGAAATCTCAGATCGGATAGATGGCTCCACGATATCGCCCTCCATTAGCACCTCACAGATAACATCTATTCTTACATAATAAATACAGTTTAACTAATTATAATATGTCAACTGACATTAAACGTCAGGTGCTAATTAGCGGTAATGAATATCATTTGACAGTTATACGCCGCGAGCTATAAATTAAGCTAAAACAAATCCGGATATCATATTAACATTTTATGGATACTTTATAACTAATAAATATTTGAAAGTTCTGTCATCAAATGTTAAAAGTGACTGAACATTATATTACAGGTTGTGTGGAACGGAATTTATATTAAAACACTTTCTTATTTATTATTTTTATGTACAACGTTTAAAAAATAATAAAAATATTTAACATCATTCAGAGTATCGGATATCTTTTCGACCCGCAAAATAACTTTTAGCTCAAGGACAGATTCATGAATGAATAGAATGTTTATTTTTAATTTGGGGTTTCCGCAAATTATCAAAAAAATGGGATATTAGGATAAATTTGGTCAAATGACGCAGCATCATTTAGTTTCCATTGTTTTCGGCGGTTCCTTTTCTGTGAGTGGGCGTTGGTCTAATGTGCAATTTTGATTTATTTAGCGATTGATTTCCGGTGCTAAGTTGTGGGTATTCTTTTTTTTATTACTAAAGAGTATTTATATATTTTTTGTCATTAATATATACGGATGTACGATTATATTTTAATATTTTTTCTATAACGTTAGCTTATTGAAATACAAAATATTACGTATTATGACATTTTTTTCAGAATTTTAGCTTATATTGTAGTATTTTTCAAATATGTTTTGTTTAATTCAGCCATTATTTACATAGGTCGATACTTTTAGTCTCGGTAACCCATTCAAAGGTCAATATTGATAATTTGCTGATGTTTTATCGGCAAGGTTTACATTTATTCCGAACCTTTATACAATATTTGTCACATATACGTAATATTTGGGAGTAAACTGTTCTTTTTCATAGTTTTAAACACAAAACTTGTCACCTTGTGTCTAATTCATTTCTCTTTTAGTTGTTAATTGGTTTCAAAACAAAAACAATACCAACACATAAAAGCTACAATAATAGTATATAAGATAGGTTGTATTCAACTAAATCGTAATATTAATGTCCTAAGATCAAAAACATTCCATCACGTAGGTATCATCAAAAAATTCTCACAGAATCGAACATTTAATAATCCGAATGGATTTAATTCGATACAAACGTTTCATTTCAGACATAAGCACGTCACGTACGATCTAAATACATCGAGATCAGTCCTATTATATCAGATTAGATCATTCGAAATGAAATCGATTCGAATTGGGTATAAATACTACAATCATGAAGGACTTGCAGCTGTTAGATATCAGATCTCAGTCATCCACTAAAATAATATGACACAGCCGTTTTCAAAACTCTGCTCTGGCTGTTTATATAGTCACAATTATTTTGTATGGACGGCAGATTAATTCGAAATTTAAAATTTGTAATTCGAAATTATAAATTGATAATTCGAAATTCGAAATTAGTAATTCGAAAATTCTAAACTCGAAAGTCGAAAGTAGTAAGATAATTCCTTATATACTTAATCGATTGATACTATTTTTTGGTACTATCTTAATGCTATTATTGTAATGTTCACACTTCAAGTAAGTGTATATAAGAACACAACAAAATGTATACTTTTATAGGTGAATATAATCTAAATCTAATTCCCATGATATGCGGACGCTACAGGATCAATCGCGGCTTTGTGAGTGGTTACTCAGTCTTTCAGAGCCTATAATTTGACAATATTTTGTGTCATTTTGGACTTTATTATTACTTACGGCATTACAGGTCTGGATATACTTAATACAACCTCACCGCAGGGTCGATTTAGGGCGACGTAACCACAGGGTCCACTAATTCAATATTAAAAGCATCCTACGTCATGATCGACAACTAATTATACTCTATTTTAGGAAATGTCCCTGAGAAAACGGCGGACTGTCATCTTGTTTTGTTTTTCGTTATGTAATACACGTATGCGTGTGTGTGTGTGTGTGTGTGTGTGTGTGTTTTTTGTAAGGACGAAGCAGTTAGTCATTTAATGAGGTTTTATTACAGAGTTATAATTTAGTTTTTTTATTTGTCTCTAATGTCTACTTCGTTACATGTTTTGAGTATTTTTTTTTTATTTATAATAGCATTAAAATTGCTATTAGTTTTTTGTCAAAGGCTTTTTTTTCTTTGTTTCTTATGTATATTATAAGTTTGTAATAAATATAAATTGTCGCAACGATATTTTTGTTAGAAAGTAACTGTAATTATTATAGATTTTTTTTCATATTTTATACAATTTACGAGTATAGCCTTTTTTGTACATATTAATAGAGTTAGAGAGTGCAAAAACATATTAAGTTTTTGAATTATGAGATTATTAAATTGTAGACATTTCTGGATTCAACACAAATCTAAAACATTATTTGAACCTAAAACATACTTTACAATTCAAATCTAGATTGCATTCTGTCTGTAAATCGAGCTGTTATATACAGTATAATCCTGGGCCGGTCCCAGCCCATGCATACTAAATCTACTGGTAATAAGCAGACTGATGCCATATTTATCATTTGTACTCTGGAGACTGGTATTACGGAGTGTTTCATTTGTAACTATGTTTACTTTATAAACCTTCTTGACTACACAATCTTTTACAGAATCTAAGTAAATATTAGTATTTGTTTTCAAGGAATATTTATTTGACTTCACTGACACGTGAATCTTAATGAACTCAAGATGGCGGATCGTCAGTGACGTTTCGCTAGTTACCAATATGGCGACTGAGATTTGTCAGCACCATTAGAATTTAACAAACTCGACAATCAGAATTGTGTTGTCGACTCGAAATCTTTATTATTTTATATTTTATCATTCAAGTAAGGTTTTATTCCAGACATTAACACATACATATTTCAAATTCAAACATTCTTTAAATTCTGTACAAAAGTACATAATAAATATATCGTAATTAATAATTTTTTACTTGTTATTATAAAGTGTTGTAGAATGTAATAATTAGAGTTAAACTAAATTAGTTTTATTAAATATAAAGTAATAAATATTTAATTTTATTATATAATTATTGTTTTAAGAGAGGATAATTTTATAAAATATATTGTGTTTTGTTTATTTTGTTAATATAATGTATTTATTTGTTTGTATTTAATATTATTATTATTAAATTGTATTTTAATTATAATTGCGATACATTGGGAAGGTTTTTCTGTCTGTTGTGTTATCGGAAAATAGTTTTCCGAGTATTGTTCTTGTGAATAATCATTTTAATTTGTTATTTCTTTATTTTCAAACGTTTCATTTTTTTGTGATTGGATATTTAACCTTTATTTTATTTAATTTAATTGTATATTTTTCAATACAAAAATCTTTTATACATTCGTGCAGGTAATATAAAAAAATATATAATAGATCTTAAAATTTCCATTTCTAGTTCATTTGTAGTTCTCTCCGATTTTCAATAACATGGAAATTAAGAAAAATATGAATTTTATTGAAAAATTAAACAAAAATGAGTTACAATTTAAGAAATTTCAACTTATCTATACTTGTATTATGTAATATATTAACTGTATTAAGGGCATCCATATTTGAAAGTTATATTAAATAAAGTGTATGATAGAATTGAGCGGTAATACTCGCAGTGCGGGCAGCGTTGCGTAAAAAGCACGGAGTGGCGCTGCCGAGATAATGGATCCGTGATTGTTTACAAAAGTAAGTTTAATTAACGTAAAAAGCACGTTTACTCTAACAGTCGCCTTATCTCCGCCATCTCTCATAATGACTGCTTCGTTATTTAGTTGCGAGCTCGTTCGTGTCTGACAAGTTTCCGGTCATATTTTTGAATTTCAAATATTAATTGAATTACTCATATTTGGACTCTTTGGTTGGACTTTTTATCAAGTTGCCAGTTATATATAATGTATTACAAACTTTTTTAAGTATGACAGTTTAAAAAAGTATGTAAATAAAATCAAATTTAATTAAATTAAAATTTATCCTCATCCAAAATGTTAAATATATTTTGTTATCTATGTATATACCTTATTTCGTATCATACGGACTACTAGTACAGACATTATATATATATATATATATAATCATCTTCCTCCTCTCCTCCTCCTCTATATTCCACTTAATAAATTTTAACTTTTATAATTAATATATTAATGAAAAACGTAATTGCTTTAATTATTATTAATTGAAAAAGGAAGGTAAGTATAAATATATTAACAAAACACGAATACTTTAAACATATACTTCATTAAAACCTCATTAAAATTATAATTGAATTAATTTTCAAAGTAACAATGGAGGTTTCGTAATTTTAAGAGATAAAATGCCACGTGTTTGCGCAACTTAAATATTATATTATATAATTGTGTTACACAATTTAGTGTGTGTGTGTGTTTGTGTTTGTGTGTGTGAAGCATTATTACAATTAGAATTAGCCATTATGATGTTTTTTAAATGTAAATTTAGATGAGAGTATTTACTGAATGGATTTCCCGTTGTAAAATTTTGAACAAAACAACATTATCGTATTTATTTTAATTAATAGTTCAAAAATTATTTTCCGTTTAATTGTTTATTGAAACTCTAACGTGTTTTTCTATGCATGAATTAGAAATAACATTATTTTTTCCTAGTTATTATTAAACATACATCCTCATCAGGGCTCCCCCCTTCATCCCTCCCTAAATTACATGTGTATTGATGGAACCACAACGAGATTAGCACCACCGCCTCATTTGAAACCAAACCCAAGAAACCCAGTTATCACGCATTGTTGTCGAGGCGGACATTTTGTTTTCTTTTTTAATATGATATTAGGATATATATATTTTTTCAGTTATTACATTGTTTATAAAAAAAACAATACACAATTGAATAAAGATGTTTTTCGTATGCTTTTAAATATTTCAGTTGCCCTTTACATTCATATTCGTATTTATAATTGAGCTGAGCGTAAGCGAAACTCTTAACCGTTTGGGAGACCTTTTTTTGTGTTTAGTTGTCTCCAGAATGCAACGAGATAATTAGCTAAAAATTTTCTCATGTATGTTTGAGACGAACGCGGATGTTATAGCGAAAACAGATTGAAAAAATGTTTAGCCATTCAGTTATCAGGAAAGGAAGAAGAGAGAGGGGCTCAGCCCAACGCCCGCCGCGCACGGTTGGCGGATCCTAGTATAAATTAATATTAAAATTGAAAGTAATTTTATTTATCAATATCATTATATCTTTAAGATGGTGTCACATTATATAATTTTAGTCGATTATAAAGATTCGAACGATTCTATAAAGTATTATAGACACAATAATTGAGATATAGTACTAGCTGTGCAAACGACAACATATTCCGTTTGTGCGGAGTATGTTTTTTAAAACAAAATAAGCTTTAGTTACTACTTATAACATCAGCTATCCAGCAAAAGTCCTGTTAAAATCGAACTAACCTTTTCAGAAATTAGCCGGACCAAACAAAGAGACAAATATTTTTTTTTTGTGCATATACATTTAATGAATTACAAAGAGACATTTATATTAATATGTATATATATAGTTTGTCTGTAGATACGAGCTAAACACGGTAAGTAGTCTAAATGAAAGCAATTACCTGTGCACGGTCTGCGGACGGTATGCACATTACACCGCGCCCATTATATTTTCACGGTCCGAGGCGCGCATTGCCCAACACTATCTGAACTTTATTATTTAACTGGTCATATTTTATTGTAATAAAAACTGCTATTTAACAATGAATTGTTATATTATGCGTTTGTAGCTGTAATTTTTTATAATCGCATTAGTACGAGTACTATTTATTTCGAGGGTTCTGGATAGAGTTATGTATTATATAACCAAGGTACACCATTTCAATTGAAAAAAATACATACAAAATATTAAATTTATTATGATAGATACATATGGTACATAGTACACGCTAGCACAGTTTCCAGAGCGGGAGGAAACGCTTACAGAGATCACGGGTTCAGGTTTTTTGTGTTCATAAATTTATTATTATTTGACTACTATAAAAAAATGTAAAAAAATATTTTTATGACATTTATTATACAACATATTAAAAAACAATAAAAATCACTTTACATATGTACATTAAAATTATGAAATTACCTTATTCTTAAAATAAATTTTACCAAATTTCTGTTAGTAAAAGTCAAATTAATGTGAATATTACAATATACAATTCGTATGTTTATCCTTAATATGGTATTATATAAATATACCAGTTTTATTATCGAACTATTCAACCGAAGAAATGACTTTTCACTACCTTTTTTATTAGTTTATTAACAAATGAAATGGACGATGAAATTATCGGTAATATACCTACTACTTGAATTGCGAAAACCTTGTGTGTTTGAGTACGCGGAGAAATAAATGAATATTACCGTTAGAAATGATCTGAAGAGCGGGCGATCTCTTTAAGATGGAGTAAAGGTAACTTTATATCCCTTTTTGAATAAAAAACTTCAGAAAAAAGTTAATCATATTCTAAAATCTGTATAAGATCATAAAAACTAGTATACCAATAATTGGATATCAAAAATAAAGCCTCAAAACACAAAATAAGAGCGACGGTCAGCCAATCACAGACTGCAACAAAACTCAAAGCGAAGAGTTACATACAGATTGAGGCTTCGATTTCATCAACTTTGTTGCAATAACCATACAACCACGGTCTTTAAACAACGAGAAAATCTGATAAAACATCACGCACGCAGTTTCCCATCGCTACGTTTATTATACTTTTTATCTAAGAACATATTGTATGTGTGGAGCGAGTGAACAGTTCTGCACATTATCAAGTTACTAGCGCTAGTAATTTGCGGGAAGAGCATAATTTAATTGAACGAGGTTCAAACTGTCTATACAGTTGCATCGAGAAGTCTAACAAAGACTAATTAAATAAGTATGTGTTAATTATAACGCTACTAAGTGATTGAAGTGAACAGTTCTTCTCACTAAGAAACTACTGGTACTAATAAATTGTTATAATCGAAACAAGATTCAAACTGTCTATACAGTTGCATCGAGAAGTCTAACAAAGAGGATCAATTAAATAAGTATGTGTTAATTATAATGCAACTAAGTAATTGAAGTGAACAGTTTTGCATATTAACAAACTACTGGCGCTAATAATTTGCTAGAATCGCAAAAGTTAATTGAACAATGTTCAAACCGTCTATACAGTTGCATCAAGAAGTCTAACAAAGACTAATTAAATAAATATATGTAAATTATAGCGCTACTAAGTGATTGAAGTGAACAGTTTTGCACACTAACAAACTATTGGCGCTAACAACTTGCTAGAATCGCAAAAGTTAATTGAACAATGTTCAAACTGTCCATACAGTTGCATCAAGCAGTCTGACAAAGTCTAACGCTACTAAGTGATCGAAGTGAACAGTTCTTCTCACTATCAAACTACTAATCACATAAGATTCAAAACTGTGTTGTTGCATCACCAAGTATAACAGAGACCAATTAAATAAGTATTTGTTAAGTTGTAACGCTACTAAATAATTGTGCTTCCTTATAATCAGTAATTATACCAATTAGAGTACAGTCCGACATCATCGTTCAATTTATTATTATTAATTGTGTTGTTGGTTTAACGGAATATGAATATAAAAAAGGTAACAGTGTAACTTACATAGATAAAATGTTATTATTATTCATTGGAATGAAGTCTTTACGTTCTAGAAGCGTCGGCCAAACTTTGTGCTATCTATATAATATAGTTTTTATAATGATTGGTTAAGTCTTGTAAATCTTTATACAAACAACATCTCCCACGGTAAACCTATAGCAAAACTTTATATATATTATTATTTTGGTGTATACACCAGGACCCTTATTCTGAATATCATATTTTAAAATTCAATTTATTGAAAACAGTGAACAAATTCTATCCAATTTTCCAACCGTTCTCTGCGGTTTAGTCAAAAATATTGGTTTTTATACGAATCGTATTTTACATTGTATTTTATAATTACGAGTACAACAAATAATTACATCTAAATCGCTCTAGATCGGTATCAAGAGTTTTCAAGTTACATAAAGCGGCAATTTATTACATATAAAGTAGATAGCTAGATAGATAGTAAGGAGAACAAAGATGTTTATAAAATAAAATAAATAATGTAGGTAATCGTTATGTATTATATGCCTGAAGATATAACCCTCTAAATAGTTTAGATATGTTTGTCTGTTTATTTGTGTTTGTGAATGACTCACAAACTACTGACCTCATTTTGATTTAACTTCGCATATTTATAGCTTATTGTCTTAATCAACATACACGATACTTTAATTTGAATTTATTTTTAAGAATACTAATTTTGTCGAAATCGCATTATGATGCAGCAGACGAAGACGCGGGGAACAGCTAGTTAATAATAGAACAAAAAATATACTATACAATAATCATTGAGAGTAAAATTATTCATGCAATTATATTGAAATTACAAATCGATACTGAAGACGATACGATTATTTTCTTTCCAAGAATTTATTTATTTTTCATCGATGAAATCAACTCTTAAGATGATAAGTAACTATATTTTAGTTTGGGTCTGTTTATGTAATTTATATAACTAATTATCCTCAAACATGTATTTAGGTATGTCGATTGTGGAAAAAACATCCTGGGGCAAAATCCCAGCGGATAAAGTTTGGGACCGACGAACGAACGACGGACGAACGTTCGATAAAAGCATATGTACACTTATATTAATTAAATTATTATTAAATATACAATATAAGCACTTAATTATATTTTATTGCTAATTTGGATGCTATTGTTCGAAACTATACTTCCCGTTGATTAGGTTTGAAACATTCTAAGAAGTTTTACCACAATTTGACAATAAATAACTACCGCGCCGGATAATACAGAAATATTACGATTGTAATTAATTTTTCTAGAAAACGATAGTAAAAAACGATACCGAGAACGGAAACGGTCGATAAACGTTCTACTTTACTAAGTACGAGGCGGATAATAATTTTATTACGATTCAAAATTATCATATTTGTAATATAAATGGGAATAGACGTCATTAAATAGGTATGATTAGAGTTTTTCAGTGAGCAGCGGCGCCGGCGACCGTGAAATGACTGTCCGTGGAAAAGTAAGCGTTCGCGTTTTTATCAGCAAAAATGTTTATTTATTTGATCTTTGTATGTCCATCACGCTATCCCTCAGTTCGTGTTCCTGCAAACGGAGAATAAATATGACGTTGTAATTAAATATACGATTTAAAACCCACGGAAGCGTGAAATCGAACGGCTTTCTTGGATCTTGGACTTTCATGGCCTTCTTGACCTATGCTGGTTATTTGAACGGTTTTTTGTGATGAAAAACATTAATTGTATCTATCCATATATAATACTTTCAAATACAAAAAGAGAAATGATAATTGTTATATTAAAGAGGTTGACGTTTTCCGAATAATAATAATAGTAAAACCGTATAACTTATTAAAATTACTTCAGTATTGGTAAAAGTCTGAATCTAGTTGTACCACGCACAAAATCTTTGAGAACAAATTGCATGATAATTATTTGATAACAGAATAAATTTCATTTCAAAGTCGTATTATCGACTTTGCTCGGATACTTCACAGACAATATTTAGTCCATTGCTCTTCACCTTGCCAGCTGACCTTGACTATTGTGATAATTTCGTTTGACATTTGACCTCTAGCAATTATGATAAGATTTTTTTTATATATAATTTAATAATTCTTATTACATTAAGTCCATGAGAGTCTCTGTACTGTGACGTTATAATAATTGTAGTGCTCCATGCACTTTTTCTTCACCCATTAGCTCTGTTTACGAGCTTACTACGCATGGCCGACTCGGTGATAATAAGTTTCTCAATTTTAAATGTAAAAAATGCCAATTTTTATTATTTATATCAATAACCACGTTTATACGTTTGTGAATTATCAATGTACTTTTTTAATATAAATTGTGTCATTTAAATTTTATATTAATACAACCAATGTTTTACAATATCTATAAAGATATACAATGTATGACCATCGTTCAAGCACTTGCATAGTGTGTCACGAGCCGTCGCTTCTTCTGTCTGATCATCCAGATTCAGTGTCTTCTACACTTTTATGATATTATATCATGGTCATAGTATAAGAAAGCCGTTTTAAAAAAAGGAACACTACAATATTAATTCCCCGTTCTAATAGTTTAATTGATATAAATCAATTAATCTAAAAATACAATCAATTAGTCTAAAATTAGCGATAGATCAAAGTCTTCAAGTAGCTTGTGTTTGTTGTGATTATGACTGATATTAATTTAATTGTTTATTACGTAATAACGAAAGTCAATTTTGCACCATAAGTTTCTTTTAGTTTATTTTATTTCTTTGTTTAACGCTTCGTCACCTGCGTTCCAACATAATGTATATATTACTTACCTAAAAGTAATTATAGTCTGAGTGTTTCCAGTTGACTGGTACCTATGGGGTAGTATCGAAGCAGATTTGACTGGGAAAGATACAATTCTTTTTAGAAGATACAGTAAAAATATTGATATACATAAGTGTGTTTGATACATAAATTCTAACTCAGTTAAGACCCAGCGACTTCACCCCTCTACAAAGACCTTCTTACTCCTTACAGAAAGGCAAAAAAAGAATGAAATACGACCGCAATGCGTCTGCAACTATCCTTACTTTGCAGAAGTTAATTACCAAGTACCATTGGATATGGAACAGGATATTAACCCATAAGTATCAGACACTTATATATTTTCCAGAGAAAAATGTTTGTAAACGTCTAAAACGCTTCCAAGATTAAAAAAAAATCTGTACATAGCAAGCGTGTAGCAAGCGAATAGTATCAGATTGATTTATCAATTTTATTTTAAATTACAAATAAAAAGTCATTAGCTTTCATAAAATATACAAAAATAAAGCTGTCCCTATCCTATACAATATTTCACTAAAACATTCTTACAACTAACACTCTTTTCTAAATTTTTAGGAATAATCCAATAAATGTAATATTGTTTTATCTTTATATATCATATTCACAATACATTATTATTCAAAATATTTAATCTATCATCAACACCCAATATTATCGTGAGCACATATTAATAAGATTATTTTAAAGCAAACGCAGAAAAATACATTTTTTAAACTCAAAAAATAGCTATTTTAATAACAATAACTACTTATCACAGCACCCCTCTGTCTCCACTCTAGTACTCCCTAATTTGCCATATAGGGAGTAATTTTGGAAGGTCAACATTATAGAAAAAAAAAACATTAACAGAAACCTACTCAATAATTAGGATTTTAAAACAATTTAGTTTATTACTTCACTAGTACCTACTTGTACCTACTTATTTAAGTAAGACTTCTCCTTTGAGTTCTATGAAATAGGTATAGGAATTCTTATTCAATTACATTCTGCTTCAAATAAATAAAAAAGATTATTTTACGAACAATTTTTTTATAACCAGGTCTTAGATAAGGTGATGCATATATAGTACACTTTTTCTTAGATTAAGTGATTCAATTATTATTTCCTACCTACTACTACTACTACTACCTACTATACCTACACTATGTTAAGGCTTATTTTTTAATAAATGCTCATTTCATAATTGATTAAGGCACGACAATGACATGTTTTAAGATTAAAATCATATTTCTACATGTAGGTTTATAAATACCTGTATATTACTACCTAAACACGTCTATAGAAGATAGCAAATATCTTAAAATGTAAGAAATATACAATTGAGAATACCTATGGCAGGTTAATAGTATGTGGTTGCCATATATGGGGTTCAGCTGTAGGCTCTATATTAAGTAGCGTGCGAGATAAATAGAGATGTATCCGATATTGCAAAATGTTACCAGAGACTGTCGGGCTACTCATCAAATATACATAACATATTATTTCGCAGTTTTCAATAAAATTGAAAATGTCAATATCGAAGTAAATAAATTAGATGTTTTATGTTAAGAATAATACACAATACCTACCAACCTACCTACAGTGTAGGTATGTTAGTAGATATTGTGTGTATGTTACCCCAATCATTAATAATAAATAATTTTTAAAATAAACTTAGATATGTGTTATCATTTATTCGACGTTTTTATAATCTAAATCCTCACGAAATATAATTAACATGGCATTACGGTTTTGACAGAAACAAAAAGTTTACGAATGTATTATAAAGTGTTTCCAAATAATATGTGCGCTATAAATGTGTCCATTATCTCTAAATGTAAAAACTTTACCCATTCCGTGGAGTAGGTATGCGATAGTCCGTACACGCCGCGTATCCTCTATTCGGCCAAAGCGAACCAATTACTGACGTATAGTGTCGCCAAGTTTCAGTAAAACGCATCGTAAAGCGCGATATCCCGCAGCGAGAAAGCTTTATTTTCCTATAAAAGCGTTTTATCCACATATAAAAGCTTAAATCCGCGCGGAGCTTTCTCCCGCGGCGAGTTCGCAAAAAGAGCATTAGCGCGGCCCCGAGCAACATGGCAGCGGCACGCCCCCCTCGTAGCGCCGCGCCGTTGGCCAGCCCGCCGCCCGCGCGGCGCCGCCTCCGGGCCCGCGGCCGCGCCCGCACCAGTCGCGCCTGACACCTCGCGCCGGACGCACGTGCACTCGGTCCGCCTTCCCTCTGACACGAGAACACCCGCGTACCGCGTACTTCGTTGAGTTATTTGTGTTGTGCAAACGTTCCGGACGCGAACAATACTCGCACCTGTGATCTAGTTCGGCGATGGTGAGACCGTCGGAGGCGTCGAGTTAAGCCGTCCGACGTGTGATGTGCCGAGTGCGGTGACGGGCGCCGTCGAGCTGGGGGCCGAGGTGGAGGTGGCGGTGGGCGGGCGGTGGCGCGCGGCGCTGGCGGCGGCGGGCGGCGCGGGCTCCGGCGCGGGCTCCGTGATGACGGTGCAGCGCGAGGAGCGGGACGCGCGCGCGCCGCGCACGAGGTTCATGATTACGGACATCCTGGACGCAGCGCCCAGGGACCTCAGCGCGCATCGGGACTCGGACTCCGACAGGTCCGCCACGGACTCACCAGGTCAGTACGCGATAGCCTTTGTACCGTTATTTAAAATAGTCTCTCTGATCAGAAAACCCAGATATCAGTGTTATAATCAACCAGTAGGGTGTTTACAAGTGTTAAGTCTTTATAAAATATTTTTCAAATGGAATACAAATAGATAACTTGCAAAATTAAGAATAGTTTTAAAAGGTATGGACCATCGTTGATGGCAACGATAGTGTTTTTCTTGTCAGGTTGCAGTTGAATACAGTTTACTTAGGTACAATAATTCTAAGTACGTTCATGCTGATGCAACATTGTAGGAAATAAAATTAAAGATAATTAATATAGAATCGTATTAAATTATTGTATCTTTAGATATCTTTTTCATGATAATTAATAAATTGTACATACTTGTCACAAGCGTATGTCATAATTACAAAAAGATCTCTAACCACTCTACCGTCTTAGAAAAGAGTTCAACGAGATTCGTCTACCTCATTTAGACTGTCCGATTTAAATACGTCCTAGACACAGATAGATCATAATATAATAATAAACAAATAAATATATAATTTATGTATTAATTGAAGCTATGAGCTGACAATAGCGGGAAGGGTGATAGCGATCAGTCACGCGAGTGGCGTCGCCTCGAGATTGCTTACAATTAACAAACAGCACGGCGCTGTTAACACAAACGATTTAACAGACCATATTCTTAATTAATTTTTTATTTCACCTTCAGGTGTATTAATAGTGTCCTGGTTTTTAATGTTTATAATAATAGTGATAATTAAATGTCACATTCGTACTTTTAATATAAGCATCAGTTTAAAAAAAAGGTTTAAAATAAAACTAACACCAAATCGACCTCGAAGCGTCGGGTGCAATCTGATCCGAGCACAGATTTGTCAAACCCGGGACCAAATCACTTCGGTGTAACAAATCTTGTTTGACTTGTTCATGGATTTTTAATTTAAAATTAACAGCTAATATTTTATTGGTAGTCGATTTTTATGTGTTTATTTAAATCAATATTGAATCATTAACACAGCATAGTAACATTTTTATTTATAATAATCATTTTGATATACCAATATAACTTTTATAACTTATTTTTAGACACACACACACACACACACACACACACACTCACACACACACACACACACACACACACACATCTATGTCAGTCTAATGTTAAATGTCATTCATAATTTAATTTATAGAACAAATACATTTAAATTATACATCTCAAAATATCTGGGAACTTGTTTTATTGCCTTGACTGGTTTTGATTATAACAGTAGTGATTGGATCAAATTAATATGTACTGTGGTACAAAAAATGTACTGTATATATAATACAGTAAATAAATATTTAATTATTTGATCGTTAATTTTTTATAAAAAATATTAAGTTTGAGTTTTGTGTCTTGTTATGTTTAAAAAAAACTATTAAAATGTATTGTTTCAAACCTCCATTATTGTTAAGTTAAGTTAAGTTTGCATAATCAGTGTATTAACGGTCGTTAATCTGACTTGTATATCTTAATTTAATCGCTCTTCAAACTAATTATCTTATCTCAGAATACCTTATCATTTATTTAAGCTAATTTTTGTTATACGTCTCTGGCACCGTGTATCTTTAATTATAAATAAAATTAACACTAAAATAAATGATGATAAATTGTATTAAACATTAGAGTGTTTAATTCCCAATCGAGTTACCCCGATAATAGACGAGCCGATAAAACCCGAAGCGTAAAATAAATTAAATAATAAAAGTAATAATGGCGGCGATAAATACTCGTTGGAAGACTCGGAGATAAGCCCTTATAGAACGAAATTAATCCCCGCTGAAAGGCCTCGTTTAGAAAAAGTGACGTCATAATCAGCTTTTTGTCAAATGTCAAGTTAGTTCGCTTTAAACTTTAAACGGGTCGTCCCATTCCGTGAATATTCACGGTTCGCACCCGGTACAGTCGCGCACGCAGCTCTCCAAAAAATATATTTAATATTATTACATTAATATTTTCGACTTGATTTTTAAGTATTCAACCTCCGCACGTAACTATACAAAACTTTGTAATATTAAATATTTACATAGTATATAGTTTATGCCAATTCACATTCATAATGTAGACCCAACTGACAATCTATGAGGCAATTAATCTTCGCTAATAGTATCCCCGATCACATAATTAAACCTATTACTTAGTAAAACCTATTGAAAACAACTAATTACTTCGATTTACCTCCATAATGGTGTTTTTTACACTCCGCTGTAATAGCTATTGTTAAACAACATTTCTGTACTGAACATACTTTTTATTGAAAACAAACCGTTCATAATACAATAATTATTTAACATATAACACTTCTGTACCTGTATACCCTTTGAGGCACTGGGTCGTTGATACGTCAAACCTAACCTCAGATATTGCTAAGCTGCTTAGCATACCTCGTTTTAATTGACGCACACAATTTTAAACTTTAATTAACTTAATATAAGATTGATTTTCAATATAACAGTGCGGTGACATTTGCCATCTGAAGCGACAATTCTTTCGTCACATCAAATGATAAAATCAAAACTTTTTAGTATGACAATAAATAGATTAGGATTTATATAAATAGGGCCGGTCCTCTCATAATACGGCTTCTATTCGAGGCTTTGTGTCTCACTTGACAGCGATGTGAGCTGTGAAATTGAGTTCGATTTAATATCAAGGTACGTCTTAAGACTTTTGAGATTATATTTTTTTATACGGATCTATTTACAGTTTCATTTGTTATACTAATGTTGAAATTGTCGTGCCACTGGGTGATAACTAAACACATTTTGATGATGTTTATACTTGTTTATATTATATTTTTATTTAACTAGCTCTGCCCACGACTTGGTTTACTCGGAATGGTTTATAAAATATAAGTAGCCTAATCATCATCATCATCTACCCGCCAGTGACAGTAGTGTTAAAATCAGTGCAGCCTTTTTAGGGATTATAAAACAAATAGACAGACAGACAAAGAAAAACATTTTATGCAAGTATACTTTCATATGCATTTAGTGAAAAGCTGTTAATTTGGAATTACAAACAGACACTTCAATTTTTTTTATATATACATATAAAAAATGGTATTTGACTAACTTTTATTTTATTATTTTCTATTATTGATACGTTTTTTAGCTGTGACTTTGAATTATAGTTTATAATACCAAGAAGAGGGAGTACATCAAACGGTAGGAGAGTGGGAGAGTGAAGGCACCGCGTAATGGACTCTGATATTTGAACGTCCACTTGAACGACTTCTCTGAAACTAACGGAAAATACATAATTTTTCATACGATTTCACATTGAAATATACACAAAGTATTCGATCTAACCAATCCGTGTCTTAAACAGAACCAGTTGACTACGATATTTATGAGAGAATAAATAAAAACAAATAATAGAACAAAAGTAATATAAATATAAATTATATATAAACATGTAATTCATCTTAAATTATTATAGAATTATCATGATATATTCATGACTTGTAATAAAAATTGGGAATACCATATGTGTATTAAAAACACAATTTCAAGTAAAAATTATATATACAAATATTAAAAACAAGCTGTGCCGATGACTTTGTTCGTATGCAATGTTTTTTATAATAAAGTAGCCTAAGTTACTCTTTTTAACAACTATCCGCTAGTGAAAGTCCTATTAAAATTTGTCCAGACGGAATTAGCCAAAACAAACATACAGACAGAGAATATTTATATAGTGAAAACCTGTTAATTTGGAATTACAAACAGACAACTAAATATGATATATGTATATATATTTCATAATACGATTGTTTATTAAAAAGTAATGTAATAAAAATGTAATTAGAGTTTTCTAATTGGTATCGTGGTATCGTGGTACACATCGGAACGTTGCACTATTGTTTGGTGATTATTAAAGCGATGCAGTCACTAATTGCGAGAAAACTAAGTTGAATAACACTAGTTGGGTGTAACTAGAGCAGTCTGCTACTCGTATCAGTGCTTGCGTAAGACGAGATGGTATCCTACTGTTGTGATACAAAATTGCTTTTAATTCATGAGATAATCAAAAAATTAGTTTTACATTTTACTTTCGTTTCGTTTTTGATTATTAATTAATTAATTGTAACTTTCTTTATTGTTTTGAGGTTTAATTTATGTTACTTTGTGTGGTGGTTGAATGTGAATTGTTTTCTGAGATAGCATATTGCGCCGATCCCAAATATTTGAGACAAGGATAGCTATTAATGATCGACAAATTTGTGAGACATTATTTATATAAACATTGCACACACACATACAATATAATAAAAACAAATACATTACACACACATACAAAGCTTATTAAATTTGCTTATATTCTATTGTTAAAGTAATTCATTAATTACAAGTATTACTGTAATTAAAAGTATATTTCATATTATTTGTATAATTATATATTTATTTTAATTCCGGTTGGATGTCTTAGTTTTTAAACCAGTAAAAACAAGACTTATATTTTAGAGAACACATTTAATCAAGGACTTTTTTGTCCAATGGTTTAATACAGTATTTAAAAATATACTGTAAAAGTTAACTTAAGTGTAAATAAGTTTGTTTTAACTTAAATATTTAGCACCTATAAGCGTTAATAATTTTTTTCTTACAAAATATTATTTGACCTAATTTTTTACATTTCATTTGAAAAACCGTTTCTCTTTGATAGTAATCTTAAAAATTCAAGTAATTATAAGTTGAGTTTTGTTCCCACTCAGTGGCGTATTAATAATATAATATATGCAATAAATTATAATATATGTGTAAGGTTACCTTGTGGTTGGGTTTATTAAGTGTTGTTATATTTGGTTTATACGAAGGTCTTGTTTGTTTGAACTGCAGGTAATCTAATTAAATAGATACAACCTGAAATATTTATATTTTTATACATAATACAAATATTTATATATATTACAAAATCAACTATTTTATTCTGTTTTTATCATAATACAGATAAAGATTTAATGTTCAGACCTCAAACTTATAATATATAAGATTACATTATAAGTTTGAGGTCTAATAAAAATATATCATGTAATGAAAATATGTCTAAATTATGACAACATTAATTAACATTACATTTTTAGATATAGTTTCATTTGAGCTAAAATATATATAAATATTTCATATTAAAATATTATTGTGTTTAAATTTTGCTGTAATGTATACACAGTCAGTCATTTCGATACAACCAGCTCTCCCTGTCACCTTGCAATAATAAGTAAAGTGACCTTAATCCGTAGATTGATTCTTGTAACGATTGGAGTGTTTATAAATCAATTAAATATTCTCGGAACCAATGAAGCAAGCGACCAACTTAATATTCAATTAGCTTACCGTATCTCGTACGTGGGATGTCCTTTGATATCCTAATGTACGGACGGACGTATTATAATTACATTAACGTGCACGTGTTGTTTGTATACTTGTTTGTTCTAGCGACTTTGCTCGCATAACCATGATGGGAGAAAAATAAATGTATATATAATAAATCTGTAATAAAATAACTGATCGCTGTACATAAAAGATGCTTAGGTAAAATCATTACAGGTCTTTAGTAAATAAAACAATGTTTTTTTGAATTTTCATTTGTTTTTTTTTGGTGGTTTTTTGGGTTTTTGTGGTGGAAAGGGTTATCTGATTTTAATACGGATTCAACGGTTGTATTTTAATAAACTTCACTTAACATTCAGTGTATGTTTTATTTAATTTAATGAACAAATAAATAAATATTTCATTAAAAAAAACAGACCATTTTTTACGTTACATAAAAATATTATTAAGTAACAATTTAACTATTTAACTATGTAACTACAATCTGTAAAACACATTCCTCGCGAACAGAGTCAGGAGCAAAACTTGTATATAGCCTTATAGATGTGTCAAAGAGTGTCCGATTTTGACATTTTGGTTTAGATTATGAATTATCTTTGAAAAGGGGATCCCCACCTATTGGCTGACGTTTCATAAGACGGACAAGCCGACAAGATGTATTTTTATAGCTTGTGTTAGAACTTTAAAATATTTTAAATATTATAAATATATAGTAGTACTGAAGAAGGAATGATTGTGAAAAAATGTCAACCTTTATAAAAAGATATTAACAAAAGCCATTATTATATTATATTATATTGTCCATATTAATTAGTTATTCTTTAACTAGCTCCGGAATATTGTAATAATTCTTTTTATAATTGTAATTAATAATGTCATGATTAAGTTATTAATGATATTAATGATAATATAATATTTTCTTAGTTTATTTTCTTAAAGGATAGGTTCAATATATTATATATTACGATATAGTCTATAGTTTATACATTATATATGTAAATACTTCATAGTTTTACATATTATTAGAGAAACATAAAACAAAACATATTATTAATTTTTATTTATTAAAGTATTCTATTCTATACTATTTGGGCCCACGACTTCGCTCGTACAGAATATGTTTTTAAAATAAAAGTAACCTATGTACTTATAACAATAACTATCCGCCAGTAAAAGTCTTGTTAAAATCGGTCCAGTCGTTTCAGATATTAGCCGGAACAACCAGACAAACAAACAGCTGAAAATTATAAAAAAAATATATGTTAGTTTCGTATATAGTTTTATATGCATTTAGTAAAAGACTGTTGATTTGCAATGACAAACAGACATGCTATGAAAGTTTAAATAATAATTATTATACATCAAATATTATACAAATATATTTAGTTTGAGACCAAAAAGTAAGTTTCTCTTCAGTTTAAGTTATACATAAATATTATTTCTTTTATGTGAGTTTCGCATGACTGGTTCACGAGCTGGCGACATTTTATTAATTAATTTAGCAAACATAAATTCTCACAGACTATGTTTTAAAATTACCTATTAGCAACACATCAGCAAAATAACCAATATCTTCAATGCAGATCTTTATATCGTATTGATAAAGTTAATGGCACCTTGTCGTTTATAGTTACATTATTGCCACTAATGATAATAATTTTCACGGTCGAACGAACACAGTTGGCGGTTGGACCTTATTACAATAATTTAATGGGACCCTAATGGTCTTCGGTCTATCATAATTACACTAAATATAAGCTGGGGTGCCCGAAAATCGCCACTTCGTTGTAATGTTGTGAGGAATCGAGTAACGATGTATGTATGTTGTGTATCATTGCGTAACTTCCTTAATGATCAGCTCCGCTTGTAATTTGACTCCTGTCCCTTTTATGAATAAACATACAAGAATACAAACATTTTCATCATATCTATAAATTTTTACTATTACGAATAATGCTAATGATATTTTACTTTTGAGACTAGAGCGGGTTTTTTAAGAGATCTTTCTTAAGTCTTAAGAAAACCTAAACTTAGGTTTATGTATTGTCCTAATATACCTTAAAATGTTATATTAAATGGTTGTGTGTAAGAATGTATAATTCGCGTGTCAGTAAATAGCAGACAGTAAGTAGGCTTAGTGCCTGGGTGGCAAACCGCAGCTCACACTTGGGTGGATAATGCACGTTATAGATATAATCCCGTGTCGTACTTATTATATTGGATTTTTCATAAGATAACGATGTTTCAAAGCCTTTTTGTAAGTCTTTAACATCATAACATCACTTTATGTAGACAATATATTCAGAATATTTCAAATAATTAAAATCTTATTATTACAAAATGATACGAAATAAATTATAATTAATATTTACACATTATTTTTACATTGTATTAAACTATATGTTAACATATAATAAAAGATATTTCTTTAACAAAATGTCGCTTTAGTTTTACCTCCAGACATATCTTATCTAATTAAAGATATATTTAATATAATAATACAAAGAACATATTAGTAGTTTTTATTTTAAATAATGGTCGTTTATAACAAAGTGGGAGTGCGGTCTGTGAAGGAAGTGCGACCGCGAAGCCCTACGACGCGAGTCTCGAGACAAGTTGCTTTGGTTACAAAGCTTTGGATTACTACCTAAAATGCCCTTCTTATGTTCAACCTTTTATTTTTATATTTAATTTTACTATTATCATGAAATACATATCCTTTAGTAGGTACTTTACTAAAAATAATTTTAAAATTATACAAATACTTATAGGAAAAGGAACGGAGTTTATTTTTAACAATATTTTACTTGTTAGGTCATTTTTTAGAATTCAGAATGAGGTAAAAATTGAATGATAAATAAAAAAATGTATTCAAATTATTTTCATAATTTTGTCTTTTGTATTTAAGAAGGTATTTTTCTCTATTTCTAGAGAGTCTTTAAACATAGTATTTCTCTTAAATTGTTTTCAATATATGTAAAAGAGAAAAAAGATAATGTTAGGATCGAAATATTTACAACAATATATTGGTACATAGTAGGTACATCCAAACAAAATACCACGATCAAAATACAATAGTAAAGTAAAATTTTATACAAATAACAACAGATATAGTTTACTGTTTTAATCAATAAAAAACTTTAATATTGTTAAAGCGTCAATCATATCGTATATCAGTGTTATCGACATTTTAATGGTTAACTTAATATTCAATATTTAATTTTCGATTAACTGCCTCTTCTCCAACCTCTGTCCGATTATAATGAACTGATTAATTAATAATCTTAATTAATGAGAGCTTTCTGTTTAATCAGATGTCATTATTCCATTTAAATATATTTCTATATGTAATTATATCTATGATTTTTATTTGCAGGTGTGAAAGATGACTCTGATGACGTATCAAGTAAGTCGTGCAGCGACGCTTCAGCGCTGGCCAAGAAGCAGCGGAAAGCAAGAACCGCCTTCACGGATCACCAGCTTCAGACCCTGGAAAAATCCTTCGAGAGACAGAAGTACCTCAGCGTGCAAGACCGTATGGAACTTGCAGCGAAGTTAGGTCTCACCGACACGCAAGTGAAGACCTGGTACCAGAATAGACGGTGAGATTCTTTTAATATTAGTAGGTTTAAATCACGAGAAATGCCATCCTTTATGCATTGTATTAAAATTAATAAGAATATTCAAAATAAAAAACTCGAACCTGGACCTTTTCACATGCATAGCGCACTGTAAACTGAGCTATCGAGTTGCTGGTTTACTTAACTTATTTAGATAAAGAAATTGCAATAAGATCTTCGTATTAACCTAAGTTAATTATACGTGATTAATATAATCTGTGCGTTATCATCAACTGTTTCAACTAATATCTTACGTCCTTTACGTAATTCCTAGAACTAGTCTTGAGAAGCTGAGTTTATAAGAAAATCATGGGAAATGTTATTAAATGTTTTACCACCAGCAGTCATGGTTTTATAACACTAGCGACGTGTAAGAGGTCTCGACTGAAGAAAGCAATTATATCTTGCTACTAGATAACGTGTCAAGTGACAAGCGTTAAGCGATATATATATTTATTATCCACATATATTTATACCTTACGGAAATTCTATTTATACTGTATATATCTTAAAGATAACGAAAATAATCCTCATGTTTTTGACATTTAGACAAAATATCGTGTTTACAGTAATATTTATCTGGATTTAGTCACGTTAATGAAATCGGAATTTGCCTGACTAGTGTCAAATGCACTCAATAATGACATTTCACGCTGCACCATGCACTGATCGTGATTGACCCCGGATGGATTTGAAAGTCGGGCGAATACCAATTTCATTAACGTGAGTACAGTCGGGTAGATATGTATAGTTTTAAAAACGCTTTCATCGTTAAACTTAAACAGAATTTTTACCAACTTCGTGAGACAGTACGAGTAACAACAGTGCCGAGTCATCGTACTGTAAACATATTAAATATTACTTGTATACACATCTTAATTAAATATGTAAAAACTGTTTTTTTTTAAATATATTTAATAAGAAATCTTAAAACAAATGATGTGCATTGTCTAAGTCAAATCTAAAGTGTTATATCTTTAAAGCCTTCGTACAAAGGATTCAATATTCATTATAAATCACTTAACAAGTTTTTTGTCGCCTGTACCCGGGGCGGTTATTTCAAAAACAAACGTCGGTAATTAGACGTTTGAGGCTCCTCTGGAGATGTTATAAAAAACGGCAGTAGCTAAAAACTAAATAAAAAAATCTATAACGCTCAAAGCCTTTCTGATCCACTGTTTATTAAGTATACTTTTTATAATAATTAAGGTATGTATAATACTAATGAGTTTCAATATTTCTTTATATATCAGTAAAATACTGTTGTAGATATTTCAGTTTCTTATTACGTACGTCTAAGGCAATTAAAATTATAAATAAACTTAGAAATATAAATAAAGTTGCTATAGACATTGTGAGGATGGAATTCAATATAATTCTTTACATTCTAGTTCAAAATAATAATTATTATTAATAAATATTTATAACAGATGTTTCCCAAAACATGTTTCTAACGCCAAATGGTTTTACTTTTGTATTAGTTTAAATAAAATCAATAGCCGTGTCCAAGGCGGCGAGGCGAGGCGCCTCACAAGATGTCCTCCGCCCAGTCTACGATTTTTTCCTAAATTTTTTGTTTGGTTTTCAATAATTTCTACTAAACCAATGTTTGGGTTTCGATTATTTGGTTGTAAAGGGTGTGAAATTGAAGTTAATTGGTGAATTTAATAACTTTTGTGTGCGGTCAGTTTGTTTTGATTATTTAAGAAATTTGTTTCGGCTAAGTGTTACACATATACATAAGATATTTTATTATTTTAAAATCATATCATAAATATTACATTTCCTTGTGTTTTATAAATTTTATCAGTAATCCGAATATAGATTAAAGGGAGGCTTCAGGTGAAGTTAATATGACAAAGGCTTTGATATTAATACCGCGTTCACCGCCGGCTCTTGACCGGGAGCAAGTCATCCTCGGGCCGGCGCCACCGCACAAAGCCACCGACCAACAAATTGATGCCTCTCCACAATCACTCACCATTTTATTTACTTAATTGTTTTTTAAAATTATTTCTGATATCCATTTTGAAAGTAATAAAAAATGTTCGAATCAAACCTGAACGCATCCGGCCGATAATTGGTTATCTTGTTAATGTTTTATTACATGATTCAGGGATTTAAAAATCGTAAGGAGTAATGCGAAATGATTCTGTGATTGTTGATTCTTAGTGGTAATGGTAAGTGGTCCGGGGGCTGTCCGGGGCTGTCCGGGGATCGTTTATCGTCGTTTATATCGTACTTGTAATCCTCTACGATTATCTAATGACGCACTCTGTAATGACACACGGACATGTACGCTCGCGTCGATAACTTATTAGCGCTAAATTATATATATATATATATATATATATATAATTTTGATTTTATTTTTCTCCTAAAATAATATATTTTTTTCTAACATACATAGCTTTTATTAAAAATAAATATTGCTATATAATATTGTTCTTAATTTCTAACACGAAAAAATATAAGTATAATTATTAATTATAGGATTAAAATGTAATTAAAATTACTGACATCCAACAGTTGGTTACATAGGTTCATATTATGATATAGTTTTTATTCAATAATGTATCTTTTTAACCAAAAAATTAGTAAGTATTTACGAAAGTATATAAATTTATTTACAGTACATATAATTTCATAGGCAGTTAGTAAAAATGTGTGTCTGTTACTAGTTTTGTGACAAATTTTGATTTGCATAAGCTTGGATTACAAATTTTATTTTAAGTCATTTAAAATTGGTTAATAATTAAAATAAAAAAAAATAGATTAATTTTCGCGCATTTGTTAACGGAATAAAAATAATAAATCATTCAAGGTAATAAAAACATACTCAATATATTTCATAAAAAATATATAAACAAACAAACACCGTGTACCACGCGACTGTACGTAAGGAAACAATAGATTTTTAACTAAAATGCCATACGTGTGACTGGAGGTCCCTAATGATATAATGCCAGGGTCCCAGGAGCTACCAAGAAGCAGCTAATCGCTTATGGCGAACCACTAAATTACACCTCCAGAGACACAGGATTCGAACCAAGGACGCTCGGGTCGCCTGCTTTATCATTTAGAAACTTATCATTATAGCCCTGATGCCATTTGAGTTCGTATTTTAATGGCGGATTTTGATTCCTTTTAATTCTAAGCGTATTATTATTCTACTTTTGGTATCCGTCTAGACCGTAAGAGTAAATCTGTGACTAATATCGCAATTAATTTTTGATTTACGATTTGTCCTTAATCATTAGATGTTTGTGTAAATATATATTTTTGCAAATATAAAGATATTTTCATAAAAAATATTTATAACCTATTTTATGAATATGGAATTTTTTTATCCTAAGTATCATATTATTTTATAATAAGGCTCAAAATTGTCTGACATATAAGTAGTACATAAACATGTAGTTTTTATCGTTCTTTGTTTTGGGAACTGTAATTATTCCTAGGAGTCCTAAATAATCAAACTAGATTTCCTACACAATAATATTTTTAACGCTGAAATTACAGATATATAGATATATGTACCGTATATATTTAAACAATAAAATTCATCTTACTTGCATCGATCTTACAATTGCATAGTAAGAACCATTCTTAATCTCTTAACGAATAAAAAAGTATGTAATAACAAATAAAATATCTAAATAAACAAACACGCCCCAAGTCAATACAGAGTCGCTTAACTAAACAATTCCCACAAGAACACTAACACATATCTTGTACTTTATAAACAGCGTATAAGCCTCATTACTGTGCGAGAGCGGCTTAACAACACTCAAATTCAACCCAATACCATACAAACTAAGAAGCCTAAGTGCCAAGTGTGAACACAAACGTCGGATCGATGAAGTACTTCTACGAGCGGAATTCGCAGCACGTCTTCCAAAAACTTAAATCGAGATAAACAACCTCCTCCGCGGAGATGTCGTAAGCGGTGCCGTTTTAACGGACAATTTTAGTCTTTAACTCGACCCGTTAAGGTCCGTTTTGGATCGGTCCGCGTGGGACACAATTGAATCAGTTCACGCAGCATCAAATCACTAAACCACTGGGCGGGGCGTAGCCAGACTCCACCGGGGAATGGGAAACAGAGATGGAGGAAACTCGTTCTTACGATGCGACGTCTGCGTCAGACAGAGAAGCACGTCGAGACGGCAGCCCGAATTTAAATGCGCTTCGAGCTTTTTGTCCGTCGCCCGAGGTTATAAAAAGAATAGTGTCATTGAGCAGATTGCCTCTCATTCAGCACTTGACAATTAAATAAGTGCTCTCGAGTGTTCCTCAGATCACCTCACCCGGCGTGTGTGTGTATGATTAATGTGGAGATACTTTCTATCAAACTCGGCCACTAATGTCCGTGTCAGCTACCGATAATTGGGGAGTATTCAAAACAAAACACAGTCTATCTTTAAATTTTCATTTTATTCAATCACCAATTACGCGTACCTATGTTCGGTAATAAAAGATAATTTAATTTTCATTATCATTTAAAATTATTAATTTAATTTAATATTTGATCTCAGAGTACTTTAATATAAATATATAACTAAAGGGTAGAGGACCCCCGTTAATACACATAATAGATCACAACAAAATTAACGACGTTACAATAATTTCATGAGAGACGAGCAACAAAACGTCTAAACTCCCCCTCATTTACATTTAATAAAATTAAATGATCCATTTATATAAATTAATTAACGAGGTAACCAGTGAAGCGTCTTCTAACCGCAGCGAACACAAAGGGCTCTTCCCTATCGAATGATAATGCACACAATAACTCGCCGCAAATTAATAAAAACCTCACTCGATAACAATAACCGCTTTCAAATCGACAACTGTACGGCGAAATTTAATTTTATGATTGGGGAAAAATTTTACTTTTTATTTTGACGGATAAATTATTTTAATTTTTTCGCGCATTGAAATTTTAGTGTCGTAACTAAACGTAATCGGAAACGATCGGTTTTAAATAAAAATACCTAATAAAACCTTTAAATAATTTACCTAGATAGCGTACGAAAACCTAAATATAATTTTATATTTTTAATTGCTGAAGGTCATCAATTCTATTACATTTTATATCAAATAAGTATCTATTTAATTTAGTCTACTTACATCTAGGACATAAATAACAATGATTAAGTACATCTCTATTATTATTACAAGTTGGTACTTGGGACAGATGAAAATTACAGTTCCCCACAACCATATCTTGTAATTTATACCAATTCACCCTTTTCGGGAGAATCAAATAAATCAAATTAAACAACTCGACCACGCTCCGGTTAACACACGAGTGCCCAAGACGTTTTGTCAAATTTATTATATTATTTTTATTTTTTTATTACTTACACCATTGTGTCGTCTTCATTGTGCTCTCGAGTGGTCTGTGACAAATTTGATGACGATTGGGGTCACAATATTCTTTAGGGTTAGTGATCTATTGCTTTAGGGTTCGTAAACGACAGTTTCAAAAAATTTTTGAAGCAATTTGAGTTTGTAATGTGACATAAATGGTTTTAGTTGTTGGTTTGCCAATAATCGACATCGATTTATTTGATTCATTGAACCATTAGGGATGAGGAACTGTTTGTACTTCCCATATAAAACCCATGTCCTTTTCACATCGATTGGAATGCGAGGAGACCTTATAATGTTTTTATTTTGTTGATCAGAACGAAATGGAAACGTCAAACGGCCGTTGGTTTGGAGCTGCTAGCGGAGGCAGGCAACTACGCTGCCTTCCACCGATTGTGCGGAAGTTACTGGGCGGGAGTGCCAGCGTATCCCGCGCAGCCAGTTCCAAGTGCCGACATGTACTACCGCCAGGCTGCGGTATCAGCTGCTGCAGCGGCCTCCGCGTCGGCTAACACTTTACAAAAACCTTTGCCTTATCGGTAAGTTGAAGTTATATAAATCTCGAATTATTAACATTTTCATTGATAACTCAGAAGACCAATGTATATGGCCAAGTCCAAATTAATTTGGTTTTTAATTGAGAATTGTCTTCATAGGTTGTATCCAGGTGCTCCATTAGCTCCGGGTGTTCCTCCTCTAGGCCTGGGTCTACCGGGTCCGTCCGCGCACCTCGGCCCCCTGGGGGCGCCGGGCCTCGGAGCGCTGGGTTACTATGCACAAGCGAGACGCACCCCCTCTCCCGACGTGGACCCCGGAAGCCCAGCGCCACCCCCCCGATCTCCACGAGAACACTCTATAGAACGACGCTCCGACGACGAAGACGACGACGAAACCATACACGTGTAAATCCAGTGAATTGTGTAAAAAAATCTGATTCGAACTATAAAAACGGGTGCAATTTGTGGTACGAAATGACTTACAAGTGACTTCATCACGACGAAGACCCGCAAGTGCGTCAGTTAAAGTTATCCGGTGCAGTGAAAGTCACGGGAGTGAGCTATCTTCGTCGGAATCGGGGGACGGTACTTATTTATTTGTTGCATAAACCTTTAACGAACTTTACGTAATTATGACGTGCCGTTGATATAAATTGTTTTTAAAGAACAAACATGGACTAGGGATGTCCGTAATTATGTGATATAAGATCGGATTAAAATAGAAGTAGATACTAATGTATTATATAAATAAATTTGATGTCATATAACTGATACTTGTAATTAACATAGCTTTGGAAGTTCAAAAATAGTACAAGCCGGTTACGATTCCACTGCGATTTATTTAAAAATAAATAATTCATATACCTACAAGATAAATCAGAATATAAATTAAATATTGCTTGAGAATAACATTTAAATGCAGATGTACTTAAAATATTTTTATAAATGTTTCTTTTTTAATATTAATTTGAAAGTAGAGACAGTTCAGAGCTATATATTATGACATGTAATTAGTTTACCAATACAACCGAAAATCATTTGATAAAACGTGCAAATAAAATGTGTATAAAATGTATTAATAAATGTATGTACTTAGTATTAAATACACAAGTAAATAAGATAAGGTATTATGTATACCTGAGCTATTATATACATATGGCAATGTACTTAAGCAATCCGAAATATGACATTTCATGTCGAAATAGATTTTGTGGTGTTTTGTAATTAAAATGTTGTCAATTAACTCGATGGATCTTTTATTATTTAATTCTTTTAATCGCTTCATATCTTTACAACTTCCCGAGTGATAACAATATATAATAACAATTATATTTTTTTGGCCTAAAACTTTATGTTATATAACGTGATGATTAAAATGTTTATACATTGGCGTCTATTAGTGTAAAAGTTAGTAGGAATACGCTCATTACAGCAGTTAGCATTGGTAATGGATACAACACGGCTTAACTTCTTACAGTCACGCCATCAAACTGACAGGATGGCTTTAAATTGTGTGTTTACCTTCAGTCCACTTTCCGCAGACGCTGTCACTTTATAGTTACAATGTGTTCGCTAATTACAGTTATTATGATTTATACAATCGTCTTCAACTTAAACGTTTTTATCACTAATGACAGTTCGTAATCAGATAAAACGTACAAGTTATACGTAGATTTGAAACGAATAATAGATATTACACAAAATCCGTACCAAATACGGGGCGTATGCTCGCTCGTAATTACGCTATTAAATACTACGATTGCATGGTTATAATTGTTGAAAAGTAAACGGGAACAAGTGAATAATTATGACTGACATTAGCGAAACGAGGTTGCAAACAAAACGAAATTTATAACAGCTATACGACCGCTTCGCTTTTAATAAAACGAAATTTATAAACATAGTTCCCGCGTCACGGTCACTTGTGAATATTTCATTTGAATAACAAAAAATCGTATTTAGGAGCTTGATTACCTTTTGAACATTTTAGTGGGCATAAAACCTATTTAAAAAGCAATCAGTCAGCGGTTGCTGATTACTGGCGGAGCTCGAGTGGCGTGCCAGGCCACTGGCCGTGTTCACAAAACGGCGCAATTAACTACGCTGGTCCGTGCCCGCGATTCCGTGCTGATCTAATCATAAAACGACCGTTTTCTGGAATCGCCTGTACAAACTATTGCGTGTTACGTGGCGAGGGTGGCCCGGTCAAGCATCGCCGACAAGAAGGAATAATGTTTGGACTACTGATGTATTTTTATGTTATTTATTCAGGTATTTCGTGTTTGCACCTTTGGTGAGATTAGTTACGCTCAAATAAGTTCCTCCTATGGGAAACCTTAAATTTACGACGTCAGAACAAACATAAACTCAACCTTTTTGTGCGATTGTTTTATACGTTTATGTTAATTTTTTAATTAACAATAACTTGATATTAAGAGTCACGATAGTTCGTTTAATATCTCAATTAAAACCCGTGTATAATGATATGATGATAACGCAAATAGAATCGCGTTAAATCTATAAGCCATTGTTTTATTACAACCATGAACGGAAAATGGGCGATTAAAAAAATTTATAACATCTATATAGTCTATGCAAGTTTGAAGTACTTATTTATAATATTATTATCATTATCTATACATATAAATAAAGTTTTAATTTGTAATAACAAACAGACAGACAGACAGAAACAGACAGAAATATAAGTGTCTGTTTTTAATTCAAAATTAACATCTTTTCAATAAGTGCATATGTAACATGGTGCTTACATAAAAAAAAATCATTTTTCTGTCCGTCTGTTTGTTCCGACTCTCATAAATGGCTGGACCGATTTTAACAGGACTTTTACTGGGGGATAGCTGTTATTACAAGGAGTGACTTAGACCTTTATTTAAAAAACAATTTTTTCTATATCTTCATTGCAAAACAACTCAAACATTCATTTTTAATATTATATATTTGTTTGTTAGCACCTATGAAAATATTGAACCGATTTTGATGACATTTAGTATGGTTATATACTATTATACATATTATAATTATATCCAACTTATATAGTACAGATTTCACAACGATATATTAATTATAGACGGACGGGCGGATATATTAAATTATATATAACGAAAAAAACAATAATAATTGAATATATAAGCCAATATACATTATGTAATTCATTGATTAAATAGTAATTAATTTATATGTTCTATTGTACGATTTCCTTATTTACATACATATTATGTCCCGCTTATATTCTCATGGTTTTTATTATTTAATAACATGAGAATTAGGTTTAAGAATTATTATAATTATATTTCTTTGTCTTCTAACCGAGTTATTAAAGGTATTTTCTCATATTAAATCCAATACCAATGTACGGATACATTCAATTCCTTTTTTAATTGTTCGTTTATTATTTGCATATTTTTATATATTTTTTTAACGGGTGTTTAGTAAATCAATGGACCCCTGTAGATGTATATCTGCGTCCGGTCGCCGGCGAGCTTCGTAATAACTCATTACTAGATATTTTAGCCTTTTGTAATTAACAGATATATCCATTTTTATTTTATTAATTGCTTTTAAAATGTTTATTTAGATTGATAATATTCGTTGGTATTTATTCTTTTTGAATTATAATGTGATTAATTTGTTAATTTATATATTTTTAAAATCTAATTACAATATTAATCTGTTTTTTTACATTAAAATTGAAATCATATAACAAAACTCACACAAAGATACAGTTATAAACGTATATATATTACGAACCTCGAAAACCCTAACAATATACACACACACATATATACATTGTGTATGTGTGTGTTAATAAAATATATTCATACAAAATAGAATTAAAAGCGAAACAGAATCACAATTGTTTGAGCAGTTAGTCTCGCCGCCATTGTAATTAACAGTCATTTGAATAGCAAAGCGGAATTATTTTTATTAAACGCGACCGCGATTATATCGCGTTATAACTGTACCGTTTAGTTTATTATTTTATAATATTTACATCAAATTTACTGAAAATACACAAGATATATGAGAAATCTGTAATATCAACCTTGAGGAGTTATTCTGATCTGAAAAATTATGGAAAAATCTTTGATAAAATTCATTGACAGCTAATGAAGTCTATCTGTATTTTTGGTGGTTTTAGAATTTTACATAAATATTATTGAAAATCCTGTGAAAATCCGGTTATCACCACTAGTCTTAGGAACTGCAAGGAAGCTTTAATTTAGGTACGTTTTGCGGAATAGTACTGGTATTCGTTGTTTAAAAAATATAAAAGAAAAGTCATATTACGTTTTTGCAAATCCTTTATATAGGAAAAAATAATGAGAACTTTTTAAATTGTTATTTTTAACAAATTATAATTTTTTTTATATAATTTTCAATTATTGCGTAAACATTAAGTAAAATTGACTATTTTTGTCAATATAACTATAAATTTATTCTCCTTCCCATACTTAATAATTGTTATATTTGTTATAATAATAATAAATGTTACATTTGGTTGTTATGTTATAATGTTTCACAAAACACGATGAGTTATGTAAATTGTTATAATATTTTTTGCAAATAATTAACTTTAGCGCAAAACAAAACTGACTAAAAACCTCGTTATGACGCTCGTGTGAGTTTATTTGCCACTAATTACTAAAATAATTGGGGTAATTAAATAAAATGTACATTTAATTATCCGTACATAACGTGAGGGCGCTGTGACGACACATACATACATACATACATACATGTTTAGCTTCAAAATATTATATTAAATGTTTCTACCTACATTTATTGAGCTGAGCGTAAACGAAGTTCTTAACCGTTTGGGAGACCTTTTTTGTCTTTAGTTGTCTCCAGAATGCGACGAGATAATTAGCTACAAATTTTCTCATGTATGTTTGAGCGGAACGCGGATGTTATAGCGAAAACAGATTGAAAAAATGTTTAGCCATTCAAAAGTTATAAAGAAAAGAAGAAAGGAGAGGGGATCAACTCAACACCCGCCGCGCACGGTTGGCGGATCCTAGTATTATATAAAATGTAATCTTGAAACCTATATTAAACTTTCTTTATACAATATTTTCAGAGATAAAGAAAGGCGAAGAGGTTTATTTTGAATTATTTCCAAATATCTAAAATGTGTTGTGTATACCTACTATTTTTTGTTACTGAGAATAGCTGTGCAGAAAAAACCGCGTATAAAATATAGTATGTCAATATTATTCACACATAACCTACTTATATTTTCCATATATATATATTGACAACATTACACATATTATACATATGTGATTTAGGGATTTTTTTAATGTATAATTTGGGATAATTTAAATACTTTTGAATGTGAATTAACCATTCTATGACGCAATTAGTAAAATAGCACACCCATACCTAATTACTTTTTACAATATTTATACAAATATTATAATAATACTAAATATAATAATTTAATCGATGATATTTATATTTATTACAGACAGACACAAATATAAAACATAATGTATGATAATTACAAAGTACAAGCGAATCAAAACACACACACACACGCACACACACACACATTAGTGTTTCAATTTTATATACGTGTATTATTTCAATCAAAATATTTATTGTACTGGTTCAAATAGAACCGTCCAGTGTGTTTGGCTCTTCTATATATATTTCCAGGTTGTGGTGGAGTTCAGGTTATTTTGGTCGCTTAGAACGTAACGTACAGATCGTATCGGTCAGCAACTGATAATTAGTCGTTTCATTTTACGATAACATTGCACGCTGTGTGTGCTGTGTGTGCACTTTTTTGTAATTAATTCCTTTTCATCGATTTATTCGTTTTAATTGTGAATTTACTTTACTTTGTTTTATGATATTTATTCGTTTTAATTGTGACTTTACTTTGTTTTATGACATTTCAATATAATTTAACACTTGTAAATTCATTTCGTATGAAGATATACAATAATAATGCTGTATTTTGTTGTTAATTTAAGTTTCAAAATAAATGTAGAATTGGAATTATATTAATAACCATGACTTCGATCAAATATGTTCTTTAAAATAAAAGTAGCCTTACTATAACTTCAGCTATCAGCCAGTGATAGTCCTGTTAAAATCGGTCCAGCTTTTTCAAAGCTTACCCGAAATAGACAGAGAACAACTTCATATTTTTATTAATTTGTAATTACAAACATACACTTAAATTTTATTTATATGTATAGATATTAATAAATTAGCAATGGTGTATGACTATGCAGAGTAACGTATGAATTGAGGCCTTATTCTCTGGGTGCGTCGTTTGAGTGCGCGCGCGCATTTTGACAAGCTAATTGAATAATGAGGGGAAAACTCATTGTTCTGAGAGAATTACTCGATTGTAATTCATTATGAAATTTAATTAACCGTTTTAAATTATTTATTTGACGGTCCGTGGTTTTTTGATATTCATTAATATTTAGAGAATTATTATAATAGTTTTTCACATAGAATTACTTATAAATAGCAATGTTTTAGCAAATATCTTCATATAGTGTTAATAAAGTGCTAAACTTGAGTGATATGATCGTTTACAGAACTGTAAGTTGAACATTCATTATGGTTTGCATTGAGGTCGGAATGGTTCGTTTTGTATCTTGATGTTATCGGGTCAGCGAGCGCGTCCTGACGTGCATGCTCTAATATTAACTGGTAACAACTGAATAATATTAAATTATTTTTAAACACCAGCTAGCGAAGAAAATATCACAGAGAATATGTCTAGTCTATAGACATATAGTGAATTTTTTTTTCGTAATATCTATAAAAATAACGCTATGAAATATGTTACTGACATGTAGGTGACTTAACTTAAACTTTTAGTTCACTCAAAAAGTTAATGACTGATGATAATTGTCGCTAAACAAAAATAACATACAAACGTCCGCATTAACGTACTTAATTATCATATAAACTGGTTTTGTTTTGAGACTGAACACATCAAAATACTTTATGAATAATGAGGTTGAGTTTTAAGCTTCGTTACATCTTGTCAGTTGTGAGCTTTTATAAAAAATGCGCCTGTTAACTTAAATACAGACATAGGTGGTGCTAATTAACAATGGTGCGTGGGACCTTCATTCATTTATAACAGAATTAATTAATATATATGTTCTATATGTTGTTTTAATATGTTAAATTTGAAAATCGTTTGTCATTTAAGATTTTAACAGAGATGTTGCGTTTTAAACAGTTAACATTATTTCAAGTTTTGGCACCTTTTTAATAATTTTCGAAATAAGCCTGTAGATGTCGCCTCCAAAAACTTTTATATATAGTATTCTAAATACCTCAGAGCTGGTAGACACTGTAGCTCAGTTTGTAGAGCGACGGGACGGTATCCCAGGTGTAGAAGGTTCAAATCATGTCATGTTACAATGTTGTAATAATTTAAAATGGCGTGTCCGATATGGAGCAATATTAAACAATCTAGCAGGAACAATAGCAACATTAACTTAGTAATTGTCGCAGTATGCGTGTGTGCGTCACTAATTGGCGCGTCCGGCGGAAGTGGCCGGTTCCGAGGCTGGTGTCAGGTGTTAGTACCGTGTGTGTGTGTGCATGTTTAGCTATGTGTGTTAGTATTGTGTATGTGTGTGTGTGTGTGACAACAGTTGACAAAAATGTACCAGAATGTGTTTATTCATTTCAGTAAGTAGAATTTTGTAGAATATTTAGCTGATTTCAACAAAATAAGTACTTATATATTTCATTAGGACTTGAAGCAGTACGTCTAGATAATTTTGATGCCATAAGAATGTCCGTTTGTCCGCCATTCAGTTAAAAATATAACTATCGACATAGAAACAAAAGGTACAAAAGCGTACAAAGGTATTTATGTAATCACGTATATATATATATATAAATATTGATTTGTCTATTGATTGATAACTCACGATTCAGTCAGATCGTTGTGAATTATCTAAATTACTTGTTACTAATAATTGTTTTATTATGATATACATAATATATATATGTATATATTATTTTTTAATCATTTAATTTATGTAAAAAAAAAAACAGTTTTTTTATTATCAATTTAATCATTTTTAAACGCTTGGATTATTTTGAAGGTCATGATACTTTTTTATATTATTCATTAATAACTAAAATCATTATATTATGTTAATATTCCTTGCACGTAACATGTAATAACTAGTAATTATATTTCTAAGGTCCATTTGACCGCAAACAATGATTTTCCCAATAAACAATAGATATAAGAATCACTTCGAGTTCACCTCACATTGTATCATTGTTCATGATAAAATTACAATTACCTTTAAAATAATAAGACACATTATTACATACTTTATATACATAGGTACTTTATGTATTAAATATTACTACAATTTTGCAACAAAAACCAAATGTCAAGATTAGTTATTTAAAAAAAACACCCAACATTCAAATAGATAAAATAAATTTTTGACATTTGGAGTCATAAATGTCGTCATGAGAATAATACAAAAAATAATTTATAAAAAAAATACTAAGACTAAATAACTATAAATATACATTAATTGAAATATCTATTATAATACTTGATAATATATTTCGTAAATGTGCAGTGTGCATTTAATTTTCAGAAAAAAAAATGACGATCAAGAAATACCTCGACCTAATGTGTCCCGGCGCCGGGAGTGTTCGCCATTTTATTTTTTCCTTCTCCCCCCATAATTACGTAATTAGTGAAGTTGAATTGAAAGTGCATTTGTGCTGTGGGTCCTTTTGTCCGGCGGTGCGCCCACGCAGACTTACACATTATACGCAACAGATGTGTAAACTTTTGCTATATTATTTAATATTATCTAAGAATACTGTACACATTACCTTCATTTACTTGTCTACTATTAATTAATAGCATTAATGAAGACGACAAATTATATTTATTATACATTATAATGTTACAAATAAAATATATCGTAAATTTCATTAGTATTTTTTTCGTATCAAGTTAAATGAGTACAAGACACGAAGGGTAGACATTTGGCGGTACGGGGTTCGTTTGCGGTCACAATTATATACCATTGCCATCAAATTGATTACTTACACTATAGAAATGTAATTACATAAAAATATAAGTTAAAATGTCCATATTTCGTTATCCCGTTCAAGATATATTGACACAAACACAATTAATATTTGAAGATGACAAAAATGATTCGAATCGCCCCACTTTATTAGATTTATGAGAGGACTCAATAATAATTTCTTTTCAATTAAACATCGATGTATATTGCGTGGAGCGGTGTCGATTCGTCGCGCCGTATCGATATCCATTCATCATTATTATAAATGTGCTACACTCACTTATTTACGGAAATCGATTTTTTTATATTCGATTCAACGGCTCGATAAACGTCACGGTATTGTTGGATGACCCCGGTATTGTTGACTACTGACTATTGACTGTTGACTGCCGCATGTTTTGTTACACATCTCCTAATCATCTATAAACTATTAGTTAATTTGTTCCATATTTTATTTTATTAATGATACAAATTTGTTACACTCTTTCTAATTTTGTTATTATATATTCCAGTTTAGTTCAGTTTATATTGTTTTACTGAACTATAATATCGATAAACGGCAATGGGCAATCAGTGCGGGCAATTTTCAAGCAATCGTAAGTGGAAAGACTAGACGCAAATTGGATGAGAACTATTTGATAACACGGAACTCATATAGATTTATTATTTTATAATTATTATACCTTAAATTTAACTTAAAATATACTTATATAATTCTTATATATCCTTATATATAGGTAATGTTGAATATTGTTAAGCATATCCGACGGGTGAGGTGAGGTCACATATAGATCGAAACCCATTATGGAAGTAACCATTGCGTTAGAAATTGATACCGATATCAATTCAAGTCAATATACATTTCAAATATCGCAATCACGAAAACAAATTTGCGTTCATTTCCTTTCCCAAACGTACTTATAACGGTTTAAAGTAATATCTTTTGTACGGATACGTAATGGAAACCATTTCTCATCAATTTTCTAAATAAAGGCGCACAGAAGCCAACGGATAAAACAAAGCGCGAGCTCACGACATAGATTGAGCTGAATTATCGCCTTACCACAGAACACAATCTGCTCTCTGCAGCTATACGTGCTCGTGTATCGCCTATCTCCTATCGCCTATCGCCTATCGCCGTGCTCTCCGCCGCTCAGATAACACGTGTGAATTATGTTAAATCCAGATAGTTTTTCTCTTTTATCAATTTACCTCACATCTGCAGCGTTTGGTTCTGATTAAATTCAAATCGCTAGCCATTTTCTTTGGAGCGTTTAAAGCTTGTGATGCTTATCGCAACCGAGTACTTACCACTTTCACGATCAACGTGTACACTTATCTCTTAAAACTTATCTATAAAATACGGAAAGAGGTTATATATAAATATATAAATATTAATCCTATTTTGTATATTATATGGTATTTTTGTATATTATATGTAACGAAATAACAGCATTTCAAGGTGCAATCATCAAAGTGTCGCTCCGCAAACTACCACAAATTGGGTGAAAGTGTAACTCAAATAGGGACACATGACAAATGGCTGCCATCTTGGATCTGATGCGCCGCCAATAACGCGACAAATTGTAACCGTTGTAATTTACATGTCACAGGACGAAAAAAAGTCAGAAATATCTTTTTAATTTGTATTATTATTATATAAATATATATATTATTCATATTTCTGGTTTATATAAAATATTTTTTTATGTACAAAAACTCCAAATTCAGGAAGGTATACAGAAAATAGTAATTTTGGCGTTAATATTTTGTTAGTAATGGCGGCGTAGGCTTTAAATAGCAGAGTGCGTGTTAGCACATAACTGTCATTCCGTGTATTAGTCGTGATTTAGTGCCATTTACCAACACACCTTGTCGAGCAAAAACTAAAAGGCATATCAACACAACTCATTAGTAAATTACAACAGTGGCGTGCTAGGCACAGATTATTTGACGTGCTTTTCATTTTAACTCTACTTTTATTAGCAATAAGTGTGAATAACTAATATTTTATTAATTATTACAATAGTGACATCTATTTCACATCTCTATTATGAAGATTTAAGTGACATTATATAATTATATCTTCTTTCATGGACCTACCGTTTGGAATAAAGATTACAAATAAGATTAACATTGTAAATTTACGACTTTCCTATAAGATTTCTTTTAGTTCTAATAGAACAGATTTTTTTTGCTTTACTTATTAAACATTAGTTTATTAATTGATGTATATTGTAATTATATAATTATAGATAAGAATCTTCTTTAAATAATATTTTTGGAAAAGCGAAAGAGATTTCGTTTATCTACTTTTATTTTATTTACGAAGAATTTTTACACACAAAATATAAAAGAAAAAAATATATACATTTGGTAGAAGTGTGATATTTATAATTAAAAGGGATTTTTCTACTTTTCTGTCAAAATAATAAAAAGTACGGCATACTCGTAAATTAAATAAATTAATCATAGTTAACGTACAAATCTTTAATATTCCCTGCCCTATAATATTATGGGAAGTGATTATTATATAATAATTAATATTATTCCAAGATATTCCAAACTGGAAACATGAAATTGTCTAAAAACATGATAAGCCATGTTAGTTTATTTATTATGTGTTTTAATAAATATAGACTAAGAATTTCTTCAATATGAGCAGGATTCGAACTTACGATCTCTGGAATCTTGTCCCGTCGTATTTTTATCAGAACAGAGGCGACATCTATTGGGCTTGTTTGGAAATACTAACAAATATTTATAACTTAGTATGAAAGAATGTGGCAACCAAATTTAATATATAATTTCTATAAATATGTAACATATTAACTAATTAAATTAAATTATAACCTGTATTTTTGTTGTTCGTTGACTGCACCACGTCCGACGGTGATGATGAGAACTTGAAAGATCTGCTAGAACTTTACATAAGAATATATTTATACATTAAAAAATACATCATAAAATAAATACATATATATCCTTCAACATTTATTTTCTTGCAAATCATTTGACACTTGTTTATAAAATGAAATATAATCCTAGAATTGTCTGACCTTATGTATTTTATTATTTACTTGTAATATTATTTCGGTTTCAAGTAAAAATGTAAGTTACATAATATATAAGTTAATATTATTTAAATGGATACATAAAATATAGTGAAGAAGGTATTTGATTGGAAGTTTTAGTAGAATTAAAATTTTAATATTATTAATATTGTCTATGTAAAACATAAAACAACATTAAACATTCCTCTTGCATATAAATAGTTACTTTAAATTTAATTATTTTAAAAGAATACATAATATTACACTATATTATTACTAGTGCCTAGTTTATTAATTTAAATCGATTAAGGAGATAATCACACACACACACACACACACACACACACACACACATTATATAACGCTAACATTAAGTGCATGACCCTCTACCCGTCCGTACCCGGTAGCGTGTCCAACGCGACACCTGCGCCTGCGCACCTAATGCTCCTAATGCCTCTGTCTTACTTCAACGCCATGACCGATCCATTGATGTCCACCGCACTTTCATACATACCTCATTACATTAACTTTCCATTATATATCTTTATCTTTAGAACAAATATATCATACAATTATATATTATTTTTTGACACAATATAAAACTAAACCGAAATTAAAGTTCAATATCAAACACGATTCTAAAAAAATTATAATATTGTAATCTTAAAACGAAGCAATCACGGTCCATATCTAAGTACAAGTTTATAGCGCGTTATCGTCTCCGTATAATGAGTTATGGAGCGCAGTGGTCGTTTTGTTTGTAACATCATCCATCATGGCCGGAGACTAATTGCCTGCTACCTTGCTTCTCCTCTTATCCTTTTAATTCCTCCTCCGACGACCTCTGAGGCGTGTATAATTGCTTGAGTTGCGAACAACTCCCTTATTTGCCTGTCCGTCTTGTAATGAACGCTCCAAAGGTTATAACGTCAGGTAATACGATTTTTAAATGTTTTTAATTAGTTTTTCAATTTCGGCAATAATATTAAGTTATGGTGATTTATTGTGTTTATAACATATTTTCAAACTTTATATATATATATATAAAATAGATTTTAAAACATAAATGTAACAATAGTTATCTTAAATACAATTATATACACACATATATATATATATATATATATATATATATAATGTTAGCAATTTTCTGAATCGCGTAACAGCTTCGATACGAGTATCAAATAAAAATACGAGGAGAAACTCCATCAAAGGGGTAGGTCGATTAAGTCGGTCTGAGTTTTATTTGAGGGCTAGGGAGGGGACGTGTGAGCGGCGCCGCATTAATCATTAATACCTAATGACACTCCGAAATGGTCCGTAGTGATGTAACCGTACTTATCGATGAACTGTAATCACTTACTGCGATACACACAATATAATTTTAACTTGATAGTCTGACAAAAAAATAATACCAAATTACATTTAATACTCAGTCATTTGATAGCTGGATATTATTTACAGCTACTGTTGCGTGATTATATAAATGTACTTATATATATCTATATATATATATTATCGTACACTTACATCACTAAAACCAATGAGATGTCGCTATTAGCTCCGCAAAATGTAATTAATCGAATAAGTTTATGATTGATATAACAGGTTTGAGGCGGTTAATTCACTTTCCAAATTCACAACAGAGTCCCTTTATAAAGTTATCCTTTGAATTTATTTATCATAATAACAGATTATATAATTAATACATTCAATTAATATAGCTTCAATGATCGAGGCGTCCGAGTACATTCACTTTAATTACTTGTAATTATGTAATTGTAATCAATACTCGATTATGAAGAGAAATCAAATAGTTTAATAGAGTCGCAGATTAAAATATTCTGAATGACGGAAAATTGTGAAAAAATAAAATATTTGAAAACTGTAAATTGTTACTTTTTTATTGAACTGTAATGTTTCTTAAATCTTATAATCTTTATAATAAATATATTAATCAGAATATCGTCATAATTTGCGAAAATTATATTTATATATTATTAAATACCAGCTCTGCCTTCGACTTTATTCGTGCAACATGTTTTTAAATAAAAGTAAGTTACTCATAACATCAGCTATCCGCCATTGAAAGTGTGTTAAAATCTGTTCATCCGTTTCAGAGATAACAGAGAGACAGAAAAAAGAAATTGACATAATAAAAATAACTAATTTTTTCATGTAAGTACCATATACATTTAGTGAAAAGCTGTTAATTTGGAATAACAAACAGACATTTAAATTTAATTTATATGTATATATGTAATAAACGTTTTATTTTGTGTAACATATATATATATATATACCAAAACACATTATACAATGCAAATATAATACGGATTTATAAACAAATTTGATACACACAAGAAATGATTTGAATACTCCAATCAAACGCTCGTATAGACACAGGCGTTCACTTAACACTTTGGGGAGATCCCTGATGAAGTGGCATGAAAAAGGCTGTGTAAAAAGTGGGAGAGGGAGGGGGGAGGGGGGGACGCAATTTGTAATATTTCACGAGCCAGTAGACGCTTATTAACTAGGCGTGCAAAAAATACCAGACGTTCGCAACCTTTGGTGACAATGATGGACGATCAATAAAATTATAATGACTTTAAAAATACATTTAAGATATAGACTTTACATTAATAAATGATGATCTTATATTTTTGTCTTTTTGCACATCTTATATATTATATATCAATATTTTACGACTCATTTATAGCTTGATTTTTAATATTTTATATACAAAATATAAATTAGTTATGTCATTATAATTAATAAAGTGTTTTTAAACGACAGCAAACAAGAAAAAACAGTGAGACACCCCTGACTAATGCAAAAAGTCATATCTACTCAGAGTACTTGCAGGATGGAAAAATCAGGGACGAATTTAAAATCGTTTATAATATTATTTCTTTAAATTTTATTTATTTATTTTACAAATATATATATATACTTCAGGTTATCTTGTAACATTTCAATCAAAACAAATATGGAGGGACTATTTGAAAATATTTGACAGCTATTTAAAAATATTGACAATTATCATTTTGTGTACTGGCAAGACCTTTTAATTTTTGAAAATAGAACGCAGTAAATTACAATGTAAATAAATGTATAACTCAATCCGCCCCACACTCAAACTTTAACAGAGAGGTTATTAATCGTCTCCCGGCGGTTACACTTAGCTGCCCCGGACATCGATTTCTTATCCTATATTGTCTAGTCGTGTTTGTTATAACAATATTTTGAGCTTTTTAGTAATTTAGGTACTGAGTTTTAACTATTTCGTTAAATTAATTGTTTTATATGTATGTTATATACTTTATAATAATCAAAATAATTTCAAATAAGATATAATGATTTGTGTAAATATATAACATTAATATGTATGTAAATAGAGCCGTACAGGGATATGACTGTTGTATCTGATATCTTTTATCTATTAATCTTTATCTTTTAAGGATTTATCAACCCACTTTGGGTTGATATTATATATTTAATGTATCAAAAGAAACGTCCTTCCACATAACCAAGATGTTTTACTTATATGTAGATATAACAAAAATATTACTTAGACATAGTCCCAAACGCAACCTTTACTATTATATAATCGCCTTTAAAATAATACGCATAGAATCTACATTAGTTTAACCATATACCTCAGAACGTTTATATCGTTCCAGTGTACTTAGGGCGGGCCGCCCAAACGTTTAGCGACCGTTTAACTAAGTCTGGAGGTGGTTCTCGGGGCACACCCTCGGCATCGAATATTTAATATATATACCAACTTTCTCACTTATACAATATATAATATATATAGCATTTATTTAATTATGTCAATTTTTTTTGTGCAGGCAACACCAAGTACATTCCCGCCATTATTAACGTCATAAGAAAAAAAAAAGACGGTTATTTTTTTTTTATTTATGGTGTCATAATAGGTATGAATACTATAATAATACAAATATTAAAAATAGATAGATTTAGAGTCATCTCAATTGCGTATAATCCAATTGGACAGCAATGGCGTGGCTCGTAACTCGCTTTTGATATGTAAATACGGGTAATTCCCGGTTTTTTTTAGCTTTTATTAGCCGCCTTAATATGCACGTCGCCGCTCACTTTGTGTTTGATTCAGAAATGCATTACCACTTTGTATAACTGAATTGAACTTTTGTATGTATTTAAAATTATGTTTAGAGACTATCTGTGTTGAAAGAGGGACGGTAAAACTAAAATTTTGTCAATATATATATATATATATATATATATATATATATATATATATATATATATATATTGCACTTCCATGTAAGTCAATAAATAAGATATTGAAGAGAGTTTAGCTTTGATTTTTTGGTATGATAGATCAAAATTAATTTAATTAGAATAAAATTATTGTTTTAAACAATCTCTTGTAAATTTTATTAATCACCGGTTACCGTGATCAGATACCACGTTTACACATTTTACAAAAAAAAATAACTTACATATATGTATTTATAAAAGAGCTTTATACATATCTGAATAAAATAAAATATTTATGTAAATAAATATGAATATTTATAATATATTTAAAAACAATTTCATCTAGTAGTTGAAAGCAATTCGCGCCACTTCTCTCGCGATACAATAATCTCATTTTAATATTTAAAAGTGCCAACATTTACCCGAGCTCGCTCTTCTCAGTTTTCATGTTCTGAATACGAAATCAGAACGGGAAGCGCGAAAAAGCAGCCATGTTGCTTTTAGCACCCTTTAATGGAACATTTTATAAATATTGATATTATGTTAAATATTTAAATTAATAATTATTTGACTTCATTCAGCGATAAATATTTATCTCTTATCGAAAACAACTATTGAGATGTTACCTTAATTTCTGTATATTTTTATCAACATATAAACTACTTATAATATACGGACAGACACTCAAACATTAATGTAAGCTTTTAATGGTGTATATAATAATATAATAAACACACACTTCTTAGAATAGTAGATGTTTCTTCAAAGCAAATCCAACGACTCCGTGCTACAAATACCCAATTAGAAGCACACAGCTCAGTTTATACCAGCGTTTAAATTTGTTAGCGTAATGTTGTATGCGTTGTGGTTTGTCAAAGAATACTTATCTGCAGATACTACAACACGCAGTATTCATTGAGAGATACTTCATACTTCACATAAGTTCATATTTTACATCTAGAGCAGAATAAGTATACAAAAATCGGACAAAAAAATGGAAATTAGTATTGCATAAATTTTAATCTATGCTCTATCATTATTATTTGACTATATTTATTTATTATATTCTTATTTGAATTAAACAAAATGTCCGTTTCACACGTAATAATCTATGAGGCAGTATCCATTGCGTATGTGAGCTGCGTATCCCGCTAAGTGGATCTCTATTTTAACTCCTGAAACAAGCCGGTTGAGGCTTTCAGTCGGATCTGGCATTTGCATGATTGGAATTACGCTGATTATCCCCCCTTCCCCCCCCTATCTCAACACCTCGCTATCCCCTGGTATAAACGTATGCAAATCAACCTTTTAGACTTTTATTGAGGCAGATTTAAAGATGGCTTTTAACTGGAAATTTTCTAATAATATTCAAATAAAACGAAAAAATATGTTACAGTTAAAATATTAAAATCATTATAATTGTATATAAAAATATATAAATATTAATTGACATATAATTCACATAAAAATAAATCAACGAAGAGGTCTATAATAAAGTAACAGCAAATAATTCTAATAATACTTAAAGTCCATTATGTGTCATAAAGATATAATAACTGGGAGATAACAAGTTATCGGGTTTTAACAGCCTCCCTCAGACGGAGTGCTCCAAGTGTCGTTTATTTACTCAAAGCATATGCAAATAGGTGTTTTAAAATTTTAGGGAGAGAACGACGCTTTAGTCCCGAAACACTTGCGAATATCAAAATGTAAATTACCCCTTTTATGTTTACAAATCATGTAAATAAAAGACGCTTCATTGACTTTAACGTGCTTTAACAGACATCCTCTTAACATGCTTTTAGAGTAATTCTAATTGGAGATTGAATATTATAGTGATGTTAGAACTATATATTATGATATAGTTTTAATATCAATTAATCATATTATTATATTTCAACTTCGTATTATTTTGAGTGAATGTTAAAGGTGTAACAAAATAGACCTGTTCCTTGCTCGACCTTCAATATTCTTGTTAGTATGGGCACGTTTAAGTATAGGTTTTCCATACTAAATTCCATTGATATTTGCAATGAAGTGTTAAGTATGATTAGGATTTAGTTGATGTTAGTTGCACGTAAAATGAGAAGTAGGAAGAGGGTGTCACTCGCTCGGGTGCGCCGGAGTCGATCGCTCTCAGCTGATCGGGTTACAGCGCGCCAACTATCTCTAATAGTAGGCAATGTTGTGAGAAAATCAAACGCTAAAATTTAGAAACTCTGCGGTCGAGTCGCGGGTGAATGATCAACTACTTACTACCTTAACTATTCATACAAATATAACTATTATTTGTTTGTCTGTTTGTGGTTTTGTTTCTCTGAGTTTGAAAATCAATCATTTTAAAGTATTATTGAGTTAAATTATAATTTAATGGTATTGTAATTTGTGATTGTATTTTTATTTCAATTTACTATTGGAGTAACGTTTGGCAATTGCATTTCGCTATCGAAGGTCAGCGTCAAAGCCAAATAATTCTTTAAATCTATTAAATTCAGAATAAAAATTGGCAAGATCCTGTTTCCCTGTGCCAATATTCTATCTATATGTACAATATATAAACGTATTTATTGAAAAGCCTTTGATATAAGTTAATTGTAATATAATATTAGTAATATATTAAAAGGGAGTCAGCTCAAGTTCGTGACCAACGTCCAAGTGTGTTATCATCAGAACATCTTCAACCAGATCAATGAGTTGAAAACTCCTGCTTACTGCAGCGGAGACGTGTTCACACACTCTATTACACAGACACACATACATATGGAAGGTTCACCGAATATTATAATTCATTTGTTTTAACCGTCGTTTTAGATTACTTGAAGTCTTTTTACGTTCACTGTTCATGTCACAATTTGTTAATATATTGTTATATTGATGGCAATTACAGGTGTTATATAGATATATATATACAGAAATAGTTTATCTTAGCTTAATCAGATGAGTTTCATACAAGTAAATCCGTATTAAAGTACTTAGAACTGCTACCTGAGCTACATTCATATATTGGATATAATGTTTCTCCGTTAATTAATATGCTTATTCCAATTTAATATTAAATACATATTTCATACGGGGAATGCAGATGTAATGTGATACTCTGTGGACAGTTACCTATTAATGTGTGTGTTGATAGATATTATTCATATGTATGTGTGTGTGAACATTGCGGTGACCGTGGTTTGGTTAAACGACTATAATCTCGACTAAACACCGCTGAACTGCTGCACCACGCACTCCTGGAATGGTAAAACTATTTCATTATATCAGACAGGAGGTAGATTGCCAATACATATTGTACCATCATTCAGAATCGTACTATCTTGTTAAATATATTTGTTCACCAAATTTTTAAACAAAAAATCAAATATAATAAAATGAAAAATGCATCTACACGGAAGACCTCAAACTTGAGACCTCAAGAAATCCGCACTTACGCTCTAATAATTGAGCTATCGTGTCACACTCGTCTGGTATCTGTCATATAATTCATCGGAAATTCTAAACAATGTGTCTAACGTCGCAGTAGAAATAAATATAATTAAAACAATATCTATACATATAAATAGAATTGAAGTGTCTGTTTGTCATTTCAAACTAACATCTTTACACTATATGCATATATATATATGTTACTTAGCAAATAAATTTTTTAAAACTTTCTCTTTCGGGCTGTGTTTGATCCGGCTAATTTCCGGCTAATCGGCTGGACCGATTTTAACACAACTCACTTTCAGGAGGTTATAATGAGTAACTTTTATTTTAAAAACATAATCAAACGGAGTCGTAGACACAGCTTGTATATAACAAAGTGTAAATCGATATATTAAAGTTAAACTATTGGTTAATATATCAGTGTCAAGAGTCGAGTAAGATGAGACAGAATGCGGCTACCTCACCTCACCTCACCTCACACTTGTACAAGTCATGCGATACCTCATAGTGTTGTCATTTCATAAAACTTATATCGTATTAAAAGGAAAAGTACGTCTCTCAATTTGACAGACTATTGAGACGTTTTTTTATTATATTTTTATATACTGTTAATATGTTATATATAGGAAGGTAAAAATATTATTAATTTTATTAATCTTAATTTTATTTTGCTCTTTTTTATAATAGTTCTATTAAGAAACAGTTAATACAGTTGCTTGGAAAATAAGTCTAATATTCTTGAAAATTATTTATAATATGTTATGAGAAATGGATAAAAGTCATAAATTTGAGATAAATTAGACTATTAATATTTTTTCAATAATATATAATTCTTTCTTAAAATGTTTTTAATAAATATATTCGTAATGTAAATTTATATTTAGTGTTAAATCTACAAATTAAGCTGTAAACTGTATAATATACAAAATTATTCATATTTATTAGATCAATGATACGATTAAAAAAATATAAACAGCTTCAATTTGCAAAATAATTAATAGAAAAAATGTCAATGTCACCATTAATACAATGTAATGGTACCTATTGTTCTAAATACAGTAATCAATCACTGAAAAATTGTATCCATAATATCGTTAAATTATATAATTACCATCATCTCAATGACTTATCGATATTATTCTCTAAATACTTTGTCCATAATAATATTGCGATCATCCGACATTAATATTGATAAAGTTTAATCGTGTCATGGAATATCTTTAATGAGAATCATTATAATTGAACATTAATTCAAATTGAATACTTATTGATTTAGATGTAGATTCAATAATTTGTATTTATACTAGGATCCGTCAACCGTGCTGTGTGTGTGTTGAGCTGAGTCCCTCTCTTTTCTTCTTTTCTTGATAACTTTTGAATGGCTAAACATTTTCTCAATCTGTTTTCGCTATAACATCCGCGTTCCGCTCAAACATACATAAGAAAATTTTTAGCTAATTATCTCGTCGCATTCTGGAGACAACTAAACACAAAAAAAAGGTCTTCCAAACGATTAAGAGCTTCGCTTACGCTCAGCTCAATTATTATATTAAATAGTGTAGAATATACATATATATTAATATTTAATATAACGATTCTTAAGAGACGTACTAGTTATCTATTTGTTTGCTCACAGCATAATAAATAGAGTTAATTTTAAAGATGTCTTGCATTTTATAGCCTATTTATTGAGAAAAGTTCTTTAAAATAACACAATTCTAAAGTACTGGGGATGTTTAAAATGTAAACACAAAAGTGTGGTACCAGCGTATGTCTCATATTAGTGTGGTGAGAGAATGAGAATAACACTTATAGATAGATGGCTTATGAGTAGTAATGATAAAAAAAAGATAATAAACTACTACTATTACCACCATTCAGTATATATTTCAATTGCTTGGTCCGTGCGATATCTTAGTGGATCATTTAACTTAATTTTTACAAACTTCACGTCTTCATCTGTCGCCAACTTTTTTAACCACATAGATACTATTATCATCTTGCTTCTTCTCCTCATTACTCAACCACACCCACGACAAATGATTTCTAATTTTTTCTATCACCAATATCACTTTGACACTTCCTCTTTCTCTCCCGTCACCTGTCGCCATCTTGATTGATCCAAGGTACCAAAAGTCTGAGTTTATTACCGGGGCAGGATTGCGAAGTTTGTAGGCAACGAAGACATGGATTCCAGCAATTATTTATTATTTTCCAAATAAAATAAATAATTTTATTCAAATCTTTCAATAACTGACAGTATGGAATTGCAATCAGGATTTTTTGATATATCGATAACAATATGTTTGTGCAAGTACTCTTAGTAAAATAGTGGAAAAAAATGTTTAGGAGGGAAAACATGAAACGTTGATTCGTCAAAATTTGTAATTTTTATATCTTTATTTTGGGGACCCCTTTGCAATAGCTCCGCCTGCCCTCCCCTAAATCCGACCCTGCATTAACATAAATAGTAATTAACGCTAAAAAATTGTTAGAAAATAAATTTAATTCTTTATAAATAATATTCAGTATAATTCAAAATAAATATAAAAATAATCATACGGTTGATTAAAATAATAATAAAAATAATTATTAATGTATTTTTAAATTAAAATAATTATTTCAAACAGTAGCGTGGATGTTGTTGGTATCTAAACCGATGAACGTTTACGGAAATTCAATATTAATTGCATTAATTCGATTCGCGTTCCGCTCAGAGATGTATTTATTAATAAGTAAGCAATTACTTCTTCACACAGACAACTTTATTGTTCCCGTGATGTTTAATGTTCGTCTGTACGAGATCTCACCGTTAACTCATGAATAATAAGAAACGCTAGGACCATTAGCGTAGTGTTTTTATCCGACGCCATGATTATTTCTAGCAAAGTGGCCGCTTCTTGCTATTACCCACTGTTTTACAAAGCGATCGTAATGTTAACTTTTTCACTGTTCATCATCACCGCTTTCCACATCATTAGGTATGTCTGTTTGTTGTATTACCATGTAACCCGCGAACACTGGTACATGCTAAAAAAATGCCATATTTGTATAAAAGGGGGGCGCCATTAACGGTCGATAATGACTCTTAATGATGGTATTAATTGGTAATACCACTTATGTAACCATCGTATGTACTTAAATGTTTTATTATATTAGTTGCAGACGTAATCCAATTTCCTTTTAGAAACTAACAGTAATTAGTCATACATATTAACACAGTTTGAATGTTTCGCTAAAAACTACACAATGTATCCACCGCGTTACGATCATAATTGATAGCGTTTCTCATTCACTCAATTATATTAAATGGAGTGAATGGTAGCATTTTCCCGCTTTGAAACAATCATGATAATCAGCGTCGTCTCGAACAATGACACTGCCGTTATTGTGACCATCATTCTTTATGTGTTAAACAAAATTTGCATTTACATGTGTATGTGTACATATGCTATACAATTTTTAGCGCACTATTTTAGCCCAGCGAAGCGAACTAAGTCTTTTTACCGCGATATTATCGTGCTAATAGACTTAGTGCTTGATAGATTTTCTGATTCTGATAATAAAACTCAAACTGATAATATGATAATATATATATATATATATATATATATATATAAATTTATCAATACGTATAATGCGTGGTTAATGTGTATTTTAACCGACTTCTCACGGAGCTGTTATACTGTTAACCTAACTACCGGTAAGCGGTTCATACATAACACTTAAAATTAAAAGTTATTGTTTAATGTAATGCGTGGGAATGTTTAATTAGATAAGTGGGATGAAAGGATATTAAACATCTGGGATGAAAGCGACACGATCGAATACTTTACCGCAGTAATAAATTGTATATACATTAATGTTAAAAATATATAACACAAAATACAAGGTAGTTTTAAGTTACATAAAATATTTTTATATTATATAATTTAAAACAGAATTTATATTACAGTAAAACAGAATACCAAAGACCTGATATATAACACGTAAAACTCTTACGCTTAGATAAAATTAACACTAAAGATAAACAATAACAAATTAGCAAAAATTAAAATGATTAAAACAGTAGCCACAAAAAATATCAATAAATATGATCGGGCAATCAAACAAAGATTGGTTCCATTCTGTTTAAAACATCCCGACTCATAGAAAATTAGTTTGGTACGGAGGCACTTCTGAAGGGTGCCCGGTATGAAGGCGGCCGGCAGCCATTAATGAGTTGTACGGCAAAAAACATACCTCCATACAATACCCATGACTCGACTCTCCTCTATCAATTATTAATAAAAAGCCGACCGCTTCATTGAAAGGGCGATTAGCTCAATATTTATATGGAATATTCAGTATCGAGGGCTCTTTGTGATCATAATTCGGTGGTTCATGACGAGGCGTTATACGAGTACCACCGCGCGGACCGACTGCCAACTGCTTCACACGTTATGTTATCATTTTAATAATAAATGTTTCTTTGTTATTTAAAATATTATAATAATACTTCGTGCATGGGCCTTGTGTTCAATTATAATATTCATTAAGTTCTTTAAAAAAATATATATTATATATTTTTATACAACTCGCGATTTTAAGTTTTTTAATATTTCGTGCAAGAAACGTATTCTTTTGTAAATATATTTTCCTATTTAAAATACTTCATAAAGTGCCTTATTTGTTAATATTAATAACGTTCTACGTTTTACGTTCCATAGTACCAAATATATTTTTTTCTATCTAAATTATTTTTATCTAAAATGTAACTTCCAATGCGACAAACCGACGGACCTAACAGTAATTATCTAGTATATATAATGATAAATACACCATATAAAGTTAGTTTAATTTAAATCTTATACGGAACTCTAAAAAATAACGTCTCTATCAAAAAAGGCCACCAAGGTCGATTATCCACTACTGAACTGAATTGAAAAGAATTCTAAGTGAAAGCATAAATTGTCTAACCTCAAACATTTTCACGTACATCAATCAAACAGCCGACTATGAAGAACTAAATTAATGTTTTCACTTTTATGTATTAACACTGTTATATTTAATTTACATTTATACAATTAATGCGTAATTACAAACACTTTTAATTATATAAACTTAGTTGCTTTCGTTTGTTAGAAAACTATTTTGTTTTTTTTTAATAATAAACATGTATCAGATACCAGACTTTTGCAACAATTATTATTAAAAAAAAAAAACAAATTAAATTTATATATTCTGTGAAAAAAATCTCAACAATACATCAATTATTCCGATATACTTCATAGTTGAGTAATAATTTAAATAACATAAAAGAGGATTCGTTTTCCATAAGCGGTATCTGGCAACAATTTTTCAGTAACTGATGCTAATGAACGCCATTTTCACGAGCTTTGGCGCCGACCGACATGCAAATGTGCTGTTAAATCACGCGTCAAGCGACGCTACTACACTACAATATATTTTATATAACCACTATTATTTTGTTAGAATATTACTGTTTATCGTGTTTGTTGAATTGTAAATATTATTTACTTTTACCTACCTACCTAATTGTGGTGTGAAATTAATTTGTTTTATAGAAATCGCGTATTTTTTGCTTAAAATTTATTTGATTGATTTCGCTTTTAATTGATTGAGAAGTTACAAACATGGGAGGCGATAGTCCTAGAACTGATAACTGATAACTGAACTATATGTTGAAAATATCTATTTAAAACCTTTATATATAAATAGTTTGTCCTGCGTAACTTATAATTAGCATAATCTAGTAATTTATCTCCATCAAGTGATATCAAACTGTCACCGCAGCAGACTTAAAAGATTACACCATATAACCTCTTCACAATGGTCCTTTAATTTTTCATTATGAAGCAATAAAAACATCATAAAAGTCGAGACAAACAAAAACTCAAAGATGGGGAAAAATTCGCAAATCATCCCGTAATAATGATGGTCGCTTGAAAAAAAATTTAAATATCAAAAGGCCGGACGAGGCGCGGTAATGGTTTAAAATCATTTTTCATTCGAGTCACTCGCGAGTCGTGAGTCAGACGAGAACGGTAGCCGTCCGCATTAATCTCGAGTTCCTCCCGCGCCTGGAATCTGGACGTCTCATTAGACGACCCTTTGACTTTTTTAAATAACACTCGCTTAATGTAAAATATATTTATTTATTTATATATATATGTGCTATTTCCTCTTGCTCCTCGCGTAGGTGTCGACTGCGGGCAGTCCGCTGTCGAACTCGCTGGCCGTGTGCATCGAGCTCTGTTTGTTCACTATTTTATTTCCAAATACGCCCATTTTTGATTTTGGGAATCTATGAACATAGATAATAAATTAAACATTAATAATAGTACCATATTTTTTTTTTATATTTTCCACTTTGAATACCAGTGATCCTGTGTATCAAATGGGAGTGTCAGGACTATGATACCACATTTATCGAAATAATTCCTTCGCACTTCGTATCTATGAAGGCTACTCAATAAGTGGGTCATAAAATAAGAGATTTTAATTCGTCCCAAGGGAACTAAGATATAAGTACCTAATTTATTTTCACATATATATTTTTTTCCTTTTCATAATTCCTAATTACTCAAACGTTTTTTCACTCATTTTGATAAAATTTTTATTTGTACTGATTGTTATCTGGATTGTTATCATTACACCCTTGTCACTTGTAGAGATCTCCCGATTACTTTTCATATTTCTTAATTCAATATTTAACATTTCACTCATAACTGCCCATAGCTAAACATGTAAATTAAAAAAATAGTTTTGCATAGCAAAATATATGTAAAGAGAGAGAGAGAGAGCGAGAGAGAGAGAGAGAGAACAACATATATATTTCTTTAAGGCAGTCGGTACTTACCCTGGTCGTTTCTTCTGCTCTTCATCGTGCACGGTCAGGCGGTTGTTAGGTTTGTCCCTAGAGCTGGGGTCCGCCTTGGCGCGGCGTGCGAGGGCGGCGGGCGTGTCCCTGAGGGCGAAGGCCTTGGCCGCGTGTCCCAGGTGCAGCTGGCGGCTGTCCAGCCACATCCGCACCTCGCGGGGGTACCCCGAGTAGAAACGCACCCACGAGGTGAACGCTACGAGATTTTATTATTATTGTCATTAATGAATATTAGTATTTATTATTAATGCGAATCGAAGTCATCGCCACTACATCGTAATGATCTCTTTATATAACTTATATAAACAACATCTAGTCTTGTCTAGTGGTCTCATCCTCACCCCTGCTGGCGCGCGTCAGCCAGTCCTTATGTCCGTGAGCCACGTGTTCCAACCTGGCCTGCAGAGCGATGGCGGCGCGCTGCACGGACTGCTCGGATGGAGCCACCGTGCGGAGCGCCTCGAGGGCCTTGGACTCATCTGACTGGCGCAGTCTAATTACGACAAAATTATTTTTAAAAAATTTACCTAATTCAATAAAAAAAAACTCAAAATATTTACCTAATTCTCTTTTGTTCGAGATGTCTCACAAACTCCGCCTCGCTGGGCAGCAGAAACATGATGGCGGCACCGACCTGGGCGGCGCGGCCCGTCCGTCCCACTCTATACATTATAATACACACAAATAAAATAAGTTTTGACATCAATAACATATAAATACGATATACCTGTGAACGTAATCGGTGGCTGACGCTGGAGCGCAGAACTGTAAGACCAAATCCACACGAGGTACGTCCAGACCTCTCGCTGCCACGTCCTGTACGAAAAAACTGACTAAATTGTTTTGAAAAATGTTAAAATATCGTATAGTTGGACTGATTTAAAATGATAAACAATGAAAGATATAACATTACCAGAAAAATATTCCTTAATTCAAGAATTAAAATTACTAGTAACAGTTGAAAGAGAGCCAAATGCATTGCTTGCGGATCTTTTTTCTCAGAAATCTGAAGCCACATATTTTATATTCAGTGGCGAATGTAATCACGTATCAGCAAAACAACCGATTTTTTCTTTGTTTGCGTTAAATTTGTAATATATACAGAGTAAAAGGACAAGTAGGCACAATCTGTAACGTATTTAGTACGACAAAATTAAACAGTATTTTTTATATTTACTTATTTGTTCGCATATCTCGAAAAAACTGCTGTATGAATTTTTCCTATGGTTATATGTTATTACCCGGTCAACATATATATGTATATATATATATATATATATATATATATATATTTCTCCAGAAAATTCTCACATTCGTGAAAAACGCAAAACTAATTTTGACCATAATCAGACAACTTTTGAACGGAATTGAATATTTTTTAGAACCACACAAAGAAATCTTTCTTATGATATTTTCAAAATTTAAGAAATTGCCTTGGGCAATAATGACAATAAATTTAATATATAAAATGCTTGTGATTGAAGTAGTCATATATAGGATAAAGGGCATCCGAAGTTCTTGGTAAATGAACTGAACCCACCGTACAAAACAGTACTCCTCTCCTGGCTGCTCGGAACTGCTTGAACACCTCTATCCTGTGCTCGTGCGCCATGGACCCGTGCAGACTAAACACATCCAGATCCAAAGCCACCAGGCCCGGCTCCGAATACTCCATCTCGAAGTCTGAATCCGATTCCTGTTTGAAGTTATATCATTAGTTTTCATTAAGATTCTTTCTAAAAATGCTTGACTAAAATTCCAGTAATCATTTTCACCTCATCTTTCTTTCCTTTCTTGCTTTTCGTATTTTCTGTATCATTTTTCTTTTTGTTCACATCTTTTCCGGTTAAAACAGTTTCTATTAAGTCTGATAAATAGTCAACCATTTCTAGAGTTGCCATAAACACTATCATTTTACCGCTTTTCTTATTTAAGAAGCAGTGTTCAATGATAAGTGAGCAGAGAGTCACCAATCTCAACTTCATCGGTACGATGAAGAATGTCTGATTAACAGTTGCTGGTAAGACAAGTTCGTCTTCGACGATTGCAGTTTTGAGAGCATCTGCGAATACGTTTCCAGTTTCCTGCGTTTCTTTCTCTATTTCTCCCTCATCGTCACTTTTAGGTTTTTCAACTTCCAATTCCTTTTGTGCTTTAATGTACTCGTAATCTGAATCACTGTCACTGTCGACGTCATTTGCTTTTGATGCCTTCGACTTTTTTTTATCAGCTTTATTAGTTTTATTTTGTTCACTGTCAAACAGATCCGGATGGTTTGCTCCGCTGAATTCTTTGAGACCTATTTTAACAATACTTATTTTATATCCTAATCTATCCTAAGAAAGATATATAATAATAAAAGTAAAATATAAATGACTTACGAAGAAAAAACATAAAATTGTGTATACCGTTTCATTGCAAATGAAAATAAGCCAACTATAGCATAGAAACAACTTTTATATTATCGAGCGGAACTGGAGGCAGATAGGTAGTATTAAAAACATTATGCATAATCCATAACAGAAAAAAAAAGAAACAAAAAAAATATATTTTATGTTTAACTTACCGGTCCTACTTAGACGAGGTTCAGTTTCGTTTGCTTCTTTTGCAGAATTTTCTTCTTTTACAAATTCATCTTCAATTTTATCTATCTTATCTATCTTCTTTGCAGTTTCAGGAGTAACTTTATCTTCAACTTTTGCGTTCATTGGTTTATTTGGTTTTAAAGAATCAGCAACAACTTCTTTACCATCTGAGGTATCTACAAAAACTGGATCCTGCATAGTTATTCCCGCTAAATTCTCAACAGCCTAAAGACGAAAAAACATTTAGGAACTTTTTAAAACATTTCAATTCTGTTATTCTTTTACTATATACCTTTGTAAGTGTGGCAGATAGCAGTATTGTCTGTCTGTCTTTGGACAGAAACACTTTAGTTAAAGGATGTTCAACACTAGACTCTACTTTTGTATCATCTTCAGTCTCTTGTATGTCTTCATCGTTGTCGGTATTTTTATTTATTGTTTGCTTAACCAATGCCATGGGGTCGTAGGTCGCCGCTTTTTTATGATCCTCTATAGCTTTTACTATAGCGGCGACATCTTTCTCGTAACCCATATCTAATAAACGATCAGCTTCGTCTAATATTAAACATCTAAAACATATTCTTTCATATATATAATTGCCATAAGTCAAATATTTTAATATATATATTTATTGATCTAAAACATTTGTTTTATTAATAATGTCACTATAATTACCCAGTTTTGGCAAAATTCAATGAATGTGTGTGCCTCAAGTGATCATTTATCCGACCAGGAGTACCGACTAATATACTTAGACCTTTTCTTAACCTAGCCTTTTCAGCTTTCCTCTTTTGACCACCGCTCAGTAAACCAGGTACAATCCAAACAAATGGCTACAGAAAATAAATAATAATAACATTCTCATTTGTTCATTTTGTGGCAAAAACTATGTACAAAATAACCAAAAGTAATTCAAGTATTCACTAAATAATTATGTGAATATAATTAAATATTAAATAAACAAAAGTTATTTTAAAGATAGGCACATTTAAAATATTCTTAAGGTTGTAAGAAAATAAAATCTCATATCGCTTATGTGAAGATGAGTGTTTTTTTCGACATAATTTTTTACTTTTAAAACTGAGTACAGTATTTACTTATATTTACAGAGATATATTGTATAGATAATAGATAAATTTGGTGAATAATATATGAATTAAATAAGAAATATTTGTTACAATAAACTGTAAATTTTACATAAAACTAATAAATATCTAAAATTTAAAAAGAAACTCAATATTCACTTACCTTAACAAGTTTAACAAATAATTCATAAGTCTGTACCGCCAGCTCTCTAGTGGGAACTACAACTATGACTTTAACACCGTCATGTCGGTTTATCTTAGGTCTGATAGCCTGCAAACCTTCAATAACAGGTAAAGCATATGCCAATGTTTTACCCGACCCTGTTTGTGATCTAAAACAATGTTAAATAAACTTATATATATGTACAAATTTTCTTAATGATGCAAATATTCTTTCAAATATAAATAAAGGACAAGTAGATAGATATAATGTACCTAATTAAGACATCTCGACCTTCTAATATGATTGGAATAGCTTTTTGTTGCACCGTCATCAACTCGGTTAAATTCAGATTCTGTTTTAAGTTTGCAACACTATGAGGATGTATGTTCAAGTCTGAGAATGTTTTGCCAGCAAATACCTTCTCTACCACAGGTTTTACGGCCTTTTGTCCTATTTTTGGAACTTCTGGGTTATTTTTGAATAGCGATGATATCCACGGTCCACTTTTAAGCTTTTGTTTGAGATGTAGATCATCAGTGATACGTTGGTAATCTTTTCCCTGATATTTACCCTTGTTTTCACTAAGTTCTCGTAATCTTAACGCCAAATCGTCATTTTTTGAAGGAGCATCTCCAAGTTTAGTCACCTTGTTTGGTGGTTCTCCCACATTGTGATCTGGTAATTTTCTGTGTTCTGTATTTTGAGGCCTTTTTCGAGCCAGTATCTTGCCAGTAAAGTCAGGTTTTGATTTAAATTTGTAGCTAGGAGCATTTTTCTGGGTGAACTGTTTATTTTTTGGTTTATTTTGATTCTAAAACAACATGATTTATGTAATTTTACATTCAAACTAAATTATTCGAACATGAGATGCATTAACACACTTACCTTTTTTGACACAGTGATATTTAATTGCATATCATCCATTTTAGCAAAATGTTAAATACTAATACCAGCGCACATAACTTTAACTTTTCAGGTTATTCACACGTTGTGACATTTGTTGTCAAATATAAATGGAACGCAAAAGCGCATGACGTAAAGTTCTGTCATAATATGTCAGGGAGCAGAGAAAAATACGCAATATACCTATATGATATTGTATATTTTAAATACATAATTAAAAATCTAAATTTAACATTAGTTTATATGATTGGGTAACTTGTAGGATATCTTATTGAGTAGGTGCCGAAAGGTAGAAAAAAACACCTCGTATGTCTGTCTGTTTGTCCGACTATCACATGCTTTATTATGTTTACCGTTAGAAAAGATATTATATATTTTCAAATATAATTATGGTTTATAAACCATATGGTATATGGTTTATAAACCATATGGTATATGGTTTATATATATGGTAAATACTAAAAAATAATAGTTGAGACTTTAGGTGGTATACATCGTAGTGATCTAAGTAAAGCTGCAGTTTGCTGCTTAATTTTTGAGTGGTATGTGCTGGCAAGTCAATTTAGAATCTAACATTATACCAAGATATTTTACTGCATCTCTTTGTCTTAACTCTTTGTTCAATCATCAAGAGATTGAAAATTAAAGTAAGCAGATTACATTGCAACCATTCATTTATTACATTTTATTCAGCTTATGCGGCCGAAATAACTTCATGGATTGACTTTCTAAATTAAAACAAACATGTGTCGTCGGTCAAACGCAAGTTGCTTATATCATTTATATAGATTAAGAATAACAAAAGGTCCAAAATAGACCTTTATGGTGCTCCACCGTGAAAGTCACATAGTTGGCAAATAAATTTATCGATTTTACTATTTATTCCTTTGCATTAGGTACGATTTAGAAATTTTAAGGACCAAACCAGATATACCAGTGCTATATATCTTATTTACCAAATTGGGATGAGAGATGTATCATACGTCTTTTTCATATCAATAAATACATACTACAGCCATTTTCTGATCAATATTAGTTTTTATTTTTTTAATTATTAGTAGATTCATGACGAAATGCATACCAGCCTTTAAGGCGACAACTTCTTTATTTCTCTTAGATAACTTTTTAGACGTACACATATTTTGCTCTCAAAAACCATTGACAATATGGGCGCAACCGATATAGGGTGATAATCCCCTGGGTCAGACTTGATGAAAGCTTTGTAGATGGGGTTGACTGTTGCTATTTTAAGGAAATCAGGAAAACATGCACATCGTCGCCTGTAGATAATTTAAATTTTGAAAACAATTTTAAGCTGTATTCGTATAAGGTTTGATATATGATGTATCCATAAAAGAAGAAAAAGTTACCTTCATCATATCTTTCTTCAATTAGTGTTTATCCAAAATATTTGTGTATATAAACTGACACTCCTCCAATGCAGTTCTATAGTTATAAACATGACAGTAATTCGTGATTTCTAAGTTATTTGTATCGGTTTACAATTTTATCCAAGTTTTAGTAATATCAAATATATATTATAATATCAAATGTATAATATATAGAATAATTAAAAGTTTTAATAATACGTTAAGGTCGTCAGTTTTACCTGATTTTAATAAAGTTCTTTCATTTGCATACAAGAGTTTTAACGAAGTGGAAGTCATTATAACGTTACCATAGTCATGTGTAATTTGGTGAGTAATCTGATCACTTGTCGACGATTTTGATCTTACTTGACGTTTTTTTGGAAACGCTTTGTAAGTTTTGGAATTTCATGTGTATAAATATATAAATCTCTTTGTTGTTTAGTGTTTGCACCGGCGTTTGATGCCAAATATAATATTAGCGTTCACCAATGTTGAATGTACGGTTATTTTGTGTGCAGGGGCTTGAGAATCAAAACATACATTTTTACTTGGGTTAAGTTTACCTAAGCGGAAAATAAATTTTGACTTAGTTTCCATATGTTTTTGTAATTATTTTCGTAACCTTCGTCATATTATGTCCGTGTTTTTAGCATACGTATAATTTACTTTAGCTACACACAAGTATAATATTCTTTTGACGGTTGCAGCAAACATGTATTTCGAGTGATGTTATCGTATACAAGCGGCAGTGGATTTGAAGACGAAAAAGGGATGGTATGCGTGTGAACATCATTCTCTAATTGCATTTTTTTGTAATAAGGTGAGTCCAGGTTCCAAATAAGGTCCATCATTTCAAACTTCCCGCATTTAATATTTATATCAAAAGGGACATCGTGCGGGTCCCCAGTAACCACACATTACAGCGTGCCGAGGTTCATTGCTTTCGTGATGGCCATTTTGTCAGTGGCTCTTTGTATAAGCTCAAATGCGATCGACGAGTGTAAATTTGTGGTATAAAATATACTTATTGAATTTAGCGTAGTTCTAGTAATAATACCCGCGTATATTTTGTGGTAATACTGTTAAAATACTTTCAGAAAGTGCATTGAAGAGGGATATTAACCGAAAATGTTGCTTTTTTATGTCGATTTTGTATGTTTTCCTCCAGCCATATCTAATTGCCTACATATCTAGTTGACCTTGTCAACCCTGTTGTCTCCAAATAAGGCCCGGACCTTGTTAGGACTGCCGTTGTTTATTTATATATTTACGCTCACTTTAATTAAATTTATGTTGATTACTTAACAGAATAATATAAATAAACTAAATAAACATTGCAAATATTAGTATATATTTATCTATTATTCTTTAGCTGCAATGGTTGCGAGGAAAACTAGGCCAAAGGAGCTATAAAGTAACAGATTGATAGTATTGAAATAAATACAAATACAAATGTGGCGGCTATTTTGTTTTTTTTTTTTACGGAAATACCAATAACAGTCACGCGTAATTGATATTCTTCATCATCTGATGCAGTCACGGAATTGGTAATTGAAGTGAACTGATAACGTTAGAGTCAATAATAAAGGTTTTGATTTTAAAACTGTTTAAATCATATAAAATTAAGCGTGATAGTAATAATTATGACGAAGTAAACAGTACTCTGTCATGTGTTCCTATTACGTTCGAAATTAATAATGTAGTCTTAAATGCTAAGAAAACTAAATGCATGAAACATCCCAATGTAAAAAGTCTAAATCGTACCTCGCTCCTTGACAACGAAGTGTTACAACTGACTGACTAAACAAATTTCGTAGGTGTAACATTAGATAAAAAGCTCCAGTGAAACTTCTACCTTGAGAGGTAGAGATACTTACACACAAACTCGGCTCGGCCGTCTTTGCATTTGGAAAGGTTACACAATTAACGGACACGAGGCGACTTGTTTATTTCAGTTATTTTTTTAGCATTTTGTCTTACGGTATTTTATTATGGGGTAGTGCTGCCGAAATTAATTTTATGTTTATTTTACAAAAAAGAGTTGTGCGGGTGCGACTATTTCTAACTTAAAAGCTAGAGATTACATACACATCTCAATACATATTTAATAACAGAATATTTATACGCCGAAATTTATTTTTTGTATAAAAAAGTGACAGACACACGATAAATAGAAGAAATAAAATAAACTCGTAACGTCTAAATTTCGCCTTCAATTATGGACCTTATTAAGAACCCTAGTGCCCAACAAGGACCAGAGAAGCAGTTTTCAAATTTATTTATGAGTTGTAGATTTTTGGTACCTTGTTTTTGTACAATATTTTCTCTCTAAATATAAACAGTTTATCTGATTGTAATGTCTTATAAATTAACACATCCCAAAATAAATTTATAAAGAATCACATCCCAAAGTTCGGCCCTTTTTAGATGCCTTTACCAGTTGCATTTTGCCGTCTTATATTTTCCAATTCACTTTTTATACTTTGCTGTGTAGTAACAATGCGTGGTTGCAATTTTCATTTCTTTTATTTCTTCCTTAATTTCTGACATTTTTTAGTACATTTTGTTATTGTTATATGACTGCTTCTCATTATACTTTTGAAAAAAGGATTGAATTTCTATTCACAATTTATTTAATTATTCTATAAAAAAACGCAGCATGGTATTATAATGTTCTTTGTGTTATGTTTTCTTAAACTCTGGCAATACTACGCTTTTTAAGACAAGAATCTAACGCCTGTAGTTTTCCGGCTTTGCGTTGATGAGTGAGAACCCCTTGTACGATATTGTAAGATAATCTTATCAGACGATAGCATCGATGAAGATCAAAAACAGCACAAAATTAAAATATTTTCCAGGATAAAGATGATCCGATATGTTGCAGGGAAGAATAATCTTTGTACACAAGAAATATCATTAAAAGTCCAGTTGTTATTGCGTGATGCGCTACCAAAAAAAAAAAAATTGATTGAGGTCATGTCATTGTTACATTTTCTGAACACTAAAAAAAATTACTTTAATAATTATTAAAAAATATGTTTAATTTAGTTGCTATTATAGTATAGACGTAGATTAAACGTTCTAAAAATGATATACTTCAATAGACTTAACTTATTTTAGTAAAAAAATGGACATGTTTCGGCAAACATATATATAGTCAATACAAACAAATACTTATTATTATTACTAAACATCCTTGTGGATACAATTAGTTATATTTGTTTTCAAACAGACTAAACACACAAAGAGTTAATCTACATGTCTAATAACGTCTATTACATAGAAATGAATTAAAGATGTGAGGAGCACGCGCTGCGGATATCGAGGCACGGACCGCGCGCTGACACGTGCCAACAAAACATAACTTCATGTCGTCTATGGGGTGGAATAAATATTTGTAATATGAACAGTGTTTACGCCATAAGAGCCCTCTTATTTATGAAGAGCGTCATTAACGAACTAAGGCTTGAATTATTCGATGTCATGGACCGGAAAGTCGATATCCGAACTATTTTATTTTTATTCAGTTTTTAATGTTTATGTTTGCTGCGTTATGGATTATGAGATGCTTCAACTGTGCAAAATACTAAGTGTGTATTTTGGAGAGTTATTTAGGTATTACCATCTAGTTACCATTCAAAAACTTTTGAAGGCACTGGCTTCAACGATCCTGATGATGAGCTACTAGTATTAAAATAGCAACCTTTATAGGCTTGCAGGATGTGTACTGTTATATATATTCAAACCATGTCTTAACTAATTAAGAAAGTCTTTTTCGAGAATGACGTAAGTTTTATTTTTATAGGTGTCTTTAGAGACCTTAACAATACTTCTAACATTATAATACGTATTTAAAAATGTTTGTATCAATAACTTAAAAGTGCCTCAAAGCTAATATAACAGTATCCTATCACGGATACGACATGGTGATGATGATGATGGTAATCAACACTTGGTCATTGGTGGTTAATGGTGATTAGAGTCTTATATGTATAACCAAAAACCCATCAACCTATAGACAATTTTTAAGAATATTCTAAAATAATAATACCTAATATTAGTCCTCATTGGAATTGTGCGTGTAAAAGCTTTCTAGATCGTATTTTTTTTATTTATGATAATTACTGATTATTTATTTACAAATTACAAATAATCTCATGTTTTTATAATGCCTACAATCAGCTCTTAAAAATGCTCACATTTAATAACAACATCTGAACTTAAATCAATAACTTTTATATTTTGATATCTGTTAATTATAGCTGAAACATTCGATACATTTATGTTAAGGGTGACTTATTTCTGGGCGTCGTGGGTATCCCGGCCACAAATCCATGCACTTGAAATTCTGAGCAAATAGGAAGGGGAAGTGTTAGGCGGTGATTATCATCCAACTGGGACGACCCGACCCGGGGTGAACCCGGGGTGAGGCTACTTCATTTTGGACCACTTATACAAATAACTTGAATCGTAAGACCCCAAGAACATTATTGTATCAATATTTTATAGCTCAAGCTTGAAAAAAGGGTTTTTTTTATCAATTTTGTAAATACAAAATCTGGGTAAATTTAAGTCAATATATAATTTGGTGGCTTTAAAATAGTGATTATATCCTCATTTGGTTTAATAAAAAAATATAAATGTCACTCACTGACAAAAAATTGAATAAACTAAACAAAATATCCTCGAGTATAAACATTAAATACGGTAAAACGGTAAATATATATGTACATAATAATAAATAAAAAATCACTAATATGTGAAACTATTAATACAGAGTTATTAATAGTTTCACAATCCAATCTTTCTCCTTCATACCTACAGGCTACGTAGACTTGACGCCCTGAAGATCTATATAAAGATAGTCAGTGTATTTATTTTTAAGATTATTCTAAGAGAAAGATTGTTATTTAAAATCCTTTATCAAACCTTTGCTATTGAAAAGTTGTCTCTTTTAGTTATTGTTTTTCTACAATAGCTTTTAAATTTCATAATTTGTTTGATTTAGTAATGGCAGTAAAACCAACGACTTGTAAGGAGGCCATCGCGAGATGGGAGAAGAGTAAGGAAGAGACAGCAGCCGACGCTAAAGTCATAGAGCTACAATTTCAATGGCCGCCGATAGAGAAGATGGACGGAGCTCTTTCAACACTCGTCAATTGCGAGTAAGCTTAAAAATATTTTTTAATTTCAATTAGGCATAAATAGTTCTAGGATTTTAATAAAATATTCAAGAATAATGAACACGAGACAAGTTGTTAATTACGATTAAAAGACAGATACTGTACATAAATCATATTTTATAGGAAACTTAGCTTATCTTCCAACATGATCGATAAAATAGCGGGAATAGCTGGTATGAGAAGCTTGAAAATATTGTCCTTAGGAAGAAATTACATAAAATCGTTAGCAGGCATAGTAAGAATTTACAACTTTATCTGTTTATGCTTCTAATTATAATAATGAGAATTTTATTAGTTGTATATTTTAGGAAACAGTAGCAGATACTCTTGAAGAACTCTGGATTAGTTACAACCCTATAGATAAGTTAAAAGGTGTAGGAGCGTTAAAGAACCTCCGAGTGCTGTACATGTCCAACAACGTGGTGAAGGAATGGGTCGAGTTCAATAGATTACAGGAATGTCCAGCCCTGCGCGATCTTGTCTTCATTGGCAACCCCATTTGTGAGAACCAGCCTGACGTAGACACCTGGCGCACCCAAGCTTCTAACAGACTTCAACAAATAAATAAGCTGGACGGCATACCCATAGTGCGAGATACGGAATAGCTTAACATATATATAAATAATTTTCAACTTGATATGAATGATTACTATCAATATTTCTACTACCAGCGAGTCAATTACGGAACGATTGCGGTTAAAACATCGCCATCATGGAATTTATAATTCAAAATGAGTTGTGATTGCGTGACCGCCATTACGAAGACCGATAGAAGACCACTTGTTTAGGATAGAATGTGAAATGACAATAATAATAGAAATAATAGCCTGGTAACATCGCCTTGCTTGACATTTATGACAGATTATGACTCTCCACTAATAATGGCCGCGCACGCCATCTGTCTATTAGCTGGTTCAATTTACGTGTGACGATTTTGATTGAATTTTATTAATCGAATCATGATTGTTGTAAATTGAAGACTGATTCGTATCTATGGTACTTGGAACGACGTTTTAATTTAAACATGTTATATTACTCAATAAATACTACACATATAGTGTTGTTTTTCATTTATAAGTTATTGAAACAAGGGAGGAGCACTTAGATAAAGCGACAAATCTTCTAAATCGCAGTGTATCCATCCCCATTGTGTCCGGTTTATGATTCGTCATACGTCTCGGAGACGATTTAATAGCCTGCTTAATTCTAGCCAAAGGAAATACGAATTGTCGAGGGTCGTATTTGATGGCGGAAAAGTCTCTCTACGGCCGCCCAACGGCATTCTCATTGTATCGCTAATAAAATTTAATGATGTAAACGGATAGCGCGAATATATCTAAGTTAGAAGCGCTCTGGGAGAGGGGCGCTGGGGGAAAATCAATTAAAGACAATATATCTGTAATAGATTGAGTTACAGCTGTAACGAGATACTGTTGTGAAAATTTATTAGATAATTTTTGTTCTTATTTCAAAATAAATACTAACATTTGAATAATCGATTATGATTCATTTCCACGTTAACCTAACAACTAAAAGCACTTAAGTTCCTATTTCATTTAAACTAATTGAATTCAGTAACGGTAAAGTATCGTGGCCGAAAACCAATAATAAATATTGGTTAGTGACATTTGAATAGTGTTCAATAATTAATGTGCAGTTATTGTGTGCTCACGGTAATGGACCGATAATTGTCCGTCCAAACAGAACTAACTCTCTTAATCACAAAGGCTCACACCTTCCCCATTCCCTTCATGTATGGCGGCCATTATTTAATTATTAACACTACAATCAACCTAATTTTGATTTCTATTTGACATTTCGATAATACAACGCCCCCGGCGCAGCCATTTTGTGACATCTGTCTTGAATGTGTTACCAACTATAAAATTCAATTTCCCCAATCGGGCAGCTCGGCACATTTATTATTCATAGATCGCTACATGGCCGCCCGGCCACTAACAGATGTCATCTTTTACGTGATGTAAAAAGATGTTATCATGAAATCATTGAATGCAAAGGATCAGGATTATATTTATTCATAGTCAATTTTACAAAAGATATTCTAAGCAATATTTGGGATAATTTCATACATAACTGTAAGTATATATACATATATATCAAAATGTATTTTTACAAAAACTATTGTTAATGTTAAATAAATTACCGCAACGACCATTACGTGAGTAATATAAAACAAAGGTAAAAAAATCATAAATATTTGAATAGTTTTCAGAGTATGACGTAGAACGCAGGTAATCGCGGCAAGGCATCGCTGAACGCATTAAATAATGAAGCCCTATCGATGTCATTCCTGTAATGGCTATATCGCTGCAGCTGGTCGCCGATTTAAATGTATAATCGGTGTACGCGAGGCCAATAAATCAATCCATGTCGTCAGTAATGCACAATCCATTTGCTCGCATGTACCATAATTGTTGTTAGTACCGCCCAGTGGCTACATTACCCCGAACCAACCCCACGGTGACCCCCTCAGAGGCTGGGGCAGACTCGAATTAGCTTCTATTTTAATGGCTGATTTTCTAGCTCACGAAGCCGCGGCAAACGTCCACGCTTACGCCACTTAAAGGCGGAGAAAATGGCTTAAGTGCTTTCTCTATTATACTTAAGGTCGTTCGTGAAAAGGATAATTTTCAACTCTCAAGCGCCCCGCCCGCCTGAAAGACAGAATTGTAGGGATGAGATTATATATATTTTTTTATTAAAATTAAATAAAATATCTACTTTCAAAAAATTTTATTCATAGTTATATCCATACTATATTATTTGCTTTAATCAAATATTACGACTTCGTTTCATAAGAAATATAGTACAAGTATTATATAAAATTAATTTGTAAAATAATATTTTATTACCAACAGAACATTCCCAGTTTTCTGCCCCCGAGTGAGATAATTTATTTTTAAGTTGGGTAACCTATTGTAGTAGGAAGGGTCCAAATAAAGCTTTTTCAACAAACAATAGTTCCGGGCCTTTGTCGCGCTCAGAGTTGAGTAAACATTAGTAGTTGAGGCCTTTGTGGCCGCGGCTGAGAGGTTACGGACAGATAACTCCCACTTACTCTCATACTATTGTTCGTTTGATATATTTTTGTCTTTGTAAAATCTTTGCCATGTTAAATTTGTTTACTCGTTACTTGTTATGTAGATGAGAGTGAAGTTACTCAAAATAAATCCGTTGTTTCTTTTCAACTTAAGAAAATACGTCTATTTTTTTACTAAACTTTGCAACATTCTACCTAATTAGTATTTATTGATAGTTTTGTTATTATATATTAAATAACTATAGGTACTTAAGAGCTTTACTGAAACAAGGTCGTTTCACACAGACCGTAAAAGTTAATCTGAAACATGGAAGTCACGATCCCATAATAAATTACTATTTCAACATTAACACCTACTTTCCATAATAGCCGATAAACCAAATTTAGTTTTCATGTAACGCACCCTCGCTGCTACTTATGTAATAAGCAATGATCAATGGAGTATAATCCCATTGTGTGACACGCAGACACAAAAACCATATCAGAATAATTCCGCCACGGTCTCTTAATATCTCCATTACACTGAGTATTGTCGGTCGCTAACTCCGCTCTAAAGGCTTACACGTCAAATGTTGACAGTTGTCATGAAACAAAGAACTGTGCATTCCACAGTACGAATAATAGTTTGTGTTTATTTAATTTAAGTCACTTGCAACAAAGGTTACTTCGCCGCCGGCGTCCCGACTTGAGCGGAGCGCCTCGGGGCAATAAAATTAATGAAGCGTGGAGATGGGACCATTTTACTTGTATTATTCGTCTCTTGCGGACTGAGACTGAAGCGAATGTCCATTAGTTCTGTTTTAACATGTTAGCGAGGTTGAAACGTTGTAAATGCGATTTACTTTACAGAGGGTGGAAAAGTAGCCTGGGAGATTTGGGAACGATCAATATTCGATCCTATCCGATAAAGTTTAAAGCAGCACTTAGCGATCGCTTATTATATTTACAAACGTTCTGGATTCGATCGAGAGTTCGGATCAAAGTGCATGTTTCTGGAGTTTAAAAACTAAATGAACCCTTATATTCATTTTTAATTCGGGTTATACAGGGATATATATTGTATAGTATAAATGATATAAGACAGAGAAACTGGAGATGAACAATAGCAGTATTAACGTATTAGTGGTTAACTGATGATCAAAGTGAGGAGCGAGGCGACGACTGTCGCGAGATAATATCTAAACTATATCAAAAGGGTCTATCCATGTGTTACACAACGAATTAAAGCTTTTAGTATTATTTTAGAATTAACGATTTTATCAGTGTGATATTAACATTTTATGAATTGCACTAAAATATATATATTGGAAAAACATCCGTTATTTCATTACTAATTCATGTATTTTATTATTTAACATATGTCATATATTCAGAAAGAAATAGAAGAAAAAAAATTTATATAGCTTTCATTTTACAAAGTTTCAAGTATTTTAAAAAACTGAAATATATTTGAGGATAATACTTAGTAACATTCCATTTCTGTTGTCAGTTTCGTAGAACCGTCGTAGCTACATTTCTCGTAGAAGTACTTTATTTTTAAAAGTTTTCAACTAAAATTTAATAATTCAAAACTATTTTTCACAGTTTATTAAAATAATAAGCTGGTTAAATCATATTTGAGTAACATTTTAAAAGAATGTTTTTTTCATTTAACCATTTCTCCGTAATATTCCCTCGGGTTAAAGGTCAAGATTCAAATTACCTGATATTATCGTAATTCAAAACCAACCGTCGGCGCTAAACCATAACACGCTCGTTTGGTATAACTTATCTCTTTCTAATCTAACGAGCACACCCGACCAGACCCGAGACAATAACACGATTAGTGTTATATAACATTTTTGCATTGTTCCTTATCTATAAAGATACTATCTTTTAAACCCTATTTATCACCAGAGTGAATAAGGATTAGATGTGTATTGAATAGTGCGTATTTGATATTTTGATAAATTTTACTTAATAATATCATATTAAACGGTTTGGTTTTTTTGTTAATATATGTATTATGATAATAGATATTGGTTTTGTAAGTATACTATACTAGCTGTCGCCCGCGACTCCGTCTGCATTGACGTAAAGTAGCGTTTGTAAGGATAAGTTCCTTACTTTTTTTTTTAATTGGTCTCCATGAAAGGTTTTATCTTATCTTTTTATTTTTGGTATAATATATACCTTGCTTTTTTCTCTTACATGCACCGCTTTCATTCCCACGGGTCCAAATCCCATGAAAATATTGGGATAAAAAGTAGCCTATGCTATTATTTATTTATTTATCTTCACGACACTTGCTGAATTATCTTTCGGCGAGTGAAACAATTTTTTAAAACGGTCCAATACTTTGTATAATTACTCAATATGTACAAACATACAATCAAAACTTCTCTTTATAATATTAGTAAATATTTAACAGTGATATAAAATAAAAGTACCGACCAATGATAAAGTTTTATGGATCTATTACGTATCAACAATAGGCGGAGAACGCTCCAGAGGCTGGGAGGTTTAGTGCATCCGATTTCCATACAAAACTTCTATTTCCCGAACTAAATGGCACGAGAGAGGACATAAAAATACGACAAACTATATCTAATACGTGATAGTTTGTTTGTTTGTATGAATCAAACATTTTTAATATTATAACGTTTATCTTTTCAGCAAATTATATAACTTAAGATGTTTTTATAATAAGATATTAAAGTTTTGCCTTTTTAATCAAGACACCTATATAGGTGAAATATATATTTTATTTACGTTTAAAACTTATATAATGTAAATATATCTTTAAGTGCAGCTATTCTTATATAACAAAATTTAAATAATATTTTATATTATAATGAAGAAACAATATTTTTTTTAATTATTTAAAGCTTAATGAAACATAAATAGATCTGGAACTCGATGTAATATCAAAACTTAAGTACGCATAAAACTATTTACTGTCTTCTTTGAAGTAATTCAACAAAGGATCATAAAAAGTGAGCGTGGATGTGGCCAGCGCACGTCAAACCGAGACGAGCCTACCAACTCGTGCCATCTCCTGAGGAAGTGATTTGTCAGCGACGCCCCCTCTCGATTGAATAATTCAAATAATCGAGGTATTTATATGTAAATAGCGGGCTACATCTCCATACGAAAGGGACTATCGGTACATAAATTTGGCAAGAAGACGCGAAAACTGCGACGCACCACCGATCTGATTTATTCGCCAAGTTTTTGAAAAAGTGGATCGCGTCAGGAAATGTTTGTCTAATCGCGTTTATTGCCCTGACCCGGGATTTTTCACCCCGAAGCACAAGGGTGGGTCCTGCCCGTATTACATAGAATGAAAACAAGTTTACTTATACGAAAATTGTTTACTTCCATGCTTTCCTAAAATATAGTTTATGTAACTTCTGTACATACTATGATATTTCATGATAATTATTAATAAAAATTATTACATATAAAATCAATTATTGTTAAGACTTAGAAATAATTCATGGAAACAATACCAAAGGTATTTGAGAACGGTTCTCCGTAACGAATATCATATGTTCATGGCACTCTATTAGTCATCGTGAGCGGCAAACTCATCAATCATACCAGCGCTAGGTAAAGTGTAAATAATTGTTACCACCACTATTGTTCTTTATAATCAACATAATTCACTGAAATAGATCGCTGTTTAATATTTTATTATATCAATGTTAGACTAATATATAAACTTTTTGGAAGACGTAATAAAAATTATCGAACGTCAAATGTAATTAAAAAAAATAGATTTGACGTTCGAAAAATAAGAGTTTATTTCAAATTAAATATATATTTAATAAATTTTATTATTAAATAAGCTTTATGAAACAACATTTCTAAATTACCACGTAAGGTTGAATAATTAAAAAAAAACACTGAACGATATTTTTGGAAACATTTAAAATATCATGCACATGTTATTGCTTATTGTGTAGGACGTTCAGAAACCAATTACATTATGAAAAAAATAGGTTAAAAGCATCTAGATAATGAATTGTATAGAACATAGAGAAATAAGTAAGCGAGCAACAAAACGCACTTTATCAGGTGGCGGGCGCTTTATCTCGCTAATGACCAACCCCTCCAGAGTAATAAAAGTCGATATCAACCTCTCTCTGACCGCTTTCCAACCCTTCTTGATACTTTATACGATATTTAGATAATTTTACTGTTCTACTGAATAAAATAATTATTGATTACCATTGAAAATCACTATTTTAAATTTAACTTAAACTGTTATACTCAACAATTAAATCAAATTTATAGGATATGAAAAATACGTATTTAAAATAGAATAGAATTTAAGACGTATAGAAAATTTATGTTTAAAACTATTAAATTAATATATTATACACTTTTAAATATTTCAGTAGCTAGTAAATCTACTATTCAAAAATATTTCTAATTTATTTCTAGTCCACAAGATTAATCAAATGTCATAATATTAATTAATATCAGTCATATTACAATGTCTAAAGCCTAATCCCTATGACTTAAGACCACTAGAATGCATTAAAAGTGGATAAGTTATAAAAGATATATATAAAAATACAGATGTTATATTTGACTAACTTTATAAACTGTCATTTTATTAAATAAATATATATATAAAATTAAAAATATAAAAATTAAATAAAATATAAAAACAACAAAAACCGCAAGTATCAAAACACGTCAGTGCAGTCTGTGCTCACTGAAGCGCGGTTGAGAATTAGCGGCGGCGGGAAAGAAAAATGATTGTGACAGTCCGGCGAACACCGCTAATGGAGTCTGCGTCTGCGAAATGCTGCCACTTACAAACACTCAACTATCGCTGTGAGAATTACAATGCTTTATTTATAACAAAAAGTTTATTACAACTTATCGAATTATACGTCATTAAGTCATTGATTCCAAGATTGCGAAACATAATGTGCTAACATTTTATATGGTTTACAATAAAGCTATAACAACTTTAATTTTATGTGACATTTCATGTATTGGTGGCATAGTGCAATTTATGTGTTAAAAACAGTGTTAAAATGTGTTCGTGCACATGTAAAAGTAGTAGCAAACATCTACATATTATTTTTAAAACTTAAAATATCTTTTAGTTGATAAAGACTACACTAGTATCAATATCGCGATAATCATTGAATTAGACACTCAACACCAAGACCGGGTGGTTGTTTGATATTTATCTAGTCAAATTTAAATCACCAATACAATACGCGGAGGGCGATTTAGAAATAAGTTGAGAGCTCATAGTAATAATGTAGCCCCACCCCTACAATGGCGCGCTCCCCTCGCAAATTAAGTGTAAAACAAACCTAATGAAATTTAAATATCTCTTCGACGACGTAATAACAGCACAAATAAAATCATGTCGGGGGAGAGTAATCGCCTTCATTGTGTACACATTGTATGAAATTATTGCAGGGCCAAATTATAGAACCTTGTCGGTGTAAACGGGAGCATATCTCGCTGTGTACTCGTAAAGTTGTTAAGTGTGACAAGGTCTCACGAGGGTTAGAATAGCGTAAGAAGGGGCGGGCGTGTTCTTCAGACAGTAATAGGCTCTTGGGGTGATAGGCATACCTCTTATTGTTGGCTTGTTAGCTGATAATTCACTGTAATGTGTTTACGTCCTGTGTTGCAAGATAATGTAACAGGGTAAATTTAATTTACTTTCATGTATTTGATTTAACAGTATTAAATATTTGGTAATGCTATTTACTTAATAACCTACAGATAGAATGAGATTTATTTAAAAACAAGTTTTAAAAATCTTATTAATTTTATACGAACTGATAGTAATATATTATTGAATTAAACGGGGGACACAAAAGAATTCTTTTCAACGTATTTGCATTCAAAATTAAAATAGTCGGAAATACCAGTAATTATTCTACCAGATTGCGGCAAACGCGAATTCAAATGAACTTCTTAAAAACACGTTTCCGCTTTCAAAGGGGAGGATACTAATTTTCTTTCAACTCTTAAAGAAGCTTCCTTTCAAGAAATGGAAAAAAAGTTACAATCGAAATGGAAATTTGCGTTTTAAATCCTCTAATGAAGCTGAGAAGTTTGTAATGGAGGGGCGAAAGGCTGCCAGCAAATTGAGGAAAAAACTTGAAAAGAATCCACCAACGTACCGACGGCAAAAACGATTTAGAATTTTAACAACAAATCCAAACCTAACCATGCCTAATGGTATTTTCAGATCCATTTATACTTTTAAAGGGAATTCGGGTTCGATCAATTAATAAAAACAACACTTTTGTAACAAAATTTATTGATATATTTTTAAATTAAAGAATATTGAATGTGTATTATGAAAAAATATAATTCAATTTACGAAATTTATAATTTACTAAATAATGAATTATGTTCAAATACTGTTAATATATTAATAGGTTTAAATATTCTTTACTTACTATGAGAATTGTAAAGAAAAAATTCATTTTTTATCAACAATATTCGATATTTATCTGATAGCATTCGCCATTTTTACAATATATAAGAGACAAAGGGACATATTTAATTGATTATTAACAAGAAAAATATTAAAATCTCGTTCACTGCTGCACGGCCGCGTTGGCGATGATGGAGGGAGAGTTGATCGTCTCTCCGAGGCTTTCCAAGAGTTCCTTGCGGTAGTCGTCGAAGTCGCCGTCCACCTGAGAAGACATTCATTATTATAATAGCTTTATTATCTAAACTAGTTGTTACGTCTGACTTTACGTTATGCGTTCACAAAGCATGCGAAAGAACTTAATTTTAGTTTTTCACGAACGAACTTTGTTCGTTCTGTATTGTTTTCAGTTTTCTCGGATAGATGGATGGATGGATGGATGGATGGATGGATGGATGTATATATGTATGGATGTATGGATGGATGTATGTATGGATGGATGTCTATGGACAGGAAATAGTTTCGTAAGTCATGAAAATTAGTAGGGATTTTTTTTATATAATCGAAAAATATCTATTGTCTTGCTGAGTTTAATAAAACACATTTTTTTTTATTTCTTGTATTTTTTTTTAATTAGTGTGTATAAAAATTTATGTAATTTTTTTTACAATTTATTTTTATGTGTAATCTATGTTATCTTTCATGATTACTTTTAAACATTTATTTTCATAATCATTTTACTTAAAAATCAATTGTTTTTATTAACATTTATAATTTCGTCAAAGTTCGTTCGGGAAATACCCGAAATTTAAATTTCTCGGTTACCTACAAATACGCAATCAAACCTTTCCGCCTTATAGTATAGATAAGTTTCACTAGTCAATAAAATAATACAAACATTATAATTAAGATTGGAATTTACAATTTTGACTAATTCAAAGCGAATTAAATAAAGAAAAAAAACACTTAAAAATACACACAATTAAAAATATATTATCTTTTTATAAAGTTGTCGATCTCATACCAACTATTATTTTAATTTATCTTTCATCATTTATTTAGGATTTGAAGAGTGCCTTCATTTATTAATAATATTGAACAAAAGTAATGGTGAAAGTTTTGTAATATACTCCGACATATATACAAATATATTATAAATATAATAACGTTTGGGCCTTGGCTAAATATTCAACACACTAGATGAAAACCCGGATTCGTTTGGGTGCAATGTAAGTCGTAGTACACAATCTTTTATAATAGATGTGTATGGGTTTTCAAGGTACATTATTATTATTATTTGACTCCACTAATACGTGTCAATCTTAATGAACTCAAGATGGCGGAGCGTCAGTGACGTTTCGCTAGTTACCAATATGGCGACTGCGATTTTTTCAGCGCCATTAGAATTTAACAAAATACTCGACAATGCGATTTTTTGTCGATATATATGATCAGCTCAAAATCATTATCTTTTACAGTACACATTGAATTTAATATATATATATTTTTTACAACCGGGGATCGAACCCGGGACAAGCAGTGCAATGACTATTTTAATATTAGAATTTAACAAAATATTTGACAACTAAAGTTTTACGGGTATGTTATCAACTCGAAATCATTATATTTTACACCTTGACGAAATTATTAATATATATATATATATATATTTGACCGGGAATGGAACCCGTGACATGCAATCACGTACCTCGTTGATGGTCTGGTCCTCGATGACGTAGAGCGCGCAGTCCGTCTCCCGGATGAGTCGCTCGTCGTGAGACACGATCACCACCCCCCCCTTGTACGCGTTTATGGCGTCCGCCATCGCGTCTATGCTCTCAATGTCCAGGTTGTTTGTCGGTTCATCCTGAGTTTTAATTATATTATTATATATTAATTTTTTAGGTTAATCAATAACAAAATGGTATGAGAGCGGCGGGGACTCCGATTGTTATAGGGGTTCCTCAAGGTTCAATCTTAGGCCCATTTCTTTTTCTTGTTTATATAAATGATGAGCTTACTTTAGTTAACAAACATAATGATATTATTTGCTGGTGATACTTACACATTTAGAATAAAACGGTAAAATAGTTCATTGGTTTAGCGTTAACAACCTCTCACTCAACAATAAAAAGAGAAAATATAAGATTCACAACTGATGTAATGTATTGTTAAATGAAAAAGCGATAGTTGAATCCAGTTTACCTTGGAATCATTGTAGATATTAAAATACAATTATATGAGGGCATATAGTTGGATTGATTAACTTAGTTCTGCTGCGTATGCTGTTCAAAAAGATCCCTTACTGATATAACTACTACTAAGTCAGTTTAGTTATTTTTATAGGTGTAATGTTATACGGTACACTGGGGTAACGCTTACATAAATATAATATTTGGTTTAAAAGGAGAGCAAGAGAGTAAACTTCAAACCGGACCAATACTAAAACTTACCAAAATAATAACATCAGGCGCCATCAGCGTCAGCTCGGCCAACGCCACCCGGGCCTTCTGTCCTCCGCTCAAATCCTTCATCTTGATAGTGTGAGCGTGGCTCTGGAGTCCGAAGGTACCCAGCGCCTTCCGCGCCTTCTCGTATTGAAGCCCGAACAGCCTCTGCAAGTACTCCACTGGGGACTCCTCCGCGGTGAGATGCTCACCGGAATGCTGGTCGAATCTACCGATACGCTGTAGAGGAGATTTAGTATGAAATCTTTTTATTTTTTATTCTATACTCCAATCATTGATTTATTAGTTCTCTTCTCGAAATAATTTTTAGGTTAACTTTACTTTATTCTATACGTACCAATCGATGGTTTCTTATTAATTCTCCTTTTATCGGACTCAGGTCTCCAACTAGTAGTTTGAGGAATGTAGACTTGCCCACACCGTTGGGACCGACGATGGCGATACGGGAGTTCAGATCGATACCGAAATCCACTTGCTTGAATAACGGCTTTTGGCTCGGGAAGAAGAAATCCACATCTGGAATTAAAGATAGAAATTAAAAAGAGGCCTTTTGAAAAACAAGAATTGGACGCTTGCGTGCAAACAAAAATACGTATATACTATTTTTGTTCGCGAGAGTGCGTGCATGTACGTACATATATACGTATGTGCCCATGACTAAAATTTCGTGTGTGTAACTTTGAGAGCGTGTGCGTTACTGTTTTCTGTATGCTTGTATGTACGTCTATTTGCGAGCTCGTGGGTGTGTAAATATCAGTGTGCGCGTAGTTTTGTGCATATGTGTTTGTACTATTGTGAATGTACGTGTGTATTAGTAAATGTTTATTAACTGACTGAGCAAGTATGTGCACGTGTGTGCGTGCGTGTGTGTATATGTATATGTATACGTACATGTGCAGATATCTATAGGTTCGTGTGTGTAACTTTGACCGCGAGTGCATTGTTATTGTTTTCTATATGGACGCCTACCTCCGAGCGCGTGCGTGCGCACATATATATATATATATATATATATAAATATATAAATGTCCGCGTAAGTCTATGCGTATGTGTGTGTACTGACTGTGCAAGCCCAGTATGGGCGGCTGCAGCGGCGGTGGGTCCGGGAAGGAGAACTTGACGAGGTACTCCTTGGGTCGCTGTAGGAGCGTGACGGGAGGCGCGCCGTCCTCCGCCTCCTCCCGCTGGGACTTGCTTCTGTTCTTCTCCTGTTTCCTTGTGAGCGCCTCCTTCTGCTTCTTTTCCTGTTATTACAATTAATTTATATAATCCCATCTTAATTTATGACTATCTTTTTCCACAACTTCGATTGTTCAGAATGTTTTTGTTAAATTAAAGTACTCTATAACATCAGCTATCCGCTAGTGGAAGTCCTGTTAAAATCGGTTCAGCCGTTTCAGAGATTAGACGGACCAAACAGGAAGACAGATAGAACAATTTTAAAAATTGTTTTATTTTACAAGTACCGTATATATTTTCATACGCATTTAGTGACAAGCTGTTAATTTGGATTTACAAACAGACACATGATTTTTTTTATATATATATAGATCAGTTACAAAGAATCTCTGTTATACTAATACTAGCTGATTCCCGCCCGCTTTGCTGGGCAAATAATAACAAAGAATCACAAACTGTATGTGGATAAATTGAAAATAATCACATATAATCACAAACTGTAAGTGGGTAAATTGAAAATAATCATAAACTGTGTGGGTAAATTAAAAATAATCACAAACTGTATGTGGGTAAATAAAAAATAATCACAAACTGATAAAACACATTTACGAATAAACATAGCGAGAGGCCAAATAATTTTAATTTCTACTGCAATGCAATGAGAGAAAAGAGGGAGCGAAGGGGTAAACTTTGCAGTTTTTTAGCTGTAACTTTGGAACGGTTTGGACCTTTGCAAAATCCTTTCTTATTGCACCTATTCAATATGTCGGGAGTCTTGTGTCCAAATTTCAGCATTCTAGGTATTACGGTTTGGGCTCTAGAGCGATGAATGAGTCAGTGAGTGTCTTTGTGCTTTATATATTAAGATTGTTAATACTTACAGCCGCCTTTTTGGAGGTTCCGTGTGCCTTCATATCCTTCAGGCGTTTCTCCTGCTTCTCGTATTCCTTGATCATTTCCTTTCGTTTCTGTGCGTACATCTTCTTGAACATGGAGTAGTTACCCTTGTAGTAGAGCAGCTTCTGCTGGTCCAAGTGGATGATTTCGTTACAAACATTATCCAGGAACGACTGGTCGTGGGATACGACCAGTAATGTTTTTTTCCATCCCTGTAGATAGCTGAAAATTAATTCTTATTAAAAATACGAAATCGATTATAATAATACGATTAATTATTGTAAAATATATCGATTCTTACTTGTCCAACCAAATAACAGCGTTTAGATCTAAATGATTGGTCGGTTCATCGAGCAACAGCAGCGTCGGTTCAATGTAGAGAGCTCTGAAATAAACAGAGGTTATTATATATATATATATAGCATTTTTGTATTGTTTCATATTACCACTACTACTACTCCCTTTAAGTCACACTCTTTTTTATCTCCCTCACCTAGCAAGTGACACCCTCATACGCCAACCCCCGGAGAAGTTCTTGGTGGCCCTGTCCTGCATGTCCCGACTGAACCCCAGACCGGCCAGGATGCGCCGCGCGCGGGGCTCCGCTGAGTCAGCACCTATCGCCTTCAGCTCGCCGTACACCTGTGGGAATGTAGTGCTCTTTACAATCCTTATTATATTATATATATATACATAATTTTTTTTTGTCTGCTGTCAACACTACCGGCCATATACAGCGTTATAAATAATCAATCGTTTTGACGGCTTTAAAAATATTATTAAACCGTTCTTTATTTTATGTCATCACTAAAATCGAAGAATGAAGCGAATCAGCCAGTTAGTTACTTTTTATTGATTTCACTTTATCTTATTTATATGTATACTTTACAAAAGAAACAAAAAGAATAAATATAGGAAACATACAAAAGGCGTTCTCATCGCCAAACGGCGATTTCTTCCAGACAATCATAGGGTTAGAAGAATTGTAGACAAAATCGGATGATATAGGTAGATGTAGTGCAATAACAATAGACATACATACACATAACTACACTCTAATACGTAAACCCAACACATATATTTACATACAATAAATTTTAATTTTATTAAAAATTCGTAACAATTATAAAAAATAAATTTGTAAAAATTTTGCTTATTCTTGTTACCTCATTTAATCTCTCCTGCTTCTTCAGGTCACCCTTCTCTATTTCAGTCTCCAAAGCTTTGCACTCCTTCAGTAATTCTACAAAAAAATGTTTTTTCATTATCATAGTTTTAACTATTATACTATTGTTAAATAATTTATTTGTTACCTGTTCTCTTAACATCCGACTCGAGCAGCGTGTCCACGGCGCTCATGTCGCTGGCCGTGACCTCTTGCTCGCACAGCAGTATGTCTATATGGGGTGGGAGAGGGAAGGCACGCTGCGCGAGATGTCTCAGCAGAGTGGTTTTACCGTGCCCGTTGGGTCCAACCAGACCGTACCTCCGGCCGTTCGCGATTAACAAAGTTGCGTTCACAAACAAATCCTGTCCTTTAGCACTTATTGAGAAGTTCTCTACCTTTATGTCTACCGCGTTTTCGAGAGCCGCCATTTGACCTTTAACAAATTTCAATTAATAATAAATTAACTCTTAACCTAAAGGTCATTATTTGTGTGTTACACTTACCGGCTGATTTCTGTGCTTGACTAACTGTAAAGTTAGCTTCCAGCTCACTGTGACCTTGCCCCCCCTTTTTGGTGAGCAACTCCATTTGCTTCTCGTACTCTTGCTGCTTCTTTAACTTCTTCTTCTCTTTGTGACTCAATTTCTTTTCTGGTTCTGTTTTGTCTTCTTGTGATTCAATCTAATAATGGATAAGATTCTTTAGTAAATGATATTATTATAGTTTTACAAAAAATAACCAATTTCTGGAAATATGATTAGAGAATAATAGATTAAAAATATGTTATTTACATTATTAACAAAAATAAAGTAACATGAGCTTTCAGAGGAGTTCTATGTATTAATAATATTGTTCTGATCTTTTGGTGTCTGATGTTTTTAATACACACAGAAATATAGTTTCTATTTACTTGTTTTTTAGCCGTACGGCGCTGATAAAGACACTCACAAATAATTAATAATATAATATTTATTGTGATATATAACTAACCTTTTCATCCTTTTCCTCTTCAGGCTCGTCTTCCTTAATCTCAAATTTCTTTAATTCTTCTTCTATGTCATCAATATTATTTTTTTTTCTGTGTTTACCTAAAAATAATAAAGAATATTTTTAAAACAATACTGAGAGCTTAACTGCATATATTATCACAAATGCAAAACTATTCTTTCTTCAAGAAATTATGACTTGTAAAAATAATAAAAAAATATTCAATCAGTATTATAATGTCTGGAACTCATTACGAGTACACGCATTCCGGAGAAAGGCATGTGGGACTCCCGTTCACTAAACCAAATAATTGCCAATGCTTTCACAGTGTCACAAGAATAATAAATAGCTATTATTGATTATATATTTGTGAAAGAGTGATCACAATAGAGAAATACCCGCCAAGTTTCTTGTGTTGTTCTTCTCGGAGCTGGGTGTTAGGAATACTTGTAGACTTAGTTTAAGTTAGGGAGTGTCTTTACACAAGATCTTATTTTGATAAATATGGTTTCAAAATATGTACTCCTGACACCCCCCTTTGATACACAAGTAATCATTGGTATTGTGTACCATTAATATCATTCAAAATTTGCCCTCGGTAAAGCTGCCTTACATTTATTATAGAAGAAATAATAATATGAATCCAATATACCTTTACTTTTCACAATAGGTTTTAAAACATCCTCCTCTTCCTCTGATTCAATTTGCAGTTCCTTATCGCTTTCTTCATCCGGCCAATCATCTTTCTTACCTTTACCTATAATTATATATTTAATTTTAATATAATAATATATTTTATTATCTCTTCCAGACAACCTTATTCCGGTGAAATCAAAGTAAACATTACAGGTGGTGCATATTCTATAACTATATAAGAAATACATAATATATAAAGACATATTATATTATATAACAATAGATAAATCATATATAAGTTTACCTTTTTTACTTTTTGATTTAACGGGTGGTGCAGCGTTACTGGAAACATTGCTAACTACTGACTTAGAATCATCTTGATCTTCCTCATCTGATGACGGAGCTGCTACAGGTTTCTTCTTGTTCTTACCTAAAATATTAAATAACTAGGGGCGCCAACAGACCCTCAATTTCGACTTGCTGCTCTTGCGAAATCTCGGGTGCCGTTTGCATATTGAGCAAAGCGAGCCCAGTGTAATGACTCATCGTTTATCATTGACTTTAATGGGATATCAGTTTTTTGACAGGACATAAAAAAAATTTAATTAATGAGTGTCTTTTTGATTGCAAAGTTTCATAATTTTCCGTCAAGTAGTTTTGGAGCCAATTCGTGACAAAGAATGTAAAAAGTCTCCAGTAAAACACTCCGCTCACTTTGTTCGCTTATAAGTACATTTCCATATACTTTTGTGGGGATATGATAATAAATATAGTGATTCCAATTTATATCATCATTTAAATACAATAGTTTTGTTGCTAAAATCATTTTCTGCTGTCGTTACTAAAATATGTTGATAAAAATGTTACTGCAGTACAAGTAATTTAACAGATGAGTATCCGTGTCTATTGGCGACTATTATATTATATTTACATACCTTTTTTTTTGGTAACGGGTTTTGCCAATTCCTCGTCTTCTTGCTCCTGCTTGAGATCAACATCACTGTTATCATCGGACCACTCATCTTTTTTGCCTTTACCTTAAATGAATATATATATAATTACACAATAAATGTTTGTACAAATGTAAAGATGGGGTTTTATATGATTTCATATCAATGTCAAACTTACTATTCTTTTGTATTCTACAAGCTACAATTATTACAATAATGGAACTATCTTACCTTTCTTTTTCTTTGTTTGTTTGCCCGACTTAGATACTGTGCTAGTAGCATTACTTATTATGGATTTGTCGTCTTGTTCGACGTCAGATATCTCTTCCACAATCTTTTTACCTACAAATGTATAAAACTCTGATTAATCTGATCCATTTATACCAGCACCAACAATAAATTCATAACAGATAAAAAACTGTGTTATAAATTGAATATACCATACGAAAAACTTGTACCAAAATATGTTGTTTACGTCATCTGATTATAATTACTTTCTCACCTTTTTTCTTATCCTTTTTAACTGGTTTCGGTAAATCTTCTTCATCTGATATTGGAGTTTTTTTTACAATATCTTCATCTCCATCACTAAAGTCATTATTTGTTTTGCTCTTCTTTTTCCCTTTTCCCTTGCCTTTTGAGGTTATATCGTGAATTTCATTTGTGGACTTTTTCTCTGTAAAATCGTCGTCCAAGTCCACATTTTTCTTATTACCTTTCTTTTTAGACATTTTTATTACTAATTTCTGAGATAAGGCAAATTTTTTAAGTGGGGAATAACTTTTGAATAAAGTTTTGAAAGGAAAAGGATCACAAAATTTAAATGACACGACTAGAACTTCAAACTGCACTTTCCAGTTTGTACTTGTGATTTGACAGTTCATCATTGTCAATTTGGAAATTTTTGACAAATGTCAACTTGACACTGAAGAATTCAATTAGAATTAAACTTAAAGTTATATAGAGATAAAGCTTACCCACGTATATGAGGCACACAAAATTATACTGCCTCAAAAAATACACACGAAATTGGTAGTTGTAGATCTCTATTCTGAGGTATCGAAAAAGAAAAAAAACAACAACAATATTTTTTATTTAATATGATAACTGTATTAATTAATAATAGAGTTTATGAAAATTTCTAGTTCGGTTTAAAGGTTAAAAGTAAGAAGCTCCTTAGCATTTTGGCTGCGAGGGAGATATACAAAATAGACAATCTTTAAACGCGGATTAAGCATTTTTCTTTTTAGTTGCCATTGCTATTATACAATAGTGACCTTTTCTGGGATGTATATATGCCTCGTAACTTATAGGTACGTAAAATATAATCTAAAGTTGTTAAAACGTAAACATAAAATAGATTACTGCATATTTATTAAACAAGTCACAGATAACCTACTTTTCAATATTCCTTCACAAGAAATAAGTTATTAACATTAAGCTAAAATAACGGGGATGAAACTACAAAACATTTAGAAGGGAATGTTGGCCATTTATGATAAAGTGTCCTGTTGAAAGCGTTAAACATACATATAAACAAAAACAACATTAAGATATATTTTTTACTTTGAGAACATAGACAATTTTAAATATTCATATTTCAAATAACATTAAAATTTTAAAAGATAATATTGAGACGATAAAATAAAAATACAATTATATTTTTTTAAATTAGCAGAGCTTGTCATCACGTGGACAACTGCTTCTCTGAGACTAGGCTTTTTTGGATAAATCTCTAAAGCTTCCAATCCTGGCTCAACGTTTTTCGCTATCTTTTCATCAAGCCAAGCCTTAAAAGAAAATGTTGGTAGAGCGTCTACCATACGCTTATTTAAAGCATAAGTTGGTAATATTTCCCCAGTACATGTAGGTTCACCTTTAGTTACTATACCCATGAGTTCGTTGTTAAATATTACTGGGCCTCCTTTGTCTCTAAAGCACGTAGGAATCTTGGTATCAATACAATCTATATATGCTGTTATTATGTCTTCAGATTTCTCTCTTGCTTCTAAGCCGACGAATTGTAATTTTTTTGTTTGTCCTACTTCAGCATTTAAACCAAATCCTAGAACTACAATGTCATTTAGAGTTTGATGAGATGTATAGTTACTAATAGTAATCTGCGAAGCTATTGTATTATTATGTTTTTCCGTATAAATAATTGCTACATCTTTTCCTGTATTTGGTCCAGTATATGATGGGAAATTCTCACTTTTGACAATATGCAAAGAAATACTGGTATCCTCTTTTTTATCACTAGTTGTGTTAATAAGTACGTAGCTTATCGATTCCGTGCATTGAGCTGCAGTAAGTATCATACCATTAGAAATGACAGATCCAGCACAAATGTATTCATGTTTAGGGGACATAATTGCAGCCATGAATGGAAATTGACTAGGAGTGGCCATTCTAATTTCATGCATTTGAGAACTCTTTTTTCTAGTACAACCTGTAACATTAGCCTCTGACTCCACGGGTTCAGCAATATTCAAGGTTTCTTCTTTCCCATCATCGTTATCCTCCTCTTCTCCTTGATTATCCAAGCTTCTTACTTTTTCTTTACCGTAAATTTCATCAAACTTAAATAATAATAATGTTAAAATTAAAAAACGAAATTTATTTGATTTGCCCTTCATTGTTTTAATTTTCTGCAACTTCCAAGTTTTCTTCTATTTTTATTTATTCTTCTTTCAGTTGCTGACACTAATGATAATTCTTACCTGCCAGAAATCATTCAATTAATAAGATACCACCTTCATCGACTCTTATTACAAATCTTGCTGCAATGCAACGTAATAGTAAATCGAATTATCCTATTCAATAAAATGCAATTAAAAACATTTAAAAAAAATACCAATTGAAGATATCCTGAACTAATGTTCAACATTATAAAACAAAACATGTTATCAATAACTAGCTGATGCCTATCTCTCCCATTCTTCTTCAGACACATATCATAAACTATATATCATTATTTAAAATCTATAATCATTACGTATGGATTGTTTTTGGTTTTTATTCTTTTTATAACGTTAACAATTATTATTTTCTCGTAAGAATGAAATTATTTAGAAGGTCTATATTTTTAGATTGAAACTTAAACTGCAACTGGAATCAAGACTATTACTATACTATAGTATAGTATACAATAATTTATATGTTAAAATTAGTAGCAATTAATAATTATTTCTAGTGTGTAGTGTAATCTTAATAATACTTAAACAAACTTTTATTTAATTTTATGACCATAGACTAATAAAACTTACATACTAACATGTTACGACTACTAATTACTTTTTACTTTTTTCTTATTAGTCTATGATTTCGACTTTTATATTACAGTGAATAGTGATACAGATTACAGATGTTTCATATTTCTTTCGCCCCTATCGTGTTAAAAATCTATACATAAATAAATATAAGACTCAAATGTTCAACGTATTTCCTGCTAAAAGGTTAAAGTGTCGGTAGTGAATATTAATTTTTATTACATTGCAATTATTATGTATTAAATATACTATCAAAAAAAATAAAATGAACAAAATATATTAAGTTAAATATTAATATGAATAGCTATATAAAAGAGTCAGTATGTATATTATATTTTGCTTTCTATAAATACTCAATTAAAGAGTTTTGCATCTTTTTATTATTAAAATAACAATTATATATTTTAGAATAGTTGGCGTAACATACAACCTTCGGCAAGAAAAAGCATTCACCACAACCGTGATAAATGTTCGAATCAAGAAACTATGGGGAGACACGGCCTTGGTAATAAAAGGGAACTTAACTTACAAACTCGGGGAGTTGATGAAGTTGACAATGTTATGAGGTGACCATTATAAACTTATTTCATATCGAATGTAGAAACTAAAAAATATATATTTTTACGTGAGATGCTTTTTATGTTAAAAGATAAAATTTATCTTTAAAAATTTACTTATAGAATTACTATAATAAATAAATATATTTACTTTCTCATAATTGACATATTAAAAAAAATTAAGTGTCTCTTTGTAATTTACAATTAACAGCATTTCACTAACTACATATGAAAGGATATACATTTCTTACATAAAACAATAGTTAAAAAATAGACATGTTCCTCATTAAAAAAGTTATGAACACATCTAGTAAAGAATATGGTAACGCATTGGTGTAGCAACATGGATGCCAAAAGCTGATGTTACAGATTCAAGTCCTGCTTATGTTAATTAATTGTTTAATGTCAAAATTATAATAAAAATATCTTGCATAAGTTACATGTTTATAGATTTCAAACAAATAAATAAATTATATAAATTATTTTTAGTAAGATGTCCCGTTCCAAGAGCCCTATTTTAATTCCACATCGCAATATACCACGCCGGCACTCCTGTGATATTAATGATGATCCAGATGATGATGATGATGAGAGTGATGAGTAAGTATTAAATATTTTTGAGACTATCTAAAAAACTACTTAGCACAACATAATTTACATGTTTGTGTAAAGTCAAAACAATAGTTTAAGTAATATTTAATGAAACTAAACAGAACACCGACCAATAAACAAGCTGCATTAAACTTTTTGAGTAACAGAGTAGTTTCAAATTGGAACAAACTGCCAAAGGAAATGGTTTAGGCCACTTCAATTAATGCCTTTAAAACCTACTCAACAAGTGGTTAAAATCGGAAAAGCTATCACTTTTGTAAATGTGATTTCTCAATTTCGCAACACAATTGACATAGACACATCAGCTCATAGCTGCTTGTCTATAAATAGATAATAATAATAATACTCATAAGAAAGTTATTTACCACCTACATAAGTTGTCTTGCAAAAAATCTTGGTTTTTTTCTTACAAATTATTTTTTTTGTATTCACATATACTGTACCATGATCAACCATTCAACCATTTCAGTATTCACATACTTAAACCATTCAATCATTACCATCTCATATTCATTGATATATCATCTACGGTAAAAAATCTGAGCTGGTAATGTTTATCCTTGCAGAAATATTTTATCAAAATCCTCCCCTCCATCATTTCCACCTTACAGTGACCCATGTGTAACTGCGTCGGAGAGTATCTTGGAAAGAAGTGATCACGATCATTCTACTTCAAGTAACCACAATAATTTATCAAGAAGTTTATATGATTATGAAACATCACACAGACTTAGGCAAGAAACAAAATCAAACAATTGTAATCTATTTATACTTCTCGCCATAATTTTTGGTGCATTGGGTGTAATATACTACAATTACTCGAAGGACGAGTCTCAAGATGTTGATATTTATGATAAATTCAGCTTTTATAATGATGTCAAGGATATCGGAGAAAGGTATAGAGTACAGGATAACTCTATTTTAAAAGTAAAAACAGGTAAGTTTTTTATAACTAATATGTATGATCATATAACAGTAACATTGATAACAATACAATTCTAGGTATTTCAACTATATTTGATAATCGGGATACAGGTTCATTTATTTTTACGTATGACAGCAAAGCCAGCAATTTTAATCCTTCAAAGCTTGATCAATTCTTTGAGGATATTTCTGAGAAATCTTCTAAATATCTTCGTAAGTATTCACACTTATTCACCTTAAACTTTTATGTATTAAATTATGTTCATAATTAAATATTTTATTCAGGTAATGACACTAAACAAGTTCACCATGTAGTTGTGAATCCATCAAACCTCATAGTGCATACTGAAAAGGAGTTTATGAACCAATACCAAAAAGAAGTTGATAAATGGGGAGTCATGCTCGTCAAAGATGTGGACAACATCCCTTCTCACCTTGCAATGGCCTTTCATTATTATTGTGATGAATACAATCCTCTAGTTAAGAAGAGCGCCATATTCTTTACTTTGAATCTGGCTAAGTGCTCCAATGGTTCAAGTGAGTTTTGTATTATATATAGAGCATTGAGTAATAAAAATTTATTTAGATCAGAATAAGACTCCATAAACAATTAGTGTATGATTTAATATTTTTTTTGTTTACAGCTCGCAAATCAACACATGAATATGTAGAAAAATGTCTAGCGGGAAAATGGAATTCAATAGAGAAAGATAAAATAGGACCATTGTTAACCAGGGTTGTGAATGTTATCATAGATGTCACTAGTATATGGTAGTCAAATACTTTAACAATAAGATCTTTCTTGTAAGCTCTGTGTGTGGAATATGAGCAGATGAATGGGTCAATTTGATGTTAAGAAACCAGTTTAGTAACAGTATTCTGACCCCAATGTAAGGTATTTAAGTTACATGTATAGCCTCATGTGATAAATGGGTCAAAGTGACACCTGTAAAAGTATTTATAGTCTAAAATAATATTTCTTTGATCCATTGTTTGTTAATTATTTAATATTACTGTTTAATTATGTTTATATATTTGTGTTTTCTAATTTACTGGAAATAAAGTTAAGTCTTGCATTCATCAGTTGTGGCATCATGGTATAGTCTAGCTCTAAACTAAACAAGGCATGTGAAACAAAGTACCTTTTGGATTCTAAAACAAGCTATTGTTGAGCGAAGCGAACGAAGTGAGCGGAGCGTTTTACTGGAGACTTTTTACATTCTTTGTCACGAATTGGCTCGAAAACTACTTAACGGAAAATTATGAAACTTTGCAATCAAAAAGACACACATTAGATAATGGTTCTTATATAAAAAAAATTGAAAAATGTCTTTCAAAAAAAAAAATTTTTTTTAATGTTAAAAACTTATGTTCCATTGAAGTCAATGGGAAATGATGAGTCAATACACTGGGTTCGCTTCGCTCAATATGCAAACGGCACCCGAGATTTCGCGAGTGCAGCGAGTCGAAATTGAGGGTTTGTTGGCGCCCCTAGATAATATAATGTTGGTATCCGTAATGCACTTTAGATAGACGGACACTGTCAATAATAACTTAAGTATCAACTTCATCAACCAAGTTATTTTATTTAACAATAATGATTTGTATTGGTTACTTTTATATACAGGATTAATAGATTTTTTATTGTCTTATATAAATTTTGAAATCAAAATAGAGTAAAAATTTACCAATACAAGACTAAGACCCGGTATGTTGGAGATACTTTACCGCCAAAAGAGTAGTTTGTCATTGTATTGACTTTTCGTTCTTTAGTTAAATTTTTAAGATATAATTTGTTCGGTTCATATTATATATTGTTTGGATTCATTACAAGTAAGATAAATAATTGAATGCATGAAGTAAATTATTTTAATATTAATAAATTATTCAAATACTTAATTTACTAACATAGAAATGGGGGTAGTTTGAAAGAATATTTATTTTATAATGAATCATTTCTATTATTTTGTGATTTTAATTGTTAGTTTGTTCAATAAAGTTGTTACATTTTATACTAGCATTTTAAAAAATATTTTTTTAATGGAAATTATACATTCCTTAGAAACATTTCCCAATCACATTCATATCAACTGACATACTAATACTGATTTTAATAAGACTGTTAGCGAGATTGCAATTGTTTAAACTTTTAACTTATTTTTTTGTGTCAAATAACTTACAATTGGATAAAAAACTGACTCATTTCTATTCAATATTTTGACTTTCCTTAAATATAAATAAATAGATTTAATACACAATAAAAACATTCAACACAATTCAGTTGTAGTATTTATTATCGCTTTGCTGATTATATAAAACATGCATAAACTTATTTTAAATTTACAAGAGACATTACATAGACTTCACTACTGAATAGGCCAGAACGCACTTTGGTCTGGTGTACTAACGTCTGGGGCTTCTGTGGGGTCTTCTAAAGAATCCGGCTCAAGTACGTTATTGTTCCGCGGTGGAGAGTATGCCTGCAGTTCTTCTTCTTCATCCTCATCATTGGACTCTTCCGAATCATCGGATTCATTACCTTGGAACAAACCAGCATATTAAAATGTAAAAATATATTAATTCATATACATATATGACTTATTCGTCATTGCGATTGAGACAAACACTACTTATTATATTTTAACAAATCTTTTATTACAATTTATATTAATAAATACCGTCTTCTTCATCGGAGTCGGCCTCTTCTTCCATCGGTTCCGCGTCCGCCTTTCCAAGCGGTCGGCGTTTCATATATTGATGTCCGACCGAGTTTAGCTAAATCAAAGCAATAAGTTAAGAAATTTTGCAAATTATTATTTTAGATAATTCTAAATGCAAAAAACTTACCCATTGTTGATGGGCTTGTTCTAAACTCGTTAATTCAGCGTCTTCATCACACGGACTGTCGGCGTTAAACCAAGAAGGATCAACCAAACGTGGATACAACACTGGAAATGGTATGTTCATGATGGCTGTAATGTGTTTGCAAAGAAAAATATAAAAAATAACGGGTAGAAAAAGTATATGTTAAACTATCGACTTTTATGTTTTATGTTTATTTTGCGAAATGTCATTAATGATTAATTGATTAATAATCTGTTTTTTTTCTGTAGTGACCGACAAAGCAGAGATCCTATAACATACAGCCTAATTCTTAGATATCATTTTAAAAGTTTATTTTACATACTTATTATTAATTACTAAAAAGTCTCGAAAAAAATAATTTAGTATTACAAATATGAATTACAACAAGAAATTCATAACACATGAAACTTATCTTACAGAGATGACTGTTTTACATAGACATTTTCATTCTCTCTTCAAATCCTAAAAAAGTGGCGTTACTCAAAGCCTCAGAAAAACTTATTCCTTGTTATTTAATTAGGCAATGGCACAACAATTGTTATAGCACATAAAATAATTAGGTCTACAAATTTACAAAATAAATATTACAAACCTTTCATCCTCCGATTACTCTTATCATTCATGATATTCGAACGATTCACATATCGCACGTCACATAATCTTTTATTGTGTGCATACACGTTACAAACGAACAGATATTTTTAGCTAATTGACAGTTATTGTTAAATTTCGATAAATTTAAGCATTTCGGTTTCATTTTCTGTTGATTCTGATGCATATAATTATGAGGTTTTATGTAAATCTGTTCGAAACAAGTAAAATAATATAAATAGTATCTTTTCGTGTTGAATTACACAGATGGCATGATGTAGCTACAATGGCGTGTGCACTCGCAATAACAAATACATATATATGTTTTTATTATTATCACCAAGCAGTATTTGCATAAAATTATAATTCCTTGTTAACTATTGCCAAATTATAAAATTTTTATAGATTGTCCATGTATGTATTCAGAATCCTCTGAATCTGTTTTCATCTATGGAAGCGGAGTATTCACCGTGTCTCTAAATTCTTGTAATGAAAAATAGCCAAAGAAAAGTCAGTAATGGGCACTTTCTAAAGTTGCTCTTTGCAGGGTAGAAAGACACCCTGGCTTAAGGGAGAAAAAAATACTTTTTTTACTGTTTCTTGGATTTTATATTTTATAATTCCAATGATTAATTAAAAAAGCCATACAGCGAACTGGAATAATGATCCTAAATATCATAACCAACTTGATTCTTCTATGGAAATTCCCTCAGGAACTTTCAATATAAGGCAAGTCTTAATTTAAATACGACTTTCATTTTGCTTACCTTATCGTTATCTGGATGCAAGTTCTTCTTGCACAGTACGGTTCTCAAGGAACTTACTTTCATGAAGCTTCATAATATAATGAGCTCAAAATAAACTCAAAATATTTTTCACATATTTTGTAAATAAAAAAATAAAAATTTTATACGATTTAAAAACTTTTATACGTTATTGAAATCCAAGTTTTTTATGCAACAAGTATTGAGAAATAATTTGACAATTAATTATTTTAGCGATAAAAAAATATAAAATTATTTTATTCAGAAATAAAGAGAATACAGACGAAAATCAATCGAAGAGCACGGTCGCGCAATCTTATCGCAACCATAAACAGATTTAACGACCCTTTGTTCATTCCAAACTTGTAAACATTAAACGAGATAGATTTATACATTTACTTTAATAAAATTATCGGTAGTCGTCCATCCGTGCAATTAAATCAATCATATTTACAAACAGCAGCTACATTCAAAATATGGCTTTCTATATCCTTCATTTTATAGGCTTGATTTTGGTAAAGTTTTATTTAACAATATGGGTTTAATATTATAATGAAATTGTTGCATTTCTTTAATACTAAATATACAATTCTCAGATAAATAAAGGAAAATGTATCGATATTCAACGGCATTCACATTTATTTGACAACAGTCCCCCAGAAAACGGAATATCTGATTTCATATTTTCTAAGGGTTATCTGCCGAGAGAAAACGATTTACCAAAATCCTCGATAATTAGAAAAGTGGGTATGTATTTAATAGTTATAATTAGTTTTCTAATACCTTAGAATGCACATAATTAATCTCTGTTTAATTTTAGATAATGACGTAAACTACCTGTTGTCAAAATTATCTGACGAAGAATTAATAAAATTACTAAACGAGAAACCCAATAAAAATATTTACGATTTAAATGATATAATACAAATAGCGTTAAAACAGAATTCCAATAAAGATACAAAGATTCCTGTAAGTAAATATCAGCAACGAGGTTTACGTGAACAAAACTATAAAAGCTCTCAAGATATTACTGGATTGGATGATTCTCAGACAGCTTTCTACAAATTAAATCACATGCCAATTTCTCCTGAGAATCAAAATAACAAAGCAAACTATTTAGCTTTGAACAAATTAAATGATTTATTATTACCACGTCCCAGCGACCAATTACAGGAGGAAAATATAAACGATGACAAGAGAGAACTGTTATTTGATATCCTTGTAGCCCAGTTACGGGCACTATGTTGCAAGAGTACTTCGAAAAAGCTATCACAATCACCCCTGAAAAATATACGTAATGTAAAAAAGGCAAAGGAACCACAACTTAAAGACCAGAAATTAAACGAATTTATGTTTTTAATAGTTAACGACGAAATTAAGAATGAAAATCCTGATGATGACTTAATACTAGTGGATCCTGACACTTTGGAAAAGAATAGCAGTGTTTTATTGTTAGGGCCCATAACATCACCACTGACGGATGGCCAATTGAAAGTTGTTGTACGTAATCATTGAATGATATTTATTTATATATTATTATATTATGCTAATATTACTCTATTTTCAGATGAAACGTATATCGAACGAACTGTCTAAACCGGAATACAATTCGTTACTGACGCAACTCTCAGATGGAAGAATTAGTGATAGTAATATAAATTTGATGAAAAACTTTATATTCGGTCCTGAAACTCGAAGATATATAAAAGCTCATAGATGTAATCATCAAGCAAAGCTTTCCAAGGTTTATGGTGGACCGAAATGGCTAATATGTACTGGCTACCTTAACATCAATACACCTAGTTTATATGATTAATTGTGCTATCATATTTTGTGATAGCAGATTTTTTCCTATAGTGTTATTTTATACCATTTATTATTTAATTTAATATAACATCCGTAATCAAACCGTAATATTTGAAAAAAAATACGTTCAAAATATCACCCTAAGAATAATACGAATTTTAAATAAATAAAGAATGGAAAAATAATCAAAAAAGAAAATACTCAAACTTTAATTAAAAATTTAATAAGCCTAACATGATGAAAAACAATTTCAAGGAGTAATAAAAATTCACAAATTTAATTAAAAAAAGATTGCACTGTGGAAAAAAACCGGTATACAGAGCCGAACTTTTGCCTCGTAATTCGGTCAATATGACTGAATTTTATCAATGTTTCTTTTTTCAAAAATATCAGTAATCATTAGCCTCGCCCTTTAAAAGAAAAAAAAAATTAATGATGTAAATATGAATATAATTATTTATTATTTATGAAGTAATGCATTGTAAGTAAGACTGAATGCTATCTATGATAATGGTTAACGCACTCTTAAATGACAGTTTGAAATTCGTATCAAAATATTATCAATCGACAATCAGCAACTTAATATAAATTTAAATCTTGAAAATGCAAGCGTCTATATAATTGTAATATTACAGAAATATATCAAACAATGTGTATTATTATTTAGTATCTACAATCTGTGTTTGTGGAATTAGAATAATAATTAATCCTTATTATTAACTCCTTTATAATAAATAATTCATACATATAAGTATATTGTTTTAATTCTTAAATTATATGCTTATTTTAATCATATATTTATAATTTAATAACAAATGAACGTGAATTATAGTTTTATAGATGAAAGCTTACATTTTTGTTTTTTATTTTTCAGACCTTTTATGAGATGTTACAGATTACATTTCGATATAATTATTTTTATCAGATAACTGATTGTCAAGTGATCAAGATTCATAAATTATAGAAAAAGGAATATCCATGATGAGTAATGAAATAAGATGCTCTTGGTTGAACAAGGATCCCATTTATATAAACTATCATGACACAGAATGGGGTAGGCCGGAACATGACAGTCAACGTCTATTTGAACTGATTTGTCTAGAAGGTCAACAAGCTGGTCTCTCGTGGATTACGATATTGAGAAAAAGGGATAGTTATCGTAAACTGTTTTGCAACTTTAATCCATATGAAATTGTCAAATTGAACCCCAGCTATGTTCAATCATTAATGAGTAATCCTGAAATAGTAAGACATAAAGGAAAAATTGAATCAATAGTAAGTAATGCTCGATGCTACATAAAAATGGAAGAAAATGAAGAGGATTTTTCCAAATATGTGTGGAGTTTTGTTGGTAACAAACCTATTATTAACCATTGGGAATGTCACAGTGAAATTCCTACACAGACCAAAGAATCCATTGCACTGTCTACTGCTTTAAAGAAAAGAGGTTTTAAGTTTGTCGGTTCAACTATTTGTTATGCATTCATGCAAGCTTGTGGTTTAATTAATGATCATATTGTTGATTGTATTTGTAGAAAATAATATGAATATAATTTTTGTACCTCCGTCAATTAGTATAACTTGATTTCCTTTATCCATGGACTACTGTAGATTAATTATATTTGTTATGTTATCAGTCCCTCTAAACAACTGCAATAGTATAAGTGTGTGTATATAACTTTAAGATATATTTCTATTATAAGTATGTTTATCATCTATGAATATTAATATGTATTATCATTTGCACTATCCCGTTTGATCTCTTATTGTTGATCATCTTCAAAGGTTGTCTGTAAGAGATCACTTTAAGCAGTAAGACTGCCTTTGCACGGTTAATATTTTTGTTTTATTGTCTATTCTTTATGTTATACAGTGCAATAGTGTTAAAATAAATAAGTAAAATAAATGCAATATTCATAACAGACTAATTTAGGTAAAGGAATATGATGTACTTAGCGATATATGATAAACATAATGTAAAAAATATATATTTTTAATTAAGAATAATTGTATAACATTTTTGTCTCGTCTTGATTTATTCAGGTGCGTTTAATGAACTATTGAGTCGGGAGAGAGAAAGCAATAGCTCCTTTCGTTCTCTTTTTCTCTCAGCGCATATTATTTTACCAGTGCTGTTAGTCAGTCAGATAAGATCAAAGTAACACCGCTTCAAATCTTCAAATATTCGCCTTAAAAGTTAAGAAAAAATTCTTTTTGGCAAATTTTTTCCTTACTATTGGTGACAAAACAGATCTTTGACGTACATATTTCCATATTGAATACGACCCCAAATGTGATATTTTCGAAGCACACAAACCTACATTGTCACATTATAAAGATTAAATTCATATTTGAGTAAGTGTGAAAATTAAATATAATATTAGACCTATAAATTGAATTTGAATCATCAACGGTGAATCCGATATCATTAACGTGGTACTGTTACCATAGCAACTAACAACTTAAGAATTGTTCTAATCAAAGTTATTCGTAATATTTATCTTATTCCATTATTATTGCTTTATTAAAAATGTACTCAGAAAGAAAATAATTATTTCTGCAACTCTATTTAACCACATATTTTTATTTAAAATCTCTATATATATTTAAAAGATTTAGAACCCAAGGCAACCGTTATTATAAAATAAAGACTAACAAATGTCACTAGTACGTATATTTTTGGTTGTTGTTCAAAGCAAAGATGATATTGTCTGTGGCAATTAATCGATATCACGAGCATATAACTCGGAATAATGATTACTCGATTAGTGGACAAAATATGTAATACAATCAGTAAAAATGTAAAAAAATATTTCTCTCTTTAAAATAAAACTGTTAAAGTCAAAAATACATTTAAGATAGAATTTAAAATATGCCCAAGCTATTAGGAAAAATTATATTAACAACTTGCAATCATTATTCCCTAATCACAGCATAAAATAAATTATTATATAACATTTTTAGTTTACGACTTTTATTTAGTGTATTTATTATATTTATTTATTCAAACCAATTCAAGTACTACTACTAGTACTAGTGATGTGCATATTGGGTGTTCATTTATGTGTAACGTAGTTCGTTAGTGTAATGAATATAAGAGAGATCTGCACCGATTACTCAGATCATCATTGTTATAACTTTGATTGTTATATTTTCTACACAAATTGTAAATTGTAATTAGTATTGGGTTCGGGATAGGGTCATACTAGTTTTATCATAATAATAATTATTTTTATAAAAATAACGTAAACATTACATCTTATTTACAATATAGCACCAATTAAGACGATATAACTTTAATTAGTGTTTTAGCATATTTGTCACAATGAATAGTGTCGCGCAATTGCGCCGCGTATCCCAGTGTTACTCATGTCTACTCGAGTGAGTCATCATACTACTTGAGTTTACTCGAGTGGTGCTTAACTCGAGTTGAGCCATCACTAGCCAATACTCGCTTAACCATTTCCTTTTCCACAACTCACATTCTTTTGACCGGCTCTAGGCGGAGTCGTCACCACTATTTAGTATTTATTCACATTTAGTTTTCCGCATAACCTCAACCCGAAGTACTATTTCTCAAAATGGCTGAACCACGCGAAAGAACTTTCCTCATGGTTAAACCAGACGGCGTACAACGTGGAATCGTCGGCACCATCATTGAAAGGTTCGAGAAGAAAGGATTTAAGCTCGTCGGTTTAAAGTTTGTGTGGCCATCTGAAGAACTTCTTCAGAAACATTACAGCGATCTGGCATCACGACCATTCTTCCCCGGTCTAGTTAAATACATGAGTTCGGGGCCCGTTGTACCTATGGTATGGGAAGGACTCAACGTAGTTAAGACCGGTCGTCAAATGCTCGGAGCTACCAACCCAGCTGACTCTCTACCTGGCACCATCCGAGGAGACCTCTGTATTGAAGTCGGCCGCAACATTATCCACGGCTCAGACAGTGTCGACTCTGCCAATAAAGAAATCGCTCTCTGGTTTACTGAAAAGGAACTCGTTGGATGGACCCCAGCTGCTGAAAAATGGGTTTATGAATAAAATTGTCAAATTTCCATTATAATTTAAGTATCAACAACAATAAAATAAATCTGTTACTGAACATTCTGGACTTTTAATTTGAAAATCTTTTACATAAGTCGTCCTTATTTTCTGTTAATTTCTCCGTAATTTATCTGATTTCGGTTTTCATTAACTCTTAAATTTCTAATTAGTATGTATTGGTTTTTGATTTAACATGTTTTACTAAGTTGAACAATTCCATGAAAGAACACAATTGAATGTACCTGTTTTTATTTTTCTTTGTTAGATTGATAAATGAATTCTGTAGTTATTATCTTAAGATTGGTAATGGTATAAATTTATTTTGATAATATATTTAGAATCAAAAAATATTAATAACTGGGTTTAAAATGAAACAAAATATTGATAGTTTGCTATGTTCTTTAACTATGCAAATTGGTAATTATTGATTAAAAAATTAGAATCTAAGTAGTAGCATCACTTTGATGCATTCATTACTTTGTTTTGGATGAGCTGCACTTACCGTTGTTTCTCTCAAAACACAAATTCAACTAAATTACATTAAAAATATTACAATAAAGTACAACCTAATGATCAAATAAGTACATCTCATCCTGTACAATTATAAATAGTTACGAGTCTCCTACGGTACTAACTGCTAAATCATATTCTATTTAATCTACTATCCACAGTAATGTCCAAACTATATTTACATGTGTGTGTGTGAGAACTGACAGACCGACAGTATTGATTTTTATTATATCATTAGAGCATATAGATTTCTCTAATTCCACAGCCAATAATAATCCTATTATATAATATATTACATCGGAAACAAACCGCCCCTCGTAAAGCGTGACTATACAAATGCATTTAATATACATAAAATACTAAATATACAAAAATAAATCTGTTTGTTTGTTTTATTCTCACACTCTTGTATTGGCAGTGTCCACAGCTGTTTTGGAAATAACATTTCATATTTACATCTCCAATCTTGAACAAAAACCTTCAATTCTAGAATATTCTTGTTTTAATGTATACAATTCTAGAACTTCATTATAAAATCTATTTAAATGTACAAATGGCTCATCTTAAAGTCAATTATAATCATTCAATAGATTAAGTCACAGATATTATAATTTATTAATTGGCATTATGATCTTCGATAACTTAATACGTAACCTTCCGCTTTATCAACGCTGACACAAAAAGGATAAATAAATATGTAAACTAAAATATCTCCTAAGCTCATAGAGTTTGTTCGGTGTGGTGCTCCACCTCCACTGCAGGCGTTGTCTGTTGTTCGTTACTTGTCTGTTGCTGGGACTGCTGCTCTTGCTGCGTCAGTTGTAATCTTGATGGCAAAGGTGCTGTTTGACCTACACATATACATTTATATAGATATAAAAATTATAATCTACAAAAGTATATAGTTTATATGTACCATAAATTCTAATACAAAATATATTTGAGGGAACCATTATATAATACTATACATAATTCATGTTTTAAATTTTAGTAAGATTAATAAGTTACCATATTTATCATGTATGCCTCTGTGTCGTTTTAAAGCGAACCGATCAGCAAAGGCAGCCGTGCAGATGTCACACTTAAAGGGCTTCTCCCCGGAATGAACTTTGGCGTGGTTCTTGAGATGTGCGGCTTGACTAAACGCTGATCCACATGTTTCACATCTGAAACAAATAAATATGTAAACAAACTTAATTCGAATTAATTGTAGTTTTCTATATAAAAAATATGTACAAGAAAATAATATATATTCCAATGTTTAAAATAACATTGAGGAGTAAAAGGTTAAATGAACTCACTTGTATGGCTTCTCTCCCGTGTGTATGCGTCGATGATTCCACAAAGTGGCGTGTCTAGCAAACCCTTTATCGCACACCTGTTATCAGAACATTCAAAATATCTTTATTCAAGTAGGCATTTACTTTTGAATCATCAATTATTACAATACAAAAAAAGGTCAGTTAGTCAGTCCGTAAGTAAGCTACCACCGGCTCGGCATGCTGCTCTGTTAAGAAGAGCCGGCCAGAAACTCAACAGTTGCTCTTTTCAAAACAAATATAACAATCCTAGGTGATGTACATTATTATAATATAAATCCTGCAAATGATTCAACAACTTAAGTTCCACATATTTCGATCCACTAAAAACTCTTGAACGTTATAATAAGATTTATTTAATAATAAACTTTTGATTTTAGATTTAAAACCAAGAAAAGGTAGGTCTAAGATATCTTGTGGAACTTTGTTACATATAATTATTTATTATATTATATTATTTAATATTATAATTTATTTGTACTAACTAATTCATAGTGGTAATTACAGTATTTAATGTTTTCTTTATTCTTAAATATTTATTATACTCATAATACTCACTTCACAAACATATGGTTTTTCTCCCGAATGTGTCCTTTCATGGTTCTTCAAGTGTGGAGACTGTGAGAACTGCATGCCGCATGTTTGACATCTGTTTCAAATGAAACGGTTGTTATTTGAAATATGAATTTAATGTATCAATATTATGTGAATATCATAAATTTTAAGAAATTTATATTTATATATTTTTTAATATATTAATAATATTTTTTATTATTTTAATATACCTGTATGGTTTTTCTCCGGTATGTATTCTTGAATGATTTTTAAGGTAGACGGCCTTTGCAAACGCAATGCCACATATGCCACATTTAAAGTTCTTTTCACCAGAATGTAGCTTTTTATGTGACCACAAGGACGAGTATCTTGAGAATGATCCTCCACATATATTGCAGTGGAACGGTTTGTCGGCTATGGCTTGGTTGTTTTTGCTTTTGTCTCTTCCTCCAACAAAAACTATACCAGAACCGTTGCAGTTTTGACATTTTGTGACTGATGCTAAATTTCTTTTTTTCACAGGATAATGACCGGGTACTGAAAACAAAAAGATCATGAGACATTTTGTACTGTTAGCATATTGATAAAACATGGCAGTTTTCAGAAAACTGTAGTATAAATAGTATTCTCCAAATTTATATATATATTTCAAATTATATATTTTATATATTATAGACATATCTTTTCCACTTTGAATCCATACCAGTGATCACTTGAGTACGTATCTTCTCATATTGTACATTAGTTACATTAGAAGTTGTATCATATAAATAATATAAATAGAACATAGTTGTCACAATAGGAAAAAAAAATGTTTTACATTGCATAAACAATTAAATATAGATATTTATAAACTGTCAGACACACAGTATATCATTCATAATATACAATTAGCTTATATTTATAGCATATTTATTAATGATGGCTGGTATATTACAACACTATCATTTGCCACATTGGCAATATATGGAAACCCTTAAAGAAATAAAAAATAAACTCGTAATCCTCACAAGGTTTCTGTTGTTGTTGTTGTTGCTGTTGTTGGTTGGTGGGAGCATTTGTTAAGGGATCTCCTTGTGCTTGCACGGCACTAGCACCACCAACTTCAAACTTAACATGATTCTCTGCCGCTGCAAATATTTGAGCTGCCGCATTTACTGTAAACACAAAAATATAAACATTTAATATTGAAGTAATCTAAATATTAATTAAAAGTAATTTTAATATATTTCTGTTTATGATAATGAAAGCATAGGTTGGTCTATCTTCAATGACAATAAAAGTGAATGAGCAAGTTATATGTTTTGTCTCACTCTCACTGTATGTTATCATATATAGTTTTTTGCCTTTCATTGCTAACATTTATGTTGATACATACTCTCTTTTAAATCTATTATATATATAGGAAGAGTAAATCTAAGAATATATTATATTTACTATAATATACTTACACTGATTAGTTCTTTGTTCTACTGAGTCTTGTGCTATACAGTTTTCACATCTTATTAGTTTAGGACCTTTTCTTTTTGGATTATTAGCAATGGTACCTCCACATGTAATACACTTTTGGACTTTTTCTATAATTACTGGTTTGGCTGGAATTAAAACAACATTTTTTTTATTAATTTGAGATATTTATGACTGAAATCATAATAAAATATATATTTGGTATTCATGGTTATAGGACATATTTATAAAAAAATATTTTTTTTGACATTCACAAATTAAAAGAACACATTTTACTCTTTGTTTGTGTCAATCAGAAATAAAGTGTCGGACATTGACAAAGTGTAAGAGCACACTTTTTTTTTGTCTGTGTCAATCAGAAATAAAGTGTCTGTCGGCAGATTCTATTATAGGGCAAAAGAAGTCCCAATCGGAAGATCTATTTATTAAATGAGATTGTTGTTTTTGTGACTATGAAAAATATATTGTTAAACATTTAAGAGCTGAAATCTCAGGCAACAGATATACAACAATACATTTACTCACTTTCTTGTAGTTGTACATGGTGTTGCTGAGTTTCATTGGGATCTGTTGATAGTATTTGAATATGGGGGGGCATGGTGACATCGTTGGCTGTACTCACACCAGTAGCCACCACTGTTATATTGCCATCTGAAAAAATTATACATTTTATTATTTTGAGAGAACCATAATTTACGGAATATTTAATACGTTAACATTTTAACAATTATAATAGTTATCTTTATTATATAGCAATTATGAGTAACGTATCTGGATACTTGTAAAGTAAACTGTTTATAAAAAGACATAATTACCCGAGTCTTGTGTATGCATTCTCTTATGAGTATTAAGTAGCGTCAGATGACCAAACATCAGCCCGCAGACATCACATTTAAAACTAATATTTGATATGGTATTCTGAATTCCATTTGGTGCTATTTGCATTTGATTAACTAAAGCATAATTATATGAGAATGGCTGAGCTATATAACACGTTTTGTCATCACTAGTGGTCAGTTGAGCTATGTTGACACCACCAGTAACACCCCCTGTGCCAGCTGTTGCTCCAGTGCCAATTTTACCTATCATGTTGACATTGGTAGTGTAGCAAAAGGTTGGGAATTCCTAAAAAGTATTATTAGGTTTAGATCAAAAATATTATTTATGTATACAATAATATTATTAACAACACTTATAACAGGCTTCTAAATGTACATAATATGCTCTTACCTGTTGTGTCTGCTGAGTCTGTTGTGTTTTTTGTTGTACATTTTCTATGTTCTTTCCTTGTGATTTTTGAGGATGTTCTTGGTATTGCAGCGTAGGCACTGAGCCGCCTTGCACAGTATTTGTCGTGAACATTGTGTATTTGTTTTTATTTCATTCCACTTTTATAAATTAACTTAATTCCATTTACGCTGTTCTGTAAAAAAATCGTATTATTTCATAAATCCATGTCGATAATAAATAAGAATTGGCAGGAAAAATTTAAAAGCGCGGCTAATTGTATACGCGAAAGAGAAACTCCCAAAACATACAGTGCGAAGGCAACGGGAAATATTTCTTATCAGTCTACTCTACTCGTGAAAAGATCATTCGTCCGATGAAAGCAGTGTCTCCGTGAATAGTGTCGATATAATGTAAGAAAAGGATGACGGACTATCTATAGACGCGCTTCAAGTAAACTAAGGACGCCATTGTTAGTTTCTCGTCAACTGTTTCATAAATGACCAGCCAAAACATAATACTTAGGCTCCGAAATTACATTAAAAGTATAAGCATATTCCATATCCTTACTTTATGCAGTTTTGTCAACTATATCCTGAATAAAATTCACTGAAACAAGTGATGTGATTATATTATTTCTATCTCACTTTGAAATCTGAAATTCTCCATCTCACTGAATAAATGAAATGGCGATACAAATAAAATGGCGGCCAATCATGGTTACCACAGAATATATATGACAAATTGACAGGTTTCAAATTAACACTAAAATATCATAATTAGGAAACATTATAATTAAGAAAAATAGCTGATTCACCTAAATGTTAAATACCATCTATATATGACATTTTCTTTATTAGTGAAAAATTCAAATAACCTAAAAATTCTGAACATGACACTATATTCGTCATCTGTTCAAATGATCTTAAAGAGTGTAATATTTTAAAATTAATAAGTACTATTTTTTTACATTTTATCAAAAACTTAGAAAGGTTCTTTTATTATGACTTCGATTTTTTGGCTGTTGCTTCTCGCTCGCTTACATCAACATGGAGTTACTGGAGGGTACTGAAGGGATACTATTTAAAAATTCCCGCCAATTAAAATGCTGTATTAAGCTTCTTTTAGAAATTAAACTCGTACATTTTTATAAAAATGTAATAAATGATAGTAGGTATTAAGCAAAGTAAAAAGGTAAAAAGTACTATTTATTTTTTGTATTTAAGAAGGCAAACTTTTTTAAAGCAATTTATTTTTGTTAATATAAACAATTTAGTTCACAATTATAATGAATCGTTTTTTTGAAGATATTTAAAATTTTATCTTATGAAATTATGAAGTATACAGAGTTTATTTTTATATAAATAGCAATCATTGTTTGTCTAGATTGAAGTAAATAAATTATCATTTTACAAGCCGGTGGAAAGTCTACATTTGTTAGAATCTCATGGAATAATGATATGAAAATTTCATTTTTATTTAAAGATTTTTTCATCTTTTTTAAATACATCATTTAAAAATGCATACGTTGGTACTGCACTTCCAATATTATTATATACTAAAGATTCTCACTAGACCTGATGTCTAAATCTTAAAAGGGGATTTACATTTTTATAACATTAATTCCTATGAAATCGACAAAGCGAATCACACTTTCATTACCTTTAGTTTTTACTTATTTGTTACATAATTGAGGAATACACTTAATGATATTTTATAATTTCAATTGTCACATTTTTTTATAGATTAAGTGAATAATAAAAAAACAAGGTGCTGAAAAGTATGATTTTTTTTTATTCCATATAAAAAAATTGCCATAAGGAAGCCATGAGAAAGATACATGTTGAGGATAAATCACTTTGAACAAACTAATTGTTTAAACATAATTTAATAACATATGTTAATTTATGACATGATTTGTACAAATTTAAATAAAGTTTTAAATTTTTTGAGCGATTTGTTATTTGAATTGTTTCTCACAGTTTTGAACATTTGCAATTAGAAGTTTTTTTATAAATATCTATAACTTTGAGCATCTATACTTTGTCAAGAAAATTCAAATCCAAAGTTATCCAAATTATGTGGTCTTCATAGTAATTATTCTTTTATTTTGTGTTCCCATTCATTTTTAAATTTCTCTAATGCTTCCGGAACACTGTTAAAGGTTGCTTGTTTTATGACATCCGTCTGAGGCTGGCTATATGTTGTTTCACTTTGATTTTCTTGTCCTAATAAAAAAGTATATTATTTAATGTTACATAACTGTTACTTCTGTAGTATAAGATAAAATGAAATTCTAAAATATTAAAAACCCACCTTCAGTTTCCTCTTTTGGTGTAACATAAGCATGTTCTACCATGATAAGTTTTCTCGTTTTACACGTGTACTTTAAATTTTTTGCCGGCAACTTATCAAATAATGGGTCCGTACTTTGAACTGTTGGGTCCTCTTCAAAAAACATATATGTTCCTAGTGGGTTTTCATATTTACCTGATAAATATTAAGCATACCTGATATAAAATACTAATCTCAGTTCAAGGTAAGGTAATTCTAGTTAACTAGTTTTCATATTTTACCTGTGAAAAAAGTGTCATCCAATTGAAAAACAGGATTTTTTGTATCTATGCCTAGTACATGAACAAAATTATATTTATTAAGATTTACGCTGTCTTCAAATTCAGCATAAACCAAAATTTCTTCTTCAGTTTCTGATGATGTATCAACATCCATTATGAATGAAATATATACAAATTTTATGAAAGCGCTATTAAAGATTTCAATTTAATATCTTATAGATACATTATCCTTAGTAAAAGTTAATCAACAACACGAGTAAGTTGTCTGTAATGTAAAATCTAATCATAACAAATAATAATATTTGATATTGTCTTTATCAATTAAGTGTCAAATAGTAAACTATACCGTGTTGCCATTTACAAGTACAATAGATATTGAAGAAATAATAATGGCCCAATTTAGATGATAAAATTATTGTCAATAATAATAATTGTAAACAGTATCCATTAGAAAATAATTATATCATAAACAACATCATGTTCGAATGTTCGTTATCAATATTTCTGAAATCATACTAACATTACTTGAATTTTGTTCCTCAATTGTTCAAAAATTACTTTTCAATAAAAAATATTTTAAATATCTCTACAGTAAAATTTTCTTAAACAGTTGTTATTATTGGATTTTATAAAAATTATCGATTAAATTATTAAAAAATGGAGTGAATAAGGTAATTATATAGTTATGAAGTTTTCTAATCTTTGTAATTCTATGTAATTTTAAACTGTATTGCATTGTATTTTTATTATTTTGACTAAAGTATTTGAATACTCATGATTTAATAAAGGTAGAAATGATGTCAATATCTATCTGAATAAATTCTTGTTCGTATGGCGTAATTTTAGATTATTTCTAATTAGCATCATCTATTTGTGATTAGAAATATATCATGTATCACATGGTAATATATTTTATAACTTGTATTTATGTATTTCGATGCAGTGACCGGCAGTTTTAGTGACATCTAACGTCTCATTTCGTACTTGACCTTTTGGTTTGTTTCTATTTTTCAACGTCTAATAATAACTATATTATTTTTTTACTGCGGTCTTCAAATGAATATATTAGAAAAAAAAGGTTTGTTTACATCATAACAATAGACAATTATAATTTTATGTTTGCGATTGCAATTTTATGTCTAAGATTTACCTGTTGATTTAATATTAAATTTTATTTTTAATAAATATCATTTTCATAGTTTATTATTAATTCACTGGGCGTCAAAGAATTTGACTTGTAATGTATTGATGTTGTTGGTTGTTTGTATCGAGTGTTTAGAATTTATTTTCTTTTTATTTTACATCAGGTTCTCTTTTTTTCTTATTTATTCTGGATTTAGTCGCTTAGGGGTCCAGATTTCCTGAAAATATCGAGTCTCATGATACTGGCTGATAATAAAGCTTTTAACAGGTGAATGAATTTTAAAAATAAATAAAAACAAGTTTCCCCTTAATGTAAAACAATAAGAGAATGTATTACATAAAATGGCAATTTATCCTGAGTAGAAAATCTGTTTCCAGATGATTGCATTACTAAAAATCATAATAAATTAATGAAATGCAAAGAGTAATAATAAATAAAACTATTTTTATTGCATATCACATCCATATTTTACAATCGCCGCAATTTATAAACATTTTCGCGATGGTAACATCACATTAGAGAACATTCCAGACATGACATATACAGAAAAAATAAATGCTTACGCTTTCCATCATTATAACGAATATTAAACTGTATTTTTACAAAAGAAAAACACCTTTAACAGCAAAAATGAGAAATATTATGCAATAAAAAATCCGGAGTTAAATCTTCGCCTCCTAGGGAATCCGTTATTCTTTCTTTCCTCCAGGAGGCTGTAGTGGTTGGCCACGTTCTTTTCCTCTTAGTTTTATTCCAATCGCCCTCTCTATTTTACCCAGAACAATATTGTTAGGAATACCGCGACCGGCTTCATAATCATTAACGATTTGAGGTTTCTCGCATATTTTTGTTGCCAAATCTTTTTGACTCATGCCTTTTGATTGTCTTCCTTGCATTATTAGTTTGCCTAGATCAAGGGGTACTTTTTCATGTCGCAGTTCTTCCGTTTCCCTGTCAAGTTTAGCAGTATTTTTTGTTGTAACATGTTGTTTATTAGTTCCTGCACCGTATTTTTGTTGAGTATCCACTGGTAAACCTTGACGACGTGCAGCATTTACAGCTTGTTCAGTCTTTAGTGCCGATGCCTTTGGGGGTTTTTTACGAAGAATTGTGACCGTATCCCAATCAGACATATTTGAGTTTATTAGTTAGTAAATGTGATGAAATAACCAAAATTTTCAGTGATGGCCACAGACCAGTATAATACGACGTGCAGTTTTATGATTTATCATAGACTATAAACAAAAAGTAAACGGTATGTCAAAAATTAACCACAGAGAAATAATTTTTTTCAATTATTTTCTCTATGATTAAAAACGATCGTATACAGACAGATAAAAATAAATATTTATTGTATTAAGAAAATTAACAAGTATGGTTTATGTATGCAATGTTCAAATGTATAAGAGTAAAAAGGTTTTAATTAACATTCAATAGATTAGATTATTTAGAATTTTTGTTACGTTAAAAAACCGTTATTAAGAAATAGTTTAAAATTTACAAAATAATGGGACAGCGATGCCTCTATACGAATAAGAACCATTTTCTCATTTCCTTTTATGGTAACAAATATCAATGGTTCCATCTTTTATTTTTTTAGATTGTTTAAAAACATTACTAAATTAGAGGGTTCATAGTTCTTATGTAAGTAAGACTAAGACACTATAAAAAGAAAACTTTTTTAATCTATGACGATTTTTAAGATATTACTGGGGGCCGGCCTGTTACTGTCACAAATTCTGACATCCGTTGCTCTCATAAAGTTGAAACTTAGTTGTGACTTCTAAATGTATAAGTTATAATCGCATATATTTTTGTTTGAAATATAAATAATATATAATTACTCAAAGATTTAGATATAAGAATTAATTCATTTTGTGCAGTTTATGTTTATTCATTAGTCAAATTCTAAAATGTCATTTTCCTTTGGATCTAATACAACCTCACAAAACACTGGATTTGGTTCTGCCTCAAAACGTACGTTTTAAAATTCTATATAAAGATAATTTTTAGTACCAATATCAATTTTATTAAATATTTTCACAGCTACTTTTTCGTTCGGAAGTACTAACACCGCTACTACAAGTACTGCAGGCTTTGGAGGTTTTGGTACAACAACTTCAGCTTCTGGGTTTGGTACATTTGGGGCCCAAACATCCACTACAGGTAAAATTATGGTCAAATATTGTATATGGTTATAATTTTATTAAAATTTAATAATATCGCAATTGTATATTTTCAGCAACTCCCTTTGGTGGTATAGGTACAGCTACCACCACTGCTCCGTCTATTTTTGGTGGTACTGGTTTTGGTGCAACTGCTGCTAAACCAGCAACCGGTAAATTAATCAATTCCTTACTAATACTTATGCTGTTTCCTGTATTTTTTTTTGGTTCAAAATAATAATAGTTTATTTATTTAGTTGAAAGTGATGAAGACTTATTGCATTCCTATTTTTAGGTTTTGGTGCTGGGTTTGGAACAACATCCTTTGGTACAGGGACAGGCTTTGGCGCTGGGACTTCAACATTTGGTACCCCAGCACCAACATTTGGCACCAACACTCTAGGAAGCAATACTTTTGGGACTAGTTCAACATTTGGCACATCCTTTGGTGCCAAAACCAATACTGGTTTTGGAGGCTTTGGCACCCTTGGGACCAACACATTTGGACAGCAACAACAGGTGGGTATATAGAAACAATATTTTTATGCAATTTATTATAAACATAAAATAAGAATAAGAACCATTATTACTATATTTTCAACAAAATTAAATTACCCGATAGTTCATTAGGTTCATTGTGTAGTTCTTTTTGCAAGCAAATTGCACCAGTACTAAAATTTATTTTAATATTATTGAGCAAAGCGAGTGTAGCGAGTGGAGCGTTCTACTGGAGACTTTTTCATATTCTTTGTCATGAATAGGCTCGAAAACTACTTGAAGGAAAATTATGAAATTGTGCAATCAAAAAGATACAAATTAGGAGATGGTTTTTAAAAAAAAAATTTTGAAAAATGTCATGTTGTTGAGGAAAAATCGTCAAAAAACTGATATCCTATTGCAGTCAAGGGAGAAAAAAATTCGCGCGAAAAATTTGCTTTACAATGAAATCTCCTACATGAACGACATTGTCCACAACGTTGGCGCCCCCAGTATAATAAACTTATAATTTTGCAGCAACCACAACAGCAGCAGCAACAGCAAGGACCGACAAATGCACACGAGGCTCTAATAGCTGCGGTGTTCAACTGTTGTGTGTTTGGAGACGAGAGGGACCAGGTGCTTGCTAAATGGAACCTCTTACAAGCACAGTGGGGCACTGGTATTAAAATATATATATTTTTTTATAATTGCTTATAGTTTTTTAATACCGTACATGTAATATTTAAGTATAGAATTTTTTTGCATCACTTATTATATAGTTCAATGAGCAGTATGTACTTAAATAATATTTATAAATTACTTTAATGTTTTGGTGATACTAGTATAGTAGTAGTAGTAATTTAATTGCAAACAGTTCTATGTTAGTGCTTTGAAATCGGAAACTCAATCCCTCATCACACATACAAAGAATGTCTCACTATAATTTAAGTGAAGTTAAGGCTGATTAATTATTTAATCTTGCTTTAAGTATTCATTAGATAACTGTATATTTGTATTTGTATGTATATATATATACATATTTATATTTTTAACTTGTGACTTTTCTAGTCTTATTAGTGATATATTTTAAGACAAAAGTCACCCTTCCTATAAATTATGTATTGCATTGAAATTTATAATATATATTATAATTTTTTCTGCTGAATAAAAAAATAAAAACTAAATCCTCAGATTAATTAAAATATATTTTATTTTAAGGTATAGTATATTTAATCTATTTAAGACAAAAATATCTGTGTTACTTTCAGGACAAGCGTACTACAGTCGTAATGCTCCACCATTGGAATTAAATGAACAGAATCCTCTGTGCCGCTTCAAAGCCGTTGGCTATTCCAAGATAGGAGGCAAAGAAGATAAGGACGGCCATGTGGCCTTATTGTTTAGTAAACCAGAGCAAGAAATCAAGTAAGAGAGAGAGAGAGATATATTGAGAATTTGTGATATTTGGTTTTAAAAATAGTTAATTTATTTCTTATTTTGACAGAAACAATCAACAAGCACTCTCTACGTCTCTAGCTGGTCTGTTGGGAAATAAACCAAACTTGGCTATCAATATTGATTCCACGAAGGCTGTTCTGGATAACAAAACCCAGGTAATATATTAACCTGAATTAATAATAATATCTATTAATACTTTTGATTAACTATTATTAGATATTATTATTAAATCAGGTTAATATATAAGTTATATATAATTTTTTGCATTTAACGTGTTCTTATCCATAGGTGATAATATATGTAGTTGACAAGGCTGCAAATGGAGTTCACATTAGTGCTACAGAGTTGGCTGCATTTTTGAACACGGGGCCGGCTAAGAACGCCTTGAACACAGCCGGCTGTTCCAGTATCACTGCCGTCACGAGACCAACTCCGCAAATGTTGGATCAATATTTGCAAACTCCTCCACCCGGTATGTGGATTATATTAATACGGGGGAAGGGTCAAAGGTCGTGTATGAGGTTGGCACCCACTCTATTTTGTAGCCTGATTCAATAGCTTTTTTTTGATGTATTACACATTATTGTGTGATTTGTGAGTGATAAGTGATGCGCGTGCATACAGAGTCAATTAGCTCGTTATTATATAGTAAGGATGATATTATTTAAGGAACTGTATTATATTTTATTTAATTACCAGGTATGGACATGCGTCTGTGGAAGCAAGCCCAGGCAGATAATCCTGATCCAGAACACTATATTCCAGTTCCTATTATCGGATTTTCTGAGGTAAATTAATTGCATTTTTAAAATGTAGTAATTGTGTTGCTGCATGTGTCGTCTGTGACATGCACACTAACACACACACTCTTGTATAGTCATGAATTACTTTTTATTACATTGAATTAAGATTCGTGTTAAGTCTTAACCCTGCTGTGGAGGATCCTGCGGTGTCAGAGTTCAATGCTGGAAATAGTTTTTCGACAATAAACCATCCGAAAGTTTTTATTTTCCTTAGACGTTTGTATGTCGAGTGGGTTGAATGACAAATTCCAATGGTGCTACGTGCGTCTGCTCTTGAGTTGACTCCAGTGCTAACGCGTCTATTTCGGTACTTCTTTCTAAAAGGCCCGGTCTTATAGAACTTATGGTCTAACCGATCCCTAAAAGAGGTGATAGCTCGGACCCAGCCAACTACAGACCTATCGACATCACCTCTCTTCTCTCCAAAATTATGGAATGCGTTGCAGTCGCCGTGATCGATCGTCTGGTGATCATCCCTCATATTACACCGTTGGCAGCGGTTATTGAAAGTAAGGAAGAGGGTCAGGCAGTTGGTCTGGGTATGGCGAAAGCTTTCAAATGTGTATAGCACAAGGGGCTTCTTTCGAAGCTGCCTTCCTATGGGCTTCCAGAGAGTTTTTGCAGGCTGGCAATGGGATGAACTGAACTTCGTTAGTTTAATCCCCAAAAGACACAAGTTTTCGCGTTTAACTCCACGAAAACCCTATGTGTCGTATTGCCATTCTTTGATAGCTTCGTTGGCATCCCTCTTAATACGTCGCCAAGTGTCAGAATTCTGGGCCTTGATATTTTGAGACTGTCAGTTTCTGGGTCATCCGGAGGCCAAGGTCAAGTTGGTCATATCCGGTCATATCCCCCCGTATACGAGCCGCAATGAAGTGACTAACCTTTTCATCTGCAAAAATATTGGAGCACAGGACATGATGAATAACAATTTCCGCCAGATAAAGTTCCGGTCCCTCTGCCAAGGTGAAGAAGCGGCGCTGCAGGCTCGTTGGTTGCGTCGCGCGCGGGACACGCTGTGCGAGCTGAGCACGCGCCGCGCCGCCGCCGCCGCCGCCAGAGCGCGCTCCGCCGCCGCACTGCACGCGCTCAAACACACACTGCTGCAAGTACGTATATGCAGGGTCGATGGTTGCGTCGTGCTCGAGACATGGTGTGAATGATGAATACCTATCTCCCTAATACCTAATACCTGGTAGGGAATAAAAAAACAAAGTAACACACTGTAGCCTAAAAACGATATTAATTAGGAGGATTATTAAATAATCTGTTCTGTTTGTAACATCAAAGTCAAAAAGTCAATTCAGTTTTTTTATGTCAAGCAAGAATCAATTTTTTACTTTTTTCTCATCGCTCAGAAAAGACAATAATTTTTGTCCATGCTGTTGAGTTGCTGAATACTGAGTGCTGATTCCATTGCTCTAAAACATTTAAGAAATGTATAATAAGCAAAGTACCATTATCCATATAACATTGATCAGAATGCAATTTGCAGGCATTGGTCGTCACTCTGAAAGACGGGTGTGAAAATAATGGTGTAAACCTGAATGTAGATAAGACGACGTTAAGGTATATTTGAAAGAAATGAAGAAAGAATAGAATGTAAGATCAACGTGAATGAAAAGATAATTGAACAAGCGAATGAAGTGGTATATCTGGGAAGTATGTTTAGCAGAGATGGAAGATACGAAATGGATGTGGAAAGGCGTATTGCTGCCGGTAACAGAGTCAACGGTGCCCTGGCTGCATTGTTGAGACGTCAAAACGTCAGCATAGCTGCACGTTTGGCTGTACACAATGCAGTTTTGCTACCGACGCTGTTATACGGCAGCCAAACGTGGGTACCACAGAAGAAGAATGTAAGAAAGATGAATATAATACTGCTCTATAACATGCTCAGCAACTATCCGTTTAGAATCTCAATTGAAAAGAAAATCAGTTCATCATCAATAAAATTATAGCCATATATCTGTCTTTTGAATGAATCTCAACTTTTTAAACTTTTTTTCTAGACCGAATTTTTTTTAACTTTAGTAAAAGATGCTAGCCATGTGCCGAATTCTAAAAAATACTTCTATAGGTTTTTAAATTACCGATGGCGTAAAACAGAAAAATGAACGGTTAAGAGCTTCGCTTACGCTCAACTCAATAATAATAATAATTGATCAATCACCACATAGTGGTCATTAATATAAGCTATAAACAAAAAAGGAACAAGAATCGAACCTTGATGAACGCCCATTTTTATTAATGCAAAGAACTTCTACTTACCTACTTACTTTCTACTGTTTATTTGATGAATACGAGGCTACGAAATCAAGTGCTGAGTCACTAATTCCGTTATAGTAAGGTTAACCGATTAAAATATTATGGTCAATGTAATCAAAGGCCTCATAAAGATCACAAAAGATTTTAATTGGTTAATATCTCGCATGCCTCTAGAATTATAGATAGTATTTAAGTTATTAATAAAAACATATTTTTTTAATGACATACTTAATAACTTTATCTGACTGCAGCTCGTATTGGGCTGGCTCGACCAGGGAAGGACCACCCTCTCACAAAAGACCGACGCCTAGTAACCAAATTCATTTGGTTATGTTCCGTCGGTGAGTGAAAGAATGCGTTAGTCACTAAGGATCCGAACTCTAGAGTTCTGAAGAGGAAATATAATCGTACCTCCAGATTCTTTAAACGGCAAATCGCTAGAGCAAAGTTCAAGCATGTCGTCAAAATTGGGGATCAGCTGGCAAAGTACCCGCCGTGCACGCGCTAACTATGGGCGCTTTCAAAGGCCACTCTGGGCAACTTTAGCCAGCCGTCCCTACCGCCGTTGCACATGGGGAATGAATCTCTGGCCCACACGGCAAAAGAGAAAACCAATCTCTTGGGCACTCTTTTCGCCTCCAACTCGACTTTGGACGACCAGGGGAAGACACCGCCTATCATCCCGCGGTGTCAGAGCTCAATGCCGGAAATAGTTTTTCGGCAGAAAACTATTAGGCAGTCTCTATTTTCCTTGGACGTTCATAAGTCGAGTGGGCCGAATGGCATTTCTCCATTGGTGCTACGATCGTGTGCCCCTGAATTGACTGCATTGCTAACGCATCTGTTTCGGCACTCCTTAAAGGCGTAGTCCCGGTATCATGGAAGCTTGCCCCTGTCCATCCGATCCTTAAAAAAGGTGATAGCTCGGACCCAGCTAACTACAGACCTATCGACATTACCTCTCTTCTCTCTAAAGTAATGGAGAGCATAATCAATAGACAGCTCCTAACGTACCTCGAAGATCACCAGTTGGTCAATGACCGGCAATATGGCTTTCGCCATGGTCGATCGGCTGGTGATCTTCTGTTATATCTTACGCACCGTTGGGCAGCTGTTATTGAAAGCAAGGGAGAGGGTATGGCAGTTAGTCTGGATATGGCGAAAGCCTTCGATCGTGTATGGCACAAGGGCCTTCTTTCGAAGCTACCTTCCTATGGACTTCCCGAGAGTTTATGCAAGTTGATCACCAGCTTCCACACTGGGCGGAGCATACAGGTCGTTCTCGACGGTTTTTGCTCGGACCCCAAGCCAGTGAACGCTGGTGTACCCCAAGGCTGCGTGCTATCCCCAACTCTGTTTCTCCTGCACATCAATAATATGTTGGATATTTCCAACATACATTGTTATGCGGATGACAGCACTGGGTATGCGGTATATTCCGGTCGTGCAGGTCTCTCTCGGAAAAACGTCGTCGAAAATGAGTGTCGAAAGAAACTTGTGTCTTCAATAGCAACCTTCCTGGGGATGGTCTCCGAGTGGTAAAGACATAGGTTTGCGCGTTTATCACTAAGAAAACCCCATTTGTCGTATTACCGCTCTTCGAGAGCACTCTTCTTATTGCCTCGCCAAGTATCAGAATACTGGGTTTAGACATTTCGAGCGACTGTCAGTTTCGTGGTCATCTGGAGAGCAAGGCTAAGTTGGCCTCGATGAAATTGGGAGTGATCAAACCTGGCCAAAGACTTGCGCTCTATAAGGCGCAGGTCCGGCCACACATGGAGTACTGTTCTCATCTCTGGTCCGTATCACCCCAATATCAGCTTCTACCATTTGACCGCGTACAACGGCGAGCAGTTCGGATTGTCGGGGACCCCTGTTCTGCGAAAGGCTGAACTATTCGATCTGACGCCTACCGCCGAATTTCACCACCGTACAGCTCGCCATCGCCTCCTTTACCATCCATACCACCTGGATGCGTGGCGATCCTCCACTGTGCGGTTTTCAAGGACTTTTTTCCCACGTTCCACTCGAATGTCGAACGAACTTCCTTCGGCGGTATTTCCAGATCGATACGACATGGGTACCTTCAAAAAAGGCATATATTTCTATTTCCAAGGAAGGCAACGCTCTTGTGAATCCTCGGATGTTGCAAGAGTTCATGGGCGGCGGTGATCACATATCAACGGTGACCCGCAAGCTCGTTTGCCCTCCTCTAAAATAAAAAAAAACCTTCCATAGAATAATTTTATAATCCTAGGGCGATATAACATAACATAATATAATATTGATCTAAAAGTTAATACAAATACACCATACAACGCAGACGCTGACAAATAAGTGTCGGACGTTTCCTGAGATACCATTTTAAGATATAAAGTGATGTTAATAAGATAAAAGATAGTGTCTCGTACCTAATGTATTAATTATTTCATTCATTCATCATATATATATATAGTGTTTGTACATATAGAATTAACAGGTTGAATCTTAGCTCCAGTTGGGAAAAGGTGGCGCTGTTGTAAAAATCTAAAAAAATATATATTTTTCGATCACTTTTTGTATTATATAATATATATTATTTTTATCTGTAATTGGTCATTTAAATGAAAAATAAATTTTAAAAACAATAAAGTAATATATGAAAAGACTAGAATAATAATTCTATTCCTTTAATTTTCATTTACTATCCACATTATTTTTTTTATTGTTTTAAAATTTTGCAAAGTCATATAGTGATATAGTTTTTTATTTGTGAAGACTGATACTTATCTGTTTAAATTTGGAATTAAAAGTTTAAATGCAAAGATATGAGAATTTGAAATAAAATTAATAAAAAAATGTAATTTGATTCATACTTTTTAACCTATTACTTTAAATTACACTTTTAAACGAGATTTAGGCTAGATAAAAATATGCACCCAAAAAAATGGTCGCGGTTAAAAATACCATGCCGGTGACAGCGTACGGGGTGGGGGGGGGTAATTTATATAAAAAAATATTCAACATATTATATATTTTTAAACACGGCAGGAGAAATAAATATAAAAATATAGTTAAAAAAAATTAAAACAAAAACAATCCAAACTAAAAATCAATAAAAATTAAACTATACTTAATTTAATAAATTAATTTTATATTTTTGTATTATTAATATTAATTAAGTTCTCCGTCTCACCAGGTGATAGCACGTCAGGAGGTGGTAGGTCGGGTCGGCATAGCGCTGAGTCCCGAAGAGGAAGCGTCCCGGGCGCGCCTGCAGGAACTGGCCTCGCAGCTGGCGGCGCCCCCGCTCTATAACGTGAGTTTAACTTTATAATTATAAAATATATGATTTAGGTAAATTTGCATGCACCTTACATGCATTATTTACTAACTTAAGCTATTACATTTTTGAGTTCGTGTTACTAGATATATTTTTCTATTCAAGAAGATATGTTTTTAAAATAATCTAATGAAGTAATCCCTCCTATAACACGGTACTCTTATAACGCGATTTCACTCCCTCGTATAACGCGGATATTTCCTGCGTCATATTTCTATATTATGAAATTTATAATTATTTTTTACGGTTCATAATTAATTTCGCTTACCTTTGAACATTGTGTTGTTAAATAAAATAAATAATATTAAGTAAAAAAATAAATTTAATTAAGTACTTTCATAATATTCTATTTAAACCACCTTAAACGAGAAAAGTTAAACCTGAACTATTTGTCTAACATAACATAACTCATACGATCATATGAGCGCGTTATACAAGAATATTCCCACAACGCGTTTTCTATAACGCGGAACGAATCTACCTTGTAATAGGGGAGGGGGGGGGGGATATACTATATTTATTTTCTGTTATATTTTCTTATCATAAATATATATAAGTTAAGAATTATAAGTGCTTGTAACTGTACCCACGTGTTTAATCTCGAGTGCGTATTTATAATATCATACCTCTTTATATAATAATATTAAAGTGGTTTGGAACATACAAAAACTATCCACCACTCCATGAAGTGGTAGAATCACTTGTTTACACACGACTTAACAAAAAAGAATAATTATTATATTATAGAAATAATAAAAATTAAAGGTAAAATATTGTCATCTTATTTGTAAGTAAATCGTTTGATAATTTATGATCAAAAAATTAAACATTTTTGTTTTTTTGACCAAAAAATAAAAGTGAAGAGCAATTTGACTTTCGTCCAAATATTAAAAATAATATTTAATAAAAATTAATCTATCACAAAATAGCTGTAAAAAGAATGAATCTACATTTTCTTAATATTTATATTTTAAGTAATTGGGTCAAATTGAGACTTCATTAAATAATATTTAGACACTCGGTTACCTCGTGTCCCTTATCAAGATTATAAAGCCCTTATCTCCAGACGCGTGTACAGACAATGTACGCTGGGGATATAACTGATAACTGATAACAGATAAATGATAACAGGTAACATTATTGAAATAATAATAATAAAATCTATTTTTATACAACTTTATATTATTATTATTTTTAATACCTTTAATATATTTTTTTCCATTCAAATTGTTTGTTATATATTTACGACGTAATATCGTTAAATATCCATTAATATTATATATATATATATATATATATATATATATATACGTGCATCTAAATATCGTTATCAGGTACAGGTCCGGTTGTAACCGGTGATAAGGCGGAGTCTCATAACTCCATGATTGACGAGTCAATATAATAAATACATTATAATGTATTTCCTTCATTATATTTAATTTCCTTCTTATCACGTATGTAACACCAGTGTTTGAGTAAACGTTACATTTTTTGGTTTATTTTATATTTACCTAGTTATTTACTTACATAGGAATTTAGATGTTATACAATATAACATATTATTACTAAGAGTGTTATGTACTTATGTTATTTATATTGTATATTTTTCTTGTAATTTAATTTAATTACTTTTCCCAAGGAGGGTTGGCGTCAGGCAGGCGGCCGGCCGTAAAACTAAGCCAAATCTTTAAAGCAGTATGGTAATACCGGTGCCACGCGAGAAGCTAGCCCGGGAACAAAGAAACATACTGTGCCGACCCCAAAATGGGATAAGGGCAGGAAGATGATGATGATTACTAAGAGTTGTTATTTACAAGTTTATATATGAGGAGTATTTTATTTAGTATTTGTTTCAAGTTTATTTAAGTTATTGGTATGAAAGCAACATTTAAATTACAAAATGGTTGTTTCTTATTAATTAATTATTTCTGAAGATATTATAAATTAATATAAATTAGTTATTGACACTATTTAATTCAATCCTTTTGTCAAATCTCCATTTTTTTTTGAGTCCCTGACTAAAAATGTAGTTAAACATTTGTTTTATAATATATATATAATTGTTATATAATTAGGGTCGTCTGAACGAACTGTTATGTGCCGTTCGCCTGCAGCGCAGCGCCAGTGCCGGAGCTCCCCACGAGAGATATCAGCTGGATCCAGGTGACAATATTACATTATTCAAAAAGTTATTTTACGTAAGGCTAAGGGTACTTTCCCTAATATATGAGGGAGAGTGTTACTTGATGTGTGACTCTACTTGGAATTACGATATGTTTCATTAATATATATGTTGGTTTTGTTGGTATTAAAAACTATTCACTTAACGAATATTTCCATTACTAGCTATTGAATTCAGAATACTTAATGACAGTATTGAAGGTTCTTATGCCAGAAGACCTGTTATGCTCATGCTAAACTGAATAAAAGCTGAATGTTGAATTATATCCAGGTGCTCAAGAGGACGTGAAGCAGTTCCTGTCCCTCCAGCAGAAGGGAATGGCCCACCTGCTGGAGACGGCTCGAGAGGACCTCGCAGCCCTCAACACCATCGCCGAAGGGATGGCGAGACTCGTGCGCGTGTAGTGACACACGCACACGCGCACGCACACGCACGCATGTACGCACACACGCACACGCACGTAACGTGGTGCAGGTGAGGACCTTATGTGTACGTGATGAGGACTATTTTGCATTGACATCAAATGCTCCAAGTTATTAAGATAGTGTACGATCATTTGTCTGTTTGTAAGGAAATTGTATCACCTAATCCAACTATGTGTGACCAAATAAAACTAAAATAAATATATATATTTTTTATTAACTCTTAGTACTTAAATCTAGAGGTAAATCCGCGTGTCTGACTAGGTCGGCGATGGGTTTGCATTCCAATCGCTTTGTTATTAAATTAAGAGGTACGTCTGCGTGTCTGTCCGCGTCCACTCCGATCTCTATATCGTCGTATTTTTCACTGACGTCGGAGTAGTTGATGTAGTAATTCCTGTAATGGTCTTCACGTGTGTGCGTGTACATAATATCGTGAGGTGGAACTCTCATGGGATATATATCTAAAGGTATGTATGGTTCCAGAGGTAAATATCCCAAGGGTGCTCCCAGAACGGGGTTCGTGTATGATATTGAATACGTATCTCTGGATGGCATATTCGTGTATGCGTGTGGTAGTAGGCCATACATTTGGTTGTCCCGGAGTGGGGATGAGTTGTCGGTAGTTATTTCCATGGATTCGTGCTTCGTATCCCTCTCGCTGGTGAAGTGCCTGTAGGTTTTGACGTGCTTTCTTAAACTCGAGGGGTCCGTGTATCTCTTGTTGCAGCCCGGGACCTTACACCCGTACGGCTTGTCGACTGTGTGCGTCCGCGTGTGTTTGAAGCGATCGCTCGAATTTGAATACGCCTTCCCGCAACCCTGGTGATACGATTGGTTAATTAATACATTTCAAATATTTAACAGTGTTTTTGTATTTTAGTTTATATTTACCTCGTAAGGACAGACGTACGGTTTCTCTCCTGAATGTGATCGGAGATGTATTTTCAGATTCTCCGCTCTCGAAAAGCTCTTCAGGCATTGGTTGCACGTGTGCGGGCGCTCGTTCGTGTGGGTTCTGATGTGGACCAACATTTTATATCTGTAGACAATTTTGATATTAGTAACGAATATATAAATAAACAAAATATATAATATAATAACAACAAACCTGGCGTTAAATCCTCTTTGCGGTCGAGAGCAGTCCTTCCAATTGCAATAGAACAGCCCGTCCGTGTGTGGGTGCGCGTGTGTGCGGGCGACGTGCGCGGACAGGCGGGACACGCTCGGGAACCGGGACGCGCACCCGCGCCACCCGCACGCGCCCTCGCACTGGACGGTGTCACCGCGCTCGGGGGAGGACCCGCCCGACAGGTCTTCATCCTCCTCCTGGAGAAAACAGACGATATAATTCTGGCCAGTTATGTTTACGTCAAAACAAACTTTGGCCCAATTTGAATTACGTCAAAAAAAAGAACTTCTGGCCACTTATATATAGGTCAGAAAAAATCATTCCGGCCACTGGTATTTACGTCAAAAAAAAACCCATTGTAACCACTTATGTTAAAAAAAATCTCTTCACTTATATATACGTAAAATAATAAAAATAGAATGTCAGTTTCAATGTATGAAATCAAACCACTCGAAATTCGCACCTGTGGGGGGAGACGCGTGAGAACGGTCGGCCTGGCAAAGTAAGGAGCGAATCTCTCGGCGGGCATCCACCGGGACGTCCTGCATCCCTCGCTCCGTATATCCGGTCGCGAATGCGGAAACACTAACATTTCGATAATATAAATAATATAACACCCCAACTAGTATCCGCCGCGCGGTCGCTGCGTGCAATGATGGCGGGCTGTGTCGCTGTCTACTTATAAAACGTCTCAGTGAGACCGCGCCGATAACGACTCCCCCGCGAACGACGAAACGATTACCAAAAACAGAATGATAACACTTCACGAACTTATATATTCTTATAATATTATGTACGTCCCCAATCGTAATTGCGAAAGTACCGCGTTCAAAGTAACTGGAGCGTTATCGGGAGCCGGCGGCTCAGTCCAGTTAACACCGGCGCGATAGGCCTGGGTTCAATAGGTTACTGATATCATACTGTTTATGCGGAGCGACCTCTGTTATTCATATATTATATATATATATATATATATACACGCAGAAAGAGAGAATGAGAGATGAAAATATAGAAAGATCTAAGATAATATTCTACACATGTTGTTTTATTAATAATAACATAGTTAACGGTCCGTCTGTGTACTTAAGTTAAGTAAAATTGACGATAGCTATGAAGGTTTACTCTCTGTCGTCCTTCATTGGTACATACGGTTCAAGATTGTTTGAACACTATGATTTCATTACGTGTTAATATATTTTTTTATTATGATATATTAATTCGGTCCTTAGACTTCGCACCGTATCATTATCGACTATCTTATCTATTTAAATCAATCGTTCAACGAATAGGACAATACCGGGTGGTGTTCAATTAATATTGTTTTTAAACACAAACTATAAATATTATCTACATAATACTTAAAAATATATGTTTAGAGTTTAAAAAAAAATCTAGTATGATTTTTAGAACTTTCAAATATTTAAAGTAAAATCAAGAAGTCTCATTTATCCCAACAAAGGCAATCAAATCACTTCAATGCATGTCTCCGTCACTATGACTTGTGAGCATTACATTAGTTTAAACGCGAGTCTTATCAGTGTCTGTGTCTGTGTGTGTGTGTGCGCGTGCGTGTGCGTGTGTGCGTCCTCGTCGTCGGCCCCCTGCGGCCGGCGCGTGCGTCGGTTCCAACCGGATCGCTTATCAGCTGTCGGTCGGTGTCACCGGTACGTACATTATATATAATACTCTAATGGTACATTAAATCGCGTGTGTGTTTACGTAATTATTGTGAAATATATATTTCTTCGAAATTTTCTTTTAACACCTGTATTATTTGATAATATAATCACCTTATAATTTTGATTTATCGTTTCTTTGAATTGATATAATTCGCAAATAGATTATGAGTACTTAATTTAGGTTTCTGGTTCTCCAGCAGGTATTTCCACCACATTTGATAAGTTAAATTTATCTGCCAGTTGACCGGCCGAGGGTCGGATCGAACCGGTAGTTATCTCGAGTAAACACCACTCAGACTGTATTTCATCATAATAAATATACAAGTTGTTAATTAAGTTAATATTTAGCTCGTGGACGTTGGTCAGACTGGAGTGTGCATACTAGATAACTGTTATGCAATATTTATACACATATGCATATATATATATATATATATATATATATATTGTGATGTAAAAACTTACACTCAACGATAAACATCACGTTTTTTTGGGTTGGATTTTGGCTAATGTTGTTACTGATCCATTTTACTTCCTTTACCTGACATGGCTAAATTTGATACGAAAAGTAGCGTACGATTGATCGTAGACTAAAAAACCTAGGGTGATAACGAACTTTACCGTTCAAGCAAAGCCTAAAAACTGATTCTATGTACATTTTAGGCCTCTTAGTATCCATTAGATTTAATATTTTTAATAAAAATATATTTATAATTAATCAGATAAGTCGTTCCGTCGCGCTCACAAACAGAGAAACAGATAAATTTCTAAGAATCATTGTTTTGGATTCATTTCCTTATTCTTATCCCTGGTAAATATTTTTCCCAACAACTTCAATTATTATTTAAAGATTAATATAGTTATAGATATAATAATATATTGAACGAAGGAATGATTGAATATCCTCCTTCGTTCGTCTATCCCAGTGGACACTTCCTTCATCCACTCTCCATCCATGTATATGGTGGCACCCTTCTTTATCACCATAGTGGTTCATCATCTACCATACGTCATCTCCACGTGATAATTGCATATCCTATAAATAATTAATCATATTTTCAGCCAAACGGATTATTGATAACTGAAGGTGACATTATTTTAAATATATTTATATATATAATATTGTTTTGATGACGTCCGTATTTTTGCAAATCATTTAAGAATTATTGATTATTGTATCGATGTCTGAGCGATGTCGATGTCGTGCGTCAGAGGAACCGACCTATGGTACTTTATATAATTATTAAGATTATTATTTAAAAAAATATCTTATATACATAAAATTGTAATGTTTTATTGTTATTGTTATTGATGTAAAACTGAAATATTATGATTATTTGATTGGTTTAATTTATTTTAAACAATAACTAGTAAATAAACAAAAAACCTTGACAGCTGTGTAGACGAGTTATATGTGAGATGGGATTTTAACTTTGTTTTTCATTTTAAGTCCCAGTCGACCCTTGAAGTTTATTAAGTGAGAAATTAGTTTAGATAAAAAAAATAATTTTTTGATCTGTTTTTGGAATCGATTGAAATTACTTTTTAACACTAAACCTACCGACAATTCTTGTCTACCTGTTCCTTCCGCACGCGGACAAATTGAACGGTATTTAAAAGTTATTTTATTATATAACGCAGGTTATAATGGAAGTAACTAAAAGTAAAGAGTGAAGAAAATATTATATGCATATTCTAAAAACTGCATGTAGTTTGATAAATATATTATAACGTTTGAAAAAGTGTAAGTTTTACAAAAGTTTAAGAACGGTCAATTTGACCGGTACTTGGTAGGTTTAGTGTTAAACAGTTAGTTTTTGTTATTTAAAAAATATTGAAATGGCTCTATTGACAAAATAACAATTATAGAGTAATGCGAACTGATAACAACTGATATATAGATTAGGATAGATAGATGGGACAAAGTGTTATTTCCTCAAACCGACACTGAGACTCTTGGTCAATAATAATATAAAAAAAAATAAAAAATATATATTATTATAGAAATTTATTTTCATTAATTAAATAAGCAATCGACTATTGGATCTTAAAATAGACATATTGAAGTATAAAATTACTAATATTTCTGTTGGTATATTTTATAATAATTGAAATGCAATGGTATGCGTCCACTATCTGGTGATGGGGTGGCAGTGTAAAATAATTACCATTATTACCCATATCTTTATGGGGTTTTAATGACTCCTCCAATCACATGTTTAACATGTTTTAGACAACTTTCCATAAATTTCATACAAATTTCGAGAGTATTATTGGATACGTAAAAATTATTGAATAGGCAAAATACCTCAGTATATTACAGTGTAGGGTCAAATTGATACGAAGTAGCAGGGCAGGTATTGTATGTGGATGGACTCAGAGATAAATGGTAAGAATTGTGAAGAAGAGCAGACAGACAGCTGCGTAATGGTCATGAAAAAGAGGAAGAAGGTGGAAGAGTTGGTTAAATACTACCAAAGAAATATGTGGCCCTTGGAAGACGCCCTTATTTGAAGGGATCCATAAAAAACTTTTAATATGTATATTAGAATATATTAACGTAATAAAATATTTTAAAATTCAACTTTATGCTTATTTTTTTACTATAATTGTATAACAATTTTAATGTTTTTTTTTAAACTAATGCATAATCTTAATATTTTAAAGATATTAGTATTATACATTTAAAAAAAAGCTACATTTCATGGTCCAGTTAATGCGATCGTCTCAAAGCATTTGAAACGTAATTAAAAAATTATAAAAAATATAAGAGTGGAATTCGTTAAATGTTTTTTTATTTATAATTTTTTTGATAATAAATGAATGAAATGAATAAGTTTTTCTATCATTATTATTATAAAGTGTAATTTCAAGTAATCACGAAGTTTCACGTGAGAGATCACGTGTATTGATCGCATTATAACAATTATATTTTCGCCAGTCAGCCAGTCATCAGATAATATTTGAAGGACTTTGAATCGGTCACAATATTATTTTTCGAGTCACATTGTCTGTTATCAACGTGATAATCGTCTTACGGAACCGTTATCACGTAGACGGCAGACAGATACCACGTAGATGTAGTGAGAGTTGTGATATCTGATAAGATGATAATGAACCGTCTGAATTGAATCACGCCGTAGTGTCGTGGCAGCCTCATGATTAATGGATTTATGATAAAATATCATAAAAATAATCAAAATTTTTATTGAAAGTCATTTTTATATAAGATGTTTTCTAGCTTCGAAAGTTATTTGCCAGATTTGAAAAGAGCTGGCGACAGAAACTCGGTTTTTTAAAGAATTAAAGTTTCTTTATTATTATTTATTCTACATTGAATAACATCCGAGTCGTTCATGAATGGAGGTTATGTTGATATATTTTCACTAAATATAATTTATTAATGTTTTTACCACTTTGGCTCTGGTTGAGATTGATAAAATTATAATCTTAAATTCGAAAAAATCTCGCTCTCATTACATTTATAGGATCGTTTCAAACTATGTTTCTTTTCATATTAATTACTAAAATATTATATTTATTTGTAATACTTTAAAAAAGATACTTTAGAACTTAAAAAACAATAGATTATGTAAACAACTATCTCACACCGCTGAAGTTAAATCGTCCCAAGACAAGTTAAGAGATAAAAACCCTTAAAGCACAAAATAGCAACATGCACGACTTACCATTTTGCGTAAATCCTTCTGTAAATGAAACGCTATACGTCAACCTGCAGCAGTTGCGGCAGTTGCAGCAGTTGCAGCGGCGGCAACCGGTCAGTCACTGGTGACGTCTGCTTTCCCGCCAAAAGACGATACCAACAAAGCGATCGACCACACGCGAACTACGCCAAAATAAAAACTCAAAAATAGCCAACGCGATAATGCCGCGGCTAAATTAAAATAAACGCACAGCGACCTGTGACGCTTCCGAACCTTTCCCCCCAACAGAGTTTTCACGAACGAACTATTTCTAATAACTCATTTTAACTTCATAATGAGGACAATGTTATTAAAGCGGTTGTGGCATTTTATTAACCAAAGGTTTATTAAAAAAGAAAATCGACTTTTATAATAAAAAAAAATGAAATGACAGTAAAAATAAAAAATAAATAATTCAAGACAAGTAACGCCATCTATTAGCTTTGATGGAAACGATACTCAAACAATAATTTCTTTTAATAGTGTATTGTAGCTTGTCTTACTTGATTTAGTTAATTACGAATATAACATTATAAGTATATTTATTTATTTATCTTCACGCCATATCCGTTTATACATGCCCTCCGGGGGGTGCTCATGCTTTTTATGTGACCTTCCTCCAGTATCATAGCTACTGTGTTTTCGAAGGTCCCCTTGTCTCTCTTCCCGCTCACTTTTCCTTTAAAAATCTTTTTTACCATTCTTTCATCACTCATTCGTTCGACGTGCCCAAACCACCTGAGCACGTTCTTCTTCATTCTCACTGTAACATCTTCACTAGTACCTGCCATTCTGTGGATCTCTTAATTGCGGATTCGGTCAGCTAGACTGACTCCGCATATTCTGCGAAGAGATCGCATCTCCACAGCATTCATCTTTCTTACATTCTTCTTTTGTGTATTTATTTTTTTGTTAAAACTAAATAGGTGATTTATATATTTGAAATTATTTTTGTATTATGTCTTTTAATTAAGGCATCTTGCAAAAAAACTGACACATATTTCTAAAAGTTCCACAGCTACTTTTATTCATATAAATAGCTAATTTTTTAATTCAGTGTATAAATTTGTAAAAATTTTTGATGATGGACGAAGTATTTTTTATCTTTTCTTATCTGATAGAGGAAAAGTCCCGCCCTCGAATTGAAACATTTAATACAGACACATGGATTTGAAGAGTTTAAAAGAAACAATTGCCTAATTTTTATTCAAGACACTGAAAACTGCTGCATATAGCGCTACGTAATATAAATGCGATAGTTGTATGTATCTTTGTTACTGTATTAAGCTAAAACTACAGAACGAACATATATAGCAGGTAATATAGCTATATTAAAATTGTCTAGATTACAATTAATAAATATTTTGAAAGAAGTGTAATCTGGCCATTTGGAATTAAATTTGAAAATTACCGAATGTCGATTTCAGGGCGAACGAAGCCGAAAGCAAAGCTAGTAAATTGTATAGTTAAGGTACACATATAAACTTTAGAATGATGGTTTTATTATTTGAAGCAGTAGGGAGAGCAAACGAAATACTGGTAAAAGATATTAATTTACATATTTGTAATGGTGTGATGTCATATAGTTTTGAGAATTGATCTTTGAAATGAATAACTTTTCAAACCCGAGGGATAGTTTTAGGTTGAAGTTAAAAACGGTTAAGGCTTTTATACGCATCTATTAACCTAATATAAGCCCCTAAGACCTGGAGTAGCTATCGGTAATCCCAGTAATAAACGCAAAGGTTACTAAAGTACGCTACATGTTCCGAACATACGCTCAGATTTCCTTCTTTATCGGATATAACATTATTTAAAAAATTTTTACACCGCCATCTATTGGAAACCTATAGAACTTAGGACTGAATCAATTTGTGTATAATAAACCTTAAACTCATAATAAAAGTAATTGACTGTTATTGGTGGAGATAAAAACTATCATATCTTTTAAATTGGACCAAACAATAGATTAGAAACGGTTCCGTGGTTTCAGAGATTAGCGCAAACGAACATCGTGACAAGGGATTTATATATATATGTATAAAGAATATATATATATATTAATGCGTAAAGATCGAGTAAACAAAATCGTATTATTTAGTTATATTATAACAGGCAATAAAAATATACTATATAGAGAAGGAATTTTAGATGGGAAGAAGAAAATGGTAAACAGTGCTTTGTCAGTCATTCACTGAGACACTCCTTATGACTCCATAACTTTATTTTTACGATCTATTTGATAAAAATAGTATAGTTACATTACACTAATTAGTGTCATAATTCAAGAAAACCTAATCCGTATTTTAATTAGTACTTAATAGAAAAGGGGCCTTATTAAGTAGGTTATAAAGTCCTTTTCTCGATGCAGTCGGTCGCAGTAGCCAAAGTACCATGAGTACTCACCGCACTACCTCACTAACAGTCTTTACATTTAGCGATCATCATTGACCATGCTTGATAGATAGGTTAATTGAATATTCTAGTATACCCTCAATTTCGAAACGCTGCGCTTGCGAAATCTCGAGTGTCGTTTGCATATTGAGCGAAGCGAGCCCAGTGTAATTACTCATCGTTTCCCATTGACTTCAATGGGATATCAGTTTTTTTGACAAGATACCAAAAAAAAATTTTTTCAGAATATTTTTCAATTTTTTTTTCAAACCATCACCTAATGTTTGCCTTTTTGATTGCAAAGTTTCATAATTTTCCGTCAAGTAGTTTTCGAGGCAATTCGTGACAAAGAATGTAAAAAGTCTCCAGTAAAACGCTCCACTCACTTCATTCGCTTCGCTCAATAATACAGAAATATATAAAACAAAATATCTATATTGTGAATTCATTATTTTGTTGGAATATAGTTAAGTTTTACTTTGAAATAAGTGACGAAAATTAAAAAGATAGTTGGGTCGCTCCGCTATGTATTGAGACGCTCATCCTAAATTTTAACTTAACACTATTATAGTCCAATTATCTGTTCTATTTACTGCGACCCCCATTTTAATAAGCGCTGCGTAAAAATATATTGTCTTAGTGATTTTAATTTAACCTAAAAATAATAAAATTTGTAGGTTAAGTTTTATAAAAGGAAGAAATATACATTTTAATTTTGTTCTTCTATTTACTAATAAATGAAGATTGATAAAGAAAACTAACTTTTGTGTTTAAATGATTTATATTTGTCAATTACATTAAATAATTTTAACGGAACAAGAAACAGAGGTAATGTGTTTCATATTAATTCATATAAAATGCCTTTCGGTTTAATTAAAATGCGTTTAAAATAAAAATCAATTATTAATTTGCACGATCAATGAAATTGTAGCTAAAATATATTCAAATTAAAAAATAATATTTCACTACTTATATAACTATTTAAACATGTCGAGTCTTGTCATATAATTCCAAAATCATTACTTATTTACTGAACACATTTAGGAATATACAAAAAACATGTCAATACATGTCAAAACATGTAAAAACATGTAAAAACGTGTCAATACATTACATATTTTAAGTACAATATATAAAATACTGTTTACATCTGAATTTAATTTAAGTACTAAATAATACAATCAAATTCACTGTCTCTTTTATTAAGTAATCCTTTGACTCAAAATTTAACAGGAATTTTTAAATTTAGAATGTTGATATATATTTTTTTTTTATAAAAATTGAGCTTAGATTTATCACACAAAGAAATAAGTATAAAACAAAATAAATATAATACGAAATCATTAAACTTATTATATAATGCATAATAAAAAAACACGAGAATAATGGAAATAATTAAGTATAAATAAGCAGACCGCTAATCGCTAAGTACTTAGTTAAGACGCTCCTTAAACGCGCATACAGACCGTCATATTGGTCATAATAATATATATATATTTATCTAAGTGAGATATACTCAGAGGTTGAAAACATTTTTTGTTATATTTTTCAAAATATCTGCTAGTGAGAGGTATACTCAGAGGTCGATAACATTTTTCAAAATATCTGCTAGTGTGAGATATACTCAGGGGTTGAAAACATTTATTGTTAAGATTTTTTAAAATATCTGCTAGTGAAAGATATACTCAGGGTTCGAAAACATTTTTTTAATATTTTTTTTGCGATATATCTGCTAAATATATAAAAATTGTAAACACTAAAATGTTCTATATAATATCAAAGTCGTATAAAAGATAGTAATTAAGCTATTAGATATGTTGATAATAATTATATACTTATTCCATAGCGGGAAAGACTTCAGACGCACGTACACACGTACGTACGAAATATAAGTATCAAAACTAGATCAACCAACACGCCACCATATTATAACTATTAAAACTGCTCACAACATGTGTCTAAACATACATGTTCAATACAGTTATAGAAACAAAGCATAAATAAGTAAATTCTGATACATAACACGTCAAATTTTTATATAATATTATAATCCTTAACCCTAATTGGTCAATACAAGAGTCAAGGGTGCAATAGCAACGGTACCTCACTGGATAGTTCCTTAGATACAAAATACCCGCAGTGAGTCATACATACTCCATCCCTCTCTACATATAGCCGTCCCTTTCCAATCGATATTTAAAAATAGAATGTCAAGGCGCGTGTCGTCGACCCGTCTTGTTCCCACTATCCCGTACTAGTCACGCGTACGTTTCCCTGAAGCGCTTCTGTATGTGGTGAGCGGCGTTGAGGAGGCGGTGGTGGAGGGTGAGGTGGGGGGTGAAGGCCGGGGGCGCTGGCGCGGGGGAGGGGCGCGGCGCGAGGGGCGGCAGCACCGCTCCGTTGTCGGGGTGACAGAAGAAGGCGACGCAGTGCCGGCCGCGGGCGCGCGCGTACGTCCCGGACGGTACCACCACGCGGTGCATCTGGACAAGCATATTTAGATATATTATAGTAGTGTTAGTTATAATAAAGGGTGCTTTAAATAAATATAGAATTAATAAATTGAAATGTATAATGAAGCTGATCGTATGTACATACATTTAATAAATCTTTCTTGTCAAGAAATTTGTTGTCAGGTCAGTAACCATTAGTCCTAAACTAATTTACGAGAATGTAACTTTCAAGGTGATTATTCAAGATATAACCTTGTCGCAATATATACTATCAATTATCTATATATAGTGCATATACATATACATTTTTATATATATTCAGTAGAGGAGATATGCAAAAGACCATATTACTATTTTATACCACTCACCAGAGCAGGTAACAAGTTAGTAGTCCAAGAAGCTAGTAGTTCTCCAGTTTGAACGAGTATTGCTCCGGGGAGATGACCCACAGACTGCCATTTCTCACTGCCATTCAACTTCACCTAAAATAAATATCTATTGTCAGCAATTATAGTTACACATTGTGTATCCACTTAGAAAGTATTGAATGTTTAAAATGTACTCAAAGATTTATTGGTAATATAAAACATATATTATCAGTTTCCAAAATTTTGGTTGTCTACGATAATATTGCTGAATGGCGGATTTAATGAAAAAGATGGTAAATATGTCTTAAGAATTATAGAAAAGATAACTTGTGATTCATCTTTAATAAATAATTTGCATAACAAAAGAAACGCCGCATCAAATGTAACCAAAAAATTAACAACAAATTTCAGTGACGTCACTTGCCAGCAGCAGCAATGACGTCACTGCTGTCGTTATAATAATCTCACCTCCAGCCCCCCCTCGGAGTCCTGTGCGACCAGTGTAAAGGTGCACCTGTCGGAGTGCGCCCCGCAGCGGGTGTATGCGACGCGTCCGTGCGTGGGCCCGTCCTCGGGCGGCACGGGCGGGTAGTACAGGATGCGCATGGTGGAGGCGTTGCTGCCGTCGCTTTGTAGCATGTGGGAGTGGCAGGACAGCAGGCTGGCCGGGGGGAGGCCTGGCAGTGATGGATCTTATTAGTACTTTTATATTCAACTTTAAATAAAATATGTTTTCAATATTATAAGTGTTTTTATTTTATTTTTTAATAAAAATTATGAATACTTTGGTTGTATAATCTATGTTGCGTAATGTATAGTATAAATTCCATACCAAAAGCGTATCCCAGCGCCTGCAGCAGTACACGAGAGAGGTTGGTGAGATCGTGTGCGAGAGGCACCGCGTGCTGATTGAACTCCGGCACCTCCTGGGCCGGCATGGAGGACGCAGACAGGGTTGTGATGTTGAATGAGTGACGGAGCTCCTGGAAAGAGAGATTGAGCATTTATTATATATTTATAAGGGCAGATAGCACGAAGTGACAACCCTAAGGTTTACCTTTGTATCTTCATAACATTAAAAGTATTAATGTTAAATACGGAATTATATAAACTAATATGTATGTTAGCCTCAATATATTATTTATTTTATCTGCTCTACTAACCTACATTCTCAATACATCAATCAATCGGATGAGTGCGGCCTCAAAATAATATGTAGTCAACATTTCAAAATGATCTCAATTTTAAAAAGGTAACCATTAGCGCTACTAGTCCTTCTTGGATTTAATGTTTAATATTCCCAATATTTGATAATAACAATATCTGAGGATTTATATTATTGGAAGGCTTTTTATATATTTCACCCACCTTCTTTGTCTCATCAAACTGTTCCATCCCGGGCTTCACATACCCATGGTTGCTGACCGGGTTGCGGAGGTACTGGTCCTGGCAGCCCTCGGGGAGAGCACAGAAGTTGTCCAAGTCTGCGTACACTGCTTTTAGCTGAAAGTATATAGTAAATACTAATTATTAAAGTTATATTTGTTAGGTTGTTGTATTTCTTTAACATCAGAAATCAGAACCAAGATTGCTGTGCCATAAAGAAAGATTGGCGAAATAAAAAACATTATGAATTTTTAAGAGAGTTCAGTTTTATCTATTTGTTTTATTTATCATATAATATATGTTTCAACATACCTTCTCCTCAGCGATGCCATGGTTTACGAGCAGGGCCAACCCTTTCCCGTTGAGAGCAGTAAACAGTTGCTGACCGATGCGTCGTACTACGGATTTCATGGGACATACATCGGTACCTGTAAAATAAATATACTTTAATTGCCTATTTGTTAATTTTTAAGTGTTTTTGTCGTGATGTATCGTGTCTAAAATAACTTAAAAATCACTACCATATATGTAATTTCATTGGTTTCTATGTGAGAATAAAATATACGATGCGCTGAAGATCTGGCCCTGACATGGTTCAGATTGTGATATAAATGGTGACAAGGCGAATAAATTTAGACTATCCGAATAATCTTGAGCCATGTTAGAGAATTTGACGAAAAATCGTCTCATCATTTACTTATATTTCACTTTAAAACTTTATACGAAATAAAGTCTTTATATTTAAACATGTTAAATATCAAGTAAATAGCGATTGTTACCGGAGGCGTGGTTAGGGTTTTTTCATGTCAAAAGAATTGATAAGCGATTGTGATATTCATTAACATTTACCAACCTAATAACAATGCACGAATAAGCATTGTTTCCCAGAAACCTTATCAGGCCTTGCTATTTATCAGTAGTTTAGTATATCGCTATATATAAATAATTCATTTCGTATGGTGATAGTAAATGTTATCGTTTCAGAAGATTGTAAGATTTATGTATACAAATTGTAATAGTATAAAAATGCGCTGGTGGTAAAACCGTTTTAATTAAATACCTGTCAATTCAACTAACCTTAAAATTTTAAACGTTCAGAAATAAAAGCTTTAAATTTTATTCACAAGATTAGTTAAAAAATTTATGATGATAAATTGTTATTTTGACTTCCGTATGAAACATAAACCGGTAACTGGTAATTAGATTACACGATCTAGTACGAATGGTATATTAAAAATAGTTTATTGGCACATTGCAATGTTACGATGTTTGTATTACATTTTATGACCATCTGATTCATAGAAATTCAAATCAACCAAAGTTTCATTCGTTATTATGACGAACTAACAAATAACAGTTAATCGATTCACTGCAAGACGTACGGTTATTTCTAGTTGTGATTCTTAATTTAGTGGATATTTAACCTCACTGTGTAACCGTCGACACCAAAAAATTTTGAGCTCTTATATTAATAGACCGATTGCTAAAGACTGATGTAACGTGTTACATGTAACAGTATTAATTAAAAATATATTATGTTTGTATAAGAGGTGATAGTTTAATGGGTTTTTAGCGGCCAGGTTTAAAATTGTTGGTTTTTTATATGTACTTTCCCTGATTACATATATATTTAGTATTACAATTATCTACAAAATCTTATGAATATATAAAACCTTCTTGTATAATTTATCTTCGTATACTGTTAATCTGACGTATATCCCGTTATTAAGGACTGATCTGTTTCTATATTTAGATGTTAATTACTCGACCTATTTCCATGATTCTCCTCTCATACGTGTTTGCTTACATTCAAATCAAACAGTGAGTAATGGAAGGAAATATTTAGATATTTTTAACGTTTTTTCTATAATTTAAGTTATAAATTAGATATAATCTCTTCTCCCGACGCTTTAGCAATATGTCTGTCTTTACACGCGTAAGTTTTTATAATTATAATGACATCATCTCATGAAAATGTATAACTCTGAATAAGGTATATAAAGTAATAGGTTTTTTCTTAAGTTTAAAGTTTTACAGGAAAAACTGGTTTGATGAGGAAAAAACATACGTGCATTTGTAAAAAATCTTCATCATTATAAGTAACTTTAAAGATAATTGCGGATGTAGGTAATTATTTCCCCCCTCCCCCCCACAACGATTACATCTAAAACATAATTTTAGTGTGTCATATCCATTGCTGGTATGATTGGTGTTTCCTTACTTTATTTAATATATAACCACACATGGATCACCTGTTTGTTTTTACTATTATCCAAGTTCAGTATCACCTTCCAAGAAGCGTTGAACAGGTTTTGAGAAGAATTACTTCCTTGTTTAACAAATCTATCGGCTTATATGTTTCTTACCTTATATGTATTTAAGTAGGTCTCTTTTCCTTAACACAAACGACACGTCCACAGAATAGATAAAATTAAAATTGATTGGTTATATTTTCTGTATCTGTGCAAAATTATATTCGTTTAGTTATGTATATCACTTCATAGACATTCATTTTGTATGGAATGTTTTTATTTTGTGACAAGAATAGCCTTTTTAAACGTAAAAAAAGACTTAATAAAATATTCAAGCTAATGATAGAAAGCTCAGGTATACCTAGTATATTTATCAGTATGTATTTATGATTATAATTTATTGCCAAGATATTGTTAAATGTAGGTAATCTTGTCAAAATAAGGCACTTGATATCACAGAGTAAATAATCACTACGTTGTTATATTCATGAAACTAACATAGACAACGAAAATATTTAAAAAAAAAACTCGCAATGAAACTTTTTTGTTCATTACTTGTTTTAGAATATATACTTTCAAAATCGTAACAGATTTATAAGGTAGTCTCTTTCTTATAAGGTAGTTTTTTACAAGTAGTAGGTAGGTAGTTTGCCTTATAAATATAATTCATGGTAGTTTTTATCTTTACAGCGTAATCGAACTTTGCACGTACACTGTCAATATTATTTTGCAGGTGCCAGCCATTATTACTGATTGTATTATAATTACCATATTTTCTAGCTATAACCTTGAATTACAGTTTCTTACATAATTATTGTTATATTGAAATGTAATTAACAAAATACCATTTGCAATACTTTGTGTAATATTAATAAAAAATAACGATATGTATTTTAAATTTGTAATAGTTATGTAATAAAAATATAAGATATAAATTACTCAAGATGTCTTACAAAATTCGCTTGAAATGCATTCTATTTTTGCAATGTGTGTGTACGGTGCATTTATTCTCAACCTTTCCCTATCCTACTCTTTGGTCTGTTAGACCTACTACTACCTACTATCATTTGTTTTTTGTACTTTTACAGACACTATTATATATTGACTAAATCAAAAATAAAATTTCCATTATAACATAAAATTAATATGAATTCCTCTTTTCCTAATATTTTTTTTTACCAAGTAAAAAAAATACATTTCATTTTACTACAATAAAAGTAATCCATTTATTATGTGTATTTAAAATGTCTCCACACTTCGGTCCCACACACCGTGAGCGTGATATTTTATTACGGTACGGGTTAAACAAAAGTTGTGCTGTAGGCAAATTAAACTGCAAACCAACCGCTATTATATAAATCTACCATTACATAATAACAATGTTATTCAACTCTTAAAATAGAATATAATTATTAGAATAAGAATCAAAAAAAACATTTATTTTGACAGATATTTTTTTTACTCTACAATTTCTATAGATTATATATTATTTTTACTCTGTATTTTGGAAATATCAAATGACATTGACAGTTTATTTTCATAACAATAACAAACGGAAAGCTAAAAAACACCTATAGTTTTATTGCGAGTACAGAAAAATCATATGTTTATTTGTACAAACTCATATGAACTGTTTTATCGCAATGGCAATTAAATCTACAAAGGAACTCGACAGAAATCTCAGTTTTTTTATCTTTTTTTAATCATAAAATGTTGTATTATTTTTGTTTTGTTAAAACTATCATACACCTACACAAACACGTAAAAGATTCATGTTCAAGATGTGTGTGTAATATGTATTGTAATGTGAAGAATAATTATGGCCATTGTCGGAAACATTAAACAGTCATCATTCGATTACCTAATAGTATCGTTAGCTTGTGATGGCTGGATACGTTTTATAATAGTTTACAATAATAAAAATGACTTAAAGATTTTTAAGTCCTTTCAGAAGGAAAGTCTCACCTCTACTTTCAAATAGTCAAACCATGTTCGTCTATTATACTCTTAACACTAAACCTACCAAGTACCGGTCAAATTGACCGTTGCTAAACTTTTGTAAAACTTACACATTCTTAAACGTTATAATATCGTTATCAAACTACATGACAATTCTTAGAATATGCATATAATATTTTCTACACTCTTTACTTTTAGTTAATATATAAAATAAATTTTAATTGCCGGCCAATTTGACGGGGTGCGATAGGAACAGGTATACAAGAATTGTCGGTAGGTTTAGTGTTAAAATATAATAAATTTAATGTCTGAGTAATATATTGAGTACACGGAAAAAATATCAGACGCCTTAAACGTATGTAAGATTTTCGAACAAAGGAGTGACAAAAACGAGAAGGCCAAATTGTTTTATTTGTTTAGACTGTCCTTTTTTATCATTGTTATTTAAATACATTAACAAATATTTATATGGCGTCAATTCCTTGATAAATGATTTAGCACACAGTGAAATCTCAAATCTTATATTATTAATAATAATTAAAAATAATATTTACTTTATAAATATCTAATCTAAAATAATAGCTAAATAATTTCTATGATTCAGGTGTCAATAAGGTTGAAATATACCTTATTATCAAATTAATTACATTTACTTTAATATAAAATGAGATTTTATTTAAAGTTTAACATTCTATACATCAACAGAACATTATTTACCTATCTGTCTACAAACAATAAAAATATACTGGTATTTTCTAGTAAAACCAAGTTACAGAAATGAACATTTTATAAAAAATAAATAAATAAACGGGTAAATACTTCAAACATCATAATAACTGTCCGTATGATGTTCTTCGATAAATCAAAATATTTTCTACTAGATAACTTCCTGTTAAAACAATCATTAAAATTTAATTACCTGTCAATTGTAATGACATTATCATATTTATGACAGTGACAGCGTCACTTATATATAAAAAATATCATGACAAACGGACATAAAACATAATGTTAATATATATAAAACCAAGTCATTCAAAGTTAATAAATAAGGAAAGAGGAAAATTGTGATTTCTCATTGGGAATTTTATATGTATGGTCACCATGAGTTGAGTTTTATCTTCATGGCTGCTTAATAACCAAGGATTTTATAACACATTATAATTAATAAACTCTAATTGAATGTAGAGAGTCGTTAATAGAATACTACTTGCCGATAAGCCATAAGTAAAAACTAAATTTATAAAAAATTATAACTGTCAATTAATATAAAGTTAGTAGTACCATCTTTGAATTATAATTCAATGCATTTCAAATGAGTCTAAGCACAGAAGTAGGTTATTAGATAATTATTTGAAGGCTGAACATCATTTGCAATATCTTTATAACCGTAAGGTTTACTCTTGTGACTATAAAATTATTATGAATTGTCCTTATTTCTTGATATGTATTAATATTATTAATTTTTAATTATCTTTGTGTCAGTTCTAATTTTATTATAATTAAATAAGTTAAATGTTTCCCCCGTGGAAATATTTTTCTATGAATACATCTATTTATGTGATGTGTGATCAAACAGATATTTAAACATATTTATTAAAAAATATATATTAAAAAATACAAAACTGTTGTCTGTTATGTGTTCCAGTAATAATCTTAATATTTAACACAGATTCAAGTATTATACTTAATAATTGAGCTGAGCGTAAGCGAAGCTCTTAACCGTTTGGGAGACCTTTTTTGTGTTTAGTTGTCTCCAGAACGCGATGAGATAATTAGCTAAAAATTTTGTCATGTATGTTTGAGACGAACGCGGATGTTATAGCGAAAACAGATTGAAAAAATGTTTAGCCATTCAAAAGTTATCAAGAAAAGAAGAATGGAGAGGGGCTCGGCTCAACACCCGCCGCGCACGGTTGGCGGATCCTAGTTAATATATTTCGAGTCTTTATGAAGGTATTGTAATAATATATCATGATTGTGTCAAGCCAATGGTCATTAAAGTCACCGATGACGCAGTTCAAGTAAATTTAAACACCGATAAAAGATTTGAGTGAGATGAATCACGAAGGAAATCCGTGCTCTAATTACGTAACTGCTTCGATCATCATATGGCTGATATATCACATATTATATAAAGCCAAATATATTTTATTTCAATATATATATAAATCTTGATTGTAACAAATAATATCTTATCTTTAATTTATTCAGATAATACCAAATATTGTGGAGTTGCGACTGATTTCATAATATTTTTTTGATATTTCTGTTTTGGTATATATATTGAAAATGTATCGTAATATATGTTGGTTAATAAATAAAGAAAACCATGTTTAATATTCAGTCAAATTAAGTATCGGACACGTGCCTTAACGTGATTTCTTATCGCAATTTTTTTTCCACCTATTTGGTATGGCTTACAGAACGAATATGTGTTTTTCCATTAAGCTATTATTTTGTATTCCGAGTACTTATCATGACAGAAAGCTATACAACATCCTGTATTAATTATGAGATAATTATAATTATCAGCTGATATGGTGAGTGATGCGTTCAATAATATTTTTGGGGCGTATTTATTACATTTAATATTTTAAACAATATTTGTAATAAAGAATCTTTGGAGAACTGGAAATGGAATAACATTATTTATAAGTCATCTAATAAACATTATATTTAATAAGTGTGTGTGTGTGTGTGTGTGTGTGTGTGTGTGTGTGTGTGTACAAGTAGGTACCTATACACATGTGTAAGGAGTGCTATAAGCTAACTCATTCGTTAAACATATCCTAGTACCTGTAAATACTTATCACTTAGGCATTTCAAGGAACTCGAATGAGTACATTAACTTAACAAACCTTTTAAACAAATCTTCACTTAATATGATTCACGGAAATTCATCTTTCCTGATCACAAGAAATAACATAGGTATTATTATTATTAGGAAATAAACCAAAAACATCATAATATGCTTTTAAATTATGACTGTAATTGGGAAAACCTGTTTAGGTATTCATTTGTTTTACATTTTTTGCTGAAGAGATCTAGTTTGGAAGGATATTTCGAAAATTATATGTAGTGTTGGTTGACCTTCAAAAATGATTAATATTGCAATTGGTTTAGGATTCGAAGTTATCGCATGAAATTAACAATTTTAAGTTTTTCAATATTAGTTTTAAATACAATGTCGTGTAGGTAATATTTATAATAATTCTCGTTTTGTTATCTGGAAAATTACAAATTGGAAAAAACAAATTTCTAGAACCTAAATTTAAAACATGAGTAAATAAAGTCGATCGAGATGTCATAGAGTATAAATAGTAGGTACAAAAAAATATATAAAAAATATTTAACATTTACATATTTCTTATACATTTAAGTTTCTTGCCTTGGTCTATTGTGCAATGAAAAAAAAATGATCAATTAACTGTCTCTAAACTGGGATCGCCGTGTTTGGGGATATTTGTGATATAATAGTTTTTAAGCAACACATATCTTGAATGGCCGTAATTGCCTGAAAATTAGAAATTTACTTACGTTTTATATACATATATTACTAGTAGTTTCCATCATTAATATGTACCAGAACGATAACGCTCTAGAATAAGTTCATCAAACACATAAGTTCACCTTGTACGAAATTAATATATCACTTTGAACAGCCATTTAATATTCTCGGTTTTCACAGACAACATAAATAAAACTTATGTAATGGTTTACATCATACAGCCAAGTTTGGTTAAATTATAAAATCTCTTTAGTTTGAACTCTTTTGTATTTTTACATGTCATTGACACTCAATTGAGTAGGTTGTTGTTTTAACCTTATTATTTAAAGTTTTTAAATGAATGACTAAATCTATTTTTAATTTTCTTTAATCTTTTTATCATAAATATTTGTGAAATAACAGATAATGTTGTTGCGATTTAAACAATCATTTATGGCTTATATCAAATGAAATATTATTTTATTATAATTTAATTATTTTACAACATCCCACAAGATAACGTTCTGACAACTTTCTTGTCATTATAAATGATCAAACACAACCATAAACAATACTTTGACATAAAACTACAAAAAAAATTATTTATGATCCTTACACGCATAAAACTTTATTTTAACTGACTATAAACAAAATACACGAAATGCTCTTAATAACTTTAAAATAAACAATACTTGGACGTAAAACTACAATAAAATTGTTTATGATCCTTACATGATATATTTTAACTGACTTTAACATGAAATACGTTACTCTTTTAAGATCCAGGAAGAATGAATCATTATGTAACAAGCGGTAATGGTTTTAGAAAGCATTCATTAACTAAAATAAAACCTACCAAGGTAACAAGCAACAAGGATGAAAAGTGAAATCTATTTTAGGAGTACCGTTCTCTTTTCTATTGCATTTCGGTTACGCTAAGTCTTATAACGGCAATGACTTGATATTTTACAAACAACCAACAAAAAACTTAATCGATTTTGTATATATATATTTTTTATTTCTTTAGATTTGGTATATTTTTAGTTGGTTTAAATGGATATTTTTATAAATAACTTATGAAAGGTTGTGAATTCTAATTAGAAATATCTATATTGTGAATTTTATAAAGATCGTCTTTTTAACGGGAATTGTGAATAAAGCTTTCGTTAGCCATGGTTACTGTTATACATATATTATTGAAGCGTCGTTCCGCTCATGAGTAACCCCGCATGGGTTCGAAAATGGTCGGACAAATTCCGATTTAATTAACGTGAATATAATAAAGCCCTATTATGTTGGTGTAGAATATAAGAATTTGGAGTTCAATTCAAATTATATTGAATTGAGTTCCAACGGTCTTTGAAGATAATATCTGATATTACTTCTCGGAAGTATCATACTATTTATTTATTCTTAAAACAGATTAAGACTTAAAAGTTTTTTGACAAAATTTTATTATTATAATATATAACATCCAACGAAATAATTTAATTTAAAATAAATATACATCAATATATAAACTAAATGTCAAATTGACGTTTCATATAAATATTAACAAACGTCAAAATGACATGACGTATGGTGATGTCATTTTGACAAAACCGACAATGTATGAATAATATATTCCTGTTGTATTATAGTTATATTAATTAAGGAAGGATTGACGCCCACTTGATAGTAATCACGAATATTACATCGTAGGCACGCAGGCTGAGCGTGGACATGGTGCCGTTGTCTATGATAATAACCACGAGCAGCCACGTCTAACTACCATTATTATTGTAAGAACTGTGATAATACTGTAAAGGTTTCAAGATCTTTATTGTTTTAACTAATTTATTAGGTTTTTTAATAATTAAATAGAATTTGTGATTATTATACTTGAATTAATGAATCGCATTTAGGTTACCTTAATTCGTTGCGTCGTTTCAAACAAATAACTATACTGTTTTCATAATATTAGATAAGTTATAAATTACTATAACATCGGAGTCAAATCGATTGAACACATGCAATGCGTGATTAAATCAAATCAAATCAAATCAACATTAATGGAAAATAAATTATCTTAGTTGTGTGTGTTATTGTATATAATATATTTGGTGTACACACTACACAGGTGGTGGCACAATAGATCCACGTCAGCGCGTGTTTGTTTCAGGACAATGACAATGGTAGACATGTTGGGTGTTCATGCTTTACAAATATGGAATGCGCAAATTGTCGCTGTATACACATTGTAATGGAACTTAAAATGATATTTACTAAGGTCAAAGTAAATGCATGGTTTTATCTTTGGAATCTTACAAAAATCTGTAGTTTTTTCGTATTTGCAAAATAAAAAAGCCCGTCTTTGATAAATTATATCTAAATAGTTAAGCCAATATTTACAAGTGAAATGTTATTTAATAATAAGATAATGAATATGTAATTTTAATATAACAATTGAAATTATATTTTTCATCGAAATTATTTCAATACAATGAGATATGTTGTAGATTTGAAGATATTTTTTGGCATGTAATATCGTGTTTCAATTTTAGCCCGGAACAAATTCGACCCACTGACCGAGTGGACATGATTCCAAAAGATAAAATTTAAAATAAACGGTATCGTTGATACCATTTCGCAGAAACAGCGGGATTTTGAGTCACGACCTTTTACTGCAACACTCGTCACTGACCAGTAAATAGTCCTCTGTCTAAACGTTCATTAAAACAGACCGACAAAATACATGACGATTCAAACAAGGGAACCACTCATGAATCATCAATACACTGAAAACAAAGGGTTGCCAAAATAGATTATTCAGTTCACTGACATCTAAATAGATTAGATCACCTGTTACGACTATAGTTTAATTAGATCATTATTAGTTACCTACTTGCCTATATAATTATGTATAGGCTATTTGGAAACGTCAGTTTGAAGTCTGTCAATGTCAATAATTTTATTATAAAATTGAGTGAATGATTTTAAAAACCTGAACAAACACTCGGTTTATAGTTTTGGCAAAAACGATGAAACAAGACAATTTGAAGGTCAATATTTTTTGTAGCAGTTTTTTTTAGACAATTATTATTTTAGAGTGAATAAATTTATTCCTTCGGCTATTATCTTGAGGCGTTTATTTGCAAGTGAAAAGTATTACCTCCTTGCATATTCGGAGAAAGTCGTTACTTCGAGGAAGTATTAAACAACTTTTTCTTTTTGATTATTATTAAAGTGGTACTGATAATTTGATTTATTAAATATAAAATACGTATTCACAAACAAGATGTAGATATAAGATGAATGAAATAATATAGGTCATTCGTCTCGAGGCGTTGTGACTGTCCAATTAACACCAAATTGCTTTGAGGACGTAGTGGTTTCTTACTATTTTGTACCAAATTACTACAATACGAACGCCGTTATGTGGCTTGGTCTATTTATACTTCCACTTTTACCGTACACATTTTGGTTTGAAAAAAAATGCCAATATTTGATAAATGTTTATTACATGTTTGTAAAACGTTATAAAATATTATTAATACTCTATATTTCATCAAAATATTTAGTAATCATAAGGATATTTTATTGAAATTATGTTAAACAGTTAGGTTACTAAGTAGATAAAAGTCGTCAAAATGCTTAAGTGCCTCTTAAATGTGTGAAACTTTAGCGCTAGATAAGGTTTTAAGCTTTTAAGTACTAGAAATCTTACTATAAAATCTCTGTTGCTAGTGACAGTGACGTATGACAGAGGACAATTGAATCAACGAATGAATGGACTGGGATAAGGAATGAATATATTATAAAAGATTATTTTCATCATAGATAAATATAATAATATATATATATGATTTAATAAATGTACACATATTATAACGTGTCTAAATGGGACTTAATAAATCTTATATTTTTCGATTTGAGTTTTTTGTTTTAATGACGTAAGTCTTAATCATGTCTTTTCGACCTCACGTTTCGATAGCGTTTTTTTTCAACACTTAGTTTAACTATCACCTATTTATCTGAAAACATAACCTTCAAATATAAGAACGGCCAAATGTCAAAATGGTGAACGTCTTTAGCCTTATTAGTAAGAATAAAATATTTCCTTGACTCGCGCGTAAATTAAGCGCTTTGTTGGTCTGGACGCCATTTTTTTTATTTCAATAATGAAGGTGCTTTGTGAGTGGTGGGACTAGTTCGATAGGTTTATTTAAATAGCAAATGATATCAGAATATTTAGATGTTAATGACCAAAAAATGATGTGTATAAAAAACTAATAGGTTATGATTTCTGTGTAAAGCATCATTTATTTAAAAATATATAATTCGTGTGATAATATAAAATATTTTGATTAATTGTTTGCTGTTTGCCGATTTCAAGGTACTTTTTTATATTTTAAACAATAGAAACAGGTTTGTAGTGTGACGAGTCGGCTATGGAACATTAAGCCAAGGCTGGATGGAATTCTTGGACTAAGTAGTTAGTTGACGTAAGCAAATTAATCTGTAAAAATAATTTGCAATGTTAAAAATTGCGCAAATCCTGAACGATTATTATAAAATCTTTTGTTAATTATAATATTTTTAATCGTGGTCATAAATTTTATTTTATGTTAATAACTTTAGCATAATCCTGTGATTGATGGAATTTTTGTTTGTCGTGTCGTATAATGCACCGTAATTTTGATATCAAAATCTTGATATCCTGTCGTTAACTTTCCCGTTTCGCATCTATTTACCATTTTGTTTTTTATGTTGTGGTTATTTCCAACAGCAGTGGCAGATGGAGATTAAAGTGCTTGCGTGTTAAGGACCGGGGTTACAAAAGCCCGCTCGGCCGTTGCACTCTCCACTCAACCTTTTTTCCGTCTGCTTCAGAATTATCTCCGTATTCCGATTAGACAGGTTAATAAAACGATCTATAGCGTTGCCAACAAAAATATACTATTTCATCTCAGTTCTTAGTTTTATAATGTTTATCAGTTGATTTTTATCAACAAAAATATTTTATTTAAATGATCGAACGTTTCTTAAATCTGAAAGTAATAATCTTGGCATACGATAAATCATTTTCGAGTGTTAGAGATAAATTTCACATTTTTAAAAACGAGATAACGTGCCGAGAGGGAATTTCTAGTTTTTCACAATAGTAACTATGTAACTGTCATAATTATGCAACCGTAACACTTTGTCAAATTATATATTCCTAAAATATGAACACTACGCCTCTGATCTGTCTAGTTTTAAAATAAATGTATTATCAAAAATAAGTAGGGGTATTCAACCTTTTTAGCACTATGCCAAAACGTTACCAATTTGTTTTGATAATAAATCTAGGTTAAGAAGCATCCTAGTTTACGTTTGTTAGTGTAAGTCTTTATTATGGCTATCATAAACATAAGCTTCGCTCTACTTCAATTAATAACGCCGATTAGATTTGTTTGACTCAATGTTATGTTTTGATTTGAATAATGAAACGGGTGATTTTCATAAATCATCAATTTATATCATCTCACAACGTTAATATTTGTGAAACGGGTCTTTGAACTTGATTTAAATTAGGTTTTTAGAAAAAATAAAATCATGATTTCGTTACCCAGCTGTTGTCTCACGCCACCAGTTGGGGATGCGCACAGGTAAACTTTTTATTCTTTTGTGAACAAAAGTTCACTTTACAGTCGGATGATTTAGATCGACCGTTAGAATTTGGGGTTTTATGGTCGTACCTGAGTTTTGCCTTTGCAGATGTGTCTTGTGCTATTATATAGATGTAATAGAGTATATTATATATTTCTTACCTATATGCGCCAAATCAATGATAGGAATTTCGCAGCGTGAGAGCAGGGTTTCCTCTTGAGGGGCCGCCATCGTCGTCGCTCGCTGGTGACGATCTGCAGTCGTCGGACTCGTCCAACAATCTCGCGCCTTATCACTCGACTCCAGGTAATTAGCAATTAGCGATCGTGACACCGAACGATAATGAAGGATAGGAATACGATACAGATAAGCACTTAGTACGTAAGGAACCGAACGTTAAAGTTTATTAAAGTTGTGAATGGTCTTTTGATTACCCCTAGTGTAGAAACGTTCAGAACTCATTTGCATAACCTTGTAGTTCCTGCTCGAGGCGTTCAGCGATCTGACGTAGCAGCAATAAGCTATACTGACTTGACACATTAAAAATTGTTTTTTGTGGCTCTCTCACAGTAAGTATTTGTAGGAATCGTTGGTCCCGCGTGTGCGACCCGACGGCGTCGCGCGCCCCCCGTCCCTCGGCAAGTTTCGAATGTCTTGCTCTAACAAACTGGCTCACCGTGTGCGATGAGCGTTACCCTGGCGTCAATGAGCTCTCACTTGTATATCATCGCGCAGAATTTCGCAATCGAATGGCGTGTCGAAACAGTCTGCCTTGAACACACTGGGAGAAAGCGTCGATGTGGGAGCGACGTGCGAACCGTTCCACGACCGGAGTCAGACTGACGCGAACGCGTCGTACCTCGGACACTCACCGACTGACTCACTCGGTCACCCGTCGCTCACTTCACGTCACTATCTATACCAATAATAACCAGATACACTATACCACACTTTATTTGTATCGCTATGCGACAAATTCTCATGAGGATTTATAAAGCACAATAACTTGTTTTTATACATTTAACATCTGTAACGCCATTGTATTTTTACCATATGGTCGTTACACCATATGGCGTTCAGCGCCATCTATGTCGAGTATGGTAATAGAGATAACATCAAAGATAAAGTATTGTATAAAATGAAATGAGATTTATTTATTTATAGCGAATTAATTTACATTAGCGTGTGATCATTTGAGGCACCGTTCGAAATAGGAGGAGCCGACGTACCCGCCTCGCATGGCGCGCTGCACGTGCTGTTCGAACAATCGCCTGTTACTTTGGAGTTCATCAGCCGCTTCTTTATTTAATGGATCTTCTGGATTTGGCTCCTACAATAAAAAACTAAATTATTAAGAATATAATACTAAAAACATATATATATTGAGTAATATTATTTTTTCCATCCGTCTGTTTTGTCTCTGCTGTTTTATATCAAATTAAAATCTAACAAATCATATTCATGTGAAATTTATTTTTATTTATAACTCCTAATAAAAAATCATAGCAATGATGGATGATTGGCTAAAAGGGTATAATAAAATGAAAACTAACAACAATCTTAATTTCTCAGATATAGATTATAAATATATCAGAAGTACACATATATTATTATTCATATTTGTTATATATTTACTGAACAAAGCTAAAACTAAAAACATTTTCTATTTTGTTACTTATGTAAGAATATAAAAATTTGTAAGTTTGGTCAAAAATTACTAAAATATATTTAGTTTTAATTTACAAATTTTTATATTCTTACTAAATATATTTTTATAAGATACTGTCATTTTCATACTGTCATTTTCAAATTAAAAGGTATGAGATATCATATGTACATGGATATATATATATAATACACTAACGTATAATATATACATTCAAAAAGTATATCTGGACTAGGCTTTAATCTTTTTATTGCTCAATAAGCACTATATAAAACTGTGGTAAATAAAGGAAATTATTTCATTGATATGTGATCAAAACTGTAGAATAATTACATTTAGAACATAAATATTTAAATATATATTTTTTCCATTATTACTTACATATGAATATAATTTTGTAAGCAATATACTAATACACCATGATGGTGAAAACCTCAAATTATAAAATAAACAAATCTATAAAGTTATCTGGCAATTTCATATTATTAGTCATAAACAAAATAAGAATATGACATACCTACAATTAGTAATCAACAAAGAGGTATACTAACCAAGAATAAATACTGCAGGCCATAGACTATAGAGTTGACTGTGAGAACTGGTTTCCAGTCTTCTCTGAGTATGTTCAGACAAACATTTCCCTCCAAATCAATATTGGGATGGTAGACAGCCGTTTCACATTTTACTTTAGGAGGTTCATGGGGATAGTTTGGTCCTACCTATAAATGATTTAAATACATTTATTCCAGTTTATCATAGTATTGAAATAGATAAAAATGTAAAGCATAATTTACCTTAAAGCTAAATATAAATCTTCCTCCTCTATAAAAACCTTCATCAGGACATATTATCAGTTTGAAATTAAGTAAATCGTCTTGGTCTGGAAATTCTGTGCTACAGGTTTTGGGAAGATTGAGCTCATTTAAATCTATAAACAAGCACAAAGAAAAATACATAGATCATCTCTTACAACTTTGTTGATAAATTGATATATTGCATTAACAATTTTAACGAAAATAAATTATTATTTGAAAAATAACTTTTTTTTTAAGATTTTAAATATCTTAGTTACCTTTTGTGATTCGCAATTGAGCTGCTGATGCTTTCTTTTGTGAACCTCCCGCTCTCGCTGAACCTTCTTCATCTTTTTTTTGTTGTTTTAGTGAAAACAGTTTAATCATTGTCCTAATTTGATGAAAATTAGAAATTGATTTGGATAAAACCTATTTTGACAGATAGCTGATGTCTGAACTTCAATCAACTAAAACTTCAACTTCAAAACAACAGATTAACAACTAAAAACAATTACAGAATATATAACCTTGATGAACAATTCATATTCTTTACTGCATATTGTATTTTGCATTATTATACATTAGACGAAGAAATAAACGGTTTTTTTTAAACTTTTGAAACTTTTCTTATTAGTAAAATGTAATATAAAATAAAAAAAATAACAATGAAATGATTATAAAATGTTTTTTAATACTGTGTTTTAAAATAATTAGGTAAATTATATTTTCTTGTTTCATTTGTGATATATTTTGAAGTATTCGTTAATTCAAAACTTTGGGCATACATATACTATAACGAAAATATGTTAAAACAAACATAAAATGATGTTTTTGGCGTCATATTCAGGCAAAAAGACAGAATAATAGCTTTTTTAATACCAATTTTGTTGTAAGGTACAAGTATTGCAATAATTTATTAATAATTTTATGTGTAAAATGAAACAATCAGAGAAAATCACAACAACATTTTACACAACAAATTAGGTGCTCTGCATTTTTATATAAGAAGCATTAGGCACTGTTCGATAAACTTGAGGAAAACATTACATTTACGATATTATTGAAATCAGAGTGAACCATTTACTATAATATCAATATGTGTTGTCGCATTCAGTCAGTAGACAATATCGATGTTGAATGGTGTTTTTAGTATGCGTATATTCGAAAATTGAAATGGGAAATAAGGCAATATTCTCTTATATTGCTTTTTTTAAAGGCTTGTATTAAAATAAAGGGCACTTTTTGTCATAATATTTTTAAAATGCTTTTTTTTAACCTTGAACTAATAAAAGGATTTACAATTTATTATTTATATTGCGTGTTTGAACTTACAATCCATAAGTTGAAGCGATATTCAGAGAATATAGCTTAGTGCAAGTTTTAAACGAAGAGTAATGAGAATGTGTATTTAATATGATTTTTATTTTATCAATTCAGATCTGATGCGTTGCTACTTATCTTACAAACATTTAAAATGCGTTTAGTTCTATGAATAAACAACGTAAAAAGCCGGAATATCAGTGACTTCAAGATTTTCAGTCTCGTTTCCTCACTAGTAATAATTAGATATAGCTGCTGCAGTATTGAATTTATGGACAATTAAAATAAGACAACAAAAAGTCAAATAACGAGTTATTAATTTTAAAGATATATTTCTTGTATCCCAATAATTTTCAAAAATTAATAATAGACACAACTTGTCATATATATAATTATATTTTTGCATGGCCTTTAAATCACGACTTACATATTTTTTTGAAATAAATGATAATAGAAGTGAAAATTCGTATAGATATTGCCAAGTTATTACAAATTAAAAATAATTATCAATCTTGAATGTGCACAGAGTACAG